>OW387785.2:7500000-10000000 GCA_936446665.2 Synanthedon andrenaeformis
GTATAACTCCGTGTATTAAACCAATGCACATCATTATGTATGTAAAATGTTATTGTTCTAATCTCGAAAATCCTAATTAAAATATTCCTTAGTTTTAACGTAAATACATAATGGGAGGGAATTCAAAAAAGTGATGATAACAAATTGTCTTCCGCGAACTAAAGTTCTTTGTTTGCGCTGGCCCTAAGGGAATCTATTTCATTTTTTTGGAGGCTAAGTATTATAAGTTATAGTTTATTCTGTCGATGCATTTATTAACAAAGACTTCGTTGGAATGGAAAAATCTTGAACACTACATTAAAAATTAAAACCCACTTTTATTTATTTTATCAGCGGACTAAACTAATTGAAAATTGATAATTTCTAATAATAATTGTCAATAGTAAAGTGTCTTGCTAAGCCGACTGAAACTTAAAAAAACCTGCCTTTTCATCTTATCCAATTGGGAACGGCTTGAGCATGATTGTCACGACACCTGCAATCGAGTGGTAACGTGAGAGGAAACTCGACCGCATCGCCAGCTCACTTAGTTTTCCAATCTAAACAATAGAAATTCAACGGGTGCACGGCCCGCGGGACGCTGATCTATCTCTATGTAAATTATGCCACAAATAACAACGACTTCAGCTCATCAGACACGTGGTACAAACCAACAACTACTTGACACGGCACACTTTTTATATTATTTACTCGATGACAGCGAATACCTATGCACTTTTAATAAAGATACATTGCAGATAAGATTAGACTTTGATTTAGAAATTGCATTTACAGAGTATCTATGGAATAAGAAAATTAATAATTAAACTATATTTGATTTGGGTAAGTATTAATAAAAACCTATTTTTTTATATATCATTTTGTACAGTGAATAATTGTTTATTTCAAACGGAATTATATTACAATAGGAGACATAGGTATTAGGTACCTATTTATTCAAAAATCTTGAGTTGGCTGTAATGGATTTTATTCATGTGTATCACGTTGGTATGACGGAATAATTCATTTTTTGTAACATTATTCGAGAGTCCTTCGAATTATTCTAGTTTACAAACAAACATATTTACGACACTTTATATTATGTAAAGAAGTTTATAAGTATTTATAAGTAATAAGATGGTAAGCATTAAGGTTTTAAGTATCATTTAATCAATCTTCAATGCTGTAAGAAACAAGAATGTGTGATACTTGCTTTTAAAAAGATAAAATAGAATAGGCAGGTACTTAATATTAATTTCATTCAATTGAACGGATTTAAATAATTTTGTAATCTTTTTATAAATGTATAGTTTTAGTATAATTATTAAGTCACATGACTATAAGCTGCCTACTAGTGATGAAACTTTTACTAACAAGTATTGGTGTTAAAAGATGAGTTTAAAATAACGACTTACCCAAGCATCGTCAGCATGAACAGAAGTAGTTTACATTCGCAACAAGAGCGTGGGGCGCATAGCGGAAAAGGTGTTCCGGATGTACTCATTTGTTGTGACGGAGCCGAGGGGTTAATCCAATTATCCATTTTCCAAACTCCTTATATCTTCTTCTGACTCAGGTTTGCAAAAAGAAATGCTATTACACATTTCGCTTTGCATTTATAAAAAGTTTTCAGGAATAAAAATGTTTAGTGTGCATGTATGAGGTAGGTAACATTTCTTAATATAAATAGTGAAGGTAATTATAAAAAGATTTTAAAAATATTTATTATGTCAGTAGGTACGTATTAATAAGAAATATTAAACATATCTACCAATAAAAAATAATGCTAACAAAGTTTATCAGTTCTGATAAAATAAGGTGACAAGACTTGTAGGTCAACTAAGACTATTTTAATATATATAATAATTTTTTTTGAGTATTTTACTTATAATATTTGAATACTTTTTTACATACAAAAACAAATATTTCCACAATAATCGTAAGTGAGTATCCCAGACCCAAATAAAAAAAGTTACTTTTTCCGAAACAATTCGAACCAATTTAAGAATAATGTGACTGTGCTGTGTGTAAATGTTGTGAAATCGTAATTCGCAAGAGCAGTAGTATTTTTCGCCAGCATCTCCTGTAAACATACAAAAAACACATTGAATTATAAGTGGAAAAAAAATTGAACGGTAGACAACAACAAAATGCAATAAGTACTTGTCTATTCGATGTCTAAGAATAGTTTAACATATTTCAATGAGATATTACGACAGTACCTACTAAAGTTTTTGTTAGACTATTTTTCGCAATCCTCTTTTATGTATGTATAAAATAAATAAAATGCTTTGAATAGTATAAAATTATGAATTCAGAAATATCAGAAAAAAACCCAATAGAAACGAAGCGTAGTTTTTTTTAGTATTCTGAAGTGTAAGGTCGCAGTGAAAGTGATACCTATTGGTTTGATACAGCTGCTTAGTTTATTCCTATATTTCGTCCAGCCATTTATTTTTGATAGCTCGAGTTAGCGATGTCAGTATAACGTATACCAAATCAATTTATTGTTACAATCGACTTTATTTATGAAGAAGTTTTAATCGATTTAACAAATTGATATCTTATTTTTTCTAATTTGTCTAACTGTTTTTTGTATTGTTTGACCATAACCATACTCAGGCCTTATATTTTATACTTATTTTCAATAATAACTATATTTTATATAGGTACTACTAACTTGGTGCCTGCGACTTGAGAAAATATGTGAGTAATTAATAAAATAAATAATTTAAATATATGACTTCTTTATTCCTAAAAATATTTTTAGACGATCCCTCGGGAACAGTAGTTTTTTCTAAATAAAAAATACACTAAGTCCATTTGTGTATCCCTGACAACGTGTAGGTATGCAAAATTTTATGATAATCGGTTGAATAGTTAAGGCGTGAAAAGGTAACAGACAGACAGTTACTTTCATTTACAATATTAGTATGGATCGATATTAAAATAATTATAAAGTATTTCAGTTGTAGGTATTATTTGCTGTATAATTTATTTTCAAAATACATTCTACCTATATCGATAACTTTTATAGTCTGATATGATCCACAAGGCGTCACTTATTTACATCGCCCGCAACAATTGTGCTTTTATTTCAAGTTGACTTTTTATAATAAGTAATTCAGTCAACTATTATACAAACTAATGTCAAGTCATTTTAATAGGTAACATTTGACAATTCATCAAAATTCAACAACGCAACCTTGTAACGGCGGGCATAAAATAATATATTTTTTCGTTTTGTTAGAACTGCACAATTGCTTAACTTTTTTCAATTACGATTACATATTTATTGTAATAATGACCGATACGAGTAATTTTACGATTTGCTTTCACTAATAAACCATTCTAAACATAATAAACAATTTCTGATCTAAAGAACTGAACGTCGTTACAATGTTGCGTCAGTTAACCCTTTTTCTTTTTAAACACTAGGGATGTTACTCTAAAAATTAGACTTGCAACGAATATTCGGTTACTATTCGGTATTCGGCCTATTCGGCTGCTTTTATTATTTTCGGCCGAATGCCGAATATCTACATATTATTCGGCCGAATACCGAATACTTAAGTAATATATTTTGTTATAGGGAGATAATTGGTAAAATGAAAAAAAAAATCGATTCATTACGTATATATTCATATTTTCATTTCTCTTATAATCATTTAAGTAGTCATTGGTACATAACACAGGTCATTGGTCATCTTCTGTATTAGAAAAGTTAAGGATTCCATGTATTTGAATTATTGTCGTAATCAAAATTTAGAAGGGTAAGGTTTTCATTTCTTTTATAATCATTTAAGTAGTCATTGGTACATAAAACAGGTACATAATCATCTTCTATATTAGAAAAGTTTTGAATTTTTCTATGCATTTGAATTATTTTCATAATTAAAATTTAGAAGGGGAAGGTTACGGTGCAGAAAGACTAATTTTTCTGCATTTTTAGGAAGTAGTTTACTTCTTTTTTTCTCGTAGACCATCCCAGCTTCAGAACGTAATACGATATCCACGAAATAAACTTGTCTAAACATGCAGTGCGTTAGCAATATACCGCGCAGAGCAACTGCGGGCGCGCGGGCGGTGAGTACATTAGAACAAACGAGCGCGAAACAATCACGTCTGTCTGTACAAGTTTTGGCGCTAAAATCCGGCCGAATACTTTTGCCTAATATTCGGTTATTCGGTCAGGGGGCTCGCCGAATATTCGGTATTCGGTATACTGCCGAATATACTATTCGTTGCAAGCCTACTAAAAATCGAAAGCTGATAAGTAGAATCGAATGCAATGATTACTTGTGAAGAAATATCACCATAAATTAATAACCACGTTGTGATTATAATAAAACATAATTATATTTATTGTTCTTTTAACTAACTATAAAAATACAAAAAATAACTAAATAGAAAAATCATTGATGTTAGGTACAATTTAGGTGGGATGTTGCTGGCAACACCAGTGCCAGCAATATTATCTTATAATACATAAGTTATATACATAAGTTATCTTATAATTTTTATTTATAAGATAACTTATGTAGTTTCTAGTGAGAAAATGAATATATTTGTCCAAATAAAGAACTTGAACTTAATTAGTCGACCCAGAATTCAATAACTATCTTGCACATCGCGCCTACATTGAAATAAGAACGAATTGATTAGCCATTTCAAGTTGAGCTATCCGAACGAACTGACGCTATGTATTAGGAGGCCCAACTTAACAAGACCCCAATTTTTGCTAAGTCTCCAAATTAAGAAAGGATCTTCGTAATATTCTTGTAATCTCTTACAAAAACCTTTGTTCGAGCCTCATTATTTCAGAAGTAAATGAACTAAAGAGGCATGAATTAAAAAGTAGCCATTTTGTTTTACAAAGATGAAACTTATAAGAATTTATTTATTTATTTATTTATTTATTTATTTATTTATTTATTTATTTATTTATTTATTTATTTATTTATTTATTTATTTATTTATTTATTTATTTATTTATTTATTTATTTATTTATTTATTTATTTATTTATTTATTTATTTATTTATTTATTTATTTATTTATTTATTTATTTATTTATTTATTTATTTATTTATTTATTTATTTATTTATTTATTTATTTATTTATTTATTTATTTATTTATTTATTTATTTATTTATTTATTTATTTATTTATTTATTTATTTATTTATTTATTTATTTATTTATTTATTTATTTATTTATTTATTTATTTATTTATTTATTTATTTATTTATTTATTTATTTATTTATTTATTTATTTATTTATTTATTTATTTATTTATTTATTTATTTATTTATTTATTTATTTATTTATTTATTTATTTATTTATTTATTTATTTATTTATTTATTTATTTATTTATTTATTTATTTATTTATTTATTTATTTATTTATTTATTTATTTATTTATTTATTTATTTATTTATTTATTTATTTATTTATTTATTTATTTATTTATTTATTTATTTATTTATTTATTTATTTATTTATTTATTTATTTATTTATTTATTTATTTATTTATTTATTTATTTATTTATTTATTTATTTATTTATTTATTTATTTATTTATTTATTTATTTATTTATTTATTTATTTATTTATTTATTTATTTATTTATTTATTTATTTATTTATTTATTTATTTATTTATTTATTTATTTATTTATTTATTTATTTATTTATTTATTTATTTATTTATTTATTTATTTATTTATTTATTTATTTATTTATTTATTTATTTATTTATTTATTTATTTATTTATTTATTTATTTATTTATTTATTTATTTATTTATTTATTTATTTATTTATTTATTTATTTATTTATTTATTTATTTATTTATTTATTTATTTATTTATTTATTTATTTATTTATTTATTTATTTATTTATTTATTTATTTATTTATTTATTTATTTATTTATTTATTTATTTATTTATTTATTTATTTATTTATTTATTTATTTATTTATTTATTTATTTATTTATTTATTTATTTATTTATTTATTTATTTATTTATTTATTTATTTATTTATTTATTTATTTATTTATTTATTTATTTATTTATTTATTTATTTATTTATTTATTTATTTATTTATTTATTTATTTATTTATTTATTTATTTATTTATTTATTTATTTATTTATTTATTTATTTATTTATTTATTTATTTATTTATTTATTTATTTATTTATTTATTTATTTATTTATTTATTTATTTATTTATTTATTTATTTATTTATTTATTTATTTATTTATTTATTTATTTATTTATTTATTTATTTATTTATTTATTTATTTATTTATTTATTTATTTATTTATTTATTTATTTATTTATTTATTTATTTATTTATTTATTTATTTATTTATTTATTTATTTATTTATTTATTTATTTATTTATTTATTTATTTATTTATTTATTTATTTATTTATTTATTTATTTATTTATTTATTTATTTATTTATTTATTTATTTATTTATTTATTTATTTATTTATTTATTTATTTATTTATTTATTTATTTATTTATTTATTTATTTATTTATTTATTTATTTATTTATTTATTTATTTATTTATTTATTTATTTATTTATTTATTTATTTATTTATTTATTTATTTATTTATTTATTTATTTATTTATTTATTTATTTATTTATTTATTTATTTATTTATTTATTTATTTATTTATTTATTTATTTATTTATTTATTTATTTATTTATTTATTTATTTATTTATTTATTTATTTATTTATTTATTTATTTATTTATTTATTTATTTATTTATTTATTTATTTATTTATTTATTTATTTATTTATTTATTTATTTATTTATTTATTTATTTATTTATTTATTTATTTATTTATTTATTTATTTATTTATTTATTTATTTATTTATTTATTTATTTATTTATTTATTTATTTATTTATTTATTTATTTATTTATTTATTTATTTATTTATTTATTTATTTATTTATTTATTTATTTATTTATTTATTTATTTATTTATTTATTTATTTATTTATTTATTTATTTATTTATTTATTTATTTATTTATTTATTTATTTATTTATTTATTTATTTATTTATTTATTTATTTATTTATTTATTTATTTATTTATTTATTTATTTATTTATTTATTTATTTATTTATTTATTTATTTATTTATTTATTTATTTATTTATTTATTTATTTATTTATTTATTTATTTATTTATTTATTTATTTATTTATTTATTTATTTATTTATTTATTTATTTATTTATTTATTTATTTATTTATTTATTTATTTATTTATTTATTTATTTATTTATTTATTTATTTATTTATTTATTTATTTATTTATTTATTTATTTATTTATTTATTTATTTATTTATTTATTTATTTATTTATTTATTTATTTATTTATTTATTTATTTATTTATTTATTTATTTATTTATTTATTTATTTATTTATTTATTTATTTATTTATTTATTTATTTATTTATTTATTTATTTATTTATTTATTTATTTATTTATTTATTTATTTATTTATTTATTTATTTATTTATTTATTTATTTATTTATTTATTTATTTATTTATTTATTTACAGGAACATAATTCATATAGTTAACTATGAAGACACACACTAGGCAATGCAGGCCTGTATCGTGTGTTTCATAAATGTAATATATTTTTTGATATTTAAAATAAATATCAAAAAATAAAAATATTAATCATAATAATTAAAAATACAAATAATAACAAATTATAAATGACTAAATACACTAAATTACCTAATAATAAGTAGTTACATATAAAAGTAAAAGACACAATAAATTTAAAAATTGAGGCTATCCAAATATGTGGTAGGTATTACGTTTTTAAATTGACTTAAATAGTTTTTCAACATAGTCGTATTTAAGACTGGACAACCATTTTTTAATCTTAACCTTAACTTCACGTATGGTATATTGCTTAAAGTCACAATGTTTAGTAATTTTGTTGTAAATGCTTAATTGTACATACGGATTAAAACGTTTTGCAAATTCTGTTCGTACTAGTGGCAGAGGAATTTTAAATACTCGCTTTTTTAAAAGGTCTGTGTATTGACGAGAATTGATAACTTGTTTATGAGCAAATAAAGTCATTTTCAGTAAAAAAAGTTTTCTAACGCTAAGTACTTTGCTTTCTTTATATAATTCTGTAGTGGGATATCTAAAATTTTTCTTCAGCATTGTTTTAAGGACCGATCTCTGAGCTCTTTCGATTTCTATCATGATTGTTTTAGAGGATCCTCCCCAACAGAAATTACAGTACATTAAGATCGATTGGCAGAGGGCAAAATATACGTTTGTTAGAATACTAGGTGAAGCTATGTTACGGAGTTTGCGCATTATGTGAACTATAGTACGGACTTTCTTAGACAAATATGATATATGTTGTTTAAAAGTTAAACACTCATCAATTTGTATGCCGAGATATTTGGTGAATTGAACTTTGTCTATACTATCGCAGTTGCACGAATCTGGGTTAGATTGAAAAATTATTCTCGATTTCGGAGAAGTACCTAAGTATATCTTTCAAACCTAATTTTAAATTTATTTTATAGGCTTATCGTTCTAAAATATATTATAGCTTATCCTTACGCGTATTATAATGTCATTATAATAAAAAATAATACCTACTAATTAAACGAGTTCAAACTTGCAATTTTCATAGCAAATCAAGGATTCAAAGTAAAACATTACACATGCATTACATTCTACTAATCTATATCTGTCTGTCTATCTGTCTGTCTGTTAACTTTGCAATATTTTACATACACGTCAGGAATACCGGAATGGACATAGGGTACCTTTCATCCCGAAAAAAAGTACTGTTCCCGAGAGATGATGTAAAATTAAGAAAACTAACGTCTGGAAAAAGTGTAATAGCAATTGGTAATGATGTCAGGCGTATATTGCTTATGTGGTTTTCTATTTATCAACGTGGAAAAAGTTGCGGACACACATCGAGTTCCACAGTAAGCAACTAATGTTTGTATTACGGATACCAGACGGTTGATATATCTACTACATAGATTACTTTTTATACATCTATGACTCAGGTTCAAAGGTAAAATGTTAACACATAAACATTCGCCCCTAGCGGGATTCGAACCTGCGACCGTTTGGTTAACAGCTAGCTAGGTAGGGTTACTAGCCACTAGCTTAGCGATTCATTGACCACTTTTGGTCTAGTGACTAGACCAAACGTGGTCAATGAATAGCTAAATGTGTTGCTAAGCGCATAACTCAAGAATGGCTGGACCAATTCGATTATGCGTTGTAAATCTGGTTGTCTTTACATAGTATAAAATAAAGTCTACGCTTAGATCTTTTAAACTACGCAATGGATTTCAATGCGGTTATTACTAATGGATAGAGCGTTCGTTTTTTTTATCTCGTAGTCACGTGACGGTTTAAAAAATTACACACGTACGAGGACGGGTGCGAGTCGCTAGTTAAGAATAAATCACATTATTTGCAATAGAAAAAGCGACAGCGGAATATCACTTCCTATCTAAAAGTTTTTTTTTGTGTTATTATTTATAAATTATTTACAGCATATTTATACAAGGAATTCTTCTCAAGTAATGCGCTGTATAACCTAATAAAACTACTATTATAATAAAAATAAAAAGTACTTATTTTAGTGTTCGCGATAAATAATACCGTTGACGTCTCTCAAGTGCATAAAATATTGGAGATTGTAAAAACGCAGGAAAAGATTCAATCTCATACATAGAAGACGTGCACCCTGTACTTGGGCTTGAATTCACGCTCAAACTACCAATTTCGCGTCTGTGACAGTCGCGTAAACGTGGTGTGTTCCCAGAAATTATCAATATGCTGTTTATTTTTACAGAGTTTTTAAAAAATACACACGTTGATAGGATGTTTAATTTCTTTTGATAAATGTATTTAAGAGGGCACTTTCCATCTCGAGAAACGTATCAATTCCATACTACGTGATTGATAATTTATTATTGGTTGTAGCAATACATAAAAAAAACACGACATAATATGACTGAAATTAATTTCATATCTAGTATAATAATTAATATCTAAAATGTGCAGAATTTGTGACATTTTGGCGTGTTGAATTTTTGTAATTACTGACTAAAATCCAAAAGTGTTTTTCAATGGAAACATGCTGACTATAATGTAGGTACATTTTTAAAGGTGCTGCGAAAGTTTGGCGTTGCATTATGTCTTTGGTTATTCGCATTATATTAAGTTGAGACAACAAATTCTCCCATATATTATACCTATTATTGACTAGTGACTTCCCACGCTCGTACAGCGCCTCCTTAATATAAGTTGCCGTACAGCACTTTGTAGATATAACGTATGCAATATTTAAGTTAAATACGTCTACGTCAAAACATTTGAATATATATTTACCTATGATTAAAAATAATCTTGTCAGTTTAAATTTATTTACGCCTCATATTGAAGATGAAGACACCGGAATTGATTTCAGCATCCCTTGTTCATGCACTTTAGTAGGTACAGTCGGGGTATTCCTATATCAAGTTGTAATCTTTTAGTACCTTTTGAACAAAAGCACTAAGTAGACAATAATTGACAGATGTTTAAAATGAAATTTTGACATGACTGATTATTGCTCTGGTGCAAGCAAATGTCAACTTTAAGGTGACGAACCTTTTCTTACACTGACATGTTTTGTGGTAAGAGTGAGATTTGGTTATCAATATGGTTATAAATTAATTTATTTTGCATTGGCAGAACTTCCAATTACTTCGAATATTACTTGTTAGTCATCTCTGAAAAGGAAGTTTCATCATGGCGATATTCATATTACATTGAAAAAAGTTATTGAAAGAAGATTTGTTTATTCAAATGGTTTTTCCTTGCTATCTTAGCAACAAACATTTCATTACTTCTCTTTGTTAATATTTTAAATTTATACAGTTTACAACGCGCATCTCATTTTTTTTCTAGAAATAAACGTCCTATTTCCATGAATAGAATGCAACCTTGGGTACATAATGCTACGCTATTTCCACGCTCGTCTGACCAGCCCTTTATGCAGTGAAAGGCATTTGAATTCTCACTTATCTAACACTAACTTAAAACGAAAGAAGGATAAATGCGTCGTTTAATGTATGCGTCGCTTTGCATGCTGTTTGCATCAAATCTGTGATTCATCTTGACAATAGCTTGTTTTGTTTGACAGCATCTGCGAAATAGGTTAATGCCAACTTACTTAAGTATGAATGAGGTCAATGATTAAACATTTTAAGTAGGTTTTATAGTAACCACAATATGAGACAAAAAATCTATATAGTCTCGCCAAGGAATACAAAAAAAACATATTATGATGCTTATTCATTCAAAAACATATTACTTATATGAATATTCCTTTAAATAATTAAATCAAATTAATTAAACTAATTTTTTATGGTTTATTAGTTTTAATAAAGAAAAATATACCTATAGGGCAATGTTTTTTAAAAGGAAATGATATATCCACCCACATATAATATTATGAAAGAAAATCGTTATCCGCTTCTGTCTGTTTTTCCCCTAACTTTTTCTAAACCATCCAACAAATATTGATTCAGTTTTCACTAATGGAAAGAGCGATAAACGAGGAAGGTTATATAATTTGCGTCCGTGCCTTGCGAAGCTGGAGGCATTACAAATATATAAGGGTCGTAAAAGCAATCCAATAGTTCCAATTGTGAACTATAATAAATTCATATTTACAGCTCAAACTATTCCGTGCCCGCAATTTGACGAGTTCA
Organism: Synanthedon andrenaeformis; assembly: GCA_936446665.2. NCBI lineage: Eukaryota > Metazoa > Arthropoda > Insecta > Lepidoptera > Sesiidae > Synanthedon > Synanthedon andrenaeformis. The sequence goes on from OW387785.2 coordinate 7,511,797, forward strand.
TATTCCAAGATTAGCTAAAATAAGTAAGAATATTGAGTTTTGTTGAAATTCGAAGAGCCAATCATAATGAAATCGAACCTAATGTTAGTGATAGTGATTTTATAAGATACGTTCTGCAATCGTATGACTTACTTGCACGGAGAGAAATTCTGGCGGCAGTAACCACGCTTCAATCCAACTTATGATCACAACATTACTACTACATTTACCTGTGGTTACTTTGTCTATATATAACTTGCAATATTGTGCCATTATTTTTATGTTCCTCTATATATTTTTCATCATTTTGTTCATGTATAATTGTATTATATAATAGTGTATTTATCTATTTTAAATAAAAAAAATACGGAACTGTAAATTAGTATGTAAGTAATGTTAATAAAACGGCATCTTCGGAAGATCAGCGTCATGATGATCAGTATCATTAAGACTACATGCTGAGCGGAGACCATTATGGTACACTTTTTTATACCAATATAATATATGAACTTGAAACGTACCAAATAAAAAAGTCCTTTCTTTCTTTCAACAAACTATAAGTATAATAAAAAACTATAAATCGCCGACTTTCTTATGAGTACAAATACGCTATATCGGCTGTAAATTGCTGAGGAGTTGGGTATCCCGCAGACTACTTAATACTTAGATCTTCATAAACTACAGCTACATGAATGGTAATAATCAAAATCGGTCCATCCGTTTGGCAGCTACGATGCTACAGACAAACACACAGTTACACAGACATACAGGTCAAAGTTATAACAGAATAAGGTACGCGAAAGTGCACCCATTATTATGTTCTCTCTAAACATATATTTTGATAATGTATATCAGGGTCGGCAGCACAATTGAACAAGTTCTGTTTTTTATAGAGATACGGTAACCACTCATCGTCGAGTAGACCATCAACTTGTCCATTGGTAAGTTACGTAGTTAGACTTTTCTTTGAACTAATAACTAAAAAATCCTCTTTTTCTATTCGATTTTTTAATAAGCCTTCAAGCTATTATAAAAAGTGACTGAAAACCTTTTAAATATCTTAGATATAAAGCAGCAATGGAAAGGTTTATTTTTATTTTGGACAACAGTTTCCAAATTAACATAACACAAGAGTTAGTGGAATATATGTTGAGATAACTATATACATACAGCAGAATTTAAGACATCTGGAAACATTTTAAAAATTCTTTTACAAAAATATTCTCAAGTGTTTCCAGGTGGTAAGCGCAATATGAAAATCTTAAATACAATCGTTTCGTTTCATAACTTTACTCGAAGTCAGATTCTTTTAAGGACCAGTTATATTATTTTTCTTGTTTCTTTCCGGTTTACTTGCGTTCAACAACTTCTTTATGGGCGAAAGGATTATTCAGTGACTCAGTGGAAGTGATATTACACATTCTATATTATAATACTATTAATATTATAAATACGAAAGCGTGTGAGTCTAGATTTATTTGTGTTTCTAACATTTTGATTTTCATTTTGATGTAACTTTACAGCAATATAGTTTACACATAACACATCATCATAACACATAAGCTATAACTTATAAAGATACGCGGACGAAGTCGAGGGCAAAATATAATATATTATGTGACATTAATGGCGTAGAAAACTTCTATGCCGTAACTGTCGCCATCATGAGTGTACTATGATATATTGTTTTTGTATTTTGTTGAGACTGCATAGATATCGTTATGCCGGTTTTATTTCTATTAATGAAATACATACTAGTATAGTACAATATTAGTTTCCCATGTATTATAATTAATAAAAATCCTAATTATCATTATAAAATCGAAAGATTTTTTTTTCTGTAATTACCTATATACATATATAAACTTTTCTCGTTTCTCGCTCTTTCCATTGGTGAAAACCGTATCAATATCCGTTTAAGTCAGCGGATAAACAGACAGAAGCAGACAGCGACTTCAATTTATAATATGTGGCGAAGAGATAATATGTTGTGTAGATTACGGTACTTTTAAGTACAGTTGCGGTAAGAAAAGGTTTTGCTTGCACTAGGGCAATTATCAGTCATGCCAATATTTCATTTCAAACGTTTGTCAGTTGTTTGCTTAGTGCTCCAGTTTTAAAAGGTACCAACTAAGAATTCCCGACTTGATAAAGGAATGATTTTGAAAATTTTCGTACTTCGACTGTACATTGAGTTACCTCCTCAGACGTTTAGTAAGTACATTGACAAACACACGTGAGGGTATCCAAGCGAGAACACATTCCCTAATTCTAAAAACTATTAGCGCAATGACCAGTGCATTGCCATTAAAACGTACTAAGACCTACTTTTTGCCCAAACTCATTGTAAGACCGCAATAATTACAAAGTCTCATTCTCATAAGTTACCGCTTTTAGGGATATTTTGTCCGCATGAACATTATCACTTGTTCTATGAGAGAGAGAGAATCTCTTTAAGAATCTCTCATAAGTACTCTCTCATTGCACAATTAAAGTCTAAGGCAGTTTGAATAGTTTCCATTATTTATGCAATTAGATTACGGCGAATGCGTTAATCACTTGATTTTGTCAAGGATGTACACAGTTGGACTATCAAATCTATTGTTACGTCATCAATTATGCATTGAGTTTATTGTGCGCCAATGACGCAGAATGATGTTTGGAAATGATTGTAAATGTAAATTTATGCCAATAGCGTTATTGTATGTTACTTTCATATCACATTGTTTGTACGTGATTTTATTTTGTTTATTTACTTTCTACATGTGTTAACTTGTTGTTAGGTAGGTAAGTAATTCTAGATAATATATGTACCTAAGTACTCGTATATTTACAGAAAATAATATTCAAGTCTGTAATGTCAAAATAACTGCTTTTTAATAAATGTTCCCTAATCAAAGTATATACGGTACTTATATGTAATAAAAAACAATTCTTGAAAAAATTGTCTCCTGTATTTCTGTCTGTTTGTTCCAGCTAATCTCTGAAACGGCTAGATTCATTTGAAACGATCTTTCGCTGACAGATGGCTTATATTATAAGGAATGACTTAGGCTACATTGATTAAAAAAAAGTTTAATATTATATAAGCAATGTCCAGTGCAGAAGCGATGCTGGGTTCAGCTAGTTCATCATATAGCTAGTTATATAGCTAGTTTTTTTTAGCTTTAGCATCTTATAGGAATATATTATTTTTCCATTTCAAGCATATAATTTAAACAGTCCAATATGGTCAATAATTCAATTACTGAATTTTGCTTATTTTGTCATTGACATTATAAAAATTAGTTTAATAAAACTTACAATTAGTACAGTATGAGAATAGTAGGCACGTGACCACCGCGAAGCTTTTTGGAATAGTAATATAGTATTTTATAGTAAACTCTTAAAGATTGTTAACATAGTAAATAGGTTCATCATCTTGCATTGCTCACACAATATACGAATAATTCTGCGAGAGGCCCGAATGAATCGCTAAATACGTAACTCGAGTTCTGCGTCTATTTTGAACAATTGCACGTCCACACTGTAGAATATTTGGGCAATGTCCATTGAACTAGAAGATCCACCTGCATTATATCGCTATTACTCGTTAGTATGGCGAATACATGATCATTTACTCGTTAGTCATCCTCAGCAATAACACTTTCTATTGCCTATTATACTCAAAAGTAAGCTTGCTTTGAAAAATATTCAATAAAATAGAATTGGATTTTTTAAGTAAAAATTATGCACGTTGCGAATTCAAATACCTACTTTTGTCATTTTGATAGTAATGAACCTATCGATACCAGTTTACATGGTTATATACTTATTGTTAGTTCCTTAAGCTGTCAAGAGATGGCGATGCCAGTCTCCCTTGTTATTCATATGGGATGCTTGCAAAGATATATTATGTCGATGATAAAAAAATTATAAAATTAAATAACTATTAATTATTTTAATAACTCACTAAATACTTAATAAGCTCTTATGTTATGAATTACATGCTTTTAACATTGAGATTAACATTTATATTTTTTTTGGAAAGCTGACTAATATTTCGTACACCTGGCAGAGTAATATTTTTTGAGTTCGACATCGTTTTATGAAACATAATAATAATGTAAATAAAAAAAAAGTAATTGTACTTACGTGTTATAATTTTGAATAGTATCTTAATTTTGGACCAAAATTTTTCTTTCCACTCAAATAAATATTAAATGCTAAATTTATTCCGATCTGATCCCACGACAGAGAATATTATTTATATAATATACCACATTGCTTTAATGTACAATATAATATATTTTTCAATATTTCTACTATTCTGTTTCTTTTTCTCTTTTTGTTGTTTTCTTTTTGTTTATCATGATTAATTTAATAATAATTTAGATCTATATTACTTATTACTACCTTTAATATACCTCTATATTACTATCTGTAAGTAATATTACAAAATATTAATATTACTTACATTATATGTATTTAGTATTCTTTCACTATATTTAGTATTCTTTAGAACATTTAAAAATTTTATTTATGGTTTTATTGCTTTAGGGTGGTGTACAAGCTTTACAGCTGAAAATCAGCACTGTAATTACTTAGTATGCCAGCATATAATGAGCTCCTTTAGCGCAAAGATGTAATTAAGTGCCCAATTACAATTTATTTTAGTAATTTATTATAATATTTTTGTTGTTTGATAATTAATTTTTAGTTTCTTTTTCTTTTATATAATATGTTTTTAACCAAGAAATTATCTGAAATTATTATAATGTAACTGAATCACCGACCCATCTCGCTTTCTCAAGAATCTAATATCACTTAACCTACAGCCATGCGCAAGCAAAATCCAAAGGTAATTAGATAAGGTTTACCACCTTCAGGGCCAACAGATAGACGCTTTCTGCGTAACTACTTTTTTATTTTAACCTATGTATAGAATATTTATTATTAAAAATAGTCACAATTATGAGGCTCATTGGTGGTCATAATAGCGATTTTTTTTAATTCATTTTAATCCATCTTCTAATAAAGTTTTTTTTTATAAAAATTTAGACATGTACCTATCTAATATGTATAGTAAAAGCTCATTTGGTAACACATATAATTGCAAATTGTAACATGATATAATTAAGAACTTCTCTCCGACTTTCTATTGAACCCAAACACGCTATACCCATCTGCTGTAATTTGTTAGAGTGTTGGTTTAATTAAACAGAATTAAAATCGGTCTACCCATTGTCGAGTTTTTGAAGCATACACAAACCAACTTAACATTTTTTGGGTATATAAAAAGATTAGCGACTCACTCTCGGCTTTACCCGGAGTGTAATTTTTTCATATGTGGAAATCTTCCCCGTTTATCCCTCTGTCCATGTGTGAAAACCGAATTAAAATCGGTCTACCCATTCTCGAGTTTTTGAACCAACACAAACCAACATAATATTTTTATACAGGTACAAAAAAAAATTTTTTTTCAACAATTTTTATCTCTAATCAGTTTTTGATAGCAGTATATTGGTAATTTAACATACCTGAACGATGTAACTGTTTATTATATGTATAGACTGATACTAGTTTTGTGGTAATTAAGCTAATTGTAGTAAATCAAGCTCAGTTCCATTGTGCCGTGTAATGGCCAAATTTAGCGATGTATGTATATTGACCTTCCCGCCGTCATGGCGGGAAGGTCGATTTAATGAATCAAATTACCTATACATCTTAAAATGAAATAGGTTTTAAATATAAACATTAAAAATCTATTATTAAAATATACGCTATGTTATTTTAAAAAACAAAAACAAAGTTTCTACAGGTGTTAAGGTCGACAGAGACACTTGATGGTAGGTGGTTACCGTCGCCTAAGCATCGTCACAGGTGCTGCAAGTATGCTGCCGATCAAAGTATCTTAAGGATAAGGGATAAGGAAGGGATGGGTAAATGGCATTCCTTACTAACTTACCGAAATGCAATATTAAAAAAACTTGAGGTTTTCGAAATAACTAAAAGAAACTTCATTTTTTATAAATCATTGACAACCATTAAAAAGTTAAACTCTCGCCATAGTCTTCCTTTCATTCTAAATGTGTAATAAATACAAAAGCACACAATATTTTATATGTGTTTATGGTAATAGAGTACTTAATGTAAAGTGATATTTCACTTTTATGACACCAGAAAACAATTCAAAGCTTCTGAAAGCTTAACTTCAATAACAAAACGTAATTAAATTAGTTATTCAAGCCAAAAATGCACATTTGGAAACAATGAAAGAGAGGACTTTATAAAGCATTCAATTATAAACCTTACTTAAACATTAAATAATAGGACATAAAATATGATGTTTAGAATATGGTTAAAAACTAATACGCAATTTTTTTATCTCTGTTCTTAATGTAATGTTTAATAAAACACATATTTTAAAATTTGTAATAACTATTTATTTTCGTGCTGTTTTTTTTTTCTTTTTGAGCCACCCACATAGCATTAAAGAAAACTGCGTTCACAAATTTCTAAGCAAAGTTTTATTTCAATCTATTCAGATTGGAAATGAGCGGTTAAGCCAAAAATCAACTCTGTGCTGACGTCAAGCTTTAAATTGAAGAGACGAGATAAAGATCGCCACGATGTTTCACGCACGCTTGCTCTGTAAGTTTTCTTCTAAAGTGACATTTATTTTATATCACACAATCGTTTCAAAAGATTGTAATGTTTTTTGGTTTGGACCAATTATAATATTGTAAAAGTTTTTATGAACCGTTGGAAAAGTTTCTAAGGGAGTATGAACCGAAAAAAGTGTGCAATTATGTTGAAAATACAATGAACTCACAATAAATAAAAGTACAAAGTATTTAATAAATTCTAAGTTTATTTCTAGTCTTCATTTGCAACGTTCGTTCATACGCAGACAGCCTTGTAAAGTGAACTACACCTCTGCTGAATGGGTTGCGTATATTATGATACTTTACACTTAAATTTGACATCACATGCACGCCTGTGGTTACCAGGCGTTAATTGCGTACACGTTTGTTTTAATTAATTACATTCTGTTACAATTATAATTCAGTTTGAATAGCCTTTTGTAACTGTTGGTGTACCATTGCGGTAACGTCAATTGTTATGTAAAATATTTTTCTAAACATATTCTGCATAACTATATCACACTATATACGATAAATATCATTTGAGAAGTAAAACTCGATTCTTAAAAACCCACATTAGTTTTCACTGTTTATCCTGGTCACTAAAGTACATAAATATGCATTTAATTAGTAGTGGTGGGGCATTTAATTAATAGATTGGGCAGTGGCCAGCCCCTCACAGAAGTCCACCGTGAAACCAAGTTATGCCTGATTTCATACCATTATCTCCACATTTAGTTTGGGGTTGGTAGTAATGGTAGTGCTCTGATGGAATAACGCATCCTACTTTGAAAAGTTCATTTCCAAAGTTGACCCTGCCAGTAATTGAACCCGCGACACTTGACTCCTCCTTGACCAACGGGTTTTAACAAAATTTTCTAACGCGATTGATGAGAAATGCACTTATGCTCTTATAGATGTAAGCTTCTCAGTTTCCTGAAATTAAGTTTTTCTCTTACCTATTCCTAATCTTTGCTTTTAGTTTGATGATATATCTTTATTAAAAAGGTAAATTAGTTTAATTGTATTAAAAAAAGTTGTGTCTACCTAAAATAACAACCATGTAATGATTAAAACAGGCACCGTGGTTGTATTGCTTTGTGGTTCCGCTCATTAGTGTACGCGGTAAAATATTCTTAAAGCGGAAGTCAAAAGGGTTATAATTTAATTAAAAAAGAAACCTGTACCTACACAAGAGTTCGCTTAGATGCTCTAATAAATCAATGAACTAAGTCATGTGTACTCACCCTTAGTAGTTAAATTCATCCGTCCTCTTCAGTGTTTCTGTTTCTGACCAATCAGCTTCGTCGATACGGGCTGGATTCGAGCTTATTAATTTTGGTATGTCTGCTAATTATCCTGTGAATTTGCGAAGTACGTTCAAGGGTCATGAATTAGCTAATATATGTGTGTGTGTATGTGTGGAAGCAGTATATGTGCGTGTTTGATTATAGGTTCAAGGGGTTCGGGTGGTGGGGGGGTTGATTGTGGTGTGGTTTCAACATGGTTTCAACGTAACCGAGACATACTTGACTCGATTGCGCCACCTCTTCGTTACATCTAATACTAGGCGAACATGACGCCACAAGAGCGCTCTTCTGTTATCTACTAAGCGAATTTTGTATTACGCACGCATATGGGAAGCGGTGACACGTGGCACCTTGTTGAAAAGTATGTGTTAGGCGGAGATACTACAAGTATGTGTTGAATTTCTATTCAATAGGCCTCGTTCGCACTATCTTCACTTTGTAATGACACTTAATTATCATACCACTGCATATAATATTTAGCATGTACTTATAAAAAGCAATTTAAATATTTTAATATATGTACTCGTACATCGATTTGTACAAAATCATCATTCATTCAAGACAAAGTAAATATACAGGTTTATTGTTTATTTTCTTTGGGGATAGGTATACGAGTATTCATTAGTCTCTCTTCTTGGAACTAGAAGGGACGGAGTTTTAAACTTGTTATGAATAAAGGTACTGATGGTGTTCGAATTATCAAATTCGTGCATTTGGTTTTTGCGTGAATGTAATGTGTATACTTAGATATATATTTTTTGTGTATTTATATAATTATTTTTAATGTATTCGAAGCAATTTTTTTGGGCAACGTATCCAAATTAAAATCTATCAATTGTTAAAGGACCTAGACGATGAGAAATGACATATTTGTATGACAGAAGAGGGAATATTCAATGTATATGCCGAGTAAGCACGTAAAGTAAGTGCTTCGTGGCCATTATTATAATATTAAACCGCGAAATTAAGTGGGAAATTAAGAAAAATTACATCCATACCTCTATTATACATGAACTTCAACTTTATTAAGGGAATTTTGTGGGTAGGGTATGATGTGAGTTAGGAAAAATCTCTAGGTATAGTTTATGTAACAGAAACTAAGCAAACACACGATTAAGGTAACTACCCTTACAAATGGCTCGCAGGTGCCAGGGACTATTTACCTTATACTATTTATTATAGTGTTTTGTTATATCTTGTAACTGCTAACTGCAATTGAAAATTATTGTTTTTATTCAGTGTATTGATTGTAATTTTATTTAGGTTTAAAATACAATAGCGTCATTTTTGTTCAGTGTAAATGATAATGCGAACAAGGTTTGGTTGGTTTGTGTTGCAAGTTACCATAATGAAACTTGAAATTAACGTGATTCAGCCGACAGTGTTCTGCATCTGGTTATATTCGGACTTGAATTTGATAAATATCTGTTCAAATATTTTCAAAGATTTTTGTGCACTGCGGATTATCTGAAACAAAAAAAACTTTTGTTAACAACTTCGTACTAATATTTTTTTATACCAATAATTCGTATTCGTATTCATATAGCGCCATCTCACACAATTTTTAGGTAACAGTTGCACTTGCAGCACGTGTGGCGTTGCTTGGTTATGGGCGACGGTGCCCATAAAGTGAACCGTCAGCCTGACTATCGACCTTACATTTAAAAAAAATAGGTATATATCATAAACTTAATTAATATTAAAATTGGAACTGTAACTGTAAATAGTGTTAATTCCTTTAATTTCCGAAATAAATTGATCACGAAGTAGTATAAAATAAACATTAAAGTATTTTTAATTAAACCTCATGCACTTTTAAATAGCGAACAATATTCATTTCATTAAGCTCAATCAAAGCTGCGGGCAGGTGTTTGTAATAAAATTATCAGGCTGCTATGACCACACGTCGCATTACTGATGCGCTCCACGTACCTCCGACGTGGGGCTTGTAACATCAATTTGCTAGAATCGACTCAACCACACTACCCTCTGTCCCATTTAATACTATCACCAAGATTTGCATGTCACAGAACAACACAGAATGCCACTCGAGGGCAGATGCAGTTACTTAAGGGGATGACAAATTGTATTGTATGTCAATACAGCATCTGTATAAATTAATATCTCTTAACGACCACATCTATGACTGCTCCATTACTTCCATTAGTCAAAATCTACGACTATTATAAAATTGCTTTGAAAGAGACTTCGTACGCGTAGTTCTAGATTGCGCGTTTGATTTCAAGTAATTTACTTTTTTACAATAATACATCAGTGAAAATCGAATTCAAATTCGTAAAACTGTTTTTGAGATTAGCGTGCACAAATGCACAAACAGACAAAAGTTAATATATATATATATATTTCACCTCGGTAACATAAGTTCCCAGTTTATGACAGGTTATCAAAAATAATAAATAATATATTAATCTCGTAATGTACCGTCAAAGTACAACAACAGTAAGGTAATAATAACTAATGTAATAAAATGAAAGAAAAAAAAATATCCTGTCGTCTCTAATATCAATATTGTGTTCATTTCCTTCTTCACCAACGGACCGTGGTGTAACAAAGCCCAAAAGATTTTTTGGATAGGCTCCAGATTTCATTTTATAAAATAAAACCGTCTACTTTACAAAAATCGCTGCTTTCGTTGTTCGGGAATATAAAGGATATATTCCCAGATTAACTGAACGTTATTAACTGAAGCTTTGTCACCTTTTTTTAAGTTACCAAGTTACCAAGTTCGTTATACATATACATATACAGAATAAGTATTACACATAATTGCTCATAGAAAAACTTTCCCGCGACTTCGTACGCCCTGTATTTCGCTTTTTGAAAATCCCACAGTAACGACATTTTTTAAATGATAAAAATCTGTATGCCAAATTTAATACAAATTTCTTTCAGCCGTTTTTGCGTAACAAAAAAACTTATAATGTAACTAGCTGTTGCACGCGATTTTGTCCGGGTAACAATTATAACCTATGTTACTGCCTGATATTGTAGCTTTCAACAGGTGAAACAATTTTTAAAATCGGTCCAATACAAAAATATAAATCTTTTCTCTTTATAATATTAGTATAGATTGGGATTTATATAGACAAACTAGCTGGTGCCCACGACTTCGTCCGCGTAGAAGAATATTAAGTAGCCTATCCTGTGTCCCGTAAATCCAAATGTTTATCTACCAAGTTTCATGAAAATCAGTTAATTCTTTTCATAGTTATGGAGTTATCGCCAATTTAGTTTCAGTATCATGTATAGAGCCTATACACACGATATCTCTGAAAACAAAGTAACTTACTCCATGACCGACCCTTACAGATTTATTATTAGTATTGATATTCGTAAATATTTTAATTTGTGCTTTACTTAGACTGATTGCTTAAATTATTGTCGTTAATATAAAATTTATTCGCGTTTTTTATATTATTAGGATATAAGTAATGGCATATGTATAAATTCATTGCCAAAATCCATTCGCAAATAAGGAAATAGGTTTGTTTATGATTGATTAGAACGTGGTATTGTTTTATTCGAGTAGAAATGCATGAGAGGAAAAGCCGCCTAATTGACCGTTTAGCTTGTAGTTGGTTACAGGTAACAGAAGATAGCCGTAAGCGGTACGAGCGCACAGGCCGGACACGAACGAAGGGGACACGCTCATACATTTCCATAACAAAGAAAACACCTATATTGAGTCTGGTGCCCAGGTTTGCTAATAGTTATTTTGTTTTTTATTCGGCCGGCAAACTTCAATAGACATTTAACCGACTAGGCACAATGAACAGAGACTAGGGGAAACATTGATGTATTAATGTACTCGTATTGGAGAAGCTATTAATCTAAAACTTTCACTTTTCAACGGGAGCCGCTTATCATTTCCATACTACGTAATTCCATGATTACTCGTTAGTTATTAGTCGTAGTAATACATTAAAAAAAAATATAACACGAAGTTTCTGAGACATAATATGAAGGTTAAGATGGAAACAAAAAACTGAAATTAATTTCATATCTAGTACTATTAGTAATTTCTAAAATGTGCAGAATTTGTGACACTTTCGTGGCTTGAATTCTTGTAGTTACTGACTAAAAACCAATAATATTTTTCTATGAAAATGGGGAATTAGTTGTTATTAATAATAATGATATTTATAAAAAAATATTAGGAAAGTAACTTATGTGGAAAGGAAATGAAGCAACCTGTAGGTTATTTTTCTGTTGTAACTTGAAAATTGTTTTGAACAGTTTCCAAAATGAGAAGTTTGCTTGGCGCAGTTTGCCAAACCAGTCAACGTTATTTCGATGTAACTAACTAACCTACGTGACCTCGCTTTCGTACTAACTAGACGTAGGCCTCAATTCGTTTACTATCGAACAAATAATTTGATTTAGTTGATTCGGAGCTGTTTCTAAAAATAATATAACTTTATTTTTCTTGTGTTTGTAGGGTAAATATTTCAGCAGGTAAGCTGATAACGGCTGCAGTTAAAGGTAGGAATAAAAGTAACTAACAAATGTCAATTTATTTCATTCATAGGCATAAACTCATTTATTGCATATGTGATTATCTCATTTTATTTTAAATTTGATAAGAACGGTCAGTATCGCCCCACATAATCTTTTTTCGATAGATGGGGAATGCGTTTACAACTTTTTACGCGGATACATTAAAAAATATTACGTAAAATAAAATTTTACGTATGACTGATGAATAGGTGAACTAGCTACCTGATTTCTTCTGTTTTCTTTAAATATTTATATGTCAAATGCTTCTTTATTTTAATTCTTAACATGAATTAGAAAAAAAGATTTATCAATTCGATCTCTCATCATGTAAACAAACTACTGATTGACGTGACTCTTTTGTGACCTTTCAATTATAAGATTGTTTTAAATATAATTAATATAGTATCAATAATATATCAATTGCAATACTTAAAAAACTGCCTTATCAATTATTATTAACATTATTTACTTAATAAAGTTTTATACAACCATTATATTCTTATGTCTATATATATAAAAATATATCTAAATATATCTATATATATAAAAATCTCGTGTCACGATGTATGTTCGCGATAAACTCTGAAACTACTGAACCGACTTTGATCAAACTTCATAAGTATATGTTATTTGGTCCAACTTAAAAGATAGGATAGTTTATATCTCATTTTGTTTATTATTATTTTTTAAATTATATAATATTATTAACATAGCGCCATCTGTTGATACTTATTCAATACAGCAATTATTTATCTGTGAGTTCCATAAGGTTCTCACAGATGGCGGTTTAAAGTAATTTATCGGCTGGATTGCAAAAAAGCACCCCGGGCGAAGCTATATTTTAAGAAACTATATTTTAATTTATTAATTTTAACATTAATTTTTCTTTCTTTATCACAAATCAGTAGGTATCATACATTATTAAACTCTTATGATCTTCAATTCATGTCATTCATGTTAGAAATATTACTGACTACTACTGGAGACGATAAAATATGGGTGGTTTGAATTCTTATAGAAATAAGAGTAAGTAATAGAGTATGTGGTAGCCTGATGAGCCACAGGTTCCATTTGGCTATAGACCAACTGCAAACGAGTTCAGAATGTAAGAGAGGGGAAGTGGGATCAACTTGTGTTCTTTTACAATTGATGTCTCCCCCAAGCAAAAGGTTTATGATGATTTTGTTGAATTTATTGGCACTGCAGTTCGACAGACACATATATGTGATAGAGAATCCCTACTTTTAGCAGTAGAGAGTATTTCATTTTTAACATGCTGGTGCTCGATATTTTTAGATGATCCCTTGACAATAGTACTATTTTCTGGATGAAAGGCACGCTATGACCTTTCTTGTATTCCTTACAACGTTTTACAAAATTTCACCACGATCAGTTGAGGCGTGAAAAGGTAACAGACAGAGAGAGTTACTTTTACATTTATTATTAAGTATTGATTTAAAATTGTTATATCATTATTATTATTATTATCATTAATTTTGTATTAAGGTGTATAACGCCGATTTGGCCTTGAATTATTAGGCTAATTTCCCCGCGCCACCCTCTACAAGAGATCGACCGCACAGAGATGGCAAAGAGTAGTATGGAGACTAGACGACAAAGGCACGACATAGTCGACTGAGCCTACTTTACTGCAAATACATACTACAAATTTATAATTATTTACAATGTAGAGGGATAATTCAGTAACAATGAAGCGTGTTTTGTTATTTAGGTAGTAAATTATGTTACCTAGTAAAAATTTTTACCCGTCTGCGCCACAACGAGGGTTATGTTTTTAGAGTGTATAGCGGCGCGCTCCCGGCTTGGCCCGGGGTGCATTTTTTCTAAAATAAACGTACCCTAAGTTACTCCTTATTACATCAGCTACCTGCCAATAAAAGTCCCGTCAAAATCGGTCCAGCCATTTCAGAGATTAGCCGGAACAAACAGACAGACAGACACACAAAAATTGTAAAAATGTTATTTTGGATGTTATTTTGCATTTTTTCTAAAATAAACGTAGCCTAAGTTACTCCTTATTAAATCAGCTACCTGCCAATAAAAGTCCCGTCAAAATCGGTTCAGCCATTTCAGAGATTAGCCGGAACAAACAGACACCCAGACAGACAAAAATTTGGTTTGGTTATGTGGTTGGTTTATTTTGGTGTATGTACTCATATATGGTGTATGTACGTATATATATTCATATGCATGTAGTAAAAAACGGTTATTTCAATATTACAAACAGACACTCCAATTTTATTTATATGTATAGATGTATGTATATTTCTTTATACGAATATAAAATATATGGTAAAAGAGCCAAACAAAAGTTTTTATCAAAACTAACAAATTTTTTAATTTTCAGTAAAAACAATTGAGTTTTTGCACCAACCGTGCAAACTTCGCGTGGTACGTTTTGTTTGGGTAACGCTAATGCCGGCGGTAATAATTTTTTTTTTAATTTTGATATTTTTTTTCAAATTCACCAAGTGAGTGAAGTGACAATAAATTGAGACAAAAAGTGTTTCTTTTTTCATTTTGATAAAGATTACGAACTTTTTAGAGCGAGAATCTTGCTTCTTCAATTTTTTCAAAAAATCTATCGAGTGGGACAAAAAAGCGGCAGAGTGGATTAAATGGAAACTCTGTGGGGCTTTTTAGGGTATATTGAACTGTAAAAGGCACACTAAACATTTATTATTTTCTCCATATTTTTGATTCAGCGCTTGATTTTTCTAAAAGCTATCAAAAGCCCTTTTTTATAATTTTTAAAATTCCTGTCAATAGAATTAAAAAAAAAATGCTTGTAGAAAATTTATTCACGTTTTCATTTTGTTTTCGTTTTATCTTGTCTTTTGCCATGTCTAATTGTTTTGGTTTGGTTTTGGGTCTTATTATTATTAATTGTGTAATTTCAAAGGAGGGGGGGAGTAAGGGGGAGAGGAGGGGGCTGGGAGGATGGTGTTGATAGATTACCCTCATCCTTTCAAATGATACCTAACCATGGTTACGTCAAATTCTTTATCTCGTCGAGACGTCCCCGATGAGCCCAAATACGATCCGGCTGTGACGCGCCGTTTCCGAGTTACGGTCGGGGTGTCCGCGGGGGGGGGGGGGTCAATTTTTTTTATCTCGTCCAGACGTCCCCGATGAGCCCAAACACGACCCGGCTGTGACGCGCAGTTTCCGAGTTACGGTCGGGTGGTCCGAGAGGGGCGTCAAATTTTTTATCTCGTCGAGACGTTCCCGATGAGCCCAAACACGACCCGGCTGTGACGCGCCGTTTCCGAGTTACGGTCGGAGGGGTCCGAGGGGGGCGTCAAATTTTTTATCTCGTCGAGACGTT
Source organism: Synanthedon andrenaeformis (assembly GCA_936446665.2). Lineage (NCBI taxonomy): Eukaryota > Metazoa > Arthropoda > Insecta > Lepidoptera > Sesiidae > Synanthedon > Synanthedon andrenaeformis. Next base: position 7,527,579 of record OW387785.2, read on the forward strand.
CCCGATGAGCCCAAACACGACACGGCTGTGACGCGCCGTTTCCGAGTTACGGTCGGGGGGGTCCGAGGGGGGCGTCAAATTTTTTATCTCGTCGAGACGTTCCCGATGAGCCCAAACACGACCCGGCTGTGACGCGCCGTTTCCGAGTTACGGTCGGAGGGGTCCGAGGGGGGCGTCAAATTTTTTATCTCGTCGAGACGTTCCCGATGAGCCCAAACACGACACGGCTGTGACGCGCCGTTTCCGAGTTATGGTTGGGGGGGTCCAAGGAGGGGGCTTTTTTTTTGGTGCCCCTGTAGACCGGATGACACTTTCCTTGGTAACTACCGATCGCCCTCTATGACCTTCTGCAAACGCCACCCTTCTATCCCTCATAGTTTCCGAGAACCGCTCACCAACTTTTTACCAGAACGGTGTACCGAGGATATCGGATTTTTCTGGAGGTCACGGGGGCGTCCCCTACGTCAACACCTACAATAGGGAAACCCCCCACCGCTCCTTCTAGGAGAACAATTCGACGAGTCACTAGATACGTGAGTGGGAATCCGGCTTTATAGTGGCTTTATTTATTATTTATTTATTTATTAAGCTTATTAATTTATATTGTATTAATTAATTATTAATTATTATTAATATTAATTAATTTAACTATTTAATTAATTAAAATTCATGAAAACTTTCCTTCCTCTTTTGGTTTATTTTTGATATATTACGCTTTTGCCTCCTTTGCTTACTTCCTATCTTTATTAAATTTAGATAACAAGTATAATACAGATGAATAATTATTAATTGAATATTCAAATTGAATATTTCAGATTATTAATAAATTGAATATTATATTACAACATAATTTATATTTAGTTTTTTAAAGATTTAATTACCTAGTAAGACAAAAAAGAAAACCTATTAAAGTATTATATACACTATCATGCACTGTCTGTTCTGCCACTAAAATGTTTATTCTTTGTTTATTACGTAAAAATTAATAATTTGATGAAGCGCAACGCGGCACAGGTCCGTCTAGCATCACGACTCGCCCCGCACTGATTTTATGGACGAGAACGGGCTAGCGCTGAGTAAGTGGGGAAATATTTTTGATAAAAACATTATATAAAATTCAATTTTACGAATTTTCAAAAAGCGCTTTCAACAAATCATGCTACATTGTTATCTTCATAAGTGTACAAAATTTCATAATCTTTTGATAAATATTGTAGAAGTGAGATTGTTATAACTGAAAATAAAAGGGGTGAGTTTAGAATTTTTTTCCTGAATCAATTTCAATAAAATAAAAATTTTAATCTCAACAAATCATTCCTCATATCTTGTAGATAAACATATATTTTTTTCGCTGAAGAAAAGGCGTATATATAATGAATAATACTGTTACAAAATGTAGCAAAAATTTAATTTTTTTGGAAGGATAAGCCTTAATGGCGCGTAAATTTAAATACTGACGTAAGAATTTTCCTGAAATTGTATCCTCTGAAGTATAAAATATTTTAATGATTTATAATGCCTTTTAACAGGTACAATATTTTTCAATTTCATTCAAGGTTACACCTTAGATCTGTAGACGGGAGGTATGACGTTAATATCATGCGCCACCTCTTACAGGTGATAATAATGTGGAATAATAATGTTACAGTGCTATTATGCATGTCTGCATGACATAATAGCACTGTAACATCTTATTAAAAAAAAGTAACAAAAAATAAATAAAGCGAAGTTGTTTAAAGTTATAATAAAAACAATATCAATAAGAAAATAAATAAATTTTTAAAATAACTTTGAACTTTATCTTATATCTTATGTAACTATCGATAGCGAAACTGGAACATTCATTTTAAGCCTCGAAAACGGTACAGACTTAAAGTTAATACTCGTAAGGCGACTGTAGCCGACTTACTCCGCTAGCTTATGCAGCCTTTAAATCTGTAACTAGCAAATTAAGATATCTACTTCGGCGATGCCTACAGCTTACATTCAAAACATCGTTAGCAATATTTACTCTCTGAAAGTATTGAGACTATATTAATTGATGTTGGAAAATGCTAAAGGAAAATATTTTACGTATTTAATGAATCAAGGTTAAAAAAATGTATATTTATAATAATAAAATACGATCATTATATTAATGTATAGGAAAACCTTCGAAGAATGTTTTACTATTCTGAAGTCTAATAATAAAAGGTCTTTATGACGACAATTTCCGATATCTACATTTATTTATAACACATTAGCGAACTGCACCCAGCTTTGCACTGATTTGCAATTTTTCATAAGAACCTTCCTCGGACTTTTTCATAAGAAAAAGAACGTGAAACTTCTTTGGCGATCAAATATAAATGCAGAAACATTACAAGAAGCGTCACGTGATCATTATATTGAAGTGTCACCTTTAAATTTTACTCTGATCACGCGCAAAGAACTTTAAAAAAGAAACAAAATGGTCCAGCCTTTCGCGAGTTTTGCGCTTAGCAATATATTTATTTAGTAGATAATAGTTATTCTTCCGCTATAAAACAAGAGTTACGTGAATCAATTTTAACAAGACTTTGATGTCACTCCATCCTTCAAATAAATTACTCATGTCTACTTGTTTTCTTATTTTATATCCTTTAGAAATTAGCTCGGATCATAGTGTCAGATGTGTCCACAACATGCTTGAGTATGAATGGTTTTTCTTTAGTGGGCGCTTGACTCGACCCGTTTTGGCGCTTCAAACGTGACAAAGAGCTCGTATAAAAGAGCTACAAAATGAATAGTGTCTTCAAATGTTTCTTTACTTTAACCACAGCAATAATAATGTGAAAAAATCAATGAAAAAATAGTTAATAATTCAATAGTTGTTGTATTTTATTTAGTAAATTTCGTCGCCTTTAGCACAAGCAATTAACGCCACATAAAGTGCCGACCTTAGTAGATTTAAGAATGAGGAATTAGGAAGGATTAAGGAATCCCTGGCATCCCTTACACACTAACCAAAACACAACAGCACACATGCTTTTCACAATGGTCTTCTGTAAGGGGGTCCAGTCAGGCTGCCCAAATGACTGCGAAACGCAGTGCCACTATACGACAAGTAAATTTGTAGCAACTAATTGTGGTATTAAAATATCGTCTACCTCATCGGTACCCACTTATAAATTGTCTCGTATAAAAGAGAAATACTGCAGAAAAATCTATGTAACGTAAAAGAATTAAATTAGTATGTTTTCGATTCCAGTTTACAATTTGTGCGTGTGTGTTGTAACAATGCGACAAATTTACCGTGTGCTATACGGATATTGAAACAATAGACACAATCATGTATCCACTCGTGTTCCTTCACATCGCACCGGTGACAATTATATTATATTTATTTCGAAAAATAAAGATATTTTTGTGAGTTTTTAGTGTATTGCAAATGAAATTATTGAAATTAATTATAAATAAAATAATAAATCAACATGGATTCTAAAAAAGAAAACATAAATTTTTTATCATTGTATTTCGGTTTATCATTGTAAATCTTTGAATGCAGTTTTGTTTCTTTTTAAAAATAAAGAAATGTTTCCTTTATATAAAATGAGCTAACTTAAGGATTTAAGGTAGTTTCCCTCCAGGGCCCGACTTATTTTTCCACCCTGTATATTATTTCGATGGTTGCAAGTATGCCGCAGATGTCTAACTATTGGCCCCGTAAGAAAATTCAAGTTACGCTCAGGTTTCCAAGCTGACAGGATAAAAGGAAAGGGTCTAGGTAATGTTAGAAATATGGAATCATTCCTTACTCAGACATCCAAAAATAATGTAATTAGTTACATTTTACAACTTACAGTTTGTCTCAGTGCAATTTATATAATTTAATTAATTAATTTTTTTAAACAAATTTAGATGATTAAATAATATAAAATATGTATGTAAATTTATGAAGTCATTAGCGAGGTTTGTTGTAAGCTCACTATAAGACGCACAGAACAAAAATGTCCTACAAATATAATGATGTCGTACGAATGAATATGAAGCTAGGAGTTGAATTAGATGTGTGTAAAATTAGAGATGAAAATGAGTAAGGAGTAAGTAAGTGATGAGATGAAGTTCTTGTAAGAGGAATATGAGTTTGAGTGCGTCATTAGGTAGACTAACGAAGTGTGTATAAAATTGTAAATATAAAAAAAAAACTTTTCTTTACTTTGTGTATTACTTAGGTAATTGAATATAAAATTTATTAGTTATCTTTTGATCAACGGAGCTAAGATCTTGTAAGTAGGACGACAGCTGGCTGCAAAGACGTTTTTAAACTCCGCCGACGACGCAAAGAACTTTCAATCAGGCTGAGTTAGGTATAACTACTCGCAATATAAGGTACTTATTTCTATAAAATGAACTGCTCTTCTAATGCAATAAAAATATTTATTCAAATTACATGCGTTATTAGAACGTCGTGCCTGTAAAGGTTTAGCAATTCGACGAAATAATGCTAGACTAAATATCGGATTGATTGAGTCTGAAGTTGACTTGTCTGGAAAGAATTTATTGGAATCTCATTTTACTAATAGCCATAATTACAATTACAAGTAAAATACATTTATTCCATTATCTGAGTTGCCGCAAAAAGCAAGCGATAAGACTAAGTACTTACGCGTTTGACCATAGGCAAATGATATAAGTACAAACATTTTTCGAAAAGTTAATATAAAATCGCTGATTGTTTTAGCAATGCCTAATGAAGCCTGGATTTAAACGATTCTGAGCTCATACTATGTGTAGTACTGTATAACTTTGATCTGTGTATAATTGGTATTAATTAATTAACACCTAAATAAATGTAAATAACAAGATTTTTTTAAGTCCCCCTAGATAAACTTTGGGTATTTTTTTATAAACCAATTTTATTTTGATAACTCCCTTCGAAGGAAGAACGAATAATAACATTCCAATTCACTAATTAGACGGCAAAGAGGCAAGCGAGGGGCAAACATTGATTTTGCGCTAGTACTTACTGTTACTATGTCGGATGTAAAAAGGTTTACTGGCAACCCTCGTTCTTAAAGATCCTTGTATACGCTAATGAGCGACGAATGCAGATATTAGTCACGACTGTGATCCCCGTGCAGATGACACAAAGTATATGGCAACTCAGTGAATGTAAAAAATAAGAAATTGAATTTTTTTTTACCAAGGGAGAAACCTTTAAAAAGTTACCATATGAACAAACCGCATGACTGTAATGCAAATGCGCATAAGGTTATGTGGGATTTCTACCCAATAAAACCCATCATGAAATGGTTCTAATACTAAGGGAACTTTGGAAACGTCACCGAAAAACTAAAAAACAAATTTTTACATTTTAACTTTTTCAAATAATCGTTCAATTTCTTACAAGCCTATAGAAAATATTGAATGTTACAAGTATGGCTATATAAAATGTTAAGGCCGTTACAGAGTTAGAATCAGAAATTTATGATTCCCGGCGGATCATAATGCCATGATGTGTTTAGTTTGCAGATAAGATATTAACGTCATATTATTTGTAGTTTTATAATCTAGATAATAGTCGAAAAATATTTTAAAATATTGGGATACTTTTCTCATTAGAACAGATTTTAAGCAACCCTTTTTTAAAATTAGCGGTTGACGGTCGACGCAGAAGCGAGATATTAGTAAAATTATATGTAACAAATTATAAAAATATTGATTTTCCAAATATGCATATCATTTATTAGATAATAGTCGAAAAAAAACATGCGATTTCTGTAAATTTTCATTCAAGAAAAGTATAATCAAAAGTGTCACTTTTAGTAATTTTTCGTGATATTAAACGTGTTATTTTAGGATCAAATTTGAGATATTTCTGTTTTTTCTTGGACCTAGTATGTGAAGTCATCAATGTTCTAAAAGATTGTGTTATAATTTTTTTAATAACTTGTATATTTATCTGCGTAGGCCGTCGACCGCTAGTTTAAAAAGGGCTGTTTAAAAATGTTCTAATGAAAATTCACTTTAAAATATTTTTCAGCTATTTACTAGATTATACAACTACAAATAATATGACGTTAACATCTTATCTGCAAACTAAAACACCTGAAACTACTGAAATCATAAATTTTGACTCCAGCGTGATTTTAATTGATGGTTATATTCAAAAACTCGAGAATAGGGAGACCGATTTTAATTCGGAATTTACACATGGAAACCGGGATAGACAGGTAAGATTTTTATATACCTATAAACTAGTGAAAGTTATGTTTATGTATATGTGTCTCTAATATTTATGTATACTAGCAATAGATTTTGTAAGATTTTACTGACACTGAGTAAGTAATCCGAATAAAGAACTTTTATTATTATTCATTTATTTATTTCATCACAAAGTTTTTTTTTTCAATACATATAAAAAATAATAAATATTATAAAAAAAACTTAAAATTAGCTGTCCGCTGATAGCGGGCAAGGCCTAAGCTACCGGTGGTTAGGACTGCAGTTTTATTATTTTATTACTACATATAAAATTTGCACACCTAATATAATTTTCTTAAAATATCGACTGATTGTGGAATTTTTTGACATGATATACCTAATGATTCCATACTGGTTTTAGGTTTGACGCGGCGTGCGTAATGAACCCTGCGAGGGTGTCACGAGTAAGCGCATATTGAGCGGTTCACGAGCCAGAGCATTACATTGACATGTACATAATTTGCTCTGACGCATGATGGTTAACTAGACCCTTTACACGTCTCCCTGGCACAGCTTTCAGTGCGTGAAACCACTATATACTTAATTTCATACTGTAGATGTCTTAGGTTCTGTCTTTTATACGCGTTTTCGCTATTTCATTTTGAACTTTTATTTTTCATTCGATTCTTATCATTATTTCAACAACTAAGAATTCTAAGCTCGTATTAACTTAAATTATACCATAATAAATCACACATTTCCATGCTTATATTATCAATACTAATAATAAATCTGTAAGGGTCGGTCATGGAGTAAGTTACTTTGTTTTCAGAGATATCGTGTTTATAGGCTCTATACATGATACTGAAACTAAATTGGCGATAACTCCATAACTCTGAAAAGAGTTAACTGATTTTCATGAAACTTAGTTAATAAACATTTGGACGTACGGCACACAGGATAGGCTACTTAATATTTTTCAACGCGGACGAAGTCGTGGGCACCAGCTAGTAATAAATAAATTTATTCACTCGTATTTCATACCGTCAAACGGGGTTAATTTGACAGGCTTTTGAGGTTTTTTTGTTCCTACGACGCGTTGATACGCGTTGTCACTTTCTTTCTTGCAAGTGACACATTAGATCCATTCCTTGCGAATCCGATAGAAAGTTCAAATTATCCTTCTTTGCTAGCTCAATCAATGGAACTTATAGACACCAACAGACCTGTTCTAACCCACTGTCAATTTAGCTCCAAAATCTGTCAATGTTCTCCTGGAAGTCACGGTATTATTTATACTTATGTGGAATTACGGTGCCGCCTTGGAATCCAGATTCTCAATTTTCCGAAGTATTATTTGTTCCTAATGCGTACATGTACCTAAGTTTTCTTAATTTTCCACATTAATAATTTCCCTAATTTAAAATATTCTTAACACTAAATTTTCTTTTTTATATTTTTAATTTATTCTCATATATATTTTTTTTATATATAGGAACATATTCGATGTTTCAATTAATTAATAATTCTGGGAAAAGGTTTATATATTATTAGATAAAATAAAAACCTTTGTCAGTGTAACGCATGATAATATAATGCTCGGTTCTTTGTCTGGAGCTGTAGAGAAACGAGAGAACAGCTTCATAGTAAATAAAAGACTACTCTCCATGGCAACCCCCTTTTCTAAACTAGCATTGGTATGCAGTGAAACGTAATTTCATGCATGTCCTTCTAGAAGGGGATGAATTTTATCTCCTGCGTCATAGATCTGTAAACCCTCTAACGAAATCAGACCTCACCCCATTCACAACTTAATATGCTTATGCATAGTTTACAAACCGTTGTAATAGCTATGAAACCTACATAGAAGATTATTAAATTAAAAACAAAATCCTATGGCTTATTACTTGTAATATCTTTTTTGTAAATTGTAAGTACCCACTAGAGAACTTTTCCTACTGATTCTAGAAGCGACTCGATTGAAGCCTGCTGTTTATACAAGTAAAAATTGAATAGTTAATAAAAAAGACAAAGAAATTTCTATCAGAATTTCTAAAAGTAAGAATACACTTTCACAAGAATCTTGTATTAATGAAAAATTTAATTTGTTTCAGAATCATTCTATGACGTTAGGAAGCAGCCTCTACGTCATATAACGTGATATGGTACTAGAAAACATTATCCACAGTGTACTGGTTCAAGAGGCGACTTAATCGAAGGAACAAGGGCCTGCTTTTTATTAATTTTAGAGATATTCTCGACTTCAACTCGACGGTCTCAATCGCTATATACCTGACTTGATGCCGACGGTAAGTAAGTTTGTATGCTTTGTGTCAAACATTAAGCGTTACAGACTATATAAACACTGTCTATTTGAGCTGTGCGAATGAGACGATAGACCAATTTAATACGTATTTTACAATATGTATGAGGGCTTTTGTTCATAACGCCGCAGTTTACACGGCAGATGGTGTGCGCTGGTACCACTTACGTCCAGTCGCTTTTTACAGATTATTCGGTAGCCTGATTTACTTTAAAGAATATAGTAAAATTCTATCTTTCAAGCACTATGGCTTTTCACACTTTCCGTCTGTCCGTCTGTCTACTAGTAGCGGTTAAGTGCTCGATGACAGAATGCGGAATACATACAATCTTAGCATGTAGAGAATAGAGATAACAACTAAAGTATAAAAGAAACTAAAAGAACTAAGAGGGACGAAGTCAGCTTATACTAATACCACATTGTCATTAATCGATCTCTATACAAAGATACTTCGTACAGGACTGCTTGTAGTAGAACTGCATTTCGCGTTCATAAATTGTGCAGCATGTTTATCAGCAGTAACTACCCCCTTACAGAAAACCACCGTGAAATAACAGCATGTGTGATATTTGTTTTTCGGTTAGTGTTTTGGTAAATTAGTAAGGGATGCCAGAGCATATTTTCCTATCTCCTATTCTACTAAGGTTGGTAGCGCATTTGCAGTAGCAACCTACCATTTACCTGACGACCTATCTGCAGTTACATAAAAAATACATAAACTAAAGCCGGCAGCAAGCCATCTCCTTTGAAAGCTCATCCTACATTAAGTACTAATTGATTGCTGCCTTCTCTATCTATCAGTATCGATATATGAAGAGTGTACAAGGTCAGTAGAGTTATTATTATTTATGTATTTATTTATTACCAAACCTAACAGGATCTATATTTTACAAGTAAATAAGTACATTATGAAACATAATACATTACAATGTTTGACAAAATTAAAATTTATAAATATGAATAATAAATTACAATAAAATAATAAAAAAAAAATCATAATAACAATTAGGTATATATTGTATTAATATATATATATATTAATTCATTTATTTATTAGATTAAAACCTATTCGTGATTAGAAAAATACAAAAAGTTATAATAAATTGAAACATTTAAATACTAGAACATTCTTTGTACTGTAACTGCAGTCTGTAGACTAGATTCAGAAATTACAATTTATTTATGAATTTGATATGTCAATATTTTAAGATTTTTTTTAAATGAAATTAAAAACTAAATTAATTTTTTTTTTTTTTTTTTTTTTTTTTTTTTTTTTTTTTTTTTTTTTTTTTTTTTTTTTTTTCAATAACAAAGCATATATTTTACGACCAATTGAACCTAAAACTAAAAACCTTAAAAAATATAATACAATAATTAAAATATATTATTAAAAGAAGTCCCTTTAGGCAAGGTTCCGAAGATACTGGCAGCGTTCCCCCTTTGAATAGCTAGACTAATTCTTTGTCCGAGGTAGCTGCCAGCTCTTCGGTCTCCTGTGATGTCGACTAACCTTTTTACTATTTCCTTAAAAAGCCTTATAGCGCTAGGACCCCACGGACCAAGGGTCTCGACACCGAATGGGACAAAATCATATTCGGAGCCTAGACCCCTGTATTTGCATGCTTTAGCTTTTTCAGCCGCTTCACAAGCCGCACCAGCTCTGTTGTTGGTTCCATGTAGATGGGAAGGGGCCAGCGTGTCTGAACAGGTTGCATCCCATACCAGCACCCGACCCATCTTCCATGGAATCAAACTCATACCGTCCGGTCTCTTGCCATCGTCTCTTGCGATCCCAGGCGGCTCAAGTAGACTTGGCACGTTGACGGTGGCAAGGGACCGGCGTATGATATCGTTAAGTGCGGCATGTCTCGAGAAGCGGCCTGCACTTTTTTGGCATGACAGTCCGTGATGTCCTAGCTTGTCGACATCACTGCCACAGGGACATTTATGAGGAGCGCAGACCGGAACCCCAAGCCGTAGACAGGTTGCGATTCGGAGCGTGTCAGGCTCAAGAAATGTTCCTGTATTTGACGAAGGGTACGCGTGAAGCCAGTAGCCGGCCTCATGCGCACCCACTGCCAAAAGCCTAGCACGCGCCGAACCTGTACTACAGCTCAAAAGATTGTCATATGTCAATTTGCAGTTTATGTCGTCCCAGATCCTCTGTGAATTTGGAGAAACTGGAAAATTTTGACCTGGGCATGCAATTAAGAAAGCGTTTCTAGCTTCTTCCAAGCCAGCAATCTCAAAGTTTGAAGGGGATGCCCTTAAAATTTTACTTATGAGATTTGCTGAACTATGGACAGAAGATAGGAAGGCTGGTAAAGCGACACTGGAAATTTTGCGAATCCCTAAACCACCATAACGGATGGGTAGGGATGCTTGGGTCCAAGATTGCTCATTCAGCTGCATATTAAGAATCGATTCTAAGCTAATTTTGATTAAGTCGTCTACTTGTGTCAAAAGATCTGGGTGATTCCAAAAGGAGCAGCACCGGAGCACATACATAAATTTTGGGACGAAAAGACAGAATTTTAAGATGCAAAGTGCATAATGTGGACTAATTTCAAGGAGACGGTCAGCAGTATTTTGAAATTTAGTAATTGAATTATTAATATATTCAGAAATAGATTCATCAAAAATTGGAGAACCTAAAAGGTAAAGGGAATTACTGTTAACTATTTTAATATTTGGAGCCAAAATATTAAATTTTTGTTTTACGTCATTTAAATTTAAGTCACAGTTATTTATAAAAAGTTCGCATTTGCTAAAATTAAGCTCCAAACCAATGGCTTCAAATTTATTTTTGATTAAAAAAAGGTCCGAAAACACAGTATCCACATCACCTCCTAGGGTTCCGTCGTCCAAATACCAAACGTTGAATTTAGAATTTAAATTTTTGATTATCGGATTTATAGCCAAACTAAAAATTGCAGGCCCAAGGGGATCACCCTGTTGACAACCTACTTCCGAAGACAGTTCATTAGAACGATATAACAATTTTGTTGGGTCAGCGTAACTGAGAAGAAGATAATTGTATATTTCCGGTATATGTTGTTTTATTTCCGTCAGCAGGGTATCCCTATTTACCGAATTGAATGCATTTTTAACATCAATTTTGAGCAACACGTCAGGCTGTCCGTAAGTTAGGAAAGAGCGTAGGGCATGGACGGCTGCCTCACACCCTCGTTTTACACCGAAGCCTAACTGTACGGGTTCAAATTCCGAATTTAATTTTGGTAAAATATGTCGAACAGCAATTTTGGAGGCCAGACGTCGTAGTGTTGATCCAACAGCAATTGGTCTCACCCCTCCGTCCTTTTTGGTGAGGGCAATGAGGTTCGCGCCGAAAAGAATGGGAACAATTTCTGGATTGACATTACCGGAATACATAAAGTTGATTAATTTAGTGATCGAATTTACAAGTTGCTCGCCTGCATCACCCACAGAATGCGATGTTAAGTCTTTCAAATGTTGGGGTGAGATTCCATCCAAACCTGCAGCCGAACCTGGTTTAAAAGATAAAATGGCATCCGTAACATCTTTGTTTTGAATTTGAAGGCATGCTTGCCCTGCTGTTGGTGGGTCGAGAAAATATGGGTTTGCTGGAGCTGGAGGATGTTTTGTCCGTAAGGCCTGAAGGGTATCAGAGGTATCTGGTGATAGCACGTCGTTGGAGAACAAAAGGCGAGCGGCACCTTTGAGATCTCCGTCACAGATTTTGTTTTCGATGAGTTTGTTGCGATTACGAGGGGCATCATGTTTGATTAGAGGTGCGGGAGAAGGCGAGGAGCTTACAGCACAGTTATTCTTAATCTTTTGTGTCAAGGATAAATTCGGTTCATCAGTTTTTATTATATGTAGTGTGCTGTATGAAAATAAAAATAGGTTCTGCCAGTCTTGAGTGCAATTGCTTATGTAACATTTCTGGATTAATTGTGACAAATGTGTAGCAACGGTTATTCGAGCTCCTCGAGGGATTCTTTTAACTATGGGTATACTATTTTTCAAATGGCTAAGATATGTGTGGAAAGGAGTTGGATCGTTGGCTACATAAGTAGGCGCACTCGGAATAATGGGATGGATGTCTAAAGGTGAACTGTTTTGGCTAATACATTTCCTGTGTGTTTTTGTAGTGTGTATGTTGAGGCCTTTCAAAGATTTGAATGACTTGTTGCACTGTGTACATGTATGTGTCGCGTTCGACGTGCCATCACAAGATTGGGTCACGGACTGCATTCACAACAGATAAATAAATTCACAAAAAAGAATAACTTAAAACAAAGTTAAAAACACAATAAAGTAACTTAAAATGTACACTGAAAACATAAAAAAGTCAAAGTCAAAATATGACGGCTGCTTGTTTTGGTAACAAGACGCATGCGTCGTTAGGTAGGTGCGTCACAGGATGTCTTGCAATTGGACGCTGCAGTGGAAGAGACCTAGCGACGCATGTCGTCGCTAGGACAACCGATGGCGGCCTTAGCAACCGCGTCTTGAAATTATCACACGCGGATTAGAAGTTTTTAGACTGAACAGGCACTGTGGTGGGAACAACCATAAAATCCCCATGCGCACATATGAAAAACATCTTGATAAATTTTTATATGCAGGTTTGAGCCATCAGGAAATTAAACTGGCTTAAAAATAAATATTTTAAGTGACCTGAGCCTGCTTGTCACTTTTGTTATTACTTGTCTTATTCTTTGTTATTGTTATTTTACACTTTTGCGGATTAAAATCTTCACAATTTAATGCATAAACACTACTATCGTTCACAATCTTTACTTAGATGACTTATTCACATAATTATATGCATTTTAAACTACCAAAAAAGGTTTTTGAATGCGGAGCAAAACAAAGAACGTCTTGTCTTGTTAACTGTCATGTAAGAATATATATATATAGGTATTAGGTATATATTATATTAACTAGTTGAAACTGTCATTTTATTGTACTTTTACGAATTCATTATTAGGCGCTGAACATTTTTCTATTAAAAAAAATCCTACATCATTTCGATTAGTCGAGCAGATTTATCATCAGCTGATCACCGGACCATGTTTAGGACAACGCATCAATTCTAATGTCAAATGTTAGAAAACGTGCTTGTCACAGCCCTGCGTAATAGCATCAATTTATCATGCCAACACGTGAAGACTCTATCTAACTATGGCTTTATATCTCTAATACCTCACTGCTACAATCGTAATTTAGTTTAAGATTTCAGTTATCAGGTTTTGTCTATATTGTGCCTGCAGGTCTGTATGCATATAAGACAAGGATCTCATTAATTTTATGCAACCAATTCTTGTCTTATATAATTTGGTTTTCGGTAATCGCTATGACATATTTAAATGTCGATAGAAAATTTAGATTTTACTGATTTTTTCTATAGCCATTTCACGGTTTATATCTTCGGTAGGTACAACGATATTATAGATTATCGTTAGTACCTACTAATATACATTTTAAATATAAGTTTGTATGTACAATCAGCATCAGATATATCGGATCTGTCTAGGTACTCAAATAACACTACACACTTTGAAGACCGATTATATCTACACTCCAAAGTACTCTAATTAATGTGAACATTCAACGCGTCAAAAATATCTAAACAGTCGAATGTCATTATTTTCTATACGATCATATTTTCATAATTACCTAAGTTGTCAGATGTATCTAAATGTAATTGAGAAGTTATGAGCGAAAGATTTTTCAAATTTCGAATGGCCCTCCTGCTTTGTTTTAGGACGTGTGCTGGTGATCAATAGTATCTAAATATATTTATACTATTAATTAAAAGAACACTGGGTACCTTTCATCCAGGAAGAAAGTAGTATCAATCCAGGCGATGTTTTATTTTTCATTGCTTAAGAAAAAAGAGCGCGGTTGAAGTCGCAGCCAAAAGCTAGTATATATTATGAAATTTGTGTGTTCAGGATATGTAGTAAGGTCGAATAAGTCAATTAATCTGTGCTGGAATTTGATAGAAGGCCGGAATGAACACTGAGAGCCCTTGAACGAAGAGATATAACCAGAAAACGGTTATATTAGCTGGCAGGAATATAAAGAGAGATTTGATTGCATTTTTTGAGAACAGTCGTTTAGTTAATCTCTATCTTTGATACTCTATTTTTCTACCCCTTGTTACTGCAATAGTCAAGTGGTTTTCTGGTATAATATATAACTAGCTGGTGCCTGCGACTTCGACCGCGTTGAACAAATAAAATAAAAATGAAAGCAGTATATATGTAAGGCCTGACTTTTGCTATTACACTTTTGCCAAGCGTTGTTTTTTTTTTATATTCCCCCGCGAAAGAAACTTTTTTTCTGGATGAAAGGTGACCCTATGTTTCCTCCTGTATCCTTGAGAGCGTGTATGCAAAATTTCATGACGATTGGTTGAATAAATAAGGCGTGAGATGGTTGAGTAGTTATAATTACTTAATCGATAAACAGTCATTCAACATATAGGCAGGTTCAGGACAGGCTTTAACTGCGGGCATAGTATTTAATACCAAGTAAAAACATGTAACAATTGAAATAAAACTTTATTCCTCATAGTCGTAATATGTGTGCCAGTATACGTTTTTGCATTGTAAGTACGAATGCCATTTACATAAACTGTAAGCTGTCCTACGGTTGGCTACTTCCTTATCTCTGAGACTATTCCAGTAACGTCTAGTTACACAAACGATATCATGAAGATAAGGTTATCCATTCAGTTTTAAGAGTAAAAAAATAAGAGATTAATTAGATAAGTAATATAAATTGTATCAGTAAATTAACTAACTATAATATTTATATATTTATAAGGTGATTAAATTGTATAAATTGTAATTTAGTTATGTTAAATATTATTATGAAAAAAATGTTACATAAATTTTTTAGATACTAAGTTATCATAAGTTTGTTGGTGGCATGCAGACCGCGAACACAGACACATATTTTCTAGAGTTCAGAATAGTGAAGGTTCTTTAGTGTGAAGCTGATTCTAACTAAGTTGTAACTTTAAAGTTTTCAAATATTTAAGTTAGACATTCAATACGAGAATATTGAAAATAAATACTCTTCCTTAATAGAGCTTGATTTTTTTGAAAAAAGTAAATGAAGGAAAAATCGAATTGTTTTATCGTGGTTATATTCATTTTATTGATATAATTTTTCGGTTTCCCTTTTATTTTTTCGAGAGCAAAACTTCTACACCTGTGAGTTTATTTCATCGGTAGACTGTCTACTTGGTAATAATTAGATGGCTCCGAACATGAACAACATCAGGGAATTCATACGCGCTGCCAATTATGGATTAAGAGGCGTTATGTTATTATTAGCTTGTGATTAGAAATAGTAATTAATTTGCTGTAACGGTAGAATAATATCTGTTTTATTCTATTCGCAGGTTTTATTGTACCTTTTACTATGTAATACACATAGAAATAATATATATTTGGTAAAACACTAATGTATACATACATTATTGTTGTAAACCTTGTAAGCACATTACATTACGTGTTGTAACATTACATTCGTGGTTATAGCTCGATATACATACCATAATATAATTTATACATCGAAATGTCTTTAATAACAAATTATATATAGAACGCAATAGATCTTTAAAAAGAGATTAAGTCTAAAAGTGTACTCAGTATTCTTTTGAGCTAAGAAATTTTTAGTTTGTTTTATTTTGTTTGACGTAACATCCCCTGTACGACCTTACGTAATGTGACTTGGAGGGAGGGATTCTTAACTTTACAGACGAAGAAGTGAACGTAACTGGGTATTTTGTATACGTTTTTTTGTTGGCGGTTCTGAAGTTACCTAATGCTACGTTAGGTAGTAATATTAACATTGCAGTTGTAGCTTTTGTTTTTTTTTGTTTTTTTTTGCTAATATTATAAAAAAATAAGTTAAATTTATATATATAAAATATATGTGGTCAGTGTGTTTTCTCAGTTATTGTCTGGAATTTCTTAAGTATTTCACAAAATAGATTTTGCTAAGTTTTTCACTTATGGAAAGAGCTATAAAAGAGGAAAATTAGGTGTATATAAATTACATCAGTACGAAGCGGAAGAGGTCGTTAGTTTATATATAATAATAAAAACAGAGTGATTTGTAAAATTATGAAGTTCCACTCTTCCACTATTACGCTTAAAAAATTTATCAAAAAATATATACATATGTGCATAGTATATTTTTTTATATAATTTTTCGTGCCTTTAATTTGAACCTGCAATCGTTACAATCGTGATTTTTAACTCAATAACAGAAACTATCATGTTCTATTTTGAAGAAACACGAATCTCTTTTTTCTTTAAATCTGTGAATATAGTCAGTCATAGTTTTATTAAATCAAAGATGAAATAGATATTGTTCGAAAACTTAAATCATTAAAACAATTTTGTTTTTAAGATCTTAATCTTGTCTTAAAAACTTGAGTACCTATCGCAACTCTTAAATGCATCAAAATCTTTACCTTGACCGTGGTTGGTTAAAATGATTTATTGCATTTCAAATATATCCTCGTAATGGCCGGAAATATTATAAAATTATCCACTTTGAATGTTTAAAGTAGTAAGTACCTAGATATCTTTTATTCACCATGCGTGTTGTAAAGTTACATAGTTTTTGGCTCTATGTCAACTGGCGTCGATTCAAGAAATAAACCCGAGGGTTTACACTCTTACAATGATCTCAAAATTAAAGAACATCTATTGAATTTTATATTTCACAAATCAATATTTCAATCACTTAATCTACTGCAGTGTTATTATAGCTTTATAAAAAAATCATGATTAAAATGACAACTAAGCTCGAGACAATTATAAAATTAATTATATGCAGGCTCACAGTAAGTGCATGGGGCTATTAATAAAATCGCATAATGTAAATTAATTCATAACTAGCTGTGCCTGCGACTCGTACGCGCTGTAGTTAGTTTTTTGAAAATTCCTCAGGAACTTAACATGTTTCCAGGATAAAAAGTATCCTATATGTTAATCCAGGTAATAAGCTATCTGTGTGCCAAATTTCATCCGAATCCGTTAAGCTGTTTCTGAGATTAGCGTGCATAAATACACAGACAAACAGACCAAACAGACAAAAAATAAAAAATAAAATTTTGACCTTGGTAACAAGTAACTTTTTGTAAAAAAAAAAAACACGATTTTATCTTATATGTATAGATATAACCATTAATAATACTTCGAATAAATAATAACTTAACAGAAAGCTTTTAAGAAATATAAGTTACCCTTACTATTAATAAGGAGTAACAACTCTTAGTAATTGTGAGCAATGGTATAATGACAATAGAATACATTGCAAGAATTAGAAATAAAATTTAGTTGGAAAAAGTCAATAAAAAAGACTAGAGTATGCTTGTATAGTTAACAAGCGCAGTCTAGTCTTTTTAAGGAAGGTTTTTACTGCTTATGATAATCACGAAAAATATATCTTTTTAAATAATCAGAACTATTTTTAAGTTCACTTACAGCCCTAAGAGACACATATTGTGTTCAATCAAACGTAACCAGAGCCACATAGATGCCAACAATGTTACGATGACCGCCGTTCGATGGCAGCCAGAACTGAAAGCCTACATTAGTTTAACTATGAATAATAACTGTTGAATTTGTATAATTTCCTCGCCCGCACAATTTTCCTACAACAATTAAATGCTAAAACACTCTAATAGTGTAACAATTTCAAATGGAGTTTGTAACACTTTAGCAAATGTTTTTCGTCTACATACTTAATTCAATGTACCTTTAATTTTGTTAATTGTTTTATATAATCCATTCATGTATCAACTCATGCGTAGGACGTCCACTGCTGGAAATAGGCCTCCTCTATAATATTCCAGTAGTATCCGTTACAAGCAGCCTCATCCAACGTTTATTATTTATTCTCATCTTGTCGAAATTCCTGTTTTTCGCACCAAGCGCTTCAAAACATCCTTTATAATGCACTGATAAAGTTTGTAACTCCCTGCCGGCATCTCTGTGTTTCCGAGTTCATATAACCCAAATCTTTTCAAAGTTCCTGTGAATAGGCATCTTCTGGGTGAGCTCGCTCCATCATAGGCCTTATTTTCGCTACACGGCTAGATGCTGGCCAAGAGCAAACCCATCTTTCATTCAAAAAAAAAAAAATGTCGCCAGTCTCACGTGCGCTGTAGTCTCCACTCGAGAACCTTCCGACCCCAGCAGCCGTTGGCTCTCCGTACACCGTTGCTCTGCCCATGGCCACTTCCACTTATTGAGCCTCTGGGTTATTGACTATAATTTGTCTATGGTACTCCTAATTTCTGATCCGATCTCGCAGGATAACTAAGATCACAGACATCTTCATAGCTCATTAAACGAAGATGAGCTTTTTCACCGCGTTTCACATTTCACTTCACTAGCAACACACATTCGACCAAAACCGCAATTTTAAGGCACAGGAGTATTGGATAAGAAGACAAATTCATTACTAGAAGTCTAATAACAATAATAATGCCGACCCAGATAGAACAAAGGGTAAGGGATATGTCTCATCTAGTATCATTGACATCGATTTCTCTATGATAACCAAAAACATATTTTTTTTATTTCACACTAGTTTTCTGTAAGGGATTGGTTACTACTGCTAGTTTATGATTGTTGTACGCATTATAGACATGCAGTGTGCCACTAAAACCTTCTATTATCAATGATTTGTCATTAAAAATTTATTTAAATGGTCTAATTGAGAAAAAAACATTAGTTTTTACTACATTGAAACATGTGCAGCATTACAGTGCCAACGCTCGCGATACCTGCCAATGTACTTCAAAAATATTACAATTTTAGACTGCAATGAAAAAACACAGCATCCACACGATACGAGTATCTGACGCTTGTAGGTATAATCATTCCTCATCAGGTGAAACCGGCTACTCCCGGCTTTTGCAATAAAAGAAAATGGAAATGTTTCCGAACCCGTGGTCCCTCAAACGTTCGCATTCAACATCCAATAACTGATACAATCGATTGCATTAATTGAACACTCGACTATTACACGCATTACATAACAATGCACAGAAGCTCACCAATATATGATCTTTCATTTGTGCTCTTATAAATATCCCAATGACATGGTCAAAGTAAGCTGTTATGGGAAAATTATTTATTGGACATACCAAGTTTTTATTGGTTTTGCAAGCACATAGAATGTGTTAGTGTTTGATTAGCCTGTCACACTACTTTCCGCAGTCATAAACTATATAGCCTGTCTTGCGGCATTGGATAATTTTATATTTGCAAGGAACCGTTTTCTTATTCCCTCTTTTTTGCTTATCTCTGTCCTATCAAGATAGGAGTATAGACAGCTTGAATTCCCTTAATAATCACCGACCCTAATAAGAAAATAGCCAAATTGGTAAAGCCGCTTTCGAGTTTTGAGCTTAGTAAAACATTTAGCGATTCATTTTTATTTATATAGTCCTGCGACCCTAGCTTCGCACGGACGTTATTCGGGCATATATTTCAATTTTTCTCTTTATAACAACCAAGTAACATACTTTCTCGAACTTCAACAACTATTTAAAAAAAGAAATAGCCGAATTGGCCTCGCCGTTCTTGAGTTTTGTACTTAAAAACACATTTAGCGATTTATAGAATTTTTATAAAAAAATACATTAAATACTTAATAGCTATCTTTAGTATACAAATGTGTGAAGGATTTGTATACTAAAGATAGCTACCAAAATAAGGTAATTTTAAACCAACTTTTAGTATGCATGTAACTCATCCCAGGTTATGACATTCCAATTAAAGCTATAATAACAATTACCCCTAATGGCAAATGATAGTGAATCCCGGTCCACTGTTCTGTTACGCAAAAGCAAACACATGTACTCTCGGCGGCACAATTAACCGGCCACCCTGATTTTCTTGTTTATTAAAAATAATATTGAATAATTTACAAATATTATTTATAGGTTGTGTTTAGGTATATTTTAGAAATGGAAAAAAACATATTTTTTTTGTGAATTGCTGTTATTGACGAAAAACAGTACAAAAAACACTAAATCGGTTTTCTAAGAAAATCTGATTTCTGTTGTAATCTTAAAATTTCAATGCAACCTTACCCTTACACTTAAATTTAATAACGGGTGTTACCCCCCGGGCTCTGATGACTTCCTGAAGCCTATTGGGAAGGCCATCCATGATATCCTGGATATCTGACTGCGGGATGTTGTTCCATTCCTCAATCAGGGCGGATTTGAGTTCTCTGAGGGTAATGGAAGCTGGTATCCGTGTTCGAACCCGTCTTTTGAGGTTGTCCCAGATGTGCTCGATAGGGTTGAGGTCAGGGCTGTATGCTGGCCAAGGTAATCTTTGAATACCGACTTGGTTTAGGTATTCAGTAGTCAGGCGGGCGGTATGAACACGCGCATTATCGTGCATTAAAAGGAAATTGTCTCCAATGAATGGTGCAAATGGAACGACATGGTCTTGAAGAACCTCTTTTACGTACTTCTGAGCATCCACATTACCTCTATCAAACACAACAAGATCAGTGCGAGCCTCGTAAGAGATGCCGCCCCACACCATCAATGAGCCACCCTGGTATGGCACTGTTTGCACCACTGTGCATGGAGCAAACCGCTCGTTCCGGCGTCTGTAGACACGTTGACGTCCATCTGGACCTCTTAAAGAAATTCTGCTTTCATCTGAGAACAATACATTCTTCCACTGCTCCTTAGTCCAATCAGCGTATTGACGCGCAAACTGAAGTCTGTTTCTTTTGTGCGCTACTTCAAGTTTGGGGACCCGTGCAGGGCGAAATGCTCCAAGATCTTTTTCAGCTAATCTTCTTCTTACCGTTCTTTCACTAACATTAACATTTCTCACTTCATAAAGACGGTTACGGGCTTCAACAGCTGTACAGAAGCGATCCCTCAACACATTATTGACAATAAAACGGTCGTCTCGAGCAGAAGTACACCGATGTCGACCTTGACCTGGTCTTCTCGTGTAGGAACCAGTCTCCCTGAACCGCCTAATGGCTTCCTGTACCGTAGTTCGCGGTACACCAAGAATGCGAGCGATACGACGTTGGCTGTATCCTTCATCAGAAAGAGCTACAGCCCTGGCTACTCCGGCAGCGTCCAGCGGCATAATTCTCACTTTAAAATGATGGAGAGTCAACGTGAACTTGCAAAAAATTGAGTTTAACGTTTAAAACCTAAAATTAACGTTTAAAACCTAAAACAATGAAAATTAGAGCGACGGGAACACAATCACTATGAAGGACAAATTTCGACTAATTCACTAAAAAGCATCAAACACAAGGTAGGTACTAAAAAAGTTCGGGTTTAAAGTGTTTCACGTATGTGTAACACTACCACTTAACAAAAATATTCATCTTAACATTCCTCATAACTTGTAAACAAACATAGTGGCACTTGATAAAGGTGGCCGGTTAATTGTGCCGTTGAGATATTGCCGGACGCGAATAAGCTGGCCGTGAATGTGATGTATTTTAAATTGGGACGTAGCGCTGAATAGACGACGGACGTAGCGAGCCGTAGCGGTCCCAGTTTGACCTGCTTTATCGCGCAGCCCGCTGTAACAGCCGCCCGCCCGGTTCACGGTCATCCTGCCCTCGCTCAACAGACTCGATTGCATAACACAACTACATTATCAACACACAGAACGCAACTACTCCCTATAATACTTCGTTTAAATCTCTTTTGATGATATCCTAATGCCAACTAATATTACAAACGCGAACTGAGTTAGTATATTTGTTTATTACTCTTTCGCGCCTTAACATCTTAACCGATCATAATAAAATTTTGTATACAAAGTGTATGCAAAGTGTCCCTGACAAAGTGACATTTCATCCAGGAAAAAAGTACTAATCCCGTGGGATCATCTATAATATAAAAATGAATCCCTAAATGTGTTGCTAAGCGCAAAACTCGAGAACGGGTGGGCCGATTTTAATTCTGTCTTCACTCATGGATTCATGGATTCATGGATTCATGGATAGAGGGATAATCAGGGAAGGTTTTTACGTAAAAAAAAGTGCACCCCGGGCGAAGCCGGGAGCGAACCGCTAGTCTAAAAATAAAAATGAAAAATTCAACGCCTGACAAAAATAACAATTTTAACATAGCATAAGGGATTAGGAGTGGATATATATTGTATATTCTGTAAGACAGGTCACTGCCGCTAAACTGGCTGCTCAAATAAAGAAAGTAGAAACGTAGGAGACTGCCAGTACTAAATAAAAAGAACTCGTTACATTTGAAGACTAAACTAAGTTATGATTTATTTGCTATAAAAAATCTTAAGTTTTTTATGTTAAACTCGACTGGCAGGCCTACCGTACCTACTGTCGCCTATGACACAAGAAACGTCACTAATGCTGCAAGTGCGCTACCGACAATAATATGATCCAGACTATTCAATAATTATCCAGACCAAAGCCGGCTTTTCATTTCCAAAATATACCCTGCCGGGAATCGAACTCGGGACCCGTGGGAGAGAGTGGTAAGGCAAGCACTCGTGCCACGGGCTCGTCAAAATTATATTTGATATTCGTTCTCAACATTGAATTCAGTTTTTTTTTACATTATGTATGTGATATTGAGGCATAAAGTTCCCTTTTCGCGTCACAGTTACAGTAACCTATGGTAAATTAAATTGAACATAGGTCAATTTCACTCGTACACAGGAAACAACGCAGGAAATTTGTGGAACACTGACCATTATTAACCGAGCGAATTCAAATGCATTAAATTATACTGAAATATTTCCTTTTTGTAACATAACATTTTTGTCTGCGACTAGAGACAAAATTTGTACGGATGCTGTTTACGTAGTTTTTTTTATTCAACACAACAAGATAATTTAAATTGTGATTAAATCACAAATTTTGAATTGCGAACAGTTGATGTATATAAAATTTGTAATAACATAAATTTGGACTATATTCTCAATTATATTCTCTTATTATATTCTCAACTAAAGTAACTTTCTTAACGTAATGCGATCTTCTACACTGTTATGCAAGGTGCAGCAGAATCTTAACAAGATAAAAGTCAAGACTCAACTCAATAGGCACCGTAATAACTCTAGTTAGCGATTGAAAAGTCTTAATATTGTTAACTTATAAATATCCTCATCATTATAAAGATAAAATTGATGTCTGCTTTTACACTTGGCTTAACTGTGTCAGATAAATTTTCCGCTTCAGTCCTCGCAAACTAGAGTTTACAGCGCCGGGAGCGTGGCACTAGGAGCGCAGCGAACGGAGGCAAGCTTCGTTTACACGTGGTACACTCACACTCCCCCGCCCAGGTAGCATGCACGTACCTACTTGTACATGCCATGCCGCATTTTATTCAACAATAATACATAATTGTTACAGACGTGGCAGACTGGAAAACGCATTTAGCCGGAAAAGATGGAACAGATCAATACCGCATCTATTTTATTATCAACTAGCGACCCGCTTTGGTTTCGCACGGGTACAGTATATGATTCTTAACAGAACTGTATTTTATGACT
This sequence comes from Synanthedon andrenaeformis, assembly GCA_936446665.2. Lineage (NCBI taxonomy): Eukaryota > Metazoa > Arthropoda > Insecta > Lepidoptera > Sesiidae > Synanthedon > Synanthedon andrenaeformis. The sequence continues at coordinate 7,551,624 of OW387785.2, forward strand.
ATTATTCTAAAAGTAGGTCATGTTAAACTTTAAAACCTGGGGAATAAATTTCATTACAGTCTTGGGTTGTAAACAAATAATATATGTAAATGAAACGAGTTTTTTTATTTTTATTTTTCAACTAATACCTAATCGTCCAAATAACGCAAAAAAAAATTTTACGGTATCGAACCGCAAATCTTATTATATTCCCTAGGTTCGGTTTATGTGAAATTTGATATACTACTACCTCGGTGGTATTTCCATGACATGATTTCCTAGAGCTGATGCTGTAGCATCAAGTAGTCAGCGGGACTCCTCAGCAGCAGATATAACGTGTTTGGACTAAATTTTATTTATTTATTTATAATTTTAACAGTTTTATTTTAGGGCTTATAATATAATACATGTAAAATGATAACACCAAAAAACAGTTAAATATTCTGTATGTATTAACTAATACAAAATAATATCAGAACAGTGAAACCAGTTAAGTTTGTAAGAAGCTATTTAAACCGACTTTTATTATTAAGATAAAACATACGTTTTCTTTGGGGCAATTTCTGCAGCGAATAAGAGCGCACTTACAAAAGCAACCTCACTTCAATCGTAAAGAAAACCTCATACTCATTTCAATGGTAAGCGCAGTTGACGACTTTTAACCGCGTTTTTGGTTTTGTAAACTGAGTCGGCGACACGTGATAAATAAATTACTCATGATTAGTATTTTTTTGTGTTGCCCTCTGAAATTTTGCTAAGCGTATTTTTTTGGCAGATATATAATACAGTTCATTTTGCAGTAATATTTATCGACTTCTTCCGTACTGGCTATACAGAAAGGGTGGCCGGCGTTTTGCCAAACTTTATAAGATCTGACTCTCCAAACAGTTATTGGCGCTATCTACAATTAAAATTATATTCTATCTATACATAGTTTGGGTATATTTTCTGTAGTTATATAGTTGTATAAAGCTAGTAAATTGTTCATATTTATAGGAAGGAAAAGGGCTTTGGCATCCTTTACTTATTCAACAACACACACAGCATTTGTTGTGATTTTTTGTGAACCGATTGTTGTGAATTTTTTGCATAGACGTTGTACTCTATACTCACTCACTAAAACACCACAGCAAATATGATGTTATTTCAAGGTGGACTTCTGTAAGGGTTACTGGTTACTGACGCCAGATGGGCTGCTCAAATGACTGCGAAACGCATTGTGCCCTGCCACTACTTAAACAAGTAACTTAACTTTCTTTTACTTACCAAACAAATATACTCGTATTTCACCATACAGTTACAAATTGGATCGTAATAGTGTATTAAATCACGTAATAACTTAAGTGTTATACTAATGGAGCGTGTGACATTGCAGTATCCTATTTACGCCCTGACACAGTCATGTATAGGTATAAGATTACATAGGAAGTAGGCATCGGAAAATTGTCGTCAGAGTTGACTAATTGCCGGACCGGTCCGGGCGCAGTCTATTTAATTACGCGTCTGTCCTAGAACTTTCAGTTTTATCTCCCTCACACCTCCCTATGTAAATGGAATGCGAGGGGTGGGGGGAACAACATCGTACTACATTTGAATAACTTGACTGTACTTCGACAGTTCGGTAAAGTTTGGCCGCGGCGTCCAACTAACTTGGCCAACAACAAAAAATATTTTCTTAAAAACAAAATCATTATGGTTGGACTTCGGTATTGATGATTGTATTGATTTTTGACAGAAAATGTAAAATCTATATCGACGGTCCCTACGTACATAGACATGTCAAAAATGGCAATTTTTTTTTTATTGCATAGTTGTCTTTAGATTACCATTAGAAAGTTCCTAAAGCTAATAAAATATTCTAGAAAAAACAAAATTTATAATTACTTATACATATAATTATTTCTAGAGCGGTTTGAACATAAATTACGCTCTCCTGTAAACCCCGGTTTTAGACATGTCTTTATGTACGTAGGGACCGTCGATATGATGACCATGTGGTTGTAGATCGTCCCGTTTTCTTAGGTGTTAAAACATTTGAAATTAGTGTTAGATAAAGGTTTATAACAAAAGAAAATAACAATTTCTACTAATTTATGTATGTAATACGATTATTTAAGATCATATTTTTGAATTCAATATAATACCTTCGTGTTGTCTGCGTTACATAATGATAGTGTAAACAATTATTGTAACTGGATTCATGCCAAATTGTTTCAGCTGTAAACTACGGCCCAACTTGAATTGCCTTAAAAATTAATGAGTATCTATTTTTTGGTTAAGGTCCAATTGCTGTTTTTTTAAACTTTTTTTAAAGTAATTTGTTGTAAGTACGTGCAGTTGTTGCACTCAAAGCAATTAACCGTCCTTGCTATATACAAAATTTTAATGAGAATTATTTAAAAGTATGTCTGTATTATTGATAATAATCTTATAACTTTCATGTGGAACTAAATTTGTTTTTGATATATTTTAGAATTTATAAACCAGCTTAGAAAAAGTTTGTTGAAACACTCTCCAGAAATCCATATGTGACAAATCTCTGCATAGTAGGTACTAGTATAAAACAAAGTCGCTTTACCCTAACTGTCTGTCTATATATATATAATAAAGTTGTTATGTAAGTTAAAAAAAAAACAATATTTTGCAACCAAGTCGCCGAAAATTAAATTTAGAGCTTACGTAAGCTAAACATAAAATTAAATATGAAATTAGAGCATAAAAAAGGATATGTGTATAGAAATGATGTTTTTATTATTCAATTGTAATTCTTCTATAATTCTAAAGAAGACTCCGCGATAGCGTATCTCTATCTGTTACGGTTGACTCACAGTAACCATTTCTTTTATTAAAATTTTCAATCTGTCTGTTTCTCCGCTAACTTCTTCTAAACCACCCAACTGGCTTTTGATAGGGTACGATAATTTGCGTAGAGACTAAGTAACTGTCGCGGTGAATTAACAACAAGTTGCAGCTGTGTTTCAGTAGGTAATTAAGGAATGCTAAAGCCCATTTCCCTGCCACACATTATCATTTACCATGTAACCTAACTTGATATTGTTTGTCGTTATAGTATAGAAGAAGGTATCCCACCTGTCATACCTATCATCCTGTAAATTACCCACCATAAAGATTCTCATAAAAAATCTTAAAGTCGACAATAAATATCGGAGCAACTGTTTAAAAAATATCTAAACGCTGAGATATGTGTGATTACAAAGTGATCATTCGTATTTTTTTTATATAAAGAAACTTAAAACAATACGCCACAAGAGATAGGTTAAGATAAACAGACTGTAACGTTGTACTTATCTATAATAACTATAAACTTAATTATCTAAAATTTAGGTAGCAGTTTCATAGTAAATGAAATTTGTATAATAACTTAATTTCCTTAGAGATAGATACAGATATAAGAATAATACTTTTTTTATTACTAAAGAATATAAATATTATTAAAGAATTTTATTTTTATGATTCTTACAAATAATTCAATTTATGGTTATTTTAATTTTTTTAGAATTGGATTTTTTTATTTACTGAAAAAATATTGTACAGTTACTAAAGAAACAAATAAATACTTATTTTTATTTTCATCAATATGAAATTAATTAATTTTATATTTTAATAAAAACTAACTTGAAAGTAAAATATATTAACATTTTGTAAAACGGTAAGCATTTTTCATACAATTTTATTGTATCCAATACAGGCACTTAGAGCAAAGTAAATGTCGCGTTCGGAACGTTTGATGCAAGGATTGAATGTTCGAAAACATTTTAATAGTTGAAGGAATATATTCACATTTCACAAACTTACATGGGAAAGTATATCTGGGAAAAATCTCAACAGAAATACGGCACGGGCTTATCGGCACAAACGAAACCCTTCCGCATTTCGCAACGCTCCATAACTTTTAAGAGAGAGATATTGTGACTGTACCTATTGGAGTTCGTAAGTGATATGTTTCTGTAAACAAAATATGGTTCCCGAGATAAATTTACATAAATAAATACAATTTACATACGTAATTGTATTCATATAATAATGTTTACGCCGACGAATTCATCATTTTCCACCACCCCGGTTTTCATTTTAATTCTATTAAGTTTATTAACTTTGCGGCCGCATTATACGTATCTGCTTGGATCCATCTGCAAAGCAGTACTGAAATAAATAAGTAATAACGAGTTTGTTTGCTATTTCATATAATTATTACAGTTGCTACGCGGAATCAAAACAAAATTTGCATTTTTACTACTCAAACAAAATAGAATACTGTATTTAATTTATTTTAAAATTGTTAATCTGTATAGTTTTTAACATTTTAAAAGTAATGAAAACACTTCAAAGGGGTGCTTTAAACAAACAAAAGGTCGGGTATATCATACTTGAATGCCATTCTATTGTTGAATACCATCATAGTTATCATAATCTTCGTGAAGATTCTAGGAACGGTCTTAAATTTCTATTTGGTTTAGACAGTTAGAAGAAGATTAAGTTTAATTTAAGTCAAAAGAACCTCAAAATTAGATCATTATTAATACAGTGGAAAATTAATCTTCTTTAGACACTGAATAGTTTTTTTAATGTTTGAAATGTAGGAAAATATTAAAAAGTATAAAGATCAAGAAAATATTTAAAAATATTTGTAGTGCCTCAATAGTCTCAATATGTATACGCTTAGATCTTTTGAACTACGCAATGGTTTTTAATGCGGTTTTGACTAATGGAAAGAGCGTTCAAGAAGTGAGGTTTAGATATATTATTTTTAGAAAAAATCCCGTGCGAAGCGGGAGGCGACCCGCTAGTAGATAATAAATTGAAGGTCAATCGATTCAGTTCGGGTGCGCCGTCCCAATGAGCAGTGTCCGGTTGCGGACCCCCGCGACGAAGTTGCGGAAGAGTGTTCGTCCGACCTCGTAACTTCGCCCATAGCGGACGCGGAGGACGCCAAGAAGTTTAGTCGGTAGGTCTAACCCACCGGTCTGTCCGGACAGGACAACGACTTTCTAGCGCGGCCGTAGATGGGCGGCGTCACGGGGACGTTATGAAACGACATTGGTGCCCCGCCAGGTCTATCCTACTCTCCCTGTCGGAACCTCGGCGTACCCTAAAGTGGAGGTACGCCACCCATTTCGGGGGACCTCACGACAGGCGACCGTCTCCTCAAAGTGGATGGTCAGCCTATTCGCCGACATTTACATTGGAAAAACAAATCCAAACATCTTTATCAAACTCTTGGATTGTTGGCATTTAAGAAATAAATGGGAAAAAATATGGCAACGTGAACGCCAGGAAACAAAAGGAACGTTTTCACAGAAGTTTTGGAAAACAAGGTGTCTGGCAATACGCGCCAACTTCAACCAGTGTTTGGTGTTCGGTTTGTATGGCTATGCTTGAGTGTCAACTACCGTATGCTGGTTATTCTGTCAGGGTCGCGATTGTGACAAACGGGTAGCGAAGTGAAATTAACAAGTTACAGTTAAAAGTTAACAAATTTCCCGCCGTTTGTGCAAACTCCACTAACTAGCTGGTTTTTAGGGTTCCATTTAAATGGAGACCTTGTTAGTGCAGACTTTTGTTTAGCAAATACTGAGGTAGAAATAGAATACGTAAGAGGTAATTATATTTCGAATAATAAATAGAATTAGCTTGGTAAAATAGAAAGAAATTGGGCAACTTCTTTCTCAAGGTGTATCGTCATTTTGTGATTACTTTAAAGCCTTGATTAGTGCAAATTTTTGAATAGGTTAATTTGTGACAAAAGTGAGAAAAATTATAAAGCCACGAAAAAAATTCACAAATACAGTTCTAATAAGTCCTCTTACCCCACCAGCATTGGTTGCCTGATCGCACGTAATCGCACGAAGGTCGTTATCTTAAGACTTAGACAATCTTATTTTATTTTATTACTAACTATGACTAAATACATTGAGTTAAATGTGCTATTTACCATTTCTTTAAAATCAACAATTTCGCATATTGAAAACGAAGCGAAAGCACTAACTAACCATTCCATTTTCTACTCCTTCAAATTCTCAAGTGCTCTTAGAAGCCTTCGGGCTGTGCTTAGCTTAAGCATTTTTAAGTTATCTAATTATTTTCTACATTAAATTTTGTTAACCATTAAACAACTCACTCATTAACTCACGTAAGTAAAAAATTAAAGTAATTCTTTATTTTAAAAAAAAGTTACGTGCGCTATTGTGTTTTGGTAAGTGAGTAAAGCTCATTTTTGCCTATCTCTTCCTAATTGTTTAATCTTTTACCCTACTAAGTTGGGCTTCGCATTTGCAGTACCTACCTATAGCGTTGCTTGTGTTAGTACTATCAAGTGGAGCATCAGTCTGCCCGCCGACATTTACTTCCACTACTTTTCGTATCAATTTACATTGTTCACTAGTTCACGATAGCAAAAAAAAAAGAAAAATCTAAAGTTATTAATAACATAATTACAGTACATTACGTGTTTCATATCACCCCTTGAGGCTAATAAAAATAGCCAACGATTATATAGAGAGGGTGGGAAAATTGAAAAATGCTTACGCTGCAAACAAAGTTAAGGAGTCCGCAACATATTTACAGCTACAGTAAGCTAGTTGTGCGGACGTGATCATGCCGTGAGGCGGTCAACTCGCGCGCACAATTAACACCTCCCGCTAACGAGGACGTGCTTGCAAGCGTTCAAAGGAAAACAATATTCTATCTCACAACATACAACCGTTTTATACTCCTCAATTTAAGGCTGAAAATATTGCGGGCTTGCTTTATCGGTTTGTCAGAAATATTTGATGTACGTTTCGCCCGGCTGCAACAATTTCGAACAGATAAATATGTTTGGCCAACCTTTGCTGCCGTTAACCAATGAAAACTTATTGTTGGCTCACGCGATTTTCTACATTTGGAAACATCTTTTTTAATTAAAATATTGTAACGCTATGAAAAAGGAAAGGTGTTATGTAGTAGGTACAAAATGTATGTACCTAATGTATGATAGTTATAAAATAAATAAGTTAATAGTATAAAACGAAATCGTTATCTCCATGTAGATTTGTCTGTTGAATACTTCCAAACCAATGAATCGATAAGATTTTTAGTATCATTAAGAAAAGGTAAACAAATGTGTAGATTTTTGTTCTGTTTCCATTAAGTTACCTAACTATACTAATAATATAAAGAGGAAATATTTGATTGTTTGTTTGTTTCCAATGAATAGGTTCCGAAACTATTGGACCGATTTGAAAAATTCTTTCACTGTTCGAAAACTACATTATCAGCGAGTAACATAGGCTATATTATATTTTCAAAAAATTAGGGATCCTTGCTAAGACTCCAATAATGTAACCCAAGGTGTAAAAAAATGACCTAAAATATTCCTTACATCGCATGCGCTGCGAAAACTATTGACGATAGAACAAAATAATGTACTACGACTTTGCAGAACACATAATTATCTACAAAAAGTGTCGCGACAGCATATGTCTAGCTATTATAGTTATGTCACAATAAGTGTTCTTTTATTTTAAAAATTGAAATGCCGCCGCTAGAAAGGGCTCTTTATTTGTATCTTGGTATTAATCCTTATCAAAATAAATTACTTCATATTCAAGACTGCTTCAATACCTTTATATAACTTTTTGAATTACCTATTCAATTCGGACATTCCATTCGAAAGATATCACGAGCTTAAAATTATAAAAATTAGAAAATTAGAAATAAATTAGAAAAGTCGCGTGGTCGCTTCACTGGGGTACGGGAGGGAAGTCAATGTCAAGAAATAAATAAGTGCCGCGCGGCTCACTCGCGCGGTCGGCTCCCTGCGCAGCGGTAGTGTGCGGAATCGAATAATTTTCGTTAAATACCCGTGCGAAGCTGGGGCGGGCCGCTAGTCTTATATATACACGAAATTGTGATTAATGTTTATTTATTTATTTATTTATTTATTATAACTTTTATTGGATAATATTTTTGTTTATAAATTATTTTTAATTAAATGCGTATTTGTTTTCAGACACTGGGGACTTTTGGATAAGAAGATGTGTCGGAGTTTAATACGACCTGAATTAGACGATTAACCTCCTTTAATCTTGTACTGTTTGTCCTAAGTAGAAGTACTTAGTAACTTCTAGAGTTGAGCTAAAAATTAAACATGGACACTTGAAAAAACTTCAATTATGTCAATATTCATCTTAAGGCCTACATTCCGGGAACTCGGTTGAGTGTTGAGGCATTTCTTTGACTTCTTGAATGTTTTAACACTTAAGAAAAAGGGACGCATAAGAAATCACCAGCATAAGCTAGTAAATAAATAAATCTTATAAATAACTTCAATTGAATTAATTGTAACGAAAAAAAAAAGAAACAAAGAATAACCTGCTGTGCGTTGTATTGAAAAACTTTCCTTTCACGACTTAACATTTCACAGTATCGTAGAGCGATAACGCGTCATTGGTACAAAAACAATGAAATAAAGTCCCGTTTGGAGGATATTGCAAAAATGAGGTCGTCTATTAATCTGTTTTGCAATCAGATTAATTGCGACCCCGCATGCGGTTTCGCCAGTTAGCGCTGCAGATTACAGAGGGTGCTTTACACTGGAGGCGCAATTCTAAACCGAGCATCGACTGAAACGAAGTACACTTTCACCAACAGCGCCGACAGCTGAAAGGATCATTCGCGCCTTTATTTTTTGTTTCCACACTTTTCTGGCATTTGATTTCGTTGCGTGTTGCGTAATTAAAAGACTAGATATGTAGGATTGCTACTAATCACATAATTATACTAGTTAACCGTAACAGATAGACATAATGCCATCGCGGAGATTTCTTTAGGATCTTAAAGAACTACAAATCTCTAGTACATCAATTTTTTGTATCTTTTTAAAGTTTAGCCATGTAAATTTATTTTTCGCGACTTGTTTGCAAAATATTGTTTTTTTTTTTCTACTTACATAAAAACTTCATAAGGTATTATTATATTTATAAAATCCATTGCGTGGAGCGAGCGAGAAGCGCGGAGGATTTAGCGGCCATACAGACAGACATACGTGGAAAGCGACTTCAAATATACTATGTATATATAAAGATATCTGTTAGTTCGTCTGTGGCACGGCTCGATTCGCAGAATAAACACTAATAGGTAATTAGGTCAGGTGTTACGCGCTAAAGCTGTTTTCTAATGTCAAAGAGTATAATCGTCAACATGAACATACGAAAGTAATCGCTTTGTAGTGTAAAAGGGCTTATTTCTCAGCCCGTTTAAGTGCTTTGTCGGCTTACGTTGTAAGCCGTGGAACACTGTTCTCTTTTTTATTTAATGCGAAACTATACCCTCTCGATCGCTTTGTCGAGTTATGTCTGTTTATAATCTCAAAGGTTCTTTGGAAGACTTAAAAATTGTCAGAACTCTGGTTCTTTGGTTATCGAACGATTTTTGTTCAAAACATAGATTTCGATTTAAGTTGAAGACAAAATAACTTGAAGAAATATCTTGGTTGTAATCTAAATATAAAATAGAAAAAAAAACTTTTTATAACTATAATCTTTATAACTGCTTTAAAGATAAGATTTACACAAGAGGCCTTTAAGGAATTTAGCTACCAACGCATTTAATGTCTGTTCAGATGCAGTAATTAATACGACTCTACTTTTTAAATCTATACATATAAATAAAATTGGAGTGTCTGTTTGTAATATTGAAATAACCGTTTTTTACTACATGCATATGAATATATATACGGTACATACACCAAAATAACATTTTATAAAATTTTTGTCTGTCAGTCTATTTGTTCCGCCTAATCTCTGAAATGGCTGGACCGATTTTGACGAGACTTTTATTGGCAGGTAGCTGATGTAATAAGGAGTAACTTAGGCTACGTTTATTTTAGAAAAATTCTTTTATTAGAAAAAATACACCCCGGGCGAAGCCGGGAGCGGGCCGCTAGTAACAACTAAAAATGAAACTTTATTTTAGGATTACAGTTGAAATAAATTCTTCTTAATAAATTAAGTATACATGTAAAAAATTGAATTTTTTTTTTGTTTGTTAATATATGATATAATATATATATATTAATATGATATAATATGACTAATAATATGATATACATTAGATATGGACTATGTCGTTTGTTAACCTATAGGATCTACTTATCATCCATTTAAGCCGTAGGACGTCCATCGCTGGACATACGTCTCTCCCATAATTTTCCAGTAGAGATTCATGTAACAGATATACGTATGTTATGTTATAATAGTTCTGAAATATATCAATAGATGGCAAAGGAGGTAATCGTGATTGCGAACATCATGGACTGGAATTATTTCAGCCGAGCAACTGTTCAAGTTAGCTCTTGACAGACAAGTTCAAAGGGTTGACGCCCAACCTTCAGGACTGGGGAGGCACAGGGACGACAAGAAGAAGATGGCGCAAGCATTTTTAGCGATTACGTTTTAAATATTCTTATTTATGTGTATATTTTATTGTGTGAACGTAATAAAATAAAAACCAACAAGTAAACAATTATTGCAGTTATTATATCCATGAAAGTTATATTTTTAATAAGAATTTACAGTCGAGAAATCTGTTCAAGTGTTAGGATGTAATTCTAACACCTTAACGAGTAAATGGTAGTTGAGTAGGCAAACATTTTTTTTTTGTAAACGGTACTCCGTTGCTCTTAAAAACTCTCTGTACCTATATTTAACACACTTCAAAATGGCTTACTTTAACTATTCATATTTTTATTGCGCACTTGTTACGCTTTACATAACTGTGAAACGTGCAATACTATTTCAAAAATTTAAAAAACAGGCTACTAGGTTAAATGAAAGATTGAAATTGCGAGTCGGTTTTTACAGGAACGTTTAGCAAACGGCTGATGCATTTACCTCCATTAATTGCGCTACAGAATTAGTCAAAGCAGTTAATGTAACGGGCCATTACAATCTCCGGTGTTAATTTTAATTCGAGTGCTTGATTGCCAGTTGGCAACCGACGTAGAGGCGAATGGTCCCTCGGATCTTGTGCGGTTTTCGGTGTAAATGGTCGTTTATATAGACATGTACTACACTATTGATATCAGACGTCGACACAGCAATGTGCATGTCATCACCGGAACCTTAAGGCGTGCATGTTAACTACACCTGTAATTATGATGTCTTTACTGCTAAGATGCCTGTCGTCATCTGTTTCTGGTCCTATGTCGGCATATTAACAAGTAGTGTATTATAATAGCAGTATACAGGATGGAAATTTTTAACGCTACCTTCAAGGAAAGTTCTCTAAATACTGATGATAGAAATAATGAAAATAAATAAATGAATGAGAAACAAAACTGCGTTCAAATATTTTTTTAAAATACTCTTGCCACACTCGGGAATCGAACCAGTTAAAATACAAAAAATAACACCTGTACTTCTAGGGTATCGATCGATCGATCAATACTTTTAATCATAAAGATCATACCTCTCAAACAAACATGGTAAATGAAAACCATCAAATCTAAATTTTAAATGCAATATTACGAGATACAGCATTTTTACTCAAGGGTCCATCGGATTACTTATGATAGTAATTAACAATTTATCTTTGAAGTGATTATTCACTAACATGACGAAAACTATTTAGATAAGAAAATTGCAGTTATCTTTACACAATACACGTGTTTGTTATGCATCTTTCTTTATTAGATGCGATAAAAGTTCTTTTCTAAAGTTGCCTCTGCATTGAACCCAGGTTCCCTGAAAGGAAGCGTTAAAGCCTGCATCTTAACCACTCGACCATGGGCTAAATGTTAATTTGAATCAATTGAAATTGAACAAATTTTGAATATGTCTGTTAATTGTCTGAAATTAAACAGATTCTTCTTTATTAAAGTAAGTAAGTAAGTAAGTAAAACATTGTACACACTTTCAAGGGATATTATAGTAGATCAAAATAAAAATTATTATTTTAAAATTTTTGTTTACCTACTATCTCCAAGCGACTAGTTAAAATTTAAATAAAAAAATAAATAAACGTGAAATAGTAAAAATGAACTCGCAAAGGACATTGGGACCTTTACCACAGATAAAATAAGAGTTACTATCCTTTACTATGGAAAAAATACCCACGGCGTACAATGATGAGTGGCGTACATGCATTATTTTAAAGGCTTTATTGTGGTGCATGGGAATTAGGGTTATTTGCTACCAATGTTACGAAAACCGCTCGTTGTCGATTTATGTTATTATTTATCACATAATCTGCAAGGGTATTTTCTGTATTGAATTTTTCATTAATAATATGGATAGGTATATTGTTGGGTCCGATCGTTATCTTCGTATGGCATTTGATTAGAATTTATTATAGCCGCACATATTCTAAAATCTATCATCATGTTCCGCACTGCTACATTAAAATAGCTTTGTCGAAAGATTTTGAAGTTTCTCTTGAACCTTCCATTGATTGTTTCTACCACCCACCGGCATACCGTGACCAATCTTGATTTATTGGCTTCTATGGTCGTTAATTGCTCTCCACGTTCCCTTGTGGGTGGCATGTGCGCTTGCATTCCATATTCTTCAATAGACGGTATGGCGTCCCGGAAGCCCTTATCCAATATAAAGGCATCGCTCGGAGCACACGGGTGTTGGCCTTCTTGGTCCCCAACAAACCAAGCCAATTGGACAAACAAAGGCCGCTACCACCAATCCTTGCGACCCTTCGGATTGTCGAGGGTAAGCCCCCCCCCACCACGACACCGTCATCAGGCCTCTATAGCCTTACCGCGCTGCCGCTAGCATCCATTTCATGTAATCATAGCTTTCCTTGGGCGAAAAATCTATCTAGATAATGTTGTTGTAAAGTAAAAACCTTAATATCTCAGCAATCCCATAATATTTAGAAAAAATAACTGCACAGGGATAAAGTAGGCAACAGTATCTAACAATTTTAATATGTTTTATTTAAGTACGCTACTTTTCGCTAAGCGGGGCTAAAAGTTCCCAATGTCATTTGCTATCGTTTGCTACGAGTTGCTACGATTTCTCTGTGTTCTGTATCAACACGTGATTTTTTCTGATAAACATACAAAAATGTAATTCAAATACATTTTTTAAATTATCTGCAAACATTAACGGTTTTTATACCAGGAATTTTAGTGCTATGTTTTCATTTGCGTTAGTTTATTTTTGTAGAATTAAGACTGTTTATATTTTGCGAACACATTACCTCTTTACACGTCAAGAGATTATTTAGAAATTCAAGCTACATGCTACAGCTGCAATGACCACTTTGACTCTACACTAATCAAGTAGTATGAACGTAATTCTACCATTCGTAAGTACTCCTCGTGAGCCTAAAAACCTTAATTAAAATTTAGGTCACTAATTAAAGTAAAGGTAAATTAAAAAGGCAATTTTCCGGAATGCTCTGAAAGCCTTATTCAATGGTTCATGAAATGACGGACGAATGGATTGCTTAGCTGTGTAACTTGAAGGTGTATGAGGCGTACATTCAAAACGACTTACCTCAATTAGTAGCCCTATTTCTACTTAATATCACTCCATATAAATAATTATGAAAGATTTTTTTAATGTTTATGAAAACACGGAGAACTTATAATGACTGCATTAATTTTCTTTGGCAATGAATAATTTCTTAGCACAGACGTAACTATAATATATATACACATATATTAATAATATATCTTATAGCAATGCATATTACTAATACTTTTTATAATATTTTTGAGTAAACTCACGAGCAGCTGTAAATCTATATTTTTATTGCGTAACTGCCTATACTGAAACATATAGTCATGCTTATTATAGCAACGCTAACTTAGTAGGACAGTCGTAAGGGCAAAATATATATTTTAGCATTGCTGTAACATACGTTTAAATTTTACCATATTTGATATTATAATATAGGCACGTCTGTGCTGGACTATATTCGTATATTTGCTTTGTTATGATACATTAAAAGTAATTACTATAGAAGCCTGTGAAATCGTAACTCATGGCGCAACGAATGAGGCACCACCACATATTTGGTAAAAGCGAGATAGCTGATTCGCTCTTTTAAGATAATAGAATGAAATGCAAAACTGTCTCAGTTTGTGTTACGTCTGCTATTGTGAAGTCTGTTAAACAAAACTAAACGGTGTTAACCGCTATGACGCTTAAATGGTCATGAAGTTTCATAATTACTGTCGCCAGCCGCAGTAACATATTACAGAACTTGGGAAACTTTGATTTACGAAAACTATCTGGCACTCTGTAATTGGAAGCTAATGGAGCTAAGCTTAGAAATGGAAAATATAATGTTTTCCTAATGATAAAACAGTTTTGTTTATATTTACCCACTTATTACCATCTCTCCTGAATGTTTCCTAAAGAAATGGCATGTCACCCTGAGACATTTGTTTTGATTTGACATTAAATACAAGCAGATAATCTATTCTAATCTAGATAATAATATCATAAATAAAATTCACTGTCCGCTTCTATGTAACTTTTTCCGCTAACTTCTTTTAAACTACACAATGGATTTTGATACGATTGTCACTAATAGAAAATAATAGATTTTCAGAAAAAAAATGCATCTCTGCAAAAGCCTGGGGCGGGTCGTTAGTTAATACAATAAATAAAAGTAAAACGACCAAGTAAAACCCATAGTTTTAGAGAATTTTCATCTAATTCGCAAAGCACAAAATAATGTACATAACATTATACCTATATTCATGTTATGCTTAAAAACTTTTTCATCTAATACTAGGTTTTATTTTTTAAATAAAAAACTACTATTGGATTGGCATTCAGTAATGAACCTTATAAGTATATGTATATCGTAATTCTAATATAGCATATAATTTGTCACTACAGAGAAAGAGCTCACCAAAACTGTCTGTTGCAACGAATCCGTTTCCTTGTTTTAGCTACATTTTAACTCACTTAACGAAACGCGATTAAATTAGAAATAATGAAAGAAGTTTAAAAATTAAACCCGACTACGACGAAACTTTCGACCAAAGCGATTAAAACAAGTTTTCTATTCGAAAAGAATCGGTTTATCTGAGGTACAAAAACTCACTGTTTTAGTAGAGTACCCCATATTTTATATATTTTGACTTCGCTTTGGTGCAGTTAAGAGCAGGCCCTACGAAAAAAATTCCTACGCTCGCTCCGCCCACGTCCCGCCACCCGAGAGTTACAAGTTGCTCGGCGGCTCTCTAGGATTTTTTTTAATATATCGCAAGATACAGCTTACGTAAGGTTGAATATTGCGTACATTATTTGAAGCATGATTTGGTATGCACTAGCTCGGAACTAAACAACGTAAGTCTCAAAATTGTTTTCGTTAATTATAGGAGTAAAAATAAACCTAAGTTTATTTTATTTTGACAATCACTGGTAAACAATGTTTCCTTGCTACGAGCAGTTTTTTGGCGATATAACTCAAGCCGTTTAGTAGAAAAATGTAATATTCTCCGGAAAAGGCGCCGATTTCGATCAAAAAATGTATCGAATGAAAATCACCTAATTATGTTTCTGAGTTGATAATCTACAGATAAAGGTCTCAAAATATATATATGTAAATTCCACATTGATCAGATATGTGGTTGACTCAGCACATTTATTTAAAGTTCCCTTAGTTTCATAGGGCCTGGCCTTAATTAACGACAGTTAATGACCACAAATATCTCGATTGAACATCTGCTTGGCCCTTGAGTGCTTGGCCATTCGAAACACTTGTCGACCTAAAATATAATTATAATCCACAAATGAAAAAAACATTTTAACAGTTTTCATAACTAGTTGTGAACAGAGAAAAATTAAGTAAAATTTCAAAAATTCTAGAGTACTTACATGATTAAAAGAGTACATTATTCAAAAGTAGCTGATATGATTTCATAATAAGTTATATCATTAGATACTTATAACTTATGACATTATAAACCTTAGTAAAAAGATCTGTTTCCGCGGACAAAAGCAAGAAATAGGATTATAAGCTAAAGCCTATCAATAAAATACACGAAATTAATTTGCTTAAATCAGTTCAATTTAATTTGTTCAAAATTTAAAATTGTTTTAAGTTTTAACGAAAGTTATTGTTATAGTCTCATATGAAATTTAAATGAAATTCTATTCAAAAAAGTTCGTATATCAACAATTCAGTATATTGAATGGAGGGAGAGAATATTATTATCTATACTAATATATAATATAAAGAGAGAAGATTTGTATTTTTGTATGTTTGTAATGAATAAACTCAAAAACTATTGAGACGATTTTAAAAATTCTTTCACCTATAGAAAGCTATGTAGTTATTATCAGTGAGTTAGGTGGTCTGTGCATAGGCTATATTTTATAAATTTACGTGGATGAACTCGCGTGCAACAGCTAGTATTATATACATCAAAAAATCTTCTTTATTCCCAGTGGTACCATAAGTCCTTTCTTGAAATACGTCACAGGTTTCTTTGCCGCACGTATAAATCTTCACAATAGATTTCATATTCAATTCGAAGGCGGTACCATCAACAAAATCGACATCTAGTTGAATTGTGACTTTTTTTTAATTTTGACATTTTAATATTTTATTTTAACTCGGTATACGCAGAATGTATGTGACAGATTTAAACAGATGCTCTGGTTTCGTCACTGTCACACCGTTTACAAAAATATACATTACCTACTGCGACATTTTTATGGAACACATCTCGATTTTGGCTGTTTGTATTTTTATTTATGTAAAAATATTAATATTTTTATATTCCCTTGGAATTTTTACCACAATAAATTTTCTACATAGAAAATACCAAATGGTTCCATCAAATATAAATATACAAAAGATTTACTTGATAAGAAAAAAATAGTAATGATAATAACTACGAACAAGTAGTGCTTCCCGCACATTGCGTTTCGCAGTCTGAAGGCAGCCCGTTGTGCGAAAATAACCACCTCCTTACAGAAGACCGCCGTGAAATAACAGCATGTATGTACATAATATTCCGCGGAGTATTCCGGGGAGTAGCATGTACATATGTACATAATAGCATGTATGTACATAATATTCCGGGGAGTACATAGTATTCCGGGGAGGCCTGTGCTCCCTCTTAGAACCTCGGTGTATCCGAAAGTGGAGGCACGCCGGCCATCTCGGGGGCTACACATAAAAATAAAAGTAGAACACTGGAATTGTTAGAGCTTTTATTCATTAGCAAACTGAGCCTGCCAGTTCGTATGCGTGGTTCTAGAATAAGTAATTCGTATTATCTCAATAAACAACTGTTTTGCTTGTAAACCGATTGAAATGTACAAAAACTAAATGTTATGGGAAGCTTGCTACAAGACATCAGTGAAACAAGACTCGTGCACAAACGCTCAAATAAAACAGACAACAATTCTAAAAAATATTTTTTTGATCTCGGCAATAAGTACAACCTGTACATATATTGTTTTTTTTTTAAATATCAATGTACTGACACGGCCCGCTTGCGGTTTTATTATATGCACCTATTGATGATTATTATCTCCTGCTCTTTGCTTCGCTTTTTTTACTTTTTTCTACCTTTACAACCGGCTTCTCTTTTTAAAACTGCTTTTGATCTGAATGCCGAAACTACTTATACAGTTTCGTGATTTTATTTAAGCGTAAAGTTATTAATAAATTCATTTATTAATTTATGCCTATAAATTATCCAGTCCATCGAACTCAATACCGTAGGCGACTCCATTACAATACTTTAATGGAGGGGATTTCAATGGAGAGTTTCGAATTATGAGCAAATGCGTCACACCATTCAAGGCTTTTGTGCTTACAAGATATAAAGTTACCGATGTGACATTGTACAGCAACAGCCTTTCTAATAAATATCTAGTTTCCATAGGCAATCGATATTGATGTAAAAGCGTTGTGAGATGGCCTCGGTTCTCGGACAGCTGGCTTCCACAATGTCGATATTCGATTATTTGCGGAGTAACTCGCATCGGACGCAGCTCCAGGCGAATAATTATGTATCGAGTGTGCGTCCATTGCAGCGGGTACTTTTCACGGTGCTCTGAACCGAGTCGATACATTAGATTCTTATCCGTTTCTCACAGAAAAATCGTCACTAGTCGATTTTGAAAGTATGTAGATTTTTTTTAGAACTACGTAAACAATGACTCCTTAGGCTTAACATTGACAAACACATTTTAAGATATGGAATGCATAAAGATATTTATAAAGAAGATTGAAAATCTAAAGCTAATAAGAAATTTAAAAAAAAGCTGCGAAATAGCGTTTTAAAGTTAAGTTTTAAAGTCTTTTAAAGTAGAAATATTTATTTATTGGTTATTTAAGAAGTTTAACACTATTATTTGTTTGTAATCAATTTTTTATGAATAAACTCAAAAACAACTTGACGGATTTTAAAAATTCTTCCACCTATAGAAAGCCATATTATTAGCGAGTAACATAGGCTATATTTTATAAAGTTACGCGGACGAAGTTACATGCAAAAACTAGTATATAATATACAGAAACATATGTATTTGCAATACATGAAGACTACATGGCCAACATAAGCTTACAAGCGCACCTCCTAGCGTTCCCGATGAATGCACTCACAGGCGGTGACGCAACTTGAGGTAGGTTCCACAGCGTCATATACGCAAACTCACTTAGATTTCACTAGTAACTAACTTGTACCTTTTCTAGTTAGTTTAACACAGAAAGAGGTATAGTGTGCAGTGCAGTACCAACTAAAACGGTGAAGTCAGTATTAAGTGAATTTTCAACGTATGACACTGTTAAAAGTTGAGTGGTTGTTTGGTATAAAATTTACAGTACAACTTACAGGCTCCGCTCCTAGAAACTTGTTAACATAAAAGATGAAATTGTTTAGTGTTTATTATAAAGCTAAGGATGATAAGCACGCTAACGAGTGCTTGCAGCATATTAAATTTAACGTTGTTTTATCGTGAACATATCTTTTGAATATTTTGAATGTGTTTTGATAAAATTGACTCGTTATTAAAACGATTTACATTTACATGAAATAATCTTCAAACACTAAATTATATCGATCGTTCTATCGACTCAAATAGAGATTTCATAAATGTTTCTGAATTTTATGTGTTTTTTTCGAAAATTAAATCCGATAGCTCTTAAAAAATCACCCTTTACAAAGATAGATAATTACAAAGAATTTTCATGGAAAAAATGAGTAATTATTTAGTAAAGTAAAAGCAAGTATTGTTAAACAAAAATTTTTCATAAAACCTTATTCGTAGATTTCTAGAACACATTTACTGACATAGTCTTAAATTTTATTACAAATTGATGTCATTATATAAGCTGGAGAGGCTACGGGGACCGATGAAACTAAAGGAGACATGTTGCTTTACATTGGCACAAATAATAATGCATATCTCTCTCGAGGAATTTGTGTGAACATCGGCTTTCACTGATCGACTCGAATTTACCATTGATATACAGAAGTTATCAAATAAACAACTAGCTGGTGCCCGCGTTAATCCAGGTGCTATAAATCCAGGTGTCCAGAATCTGTGTCTCAAATTTCATCAAAATCCGTGCAGCCGTTTTTGCGTGATTGAGTAACAAACATCCAAACATACAACTTTCCGTATTTATTAGGATCCACAGAATTCTGATTCCCAGCTATTTCATTATATAGATATAGAAGTATAAGTTTTTATTAAAGTTTATAAAAACGTTGGTATCACAAAAAGAAAATCTTTTAGGTACCCCTTACAACCTATGGTGTCTTTCATTGCAAAGTTTCGTGAACTATAGAATTGCAAACACAAACTTCTATTTTCGCCCCTATCTCCCTTTTAGTTGGCAAAGTAACTAGTCTTTACAGTGTTGTAAAAAAAAATTGCAATCGATAGTTTTTTAGTCGACCCGGAAAATATCTAGCTGGAGGTTGGGATTTAATAGGCTGTGAATAAAGCTTCATCGCTCGTTGGAGAGCGCTTCGTGGAAATAAATTTCACGTAAGAAAATATTAACAGTTTTGTGTAAAAACATCGGATGGCAAATTTGTAAATAAAAAAATTAAGTACCTCTTCACCGTTCCACCGTCATTTTTCAAATCAAACTTTAGCAAAGAGACCACTCGTCTATATTTTGGATTACTTGTCAAGTTGGACAGGATCTGCTTTATACGACGTCATTTAATGCTAATTTGCGTACAATTTCGTCCTTCGCTTAAGTGTTACCGAAAATATCCGTGTTTTAATTAAAACAAAATATTCTACACAAATAATTCTTGTCTTGTATATTTTATTGTGAATAATTTTGTTGACTACTTGTGTAGTAGAGGAGCAATGCAGTAGGGTCCTTCATTTTAAAACTGAATACAGATTTCATATAACAGCACTAGAGCTTTCGTTTCGAAAAATACCGAGCCTTTGCCCCTTATATCAGATTTTTTGATATACCGCTTATCTACTTCTCTTTATGGTTTTTTCTTCCTAGGAAGGCCACAATATTTTACTAATGTTGTCATTATTTTAATATTATGTTATTGTTATTATGTTACTATGTTTGTAATTCCTTCCTTAAATTCCTTGTGTTACCTATACCTATAGTAAGTTTTTTGTTTGTGCTGTTGGTGTAGCTTTTGAAAAAATAAATAAATAAATAATATATTATTGGAACTAACCAGCTACCATCCAGTGTACATTTGACTCGTATATAAAAACACACAAATGTCTCTTAAGTTGAAGCAAGTTAAACTTACACATATTTCGTGTCATGGTTCTCGGAAGATGGTTGCTTACCGGAAGTTATCGGAAGTTTGCGGTTATCAGCACATTACGAAGATTGTCTTAGGCGCATGTTTGAGAAAGTTTGGTTGCCGTTATGTTCTCCTCAAGAAGGAAGTATGTGATGCAAGTATGAACTGCGTTACAGTAAATAGAAACCTATAACTGTCGATTTTTTGGTAATAATTTTCTTTATTGCAAATGACTTGGCGAAATACTATAAATTTATTTTTTGAGATAGAGGCTAAATAGCTAAAATGCTAATGCGCTAAATGGCTCCAACATAGCCTACTAACTTAACGAAGATCGTTCATCACTTTTATTTTACTGGTTACTTGCCATCAAATCTAAAACTATTAGTTTTAATATCTGCTGTTAAAAGTGTTGTATGACCTTACAAATTATGTGTCTTCTTTTACAAGACAATCTCAATGTTAGTAGATACTTTCACGAACATAAAGTGAATCAATAGTAGGTAAGAAATGGAAAGAGTCTAGAACTAAGTCCCGCTCAAATCAAAAAAAATCCTAGAAGCAAACTAGCGTGATTTTAGGTAAGTAAGTAAAATAATCATTGAATAAGAATTAATGAACATTCAGTAAAAGTAACAACAAGGGCTATGGGATTTCAACCACGTATAATGAGGCAAGATATCATTAATTATATTAAAGATATAAAAAATACGTCATACAGTTTTCAAACAAGTTGAAGTAATGAACTTTTATAGATTATAAATGGACCAAGGGCTATTAGAAAAAAAATATGTAGAAAAGCCGAACTCTCTAAAAATATCAGCAAGTCTCAGTAATTAAAAAAAATCTCACTGCACGCTGTATTGAAAGCAAACCAAGATTTATTTAAATATTACGTTTAAGAGAAGCAATTTAGATTTACATCCTCTTAAGTTTTTTTCATCTGTTATCAAATTCGTCATCATCTAAGGCTGATGATGATCAAGGCTGGTAGGCACGAGCGAACAATATTCGCCATAATATACCTTTACATTTAATTAAGAGAGATAATCACTCTTTAGCTTCCAATTACTGACATTCGTTGTTTTGAAGTAATCGGTTCAGCGAGAAGATGGTCAGCCGATGGGGCATTTTTGACCATATTGACCTACAAAACTAGGAAATCAACCAACTATTATTCAATGATGAACTCACAAAAAACTTGGTTTAGCACACTACGTTTCCCAGTCATAAATTAGGCAGCCCGTCTGGCTGCAGTAACCACCTCCTTACAGAAGACTACCGTGAAATAACAGAAAGTATGCTGGTAGTATTTAACTGAGTGAGTAAAGAATGCCAGACTATTTCCCTTTCCGCTAACCTTAACCCTAATAAGGACGGCAGCGCACTTGCAGTTCCTTTTGACGTTGCTTGTGTTAATAGGCGACGGTAGCCACCTACCATCAAGTGTTAGTCTGTCTGCCTTTCTATTTTTTTTAAAGTGCCCATATTTGATAATGACCTTCAAATATTGTGCCACAAATATTAATATATATATTAAGAATTTCGCGGCTTGATGCGAAGGGCAGAGGACCGTGTCTGGCCTATATACAAAAATATATAGGCCTCTCCCAAGACACGCCACCAAACATATACAACAGAGAGACAGGCTCTGATGGTGATGATAGTAAAGAAATATTGAGAGCTTAGAAAATTCTTTATTTGATATACCTATATTTTATTTTATTGATTGTGATATTAATGATATAACAGATATGATTATAGATCAAGAGTTAACAATAAGAGAGCACAGATATTTGACAGTCGGAGACAACTTAAGTCTGATAATAATTTTAATAGGCAAGGTTTATTGCATACACTGCGTTTAGTCACAAGATTAGTTGAGAGATTGTTTGCGTATTTATGTCAATAGTTTTCGTACGTCCGCACGAGAGGGGAATGACTAGACTAGACCGCGATGTTCACAACAATGCTACGCTGGCTTTATATAGTTGGTGGCAAACTTCTTCGGACCTAATGACTTGATCGGAAATTAGTGTAACCTCGGTGGAAACTTGTGAACTACTTGATTGCAGTGTTAAAAACTAAGAACTTATTTTATATTTTACAGTACGACAAAGTGTAGTCTACTTTAGTGGACAATAAAATGAACCATTTCAACTATTTCAAAAATTCTTACACTATGAAAGATTCCAAATTGACACAAAGGTATAATGTATGTTGAATTCCTCAATTTTTACATATATAAAAAGGGATAAACGGCGAAGATTTTCATATATAAAAATTGCATCCCAGGCAAAGCTGGGTCGCTAGTTGATTATAAATCATTCCAGTTTTAAGCCAACTTAAGTTTTTTTTATCAAAAACATGTTCTTAAATTGAATCAATAAATTTAATCTAAGAGAAACTTAGATAGCCCTAATCTTACAAACACTCCAAACATTTGTATTTGCGTCTTTATGATTTCTTTGATATTTAAACACTACCAAGGAAAAACAAAGTTTATAGGTAAGTATTTGCTACAATTTGGTACAGTTTCGTTTCCTTTGTAATGTTTTCCGCTTCATGCATATTTGTCGGTTTTTAGTACTACAAACTAGGTACGTTTCTCTTTGGTACAATCTTAGAACACATATTTCCGATGTTACCAACTATCTAGTAAAAGTAGTTGGAAATGTCTGGAAGTAAACGAAAAGCCGAGAACAAAGCTTCAATATCAAGACAGTTGTGAACGCTTAAATAATATTATTTTCATTTTTATAAATAAAAAGTATATAAATATGAAAATATTATTTTCAGTTACCTTATGAAATCTTTATATGATTAATATTCATTCGATTCAGAAAGTAACCGGAACCGGTAATTTAAAGAAAACCTTTCTTGCATTTAATTCAACTTAGAAACAACTGAAATTGATTTAAATTTATTTAATTGTTATGTTATGTTTAAAAAAAAATAGAAAATCCTAAATAAAATAAAAAAACTATCATAGAATAGAAAATTCTAATTAAAAATTACAGTAAACTGATCAAAGGTTAAACCATAAAATAAAAATAGCTTCTCCATTTCATGCCCTTTAGCAAACTGCACCCTAATGCGTGATATTGATAAAGCTATAAAGTTCCTAGTTTATTTACCCTACAGTTAGACGCTACGCAGCTACAAAATACCCACAATTTGCCAATTATCCTATACCAGGTGATTTTGATATAAAAATTATATTTACTCGTTTGCTTCTGACGTAACTACGCTTAGCTATTATTATTCCAACAGTGTGAGTTTATATACCTAATGACGTCACACGTAATCCAGTAAATGTACAAAAGTGAAAAAAATTGAAAAGAGTTAGAACCAGCGACAAAGCCGCCACCCACCAGTCGTCTCTGCATCATCTGTCTGCATCATAGACAATTAATGCTCGGCGCCCTATAACTTTTTTGTCTGGCGTACCACATTATAATCAATAGATCATTGACGATGGTAACTAACTGTAGACCTTACTACAAGTTAAAACAGTCTAAATTCTCGTGTCGCGTCATAAATAGCATTTAATCCCGGATTAAAAGCCTGCAACAATGTAACGTTGGAGTTGTTTTAGTACGTAAAAACAAACGCGTTCAAAGTTACTTTTGTACCTACATTGACGATTTTCTCCTACAAAGCGCCATCTTTTTTTTAATCCTTGCTCTTCACTCTTAATGTTACTCTTTTTACAGGTATTGTAATGTAATGTATTTTTTCATATATCCAAAGTAGGCACAGTAAATGCAGTAGGTAAATGCGTTTTAATTTGTGCAGAACTTTGCTTTTCTGTATGCGATACTAAGGTTTTTGCCTAAAAAAATTCCCTATTTCATTGTACTTCGGAGGGTGTGCTCAGGAGCTGCATGAGCTCATACCGCCTTCCCCTTTCTTCCATCGAACATAATTATAGACGTACGGCTGGTTACCACACTCATCTTGTCGATATCCCTCTTTTTCGGACCAAGCTCTTTAAAACATCCTTTATAATGGCGTCTGTGTTTCCGAGCTCATATAACCCAAATCTTTTCAAAGTTCGAGTGAATAGGCATCTTCTGGGTGAGCTCGCTCCACCATAGGCCTCATCCTTGCCACACAGCTGGTTGTTGGCAAAGAGCAAACCCATATCTAATTTAAAAAAAGATTTTATTCCTTTTTTTTTTTTTTGAGAGTAATCAAATCGGAAATAGAAACGTTGAGGTGTCACTGAGGTGTATAAATACTAAATAAGTCTAGTAAATATATTTGTATAGGACTATAGAAGTTGGCTATACTAATTTATAGTATTACGGCCATTGCTGTATACAGGCCTATACTGTGTGGGGGGTCCATCTCTACACAGTGAACCAGTGATCAGAGTAGAGCTGGTCTTAAGTCTTCTCTGGACCGCGGAGGGAAAAGAGCGTTCAAGGAAAACCGACTGTTGGGTCGTCCGGTCGGTTACGCTTACGCTTTCACAAGTGGATGGTATTGGGCAAGCTCAGACCATGGGTCCCACCGCTGGCAGAAACTTTGGATCCGGAGTTCGTGGGTAGAGTTGTTGATACACTCTTCCCAAGAGTCCAGGACAGACCCTCAGACACTTCACCCTTGACCTGGTCGGACGAATACGAGGTGACGGAGGATGAGTTAGACCGAGCAGTGAAGCGACTCGCCTCCCGCAACACCGCGCCGGGCCCCGACGGAGTTCCAGGCCGAGCGTGGGTGTTAGCTCTGACTGTCTTAGGGAGCAGACTCAGGTGCCTATTTACCAGCTGTCTCCGCCTGGGTGTTTTCCCCCTTGGTTGGAAGGAAGCGAGATTGGTGCTCCTTAAAAAGGAAGGAAGGCCTGCAGATTCTCCCTCTGCGTACCGACCAATTTGCCTGCTAGACGAAGGAGCGAAGCTCTTTGAGCGAATTATCGCTGCTCGCCTTAGCGGGCATCTGTCGCGCGTAGGCCCCGACTTATCGGACTGCCAATATGGCTTCCGAGAGGGGCGTTCGACGGTGGACGCAATCAGGCGCGTCCGCTCTCTGACGGAGTCGACTGTTCAAGCGGGCGGGGTGGCGTTGGCTATAAGCTTAGACATAGTCAATGCCTTTGGGACCCTCCCCTGGCAGGCGATACGAGAGGCACTTGATTACCACAACGTGCCTCCCTACCTGAGGACAATCGTTGGGGCATATTTGCGCGACAGGTCCATCCATTACATTGGTCGGGATGGTAACAGATACGAGAGGGAGGTAAGCTGCGGGGTTACCCAAGGGTCCGTTCTGGGACCCCTATTGTGGAACCTAGCTTATGACGCGGTTCTACGCACCAGTCTTCCCCATGGATTAAGCGTCGTCTGCTACGCAGACGACACACTGATTCTGACCAGGGGATTAGGCTTTCGACAGGTAATTAGGCTCGCTGAACTAGGCGTGACATTGATCGTCCGGAAAATCTCCGAGCTGGGCCTTAGGATAGCGCCTCAGAAAACTGAGGCGTTGTGGTTTCATTCTCTACGCAGGAGAATGGAGCCACCGATCTCGGTGATAAGGGTAGGGGACACAGAAGTCCAGATAAGGCAGTGCATGAGGTACCTTGGCCTCACCCTGGATCCGAAGTGGGGCTTCGAAGAACATTTCGAGCGCCTTGTCCCCCGAATTCGAGGGGTAGCTGGTGCATTGCACAGAGTGCTGCCCAATCTCGGCGGACCACGGGAGGAAGTCCGCCGCCTCTACATGGGCGTCGTGCGATCTATGGCCCTCTATGGGGCGCCCGTCTGGTCAAAAGACCTGGCAGGCTCTTCCCGCTGCAAAGCTCTCTTGAACAGTCTGCAGCGGTTGATGGCTATCCGGATCGCACGAGGATACCGCACAATATCCTTTGAGGCAGCGACAGTCCTGGCACGTTCCCCTCCGTTTGACATCCTGGCTGAAATGGACGCAACGGTCTATGACAAGTTGCGGGGCCATGGCCGGGAGGAGGAGGGGGAGTGCAATACATCAGGATCGGGGCTCGGAATGTTACGGCGGAACGCCCGACGAGGGGCCTTGGAGGTTTGGCGCGCGAGACTGGCGGAGCCTCGTGGTACGCGCCAACGTATAGTCGGAGCAATTCTGCCGAACTTCGAAGCATGGATGGATAGAAAATTCGGATGTGTCACCTACAGATTGACTCAGATACTCACCGGGCACGGCTGCTTCGGTGAGTATCTAAATCGAATCGGGCGGGAAAGGACGTCACAATGCCACCATTGCGCTTCTGACCGGGACTCCGCCCAGCATACGCTGGAGGACTGCCCTGCTTGGGCGTCCGAGCGTCGAGTCCTGGTCGATCAGATCGGGCGTGATCTATCCCCGCCAGCAGTAGTCGCGGCTATGCTGGTGAGTGAGGATGGCTGGAGGGCTGCGGTTTCCTTCTGCGAGGCAGTAATGCTCCAGAAGGAGGCCGCCGAGCGGGATCGGGAGAGGACCGATCCCGCTCGGAGGAGGCGGCGCCGGGGTGCCGGCAATCGAAGCCGATAACTCGAGCGCTGCCATCAAATCATGCGGCCCGGGATCGGATAACACCCCGAGCGGTCGGGGTGCTGCCGCTTGTCAAGGGATACGACTAGCATCCCTGGGAGGTGCCCTCCCGTAAAATGGGGGGCATAGCGGGGGAGGGCCCTGGTGCGCTAATGCGAGCCCAGGATCCTTCTGCTGCTGTGGAAGACCGCCGCTAGGTTTTAGTGGGTATAACTCCCTCATTAGGGGGAGGGGAGTCCCACATAACCACACCGTCCCCCCAGATGGTATGTGTATGCGTAACGCATTTCCTAGCGTCAAAAAAAAAAAAAAGGCCTATACTGTGTGACGAGATGAATTGCCTATATTTGATCTAGTTTAGAGTAACCACTAACCGAATAAGAGTCAGGATTTCTAAAAATTAGTAAAATTGTAACAATTACTTACTAATGTTCTTATACACGCAGGATACCATAATATGATTTCGTTATAGTTAGAACAAGTGACCATAATTTATGTATATAATTATAGTATTAAAAGTTTCAGATATAGGTGCGAAGCCAGGAGCGGATCGCTAGTTCTAAATAGAATATGTTTTTTTTATTTACGACAAACTTATACAAAGTTCTACATAATACGTGGCTTTCGTTTCCAGTTAATTCTGGAAACATTTTTATATACATATAAAAAACATATAGCACTGTTCGCAAATATCATAAAAGTTGACATCCATTTGTATGCATTCCTGTTAATAAAGCAGATCGTGTGTTTTGCTAAATCAATACTGATAAGTTTATTAAGTAAACTGAGTATAATTTCATCTTTAATAACAATTTTCCGAGTAGTTATGGACGCTTTAAATAAACGCTATTTAATGAGAAAAGCAATGGTCTGTCATCGTCTGCTTCATAAATATTTAATATAGGCCGTATGATACATGGCTAACTGTACAATTATTGTGAATCCAATGATTTTATTCGTTTTTCACATTAATTATTCATATCTTCCCCTCGTCAACTGGTCTGTCATTATTATATTACGTTCGACGTGGTTGACATGAGAAATGGATTACTATTCGCCAGCCACAGTAATTTTAAATAAAGAAATAATTGATCTAATACTATAAACATTAGTCGTTAACAAATAGTAGCAATAAAACTTTACTCAGACTCAATTACACTCAGCTATTGGTTAATTGGAGGAACGGTACGTATAATTTGTTTTAATGGTAACTTTAAATTTATTGTTGAAATATAATCGTAGATTTAATAATTTTATAAATGTATAAGTATATCATTACTCATTCACATTTAGCACTTTTAAATAAACTGTTTTTTAAATTTGGGGTCTTTTTTAACGCTAAACAAATTATAAATTTCTTGTTGTAAAAATTTGTGAATATAAAGATTTTTTTTAGTATATTTTCTAATAGGTAGACACTGTATTTTCTTATAAAACAATAAATATATTAACTGTATTTTCACAGTATAATATTATTTAAAAAATTATAGTACATAAGAATATTGATGTATTTGTTATATACGATACAATTCATTCTTAGTTCGGTTCATAAAATTTTTTTTTTTAAAGTCGATGTGTGCGGTAAACAATAATGTCAAAACTAGGTATAAGTTACTAAACGGAAACGGTGCGTGTGATGTATGCTATATGCAGTTCATCTGATAAGCCCATAGCCAATTGGCAGGAAATATTTTGGGAATTGTTAGTTAGTCATCATGTTTTCTTTCACCGGTTAGAGCAGAATGGTTAATATTTCTAATCAATTATTCATGAAATCGAAAAAATTCAGAAGTTTCTGGCTGGGATTTTAAAGAGCATCTGTCGTGCATTTCAATATTGAACGTGTGTACGATGGTACTTTGCTTTAACTACATGCTACTAGTGCTAACTCCTAGGCATCCTTCGTCGTTCTGAACATTGCGAGGCAACATTGAGCCTAAACATGCTATATCTGCTGTAAGTTGCTGAGGAGTTCTTGATGCTGCAGCATCAGGTCAAGTATACCATATCATGGAAATACCACCAAAGTAACAGTATACCAAATTTCACATCAATCGAACCTGTGGACGTTAGTGAGATCCCTTCGTCAACTAAAAAATGAGCTGACGATCTTTAAACGCCTGAATAGATCTTCTTAAATTATAGCTAAGAGCCATTTAGATCACGTCAGCTTTCAAACAACAACAAAAATGTATCAAAATCGGGTCAAACTTATAACACCCATTTTTTGCGCCGGAAATCGGGGGTTAAAAAGGACTTAATAATGGGTTAATTTAATATCGTAAACACAAATAAAATTATTTCAAATGAAATAATGCATTCCACGATTACAATCACTAAATTGTATTCAAGTCTCCCGGAAGGAAACAATTAGTTTGTACAGTAATCGATAGCTTATATAATGTAATGCTCTGCTATAAGGTCGGGAGAAGGTAGTTATAGGTACAAGAGGTACGGCCACGAAACAAAGTTTACTGTAACTTGATAAACTTGAGCGAAGTTCGTTCTCTACTCTTCACAAAACGTTTATATCAATTTACCTCAGAAATATTGGATAAATACAATCTTGTCATTAACTTTATAAAGCATTATTAAACTATGTACTTTAATTAATAAGGAAGTGCATTTCAAAACGTGTTTAAAACGATTTAAACAGTTTTTTATAAATAGTAATAAAAAAAACTAATAAAAACTTTTGGATGTGTAATTAAAAATGTAGTCCTTGTGGCTGATATGTAACATAAATCAAAAATATCCTTATTAACTCGGTTATTATTTATTTTTAATTAAAAAATGGAAAAAATCTTTAAAAAATCACCTTCAGAAATGTAGCTCCTTAATTAGGGAACTTTATTACTCTTGATTATTACTTTATTAGAGTAGAATACTCTTTAATTAAAGCTGTCCTTGTTAGGATTCGGTATTATGATAATGTACCAAATTAATGTAATAATTATAACCATTTCGATTTGGCCACCAAACGCTTTAAATACTAATATCGTGCCTATTACAATAGTAATTGGCCCTAATTAGATCATTATCTTTATTAGTACTGTTACATTTTCTAAACTAATGGTTATATAGTACATTTTGTATACTATTCAAATTCTGTGAAACATTTTTTATAAGAAATTAGCAGATGCCCGCGACTTCATTCACGTTGACAAATAAAAATAAACATACATTGAGGCCTTATATTCTTAAACATATATTTTTAGAACGCTGGTGTTCGCGGTTTCGCCCGCGTGGTATATTTGGCCTATGTCCATCCTGAAATTATATTATAACTACTGGTGAAATATTTTTATTAAATTGGATGAGTAAGTAGTATCATACAGACACACGAGCATACAAACTTTACCGTTAATTAATATTATTATAATTATAACAATAACAAACGATAAAGCTACTTGACTCAAATCCTAATAGCTTTTATTGTAATTATTAGAGAAGAGAAACACCAATTTTAATATAAATCCTTTTTACATCCTCTGTATGGCTGCATTTTTTTTTTAAATTTTATTTATTATATGAACTCGCATGGTTTTTATATGGGTTATTGAATTAAATATATAAGGCACGCGTTTGTATGCCTTACTAAGGGTGCAGACGGTAAGAGAGTGTGTCTGGAAAGGTTCTATGAGTAGGTAAAGCAGCTATTAATAAACTCCATATATGAGCTTTTATCCGGAACGACCCCACTGTTTTATAGGAATAAAAAACTTTTCAATTGCGAAATTCATTTTGTAAACCGCAAACTGAGCTTAAAGCGTGAGAGCCTCAATCCAATTCACCCACAAATTACGGAAAGCCTCAAAGCTTCTGACTTCTAACCACTACACGCACATGCACGGTGTGTAAACGAGTGCAGCCTTCACCGGTGCAATGTAACTATGCATTTGTGTGGGTGCATATAACTATCGAGGCACGTGTAAGATCAGGGCCGCCCGTCGCGCTTGTCTCCCGCCCATGTTCCCCTAGTACTTGCACTACCTTTAACGCTTCTCTTTGAATTGTTTAAGCCTTTAATTAAAAATAATATTTTGTTTAAAAATCGTAACAAAATTTACAAGATCTTAACGTAACAAAAAATACTTGGTCGTATAAACTGCTGTCGTGAAACAAAATCACGTGTGCCTTCTTGTAACGGTGTCTGAAGTGTCAGAGCCTGTTCGTAACCCACTGAAACCTATGGGTTATATATATTTGTAGATAGGTAACCATAATAATAAATTAATTCATTTAAAATTTAACAGATATAAAAATTTCACTTAATGAATGCCGTATGACCACGTGTAGTTTAACGCTAACAACTCTTTGAAGTATGACTAAAATTTTTAGATACATTCACATGATCATTACAGGCGTTGGCCTGTAGGCTGTAAAAATAGGTCGATAAGCACTTACAGTATTGTCTATGTTTCTTTGATAATCCTTGAATACCTTTAACAAGTCCAAAAGTCTATAAAACGACCATTTTCACACTGACCTCAAATTTCTTTCTACATAAATTAGTTTTCCTACAATTCGGTCTATCGTTACTACAGAGTCTGCTCACAATCCTAAGCTAGCTGATTTTTGTTTGGTAGCTATTAACAATATTGGTGATTAGTGTTACTAAAAAAAAAAGAATATATTAGTTTTTTTTACACCCCGTTAGAATTTCGAACAGTAAATAGTAATAATTATATGTCTATATTTAGAGATTACCTAATAAGAAATAATAAGGAAGAAGAAATAATATGAAGTAAACAGCTGCAAAATGATAAATCCAACAACATATTCAAAGCTTTTGTTCAAAATATTGTGTCTACTTATGACATGTGGTCTACCAAAGCTTAGTGCGTGTTTTTAGAACAATATTAGAGTACAGCCTTAGTGTTTTGCTGTTTGAAACTGCATTGAATAGAGGTGGCAACCGCTGGTAGTCGTATCACCTGAGGCGGAGAGAGGCGACTAAAGCCGATTACATACAGACTACATTTCTCTCTGAGAGTATTTTCTCCCCATTGTACAGGTAACCAACTAAGTTCATTGAAATATTTTGTCCTAAGTGTTTATAGAGGCTACTACTTTAATTTTTTTTATAATACTAACGATCGCATGGGACTCTTTTCGCGCAAAGATTTCATTTCTGATCCCAAAACATTTCAAATATTGTTGGACTATATTTAAAATAATTTGTCGGCGGCTTTCTGTGAGGATGTCATCTTGCGGAAGAAAGCGGCCGAATGAGATCGGGAGGTATGTCAGATGCCGATAAAGAGAAGCGGTAGACTAATATCCGCTACCTTTCCCTGTAATAGGGGTACTAAGGTGATAGATATAGGGACCCTATCGCCCGCTAACCAATCCACGAGGATTATGGATGGAGCTCCTTGGCTGGTAGCAAGGTTCGGTTCAGGTGCGCCGTCGATAAGGGCTGCTAGCAGAGTCTCCCAATGAAACTGAGCTGACGAACTTGAGTACAAGTTTAATCTCGTGTATGAGACAGACGTATGAGTAAGTCGGTATGTGACATAACCCCCCGACCTATCCCCAAGACGAAGAGGAATCCTCTTATAAAAGCAATATGGTCAACAATCTATTCTATGGACTCCTAAATAGTCCACCAGTCACCAATAACGTTTTATCAAACCTAGATGAGCCGTTTCAAAAATCAATCCGAGTACACAAACAAAAATGACAGTAGGGTATCACAAACAAATGAACAGTGTTTGTTTTTATAAAATGGAACATAATGGAAGAAGCCTTTGTTTCGAAATCAAAGACGACTTTAATTTTATTTTATTTTCCTAACCATCAATATCAGTATTAATTGATAAATAGGAAAAAAATATATTGAAAAATGCTTGTTCACTTCACAATATTTAATGTCAATTTCAATAGCGTCTTATAACTTCGTGAAAGTCGCTTATTAATTGGGGACCACCTACATAGTCTCTGTGTACCAGATAATTGTGGCGTTCATGGTAAAAGTGTTACGGCAATTCAAATACACTGAGCGGGTATTCTTAATAGTCGCTTTTATTTATATATTGTACTAGCGGCTCGCTCCCAGCTTCGCCTGGGGTGCATTTTTTACGTAAAAACCTTCTCCGATTATCTCTCTATCCACGAGTGAAGACAGAATTAAAATCGGTCCACCCGTTCTCGAGTTTTGCGCTTAGCAACACATTTAGGGATTCATTTTTATATTATAGATTATTGACTACCAACTTCTGTAAACAAGTAATACTGTATGGGTTAAATTTAAATGAGTTAAATATGCAGAAGTGTCTTAAAAACATTTTTAAATTTAAAAAAAACCTTCACAAGTGTGTGGGGCGGTTTATTTGATGCAAGAACAAGAATTGTTTCAAAGCAATATAAGCAGAAAAATACAATATTGAATGTAAAAAAATAAACTTTAAATGACTCTCCTGTAAAATTACAAAAAGTGCAGTTATGCCCTTGTCTTGCGGAAGGTGCGATGTGTTAAGTACATAGTCAAGTTTAGTGATTTCATTCGTTAAAAATGTATACGAAACTAGGTGAATATTTGAATCTGTTTTAAAAAGAATATTACTTTTAGCTTTACATTTAGGCCTAAATCTTTAAAAATAAAAGGAACTCATCCATAGTTCCAACAACGGCTACGGAAAGGCTGTCGAAGTTAAAAAAAACAGTTCTCCAGATTGCAATATTCCGCAATCGTATCGAAAAAGGGCTCTTCGTTCATATGCTTTGCTAGCTCGTTTTTCTTCTCTGAGGGTTGTTGATTTGAAACTAATAAACTTTTGACGTAGTCTCTGTTCAGTGGTACTGCAAACAAATATGTGGAAAGAATGATTTAACTTTCCACTCTTTTAAAAGTTATGAATGAAATCCGCGTTTTTTCAGCGCATTTAACAATTATATAGACGTCGTTATCTCAAATGTCTTAGTTAATAAAGTTTTAAGAATTTACTTTAAGTACATAAGGAACAATAACAGTGGCAAAAAAATGTAGAATTTGAATGTAGAATTGAAGGAATGAACATTAAATATTACAAGTTCAAATGAAAGATTGATCCTGTACGGTATTTTCTCAATCATTATTTAAAAAAAATATAATGTAGGTTAAAATAAACCTTATAACCCTAACCTTAACAATTTCACACAAAGATCAATAATTTAAATACATCGATGGGTCAAAAACAAAATATCAATTAAAAAATGGAACTTTTACGACGGTATTATTCTTCAAGCAATGTTTTTTACTCATAAAATGTCAGTATCTGCAAACAAACTTCATAGTTATTGTCGTCACTCATTTAGAAGGATCGATTTAATAGTTGCAAACTCTCAGAGTGGTGAATGCTTTCGCTGTAAAACTTCTTCCTATTCAAGTATTGTGATGACAACAACAATTACAACCAAATCAACGTAAAGTGCATTTAAATCTTGCGTAACTTTAGTGTTGAAAGGTGTATTTTATTTAGTTTTCCTCTAGAAAATAGTTTTAGAGATATGAACAAGTACCAAATGGACTCTGAGAAGAACTGGTAAACAAAACAAAGTGTCCTTACATCTATATAAATAAAATCAGAGTGTCTGTCTGTGATTTGCGAAAAACTGCCTCAAACTAAGCTTAGAGAGTCATTCGCATGCTGTTAAAACGTAAATAACTTTTTTTAGAATTGTTGTCTGTCTGTCTGTCTGTCTGTCTGTCTGTTCGGGGTAATCTCAGAAACGGCTGAAGCGATTTCGATGAAACTTTGCAGACATGAAGAGGGGGTCGTCAGGAGTAACATAGGCTACTTTTTGTTTATGTAAATTGCGGTACATACACCAAAATAACATTTTTTACAATTTTTGTCTGTCTGTCTGTTTGTTCCGGATAATCTCTGAAATAGCTGGACCGATTTTGACGGGAATTTTATTGGCAGGTAGCTGATGTAATAAGGAGTAACTTAGGCTACGTTTATTTTAGAAAAAATACACCCCGGACGAAGCCGGGAGCGGGCCGCTAAATGTATTGCTAAGCGCAAAACTCGAGAACGGGTGGACCGATTTTAATTCTGTCTTCACTCATGGACAGAGGGATAATCAGGGAAGGTTTTTACGTTAAAAAAATGCACCTCGGGCGAAGCCGGGAGCGGACCGCTAGTAATATTATAAAACAAAATACCCTGTCGCGTGTGTCTGCCTGTATCTATATTTGCAATTATATCAAAAATTACTGAACAGATTTTCATGCGGTTTTAATCTATCAACTAAATATGACGATGATTGTTGATGTCGAAAAAAAATCAAACCGTCTGGGAGCCTTCATCGAAAACGCGGCCTAATCTACAAAAAGGTCTACAAAAAAGTCCCGTATGGCATATCTTTTAAGGATTATATCTTTTTTAGGTCTTACTATACAGTTTCTAACTTCTGAAAAGATTATCACATATTGTGTTTGGAAAAGAAAAAGTGTTCGAACGGATACAGTATTAATCATTATCAAATTAAATACGTTATTTACCTTAAGAATTTCTTACACATTATAATAGCCATTTACTTAGGGCTTAGGAATTATTAAAAGTGCACAGGAGAAAACAATTCAAGTGGTCTCGCATCAACGCGACGCGACGGCAAGTTAATGCAAAAATGTAGGCACGTAATAATATGCTCTACTACCCGTTCGAATCCGGGGCGGGTCGCTAGTATAATAATAATAATTATCAGGTTAGTTCAGATAGATAGAAGTATTGTTAGTGAAAATAATAATAAAGCTATGTTAGCAAAGATATTCATGATATGAAAGTGTGGTTCGTATTCACGTGTTATTTAAATCTTCACACATCATTATTGTTCAGGAGGCTGTTGGAGTACCCAGCGTTTGTTCTATCAACGAGGCAACGAGCAATCCTGGAAACTATCCGGTCTTCGTTCGCTTTCGCAACTACAGTATCACGGGAGCCCCCAAAAATTCCCCTTAATTTATTGTTGAATATCCCTTAGGGCGCTGTATGCCTTTCGCTAGTAACTGGCCCACAGACTCCACGTGTATAGAGATCGACAATATGCAAATCTACATACCAACATGTTACATCTCCAATGTCCTACGCTCCGTTTCAATGTCCTCATCGTCACTTAGTGACTCAGTGAGCCAGTGCCCTAGGTATTTAAATTTAGTAACTAATTTTAATGGAGTGCCTCTTATTGCCATACTTGTATTTTAATCCCTGCTCTGAAAATAAGCAACTCACTTTTAGTTCATTATGCCTAAAGCCGTGGTCTCAGCATATCTTTAAGAGATAGAGAGAAGTTTTCTCAGAGCACCGTCTGAGGGACTCAGAAATATATCACATGCGAAATTTACGTTGTCAACAAATGTTCAATGAACGTAGCAGCCGATGGATCCGCTGAGCTCCACAATCAGTTTGTTCCTACTATTGCCTCATGACAGGTCTATTCTTTCGTGGCGTGTATTGTACAGGATGAAGATGCCATTCTAGGTCAGTCCTCACACTCCAGCCTAATAAGTGAGCCAGCCCATTTCACACAATTCGTTTTGATATTATACCAACATTTAAAAACATTGATTATGTCTTCACAAAAATTGTATCATTTGTCAGATTATCCCATAATTTCTCATATGATACTAACTCAAATGCTTTCGAAAGGTCCAAAAAGCAGCCATATATCTACATAAAAAAAACCTGTACCTGTAATCTGGATTCCATAAATGATAGAGGTGTTTTTCTTGTTGTTTTGTGTACCTATAGATGTAATATATTTTTGTTCAAATTACACTACGAATCCTCATTTCGATAATAAAATAATAATGTTTTATTAGAGTACTAATATTTAATTAGTATGAGTAGGTTAAGTACCTTATGTGTCCTATTATTTTCTTATATAACTGTCGTTAGGCAAGCTGACGGTCTACTTGATGGCTATTGTCGCCTATTACCACTAGCAAAGGTGCTACAAATTCACTGCCGACTAGCAGGATAAGAGATAAGGGATTAGGAAATTATAGGAAAAATGTTTATGACATTTATTACTCACTCATTAAAACTCAATATTAGATAAGCACCTATTTAACTGTGGTTTTTTTGGAAGGAAGTGGTTACCGTCGCCAGACTGGCTGTCAAATTTATGACTGCAAAACACAGTGTGCCCTGCCACTACAATGATTAGTGATTTATTATAAAGGTCAGCAGGTCGCCTTATAGTCTAATTAAGTGTGGGTGGCTAGCGTCGTCTATAGGCACAAAGACCGTCAGATATAGGGTGAAGAAGGGACGTGTTGGAATAGAGAAAAAGGTTCCGTTATACATAACTCAAGCACCGAAACACAACCTTTTATTTCTGTAGTGACTAAAATTCAGTCTCACTAGAATGGTTGCCTCCAGGTAAATCGATTAATTCCAGATAACTATGAAATTGTGATAAGTAAAATTATGAAGTATTCATGAAAGGGATTTACTAATAATAGGATAATGGCTTAATGATAGAAAGTAATGGATCATATTTATTAAACAGTAACTGACTTCACACGAACGTTTTACTGCTAAGTACAAAATTACAAAATTACTAGTTCCAAGTATATTATTGCCGCTAAAATTCTATAGACTTAGCTAACCATAGCAGACAGACTAGTCACCTTTATACAAATGTTATCTGACAATATTATAATATTTTTGATTATTATCTTTTTTATATTTTGGGGCATGATAATATACGCTTTTTATTATTACGTATTAGAGGCTTGTCAATTTAATGTGTCGTTTATAATTGTGAATACATGATTACAGTTGCAATCAAAACTCTTTTCCCTTAAACTTCCACTGCGACCGTAACTTTACACTTAGGTGTAAAGTTTATTTTATTTTATAGGTTTATTATATATAAATTTTATTTTTATTATTTTATTTTACAGTGTAAAGTTATTTTGTGTCTTCTTAACATATATAGACAATTTTTTGTCGAAAAGTTAAAAAGGAATTCTTAAGGCAAGATAACATACCTCTACCAACCAAACCAACCTTTATTGCACAAAGAAATAGAAAAAAAAATCGTGTTGTTATGTCCACTATTTGATAACTACAGCTGTAATGAACTCGTTCACATAATAAGGCACAGTGTGGTTTCCCGCTTCTTAATAATTGTTTCTTATATTTGTCAATACAATATTGTCTCTGAATTCGCTTCAAAGACTTTAGAGAATTTAGGGTTGCACAGGCCTTAGCCACCTAAGGCGATATCAATAATTAATTATTGCTTCATTAAAAATTTTAATTGTCTAGTGTAGTAGTGGCGGGAAAAATTCGACAGGCCGGATGTTGCCCATATGCACGCTAAAGCGTTGCTTGTGTTTATAGGCGATGTTAGTTACAGACCATTAGGTGTCTCTACAGCTTTACATAAAAAATAATCGAATTGAAAAATCAAATCGATCTAAACGCATAAAATATTTAAGTAACATTTCCTTTTTTTGTTTACCTTGTATTTATAATATAATTTATTGACTTTATTTTATTAAATGTGAAACAATTTTTGGAAATTCATTAGGCATAGTATTAGAACACTTGTTATTTTAAAGAAATACTAGTTATTCTAATATAATAGAAATAGAAATCTGTTGGGGTTGTAGGTGGCACATACTGATGAATTTTGAAGGCCTATAGGTTTTTACCAGGGGCAACGACATTGAGAGTAGTCACCAAATAAAATTAAAATATTAAAAACATCTACTTTTTCACCTAAAACTATCGACTAAAATTATTTTGGTTTGAATATTACTTCAGTTTCATTAAGTTTATTAAGAAGAAGTTAATAAATATGTTTTATTAAAATGTGGTCTTCAAACAAAATGACATGGTTAAATATGGTTGGCCAAATCCACAAATGTTGAACGTCGAACAATAAAATTGTACCCCTGATAAAGTCAGAAGCTTGTGGGTGCATCGTGATCTGTCTGATTTTACGTTTGGTCCGCAATATACAAAACCAATTTTCATTAAGTGCAAATTGAATTATATGCCTGAATCACCAATTATCATTTGAAAAGTATTTCTCATTTTTATCTGTGTCATATTCGTGTTATTACAATTTATTGTAGATTCTTAATTATGTTAAGGAGTATAACGATTTTCAAAGACAAAAATCTGGCGAGATTTATTAGGTTAATAAAAATAGTTCTGGTTAGAAACAATATATTAAATCATTGGAAAATGTTATAGACCGATAATATATTTTATGCTGTTATTAACAAGTAGAAACTGAAAAAAATTATTGTAATATTAACAAAATGATTTTTTATATATACATCACGGTACGATTCGGCGCGGCGCGGCGGCGTGCCGACGACATACAGGCGGCACCATGTAAATATCTAGTGGTTACCACAGACACAACACTTAGCGCAATGTGGGTTTCTCAGGAAGTTGAAAGGCAAGCTAGTTCTGAAAGGGATCTAAAGAGTTCTAACGCTTACAAGCCAGCTAGTAAGCGTTAGATCTTTGTAAACATACGTGTGTGCTATTGTGATATTTTTTATAATTTTCTTTTTAGAAATTCTCTTTTTATAAAAAGAGCACCGTAAAAGTCTGTACATATTTGTTGCTGAACCGATATCGTAATATATAAAACGTATTCGTACTGACGACCCAATAAGGGCCGCGGGTCGACATCGGATCTAGGCTAAAAATATGGGTGAGGCCTATGTTCAACAGTGGACATCCTACGGCTGAGATTGGATAGACAATGTTGATAATAATACTTTTAAAGATGTATTTACTATTATTTTTTATATTATTTAGCTATATGTTTAATTTACATTAAAATTATATTTGGTACCTTGAAATTATATGGAAAAATCACAGTTGTAAAAAATATGCAAAAAATTATGCAGATCTTCCCTTATTATACTCGCTTCCCGCTACCCCAAGATATACAAAAGCGTAGATATACATACATATACACAGAGAAGTGCATTTTAATTAATATTGTTTAATTTTTTAAACAAAATTAGTCCACAGATTAATTCTGCCGAACCAAAAATTGTCTTTCATTTACTCAGTACTGAATATCAGCGGTTATCAATTTCATTAAAAGCTCGCATTATTATCAGACGAACCGATCACAACAATCGCATCAGGATTAAATAAATTAAATTGCAAAGTAATAACATCATGCGTGGCAAAAATTAAGTGTTAACCGCACTCGGAATGACATTAAATTTAAACATTTTTTATTGACGGGTGCGGGAGAAACTGATTGTGATTGGAAGCGCGGTTAGGGGGTGAGGGTGGAAATAGGTGACAGTAAGTTGAGTGGGCACGGGAACGGGGCCCGCTCACGCGTCGCTGTAACTCTGCCTTCGCCTCGTCTATGAACGCCTGGTACTATTTGGCATTGACTTGGGAAGACGTTTTATACTTGCGTGGAAGGCACGCACTGATAGCCAAGCTAACCATACTTTGTATAAATTACTATCAAAATTAACTCCGTGATAAACTATGGAGTTTCTAAACACCGAAAAAAGGTTGTTTATGAAATAAATCGATTTAATATTGGAAATAACATTTTCTAATCTTTAGCCTTTTTTATTAATAATTAATTTTACTTTTAAGTATAAATCAATTTTTAAACGAAACATAAGTTCAACTTACAATAAAATTGTTGGTGTTTCACAATGCCTTGTAATTTATTAATTATCTTATATCGTTATGATTCTTATCTTCTCCTCTGTTTGGATTTTTAAAAGATTGAATGTCATGATAGAATAAAATATGGTTCTTTAGGCCTATGTAGGCCATATTATGTAGTTTGGAGATAAGAATATAATGGCTTAGTAACTTAATTAAATAAATTCTTCTGTATAAGTAGTATATCCGTAATATTATATAGTTAGTGCACTTGTTTATTTCATAAAATACTTAAGTAAAAATAATATCAGATCGAAGGTACATAATATATTGAGATACAAAAGGATCACGTGAAAGCGCCGTGAACTTAATAACTTTTTAAAAACAGTGGAGAGACGTGACCGTCGGTTGACGCAGAAATCCATTTTTTATTTACAGCTGTTAGAGGCAGTTTACTTATTTATGCACCAAGTGAACGCCGGTCGTCGCAGTTGTAAACTGATTGGCGGTTACAGATTTTAAATTACTTTTAAAGACAATTTACTCACTGAAAATCAATAGCAATTCAATTTTTGCTTCAAAGTGGAATTTGCATTTTTGCTTTGATATTAAAAATATCATTACAATTAAGATTTAAACATTTTTTTTGTTTTCTAATGTAAGTAGTTTTTTTTTAATATTAAAAAATATTTTGGAAATTAAGAATTTACAAGTTACACATACACATTTGACTTTTGGTAATGGATGAAATTTTTTTTAAAATAAATTATAAATATTTTGAAAATTTAGAACTTTTGTTATTATACAATGTTGGATATAAACTTACAAGTTACATTTGACTTATTGCTATTAGTTTTTTTTAATAAATTAAAATATTTCGAAAATTAAGTAATTTTGTTACAATTCTGGATATGTTTAAAAATCACACGTGCACATTTGATAGAAAACTAAATTGAAAAGCACACAATCAGTTATTTCGTTACATTTCGAAAGAGAGAGTTGGGACACCAAAACCCGGTTTCCCACATTCCAACGATAAAAGGGAAAACCATTTAAACTTAACAGTGGCGAAGAAGAGGACGCGAAGATTGTAGCTATTGAAGTGGGAAGGGGTGGAACATACAAATGTAAGGGCGACTCACCTCTCCGCTGGTCCTGATATCCTGGTAACTAGTTACAGGTCGCGTAAAACCGGACCGGCCCGATAGGAGCCAGGAACGAGCGTTTGCAACGAGTCGACGGCGCGAACTGCATTCGCATCACATTTTGCCGGGGGTGGTGCATTAAGTGCAAGCGAGACTGCAACGCCCGCCCATTTGCCTCGTGCCTCACTTTCCCGCCCTACACGGAACTTTATTTCAACTTACAGAACTTAGCTAGCTATACTTGAGACACTTCACTGTATACCTTTTTCATTTTTGGCAACTTTATACACAAACAGTCTCAGAGTATAAAGGTTACATAAATAAAATATTATAAAATATTACAGCGACATAATTCTATGGCGTATTCAATGTAGCGTAGTTGAGAAGCAAATAATGAATTTATACGTACAAAGTTATCTATTACTCTTGTCGGAGGAAAGCGCGCAGAGTCATCGTCAGAGCTTGTACCCGATCGGTTCTGGGCGGGCACGCCTTCGGTCGCCGTGGTGACCGCCCGTCTCGACGCTCCCACGTGTTTCAATGGTATTTCTCTTGTAAAATAAAATTGTTTTAATTAATTTGCTCAAGCTCTTCATGCTATTTTAATATCCAAGTAATTTTGTCATATTCAAGGTTCAAGAATTTTTATAACATCAAGTTTACTGTTTTTGAATTTTGTTCTTTTACAAAATGAAAACCAAAACGAAGTTGCGGGCAAAAGCTAGTATTATACTTGCTTTTGCCTGCGACTTCATTCGCGCTTCTTTTACTTATCTGATCGCTACTACTCACAGGGCGATTAAAGAGAAATTTAATAGAATTATTATGAAAATGTTCAAAAATTTATTTATTGAGGATCAGGTACGTGAATATATCCTTCGTTCTAGGGCACTGGACCAGGTCTACAAGGTGTCCAAGGTCTACAGACAATACTATTGATTGTATGTAATGTAATGTAATTCTTGACTGTTGACGGTCCTTGACGAGTACAATCTTCGTTCTGATATAAATAGTAAAAGTCCTGCATTGAAATGTATAGAATTATTTCATTCTGTTATTTTTCTGTAACGTTTCTTAAATGAGAACTAAGATGCCGAAGTCACTTCTAACCTGAAATTAACTGGCTCTAATAACCAAGTTCCAAGTCATAAGTTTAACTTTTATAACGCTTAAATAAAAACATCGCAATAAATAATTTCAACGTTAAATTGTCAATGGATGTGTTTAAACTGTAACGAATGATGTAATGACCCATATTTCACAAAGGTAGTAACTAGTTTGCGAGAAAAATGTGTAAAATAAAATGTGTAAATAAAATTCTTTGTGAAAATGGAGTGTTGATTCTAAATTAAGTATCATTATTTAAATTCTGCAATTTCATCACTTCGCATTCGCAGATGGTAACTTATCACCGACAAAAGCCTTACAAAAAAACGGGACGAAGTCTCGCGCATCAGCTAGTTTATAATAAAAAATACGGTTTTTCCTTAGGGTTTTACTTATGTTTCATTCATATGTATTCGATTTTATATGTAGAAGTAGAGTTCGTAAGAATGTAAGTTTTCTAAACTTTCTTACTTCCACATTGTTCCGACTTTATGTTCTACACTTAACAATAGGTACTACGTTTTAAGTAAACTTAAAAAAACTAAGTAAAAATCGAAACATCATAGACTATCGTCGTATTGTGGAAATATTGACCAAACTAAATGTATTAGGTAATATTTATTTAATCTGGTGAAAAATATCATAATATAACACATGAGAAAATTCTCTTCATTGTAATCTTCCGTCATTTGATAAACCGTAAAAACCCACAATACGGTCTGCTATCTTTTGCTAATAATACAGATAATATATCTTCAGTAATCAATTTTATTTAATTTAAAATTTAAAAATGAATTACCTCAAAATAACATAAAACGAAATAGCTTGCCGTACCTGTTTTAGTATGTATATTTAGCAAATCTGGGTTGGTTTTTAAGAAATTTACTTCGTTTACTTCGTAAGATGTAAACTACTCGTATACTATTATATAGTTATATTATATTATAGTACTATTATATAGTTATTTTTGTTATATTTCTTAATATCACCTTTTACTTTTATTATTACAATAACAAAGTATTTTATTCTGTTTAACTGTTTGTACAAACTCAATTTATGTTTTCTGTGTGTACTTTACAGTCATAATAACACAAAGATAGATTTGGAAGAAAATATTAAGTCGAATTCGTAGCGCGTAGCAAATCCGTAGCGTGCGTCTGTAGCATATCGTAGAACACTTGTAGCATATTTTATCCGCTTTATATGAAACTCGTATGCATTTTTTTTTATTGACCATTTCACCATTTTCTGTTAACCAAACTCTGTTAGTTATTTGACAGCGCTGTTAAGTCATTTAACGGACTGTTACAGTTTGCGAGTGTCCTACCACGCTCCATCGAATGTTAAATGCCCTAATGCGTCGTTATTTTGAAGAATATGACGAAGGTTTGTATTGTGATTTTAGTATTAAATAGTGATTTTAGTGAATTATTCATTTATTTATTTATTTATTTGAAAAGGCTTACCATCTAAAAACATACTTAATCACAATATACAACACACAGAAAGGAACATCACTAGTATGAATTTAAATTATAGAAAAGCACAAGAT
The DNA here is from genome assembly GCA_936446665.2 of Synanthedon andrenaeformis. Lineage (NCBI taxonomy): Eukaryota > Metazoa > Arthropoda > Insecta > Lepidoptera > Sesiidae > Synanthedon > Synanthedon andrenaeformis. The sequence continues at coordinate 7,596,264 of OW387785.2, forward strand.
TAATTGAATTATATATCAAATAGTTCATTTCTTCAATGAAATCATAGTGATTTTATTCTATTATTTTTAGATATTTACATACAAAATGTTCAAATAGGTAAAATCAACTATTTGACATTTCAACCAGCAAAACGAAATGTAACACAATTTCTATTGAATGCAAAATAAAATCTATTGAAATCAAAATATTAAAGTGTGTTTTAAATCATTCGCCTTACCAAACACAAAATTTATTATTCGACTTCAGTGAAGAGATGCTTGTGTCCGAAATAATGACATTACAAATAATGATATTTTCATTTGGTCGTTTTAAAATAGGAGTGCGAGTCATTTAATCAATCGTCGATTTACAAATGCCCTATTAAATTTTCGTCGTAGAACATACAAAGTTAACAGAGATGTTAGTGCCAACCTTAATTTTAATCCTACATCACGTAATGTCTGATTTAGCAAATAACTAACAGAGTATGGTGAAATCGCGCCTTAAGCAAACATAACAACGGCGTATTTTGTAATTAAGTTAGCAAAATATTTATTTTATTCGCTCAATCAACAAGAGAAAATAAAAGGAACATTAAAAAAAATCTATGTAATCTCAGTTTACAAGTGTTCGAGACCACGTTTCGTCTAGATAGTGCATCTGTTTCCAATATACGTATAGATAGTAATCCTAAATTCGTTCACTGGTCTTATCTGTTATTGTTATTATTATTATTGGGACGTGGTTACCCGAACCAGGATATCTCCGTATCACTGCATTTATGGCTAATCTATTGTGATCGTCCCTGGAATTTTATACTAGACTTTTTTTCAGTTAATTACTGTAATTTCCATTTAATTTTTCCATTTAATTCTTTTTGAGTTATTGTAACGACGATAATATTTGTTATTTTTTTAGAGAAAAAACTCAAACTAATTAAACAAATAAAAAACCCCAAACAGCTAAAATTTGTAAAAAAAATCTCACCACGATGTATGTGATGTAATTGCAGCTAAAGCAGATATAACGAAATAATATTGAAAAGAAAAATATATTAATTTTTGTATAATTTATTTTGAAAGAATTACCATTAGAACACGAGATAGCTCGTTACGGAAATCTGTTGCTTATCTGATATATCGAATTTCAACCCACTCACCCGTCTGCCCTTCAAATATGTTCTTATAAAAATACTCTTTATTTATTCTCATAGTGGTCTTGTGTAGTAGGTTACTTCCGCCAGCCGGAAGCTGCCCAGGTTACGATTGCGGAATGCAGTGTGCTCTGCTACAACAAACAGTTATATTTAGAAAACATATTAGTTTATTATAAACTTCACATTATTGATGGAACTTTACATGTGTTTTGTGGGTAGAAATTATCATGTATAAAGGTGCGTCCAGACTATATAACAAAATATTTTATGAAACATAGTTATATAGCACGATTTATATGGTTGGACGATATGTGATAGATAACATTTACGCGTTATCATAGTATCATGGTACTGACGTTATCATGGTACTGAAAATGTGTCCGAGACAATACTGTTATTTTAATGTGCATAGTCTTGATTCATGTAGCAAATAACATGGACTTGTTATACAACAAAAGTTGTAAATATATATATAAAACTCAGAATTAAAGCATATATTATTTAATCTGGGCGCACCTTATGCTATATATACAAAAATCTCTATTTTATTTTAAACTAGTGACCCGCTTCTGGCTTCGCCTGGGGTACTATTTTTAAATATAAAAACTTTCCTTTTTATCCCACTTTCCATAAGTGAAAACCGAATTAAAATAGGTCTAGCCATTCTTGAGTTTTTGCGAGACTAGCAAACGGCGATTGATTTATATATATAAAAAAAGATAACCTATGTGGTTTCAAATTCATTTTATTTTTTTATTTGCCTTACATGAGGTAACAGTTATTTTAAAATAATTAAAGCTAATCGAACAAAGTTGAAAAATTCTCAGTATGATAAATATTATTTAACTATTTTGAGATCAGTTAATAAAGTAAAAAAGTAAAAACTCAGTCAAAGGTGCTCACAACACCTGAAGTAAATTTAAAACTTGAAACCGTCAATCAATATCTGTTTTAGATTACAACTACATGTACAATTTAATTAAGTACAGGAACATCAATTTGCCGTTTAATATGGATTTGTGCTCAGCGTTCGGTCGAAGATTACACGGATGGCATCATACAAAAGCCCAATTTAACGTGGACTTCAATTTCAGGCTTTGGAAATAAACCATGCAGTCGTCATGTCTGAGTTAATAGGTAGCTAACTACTTACTTACTACTACTTACTTTGATTTTCGATTGAAGCTGAGCAATATTAAGTCCTAAATATTTTTTAGTTTTTCTTATTTCAGTTTCGCAGAAAAACATAGTATGTACAAGAGAATAAATTGTTATACAACGACAAGCCATAGTTAGAAAGCTTTTTTTCTTGATGTGGTCAATGAGTGTATTAGAACTTTCCAATTAAGCTGAAGGCAAAGTGGATATCGTTATTATAAAAATAATAAGGATATCCACTTTGCCTTTAGTTTAAATTTTTGACTGATATTTTTAGACATGTTTAGGAAAGATATATACAACTAATTCATAATTAAATATGTATAATTATTCTGTATAATATAGTAAAATGTTAATACTAACATGGAAATAAGGAGGAAATAGTAGGAAATATAACCTACTAATCGCATTTAATTTACATAAGGATGTGAACAGACAACAGGGAATTTTGAACAGTGAGCAGAAAATATCTCGATGACGTCATACTATTCGCGCTTCTGAGTTTAAATCTTTATGAGTGAATATAAGAGAGGTTGTTTTTTGTCGGAGAAACGAGCAGTATCTCTTCACAAAGTTAATCCTTTACATATTGTATATTGGACTGACGTGAAACAAAAATTTGATCGTGAATGTTAAAATCCGTTGGCTTGATGTAAAACACTGGATTTCCAATCGCGCCAACTGATCGTGAATGTAGAAATACTACGCCGTGGCGTCATGCCGCGTGTACAGAAACTTTGCATGGCCACTTTTTTGTTTCGAATTTTCATTGATTCTTATAATGTTCTTTGCTTTGAAGTAATTAAAATATTATTTTCGACTTTTTAGTTGAAGTACAATCTTAAAGTCGGTTTTTTTTATTAATATTTATTCATAATTGGCGGAATAATCGTCTAATTAATAAACCAAATTATTGTTTTTGATTTTTTCCATAAAAAGCGCTGAATAAATTCTCGATGAAATTTGTATGGGATCAATTTAATTTATATAGGTATTCAATTTAACTGTATAGTTGTTACGCAATTACTTCGCCAATTATGAATTGATTTTGATGATTCTTTTTTCTTTGATAGGTCAAGGTTATACTTTACCCTGAGACTGCGTGGTCCCACTGCTTAGTCTGATTGATCTGACGAAGAGGTGATCCCATATAATTTTATTGAGAATTGATTCAGCGCTTTTTGGAAAAAAAATCCAAAAAAATAATTTTGTATATTTGTTACGCGATTGTTCCGCCAATTATGAATAAATATTAATTAAAGATTAATTTAAAAAAAAACTGACTAAGATTTTACATGTACAAACTTAAACTAAAAAGTCGAAACAAAGTGGCCATGCTAAGTTACAGTATATTCATGCCGCGCTTCGAGCTCATGTCAACGTCTCTCGAATCTCGACCCGGTCAAACGCATAAATGAAAGAAAATTGGACTGACCGTGAATGGGCAAAATATTTGGCGTCCCTCCATTTGATTTAAGTTGTTTGGAGTCACGTCAAATCATTGATCGTGTGTGCCATCCATTATAGTGACATACCTACTTTTCTATAACTATAAAAAAAGAAATTGTACATTACAGAACTACCAAATTTAAATTAAACTAAATCACAAAGATTTCATGCAGCTAAAATCCATTTCCAACCTTAGTTTTTCGGGACAAAATCAGACCTTAAAGAAATCAGAAAAAAAAAAATGTTAGGGGCTAAACACGAAAAGACCATTGGAATTAATCCCTTAAATATCAGAATTTAATGCGTATTTTATTTAGCGCCAATAAATAAAAGTTTTAAATGATTCTTAAAACGAATTTAAAATATATATATATTACACTAACATCATATCTACATGGTAACATCGTTTACAAATACATATTGACATTATTACTTCCTAGATAAAATAGAAGCGATGTAAAAATTATTAGATAAATGAACGTTTAAAAATAAAATGTTTCAGCATTGGCACCAACCAGTCCCATCGAGATCCCTAGATAAGTACAGATCATTCACTAATGGGGCTCAAGATACTCTGGTACAAAGAGTACACGTACTTCAATTACAGCACAAGTTCCTGGACGACGGCATCTTTTCTGTCGGCCTCCTAACACCGATTTTTCACTTACATCTAGTACTTACTCGAGTGTTTGATGAAGTTGCGTTGTCCTATTTGTTATTCTATATGGATGGATAGAATTTCGCTAAGAATTAGCCGAAGTAATAGCGTAAAGGATTGGCGTAAGTATGTATAAGTGTATAGAAGATTTTCGTTGGCAGTGTCGAAAAAATATAGATGAGAATCTGCGAGTGGGCTAGTAACTTATTGTCACTTGGTGAACTTGGATATTTTAAGTTTTGTCATTAATTTCGATTTAGGATTTGCATTGCATTAATTTAATGTCTTAGTAGGGTTGACAATGTAAATACGTGATTTAAATGTTTATGTTGTCATAATTTATAACGTTTAAGATAGGTGTACCTAAAGTGTGGAGGGAGTAAAACCTGCACGACCGACCCTTAAGTTCGTGTATAAAAAATCGAGCGCAGCTGCTCGATTATTTTTATACGAATTTAAAGTCGTCAAAATAATTGCATTGTCACTACAGGTCATATTTACTTAGATTTTATTGAGTTCTTATATTACATTATAGGTATAGATCGTCGCAAGCTCACCCTGCTCAATTATAGGGAATACATACACAACAATTAGTGCTATCTTATTGCATACTTGGGCCACCTACATAACAAATCATAGCAATTAGCTGAGAGAGAAACTCTGTTTAACCATTTACATACATTACAATTTTAAACATTATTAGAGCAATTTTGAATTTAAGGTTTTACCAAAAATATTTATGTCGACTTGATCATTACGCTACATGAGTTACCTAATAAGGAAACTCCAATATTAATATAACACTTTCCTGAAGATTAAATTGAATTATTGTCTTTACTACTATTATCACACACAACTGTATAGTCATTGCAACAAAAAATAGATAATCAATTATGATTTTTAACACGTTGTATATCATTAATTTAATCTATAATAGAAACTAAGTCTCGTTGATTTGATCTATGATGTATTAAAAATCACTATCTCAAATTCATTTATTACATACATACATTTCAATAAACTGAAGGTCGATCTCTTATAGATATGAGGTATCAACAGAATTAGGGATATAGTGTCATATAAAACTGATTCTGTTAGCGCAATAAGAAAGCTCAACGTCGCTTAAGGAGCTATGGAAGGGGTTATGCTCGGTACGAGTACGAAAGTTACCGGCAGAAGCCGGCGGATAAGTAAGTTGAAGTGGTAGTGGGCAAGACACATAGTACGGCCAAAGGCCGCTGGGGCCGGAAGCCTCTCGAGTGGAGGCCACGGTCAGGCAAGCGCAGCGTAGGACTTCCACCCTCAAGGTGAACAGATGTCCTGATAAGTGTCGCGGGTCGACTGTGGATCCAGATTGCTTCTGATTGGTGTTATTGGAAAATTATGAAGAAGGCCAGCAGTGGACATCCTGCGGCTGAGATGTTGATGATGATAAATGAGACATATCTTTGCAACTAATAATGTTATTTTAATAGCTAAGTTTTTCTCATTGCAGACTAGATAATCATTTTTGTCTTTAAATGGCAACCCTCATGTCACACGTCATTTCAGTAATAGATACGCATCGGCGTGTTCCCACAAAGATCGGTCAGGTGATGTTCATTGATAACAGAGTAAAATTATGGGGACTGTGTATTTATTGATGACATCCGATGCTGGGAGGTTTAAGCCCGGGGCACTCACAGCCAACGCACGGCGCTCAAACAAGGTATTGTTTATAGTGTGTTTATTCATGCATATTTTTTAAGAAATAACGAAATCTTTTGGGAATTTCATTTTTCTGTAGATAATTAATTATAAAAACAGAGAGAATTTGATTTTATTAAAACGGAACTTAAGATTGTGTAATCATATGATACGAGTATAATCAAAAGGTACCTAAACATAATAATTAAATCTAACACTCAATTAGGTATACATAAACGGTACTAAACATTGAAATAACAACACACAAACACTCTCGTTGTAATTATTTCAAAAGAACATACTAATTAAAATATTTCCTGCTTATTTTGTAATTTTGACAATGTGTGTCATTATCATCAGTCCATGTCTCTCCACTGCTGTATGTAGGCGTCTCCGAAGGCTCGCCCTCATACACAGTCCTCTCCGCTCCGCTTCCAGCCGATTCCATTCGTGGTCTCCATCCGAGAACTCGTCTACTCCATCGGTTGTCCGCTCTGCGAAAGATGTGATCAGCATATTGCCACAATCAACTAAGATTCTTTCGTATTAGTTTAAAGCTGAGTTTAAAAAACAATAAATTTTCTATTGTGAACGCGCCTTTATTTTCATAGTGCTGATTCACTATCACAGTTCATTATTTAGACAAAGCCGATTAAAGGTAACACGCTTGTAGATTGATTGTTACTTCGAAATGTTTGTAGATATCAACTAGGTCGTTTTCGATAAATTCAAAAATGAAATTCAAAATAACTGTAATATTTCGTATGACGCCGTAAGTAGGAACTTACAGATGTGCCATCTCTCGTATTGAACCAGCGTTCGCAATTGCGCGATTTTATATGTTACAATTTTTGAATTCTATCTAACGGAACCATCTCGAGTATTATATAACATTTACGGCGCTTACAACTTTGAATTTGAATTTTGGAGACATTTTGTGTATACAATATGATTGAATGTCAGCCAAAGGGCGGAACGGAACTTAAAAATCGAAATAGAAATAGCTACATAAATTTAATTTATGTATGAGAATAATAAATATTATCAACTAACCCAAAGAAGATACTTTTTAAGTTACGTGTTTGTTGATGAAAGATATAAGAAATTAAAAACTTAAAATTAAAATCACAGTCTTATTATTTACTAAGTGATTATAATACTGTGCTTTAATGCTGTATTAATGTCAATACTTAACATTTATATTTATAATGACACATATTTATATACTAATCAGTAGCAAAAAAGGTTAATATTGTAACTTTCTCTATAGTAAAATAACTAGATGAATCGACAGACTTCGTGCTGACGAAACCTACAAGACTTTTAGGACTGGCAGCTAATATTTAATATAAAAAATAAAAAATGCAGACAATTTTTATTATATGTAAATGGTGAGTTATATTAACTGATGTAAAAGTGTAAATACTGCTCGACTGTAAACATATCAATAAATAAATAAATCATATTTTATTAAGGTAGCAGTAATAATTATTTTTAAAATCTCATTTGAGTATTCTACTTAATTTCAAAATATATTACGTTTATGAATTTTCAAAACCAAAGTGTCAGTAGGCACATTTTACAAAGAGAAGAAAAATTTGCTCAATAATCGCTCGGAAAAAAGTTTAAAGTCAACGCCAACGCAGTTGTAAATACGAGTGAACTTTTAATACGAGCAGCTGTCGTCGATGGGTCTCGTCAAAGAGAAATCGTTGGTGGAGGTTAAACAATGCTTTACTAAGCTAGACCATCCCTTTAGCAACTTTACTAGATCTCATTAGACTGTACAATACTGATCACAAGGGCAAAGTAAAATAAAACTAATTGTACACTTTTAAAGTATAATTTTAAAAAAACACAGGTTTAGGTTCATGCCTGGGTATCGGCCCGACTATGTAACCAACTATTATCAAGCGGATGGTCAGCCTGTCTGATGATCTTTACATAAAAAAGACTCAGATAAACGAACTAATTTACAAGTTGCCGTACAAATTCTTGACACAGATATTTTTATTCAAGGCTTCTTTAGAAAATTGATCCCCATAACAATAAAAAATATTGGAGAAAGCTTATATATTCAATAATGTCATCTATGGAATATGTTACGTGATTGAGATATTGTGATTCCATAGAGCCAGTATAATGAGGACAAGAAATATATCTATTGCTTTATAATATTATATTATGTAGTGTTTCTGATTTAATTTGAAATAATGAGATTTGTCTAATGTCGAGAGAGCGTAGGTGTGTGTTAATCAAAATATTAAATTGTCAATTCATCGCATAAAATCATGGTTACCTGTCCTCGGCGCAGTCGAAAGGGTGCGAACACATGACAACCTATAGTGTCAGACGACACATCGCTAATTGGAAAACGACAATCCCATCTCCACTACACTGATTAACGATTTACGTCCAACTCATTCCTAGCGTGGGAGATGTAAGCGATTAATTCATTTATTTGGGCGGATTCTATACCAGTTTATTCTTAGATGTTAAGTCAATCTATTCAAATATTCCTTCAGATTATTATGTATTCAATTATTCAATTATTTGAATCGATAAACATGTACACATTGAATTTGGTTTTGTAAATTGTAATTGGATAATTACATTTTCTACTTAATTCATTGTATAAATAGGAAATTAACTCTGTCTCTCTGATAAAATTTCAGAGATGAATCGCTGATTCTTGTGTTAAAGTCATCAGACAGGTGATAGTAGGTAGTTACCCTCGCCTGTATTACAAGCCACAAGACAGTGTTGCAAGTGCACTATCGACCACAGTAGGATTAAATATTAGGAAGGGAAATAGGCTGTAGCATTCCTTACTCACTCAACGAAACACAACATCACATATGGTTTTATTACTTTGTTTACGTAGGCTAAACCTTACTACTACTAGAGAATTCTAGTTCTTCTAAAATCCTAAAGAACACTCCGCGATGGCATAAGTATGTCTGTTATATCTGTTACCGTTGACTCAAAGTAACAATTTCTTTCATTAAAACTGTTATAAATCCATCATGTCTGTTTCTCTCCAACTACTTCTAAATGACCCAACGGATTTTAATACGGTTTTTACTTATGAAAAGAGGGATAAACGAGGAAGATTTATCTATATAAAAAATTGCATCCTAGGTGAAGCCGGGAGCGGGTTGTTAGTTTATAATTTTATTTACAAAACATTTATATATGTATATAGAGACACTCTTTTACTGAAATATTAAAATTTACTTATAAATTACTAAACATTAATCGCTTAAACTTTCTAATTCATTACTAATTAAAAAACCGTTCTTTGAGCGAATCTTCGAGTATTTTTCGTTCAAATTTATTTGGAGCGTTGAACGTTCGTTTAGTCCTTTTGTCGAGATATACTAAATGCGTTTAAGTGAATTTCTACTTTTTAATTCAGTGTTGCGTCTATAGCCTTAATGGTACATTGATTGTGAGAGGGCAACTCACTCATGGCAAGGGTATGCATGTAAATACAACGTTGATTGTACATACTAGAGAAGAATACTTTGGCTAATTATGCAAGTACACGCTTTCGTGTGATGGTATGTTGATTGGCAATGAGATCATCAACAGGCATTTCAAATCATAGGTGGATTCCGCCCGAGGCTCTGTGATCTGGTCAAGCCTAATTACCATCCACAATGGACTAGTACAATCGATGGCCAATCACAGCACTAAAGCCGAACTCCGAAACATTGCGCCGCATTATATTGAACATTCCCAAAATTAAGTTCCAAACTACTTCGCAATTAAAGCTAAAGCCTCCATAAGCGTAAGTACGTTTATTGAAGTTTGAAAGCAAAAATTTTAATGCAATCTGAAAGTAGAACACATGTTCGGTCTATTGAATCTTTGGCCATTCACTAATTAAAAGCCAAATCGCGTAAAAAGTCGTATTTGTTGTTGTACTTTTATTTATAAACATGAGGGAGTCCAAAATCGTATTGGCATAAAACACAAAGTGAACCTTAATAACATATATTTACAGCCCCTTTTTGGTAATTTTCGAAAGGGTGCAATATAATTAATATAATGAAAAGTAATACATACCTTTAATAGACATCCATACGAATATATACATATAAATGGTAAAGTAACTGTCTGCCTGTTACCTATTCACGCCTTAATAATTGATCATAATGAAATTTTGCATGAATCATGTAGATGTGTTCATGCCATTAATATTTAATACATCCATGTAACAAAAAAAATCATGCTGATGGCATTAAAGATGATAGAAAACACAACTCGACCTTTTGATATGAGAAATACCTACAAAAAAAAGTTTGTAAAAAAAGAAAGGATACAGAACCCATTCCCCTATCCGAATCTGCGGTTGCTTTGAAAGAGGCAATATCACGCTATAAATTTTTAAATTCAAAATGAATTTCAAAACTGTTCGTAATATGTAACCACCGAGAGAATACAGTTTTTAAATTAAAAAATAAATTAACTAACTTATATTTTCGTTTTAAAGTAGGTTAGAAAAATTTATTATCAGAAATATTAACTATTGATTAAAAAGTTAATATTTTTATATATTAGAAATTATTTATATATAAAAATGTTAAATTGGTTTGTGTATGCTTCAAAAACTCGAGAATGGGTAGAACGATTTTAATTCGGTTGTCACACATGGAAAAAGTGATAAACGTAGAATTACGTAAACTGCACCTCAGGCGAAGCCGAAAGCGGGTCGCTAGTAACATATAAATAAATGAAAACAAGGGTGTAATATGTACACGTATATGTAAAAACGATTCAACAATAGATAAATGAAAGTTTTGCTTGACACAGTTACATTGTCATATTTGTAGAGATAAAAAAAACAAAATAGTATATGTGCTCATTTAATGGAACAATAAAGGCCTGTGACTATTGTAAACAAAATGTACATTAAATTTAATAAATGTTACATATTTTATATTTATTTCATATACAAAAATAATATCCGCAGTGCGGGGTTTATCGTGAACAAGGCACAGGTGAAAGCGTTATTTTTGTTTAGGGAGTTTCTAAAGGTTAGTTTTCTTGAGAAAAGGAATATTCTCAAACAGTATTCATGACTTTCCCTTAGGTTTGAGCAACGTTATCTTTGACTTTTAAATGAACATTTACTGGCAAGGGTAAACGCCTCCTTAAAGAAGACCACAGTGAAATAATATCAACTATGTTGCTGTTTTGTCTTGACGAGCCCGTTGCATGAGTGGTATGAGTGCTTGCCTAACGTCTCAAGGTCAATCAAGTCTCAATCAAACCCGGACTGGTTTGATTCCCGGCGGCATCAACTTTGGAAATGAAGTTTTCATAGTTGGCTCTGGTCTGAATTTAGAAAGTAGGTGTAGGGCACACTGCGTTTCGCAGTCATTTTTGCAGCCCGTCTTGCGGTAGTATAACCACTCCCTTACAGAATACCACCGTGAAAATGACTGTGTTTTAGTTGTAGAGGGCAGACATAGCTTATTTTGCAATTATGATACAAGTAAAAAGTTGAAAAAAAATATTTATTTTTTATTTTATTTTATTTAATCGAAATACCAACGGCACATCACAATTAGCTAAGTCACATAGGTACATAAGTTTTATAAACACGTTTTATAAACAAGGGCATAACTTACATATTTTTTTAAATAAGTTAAATATGCAGAAGTGTCTTTAAAACATTATTAAGATAAAAAAATATTCACAAGAGTGTGGGCTTATTTGATGCAAAAACAAGAGATGTTTCAGAGCAATATAAGCAGAAAAATACGATATTGAATACAAAAAAATAAACTTTAAATGGCTCTCCCGTAAAATTATAAAAAGTGCAATTATGCCCTTGTCTTGCCGAAGGTGCGATTTGTGTACTAATTACTGGTATCTACAGCTACATGTTACATGTCTGTGTTAAAAATTTAGAAAAAAAATATTATAATTAATTTTTATAATCAATAATACATGTATCTACTTGAAACTTAAGCATTTACGAAAAAAAATTCGAGTACAATATCATAAGAAGCAGAGCGTTCACTTAAAATTCAATTAATTATACAAGTAATATCTAACAATATAAATTCAATCCTATCAACAACACTCCAATCAGCAATATCAATTCGTCAGACCATAAATTCACAATTAAATTATTATTATTATTTGAATAAAATATCGTCAAAATAAAAACAATTAATCAATATTTTTAAACCTTGAGAGTTTCATTTTAAAGCAATTCAAGGTGTCATGAAAAATATCCACCTCCAAGTCGGTCTGGAGAGAATGGAAATTGGAAATCATACGATTGACCGGGGAGAACTTGCCCAAGTATGATGTAGTACACAAAGGTTTTATAATAAACTAGCTTGTGCTCGCGACTTCGTCCGCTTTGAAAAATAAAAAATATAGTTTGACAAAATATATGAACGCCTGACATATTTATTGCTTTTACAGCTTTGCCAGGCTTTATTTATATTTTTAGATAAATAATCGGAAACAGTTTTTTTAGTCTGGATGAAATGTCTATTTCTGTATGTGACCCCTGACTATGTGTACCCAAAATTTCATAATGATTCAATAGAGTAGTTAAATGGTAACAAACAGAAAGAGCTATTTTTTTCCAATTTATAATATTAGTATGGATATGGACGATACAAGATATAAATATCAGTTTATGGATTACGGATATAAATGGTGTGTGTCCTGTGAAAGGGAATAGGCGCTAACGACTGACGGTGAACTCTATAATTAATATATTTTGTGAAACCGATTGGATAAATACATTTTAGGCGCTCATACCAATCGCAACCACATGTTGTTTTGGCTGCAAGAGCTATGTTGGTTTAATTTGACATAATGACCTCATTTAATATGGGTAGGTACTTAAATCAAAAGCTGTATTTTCGGTATTGTAATTGCGGTTAATGTGCTTATTAGCGCAATAGTAAAGGTCGGCCAAATACAATTATATCATGCGTAAATTTAAAATATATGTAAACTTTTTATGTTATATTTTTAAAAACATACAATTCAATAATTAATACCAATATGAGTTATCTATTTGCAGACAAATCAAAACTATAATCCCATAAAATATGATGTGATGTGATGTGATACTCCTATATGTACTATAGAAGTATAGGACGCAAGATTCCATTTCTCCATGCCCATTTTCTTTTCTTTTTTTATACTCTCAAGGTAAGTAGTGCACGCACTTGCATCCCTTCTGGTGTTATAGACCACCTAACTGAATCAAGAATACTGTTAGTTCGCCTGCCACCCTTGAAAAAACTTTTAGAATGTTAGTTGTACTTTAAATGATTTAAAGAATACACGATGAATACATCATAACTAGTGATGTGCCGGATCGTTAAAAAAGTAGATCCACGGATACGGATACGGATCCTAACTTTCTTACTCAATCGGTGTCGGTGCGCGTGACCTTGAAACGATAGTTGACGCCCGCCACTTGGCGCTTGCATTATAAAGGTGCCAAATGTTTCATTTTAAGAAATAAAAAATAATTGAATGGAATTTAATAGTTTTTCATTGCTACCTAATCATCTATATGTAGAATTTCAGCTATAAATAAAAAATTAATAAGGTAAAAGATCCGTAAAAAGATCCACCAAAAAGTAACGAATACGGATACGGATCTTTCTTCTCCCTCGGATATCCGCGGATACGAATACGGATACGGATATATGGCACATCACTAATCATAACACATATTTATTCTGCACACACACACACACACACACACACACACACACACACACACAAACGCAAATACGACACAGTCTTCATATTTTAACTATATTTAGACACGTAGAGAATAAATTGTATGAAGGTCGGGAGTGGATCAACCACCGATCAACTATATATCTTATGTGATGGTTTTGCAACCGTGTACGTACGTGCATTATTAATGTGGGCAAGCAAAAAAAATTAAATCTTGAATTCGCTTCTTCATAATATTAGTTTCAAGTAGATATTATTATTATTATGTATTTGAAAATACAGAAATACAGACTTTGCAAACATTAAAAAACCATAAAATATGTTAAGGTCTGTTTATGTTATGTTGTTTATGTTAATGTTAAGTTAAGACTGCCAGCCCACTTGGTGGTGTGTGGCTACCGTCGCCGCGCCACACACAAACGCCACAGGTGCTGCAAATGCGACAAAGTGTAAAAGTGATTAAAGATAAAGGAATGGGAAGGGGTAGGGAAATGGGCTTTGGAATCCTTTACTCACCGGAACACAACAGCACACGTGTTATTTCATGGTGTTCTTATGTAAGAGGGTGGTTACTGCCCCTAGACGGGCTGCCCAAATGACTTTGTCGACTGAATTATATTTATGAGCTTATAACGATTTAACTTTAAAAGCAAACGTATCAATGTCCCTTATGAGACAATAAGTTAAAATACATTCATATGTTCGATGATTAATGATTAAATGAGGGATTGTAACGTATGCTGTAATTATTGAGTTACACGTCTGCCAATTAGTGAAATGCGAAAATTGGATTGATGTGCATACAAAATTAATTTTATACTTTATGTGATCATTTCATTTAGGTATAGGTAAACGATTAAAATCCCGCGACTTCGTCCGCGTCCCTTTTCTTAGGTATTATTAAAACACTTATTCAATCTTTATTTTTCTATTTTTAATTATATATGATCCTTCGGGAACAGTATTTTTCCGAGATGAAAGGTACTCTATGTCTTTTTTTTGTATCCATGACAACATGTATACAAAATTTCATGATGAGTAGAGGGTAGATCACTTGAATCCTTTTGATGATGCCTCTTGATGATGATGATATATATCTTCTTTACATAGTATAAAACTTCCCGCCATCTGTCCTTCTGTATGTAATATATGTACCTACGCTTAGATCTTTTAAACTTTATACATATAACTTGCAGAAGAAGATTTTATACATATAACTTGCAGAATAAAATTGCACCTGTGCGAAGCCGGGAGCGGGTCGCTGGTTTATAATAACTTCTTAAAAAAATATATCTTTTATTCGGTCTATTTATTAGTCAGGAAAAAATAATGCATCAGTTTTGAAGAAACTTTCACCTGTTTAGTTAATGGATATATTATAATCTTAGAGAAATAAACTAATTTACTTCTTTTGTGGATAACATTTTAATCTTTCTAACAGTTAGTAAATTGTGAATTTTATTTTTTGTGAGTTTTTATGTAGATTTAACTTCATATGTAGTGTAGTGTAAATTGCTTTATCCTGAAGGGTACAGGTATACAACCCTGTAGTACTTATATTGATGCTCATGTTGCTTGCTGCATTGTTTGTAATGCTACTCAGACAATCACATGACGATATCAAATGGCCCCTATTCGGATAGTCGAATACTGATTTCAAATATATCGGTCGTCTCTTGTAACGTAAGTTGGGATTCAAGAGTGTGTGTCTAGTACTTCACCAATTTGGTCGCAAATCTCTTGCCAATTAGGAATAATTAATAGCTAATGTTGAAGTCGTTAGTATCTTTAAAATCCACGTGAACTTGTCCTTAATGAGATAATTTTTAAGCAGTGACTGAGTATGACGTGGAGATGTTAAAATATTTTTTTCTAATATTATCATTTAACTTTAGATACGCCAGCGACAAATAGCTTATATACTATCTAAATGATACCCAGAACTTAATAATACTAGACATTAATAAATTCATGTAAATGTTATTTATTCTTGTTTTGATTTTAAATCTAAAAATACAAATAAAAATGTTGTTATTAACTGTAATATGTTTATTGGCTTAATACATAAAAAATACAAATAGTTATATGTTTTCACTTACACATTTCAACTAATTTGATATTAAACTTTATTAAGTACTTCACCAACATAAATCTTCGGATATTCCAAAGAAAAGTAATATAATTTATTCATTATTTATAACCTGAAAGCGACATGTCATTACTTGACTTGATTTAAAAATAATCTGGACTATATTATTTTTGTATTGTGTGTTAAAATGACAATAAAGATATTTTCTTATTATTCCTATAAATCAAACATTTAAACTAAAACAAAAAATATTTTACAAGAGATTTTGATATTTGATTTTGAAGTATTTTAACTTCTTTTTTTAATTTTAATATACTTGGACTTCATAAAAAAAATTATAGACGAAAATCGTTAATTGGCAATAAATTTCATAAGTGCCTCCTTTTATTTTGTATGTGTATTCGAGTACAAAAAAAATAATTAACGTGTATAGAAAAGGGTGGAGTGGCAAATAGATTTTTAAGTAATTCATTTCCTTGCACGAGAAAAATATGTCAGAACCAGAAATCACAAGTTACCCGGTAAAGTTTCGTTCAATATTATTTTTAATAAACTAATCCTCACTTCTAAAATAGTTCTCAGATCAAAGGATCCCGAGGGCTCTCTTGTCGATAGCTGGAATAGGATTTTCGCTTTCCAATTAACAAACGCAGTGGCTGCGGACGGCTCGGCGAAAGTAAACCAACAACGACGGACGCTTCAACTGTAAATGAAACTGTGCTGAAACAGATTACATATCACTGCCACTACCGATGCTCGCTTATAAGCTTGTATTACACATTGTTTACACGCTCATTCAACAATCGCTTTCACAGCTCAATGCGCGCATATGCGGTCTGTTCCAACAGCAGAAGATATTCATTGGACTTTCAAGCTATCTGTGAAGATTAATGCAGTCATGAGAGTTAATCATTAATATCAACAACTTACATACGCTAGCTCACTGCTGATCATAAACTGCCAAAGTGGTAGGTGTCCAGGGTAATGACCGGGATTGTCGGTTCTATTGTCAGCTTGCTAATACTAAGAACATTAATTGTCATTAATTTTCGTCTACAAATTGCCTCAAGGATTCTGCCCGGTATCCTGGGCAAACTCCCTTCTCATGAGGCTTGAGCATTTAGGGCTACATCTCTATGCCTTAACTGCCTTATCAGCAACAGACATTGCTTAAAAACTTTCTATAATATTATAACTTTCTATGAATAGATGTTTTATTCTTTATTTTTATCAAAAAAATTTCTGCAAATGAACAAATTATAAATAAATTATATAAAAAACCTTTTTTTGCATTTCTTTTATGAAAATAATAGTTAATTTAATCATTTACTCTTTAACATACTTTTAGAGATAGTTTTTACTTTTTAAATACGTATAAAAATTACATTAAAGAGATACTATTGAAAAGTCAAATGGCATTAATTAAGTATGAAACACAAGTGTACGTGTTCCTGACCCTTAAAAAGCTTGTGATTGTTGCGTTCGAAATGCAGATGCACAAATCAACTTTGATAAAATATTAATGAATATAAAAAGTTGTTCCGTATTCCGACAAATTATACACGTTGCAGGCTAATTTGGTTGAGGCGGGGCGTCTGGACGAACAAAGGCTGGCGCTACATTGGATTCTAATTTGACTTTATTAGATTTGACCGACATTTAAAATACCGGTTTAACTTGAACCAGGAAATTGGATTGCTTAGCACTAGAAGAGACTAATACCAATGTAGTTAACAACTTCTGAATCGAATCAGTGTTGTGTTCCAACCGTAGTTATTATACTATATAATAAACTATTGTTTCCGGACGTGTTTCAGTGAGCGACTATCATTCGGGCGCGACAAAATAGTTGCGCTTTCTGTAGGTGTTGCGATTCGTCGCCTGTCTACGACCCGGTTCTAGACGGTGCAATTAAAAGTTTACAGCAGAAGGAGTAATCCGGTCGAGTGATCGTGTAAACGTCCTATGTATGTAAGCTTTTAATTAGATAAGACGAAGACTTCTTCATATTGAATACCTTTAAGACTACAAATAAAACTTAGTAATTGCATCTCGAATTAACACCTTTTAACACTTTAATTAAAACGTTTTAATTGTGCAAAGATTTCTGTTTACATGTTTTTTTTTGACACAGGACGGCAAGCAGACTTTGTTATGGGTGAATTTCGTGGTAACTATCGTCGTCTAGGAAAGGAACACAGGTAACATTAAATTTTAGAGAAGTGAAGTCGCTGTGGTCTCTATAAATGTTAATAAATTATGCTCGATAATATCTAATTTGATATTATCATATCAAATTGTGATATTAATCGTCACAGAACCTATTCGGTCTATTCACACACATTCGTCACAGAACTCACAGACCATCTATTCAGATGGTGGACGCAATTCTAACTACAACAATGTTAAGATCTAAGAATGGTTTTATTTATTTTTTTATATATATATGTATATATTTAAACACAAGCAAACGACACAGGTGCTGCAAATCGGCAGAGCATACCAGGATTAAGGAAAAGATATAGGGAAGGAATAGGAAATCTTCTTCACATTAAAAGGTAGGTAGGTAGGTAGGTAGGTAGGTAGGTAGGTAGGTATGAATGGTTATATTTATCAGTTTTCCTTCTTATCTATCTATATAAACGAGTCACTAAATATGTTGCTAAGCTCATAACTCGAGGAAAGCTAGACTAGTTCGAGAAAGATTCTTACGAAAATTGGAAAATTGCATCCGTGCGAAGCCGGGGGCGGGTTGATAGTAATAAAAGCGTAAAACATGGCAATAAATTTAAAAAAAAAGAACAACACAAAACTAATTTACCACATTCGTTTTGGAAGAGAACTAGCGCAATCTGTCACACATTGTTCAAACAGGAAACGTGTACACAAAAATTTTAATAACTCAATTTTTTTAAGGCAAATATTTTTACAAGTTAGCGTAATAAATAAAACGTTCCATATTCCCTAATGACATTTCATATTGCGTATCAGATTTACTAAATACAGGACATTTAGAAAATAATATAACAATTATAATCATGGCGCGAAACAAAGACGTTTTCAGGTCTGTCTCTTTGCGCGCTACAGCATTTTCTGTATAAATTACGTAATAAGTAAAGATTTTTTTAATTACGATATCATTTAGAGATTTCTTTCTTTTAAAATATTTGGGCATTTTGCGAATATCCAGGGGCAGCCCAGTCTAGACAATTAAGTATTGTTTTCTGTGGGCTATATTACACCTTATCGTATAAGGTTACGTTGAAAAATATTATATCAATTAGAGAAGTAAGAAACCAACGTTAGAATATTCATAGGAAATTATTCCACGTCCAAAAGCTAAAATACAAGTTTTTACAATTACGATATAGTGATTTGTTAAATTAATTAATTATTTTTTAAATTATGAATTGTTGTTTAATAATTGGTTTAAAGTTTGTAAGTACCTTAAACCGTGATGTACCTACTACTGTTTGTAATACTTCTGTTATATCGCCTAATAGGTACGTATTTTATTACGTTATATACAGGTCCATATATGGCTTGCATATATGTAAAATTTGGAATTAATGTTTTACAAATTTTTATATTTTCATATTATTTCATAATTGAGATACAATGTGAAAAAATGAAAATGAATATAATCTGTTGATACCATATAAATACCAGATGGTTCAGTAAATACAGCCACATGGAGAATATCATAGTCAATAAGCAGTTGTGACATTGTGTGTAGGTGTGAAAGTGAAGCTAAAGCCCACTCCACTGTCCCAACCTTATCCCTTATCCCATATTGTATCAGTGACCGAGTGCTCTCAAATAACTAATTTTATTACATACATACCAGTTTTTTTTTTTCAACAATAGGTATAAATTGGTATCAAAATTCCCGGAGCATTCGTTTAACAGTGGCTTAAACAAAGATCATAAAGAGAGAATAGTTTCCTTAAAACAGCCACTACGAAGAATGCATAAGGTTTATGGCGCTCGGTTCAAATTTTGCCCCGTCAGAAATAATTAAAAGTCTTTACGATGGACGAAAACGACGCTGTAAAGTAGGAAGGAAAATTATACGGAACCGTGCTGGCGTCACATAATGTCGTAAATGTGTGTGTGTGGCTATCCCTCAAGTTACGTGAACTTCTCTAATTTTTTATTTCAATTTTTTTCTACTAGATTCTTTCGCGAAATAAAAATTAAAAAAACTTCTAAAAATTCTTATTTAAAAATTTTTTCAAAAAATATTTTTCCTTTTTTATTAGAGATGCCTGACTTGCTATTATACTTTTGCCAGACGTTATATTTTTAATTTTACATGATCCCTCGAGAATAGTACTTTTTTTAAAATGAAAGTCCTTTCCTGTATCCCTGACAAGGTGTATGCAAAATTTCATGATGATCGCTTGAATGGTTAATGCATGAAATGGTCACAGACAGACACATGCTTTCACATTTATAATATTAATTTTGAGTGTGAATATGGAAGTATGGATTTCCAGTCATTATATGACATATCTCAGGGGTCCGGCAACCTTTTGAGTCGGGAGGTTTAAAAATTACAATTGACAAAATTTTAGAGCCACAAAAAATTTTCTTACCAATAATAAATAGTACTTGCATAAATAAGGTTTTTTGATAAAAAAAAACTGATCTATTTATTCATAAGAAAAATATCTATTTATTCATATGTGTCTCGCGAGCCGCAGGTTGCCGACCCTTGACGTAACTGAATTTATAAATTGAAAAGTACCTTCAAAACCAAAATACTATAAAAAACTATGTACATTATTTACGTCTGGAACACTTTATAATCATTGAGTAGGGAATGTTTAAAGTTAATATTTGTATGCAATTGCGAAGTAAAAAATGTCGAAAAATATAGATAGGATTTAACATGCAAATATCAAACGTCCATTATTAAATATGGCGCGTAAATATGCATAGAGGAGGCAGGTTATTTTTACGCATGTGAACATGAGTTAATATCAATTTCGCCGTCGGTTTTTGCCAAAGACCGCCATTTTAAACATTCAAACGACGTTAATAGTTAGTTTATCATGCAGAGTACGCGCGACGAGGCAGTGACACCTCACACCACCTGCGAAACGTATACCTACATTTGAAACTTAACAAATATTGGCGGAGTACTCAGTCTCAATATTTATAGCGTACACATTCGAAAGGGTTAAGCTAAACTGTTGCGCACTTTACAATTTCAAATTTATTAAGTAAAGTAGATGACCCGGTGAAGTTCGTTTGACATAAAATTGATTAGTTTTGTAACTCATTGTAATTGATTAATAGTTCTAATCCATCTTAATTCCTTGAAATTGTAATAAACTTACCTTGAGAACTTTACAATATTGAAACCCTCAACCTAAGTAGGTACTTGAGTCTCCCTGATTACCAACAACCGCTCTGAATTGATAACTTGTGCATAGCGTAACTGTCTAACGATAAGTCCGCCCGAACGTCATCTACTGATAGTAATCCGAATGGGAAATTCCTATAAAAAATTATCAATTGTGATTCTTTCAATTTTTCTCTATTCCTCTGGGTTTTTCTTCTAGGCTAAGGTTTTAACCGCAGTGGGCTGTCGGCAGCAAATTGATAGACCGTAGTTTGAAGCTGTAGCAAGCAGTTACTAGTCTTATGAATATGGAGAAGATTTTGACATGTGTAAATTCGTCAGATATTAATACACTTGCCATGTATCAGGACTAATCTGACTGTGAAGCCATCTTACTTGTCCACTATGTATAATATTTCAATTTATAATAATATGCCGCGTGAAGTCCAGCCATGCAATTTATTAGAGTAGCTTATTCTTACTACCAATTTTCTGGACTTTAATACGTAAATTAAACGTGGCCGAACCTTAAACGATGTTGGACTCAAGTGCGCATTTTACAGTTGTAAAACAAACGTCTTTTACTATTTCAACTAAAAGAAGTAGTAAAATTGAAAGTAAATTTTTAATTAGTTAATTAAATTTATTTCTGTTGTTGTCTACAACTGTATTCGACAGACTTAGTCGAAACCCTTATAGCCATTGCTAGCAAATTTAATATTAAAAAATATTTTCTTGAATGGCTGTTTTTTACCAAAGACTATTTAAATATTTAAATCGTATTATTATCAATTTTCCTCTCCTGCACTATTTTTGAGTTCCCTTTGGTGTTGGAATAAACTTGTATAGGCTCCCATAATGTATGCTCTCAACATTCTAGTTGTAAAATAACAGTTTATTGAAAGCGAAGTCGTCTGCGAAGTCAGTATGTTTATAAATTATTATGTTGTTTAAATTTTTTTTAATTAATTGTAAAAAATTAAAATATCTCCAAGAAATGTAGTGCGTTTCTTTATTTCAAATTGTTAAGAAAATATGTTTTTGAAAACGTAAATAGATTTTAAATTACAATTATACATTTTATCAAAATCGTATTTTATTTGAGATTTTCACACAAATCTGTTTTTCAAGAACCATCTATTAAAACACGTAGGTATTTATAGTTTGAACTTTTGTGGGATATCTGAATTAATTTTAATGCGGTCATAAGTAACTATATGAATGCTTTTGCTACGTCATAACAAGCTATTCCGTGTCACATAGTAAACGATTTCATTTGACGTCCACTGACCAAGCAATAAACCCAGGGTGCGTTCTTGTTTCGGTAGCAAATTTCCTCGTCAAACGTTAGATTGAAAAGGCCCAATCATAGTCAACAATGTGATGACGTCACCACCACGTTGGACAACTATTGGTGAGCCGCAATCAACGTGAATGTTCGCCGCAATCACTCGATAAGTACCGACATTTAAATAACCGATAGGTCGCATAATTGTTTGGTTGCTAGTCCACAAATTGTTACAATCTAACAAAATAATCCTACACCTGTACCACTGAACTTAATTTAAATGGTGTATAACATTCTATTGTGTTTAAATTGTTTTGTTTTGCCTATTAAATATAACTTACGCAGCTTTGATGCCCAATTTGAATAGTGCTTTCATTTTTATAAAATAGCAAATGAAATCTGTATGAAAAATACGATTTCAGTGTAGCTGTATAAAAATTGCTATTACTTACAGTATAGTTTATTCTGAAACTAGCTGGTACGTGCGTCTTCATGTGCGTTGAAAAATAAAAAAATATTACGCCTGACAAAATATATGAGAAACAATTTATTCCATCTTTATTGGATATCCATTGGGTTTTTTAGGTGACCCCCTCGGGAACAATGCTTTTTCCTGGGTAAAAGGTACCTATGCCCTTTTCTGTATCCCTGACAATAAGTATGCAAGTTTCATGATGATCGGCCGAGTAGTTAAAGCGTGAATAGTTAAAAGTAAACAGTCAGAAAGACAGTTACTTCATTTATAACATTAGTATGGATTAGTAAGTCTAATCCATACTAATGTTACGGACACAATGTAAGGTCTTGCAAAAAATCTGCAATGCATATGTAACTTCTTGCATTCGGCGCTACTACTTACATACTTACTTCAACGGTGTTGTTTGGCTTTATATATAGGATCGGGTATTATGTGCAAGGCGATGTTTTATCTAATGAGTAGGTACATGAGTTATAATTAAGTTTCTCTTACACACTAAATTAAGATTAAAGTATATATTTGCAAAATATATAGATATAACGACAATTATAGGACTGTGTTTAATTTAGACTACCGAGAAGAATCCTTCAGACTTATTTATTGTTAAGACTCGCAAAATAAAGGCTTTCATTGTTCTAAAGTGTATAAACTTGTTGCAAATTATATATTACTTATACTTTGAATGACATTTTTCCGAAACATTAACTATGACTAGCTGCGCAAAGTTACGAAAATATACAAATTTAATTTTTTAAAGAAGTTAATTGAGCTGTATAATTCTACCTACTGCAAAAGACGAGACGTATGTGGCGGTGCAGTCCTATTGGATGATAGAGTTTCAATGTATATAATAACTGTGCATAATTAATCCATTCGCCGTCTAATTTTGCTTGCAGCCGGTTGAAATTTTTACCAAAGTGCCCACAATCGGAGTGCCAATGCCTGTCTCTCCGGCGTCAATCAATTATTAATATCACGCCGAGGGGTTAGAATATCTATAAAAATCCGCCACCTACCAATCATAAAATCCATTTTAATTATTACCTAGACGTAATACCTAAACGGATTAGTTTAGGATTAGTTTATAGTAATAAATAAAATTGAAGTATCTGGTTGTATCGTCAAAACAACTCATCATTATCATCAGCCTGTGTCTCTCTCCTGCTGGATGCAGGCCTCTCATAAGGCTCGCTACCACATACAGTCCTATGCGCTTCGCATCCAGTCGCTTCCCACGAAGCTTTTAAGTCTGCCACGTTGCGTTTCCCAAATCGTGGTCACCATTCGAGAACTCGCTACGCCATCGGTTATCCACTCTGCACAGTCTTCTGTTCTTCGCATCCAGCCGCTTTCCGTAATGCCTTTTAGGTCGTCTGTTCACCTGGCCTCAGGGCGTCCAACGCTCGTCTGACGCCCTGAAACACCCAACAAGGACGCGTGGCGGCTCACGGCATTACAGTAGGCCCCCACATTTAGAGTGAGGCGAAGCCATCGCCCTGAGCTGGGTTCGAAGAGAACTCAACGGTGTGTGGGGATCCGAGGATAAGGCCTCGCTGTGATCTCCGACCCCCACATCACCGCTGATGGTTGAATCCGAGGTGGTTTTAGTGGGTATTCCCGGTGATAAGTCATTTCCCTTCCTAAAAAAAATGGCAGGACTGATCAAAATAAGGTCAGGACTGCTTTTTACTAAATGTATATCAAAGTATACACTTTACTTACTTATAACAAAAAACAATTTTTTTGACTGTGTTTGCTCCGGCTGATCTCCGAAACAGCTAGAACTAGACTCACTGAAAGATAGCTGATGTATACCTAAAGAGTAACTTAGATAACTTTTATTTTAGAAAAATTGTACATATAAAAGGAGGACCCAGTACCGCGGATTCTACGCACGCCGCAGTGAAGCATGGCCAGGTTCATCTAGTATTAGAATATAACGTGAAATTCGAAAGTTGTTTAATATTGAATTGAGTTCATTAAAAAGTAGTAAAATACTAACAGTCGCAATAAAAATGGCAACAAACTACAACTCGTGGAGTGAACTCGAAATTATAAAGTTGCTGAGAGATTGCCAGCATACAAAACTGTAGGAAACTTTGCAATAGCTTTCAGATAAGTAACTAGCTCGTGTTAATGTTTCTCTCTTTGTGATTCCGCTTGCTGCGAAACTGTGTGCATGACGGGTGTGTGTCGAACTCCTTTTATAAGTTAATTCCTGTCGCATGCACAATCCATAAACTTTCGAGTGCTATCTCGCAACGCCTGACACGAATTATTATTTTTTTTTACTTCATCATTTCTAAACGCAGTCACAATATTTCACCTCCCACTTTTGCTGCTTACTTATTCAAAAAGTTACCATTAGTATCCGCGCTCGGCAGTCGCGACGCAAGGCAGGCAAAACATAAAAGAGTCAGAATTAAACTCTGTTTAGATTATTACAAATGGGTGTGTATTGAAAGAAGCGCTAACGCTACGGTTTATATTTTTAGGGTTGTAAGAGCCTCTAACTCTTGTTAAATAATTTATTCTTCTGTTTTTCTTAAATATAATTACTGTTGTTATTATAATGAATTCTTTTTTTTATTCATTTTCACCTATAAAACAAGCAACGCCATAGATGCTGCAAGTGGGCTGCCAAATTTAATAGCATTAAGAAGGGGATAGGCAAATGGACTCTGGCATCCCCTTACTCACTCACCGAAACACAACAGCACAAATGCTATTATTTCACTGCCGTTATGATGGTTACTGCCACCAGACGAGCTACTTGCCAGACCAAGGCCAAAATTTTTGCGTTCAAAACAACAATCTAAATACCAATTCATTACTAGATTTCTTTTAAATAAACTTTTAATTTTAAACACGTAAATATTCATTCAGAAATCGAATATACAGTGAAAGAAATTCTAGGTAGCATAAACATTAAATATTGTATTTATGTTAAGAATGCAATACGCTTTTTGTTTTACAGACTCGATAGGACGTAATGAAATGATGCCTTCTCGATTCAGTTCGCTTATCCGGAATCCGGACTAAGTCGAGCGCCTGTAACCTGTCCTGTCGTTTGAATTCTTATTAACTTTTCTCATACAAATGCATTTCCCGAAGACTAGATAAGAACTTCTCTCTGTATTATAAAGGTAAAAACTAAATAAGATTGTACTCGTTTAAACGCACCTTCGCCGTACGTTGGTCGTAGAATATAATGTTTAGCTTATCAAAATTTGATAGAGTTTTGCATAGAGATAAGCCCGATCAAAGTATTCCTTTCAAAGTGGTTTACCTCGCGAGCATATTTAAGTTTCCATGGAGTGAGGAAATGGAAAATAAATTGCATTCATATAACTTTCCTATGAGCAACATGATAACATAGGTATTTACTTTGTTAAAGTGATTCGTGTTTTTTTTTCTTCAGTTCAAACCGTCTTCGTCTGATGTTGATTTTAGAAATATTATTTGGTATCTTGAAGTTGAGATATTAAGCGTTAATTGGAAAAATAAGTAAGCATTTTTCAGCTGTCGTTTTATCAGACACAGGTTCGACTTTTGAGCCTGCATCTGATTTTTTTTAATTTTTTTTTTATACAATTCTTTTTGAATTTTGTTATCTACATACTTATATTAATATTATAATGACAGAGAAAAATTTTGCAATTCCCAATTATGCGTATTTTGGGGAAAATAAAGCTAATGAGGCGTCAGTTTAGTAAGAAAATTGCATCCCTTTTAGTTGCATACATTTCTTGGATCAAATAGACTGTCGTCTTACCGGCTTTCCTTAATTACAAAGAATATTTTCGAGAAATCTAATTACGAAAAACCAGGGTGCATACGAAATAAACAAAAAATAAACGCCCTGAGAGGCATTAAGGTACGCATTATAATGAGCAGACAGTTCCGATACAAAGAGCAAATACATTAACATAGCCACTTTAGCCAACGCGCGGGGGAGTTTGAAACATTTTCACCGAAACTTTTCTATATGCGAAACGGTATTGAAAGCCTTTCATGGAGATTAACACGTGCCGTGAAAATACGCGCTCAAAGATTACCCCCTCCACCCTCTTCTACAATGTGAGTATGAAGTTGTCTTATTATAATGCACCGAGCAACAACCAGATTTCAGATATTAACACACCTCGTCCAGTTCACTGTTGTTTTAATTACTTTTTGCTTAAGATAATGATGTTGTGTTATATTTTTTAAGGTATATTGAAATTCTTCATAAGAGTTCTTGTCACCAAATTTTACACAGTGAAAAATCACCATGTGTGTTATTGCGTTTCGATGAGTGAGACAGGTTGACGGTCCACTTGATGGTAGGTGGCTAACATCAAGTAGGATAAGGATAAGGGATAAGGAAGGAATGGGGGTAATGGGCTCTGGAATTCCTTATTCACTCACCGAAACAGAACAGCACAATATATGCTACGAGTATTATTTCACAAATTTAATTAATTTGAGAAAAAGCTGTCCTAGAGTTCTGTCTAAGCGAAATTAATAATACAAAAAGCATTTGTTAGTTCCTCGCATAATCAAGACAGCAATTTTGTCGACGAGTGAAGTGAAACGCCTTCCAAGTTCCATAACTCGACAACACCTACGCAGACGTGATACACAACAATACAAACTCGTATGTACAAAAATGTATATATAGAGTGTATAGAAGCACGCAAATTGTGAAGTGGCTTCAATTAATTTATCTGCAACTGTTGGCGTGTATTAAATAAAATTACACGTCGAACAATTGCAACGAATCTTGCGGAACAATCCGTGTCAGCGTGTGAACGCGTTCTTAACCACGTCGGCAAACAGCAAAACATAGCAATGAACAGTAGTCATCCCCACAGCTAACTAGATCTTTGAGCGTAGTTTGTACTTCGGTTTGATCGTGTTTGCTCGCTGCTCACTAGTTAGACTAGTGAGATGGCTTCTTTGTGTTTTGAATTCACAACTTTGCTAACTAGCACTCGATAACTGATACTGAATTAGACAATCATCTACTAGTTTATAAGTGCTATGCAATAGGCTTTACTTTGAAATTGTATTGGAAGTAAATCGTAAATAAAACTACAATTTTATTTTACTGTAAACACACAGAAATTTATAGACTATAGGGAAAAAAAATTGAAAATGGTAAGCAAATGACCGAATCAGAAACAATTTTTAAGCATTAAAAGATTTTGAGTCCATAGTTTTTAGGTGACATTAAATTTGTTAATGGATTAATTAAGAAATTCATTTTATCAAGTGGTAGTCTAGGTTTCAAAAGTGGTTCAATGTTGTAACAATGTCTGCAATTGCCCAGTGGTATCTTTGGAGGTGTTAAAAGTTGTCTAAAATTTGGTACATTTGGAAAACTACGAAAGTTTTCTGATATTTTTATAATTTCCCTTTCATTTTCCTCTTTGTGTTCAGCGTTTTGTAAATTATGAAGTAATGTATAATTGAATAAATTTTGTGCTCCTGCAGTAAGTTCTAACTTACTCTTTATTGTTGGCATAATTGATGGCTGTGGTGCCATTTTACTTTTTCCAAATAAAAGATCTTCGTTTATTTCGTCTCTATTTTGCGGCTTAGGATCGTGGGATGATGATACTCGCTCTTTTTGAAGTAAATAATGTAATATCATTTCTGAAGGAGTTACTACAATATAATTATCATTATCTGTAGGAACCAATGGGTATGAATTAGAATCTTGTCTTGAAGGATCGACTCTTAAAGTTAAATTGTCGTCATTGCTTATTTGCTCTTGGATTTTTGTAGGTGCTTCTTTAGGCATAGGATTTAATGGTTTTTTGATAAAGTTCATTCCGGATCGATATGATGGTGTTTCTGGTTTAATCTCGGTGATATTTTGTTTACTCAGTTGTACTGGTTCATTATTCCTTGTTTTCGGCCCTATGTCATCATTGCTTGTATCATTTGTTGGAGAAGCTTTTCTTAAATCGTCACCCTTATTAGGACGAAATACAATAGACGGATTCACTTTAGTAGTTACATAGTATATGTTTGATTCTTTTGTGGGAGAGTCGGTATTGTTGGTTACTTTTAAATTGGTAACATTTAATTTTCTATTGGCATTGACTTGCTCCGGTACGATCTCATCTATAAGCAAGTCTATTTCCTTATTTTTACCTTTTGCCAATTCACTGCTTTTTAATATTTTATTTATAATTTTATATAACTCTTCATCGGTAACTTGTGGTAGTGACATTGATTTAATAGATAATGCTAATACAACTGTCAATATTACAATATCTGAAAAGCGAAATTAATATGGCGTTTATTACAGTTTCATACAGTAAAAACTATTCACCCATTATTATTTTTTACTAGAAAAAATAGGTACTTACAATATTTTAGCTGCATGTCGACTGCCATATATTATTGAATCAAATGGAATGGAGTTTATATTAGCAACACTATGCTCGGTTGGTTATTAATTACGCATTATCGCTTTAATCTTTCGACTTAATTAACACCTCATTGATTGTTATGAATGTTAACATGTAAATGAATTAATTAATTTATGGTGCGGAGTCTGTCAATTTTACTTGTATATTATAAAAGTACGTTTTGTATGATTTGCAAATTTGTTTCAGACATATACGAGTAACGTAGATGAGAGATTGGCGTTTTTAATTTACGCAATAACAATTTACAAGTGATTGAAAAGGGGAAAAGCAATCTTGGGTATCGATGGACGGCATCGAAACGGCATCAAGTAAACAGCTCGGCTCTTCCTGCATTTCAATCGACACTGTTTGTATTTTATTGGAGGCGACTGGAGCCAAGACTCACCGTCAACGACTGCTTTATGCTTTATGTATTGAATTCTTTTTAAGCTCCACTCAATAATAGCCAACGATATTAAAAAACAGCTTCGTTTAATTAGCTCTTTCATGAAAGAAATGGGTCATATTTTTGTTGAAAATCTCTCAATGTTATTAAAAATATTGATTGCTCTTCTTAACATTTTTTGTGATTAATTTCTTTTAGTAAATATAGGTATTTAATGCCATTTTGGGCTTAGAAAAAAGCTGTAAAAAATCGAAGGAAAAAAGTCTCAGATACTTCGTAGGAACATTGCTGTTAGTTTTGAGTAAATGGAGTGTGTTTACTGCTACGTTTTTATTTCTTTACAAGGCAAAGATTCAATATACCGATGGGCTTCATCATCTTCATCATCATCATCATCCCGTGTGTTCTACTGGATGTAGACCTCTCTCAAGGTTTGCCACCACACACAGTCCTATGCGCTTCGCATCCAGTCGCTTCCCACGAAGCTTTTAAGGTCGTCAGCCACGTCGCGTTTCCCAAATCGTGGTCTCCACTCGAGAACTCGCTACGCCATCGGTTATCCACTCTGCGACAGATGGGACCGACCCATTACGGCTTTAGCTTGCTGATTCTTTCGGCTATGTCGACAACTTGCCTACCTACTTCGGCGAATTTCAGAATTTCTAATTCTATCTACCAAAGAAACTCCGCACATAGCCCGCTCCTTAGCACGCTGAGCGAGGCTCTAATTGTAGATCGTAGTGTTTAGATATTGCGGTGTGGTGACGAGAAAGATGGTGTGGCTTCCCGAAAGCAGCCCAATTCAGCTGGATTCTTCTGTCAGCCTTTTTGTTAAAGTTTTTTATGTACAAATGAATCGTTTGTTCCAAATAGACATAATCCAGCACAACTTTAACAGGCACACCCCGAACGGTAACAGGCCCTAGGAGAATATGCTCGTTGAACAGCACTTTCGTATTGTCTAAATTCAATCCAACATTAGGCTATCAATCATACCGTTAAATTCTTCTAGCGACTGTGCCAGAGTGACTATATCGTCAGCAAAACGGAGGTGAGACAGATATTGGCCGGTGACATTAACTTCTTGCGTTTCCCAGCCCAACGTCTTAAATGCATCATCCGACGCGTTGATAAACAGTCTTAATCACATCCACCTGTCGAACTCCGCAGATGGGTCGATTTCGCTTGCTGGCCCTGTACTTGCACAGTCACATCGTCGCGGTTTTGTGAAGACAGGCTTTATCCTTCCATATAGCGATTGTCTATATGGCACTGTTGCATGGATTCGAGAACGGGTAAGTATTCTACTGAGTCGAAGACTTTCTCGTAGTCCACAAAAGCTACGCACAGAGGCTGATTATACTCGACTTTTTTCTATGATCTGTTTCAGCGTATGTATGTGGTCCACGGTGCTGAACCCCTAATGAAAATTCGGTCGGCTCTTCTGTCTGAAATTCGTCACATTTTTAAATGTTTTTCTTACGAAAATATTTATATTATTATTAATATGCTATAGCAAGTGTGTAGATTCCCTTAAATATTTAATACCTATTAAAATCAAATAAAATTAATTAAAATAATATTACCACATGACAGGCTACATGAGGTATTATCGGTAATTAATTAATGAGATGAGATGTAGTTACTTTGAAAATTAACACCTAGATTAAGAGCATTTTATAACTAGTAAAACTCATTTCATTTCACATTTAATTATGGCTGGAAGTTTCTTTGTATACAACAGCGAATAACTATATTG
Source organism: Synanthedon andrenaeformis (assembly GCA_936446665.2). Taxonomy (NCBI): domain Eukaryota; kingdom Metazoa; phylum Arthropoda; class Insecta; order Lepidoptera; family Sesiidae; genus Synanthedon; species Synanthedon andrenaeformis. The sequence continues at coordinate 7,627,859 of OW387785.2, forward strand.
ATATCAGTAAGCATTAATATCTAAATATGAGTAATTAATTAAATTTTATAACAAGTTAGTTTTACAGAAGACTGCCTCGCAATAAATGCTCGTATACGTTTAGATGCGTGAGGAATCTTATCTTACATCTTATCCCTTATCCTATCAGCTCTATAAGGCCTGATATTGTCCGGGATGTGGCTTGCATTTATTGACAACAGTTGATCATTTAAAAAAAAATATAATATTTCTAAAATACAAAGATTTCAAAACAATGCCAATGTTCCACTCTTTATTAAAAACATCAATGTTCTTGAGTATTTGTAAATCCTCCCAGTTAAAGAGAACATACGATTTTGCAAAAATTACAAGGGCCGCCTAAAATATTTCAATCCAAATAAGCTTAAGACTTATTATTATATGGTCTATAGCTTCTAAAGAAAAATTAAAATATTTCTTTAAAAAAATAATGTTCAATATTTAATGTTTTTACTGGTTATTTTCATTTTGATTAATTTACAATTGTTTTATTTTTATATTTGTTATTTTCATTCTCATTTTGATTAAAGGAGATGCTCCATTTGGAAAATTGTCGCTTGTACGTGGGTTTCCGTGTAATTGTGAAGCTTATAACGCTTTATTGTATAATTTATTTTTTTTACAAATATTGCATACATAATACACAAATGAGGATTATTATTTTTTCAAGAATTCATTCCTTTGGGGTACAGAGAAGAAAAAATATTGTGTACCTATGTAGTTCGGGACGCATCCACGTAGAACACACGTTCCAAAAAAAGTTAGGTGTATCAAATTTTCCAGTTATGATTAACTTCATAGATGTACCTAATGCAAAAGTTTAAAATGAGTTTTTGGTCGATTGGTTTTGTACACAAATTTAAGCTAAAATTCGTCGCCTGCCAACACAATATTACCATCGAACAAGTTGACACATGGATATTTGTCCTCGCGCCGCTGTTGGAATAATTGAGGTGTACATTTTCACTTTGTTCCGTTTCCATTCGATTAAAATCGTTGTACCTCACTTGTACAACCTATTCGGTGTTTACTAAACGATTTGAACGGTTCGACGGTTTGCGCAACCAAGCGCGCCATTTTTTGTATCATTTTTATACAAATTATTTTCGCAGAAGTATCATTGACATTCAAGCGTAATGGTTTCGCTTACACAAGTATAAACTATATGTTTCTATCATATATGATCTTCAATTGTTTTAAACACTTGTTTAATGTAGGCCCAATTTGCATAAGTAAGGTTAAGGCCACACTACAAAAAGCCTCGCTTTGTGGTAAGAGCCATAAGTTAAGGTTGAGGTTGTGCTACAAACCTCAACTTGGGCACTTCTATCGAGTCCAAAGCCCGTCCAAACAGTGACCAAAAATCTAGGCATTCTAAATAGGGTAAAGCGATACTTCACACCTGGACAGCTCCACTCATTGTATAAAGCGCAAGTCCGACTTGCTACACTCGACTAGGTGGGTCGCAGAGCTAGGAGGCTCGTTGGCGGCAGTACACTTTTAGGAAATAAGCTGCATATAGCCTGGCACTAAGACGCAAAATAGCCTGTCTGTGTGTCTTCTATAAGATGTACTTCGGAGAGAGTGTGCTCAGGAGCTGTATGAGCTCACACCGACTTCCCCTTGTCTTCCATTGGACATTCAGACGTACGGCAGGCTCAACTTGTCAAAATTCCTCTTTTACGGAATAATCGTTTTAAAAACTCTCATAATGCCCACTTCCAAGGATTGGAACTCCCTTTCGGCGTCTGTTTTTCAGAGCTCATGTAACCCTAATCTTTTTAATGTTCAAGCGAATAGTTAGACGTATTTGCAGTAAAAAAATTGCATCCGTGCAAAGCCGGGAGCAGGTCGCTAGTTACTAATAAAGTGGTGATTTACATGCGATGAGACTCAGACGATTGATGCATCGGTATTACTAGTAAGGGTTATGCTAAATTTATCTTAGAATACATAAACGTCGGTTACAGTGGCTTTATATTGGTAGTAACCAATGGTTACTGGGTCTGTAGTCGTTCGCGCTCACTTTATGGGCATCTAATAAAATTTTATCGTGTAATAGTAAAGAAGCAATCAGTCTGTTGGATATTGGCCCGCGGGGTCCGTAAACACGTGCACTTTTATGTTTTCAGTTTAGCGGACACCGCGATTTTCTATATTTATTATCAGTAAACATGTTATCGCGACCAGTATACTGCTGTCTTTCATCCGTGGATTCGCTCGCATATGAGATAAACAGTTTACAAAACCCTAGAAGTAGTGGCAGGACACACTGCTTTTCGCAGTCATGTGGGCAGCCCGTCTGACGGCAGTAACCAACCCCTCACCGTGAAATAACAGCGTGTGTGCTGATCGATGGTAATGGTGTAGGCCGTTAGGTTTAATTTCTTAAATAGCCTAAAATTGTTGAAATTTATTGTTGGATGATTTTATATAACCCTGAATCTGGCGGACATCCGACAAAAAAAAGTTTGCATTTGCAGAACTTTATTTTTCTCTAGATATCCCTAGGCAAACTTTTTTTCACGCCAGTCAGGTCATGATTTTATGTGTAAAAATATATTTTAATTTCACTTTGTTTTTTTTTTTTATGAACGAACGAAGTAACAATTTACAAACTCAATATTCAGCATCGAAGTTTTATTGGAGCTTTCGGTTTAATTTTAATTTCATCGACAATCAGCAAATCTGCGTAGGTTTTACAGTGTTTACACGAGTGAGTAGGCTTCATACTCGTACATATACGACTATAAGTAGATATATGTAGCTTTGTAACTACAAAACGCTTATTCAGTTATTGATTCAATGAACAAATTTACCTAAGTATACTTGTTTACCTTTCCTGCATTCATTCCTTCCAATTTACTTATTTCATTTTCAATGCAGTTGTTTATATTTAAAACGTGGGAATTTGGGATTTACTCAGGAACAGTGAGGGAATGCTCAGGTTTTATGGTAATCCAGCTATTAATTATTTTTATTATATTTGTTGAAAATATCCAATTAAAAGAAAAATGCATGAGAGAATAGAACGTAATATGTGAGAAGATAATATATTTAAAGAGAATGCGTTTTATTTTTCATTTGAATCGATTTGCATATTAATATATAAGCCTGTGGTATGAAAATTTATGGCAATAAAATCAAAATTGTTACACGGAATGCGAGTACGACTGCGTTACGTTCTATTTTTTTTGCTTATTTTAGAATATCTGAAGTTTCATAGATATGGTGCCATCTACACAATATTATTTTAAAAAAGAACAATGTTGTTCTTTCGGCGTGTTCGAATTGTGAAAATTTAAATTTAATAATCGTTCGTATTCGTGAGGAGTAAATTCCAGTCGTGTGTGAGCCACACAAATTTTCTTTCTTCTTTCATTTTAACGTACGTACTTATATTTAAATTTCCGAAATACATTTTTAAAGTTTTCAATATAATTTATTTTTACCTTGATTTTAAATGTATGTAACTTTTTTTGTATAGGCTTAAGAATTTTTAATCCAAATGTTATATTCGCAGATCAAATAAAGATTTAGTTAATATTGGGAATTTATTTATCTTCGAATCTTCAAGGCAATACCTCATTTTTAAATGCTATTACTTTCAAATATGTTTCAAATATATAATTTAACAAAAAAAATTATTTTTTATTTTTTTGTTGTTGATAAATACAGTGAGATTCTAATAAAAGTCAACACTCACAACACTCATTTATTGAGCACTTACTATATATTGGACTTAAAAAATATAAAATATAAGTCGAAATATAAAGTTATATCGAAATATAACTACTTATATTTCGATTAAAGTTCATTTATAATATAAATTATTGTGTCTGAATATTATTTACCATTTGACAAAAGCAGGGTAAATATAGAGAAAAATAGAGAATTATGCAACGAGAGCATTGCGTTGGAGGTTGAAGATCCAGCGGACACAGGGACGATCACGCACAGATTGGCGCTAGTTTGATGAGGATTTACCGCTGTATGCTAATATGTTTGTGAACTACATTGTACAGGCTGGTATACAGTGGATTGTTAAATTTATGTTTTCTTCTATCGTATATTTACTTTATGTCATCTAATTTATATTTCTTAATTTAACTAAATGAAGTGAAATTTTTATTTTCAGTTTCTATTCTAGAATTCACACGTATTTGAAGAGAAGTTCTTTCGTGAAATACGTATTGTTTCATTCTAAAATACAGACTTTCATAGTCTTAACTTATAAAATACTAGCTGTTGCACGCGACTTCGCCCACGTAACTTTATAAAATATAGCATATGCAACTGTACTGGACTGATTTGAAAGAATTATTCAAATCGGTCCAGTAGTTTTAGAATTTATTCATTAGATACAGACGTATAAATGTTCCCTCTTTATAATATTGTATAGATATAGATATCTCTAAGTGTCTAATTTGCGTTATTTCGAATAATTTTGTAAAGAACAATACAAATGAAGGCACAAAGTGGTGGGTCATGTGGGTAAAGTGGATGAGGTATTACATTCCATTACCTAACTGTAATATTTTATGATTTTTTTTTAAATTTAATAATATATATTTTTTTAAAAGGTGGAATATTATAGAGCTACAAACCTTACACAATTTTAATACAAACACCTTATATAGTCTCAAGTTAAAGAGAATCGAAAGACTTTAGCAATTATTTCAATTTCTTTTTAACAAAAAGAAAGGCAGACAGGTTGACAATCCACTTGATGGTAAGTGGCTAACGAAGTGAGAATATAAGAGTATGGGCCATGGCACCTCCTCTTTTCAGATCTTCTATTTTCACAGCTGTTGCGGAACGAAATGTGTCTTTCCTTTATAAATCTTGATAATAATTTTATTTTGAATCGAAACAAAAGTTTAGCCAACAGGATAAGTTTTAGGAAAGATGTTGTGTTTCTTTTGACCGTCCTTGTGTCAGTTTTATTATGTCTATGTAATATATTACTTAATATAGATTCATGTGTTGAAACTGTATTTAGGAACTACTTAATCTTATATAGTCTATATATATATATAAAATCTATAACCCTCCGGTAGCCGACAGACAACATACCATTAATGCCACTATTAATATGTAATGCCACTATTAATATTATTTTTTTAATTTTAATTATATGCAAGTGATGTTCAACTTTAAAAGGTTGACGTATATTCAGTTGTTTAACTTGTATAATCTAGTAGGTAGTGTATATTTTTATGTACATATATTTTGTGCTTAAAAATTTAAAAATGTAAAAAAAAAATTATATATTTGTCGGAGGAAGCTATAAGTCTGGTTGATTGTTATTTGTATGCGTAACGCTAAATATTAATTGTTTACATTGTAACTTATCTTTAAAAATCTTAATTTTATTTTATTTAATTTTTTAAATCTTTCTTATGTTTAAAAACCTTACTAATTTAAAAAAAGTAATGAATATTGTTTACGTAACGCGGCCAATCAGAGCAAAGCACATGCTTCGAGCGGGGTCGTGGCGCTGCACTCGAGGCGTGCGGTAGTTGAGTTTTTTGGTGATGAATAAGTGAAAAAGATCGATCGAGTTGGATCGTTGGAGTATTTCTCTTGTATTAGCTGGCATTTTTGGTTATTTAGTAAGATAGGCGCCTTGAACCCGCTGCTCGGCCTAAATATTGTAAAAGTGACAAATTACTGTTTATTTCTTAATTAAAAGCGTATAAATCAGTGCTTATTGTGTTTTGTGCTTGCATTTAACCCTAATGACGCCCACTAAGCCTGCGACCACTAATGACGATGTCGAGGAAAACAGTGTTTCTCCGACATATTTATTATCTAATGTTAAATTAAAAATGAAATTATAAAGAAACAGTAGTTATTAAAGCTTAAGTCTTAATAGCTTGAACGTTTTTATCAGGAACAAGAATCTCTCTAACATTGATATTTAAATCGCCAATAAAATTATATATGGGCAAAATGCAATTTACTTAAGAGGTTTCATTTTTCGTAGTGGGACGCCCGATCGTGAACTTGTTAGTCAATGCAACTCCATACGAGTTATAAAAACGTTGGAAACAATAGCCCAACTTTAATAGTATGCTCGATGCAATTGGCAGCTAATTTCTTGCTTCAAAACAATGTTCTGTATGAACTGCGACAAAATTTTAATCAATTCTCTTTTCGTATAGTGTTAAAGTTTAGAAAGTTATTAAGTACTTGTTTACAATAATAATTTCATATTATAGGTAATTCATGCACTTTCCTAGCTGTTCGATATATGTATATAACCATGATTCTATGGTTCATAGCACAATCGTTACAGTAGAACTAATTAAAAGTAGATTTTTGTTTACAAATATCTGATTTAAAAACAAAAACAACAATACCTGCGTTAGTATCAGACAAAAATAGGTACTTACTTGTAATTTAATTCGCTTCCGTTTAAAACATGTTTTTCTACTAAAAAAGAATTAAATAAAACCGAGTTGCAAACTTGATATAAATATAACATTTCAGTATATTAAAATTATTTGTTAACTTAGGTCTAGGCGTAATAAAATATGCGAGAGTTCCCGAATCCTTGGCTACGTACGTCTGTCCGTGGCGCAATAAAACTCTTACGACTACCTACATTTATCTCATAATATGCATATGTGATGAACTCGCGACTACGACGTGGATATTACTGTACTAAACTCGAATCGGTACGCCACTTGAACGAAACTACATTAAACGCCGGTGCACGTAAAATGTGAAGATATTCCCAGGTAAGTATTAGTTAGACTTTTGCACGAATGTATTGCTACTCGTATTTCAAGTGTCTTAATTCATTTCTGTACTAGTCTAATTATTAAAGGTAACAAGACTCATGACGGGCTTTTGATAATTCTTTTACTATATTATCAGGTGTATAAGACATATGACCTGATAATTTTACTAGATGAAGCAAACGCGCAACATATCATCTTAACGTCTTTTCGATTTCACAAGCATTGAATAGCATTTGCATCATTAATGGTCAAGAAAGGAAAATTTTAACCCTTATTCTTCCTTCATTTTGTTATATGTTCGAAGGCACTCCTGAAATCCCCGATTATAGATATAACTTTTATATACAAAATAGACATAATAATTATATCTATTAGGCGCCTGTCTATAAAAACGCCAATACTATGAATAGAGCTTCAGTATCAACTAAAGAAATTGATACCTCTTTTCTGCAATGGAACCTGTAAGTAATATAAATACCTTCTATTGCGAATGACTATGCAAAAATATAATTAACTATTCCACTCGCCAAGTCGCAATGGCCTAATTAATAGATATAAAGAAGGATTATTTAGAAGTGTACCTATTCAAATTCCTTTCGCCGTCAATTTGATTTGATACAATACGAGAGGTTAGTATGAGCTTTTAATTGACCATAGTTTATGTATACACCTATACATAAACTAGGTATAGTTGTTTCCATAACATGACGATTACTTATCAACTTATACAAGTATATGCACTCAAGCAAAAGACTATTGCATCTAGTGCAGAAATGAGTTAGAGATTAAATTAGAATTAAAAAGAACACTCCACAATTTCCAACGACAATAATTTTCGAAGTGGTTACAAAAGAGCTTTTATTTCATAGCAAAGGATTTTATAAATGAACGACAGCATGATAATGAAGGTGTTTAAAGTTTTTAAAGCCTTAATTGTCGAGCAATATGAATATTGCGATACATTTTAAATATTTACCATCGGGACTCGGATATGTTTGTACAGTGAACGATTCACCTTTTGCACTTGAACTTTCGATTGCGTAAGTATGAATGTAAAGCCAAAAGGGAGCACATTTCACCCCTCTCGCGAACGAGCGCCAAGGTTGCCAACTCGTTTAAAAATTGAGTTCCTAGTTAAATTTACCCTAAAAATTAAACCGATTTGAATAAAGCTTACGCAATTTGACGTAGGTACTGTACCTACCGTATACAAATACATATATATATATATATATATATAACTTTTTATATGTGAAGTCGACAGGCTAAAAGTCCACTTGATGGTAGGTGGCCACCGTCGCTTATAACGTCATGATGGTAGATAATACAAGCAAAGCTGTAAATGCGCTGCCGTCACCGAACTTCTAATATTTCGGTACAATTCAAAGCTCGGTGGCTGCCGTCCATAGTAGGATTAGATAAGGTTAAGGAATAAGGAAGGGATAGCGTAATGGGCTTTGGCATCCCTTACTTCTTCACCGAAACTCAACTTATTTTCACAAATATTACTTATAATTTATTATTATTATTTTTATAAATGTTAATTTATAAAATAATTATGATTATTAAAATAATGTTATTATTAAAAATTATTATTATTATTATTGTACATATTATTATTACTTATAATACAAAAATATGAAGTATTTGAAAATTAGGATGAAATAAATTTAAGGTTGGCAAGCTCGCTGTGGCGTGAGTGTTTATGGCGCACACATTTTGTTAGAATATGCGTCGATTAATAATACGATAATGAAATGAAGGTAGGCACTTTTGACTCGATACATCGGTATCGGCATGTTTTTGCCAATGGAGTTAATTCATAAATAACAAATGGGGCCATATTCGGCACGAGCGAGTGTAGCAGATGGAAATGCACTCGGCAAATTGACTGAAAACCACAGTCGGGGAAAGGCTAAATACCTGCTAATGATAGCGTGATTGATGCTTTCAGCTTTACCGAGCCTTGTTTATCGCTGATAAAAGTATTAAAATTATTTCGAGCCGTCGATAAGTGAGTAATGCGTTATGTCACCGATTGTACCTACATGGCATGTAGTAAGAGTACTTTTTATTTGATTCAATTTAATTTGAAGGCACTAAAATGTACCTGTAGACGTTACTTTAATATGACAAGCTCGTTGGTGTGGCTTTGATCCTTGGCCAAGAGGTTCGTCATTTATACGAAGGGTGTATATATATTTATTTATAGATATGTATTTTTATAGATATATAAAAAAATTGTCACATATATAAAATATTTTGTATAAGCATAGCTCGGCAAGCAGGAGAGAATAGAGAAAGGCTCTGGCATTTTTCACTTACAAATCTACTGAAACACAAAAAAAAAACCACTAGTATTTCACGGTCGTCTTCTGTAAGAGGGTGGTTTTACAGTCAGACGTATGACTCAAATTTATGGCTGCGAAACGCGGTATCATACAGAAGAAAAGTAGAATACTACGCAATTTACAATTTATCATTAATATAATCTTATATTAATAAGATAAATTATTTAGGAATAAACATTGATGTTCCTAATAGGTCTTATGTTTTACCCTTGTGTTTGTGGAATGCTTTATAGATTATATAAGTAAGTCCCGTAACCGACACAAATCAATCGCGTAACAAGAATAATGTTTGATGACCGTCATACTCGTATTTACTTTACACATAGTCAGTGCTAATCAACACTCGTTAACGCATATTGATGCGCAGTTTCAGCGTTACAATTATCATTCACATCTAACATTGTTAACAATAATTATTACCTTAATGTAGTCTGCCCATAATGATAGCAAACGTTTGACAGATCAAATGTCAAACGTCAAAGTTTAATTAAGTTTAATTATATATTAGTCAAGTTTATAATGCCCGCACTCGCTAGCGAGAGCGTAAAATTTTTATAAGGAAATTGACAATTTGACATTGACAATTTACAATTTTGCATACAAATATTTTATGCTCCCGCTTCCGCTTCATTTCTAAAGTTAACTCTGCCGGGATTCGAACTCGGAACCTTTGAGACAGAACGTTAAGACAAGCACCTTACTTATAAGGCTAGAAAAACTCATTCTCATCGAACTAGTCTAAACAGTACATAAATCACTGCTTAAATTCAAAAGTACTACCACAAATCAAAAAAATTCCAATAAATTCTAATCCTTCATATTGTATGCTGCAAAAAGACTTATGGTTGTTTTATTCCATATTTAGTATATTTTGATATTTTTTTTAAATTCAAAAGTAACATATGCTTATATCTCCCCTATTATTCAGTTTATTATAAAAGTACTTAAACATTTAATGCTACTTAAAAATACGCTTCTAACGATGTATAGTATGCATATATTTGATATATATCTAATAAGAAAAAATACACAAAATTATTTTTTTTCGATTAGTTTTCCTGTAAAAAAGTGTAAAATTGATTTGTGGTACTTTTGAATTTAAGCAGCGAAATATTAAGTTTACAATTGTAGAGTACAACGCATTGCCCATGGAATAGACAGTTAAATCGAATGGTTGCGGACGCGGGGAAATTTGTTCAAACGAATTAACGCTAGGTGCGATTGGAAAATACAAACAAACTAAACTGGACTAAATTAAAATGTTCATTCTGTTTATATTGAAAAATACAATCGATAAAAGCACTGTTAACAAATCTGCCCGAGTAGAATTGAATGTAATGGCTTTTGCGGAATTAAATACTAGTTCTGTGGCATTTGAAACATAGGATTTTTTTAAAGCTCATGATTGTTAAAAGACAGTGCCTCATTAAATATAAACAAAAGAGGCACAAAACCCTCAAAGGCAGCTTAAATAGGCTTAGGTACTTACAGGTAGGTATAAACACAAGAGAGAAATGAACTAATCTAAATGTGGAAATTTCAGAAAAATAAATTCGTTTCGAGTAACAATGTGTAGTGGAAAATTATGCAGCTAACGCGTGTTTTATAATCGAATTCGAGTTAGCCAAAAGAGAGTTCCGGAACATGAGATATACGCCTGAAAACGTATTGTTGCACAAAGAAAAAAGTCTGAACCAAACTTTACCTTTCTGCGACGAAACGAGTGAGTTGGGAACAAAAACTATTAATGTAGAGAGAGGCTCTCACGGCCCGTTGAGTTGTCGGTGCGTTTCGTTTGATAATTTCCGTGTTGGGTTAAATCGAATGAACCCGTATACCCCCTCCACTCCGCAGCGGGCAGACCCCCAGGCGTAATAAAATTGCTCAGCCCGATTATGGTGAGCGCTGGGAAGACTGGGATTGGAAAACACGTAAACATTGTCACGTCTTTTGCATTACAGTTGCTTCAAGTACTATGTCTCAGACCAAATAACGACTACTTTCGCGGACAACACAGTGAAGACGGTTTTATAAACGCCATGTTTGCGTAGACCGTTTACTGTGTTGAGATTTTGTGTTCCAAGCTATAATCTCAATTTATTTTCTCAATTTTAATTGAAAATATTGTTTTCCAAGTTTAATTACATGTGAAAGGGGAAATGTGATGCCATCCTACTTTTTATATTGAACCTGTTTTTACACCGTTTCAATACACAATTCGGCATTTTAACTAGTAAATATTTTAATAAGGCGAATATATACTTTTATTGCATTTGTGTGTGTGTAACCATGTATCTAGGTATCTAGACAGCGAATGTAGTTTTACCGGCTTCACTCTGCCGTCCACAGGGGTCTATTTTATCTGAGCCCTATGCTATGCATCCAATATATAAATAACAACCTTTTCCGCTTGTCAATGTTTACAGAGCCAGTATAAAACAATTAAAACTGGTACACGTCAGCATCGAAATTAAGCCCTCCGGCTACGCCGCATCCGTCGCAATAAAACGCATGCAAAGTTTTTCTTTGCTAAGCGCGCGGAGTGGCCGCACCAAACGGAAACGAAGCAACAGGCTTGATTAAAACACGTGTTTACAGAACGCATGTCCTCTCCGGACAAACACAATATGTAGGAAGGGGTCGATCTAACACTTGTGAGCAAATCTCTACAGCTTCCAACGAAGTTCTTCATTTAAATGTAGTACAGTTACGACAACTCGTTGTTCTATAGGAGGCGTCGCTGCATAGGAGAACAACTTTTAAAATTCACTCGTCCAATAAAGTTAGGGTGAAGCGTGTAGCAACACAAAGAATAAAAGCATCTGAGTTTATAATTAAGTACGAATTCGTACACATTCTGTTTTCTTTTTATAAAATATAAGCACATTTTCAAAAATCGTTGCATTCTAAAATGAAATACTATTAAAGCACCTAAGTTAAGTAAAAATTTTTCAACCTCTGCTCATATTTTGAATACTTATTGTAACAAAAATTAAAATAACATACTCTAGATATTACAAAAACAAAAAGACTTTTTATTACTACACTTTTCAAGAATATTGGCGGGCTCACTGGATGTGTGGTTACCCCCCGGGTACGATTCCCGGCAGGGCCAACTTTGGAGATCCGAGTTTCAATGTTAACTCTGGTCTGGACCTAGCAGGGGCCCTAGCCAAGAGCAAACGTACAGTCGTAAACGCTACGCTGGGAGAAAGCTTTGTGGTTGGTCAAAATTTTATGTGGGCATTACAACAACCAATCACCGGGCCTTATATCTTTCGTTTCATAAGAACGCAACGAAATGCAGGGCACATTGCGTTTCGCAACTACGGTCGGCAGCGCACATGCAACACTTGCGTCAATGGATTGTCAACCTGTCTGTCAATCTTGACATTAAAAAAAAAACAGTTTATCGATTTTAATACTATCAATCTTCACCAGTTTCAGACAGTTCAGTCTATGTAACACTTATTTGATCTAACAACTAAATATAAAGCTTGTTACTATTAACATGGAACGTGAAACTCAATAAAGGGTGTATAAAGGCCTTCGTAAGGTTATTAGTTTCGAATTTACTACGTAATGCAAACATTGCTAATCCCTCTCATGAGTAGGTACTTACCTCCGGTAACATATAACTCAGCGCATTTTTACGTCTGTAAATTATAGTTTTACGATCGAAAATCATTTTTATGTTTTCGAAGGAATTTAATATCACGCCAGCTATGCTCGGCACATTCGCTCTTTTATTGCGCTGTAATTTTATTGTTTTCTCAATTTTTATTAACTATCAACTACCTACTTAGGTTTCTGTTATACTACCTATATCAATATAATAAGTTTTTACTCCTTCACATAAAGAGATAATGCAGCACTGAAAAATGTATTATAAAGTGGATGGTAGCTACATCTATAATTAACTTGGTAGGCATCTAACTAGCGGAACGAATGGGTGATTTCACTCGAGATAAACTTACAAAGAACTAGAGATAATTGCTTAAAGAGTTTTCTCCCAGAAATGTACCTATTTGAAAATAAACCTCTTTAGAAAAATTATTCAAAGAGTTCATACTTTCATAAAGCTCACCGGTTAATTTGTTCTTCATAAAGAACCTTCTGCTCTATAACTTTCCAACTTACCTTGTAGTTTTGTTTTTTATTATAAATCAGAATAATTATCGTATTATAAATTCATAGTCGATTGTTCGCGTAATATAATACCAAAATGAGATTCAAGTCAGAAAATTTCCTTACACAACACATTTCGTGTGTACTGACATTTGAAACACACAATGTATTAGACACTATGGAAGTATCATTCTTTGATATAATTGCAATAATTAGAAGCGAATTAAACATTATTATGAAAACGAATAATTTCCTCTGTAGTAGTTAGTCAATAAAAGTTTTGGGGTAATGTTACTTATTGTAAGAGATAAATTAGTTGATAATGATATTAATTAGTTTCGGTACTAAGTTTATAACAATCTTTATTTAGGTAAAGGTCGCGAGCCACGTCAGCACTTCCTGTTCTGTATGAGAAACGCCAAGGCTCTTGCATTTCTGACTTTCTCACTGAAACACAACGCTATAATTCTTGACGAGCCCCTCAGTTGTGTTCTTAAGGTGCTTGCTTTAATGCTCTGTTCGAGATTCTCGGCAGGGCCCAACTTTAGAAATAACTTTTTTGTAGTTGGCTCTGGTCTGGATCTGGAAAATAGTTTATAGGACATACTACTAGCTCGCACGGGCAGCTCGTCTAGCGGCAGTAACCACTCTTTTACAAAACGTCGCCTTTACGTTTCGGTGAGTGTGTGCCTAATAGATGCCAGAATCCCTAACCCTTCTTAATACCTTTTCCTTAATCCTATGTTAATCCCACTAAGGTCGGCATCGCACTTGCAGCACCTGTAGCGTGATGCCTAATTGTTATAAATATAACAACAATATAAACTTGTCTGCGAATTGAATAATTAAAACGAAACAAATCACAAATCAAACAATTCATTCAAGAATGAAAATCTCCTAGCAACGGTTCCCCTACCCAAAACAAACATCTGTTCAATCGTTGTCGTAATGTCAATAAACATGTATAACATGTAACAATTTTTTTCTTGAAATTTATACTTTTTATCATTAATTTATTCAATAAAGTTTTTGTCAAACCTAGAATACCTATAAAGAGGTGTTTAGAAACTGTGCAAATGGAGATAAATAGAACAATAGGGATAGCGCCGAATGCGGAGTGTGTCAAAGGAGTCGTTGCGTGTCAATGCGAATTAGGTCGCGAGAAACTTTTGACTGCCCCACCATATAAAAACCTTGCGTCGAGAGAAGCAGAAGATGCCAACACTCGCCACCAAACAGCGCCGTGTTCACGAGATTTAGAGCAATACAAATGCCCCATAAGCCATATTTTAATAACTTTCAAATCGCCAATGCATCCAAAGGATGTGTTCAACAAGGTCTTCCCGGCTGATACGCCAGTGAAATACGTCAAGCGTAAATTAGCCAAACTAATCTCTGTGTCAAACAGCAACCTTTTGCTCACTAAAAACAGAACAGTGTTGAAAGATACCAATCTGTTGTCGGAATTGAAGACCGATGCTGTCGGCAACTTACTTGTTGATGTATTTACTAAAGACTCCACAGAGTTTTCTTTAAATTCCATCCCGAAGGAAACTTATGTTCACGATCTATTGCATGCTGTTATGCCCAAAAAGAAAGCGATGCCATTTATTGCAATTAAATTTAGGGTGCGCAATCAAAACACAGTTTTTACAAGGTCGTATCATTCGATTATGAAAGTTCATGAAATCAAGAAGAACTTGGCGGGATTGTTTCAAATAGAAAGCGACAATATCGTATTTTTAAGAGGAGAGTATCCTCTGCAAGATCGCATGGCATTAATGGACCTAGATTACGATAAGTATGGGATAGTAGACGTTGAGCTGATAACAAAAAATAATGTAAAATTGAATTTGGAGAAGCTCTACAATGAAATGCCTATGAATGATGTCTTAACTGTGACTGTGCCTTTTGGGGGAGCCAAGAAACAAATAAATGTAGAAATATTTTCAGATCCCATGAAGAAGCCTTATTTAGGCGGCTACAGAAATATCCACACAGGTAGGCAGTAAATTTTAAAAAATAATTATAGAATATGCTCTCAAAGCATCAATTTTTTTTTATAAATAATCTACATAATTTGTGAGTGGCATGATATGACACACCGATTTATTCGTTGCAACCCAATAATACCAAAGTAACCACCTTCTTATAGAATATCACTATAAGTTCTGTGTGAGTTAGGGATGCTTACTCTTTTCTCGACTCTCGTGTTATCCTTAATTTAATATTAAGCCTGTACATACAAGACAGTGTTCTGGTGTAGGTATATCACGTATTGTAACAAATATACAATATTTAGGTAATATACATATTTTTCGATTGCGATTAAACATATATCATCCGAATAAGTACCTACTTACAAATAGTCCCAATGTACAAATAGGTAGTTGTAAATGGAAAGTTGAAAATGTTTTAATAAAGTTATAAATTAAAATGCAATGTTCTATATCTCGCAATACAATGTTTAGATAAAATAATATTAAAATAGCTTTTTTTAACGTTGGGAAATTGTCATGGATACACGTCAGCGTGGCTTTGCTGAGGGGTTATGCCGGACTCTTACCGGTTAAAACCAAACGACTTTCTACCCGATGCACATACGTAGTTGGGATCGCGGGAATATTGCACGAAATACGCGACCAATATTAAAATAGTTTAAAATGTAGTGTAATTGAAGTCTTAAAATACTTTCATTATGGTAAGGATGTATTATTGTTTGCAGATACGGTCTATCATCATGCATTTACACAAACTCCACAAAAACCGGAGAAGCTGCGTTCTGACCAGAAAAATTGCAGAGACACACAAACAGCTGAAGAAGTTGAAAAAATTTATGTAAGTTTATCTCACTGATGTTATAAATAGGAAATATTGTGATGGTGGATGGATATTTGTTACTGTTTCACGCAAAATTAATTTTGATGAAACTACAGTAACATATTTAATACACCAGAGTTATAAAGGTTATAATTTATAATTATTAATTGATGAATTAATTGAGTTTTTCTAATTACATTCCTTAAGCTAGCATTGCGAGCCCAAGCAATGCGTATTCGCAAGCCAAGTGAACTAAGACGTCATTAAAAGTGATATTTATTCCTATTTCAAATATTTTTATTTCAGGATACACCTTATAGTCGGGCAACACAAATGAATTGCGAACGAGCCTATATACCAAATTTGACTGACAGGATTATTGAGCCAAAACCATATGAAACTTATGACGAAATGATAGTTCGACTTAATCACAAACATTATGCATCTATTATACAACGAGCCTTCCGGCATTACCAGTTTCGTCAAAAAGTTGCACGGTGGCTAGCGGAATGCATGTGCGTATTATTATAAACACTCATGTAGTTTATAAATTAGACTTGAAAGCCTTATACCTACTTATTTACTTAGTACTAATATTTTTAATGGATGTTAATCTTACCTTAGGGAAAGGATAGCACGGATGAAGGAAGAAGAAAGACTGGAAAATGAAGCTGTAGAAAGGAGACTACGCAAAGACCTTATAACTAAAACTTTTCCAAAAACGCGAGAGGATTTCGATCAACTCTATGCCATGGTAATAAAATAGTTCCATTTTAAAAGAATGCCCATATTATTTGATACCCCTTTGGATAAATGACGTAAATCAAAGTAAGGTTTGTATTACAAACCTACGAATAAATAATACTCTTACAAACACATTTACATTTGCATACTAGTTATAGATAGGTAGGTGTACTAATACATTTAATTTGTTAATTTAATTAAAAAGAAATACTTAATACATAAAACCACCACTTATTTGAGTATTTGAGTAAATAATTTAAACAGTAAATCAATAATTACGAATAGAAATAAGAAAATATTAGAGATGAAACGGACAGCAGTTTAGCCGGATACCGGATATTCGGCCAACCTTGTAGCCGGATAGCCGGATATTCGGCCGCCGAATACCCGGCGGAACATTGCCATTTAGAAAAGTTTGCCAAAATCTACCTTTCAGCACCTTACAGCAGTGTGTACAGCGAAAGACTTTTTTCTGAAGCTGGCCTTATTTACGAAGACAAGCGAAACCACTTGCTACCTACCTCTTAATGCAGAGAAATTAGTATTCATTCACCATAATTTGCCATTAGTGCAGTATGAGTATACTAGGTTATTCTTTTTTTTAAGTTATAGAATTTTATTGTCATTAGTCATTACCTACTGATTGTATTTCTTAAGTGATAAATAAAACAATTAATCACCTAATATACATATATTAGGTGATACATATATTAGGTGATTAATTGTTTATATGTATATAAAATCCGTTATTCGGCCGGATAGTATTCAGGCGGATAGGCCGGATACCGGATAGTTACCGGATATCCGTATCATCTCTAGAAAATATGCTATATTATTTGTCAACCGTAGAATTTCTTTTTTAACAATTCAATATTTCATGAACAATATCTACCTCCATATCAACCAGTGAATAAAAATATGAAATCACACGTTTAATTGGGGAAAACTTGCCTAATTTTGTAGGCGTTAACTCCGTAGAAAATACTTTAGAAAATACTTTATCTGGAGATCGCAGAGTACTACCTATACCTATTTATTGTATTGGCATACCTTAACTGTACCATTTTTAGTGGTATAGATAGGACAGAAAACACATTACAATAACTACCTAGGTATTTCAATTTTCCTAACAAAATTTCCATAAAAATAATAGATAATTATTAGAAATATTCTTGCAGGTGGACCGATGGAAACAAGCAGAAATAAAAAGGATTTCAAAGTTGCATTCTAAGGGGCCAAAAATTGCCGAATTCACATTACTCCTTGACAAAGAAGTGGAGTTACTGCGATGCATTGAATCTTATCGGATAAAAGTGAAGGAAGACAGTGAAAAAATTAAGCAAAAAAAATTCCTCGAAGAAATCTCTAAGCCGATTGCCTGGTTTGGACGCGATGGAAAGTTGGTTCAAATGGAAACGGTTGAAATACAGAAAGCACGAAAGCTGAAGGAACTTTACGACTCTTTTATACGCGACGATATGGAAGTTAAAGAAAGAATGGAACTCTTGGTGGATATGAAATTCGCTTTACAAGACTTCAGACACTCGCTGGCCGAAGATATAATCACGCTTCTAGATAGAGAATGTGACCTCCTCGTAAGAAGGTATAACGATCGCCAACTAGACTATTTGAGGCGTAGAACTGCCGCAAGCCTATACCAATTAATAAAAACTTCAGACCTGAATTCGCATGTTACTAAATTAAAAGACCTCAGAGACTATCGCAAAATGGAAAACACGAGACTCCATTATTGTGAAATGTGCAATCAAGTTAAGCACTACACAGAATTTCCTCTGAACTCTATGATGAGTTGGTTCGTGGTTTGTAAGTCCTGTTCTTGGAAGGACGTAAGACAGCGTTGTTGGGTTGATATGACCCCATATAAGTTTATTTTAAGGGCTGTCCAACGCGATGAGAGACGTAGAAAATGTTGGGGTTCATTAGCGTTCGTTTTACAGGAAAAAGATATTTTCTTCCTTGTAGAAAAACTTTGGCACTCGCACTCTGCAATAAGCGAATGTAACGACATCTCCGAACTGAGACTTTGCAGGTGGAACGTGAATGAGGATTGGTCTCCGTGGAACTGTTTCTTGGTGACAGTTCAAGAGATGAAAGCACATTTAAAATTAGAAGCTCCCGAAGAAGTGTACGATGAGGAATTAGTATTGAAGGTGCACAACAAACACAAGCTGGCTAAAGCCAATTTCGAGCAGGTGATGGCAGTGAATAAAAAGTTCACAGAAACAGGTGATTGGCAAAGTGTTAAGGCTCCAGCAGTCGCCTATGTGGACGCGGTAGAGAGGATATGATATAATTTTACAATGTTCAAATCAAAATGTCAATCATGGTTGTATATTCTTAGTATTTCTAATTTATTTCAGCTTTTACTGCTCTCTACCTTTGTAGATTTATAAATTTTTCCAATTGGGAATTTCATTATTGTATTTTAAAGACGAAATCTACTAATATTATACTTTTAAATTGACATAATTAATCATCGTTTTCATTTACTCAATTTTTTTATACCCAGTTTCAAATGGAAATGGTCAGTTTTAATAAGTATTCGAGGAGTGACATCTCAGACACTGAAAAATGTAGGTCTCGGCGGCTCGGCTCTGCGGTTGCATCTTCGAGAAACTTACTATAGTAAAATTAAGTAAAATACTTAGTAAATAAAATTTATGTCATATAAATTTTAGAGGCTCTTTTAGGCCTCCAAAAGGTTCGGCGGAGTTGCGGAAGTGTTCGTCAGACCTCGCAAGATTCGCCTTATAGCGGACGTGAAGGACGCCAAGAGGTTTAGTCGGTAGGTCTTCCCCAATACCATCTCGGGGCAGGAGTCCGACATAACACATCGGTCTGTCCCCAGCCCGGTGGGTATCCATGATGGATTCCTCTTGTAAAAAAAAAGGCCTCCAAAAGGTTAAGAAACTGTAGACGTTTCACATTTTATTAACATTAATGCTGTTAAGTACTATGTTATATTGGACTGCTAGTAGATATCTACTAATCTAATTTAGTAGGTTTATAGGTATTGTTTTTAATAAGTGAATGTATTTTTTGGCTCAATAGTTCTGAACAAATTCACTTATTCTGTCCAACTTTTACGAAATTCCGTTTCAGGGATATTCTATGCTTAATTGCAATAGTAAATATTAATTTTTTTTTCTAATCCAACTATAGATAATTAAAATAAAACAACCAGGTGTTTATTTAAATCGTCCCTCTTTTAATAATTACACAATACTTTTAACATAATTACACATTAGATAATTACAATAATTTCTCAAGATATCAAACTCTCGTGACAGTTAAAACGTAATATTATATTAAAAACACATTATTTGATAAAGGTGACAATTTCAATAACGAAATGCAATTAAAAGCTAAGCTTATTTATTATACATATATAGATCAATAAATTACGTAAATATATTTTTTTTATTTTAGGCAATAAGGATCATAAACGCTGTACAACACAAACACAGACTTGTTATTTAAAAAAATATATAGTATAAAAAACTGCTTGTGCGGGGGTGCCCACATGCCATCAAATATCGCTGCTACCTATATATTTTTACCAATCCATAGCATCAGTGACACAGTACAACAAGGAGACAGACAGTACCTTAACTGCGCTGTTTAATCGATAACATCCACCAGAGCAATAAAGCTGTCAAATCGCACACACACCCACACACACACACACACTAGCTTACAGTTTACGTAGCAAAATCGATATAAAAACGTCTTAAATCGATGTTTAAGACCGCATTATAAACAAAGGCGTAAATCGGCTCTATGTCTTGTTTCGCTCCCATTCGTCCAATATTTGATGCTGGCACTTCACATGGCTATTTGTATTTGTGTATTTGCCAAACAATTGCCTATTTGACAAATAAGGACAATACCAAATACGCGGATCCGTGCGCTTGTCGGTTTTTCGAGACACATCAAAGGGGTCAAATAGGCAAATACGCAAATAAACCGTCCACACAATGGCCATATTCAGAAACGCTATTCTATGAAAATTACTAACCGGGTTCGATTTTTATGCATAGTCAGCATCCACCAGCTCCTTGCTCTCCAGGGTCTTTTCAAGACTTTGTGTTTTTTGACGCAAAGCATGTAATAGATGCATTTAAATAATAAAATCCCGCTGCAAGTTGAAACACGTCCATAGTGTAGGTAAACACCTTGCGTTCTGCTGCCAAATGTTTGTGTGGTTGTTATTTGACTGCCATGTGTGGATGGTGGTATTTGCCATTTTTTACATGATTACCAGAACGTCAAATATTTTGCCACATACAACAAACACCCAATAGCGAACACAAATAGCCATGTGAAGTGCCAGCATGAGATGCAAAGATTTGACATGTCGTTGTCAAACCTACGTTTTTTTACCTATATCTAGCAGCTATTTTTTTAAAACAATCAAATAAACTGCTGCTGCTATTTTTCGCACTACGACCATTTAATAAAATAATAAGCTTATGTGCAGCATATTATCAAAATAATAAATAAACTATTAAAATTACATGTTTAAAAGACAAATAAGTTTGGGTATTACAACCCTAAGTTTACAACCTTTTTTGTCACTCAAAATTATAGCTTTTGCAGATACCTAGCAGATTTTGGTTTGACAACAGCGAAATAGCAAACAATTCTATATCACACTTCAAATCTCATTCTAAGAAACTGACAGAGCATACAACCACTGTGTTATTGATTTGTTGGGTTTAATTATAATAAGGAATAAATTGCATTAGCAATTTTGTCTTCACAATTGGCAATAGTAGTTTTGTATTTAAATGTAACGCATCTTTTGTGAATCATTTACTCTAAATGAATATATGTACTGTGTCACTGATGCGGTGAACTATGTGATACAAAATATGAAAAAGGCTTACAAGTATGGCTTAACTTACGCTTCTCATAGTTTTAATTTTCTGAATTTTTATTGACTTTCTCACTGGTGACTCATAAATTCTTTAAGATAATGTTTTAAAAATATATACCTGCGCCATTACCTGGTACAAGTTCATTGGTGTCGACGATCCAATTTTATTTTTAGTCAATAAGAGACAATATTAACCAATCGTAATGGTAAGAGAAAAATTTTCAGCATTGCAGATATAATTTTATTACTATTGATACTATCGGTACACTTCAGCTTATAAAAATGTACCACGTCAGATTACTGGCGATTAAACACTATATAAAATTTTGTGTATCTCGAACTTTTTATTCCTAGCTTCGCTTTTCATAACAGAAAAAAATTAAAACTATGAAAACTTACAAAAAAATTGATGTGTTATTCACCCAAGCGACAGTTTATGTGTTATTATTATACTTACTTAAAAAACAAATGAACCTACAAGTAAATAAAGCTGTTTAAAAATGTCGATCATTTTTTTAAATGATACTACACTAAAAAAGAATATTGTCGAAAACTAGTTTTTTATCTACAAAGTATTAGGTACTTTCGATAAAACCTAAATATAAAATTTAGACGCAAATGTTACAAATAAATTTTTTTCGTGTATTTTTACTAAATCAATTTTAGTGTCAAGGTAGTTTTAAAAATTAAGTAATTAGTGTGCCCTACAATTTCTACACGAATATTCTATAGTATTTATGATGAATGAAACTCGATCTTATATATTGTCCAAAAAAAAATGTAAAAAAGATAATACACACAAAGATACGATTCATGATTTTGCTTCATATTATACCACCAAGGGAGAAATTAGAAATTGTCCTATAATTTGAATATCTATTCATATTCGTTCTCTCATTTTTAAACAACAATCGACCTTAAGTGTTTGTACCTTAAAGGAGAGAACACTCCGTAACGGCAGCGTCCTTAGAAATCTACTATAACTATTTGATCGTGCAAACTACCCTCACTCAATGGAAAAAAAACAATAGTACAAATATTATTTAGCTACTCTATACCGTTAACAGGAGTACCATAATAACTATATTTTATGTACAAATACAGAAATTGTGCCTCATTCAAATAATTATTCTATTCACATAAATGGGGTACATATTATAACTATACACTTATCCAACTAATTTTTGCACTTTTATATTGCCAGTTCAGTGGCTTAAACTCGGAATTATCTCAATTTAATTAAGATATCATAACCCATTTCCAGTAAACTTAACTAACTACATCTTAACAGTCTGCGATATATATATTTACACATTATTACAGCGAAGGAAGAGATATCGATAAATTGATTGAGGTATGATGGCCGGGTGTGGTGTTCTTCACTACCACATTATGGCTTTTACTATAGATCACGATAATCTCAAGTGCTTTTCGATACAACAAGTATCTTCGCTTACCCACTATAGTGTATCAAATATATGTCACTTCTACCCTCAGTTTCCTTACATTTCCAATCAAATAAATGGACTTTCTGGGTGTTTCGTGAAATCTACTATATAACCAACAAAAGAAAGAATTCAATGAAAGAATTCAATACCTTCCAAGGGCTACCACACAAATGGAGACTGATTTTTTTAAATGATTCTCAAAAATGCTGCACAACAGTCAAATAAAATAACAACATATAAGTTAATGTTACATGTTACTAACTTAATGAAGAGGTTTGTACGATCGCGAAAGGATTTCCTTTACCAGTTTGAAACTTTTGCCAAACTGGTAAATATTTTCTTTTCGCCATACTACATAACCCCCATAACCAAGGTCAGTTAAAAAATGTTTGATTTTATATAAATCAATTACTGGCGTCAGTCTCGGCAATTTGTCTTAAAATTTAGTAGACCGGTTTTTTTTTTATTTAAATCAATAAATCAATACTTCAATAAATTGAAGTTGGGTTGATTGATAATCATTTTTGTTATTTAATCATTGACATCAGGTATTTGAAATAGAATGATAATAATATGTCTTAAAAATTATATACTACTATTGAGGAAAGACGGCTAAAGGATTACGTTTGTGATGGTCGGGATTTAGTCAAATAAAAACGTTTGATTTAATAATATAAAAAAATTCATTATCTAAAATATAATTTTTAAATTGTTGATTCCAGACATTTCCATTATTTTATCACTGACCTCGGGTATGTGAAAAATAGAATGACAATGTCTTTCAATAAAATAAAAAATAAAAAACACTAATTACTTCTTTGTTTTACGTGTTGTTGTTCATTCAATGTTCATTCAATAGTAGCATTTATCTAGCTCCGGGCTCGCGGTAACTGACTGTTATTGTACAGGTAAGTGACATACGTAAAATACGGGGTGTGGCTCAGGGCACGCACGAGGCGTGACTGAGGCCGGACAGCGACATGTCTTGCGGCACGTCGGAGGGCGACGAGTAGTACGAGTGCTGGTAAGGCGTAGCGTTTTCCTCTCCCGAACCCGCTCCCACCTGCGCTTCCGCCGCCTCCTTGTCACAGTTCTCCATAAACTGGATGATACGGTGCGTGGACTTCACGTGCGCCGCCACTGACGCCTCGCCCTGCGCATTCATTTGCAAGGTTAGGGTGCTGGATTATTAGAATTATGCATACTAAAATTAGGCGTTTCATAAAGATAATACATAATATTGGTATTCATGTACAGTCGGGGTAAGAAAGAAAAGGCTCGTCACCTTAAAGTCGACATTTGCTTGCCCGAGGTGTGCTGTTGTGTTTCGGTGAGTGAATTAAGGTTACCGTTTGTCTATTTCAAGAGGTTACTGCCGCCAGACGGGCTGCCCAAATGACTGCGAAATGCAGCGTGCCTTGCCACTACTACACTGACAATGTTAACAGTTGAAACTACTTACGCTGGCGGTGAGCTCGAGGAAGTGGTAGTATTTGTTGAGTGTGGGCAACAGGGGCGCGTAAGAGGGCACCCGCTGGCGCAGCGCGTGCTTGGCGCCGCCGCCGGCCGCCATGTGGCCGAGCAGTAGGGCGAGGTAGGCGCCGGCCATGGTGTGCTCCATGTGGGCGCCGGCGCGCGACAGCAGCTTCGCCACCGTCTCCTCGATGTCGTCCGGCTGCTTCTTCGTCTCCGACTCCTCCTCCTTCTTGCCATCCAGCAGCGCGTCCGTGTTCTCCTCTGCTCGCCTACTCACACCCATTTTATTAAGTAACTAGCTGTTGCAAGCGGCTTCGCCCGCGTATCTTTATAAAATATAGCCTATGTTACTCGATGATAATATTGTAGCTTCCCAACAGTGAAAGAATTTTTCAAATCGGTCCAGTACTTTCGGAGCCTAGTAGTTCTTTCCTCTTTATAATCTTATCCTCTTTAGATAAATCAAAATCAAATTCTTTATTTGTCAAAAAAAGGATAACAACATCACTTTTTGAAGTAAAAAAAAACTTCTACCGTTTCGGACACAAAACAACAAACTCTCCAGAGCAATCGCTCTTTTAATCCCGTGCATTTTTATCTGCTAAACCTACGCTCTTACGAGTTTCTGTTTTACAAAATGTTTAATTTAAACTGTTTTGATTTTAATTTACGTATTTCTTCAAAGATTTCGTTATAGAAACGAATACATTGTCCTTTAAATGATTTAGCAAGATCATGTTCATTTCTAGTGTAACAATTATGAATAAAAACGATTAACATTTTTATGAATAAAAATTATATTATCATAAATGTATTTTGTCTTCAATAAAACCCTTGTGAAATTAACACTGTAATTTATTTGAAGAGAACACAAAACAGACTCGTTACAGTGACACTGGCATTGGCGTAGGGATATGTATATCGTCGTTGTCAAACCAAAATCGGATATGTGCAAAAAGTATACTTTTTGAGACTTTTTTATAGTATTTTATTTGAACTTTGGGTTGACATACATAAACTTATTTGTTAATTTAATAATTTAATTATCATTTTGATTATTAGAGTAAATTTTGCACATATAAAAGATACAAACTACTGCACATAGCATATTTTACTAAGATATCGTAGTTCGACAAAATGCTCATAGGCGGAACATTGTCTGTCTATCTATATGGTAATAGAGTATCTATATTGTAGATAATAGTTTTTCAATATGCAGCAGCTGGCACGTCAAACCTTAACTTGAATTTAAAGAACTACTGAAAACTGAAAGTCCAGTCTAGACAGACACACATACCTAGCGAGCTCGGCTCTCTTGTAGAAGAGGTCGACGATGAGGTTGAGTGCGGGCTCACTCCGAGAGATGACGTCATCATCGTGCTCGATGCGCACGCGCACGTTGAGCAACCTCGTCGTGTTCACCTCGTTATTCTGCACCAGGTTGATCAGCAGCATCAACACCTGGAATTCAGATAAATAACCACATTAAATACACTTCATTTGTGGTCGAGCTCTCGGGCTTCGAATCCTACGTTTTTATATTTTTCTCCTTCTCCTGCACATACATATATAGTAGTTCTTCATGTGTACTTACACAAACAGTAAATTCAAAGTTTTTATTGTCTGGTATGAAATTCCCTTGATTGTACAGCATTATGAGACAGGTCTCCATAACTGATGGCTGCTCTCCGACCACCTGAGCACCAACCGAAGCTGTAATAAAACACAGGCACTTTTTAATATTCTAATACTTTATAATATTATATATGTCAACATACAATAAGTACAGTTTTATCTAGATAAAGACAAAAATCAATGCTAAATTAAAATATTATTTTATTAATATCTGGTTATTGGTTGTATATACATGCATATGGAGGTTAGAGTGGGTGCTCGTTCGGACTTGAACATTTGTGTGCAGCATTAGAATCGCAAGAATATCATAATTATTCTTAGTGATTCGTAAGAATAATCACTAAGAATTATTTCAAGAAAACAAAGCGTCTGAGAAGACTATCAAATTAGATATGGACGACATGTCAACCTCGCAAAATTCAGACTAAACGTGGAAAATGTCTTCAGAAAATAAGGACAGTGCTAAACTGGTAGTAGCAATAACATTGCCTGACATTGTCTATAAGAATCTGATAAACTAGTCCCTTTGGAAATAGTTAATTTGCGCAAGATTACTGTGACGTTATTCACAATCTTTCATCAACTTCACGCGAAATAAATATAATATATTTAGGACCTAATCGATTACGTACCTGTGTTGCCGAAGGAGTGCGAGAGGTTGACCAGCACCTTGACGGCGGGAAGCGCGGCGTCGAGTAGGTCGGCCCTGAGGCGCTCGCAGAGGCGCGCCTCGGCCACGCACAGGCGCAGCAGCTGCGCCAGTGTGCGCGCCGCACCGCCGCCCGAGCGCACCAGGTACGCCTGGTTGTCCTCGTTCTGCTGCGTCACGTTCTCCAGCACTCGCATGCAGCGCGCCGCCTTGCGCAACTCGTCCGGCTGCGCAACGCCCCACTCGCTCGCCGGCGGCTGCAGGCGCGCCGAGCACTCCTCGATGGTGCGCACGATGTGCTCCACCCCGCCGAGCACGCGCAACTCCTCCTTGAACCACTCGCCCGCGCGCTTCGACGTAAGCGACAGCAGCGTCTCCATCGCCAGGTGCCCCACCTGCACACGTACAACACACTTACATTCGGCATTCAAGGTTCAGTATCCAATATAAAAGAGATTTTAATATACTAGACTCGCTGAGCGCAATGAAAAATTTAGCATTTCATTCTCCGTAAATAATTTAGATGAATGCAAGCGAGCGAAGGACGAACGCATTAGAGCCGTATTTTCCATGGCGCGTAAATGATTGCTTCGATAAGAATATGATCATTGCAAACTGTTTAACACAAAATCATGGAAGATCTCATAAAGTGCAGTAAGTACTTCATTTACAAATGCTCACCGTTATGTTGTCCAAGTCGAGGTGCTTAGCTTTCCCTTGACTTTGGATTTCAGCACATAGCTCCCGAACCCTTTCCTGTGTCTTTGTAAGTTGAGCTGATGTGAGACCGCAATCGTCCAGAGCATTCCTGAATAAAAAAGTGACATATTTATTAATAAGACAACCATTTACTGACTGAGATGAAACATGTTCTTTGCAAAGGTTGAGTCGCAATGTTCACCCTCTCCCTATTTTTAGTCCCTGTAGGCAACTTTTAAATAAAACGCAGTATTTAAATTCTATCCAATAAAATATATAATAAACTAGATAAATTTAAATTGATTCAGTGGAATTTTGAGGTACTTTGCACTTTTTTTCTTAAGGTACTCTTGGTCTTATGGTTATGGTCTTATGTCTTATGGTTTATTTTAAGGAAATTTGAAAAGTAGCAGCATTAATTAGGATTTAATCGAGAAGACAGTCTGTTTTCGAAATATTTGTCGATAAATTAGTTATAAATGAGTACAGTTATGTAAATCTGTATATGCAAAATGAACGTCTGCAAAATATTTGTGCATGAGAAAAAATAATATTAAATAATAGTAAAACATTTTTGGTCTTCAATGTATTTCAGTGCAACTCTCCAAACTCCAAGTCAATTAAAATTTCATTGTCTAATATTCATTTTCACACCTCTTTCATAATCTCTTATTTTTTAAACATGTTTACCAGCTGGATCTTCTCTATTTATAATAATTTATACACAGACTTCTTAAAATATTTCTAAGATTTTTGACATGATAGAGGTTTCATTTATATGTCTTGCTAAGATCCCCTGATTTGAGCCAGTATCAACTAAATTACATTGTTGTCGCAGTGATAAAGCGTTAAACATTCATCAATTCATCAACTTGCTCTTAATATTTTACTTTTGATACATGTGTGTGTTGGTACATTCAAAGAAATTAAAACTTGTGTTTAATAAACTAAAAAAACAAGTTAACATATAAGTTCCAAAGTAGTAAATACAATTATAACTAATTAAGTTTAATTTTTAATATAATAAGTTTAATTACATTATATTTTAATATTCGAATTTTATATTTTTCAATATTATTTAATTATTTTAAATTAAACTGATTTAATTTCACATTCAAATTTAATTTTAATTATTATCTTATAAGAATTTTTTTCTTTTTTTTTCTTTAGGATAATTATTATATGTATTCTTACTTGTGTGATGCGTCAGATTCGAGAAGATTCAACATGAGTTCGAGTGACTCACGATCTACATCCATATTAAGTCGATCCTGTGACAGTACAAACATCACAGTCGCTGTACACAAGCCTAAACTCTGCAAGGAAAAATAATCACTTGTCGTATTGAATTTATAGAAATACACACACTTTTTTAAAAGATTACAACAATTCCAAAAGAAGTCATAGGGCAGGGTCTCCATAGGCTGTGTGGGGATCCGAGGATAAGGCCTCGCTGTGAACTCGGGCCCGCACATCACCGCTGATGGTGGAATCCGGGGGGGGTTTTAGTGGGTATTCCCGGTGATGTCATTTCACCGGGCGAGTCCCACACACCTTCTCGTCGACGGGGACAGTCGACGAGGGATAGTGCGTAAAAGTCATTTCCCCTCCTTAAAAAAACGTGTAAAGGATAAAATGAGGATAACAGAATAAGAGATATATGATACAGGATATTAGGAGGTAGTTGATAATGGGGAGGATGATGATGATGAACAAGAATCTAGTGTGACGATGATAGAAAAAGTACCATACCTGGTCATTAGTAGCGTCGTGTAGAGCGCTGAAGAACTTCTGCACGGTGCCGTGCGCCCGCAGGTGCATGCGGAACGCGGGCGCAGTGCATTTGCTCGCCAGTGTTATCGCTGACAGACATCGCGTTGACATCGGATTGTTGTCCTGAAAAAGCGATTATAGTTAAATGTGATTTTTTAAATTTTTTAAAGCCAAATATACACTATTTCTATGAAGACAAGAATCATTAATAATAAGCATTCATATCATAAACAAAAGCATCATTAATAAATATGACTGATTTCATTATGTAACCATTGTTATAGAAACTATTGCTTCACATTTCAACACATTTGACAAACTGTTGTGCAACATTTAATATATTGTGCAATTTCGCCAACAATATCCATATATTACTGTTTTACTTTAAACAGTTCTGAGATTTTATTGGGTCGTTTTTTATTTATTTTTGTCAACAATCGTTACACAAAAATTAGACGCGTCAAAATTGGTTCGGAGTATTGAATATATATGAACTTAAATAGGTTTGTACATAGGTACTGGCATGTTATGTATATTACAATTATTTGAAATTAAGAAGAGTTGTGTTAAAAGAAAATAACTATAATATTTGACTCTGTCTTGTGTTGTCCTTGTGCTTATGTTTTTCAGTAAATGTTTATTTACATACTATTTTATTTCATTTTATTTAACGATCCGCTATATTTTCCAATATGGTAGCAGAGCGCTGAATTTATTGAGTAAATTGTAATAAAGTAATTTTAATAAAAAATAATGGCGACGAATTCCGGTTCTGGTAGAGTTGTAGTTCCCACAATAGAAAAACTAAAGGGAACGCAGAACTACACGACATGGAAGTTCATGATGAAAATGATTCTCATACATGAAGACTTGTGGGATTGTGTCGATAAGGAAGGTAAAAATCTTAAATGCGATGATAGTAAGAAGCAACAAAGAGCTTTGGCTAGGATATGTTTAAATGTTGAACCAGTTGTTTTTCCAAATGTGAGAAATGCGAATGATGCATGTGAAGCATGGGGAAATCTCCAACGAGCCTATGAAGACAAAGGTTTGTGTAGGAGACTGGGCTTATTGCGTATCCTGTTTGGACTGAAGTTAGACCAGTTTTCTGATTTGGAAGAATATATCACAAAAATAGGCGACGTTGCACAACAGCTAATGGATATAAATGCACCATTGGACGATGAATTTTTGGCAGTAATAACATTAAGTGGACTTTCAGTTGACTATGATCCCTTAATAATGGCGTTAGAAAATTCTACGAATAAAATTTCAATGGAATTTGTTAAAACCAAATTATTACAAGAACAAATGCGTCGTAATAATACCACCGCTAACTCAGAATCAGCACTATCTGCGGATAAACGTCAGCAGAAAAAGAAACCAGCAGTAAAATGTTTTAAGTGTAAAAAACTGGGTCACATAGCTTCAAATTGATCTGAAAAAACAAAAGGTAAAACATCCAGTAATTCTATGTTGACCACAGCATTGGCATTGAATATAGAAACAAACTCTTGGTATGTGGATTCTGGAGCTTCGTTTCACATGTGCAATAACAAAAAAATCTTAAGTGATTTTGTTGAAGACAAAAGTCTACAAGTGACTGTTGCAAACGGTGAAAAAATATGCAGCGCCGGACGAGGCAATACAACCTTATCGGTAAGAGGTGGCATTAGAAAAATTAGTGACGTGATTTTTATACCAAACCTGTCATGTAATTTGTTATCAGTCAGTACACTGACATTACGAGGTTTTAAAGTTATATTTTATACTAATTATTGTAATATTTATTGTAAAAATAATTTAGTAGCAACTGCAAAAGGACAAAATGGTTTGTATAAAATTGAGACCTTTGTTTTACCCAAAGAAAAAGTATTGCATAGTGTTGAGAAACCCTTAGCTAATTCTAATTTTTCTTCAAGGTGTAGTAAGGTCGTATCCGCGTCAAGAAAAGTTAATGTTAACAAAAGCTACAACAAGATTCGTAAGATGAGTCAGAAACTTTGGCATTGTCGGCTTGGACATTTAAATGGAAGAAGTATGAAGCTTTTGAAGCAAGGTATGGCACTTGGTATGGATTATGATGATTCCGAATATCAGCAGTGTATTGCTTGCATAAAAGGTAAGACAGCTAAATTACCATTTCCAAAAAAGTCTTATACTAGAGCCAGCGAATTATTAGGGTTAGTACACACGGATGTGTGTGGGCCTATGCCGCAAGCATCCTTTGGAGGATCTAGATATTTTGTTACATTCATTGACGATTATAGTCGCAAAACATATTGTTATTTAATTAAAACGAAAGACGAAGTATTTTAAAGAATACATATTCGTTGGATATTGTGAGGATTCAAAAGGGTATAGACTACTCGATCCTCTGAATTCAAGAAAACGTATAAAAGCTAGGAATGTTGTGTTTCTTGAAAATAAATTTTACAAGGAATGTTCCACTAACAATCCGGAGCATTATATGTTAATTGACAATCCTGAGTTCCTGATACAGACAGTACTGATCAGATAGGTACAGACAGACAGTTATCAAAGTGTTCCCCTTTCGGATGACAATTCTGATCCAACATATATCCCAGGTTCATCTTCAATAGATTCTGAAGGTTCAAGGGAATTTAATGATATTTATGATGGTGTTTTTGTATCTTTTCTCATTGGTGAAAGCTTTGACGATAAAGGACCAAGAACGGTTAAAGAAGCTATGAACAGTCCTGAATCGGAGAATTGGAAAGCTGCAATGAGGGAAGAATACCAGTAATTTATAGACAATAAGTGCTGGACACTTTCAGATTTGCCGAAAGATAAAAAACCTGTCAAGTGTAAATGGATATTCAAAAAGAAAAAAGGACTTAATGGTGAAGTACTGCAATACAAAGCAAGGTTAGTAGCAAAAGGGTTT
Source organism: Synanthedon andrenaeformis (assembly GCA_936446665.2). Taxonomy (NCBI): domain Eukaryota; kingdom Metazoa; phylum Arthropoda; class Insecta; order Lepidoptera; family Sesiidae; genus Synanthedon; species Synanthedon andrenaeformis. The sequence goes on from OW387785.2 coordinate 7,660,157, forward strand.
ACTCAGAAATACGGCATTGACTACAGCGAAACTTATTCACCGGTAGTAAGATATTCTACTTTACGAATGTTATTGAGTATAGCTGCAGAGCATAACATGAAAATTGATTTAATGGATGTAAAAACAGCGTTTCTGAATGGAGACCTCCAAGAAACCATTTTCATGGAGATTCCAGAAGGCTTGGAAATCGAAAAATCTACGAACAAAGCATATAGATTGCATAAAGCCGTGTATGACTTGAAACAAGCTTCAAAGTCGTGGAATGAAAAAATTAATAACACACTTAAAATTTAATTTCAAAAGGTTTTTGACGGAGCCATGTGTATACATAAGAAGACGTAATGATAAAGTAATCATTATTGCCTTGTATGTTGATGACGTAATTTTGTTTTCAAACTGTGAAAAAGAAAAAGCAATAATGAAAGAATTCGTAATGAAAGACTTAGGGTCTGCTGAAAAGGTATTGGGTATGCATATATACAGAGAAGGAGATTCCATCTTCCTGGATCAAGCTGCATATATCAAAAATGTACTTGATCGGTTCAATATGAATAACTGTAAACTTTCGAAGACTCCTATGGAAGGTCTGAAATTGACAAAAACAAGTGAGAAGACTGATAATCTTGATTACAGGAATTTGATTGGCTGCCTAATGTACATAGCGGTATGTTCGCGACCGGATATAGCTCACACTGTAAGTGTATTAAGTCAGTTTAATGACTGTTATTCAGATACTCACTGGAAAGCAGCAAAACGCGTCCTTCGTTATCTAAAAGGCACATTAAATTGTCGCCTAGTATACAAAAAGAGCGGTTTACACGTAACTGGTTTTGCTGATGCTGATTGGGGATCCAGTGACGTAGATCGAAGATCTTATGCAGGCTTTGTTTTTAAAATTGGGTCTTCTATAGTTTCGTGGGAAGCTAGGAAACAACGCACTGTAGCTCTTAGCAGTACAGAAGCGGAGTATATGACTCTCTCTGATGCGTGCAAAGAAGCCTCATTCATTAAAACTTTCTTAACTGAATGTTTGGGTAGAACAAAGGTTGATATAACCATATTTAATGACAATCAGTCAGCCCAAAAATTGTGCAGAAATTCCATGTTTCATAATAGAACTAAACATATAGATATTCGTCATCATTTCATTCGCAACATGATTGAAAATGAAATTGTTAATATTGTATATTGTCCCACCGAAGATATGATAGCGGATGTATTGACAAAATCATTAAGCACTATAAGACATGTTAAGTTAATTAAAGAATTGATGTACATATGTGATTAACTATTTAAGTTTAAAGGAGAGTATTGAGTATATATGAACTTAAATAGGTTTGTACATAGGTACTGGCATGTTATGTATATTACAATTATTTGAAATTAAGAAGAGTTGTGTTAAAAGAAAATAATTATAATTTTTGACTCTGTCTTGTGTTGTCCTTCTGCTTATGTTTTTCAGTAAATGTTTATTTACATATTATTTTATTTCATTTTATTTAACGATCTGCTATATTTTCCAATACGGAGATTAGACGGAACAGACAATTTTTTTTTTTTTTTTTTTAATTTTAAAAGGTTTTTTTATAAGTACCTATATATTATACATAAACTGTCCTATCATTCTCTCCATTAGTGAAAAACAGGTAGTCAGTCAGCTTAATGTTTAATCTAACTTTAGTAAACGAACTTAAACTCACCTGCAGTGCATCCAAGAGATACTCCACATCATCATTGAACTCTTGAAATTCTCCGATCTCTTGTATTTGATGTGCCTTCTTTACATTTCTGACCACAGTATAGTACTGAAGAAGAAAAATTATGACATTATGATATAATGCATGTTAATTCACATTATATATACCAGCAAGCGCTAAATAAACAACTATTGGTTAAAGAATTTTTTAAATCAGATTAGTCATTTCGAAGATTACCTCCTACATACAAACAAATATACAAACTTTACCTCTTTATAATAGATTATTATATAATATACATCATGGGATAGTAAAATAACTTTATTCATTTGAGCAAATTTATAACCTCAAAACATGGATTTTTCAAATATTTATGACTAAATCACAATGTTAAAGTACAAAAACTTATAAATTTAAGCTGTTTATTTTTTAGAAAAATATGTTAATTTGTTATCATAAAATAAGTGAAAGAATGGTTTGTACCTCTTTGGCCTCCTTGGCACACTTGACACTTGTATATGGCTTCATGACTTCAGTGGTCTCGGGGTCATCAACTATAGGGTCGGGAGCTCTATATCGTGTGATTCTTTTCAATTCTTCTGGCACTTGATTAGGAACACTCCTAGTTTCCGCATTCTCTGCAGGTTCCGGTCGTGGTGTCTCATTACCTTTCTGTAAATTTACACATTTACTTTTAAATTACATTAAATACAAATGAATGAGAATATATAACAGTCATGAATATCTAAACTGTATAAGAGGATCCTCCAAACACTTTTAGTCATTTATTTATGGATATAAAATAAATAAATAAGTGTTAATCCAGGTACAATTTTTCCAGAAACAAGTGATGACTTAATAAAACTAGCTTTATCAAATTATACTTAACATTTTAATATGTTAAATTAAATTAAATTTTCCTAAAGGTAAGATTAAAGAGATATTCTTTTTAATGGAACTATCTCATGTACTTTATCTTTTAATGGAGAGTTCTGCTACTAACTTAAGGCAAGATGTAACCTATGATAACAATTTTTATGCACACACTAACAGAGTGAATGGAACCTAACAACCTGTATATTTAGCTGCAATATTGCAAAGCAAATATGTATAGCTTCTCGGAGATAACCTATTTAAAATTGGAAGAGATTTCTCAAATTTTCTAATATGAAAAAATAAATAAAAGTAGCCATTTAAAACTTTAGTTTTAACTAAAATTTCAAAAAGCAGCTGTCGCTGAATATTTTTATTACTGGGATGAGTAAGATTTTTGGGCAGCAAATATAATTTTTTGCGTAGACCAAGCCCTTAAATACTTTTTTTAAATCTGTATACCGGAGGTATACTATCCTGTCTATTTTTAAAAAATAACTTTATGATGTCATTAGAATAAGTATTTCACACTCTATTTACTGGTATACTCTTTTAAGTCCTATAAAAAAAAAGTCGCTTTTGATTATATTTACAAGTCCTAGTTGTTACATGCTTACATTCAAGATGTTTATCGTGTGTACTGAATAATTTGCTAAATGAGACAGGATAGTTTGCTTCCGATAGACAGATATAATATGTTATGCACTGTGTTTTAATCTAACCTATAATTTAACTGCAAGAAGTCAAACTAGGCGATGAAAAGTAACACTTTTGTTATAAGTCTATGCCTTAAAATATATCTGGCTTTGGAGGTAAAAAAAGCAGTAATTAATACTTACATCATTTGCCCATTCGTGTTTATACAAATGCCGTCTCTTCCTAGCTGGTAATGGGGATGGATTATCATTAACTAAGGATTTACTCTTAAAAATGGATCCCTTTTTCTTAGTTATTACTAATTTTACACTTGGTTTATCTTCATTTTGTTCTTCCGAATCACACAATCTGCTCGGTGACTTGAAAACATCTTCATGTTGACCTTTCTGTGACTCTTCTTCTGTGAACTCCGAAGAACTATATGCATCAGATACTTGGTTATCACCTTGTAAAACGGCAGTGTCATTTGTATTGCTAAACTCTGGACCAAATTGATTGACTGGATTCTCTTCTGATTGTGATTCCTGTTCACTGAGATGATTGAGTAGATTAACATCATTACTTGGTGTATCTTTAACACCTTCATCTGGACTTGAATGTTTAGAGTATTTATTTCTTTGCTTTTTGTGAGGTTTCCTATGAGAATCAATATCATTGCCAGCTGCGTCATCAGCACCTGACAATATATTAATCAATTCATTCTTTTCCACTTGAGATTCAGAATTATTTTCTTCTTGAACACATGGTGAAGTAATTGTGGAAGGAACATCAGCTGTTGTAGTATCTTGTTTTCTCCTTTTCCTTTCTTTCTTAATGTCACTTACCGTTTTAGTTCCATGCTTGACAACATGCCCAGAAGTTATACTGTCTAAATAATCATCATTTTCACTGTAATTTATGTTCGGTCTGTTTCTTCTTGATCTCCCTGCGGTAGGTTCAGGCAGCTTAGGTTCTGGTGGTGATTCAGTAGATTGTATTTCAGTGTTAGGTGACTTCACAATATTAGAGTCTAGTTTAGCTAGTTGCATTTCTATATAGTCTGGTGTCGGTTTGCTCTTACATTCTTTATCATTTTCTGAATTTGGCGAGGCTAGAGTTTTATAAAGCTCATATGCATCAGAGCCTGGTATGGGAGAAGACACTTTCTTAGGTTCGTCATCTGAATGTTTGTGATGCTTTTTATGTTTGTGTTCCTTACGTTCTTTTTTCTTGTCTTTTTTGTTTTCTTGATTCAAACCCGCACATTTTATCGTGATTTTAAGTCCATCGTGTTTGGGGGAACAAATGGTCTCTACTGATGGACTCTTCTTATGATCCGAACCAAAATCTGAATGCATGTCCATAGATGAATGTCTATCTGAACTCGGTGATGTGAAGCCTTCATTAGAATCTGTGCTTACTATTCTAGAAGTCCCTTTGGATATTCTAAGAACTATGGGTGGTGGCTTTTTCTCATCATTTGAGTCTTTACTGATAGATAGGCTGACATCAACTTTTGATGGCGTCGGACTTGCTACCAATGGACTTGTTTTAGGTGAAGGTATCTTAGGTGGGGTAGGTTCAAAACGACTTGTATAATCTGGAATAGGACTATTACTCCCATCTTCTGCATAATTTATAACCTTATTACGATTCCTGACCAAATAACGTTTGTTAGGAGGTTGTGTATCAGCTGTAGGTGCTTCCTCCTTTTTAGAAGCTTTAGTTGCAACAGAATTTTTTCTTGACTTTGTTTTTTCAAAACTACGTCTTGGTAATTCAGGTGATGATGAGTCTCTATTATAAGCTCTACTCCTTTTGTTAGTTTTCTTTTCTTTACTGCTTGATGGATGTTCAGGGGAAAGGGATGCAGCTGGTACAGGGGGAGCATAAGTAATTTGAGGAACTGGAGGGAAAGGTTCTGCATTTCGAGATTTAAAAAATTTCTTGGGCTTTGGTGGTGGCTGCTCCGAATCAACTGCCGGTACTGTCAGTGGACTATTCTGGTCTTGAACTGGTTTCTTGAGGACGTTATTTGTATATGCTGAAAGACAAAAAGTAAGTGTTTAATGAAATTTAAAACAGATAAGTACACCAAACATAGCTTTTTTTCTTAATGTATTAGGAAAAAATGATTTCACCTATGTAAAAATGAGAAAAAAGGTTACTAAAACGCATATAAACAAAAAATAATCATTTATATCTACTGCCTTTCACCACTTGTATATCTTAACTGTTACCAGTTTTCACTAACAGTGATACTTTAAAATATCAGTTATATTACTGTTTTGGTTTTAGAACACAAAATATCACTTAAAAACTAAGTTTTAACTGAATTAGTAATTATATTCGTGTATTATTCTTACCGTAAGGTGCGCTTCTAATTGACGTGAAGCTAGTGATACCCCATTTCCCAACTGTGCCTGCAGAACGTGCTGCACTTGGGCAATTACTATTTTCTCTAAATAGAGCACTGTCCAGCGGTACAGCAACGCTGCCGCCCCGGCCTCTGCCCCAGCGTGACATACTGATAATTTCATTAAAAACGCTGACACCTGCACTGTCTTACCCAAACCAAACACTTCTTCAAATGTCAAAATATCGTGCTGCACATTTCGTCATACGACGCGTGATAATCCTTGATATATAATAACTTATGAACTTATTGCCGCCACTTCCTATCAGAATCAAACTTTCTCCAAATGAAATGAAAACACAGCCCATAAAGATAACACACCCGCCATTTTTACAGGAGCTTAGCTCGTACTTTACTTCACAGTCCGACACGAATACGTAACATAATTAAGGACACGGGCATCAAGTCAATGCAAATTCCATTACAATTATTGATATTCTTTGAACTTTTGAGGTAGATATTTTGTTTATAATACAATAAAATAGTGACAAATACGACACAAACTGCGATGTTGTCATCTCATAACACTAGCGACGCCATATTGGCAAAACAAGGAGTAATACATTTTTAACCAATCACTATCTAGGAATAGGACGACCTTCACATTTGTTCTTACCATAGACAAATTTATTAATGCCGTGAAAATAGGTGCTGAATAGAAAATATTATACAACTCAGATAACTTTTCATACTCGTATACAGATTCGTATTTATTTGATTATGTATAACGAACGAAAGCAATTATTAACTAACAGTTTCATAGCTATAGTTCACAAAATTAAATTAATGTGATACAAACATGAAGAAACAATACTATACCTACATACTTTTACTTCGTTTCGTGCTACCATGGTATTAGTATAGTGTATTATGCAGTGATATAGTAATTTTCTTTTATATTTTTGTATGTAAAATAGTTTTTTTTTTCTTTTCATATATATCTGGGTATGTTTATAAAACAAAACAATACCAATGTTGAGCGAAAATAATGTATCGATTTGTTAAATCGATCAAAACTTCATTACAAATAATATCGATTGTTAGAATACGTTGTACTTTACCAACGCATGCGCAGCATAATAATAATCTGTGGCAGCTAGCGAGCTATGAGTAATATGAGCTATAACAAGCTATAACAACCCGTCTAGTTTAGTTCCTTCCGTTCCCAAAGAGTTCCCAAATCACTGCGGTTCCTTCCAGCAAGCAAATGGCCGGCGGACGGCGGTTTATTCTTACCCCGGTCACTGACATGCGTGCAAAGGTAAAGGTGCTGGTAAAGGTACTATATTGGTGCTTTTAGACTTCTCCAGGGCTTTCGACTGCATTAGCGTGCCCTTGCTGTTGTCCAAAATGTCCTATTACGGCTTTGATGCCACTACGTTGAGGTGGTTCGACAGTTACTTTTCAGGCCGTGCGCAGACTGTTGCGTTGCGTGGGATGGATGGAGTTGCTCTGCGGTCCTCCTTTTGTCCTGTGATGAGGGGGGTCCCGCAGGGTTCAATTCTGGGTCCCCTGCTGTTTATATTGTATAGCGCTGACATTATTAACAGTATAGAGAACAGCGGATACCATCTGTACGTGGACGACCTGCAGCTGTACTTCTCTAGCTCGCCTTCGGACATGTCTGCTGCGGTGGACAGCATCAACGCGGACCTCGATCGTGTTTTCTCTTGGTCGGAGAGGAACTGTTTGGTTCTCAACCCGGGCAAGTCGAAATACGTGGTTTTCGGGTCTGAGCATCAAATCCGTAATAGTCTCGAAGCTCTAACCGGCAGGGATGTGGCCATCATGGGCGAACCAATAGAGCGGGTAATGGAAACAAACAATCTCGGCCTCCTCATGGACGGCAAGTTACGCTTCGAAAGTCACATTCTGAAAGTTGTGAGCAACTGCTTCTATCGCCTCAAAGTTCTATATAATGTACGTGATTACCTTAGTGTTGATTTGCGTGTCACGCTTTGTGAATCGCTTATATTGTCTAGATTAAATTGTTGTGATGTCGTGTATGATGGCTGCATTACCGGCCGCTCAAAGAGGCTGATACAACGAGTGCAAAACGCATGCACTCGTTTTTGCTTTCACATTCCTCCTCGTTCCCATATCACTCCGTATTTGAGCGCCGCTGGCCTGTTGAATATGTCTGCACGCCGACGCCTTCACCTCGCCGCTCTGCTGTTTGGGGTGGTACGGTACGAAACGCCGTCCTACCTCTTCAAGAAGCTAAAATGGCCCAGACGTGCGCGCAGGTTTGGGGTAGTTGCTATCGTGCCTGTGCACAGGACCACGGCCTTTCGAGGTAGTTTCAGGTTTGCTGCGTCCAAATGCTGGAATGATCTCCCTCCTCCTATCCAAGGAGCATCTAGCAGATATACCTTTAAGCGTAAGCTTAGGGGTCATTTGTTGACGCTCCAAAAATCGTAATTTTTATATCCAGCATTTATTTCTAAACGGCTGAACCGATTTGGATGAAATTTTGTGTATATTTAAGTGGGTCCCTGGATGGTTTCCATTAACAATTGGCTTAGAATCGGGTTATACTTTTATTGATATTATTGAATTCCACTACTATTATTATCATTTTAATATTACTACTATTACTGCATTATAAGTTGTTATATTATTTATCTATGTATTTAATTATTCAAGCTATCAATATAATCTATGTAATTTATATAATATATCTGTATGGCGTTCGCGTGAGTCACACAGTGCTGGCTGAAAATCAGCGCTGTAGGTGCCTGCTTAGCACCTCGGCACAATGCTGAGCCAGTATCCGATTCGCTGCCGCGAGGACAAACACATATTACCTGTCTGTTTTTATTAATTTACTTGTGTCAGTTTGTTTTTATTGTTTCTGTTTCTTATGCAATGTTCTGTTTATGTCCTTTGTGCAGCGAATAAATGTCTTTCTTTCTTTCTTTCAAACATTCTTACATTGTACGAATCTTTGCACGCATGTGAAGAAACGTGATATTCATTCGCAAACTCAGCGAGTAGGTAAATGGGTTTGCATACTCATATGCGAACGCATTGAAGGTGAAGATGATTTTAGTGCAGTTTAGTGTTTGTCCAATCCATGATCAAATTCAATTTACGCCACTCAGTACACGATACGAACTCTGAAAATGGCAAACTAGACGTCCGTTACCTACGCAATCGTACGCGCAACTGGTCGCACGAATGTGTGGGAGACTACGCGAAGGTTTGAGGATCGCGCGCTTTGATGTGCGTTAAAAAACCGACACTGCACGGAAAAGCGCGAATGTAGCAAAAACTTTGCATAGTCATTTGCAAATGTCGTCCTACACTTGTGGGTTCGCGTATTCGCGCGAATGTGAGTGACCGGCATTAAACTACAGAATTACATAGTGGAACACCCTCTGACTATATCCATATTTAACTGTCTGTGCTACAGTTTCCTCTATGGTTCACAACTGATCATAAAGACCTCCCCATAGAGTTTATATAAGCAAGCAAGCTCTATGGACCTATTATACCTCTATGGACCTCCCTTATATTTTTTGAGTAGAATATATCGTTCCTTATAATTTTAAATTATGATGTAGAGTCATCGCTAGCAAATGAAATCCCGGGGGGCATTGTAATTGCATTGCAAAATGTTGTTTTTTTTAGCCAATATTTTAAACTAGTTTCATCATGGCTAGACTACACTAAAGAGTGCAGATCCTAATAGGTGGCGGTAGTAGGTTAGTGCGCTGGATTTGACTTTTTTGCCAAGCTATACCTATATTATTTTTTATTAATCATATCAAAAAAAAAATAAGTAATAAAATTCAATACACAAGTAATTGTGAAGTATTAAAATTTCGTTTTTCTTTAGATGGCGCGAAGAGTGGTATGTGTTTCATGTAAGTGTGTACTCAAATCATTTCACGTAATCTGAAGAGATGGCGCTAAATTCTATGAAAACGTTAAACCGCTCCTCTATTCTTTTTTTTAAAAAGTTAAGATCGACAGACAGTGACGAAGTCGAAGATATCACAGAAGTCAAGCATATTGAGAATATTTTATTTATTAAGAGCATTCATCAATTAGAATCACACTGGAGTCAAAATTTATGATTTCAGTAGTTTCAGATGTTTTAGTTTGCTTAACGTCGTATTATTTGTAGTTGTATAATCTAGTAAATAGCTGAAAAATATTTTAAAGTGAATTTTCATTAGAACATTTATAAACAGTCCTTTTTTTAAACTAGCGGTCGACGGTCTATGCAGATAAATATACAAGTTATTAAAAAAATTATAACACAATCTTTTAGAACATTAATGTCTCAAATTCTCAAATTTGATCCTAAAATAACACGTTTAAAATAACACGATTATACTTTTCTTGAATGAAAATTTACAGAAATCGTATGTTTTTTTTCGACTATTATCTAGTAAATGATATGAATTTTTGGAAAATCAATATTTTTAAAATTTGTCGCATATAATTTTACTAATATCTCGCTTCTGCGTCGACCGTCGACCGCTGGTTTTAAAAAAGGGTTGCTTAAAAACTGTTCTAATGAGAAAAGTATCCCAATATTTTAAAATATTTTTCGACAATTATCTAGATTATAAAACTACAAATAATATGACGTTAATATCTTATCTGCAAACTAAACACATCATGGCATTATGATCCGCCGGGAATCATAAATTTCTGATTCTGACTCTGTAACGCTCTTAATATTTAAAATCGACGGTCTTTAGATGAGGGCATACCTACAATAATTCAAATATTCATATTTTACCTACCTAAAGGTTAATTAAAAATATTTTAAAGTTTAATATTCTATTAATAAAAAATTAGCCTTAAATTGCCTTGAGTTCTTAATTTGCTCTTAATTTCTTTGTTTTCTTATATTTTATGTCTGCTGTATGAAATGTAGGTAACATTTTTTATTTTTAACCCCCGACGCCTGATACAAAAATATCAGGTGTTTGGCTGTTTATATACACGTGTCTGTGTATCTGTGTATGTGTCTGTGGAAACATAGCTCCCAAACAGATGAACCGTTTTTTCAGTTAGTTATTTAATCCTACTGAAAATGAAATATATAGGTAATCTAGGTGGGTGGAGTATTTCTATATATTAAATTGAAAAGCTTGCAATTTTTTCAGCCGTTTTTTCATGATTGATTAACAAACATCCATACATATACAAACTTTAGGTAAGAGCGCTAAACGAGGAAAGTTTTTATTTATAAACTGCTGGGGTATGCTTGGGTATGCTGATCACGAATCTATGCTTAGTTTTTTTCTAGCACGTCAGGTTTTCAAGAAAAATGTGTAAATGTTATTTTGTCAATTTTCATAAAAGTACTGAGGAAATATATTTGATAAAACAATGATATAAGTACATCTAAAAATGCATTTCGAAATAATTTTATTGTGTACTTCATAGTTGCCGACAATATTCTTGATACTTTATTTTCTTTAGTAACAGCTAGGTATAGATTTTCATATTATTACGTTTCTTTGAGATGCACGGAGTGAGCAACAGGTACCGAAACCAATGCATTACCGTTAGCGTCGTACAACAAGACACCCTTCAGATAACTTTTAGAAGAGTCAATGAACAACCTCCATCGTATTTATCAGGTCCCAAATTCATTACTAATTCAGGAATATTGAGTTTTCTTGTGGAAAAGATTCAGTTGTCTCAGTTCAGTCATTCAGTCAGTTGATATCACCTACCTACGTGTTCATCGGATTTTTAATTTTTAATTTCATCTGATGTTTCTAGGGTAAACTGAACAAAAGGTGAAGGAATGGGAATACCAGGTCTATGAATAACAGATCTTCTAGCTGATGGTATATCAGGATATTGAATAGTACATTGTTTTTGGAGTTGAAACCCTTTACATCACTGGAGCAAAAGTAACAGTCCTCTCCATGATTTTTCGGTTCCCTTCACACCATAGGAAAACTTTTGTTACACACACCATAGACCACCTTTTGTCTATTTTCTCAATAACTCAACACACTGTGTGTGGAGCCCAAGGTTTGTCCTGATCGCCTAACTTCATACCGAAGTTAGCGTTTTATGATTTCTTGATAAAATCCGTAATGTTTCGTCTGTGCTTTGCTAATGTTAGATTATCACACACGTGACAAAATATGTCAGGACTATTTTTCGACTAGTAGCAGTAGTTCGGTTCTTTGTCCGGTTGACCGAACCTGTGCAACCTTTGGGTAGCAATAGTTTCGCCGAACTACTGAAACTCTTAAAGTTGCAGTAGTTCGCATAAAAAATTTATTGAAATTAAAGGTTACTACAGGTAACTTATCTTTTTATATTTAACTAACAACTAAATACAAGTACAAGTTTTGTTTAAATATGTTTGTAGTAGGTAATCTGAACTATTGCTACCAATCCAAAAGTTGCACTAGTTCGGTCAACCGGACAAACAACCGAACTACTGCTACTAGACGCTTTTTTTACACTTTCTTGATGACATTGCGACTCACTAGCTCACTACATACCCATAAAACAAAAAATACAACTCGACGTTACGAATTACTCACACAACGCTTTCCCGCATAACTGCCGTCAAGTTGACTCTGGCAGATGCGGAATGCGGATAGCTGACACTTGACAGTATTTCCATCTAAATCTGTACATATATTATCCTACAGTATTAATTCTATTGACATACTTAATATTATGAGGAAAATTGTATGAAATTTAATAGAATTAAGAAATTCTCAGCAAGTTGGTATTAGCATAGAGAAAATAGTACTTTAACCAGTAGTATTAGTCAAAGTCAAAACACCAAAAATCATGTCGCCCTGTGATTCTGAACAAATGCAGTGGCTACGAAATAAACGAACAGCAAGGAGTTTAGTTACTATATTTTGCCATTTTACTAACATTCTCAAAATGTTCTGGTATTATAATTTAATAATATTATGTCACCACAAAACGTTTGAAAGTTTAAGTAGGGCCCACATTATATTAGACTTTCAAACGCTACTGAAATGTTTTAAACAAGTTGGTACCAACTTAATTAAAATATAGATTTCATTTGTGGATCCTTAGGATACAATATCTTAATGATTGATTATGCAAACTTATATTAAGTGGTATTCACACTTTTTTTAAGGTTGGGAACTCTTCTTGGATACCTGGCAGCGTAGGGGGAAGTTGGCTTATGCCAGACCCCTACCGGCTAAAACCCAACCACTAAACTTTCTAGTGAGGCCGTAGATGGGAGGAGTCGCGGGTACGTTATGATACGATAATGTACGACATCCGTTACCCCACCACGGCGTACTCGAGAGTGAAGGTACGCCGGTCATCCCGGGGACCTGACGACGGGCGTTAGTTTCCCCTAAGAATACCGCCCAGGTCCCGGTGAAGGGGGAAGGTGGCGGCCATAGGCCAGCCGCTTAAGAGAGGATCGGCTTAAGAGAGCGATCCTCTTCCCGTTGCCTATCTGCCGTTTCCTTGCGCAACATAACGCACTCACAAAATGCCAGTTTCGCCTGTCACGCAAGGTCACTGTCGACCACTTTTACGACCGCCGGCAGATGGCCGGTAGTGAGAACCACATTGTGGACGCGACGCGTTACGAACCTCTGACTTGTGGAGAGACACCGACAAACCTAGCCGCCGCATTTTTCGCACTGTCTTTCGCAGTAATAAAATAGGCAGCCCTTCTGGCGACAGTGAAATTGTGAGCCGGTGGTGAGTAAGAGATATTTAAAAGAAAGAAAAACTACACTTTATTCTAGTAATTGTTTTTGTGCCTATAACCTATACCTAAATCATGGACCTAAATGCTAAATTGTCAAAATTGCTTGTCGTTTTTTGTATAGAGTAGGTACTAGGTACCCGTATGTAGTTGCATACAATGGATGCGTAACGCGTTGGATGCCATCTTTTAGCGCGGGTCGTAAAATTGGCGAGATCATAAAAATAGCGGAACGCCATTCGTCCGGCAGCAATAAAATTGGAAGGTCCCGACGACCCTCGCTTTATCCCCACACGACCACTTTAATAGTTTTTCATTACTCAAGTAGACGTCCATAAAAAAGGGAATAAAGTTTGGGAAGAAAATTGCATGTCTTGCATAATGCCTAACACCGTCGACTTTGTTGTGCTATAAATTTTATGTGACGCAAAATTAGAATTGGAATTATTTGTTTCGAGTTATTTATGATCTGACATACGACCGACAAAAGGAAGTATACCGCATTTTTGAATTGCTTCTATTGTGTTAGGTATTTTTTCGGTTCACTAAAACGGGTTTTGATAGGTATGCAACAGTTCTTAGGTAGAATCTAGGTGGGGAATCTACTATCAAACCACATTAAATAACGTAATCATATGGTCGGTTATCCCTACTGTTGTCATATTATATCTTTTGGCCACATACTTACGCTGTGTCTATACAATCAAATGTATATTACGTACCTAGCATACCTACATAATATATCGTAGAAATATTTTTCTTGTACTAGGTACGTGTATTTACCTATATTATTGCACAAAACAAGGGTTTAGCCATGTTTTTCTTCAAGTTATACTATCTTGTCCCGTGGTTTTTGTCTCGGTTTGTCCCTCTGATTCTAAGGGTCATAGCATGATGATAAAAAGCCTATAACTTTCCTCAAGACTTGGACAAGACTTCCAGAGTTCAACGCGTTCATAGTCCAGGCAGCTATCGCAACGTTGAATTTGGGGGGGGGGGGGGGGGGTTATCTTGGTGAAACAAAACAACTTCAGTCAGTTTGCCAGGCCGTTTCTCGCGTATTTCGTTGCGCAATTGTTTTATTTGCCCTGCATATAAATTCCCCGTAGGGGAGAGGTGGGCATAGCGGGGCAAGCCTTACGCAGCTCGTAGCAAACGCCGTACACTGTCAAATGCGTCGTTATGATTGGTCGTTAGTCGGTGGGTTACCTTCATAGGCGAGCCACGTCATCTAGGCAGGCGTTTGTGTGATATAAACAAAAATATCAAACCCAGTGTTTTTCTTAAAATTTTTAGTGACATTGAACAGCAATCTTTTCTAAAACGTACTTATGTACTGTGGTCTGTTATAGTTTATTATGAATCAGTTCCCTTTCGCATTTCTTAATCAAAAAGCACAAGGTAATAAAATCAAAGGTAAGATACCGTCAGTTTGTGTTTAATTCTGAATGAGCCGGTGGGGCAAAGTGGGGCACACTATTTTGATTATAAAAAATTGCCCCACTTTGCCCCGTTTTAAAGACTTCTAAGTTGTAATATATTTATTTTTTACGTTATTAGCTAATATGGTCCGCACATACAAGAGGAAGACTGAAGCATTCATGGTCTATGCAAGCTATGAAACAAGCTGTACACAGTGTTGTGTCCAGAGAAGTGGGCTACATACAGGAAAGCAGCAAATATGCATAACGTTCCACAAAAAACATTAAAAAAACGTGTTAAAGTTTTTTGTGTGATCTCTGATCTCTTTAACTTATAATAATAATAATAATAATAATTGTGCAGTCCGTTCTACCCAGAACTGGAAAAGCCCTGGACCGGACGGATTGCACAATTTCTGGATTAAAATGTTCCAAAAAGCACTAGAGTTAGGTACTCTCCCAATCTTTTTGACAACTGGTATCACCCCTCTTCTCTATAAATCTGGTAGTACCACGGAAGCCAAAAATTACAGACCTATCACATGTTTACCAACCATCTATAAACTACTTACATCTATTCTGAGAACAAAAATTAATTCACACATATTAGAAAACAAAATTTTGGACACAGCTCAGAATGGATGTAAGATTGGGTCCCGTGGTACTAAGGAGCTCCTCCTCATAGATATGACCATTTGCCAGCGTGTCCGGCGTAACAGCGGGGCTCTCTCGGTAGCCTGGATTGACTACAAGAAGGCCTACGATTCGGTGCCCCACTCGTGGCTGAGAAGGATATTAGAGTTATATAAAATTGATACGACTCTAAGATCTTTCTTAGCTATGTGTATGGGGCAGTGGACCACTGTCCTTCGTCAACCTGGATATTGGGGAAGCGCCGCTGGTCTGCGAGACACGATAAAGATAGAACGAGGCATCTTCCAAGGCGACAGTTTGAGTCCATTGTGGTTTAGCCTGGCTTTAAATCCTCTCAGTACTCTGCTGAGAAATTTAAAGCTAGGCTATAGACTGCGGAGAGGGGGTGAAGTCATTTCTCACCTTCTGTACATGGACGACCTTAAACTATTTGCACCAAAACCCAAAGACCTGTTAGAGTTACTGAAAACAACTCAGTGTTTCAGTAACGCAATCAGGATGGATTTTGGTGTAGATAAGTGCGCGGTCATGCATGTTCAGAAGGGGTCGTTGGGTATTAGTGATAAGGAAGTAAAACAGACAATAAAGACACGTTTCTTTAATCGCCTGATAAAAGTTCTTAACAGTCTTTTATCAGGAGGTAACAAGGTACGCGCCTTTAATGGCTGGGTTATGCCCTTACTCACATACTCCTTTGGCATACTAAGGTGGACTCAAACTGAGCTCGATGGCTTAGATAGGAGGGTTCGTCGATTGCTCACAACGCATCGCATGCTACACCCACGCTCATCTGTTATGAGATTGTACATCCCACGGAAATTAGGGGGTCGCGGTTTTTTAAGCACCAAGAACCTTCATAACCGTGAGGTGTACAGTCTTAGGGAATATTTCCTAAACAACGAGAGTGGGATACAACGCGACGTTGTAGCAATCGACAAAAACTTCACGCCACTATCTCTGGCAAACGAGAACTGGCGTAGGCTAGTAGTTCTGAGCACTGAAGATCGTAAGGGTATATGGAAGAGCAAAGAGCTGCATGGGCGATTCTACAAGGCCCTGACGGGACCTGATGTAGACTCGCTCGTGTCGGTGAACTGGCTACGTTTCGGTGACCTGTTTGGGGAAACCGAAGGTTTTGTCTGTGCAATTGCGGACGAAGTTATCAAGACGAACAACTACCGGAAATATATCCTGAAGGACGGTACGGTCGACATATGTCGGGCATGCCGCCGTCCTGGAGAAACACTCAGGCATATTATTTCCGGTTGTGGTCATCTTGCTAACGGCGAGTATTTGCATAGACACAACCAAGTAGCCAGGATCATTCATCAGCAACTTGCCCTTCGATACGGTCTTATCGAGTCTGAGGTGCCGTACTACAAGTACGTACCTACGCCCGTTCTCGAAAATGGTCATGCTACGCTCTACTGGGACCGCTCGATAATCACGGACAGGACTATTGTCGCCAATAAGCCTGACATCGTGGTTATTGACCGATCCCAGCGGCGGACGATGCTTGTCGACATTGCTGTTCCGCATGACGAAAACCTCGTGAAAGCCGAGAAGGACAAGCTGTCCAAATACCTAGACTTGGCTCACGAGGTGACCGCCATGTGGGATGTCGATTCGACAATCATCGTACCGATAGTCGTTTCGGCGAACGGTCTTATTGCGAAGAGCCTCGACCAACACCTCAAGAGGCTCTCGCTAGATGGCTGGATCAAGGGACAAATTCAGAAGGCGGTACTCCTTGACACGGCGCGTATTGTCAGGAGGTTCCTCAGTCTGCAGCCCTAACCACCGGTAGCTTGGGCCTTGCCCCGCTACCAGCGGCTACCTAGTTTTAAGTTTTTAATAATATTTATTGTTTTTATATATATATTGTAAAAAACCTAGAATTAAGAAAAATAAATGAATAAATGTGTATAATAACAATAATAATAATAATAAAGAGAAGTTTATTGTTGCTAAGAAATAAAACTATTTCGTTTAGAAGTTGTGTTTCGTTATTTATTATGATCAACCCACAATGCCCCATAGAAGACCCACTTTACCCAATATGCACGGGGCATAGCGGGTCAAATGCCTTTTTTCATTCAAGTATTCACATCTCGTAGATTAATTACGTTATCAACATAAATGTATCCATAGTCATTCGCAATGAAATAAGCTATGATTCTAAGTTAAAACTTTTAATTTAATCACATTATTTTAGTTTTTAGGGATATTTAACGTTAAGTACCCTACTATGACCAACTAATAGTGGCTCCATGATTGAGGTATTCGATCATTATACTACCCCTTGACTGTCCCAGAAAAGAGAGCCCATGATCTTACCGGCGGATGGAGGTGCCTTAAATATCTTAGGAGTTGGAGATGACGGTCTCTTCCAAGTCATGGACTGCTGTTTCGTTTCCGGGTCACAATTATGAATCCATGGTTATGAATCGAAACAAAAATTGATCAAGATCTTGCTGCAACAAATCCAAACAGCTTCGTGAAATCCTGTCTGGTTTGTTCAGCGCGTCCGTAAGCATTCTGGGCACCCATCGCGCGGACACTTTTTTCATGCCCAGGTACTTGTGCATATATTATCGAAATCTTCATTTCTTCAGCTATAAAACGAACTGTAACACAACGATCCACCAAAACAATTTTTCGACTTTTTTTATAATTTGTTCGATTACTGCCGTCGTAGAGCACCCCGAGTGTAGGTCATTGTTGGTGGAAGATCTTCCTCGTTTAAACTCAGCAAACCAACGAGCTAGTGTAGAGTATGGAGGAGCATGAACGCCTTGCAAGTCTTGATTTACCTGCTCCATAGTAAAAAAAATTAAGCAGAGATATTTAATTACCGCGCGAATTTCAATTTTCTTCATTTTCGAAAACACGTTCCGAAAGGTAGAAAACAAATGACTACAATTTTAAAATACAAATGAAAATCGAAACCTTTTTAATTTTTATTATAACAAATGTCTAGCTAGGCTTTGCCTGCTTCAATTTTTTTTTCTTACCAAGAAGTATCTAATTTATTCTCACTTTTTATTGAACACCTCTCGTATAATAATGTTTATACCTACATCAGAATATCACATAGCTTTAATTTTATGAAGTTACGGGAACGAAATCGCGCTCAAAAGATTTTCAGAACCCATTTAGAAGCTTACAAAGTTTATTTCAAATAGCAAAAAAGATGTCACCTTTTCGACACATTTAATAATAAATCACAAATTATTTAAATAAAACTAATAAAGATAACCTATTCATCCATATACCTACTTATATATGACAACATACTTATTTAGTTGTTTAACTCAATTTTGTTTAAAGTAATGTTCTTTTCTCCCATGTTTTATTTTCTTTCTTTATATACCTATACATGAGAGAGCGTGAAATGCTGTAATTGACTCGGTAAACATTATCTACATATTTGTAAATATAAAGGAAAATATAATTTATTAATATTTATTAGGTTCCTATTAATGTAAAAACAATTAAAAGTAAAAAAAGTAAGTATGTAAGTACCTATTATCGCTTAATTTGTAAAACTTCAATAATGATTGTAGCAGAAATACCTACACAATTTGCAATTAGCCTTTTCCAAGAGCTGATTACATAAAGACAGAAGTCATGACTTCCTAGCCTTTCCTAATTTTCTTGGCCAGAGCTATGTTTTTCGCTTGTTTTTCTGACCAGAGCCAGAAAAACAAGCATGATCAAGAATCGTAATTCGTAGCACATAACAAGAGATTAAGTGATGTTATCATCATAGGTGATTAAATATGAACTAAGTCATAGGTCATTAATATGATTAGACATGTGAATATGCACTATTATTAGTAACAAGAAGTCCATTTAGATCAGTTAGATAGTTTACAAAGAAATGCTTTGCGGAAACTAATAGGTATCTACGACGACTCCGCCGTAAACATGTTTTTTTACGAGAACCGTTCGTATAGCTTTTTTATTTTTATGACAGACGTGTTCCCGTCCGCTACCGTCTACTTCAATTATTTATATGCTCTATAAAAGGTTTATGTACTGCAAAACTTTTTATCTTACATGCCCTATGTAAACCGTTCCCCTTTTAAAGGAATCTACTAAGATATAAAAGTAGATACGCTTAACAGTTTCATTTAGAACATGTGTTTAATTTTAATATATAAATAATACATATCAAAACATGTAAATCAAATTTTGATTAAATATAACTAATAATTTAATAAGTAATACCTATACTATAAAAGCATAATATAAGTTCTATCTACACATTTATTATAGAGATTTTTATTAGTTAGGACATAATTTTTATGTAAAGGCGGTAAGCAAATTTGCAATGCCAACACTGATAAATTTTAGTTTCATTTACAACTCCCTTGAAGAGCTTTAACTTGAAAGGCCCATAGAAAAAAACTACTTCCATAGCATATCTAATACTCAAGATAGAGTATAGAAATACAGACAAGTTACAGAATATACAGAAAGCAGAAAAGTTAATTTAATATCTAGTGTAAATTGTAATTTCACCTTAAATTATCAGGTATGAGTGTAAGTGGTACCTACAACATGCCGACAGACTGTCTCGAGCAGGCGCAAAAGGTAGGGTAATAGGTCCTGAACCTATGTGCGGACTACCAGACAGCCTAGCTCACTGGGCCATATGGAACCAGTGCTTTATTAAATCTTACAAACGTTGGACTAAGTTGCCAGGTTTGAACCATTCCAAAGGGCTCATAAAAACCCATATAGTCGAAACGTGACAAACCAGGCTACGCTTTACGCTTATAGTAGGAGCAATCTGTACTACATGCTAATTAGGGCACTAACGGGACACTGCCGCCTCAATAGGCACCTTAAAATTAAAACTTAAACGGTCTCATCAGTACAGGAGAGTGTCTCTTCTGCCATGAGGCAGAAGAAACACCAATGCATATCCTGTGCGAGTGTGGCCCCTTGATGCACAAGCGCAGTCACATCCTAGGAAGCCACACAATGGCTTGTGAAGATGTGAGGAATGCCTCTATCAAAAAAGTACTAGAGTTTCTAAACGCGGTAGGTATAGGTAGAGAGCTTTAGTTTACATTGCGATCACAATATTTCAATAATGGACGAAGACGAAGTGATCTCGCTCAAGAGATATTGAGAGAAGTTTTGAGATTTTTGCCTTAAATTTAATGCCTAATAAAACACGGCAGCGTCTCCTACACTTACACTACACTACACCTACAAAGAAAGTAAAATTCCGTTGGTTGGATCTGCGCTGTAATAGTAGTAGGTAATATTGTGGCAAGAAATCGATTTTAGAGTAATTTTTGTTGCCTTAGTTTTATGCGCTATTGGGTTCAAAATACATTTAAGTACTCTAACCAAAAAGTCTGACCTAAATTTGAATTTCAAGATTTATCTAAAAAAATTGCAATAATACCAAATATTTGATGGTACAAACTACCAAAATTAAAAATTTGTATTACAAAACACTTTTTTTAAACAAAGACAGATTTTTATAATTTAAATCACACACAATACCTAGAAACGTACACTTTCAGTAGATCGGACGAAATTCATTTAAAAAAAAGTTTTATTTAGGTACCTATTTCCTCTCGATACCTACTTGCATCTGTCCAAAATATACCTATATGTATTCAAAATGAAAATAATACATCTTAACATAGTCTGTCACAATACGTACAAACAATTTAGATTTATAGCGTCGTAAATCAGAAATTAGTGGTTTATATGCCTTTTACGACAGATCACGTAAACTAAAACTAATCAGTTCCAGGTCGATATTTTCTCATCAAGGTTTCAGACCCCTCTTGTATCTTTAATGCTTCATTTTATGTAATTTTTCTAAGTCCAACAGAGGGTTGGAATAATGGGAATTGTGTCGTAAAATTACATAGCAATACCCACGCCTAAGCTATATAATGTAAGTGCATTGTTCTGCAACATCTGCGGTTTGGACCATTATTTTTTAGCTAAAAGTAGAAAGACATTTTAGAAACATAATAAATTTTGCTAGTATGTCAAGATTAGATACACAAAATTGAGAAATATTCGTAGGTATACCTATACTTACGGTAAGCAACAAATAAAATGTTACGACCAGGGTATGGAACAATACCAACGGATTTTTAGGTGTCTTTTTTGAGGTATCATTTTATCGATTTATAAAACCTTAAACAGGGTTTTGGTGAGTTAATCCAATCACTATGAAATATATCATCTGTGTACCATGACAAAGACAGCTCTCACACGGCCAAATTTCCTTCTCTAAAAGAGACGGGAAAAGTGAAATAAATATATGAAAAAATTGGTTTATTCTCATGCAAAAGTGCATAAATGTGACAGTTAAATAAATATTTGTAAATAAAAATGTAAACAAATCAATACCTACTTATCTATAGGTACCTACTTACCTTACTACAAGGTAAAATTTTGTATGTTTGCATATAGGAGATAATAGAATTTCAGGATGGACATATTCTATATAAATTATCCCGTAAAAAACAGTGGCATTCCGGGAGTGCCGACAGAAGTGAACACTTGAACAATTATGTGTGTATTTTTTGAACCATCAAAAAAGTACATATTTATCGTCAGAAAAGTTACACGGTTACAGGTCAATAGGATGTATTATTACGTAACATATTTTAGTTTCAGTGGTATTGTGTAGATGGCGCAATATCTGAAAATATACAGAGGTGTCGGTTTCACGGTCACATTACGGTTAAAGGATAAACCAAGATAGTACAGCTTATAAAAGACATCGTGAAACAGCTAACGCGAGGAAGCGCAAGTTTTTAGATAAGATTACACCAGAACAAAAAAGAAATAAAAAAACTGAAAGATTGATTGACTACCAAAGACTATAAAGCTGAAAAGAAAATTATGACTATAAGTAATATGTCTAAAAGGGAGAAGAGAAAGCAGAGAAAGATGTGAAAAATTTCTGAAAAATACAGATAGAATAAAAAGACCTTGTGAAATATTTTAGTTAACATTACACTGTAGATAAAAGATCGTCGTAGCTTTTATTGTCTTGATGAGAATTTGGACATATTCGAAAAGTAAACGTGGTTATTATAAATAATCTTATTCTTTTCTGTTTACTATTTTTAATTTCATTCCTAAATTACTTTCAGAATAATATGTTTTTATAATTTTTTTATTGTATCAATTTCATTTTGTGATAATGTGCTATTTACCACGTGTTTTTATACATATTTTTTTTAAAATTACAATGTTTATTATTATTTGATTGTAAGTGTCAAGCATTGACACTCAATTTATTTCTGTGATAATGTGCATTTAAGCTGTGTTTCTAATACCTAATATTTGTTTTTTTTTTTTGGAAAATACTGATAAGTTAATACTTTATGAAGGAAAATAAATTTGATCGTCTAGTGTTATAGTGCATGGAGAAATAAGGACTAGTGTTTGTTTACATTGTCGATAAGTTCTAAAAAATTTGTATAGATGGTCACTGTAATTTCGGGAACATCATCGTCATTTTCGGGAACGTCACTAAAACGGCAAATATATCAATAATTATGAATAATTTATTCTAAAATGTTTGCACACGCAGAAATAAATGTCTTATAACTCGATTTAGGTATATTATTAATACACCGCATGAATTATGAAATATTTAAATTGAAGTTTTGTATCAGAATTTACGCCAAATACCACATAATAACAAGTATTTAAAAAAAGTAAGGTCTGAATTCTAAAAATGTAATAAATCACAATAGTTTCCGATTCAGGAACATGCTTATTACAGTTTTTTTTAATATCAATTCTGCTTTACATCGATTACATATTATTTTGAATAATTTTAAAAAGTATTCCCGAAATGATTTCTGACTCTGCCCTAGTTCTCATTGACCGCCAGAACTTTGTAAATATAAATTTTCCTGCGTGCTTTTCTGAGGATAATCTATTGTTAGAATTATTCAGAAGAGAACTTAATTTTTCAGATATTTGAAAACGTAAAATGCTCACCTCTGATTTTGACCCATACCCACATATTATATATACGTATACTGGTAACTTATTTTAATTATCTGTTATTTATAATTAAACAAAAATTAGTAAGTAAGTAGATCTAGGTAATGAAAAAATTATAAACAAAAAAAAGTGTAGTATACTTAAATCTAAAAATTTTAAATTTTAGCAGTTTATAAAATAGTTGCACGATCAAAAAGCATGGTGATTCTGTTTTTTACCACACGGCCATTAATTCACCCTCTTCTGATAGATCTAATAGAAAGCTTCGCAGTTCCGCCCTAAGAGCAATGGCGAATCAAAAGCTTGCATGTGATTGGTCGCTAAACTGGGGCTTTCTCCCGGTCCATAAAAACTTTTCAAAATGGCTACTTTCGTGTTACCTATAGTGTAACAGGATATTTTTCCCATATATTATTGTGTATAAGTTATTTAAAATTTTGCTTTCGTGATAATTATTAACATTTAATTTTTGGTTTGTTTTCTATTTGTTAACAAATTAAATAATAAATAAGCTTAATAGAATAAAATGGCGGTGTTAGATTTTTACTTAACAACAAAGTTAAGGATCAGGTAGGTTAATAAGAATTCAGAGTTATAAGTTGTAATTTACTAAAGAAAATACATGAGAAATAGAATTTTCTTTATGTTTTTTTTTTCGTGAATATTTTGAATTGTAATATTGTACAATTTAAAATTGTAGTTAATACAATTTAACGATTTAGAATTGTTGGGTAAACACTTTAAAGTGTTTAAATTTAATAAATATTTTTTATGGAATATTATTTCGAAATCACATAAAATTTTATAATTAACTAGCGGTAGCGATACGCCCCAGTTTCACACAGATATATTTTTTTCTGCAAATTATGTACTCAAGACTTCCTCGTTTATACCTATTTTTTATTAGTGAAAACAGTAGCAAAATCCTTTGGGTGATTTAGAAGTTAGCGGACAGAAGCGGACAGTGACTTTATTTTAAAATATATCTATAGATATAAATATAGAAGATATACGAGTAGATACAGTTAGACACAGATATAGAAGATAAGTAAAGATTGTCAAAAGTATCCACCATCGTAAAAAAACATTTAAAAAATATTAATGATATTGTATTAAATATTTTAGTGTAAATTTACTTACTTTTTATACAGCCAGGGTACAGCAGTAAGTATGTGATTTCAGACAATAACCATCGATTTTTATATATTAAAAAAAAAAAAAAAAAAACTTATGAGTATACACACACAAATTACCTATACAAGATGTGTAAATTATCTTTAATAATTGGAAATTAATTTAATTTAGTATTAACGACAAACAAACACAGCAAGATCAAAACAACGACTGACTTTTAAATATTTTTCCACATCTCATTTTAACATACAAGTCTACAACACAATAGGCACGTAACCATAGGCGAACATTAAAACGTGGAACAATGACCAGAGTCAATACTAGCAATAGTACGAAATGTGCAGATTTATACACAGAGATGGATCTAGACATTCCTCAACACGAACAGTTTGAATATATTACACTTAAATGTATTTGTTAAAGAAATTTAATTCAATTTGATGTTTATACTTAATTTTTTATTCTTAATCAATTGAGTTTTTTTAAAATGTGAAGTCCGTCAGACAGACTGAAGGTCGACTTGGTGGTAAGTGGTTTCTGTAGCCTACAGACACAAGCAACGCCATAAGACTTAATATGGGGGCGGAGTGCAAAGATGTGTAATCATGTAATTATTTATTAATATTTACATTAAAACAAGAGTAAATATGAAATATATTTTGTACAACATTTTTTAAACACACTGTAACAATGATAACTATACATTACTTTCTTCAAAATTAAATGAGGTACATGTACCGCAAGGAGTTATTTACTCCAACGATAGGTGCTCCAATGCAAGTGCGCCGCCGGTATTTGTTGGATTAAGAAGCGATAGGGAAATGGGTTCTCGCATTTCTTAATCCTTCACCGAAACACAACAGCAATCATTGTTGTCAATAATTTCACGGGGATCTTCTATAAGGGGGTGATTACTGCCGCTAGACGAGCTGCCCAAATGACTATGGAACGTTAGTATGCCTAAAGTATGCAACTACATGCAACATCCAAACTGCCAATTTTGAAAAGTTCATTTCCAAAGGTGGGTCCTGTCGGGATTTATATTCCTCCCCGTCCGCTGCCCCTCGCGCTGCCGGCAATAATTCCCTAAATACTGCTGCAGCAGGATCGAGAGAAGTGTGTGTTTATATACTGCCCCTGCCCTATTCACTTCGCTTTCGAGTTTTGGCAGACGTCCAAATAATTACAGCGTCTGTGCTGTGTCTTTTTACGATACGAGTACATAATTATGTTCGATATTTAAAAAATATAAAATACAATAAAAGAAAGTTCGTCATAGAAGATGCTGGATAATATCTATCCATCGTAATATAACTTTGTAAGTACCTACCAACTTACTTAACTGATATACGAGTTCTATGCATTAAATAATCAGTTAAAAACAAAAACACACGTCCAGGCGCTCGGCGAGAACTGAGCGACAGAGCAGAATGTAAACACGCACTGCCGCTCGCGCTGCCGAACAAAAAACTGCTCTTTTGGGGAGCGCCGGGCAGCGCGTGGCAATGGCAGTGGCATGAGAAGTATCGTATTTACACACTCGTCTTGCCAATTTCCCTGCCCACTTCCCTGCTCACTTCGGCTGAATGTAAACGTAGCATAAGACATATGTATAGCGCCTTATAGCGCTAAGGCAAGCACCTTAACAATTCGACAACTGTGTGCTCGACAAATTGTGTATACTTAGTTAACATATTGGTTTTTTTTTGGTAAGAGAGTGACAGACAGGCTGGTGGTTAACTTGATGTTACTGGTGACTATATACCGTCGTGTATTGTATATGAACAAGCAACACCAGGATTCATGCTATGTCTTTACAGACAAAAGAGTAGGTAACAGTAAAAGGGAGGAGATGAGAAGAGGGAAAATAGGCGTTCCTTATACACTCACCGAAACAACAGCTCACGTGCTATTATTTCATTGTGGTCTTTTTACAAATATTTAAAATTATTCATATTTTACATTTCATATTCCATAATTATTTCACTGTAATTACTTATAACTGTAATTTGTATAAATTGTAATACATATTTGATAAAATATAATTACTACTAAAATATTTGAGAAAATACTTACTTAAAATACCTATTTAAGTCGTAATAATTCGTCCCTGTATATTTTTTTGTTTAACCCTTTTCATTCGAATGTCCATTGTGAGAATGTTCACGTAACAAAAACTGTAATAATCGTGGCCATTGAAGATATAATGACCTAATAAACATTGTACAAAAGGTTAACAAACACAAAAAAAAATTCTTTGGAATATGTAAGGATGGTAGTAGTGCATGATTCCACGTTTCAAGTATAAACAAATCGTTTAACATGATTTGTTTATATTTCCCGGAAGAGGTCCCGGGTTAGATTCCCGGTTAGGAATGAACTTTTCATAGTTGGTTCTGGTCTGGACTCTGGATCTGACAAGTAGTGGCAGGGGCACATTGCGTTTCACAGTTGTTTGGGCAGCCCGAAATAACAGAAGACCACCGTGAAATATCAGCGTGTATGCTGTTGTGTTTCGGTGAGTGAGTAAGTTGTTGCCAGAGCCGATTTCCCTATTCCTTTCTATTCCTTTTTAAGCAGCGCGCTTGTAACATCTGTGGTGATGATTGTGTTATAAGCAACGGTAGTCACTTACCATAAAGTGTGACGAATCATGTTAAATTAATACCTGTATCTATAGGTAAATATACCTGGGAGAAACTTCGAGAAGAGCCAACTTCAAGAAAGAGGTCAATCGTCGAATCCAGCTCGGATGGGTATAGCGTTCGGGAAGCTACGAAACTTCTTCTGGTCCAAAATTCCTCAATGTCTCTGAATAAAAGTTTTCGACCAGTGTGTCTTGCCTGTGACGACAATACTCACTGTGTATTGTCTGTCTGTGAAATCGTAGCTCTCAAACGGATGGACTGATTTTGATCCCGATAATTTTGACTGACGTCATCCCGAGAACATGTTTGATTGATGTAAAAATTGGTATACCTACCTACTGTTGCTTCGGTGGTATTTTCATGACATAGTAACCTTGACCTGATGCTGTAAAATCAAGTGTTGTCTGTGGTTTACCTACCCAACTCCTTAGTAACATTAGAAATTCGGGGGTGATTTTAGTTATAAGTAGCTTGTATATGTGAGTATAGACTAGCTGGTGCCCGCGACTTCAACCGCGTTAAAAAATGAAAAATATAACACCTGAAAAAATATCCGACACCCTTATCGCTGTGACGACGACGGTGGCGCCCCATTTTTCATATTTTTGGTCGATCCCTCGCGAACCTAACCATTTTTTCCAGGACAAAAAGCCTTATAAACTTACACATATTAAATAAATGAAAATCTGATTTAAAAGTCCACAGTCAAAATCCATTAATTGAACAGAGTTCTTTTTGTAGTTCTTATTTGACTCGCACTGGCGACACTGGATTTTGTTAGTGGCGCCAGTGTTATAGCAGCTGTGATAGTTCTGTGAATTAACGCTAGATGTCACCACAAAAATCTGACTGAACATTTTCTTGAAGGTTCATAGTTCAAATAGTATCTCATTTTATGGACAGATGGCTCTATTGTATGTTTAAGTGGGATGCTATTTTTGCAAGAGGGTTCGATTAAGCCTTAATTAATTTAAAATATCAAATTTGATTACTGACTGAAAAGTCACAGGGTTGCTCATTTGGTGGTAATCACCATCTAATAGAAGACCCAGGTAAGATAACAGCATGTGTGCTGTTTTGTTTCGGAGCGTACCTAAGAGATGCCATATCCTTTCATTGAATCTTATCACATATAGGTAACCTATAGGATGTAAGCCTTTACCCTTCCTGCCACCCTTTATCGTAAAAAAAAATCGAATAACTGTAGGTATTCATACTACTTTGCTGTGTTATTTTCTAATTATTATTTTGAAAATAACAAAATGTAACAAATTTTTTCGGTATATTCCTATACAAGCTGTAGGTAACTATCTCTTCTAAATTCTTATCGTGTGAGTACTATTTTTTCTCTAAAAAAGAAAATGTTTCTCAGAAAACAACATAGGTACTTTAAGAGTAGGTAATTTATGATTCTCCCATAAAGGGGATATTTATATACCTACCGAATATTCAATTACTTACGAGAGTTGTTTGTTTTGAGAGGGTGCAAGAATGGCTTGTTACCCCTCTCTGCCTTCACAATTCATTAAACACCTCAAACTGCAGAACTTACTAAATAAATAACAAGGGGAGACTCTCGGGTAGGTACCACCGCTACGTGATTTGAAGTTCATGCGGAGTATTAGGCGAGTACCTACCTACTATTATAGTTTGAACTCTCTTGCTTTTGGTGTAATATGGAGTTAACGGGTCATAGTGAGTTTGTTTATTAAGGATACTCATAAAGCTTGGGTTTCGACCCTATTTAAGTATATCGGGTCATCTCATTTAAATAAGAAATTTCATGTGTAGCAAGTTAGCATACTACAATAACATACTTAATCTAT
The DNA here is from genome assembly GCA_936446665.2 of Synanthedon andrenaeformis. Taxonomy (NCBI): domain Eukaryota; kingdom Metazoa; phylum Arthropoda; class Insecta; order Lepidoptera; family Sesiidae; genus Synanthedon; species Synanthedon andrenaeformis. The sequence continues at coordinate 7,689,174 of OW387785.2, forward strand.
GAACTTACTACTAGGTACTTATCTACTCATGAAGAAAACAAGAACATTATTTTCTTCGTATTGGTTAAATAATGCAAATGGAGCCATAATCCATTTTATGGCTGTAACTTAACTGCTAACCCACATAGGTATCGAATGAATATTTTTTTAGGTTTTTTGTAAGTTCACGTCATGTTTGTTATATCTATTAAATAATTCGTTATATTAATAATTAATATTGTTATTTATTTATAAATTTTTCTTTAACGATTCAATTATATATAAATATGCTATGATAAGAAAGTTCCATGAAGACTTAGAGAAGTGGTATACCTACTTAGGTTCCCATAAAAAAATAAATCAGCAGGCAACCGTTGTATGTATGAGTTTTTGTTTTGCTTCTCCTGCAAAATGGTTCTAATTATGTTACCACATTTAGATTTATTTTTGTGGATAGATTATGAAAAAGTAATTTTATACTTTATTGTTGGATTACCTAATCCAATAATTTTTAATTTATTGAAATAATTATGGATACCTATAATAATTTTACATAATTATAAAGAAAATAATAGGTAGTGCTTACTTCAATACATTTTATTAGTACATCACTTTGGATTAAGGGTTACAAATAAAACAACATACAGGTAGGTATATAAATAAAGAGAAAATTATTTTATTCAGTAGGTCATAACAACGTCAAATATTCTAAAAAGCGATTAACCAACATAGGTAGGTTATAGGTACTACTTAGTTATCTCTACTCAGTGATCTCAGAGTGTCACATGCTCAGAATACTGATTACACTGGAAGAAGTCCAACTTATTTGCATTTTTATTACCTATTACTAGCTAGTAATAACTCTATAGACACACATATTGTTATATAGACTAGTGTCCGTCCGATGGTCTAAATCCGACCAATCCGACCATAAATAATTCCGTCGGAAGGAAAGAACTCCTTGATTTTTTTATTTATAAAATTAAAGCTCGCTACTAGCTACTAATAAACAAAGAGAATCGAGTTTTTCACAAGATTGTAGTGTCTACTGTCGTTTTTATATGTTTTTAAAATCAATGGAAATGTTTAAATATTATTAGAAATGTTTTTAACACAAAAGAAATCTGTACAAAATTTTCAAATAAAAATGTGTAATCACATAGAAGCTTTGAAAGTATAATACGAAGCTTGTTTTTATAAATGCTTTAATTTCGCGAAATTTGATGTTGTTTTGATGATGTTGTTTTTATAATACATTTATATCTTAGATTAATAAAACAGTCGAACTTTTTTTATTAAATCTTCTTGATATCTGTGTATTACTGCAGAATTATATTATCGCTTATTTGTTTTTAAAGAACCACCAGTGATTTTAATCCGTTCGGAGGTGCGTTAATGTGGCAAGATATCGGTACATAGTATGAGGTAATAGTAATTTCATTTATGCGTGTTAAAGTATTAAACTTATGAGGTACTAAACAAACGAGCAGCAGCTCGATATCCATTACCGGCTGCCTATTACTGCGGCTATAACTATCTCGGTGGTGGCGCGGAGTGGTTCTGTGTAATTACAGAGCTAAAAGTAATCATTAACTCCCCTCCAGTGCTCGCTAATCAAAGGTTTAATGGTTGAGGAAATGCGGGTCTCTTATGTGAGGATTGTGTCTTATAACATACTCCAATAATTGTAGTTAAGTATAAGTAAGTATCCAATTAGGTAGAGCCAACTTTGAGAAGCAAGTCAATCTTCGAATCCAGCTCGTTTGGGCAGAGTTGGCAGCTCCAATTTCCGCGCAGCGGGGTTAACTATGGAAATGAATTTTTCTGTTAGCTCTGGTCTGGATCAGGCACAGTCTTTTGGGCAGCCTGTCTGGCGACTGTAACCACCCCCCGTATAGAAGACCCTTGAAATAACACCATATGTGCTGTTGTGTTTCGGTGAGTGAGTAAGGGATGCCAAAGCCCATTTCCCTATCTCTTTCCCAATACCTTATCGTTAATCTTACTGTAATTGGCAGCGCACTTGCACCACCGTTGCTTGTATTATAGGCGATGTTAGCCACCTACCATCAAGTGGACCGTCAGGCTGTCTGCAAAACATAACATAAAAAATGTAATGTTAATTTTAATGTATCATTTGTGTAAGGGGTACATATATTTAAACACAATGTAAGGTCATATAAATTCAGCTAAAATTTGATGGCGATAGTTGCACTCAGTATAATATCGATTGCTTCTCTCCTTTTGCCCAAAATGGCTCATTTCACAAACTTCGCAAGCACCCTAAAAATCCACCCTCCGGAAGTACTGTTGGGGAGCGCAGCGTCCGCCATTACTACGAATTTGATAGAAAAGGACGCACACATGAGCTATCTCGGGAGGAAAAGAGAAAGACAATTAGGTGCGAGAGAAGTTCATCTCGTTCCCCTCAAATGTAAAGTAGGATCGAAGGAGCTTGGATTTTGTAGCCTTCAAATGTAAGTATGAGTTCTGAAATCTTGAAAACGTTTTACCATTAGGATATTTACAACATCCTTCATATATAGAGAAGGGTGGATAAACTGAAAAGAAAACAGTAAGTCAGTTAAACATTTTCAAATTACATACATACTAAGTATTCTATAAACTATTCTAAGAGAACTAATCTATCTATTACTAATACTAATATAATAAAGCTGTTATTATTGTTTGTTAGGTTGAACGCATTAAACTTTGGAACTATCAGACGGATTTTAAAAATTAATTTTGCGGTCTTGAGGAAGATAGATATATAATTTATCATCATGCTATGAACCTAAGAATCCGAGGTGGGAGTCAATTCTTTAAAATACAGACATACTTGTCGTCTCTCTTTATAATATTAGTAAGTATAGATATATTAATTGGAAATTGAATTCAGTTTCTCTAAAGTAAGAGTGCCATATTTAGAAAATTTAATTGTTTTTCTTTATTAGTATGCGTTTAATAGTTCTAACGAAAGTAAACTTTTGAATTAATATATAAAATATAGTTTATTTAGACTAAATTTTTTTTGTGCTATATAAATAAGTATAACTTACTTTATTGCTTAAGTATTCATTATTCAAAATCAATATTTTAAAAATATTTTTAATATCTTAAAAATATATTGTAAATATTTTAAAATATAGATATTATAAAGAGAGAGGATTTGTATTTTTATATGTTTGTAATGAATAAACTCAAAAACTACTAATACCGATTTTAAAAATGTTTTCACCCATAGAAAGCTACATAATCAACGAACAACATAGGCTATATATAATTACTAGCTGGCGCCCGCGGCTTCGCCAAGTTTCATAAAAAAAACAGCTAGTAGGTATTTCATAATATTAATTTTGTTTACTATGTTGCTTTGTGTCCTCCTATCATTGCCTAAATGTGATAGGTAAATGGCGGGATACCTGCTTAGGTACCTTTTATTAAAATGTCTTATTGGAATTTCCCTTATGTGTAAAGGAGTCAAGCGGAATAAACTTTATGTGTCTCGTTATCGAAGCTGTTACTCCAAGTCATTTGATCACATTGGGGTGCATTTTGAATCGATCCTGCATTTGCATAAGTATAGCCACTTCCCTCGCAAAGGTCCCTCGCAGATCATTTAAATTCTGAGACACGTTTTTAATCAAACGCGGTAGGTAGTGTAAAGCAATTTGTGCAATTTTCATGTCAGTTCCGCTCGTAAAGATGCTGAGTAAATAAATAAAGGATTCATTTGCATTTTTGTCGTTGTGTTGACTTAGTCACGTTTTGATACATAAGTAGATTAATAAATAGTTAATAAGGTTTGCAATTAATTAATTAATAAATAACTTCATTAGCCTTTTTATTAAGTTATACTTTTATAACGAAATTAGCTGGTGTTATAGAAAAATATAACACCAAAGAAAATATTTGATATCTTTATCGCTGTAACGCGATGGTAGGGTCGCCATGGCGATAGTTTTTTATATGCTTAGACGATCCCTTGGGAACCTAACATTTCTCCAGGAAAAAAAAAAATCCTGTATGTTAATCCAGTTAATAAGCTATATGTGTGTCAAATTTCATCCAAATCAGTTAGGTAAGCCGTTTTTGCTTGAAAGAGTAACAAACATACATATATATGTATACATACATTCTTACAAACTTTTGCATTTATAATGTTAGTAGGATAAGTAGATTTTATGTGTAGTATACCCGTTATTCATTACCTATCAACTTTTCAAACGTCTACTTCCGTAAATGCATGGATATTAAAATTGACCCTGTAATTTATTTAGAAATAAAGAGAAAGAAATAAGAATAAAAACACACTTTTAATATTTCAGTAGGTACTCTGTGTTTTTAAAACTTTAAAAGCCTTAAAGTTTTGAAAAGCCTCAAACCTTTAAAGCTGCAGCCTTAAGAAAGCCTCAAGCAGGTAAATGACATTTTAGCCCAAGTAAAATTGATTATGTATAAGCGCAATTATTAATATTGGTGCATACCTTATTGTGGTAAGGTTTTAATATTTATGGTAGGTATATATTTAAAATTGATTGTAGATAAACAATACAAATTATGTGATTAAAAGAAATTCAATTATAAATCATTGAATATAGCTTTGGTACATATATATACTTCTATAGCTTAGGTAAGTTACCTACTTATTCTTAGGTAGTTAATAACTTCAACAATGGCGTTTTATTTAATAAACCAGCACGTGCGTTTAATTGCTTAACGGAATTAAGTTTGTAGGGGGTAAACATTAACTAAAGTGACGGTTATCTTAACAATGGATTATTATTATCCTAATGCGGGTTGCTTATAATTAAGAGTAATAAACAGAAACTAGAAATTCCTAGTTTAACTTTCAAATGAGGGGTAGGTAAGTAAGTACCTATGTCTGAATAAATTAGTTTTAATATAGACTGTAATTGGGAGATAGATACAAAAAATTCATTTCATGAGTTTTGCGGTTTTGTTTGAAAATCTATAATATAAAAATGAATCCCTAAATGTGTTGCTAAGCGCAAATTAAATTCACTAATGGACCTATCGATTACATGGACCGGTGCCCTGATGATAATCATGACGCCGAATAAACTCTATTCGACGTCATAAAGGCAGTTTTCGAGTAACTTAATACTCTTTAAAATCGAACCAAAATAATACGGATATTTACAAAATAAAATAGTCTGTGGTAGCAACTAAGTCCAGTCTTATTGATCAATGGGTATCTCTATTGAGATCTTTAGCTAGCTTACTTTCATAAGCTAAAGAAATAAAAAGTAACGCTTGCATAGGTATCCAAAATGTAATTTTCGTATGAATGAACGCGGAACTTTAGTAAGGAGAATATGGTAAGTAGTAGGCAGAGTAATGGCTATGTAGGCCTCAGGCAGCCGCCCTTTAATGGCGTCGTAATTGCGAACTGAAATTAAGTGTTATTTTTATGGTGATTTCTCTACTACTACTAAGTTGCTTTAACTAGGAGTAAAACGTTTTATTAATTGAAATAAATGTTGTCGGGGTTTTTTCTTATGCAAATGAGAGTTATAATATTATATTTTTGAGCATAAACTTCGTTTTTGTCTTGGACCATAAAATGCAAGAACAAAAAATTTATATTGAAAAGAGATAATGAACTTTATATATATTTATATCGCACATTCGGCAAGACAAGGGCATAACTACACTTTTTGTAATTTTACAGGAGAGCCATTTAAAGTTTATTTTTTTACATTCAATATTGTATTTTTCTGCTTATATTGCTTTAAAACAATTCTTGTTTTTGCATCTAATAATGCCCCACACTCTTGTGAATATTTTTTTAATTTAATAATGTTTTTAAGACACTTGTGCATATTTAACTCATTTTAAAATTTTTTGTAAGTTATGCCCTTGTCTTACCGAAGGTGCGATATATACTTCATTACTGTACTATGGAAGTATAAAATTCACAATAAAATCAGAAATCACTATACATAAATTTAGTAATTTTTTTTGACTACTTTTCGTCCTTCTATCTAACTTTTTATTGCAAATTTTTTTCTTAATCTTGTTTTATGCCATCATATTTTAAAATCAAAATTAAATACTTCCTACCTGAATGTGTAAGTATACCTGGCATGATGTGTTGTTCCTGCTTACCTGCTTACTTCAATATGGTAATTTTAATTGGCCTGCCACATTGAAAAACTGCATTAAGTTTAATGCCTAATTTAATTTTACATTTCGAATATTCTTAGTTAGATAAAAATCTTTGCTCGAAATAATTTCTGTTTCTCACAAAAACAAATGCCAAATGTAAAATTTATGCCGGTACATACCTGACCCTTGGAAGGGGTTAGCGTAATTTACGACCCCGATACAAGTCTCGACGCACACTGCGGCGCATGTGCGAACTTGGGCCCAACACCCATAAAACGCCCCGCCATAAATTACTCGCAACTTTGTATGTGTACGCCGAGTCTTAGTTATATGCTCCGTGAATGCTGATGCCAACGCTGCGAAATAAGAAACGTTTTATTAACTCTACAAGCTTAAAAAGGATTATTCACAAGCACAGAGCATACAGAAACGAGACGACCAGGCATTGAACTCCTTGTACCTAAATAAAATTATTATCCAACCATTGCATACAAAAAATGCAAAATATCAATTCAAAATGTATAATTAGTACATTTGACACAAGCTGTGCCTGCGACTTCGTATACGTGTGGTTTTCGGAATAGCGCGTAACTATTTTTGTTTTTAAATCTATTGGAATGAAACAAACACTAAAAGTTACGGCAAGCTTGCTACAAATATATCTGTGAAAACCGCAGTCAAATTGGCTAAGCTATTTCTGAGATTAGCGTGCAGAAACAACGATTCTATTATACTCGTATATGACAAGCTGTCGCACGCGACTTTGCCCGCGTAACTTTATAAATGTAGCTAAATGTATATAGGTAAATGTTCTATAGGTGAAAGAATTTTTTAAATTTTTTCAGTAGTTTTTGATTTTATTCATTACAAAAAAATTCACATATAATACAATAATACAATTTTTTTCTTTTTAATAACAGTAATAGATAAGTGGACTTGGATCAATAAAACAAACAGAATTCTGAATAAAACTGCGGATGGAGTATAGGTAGGTACCGTCACCGCATCTAAATTAATGGGGATTTTATACCATAGTTGTATACCATAGAGTAAGAGATAATTACATTACGATGTATCATCAGAAGAAAGTTGTTTTCATAGTATTACAAGGTTACAAAGTTGTAAATAGGGAAAATCTAAAGGATGGAAACTAGACAGGTATGCGTTCCGACGGGCTCCGTCTGGCCACTTATCAATGTGCCACTTTCAAAATAATAATCTTGAATTTTTGTTTGTAATGAATAAACTCAAAAACTACTGAACCGATTTCATAAGGTGAAATTCATTCACCAATATGAAGCTACAATATTAACGAATAACATACGCTATTATAGTATAAATTAATGAAATTGAACAATAAATAATTATAATTTGTATTTCTCATGGTTAAATTTTTAAGCAGTAGGTTTTGAAATCCTTATAAGCCTGAACAGCACAAATGATCTTACGAAAAGATATCTAAGATGTTTTAAGAAAATTTTAAATATTTTCGACATTGAAAAAATAAAAATAAAACGAGAAATACTTCAATGCGAAGTATTTAATAGCGCAACCAAAAAGCTTCCAACAATTCTGTAGTTACATCAATGGGGGACATTATCCTTTCTTCCAGGCGTCCATAAAACCTTATCTCGGAGAAAGCAAGGCGGGCGAGCGACGCAATCTACATAGAACTGATAATGGCAAAACCTTTATAAAAAGAACCACCTACTTTGCTGATGTCGAACTAAAATTGGACAATGTAATGAGACCCGGGAGCTCTTCGAATAGTGGATGCTACGTAAGTAATCTTGAAGCAGCGTAGTGGGCGGTTTATAGCTGCGGGAGGAAGGCTTTTATATTTATTAAGTAAGTTGGGCTTTCGGCAGTATTAATCCACCTTTATGGTGGGGTTTCTAAGCGCCTGCCGGGGATTGTAAGCAGAGATATGCTAAAATTATTTCACATTTGTTAAGTATATAGAATTATGCGGTAACTCGAAAGACCGCATTTATTAAAGGGAGTAGAAGTTAACCAGAGCTAAACCATAGCTAAAACCCTTCAATTAAGGCGTTAGTGTATGAGTGCCTAATGCAGAAAAATGGAAGTTTGCATTAGTATAAATGATGTATTTACCTATACTTATGCAAAATTCCATTTTTATACCTAGTCTTCCATTCTTTTTCAATTTTTAAGTCGCCAGTTGTAGGTAATTCAGTAGCATGCCTTGGTTATATTCAGAAGAAAAAATTGAATTTGATATAAGTAGGTAAGTTATCATTATCAGTACCTAAGCCTATCGGTCATGCGAAGAAAAAAAATTTAGTTTTCGGTTTTATGTACCTACTTATGAGTATATACAAATATTTTACGTGCGTCTATATGACATAAGTCGGTTTTAAGTAAGTAACTACATATTACCACAGCTTAGTTTCATTCTTACGGAACCTAAGTAGGTGTAGGTGTACCTACCTACGCAAGAGGACTGACTTACCTACTTTGTGATGTATACTGCGTTGATTATAACTAGATTTTTATTTATTTAAAGTATTCTTATGTGTTAAGAAGTCAAATTGATTTCGGTATACTTTGTTTGGGAGAGTCGTTGTTTGGAACCTAACCTATTGGACATTACTGAAATTTTTGTACAATATTAAGTGCACATTGACCTCGACAAGGCCAAATACGAGTTGTGGCCATATTAACCTCCAATTCCATTACTTTATCTGTGAGGCGAGCGAGCGTTTACGACCCCGCCCTGGCTCTGCGACCAGCCGACGGCGAATCACGCAAATGTGCCTTCATCACGCATTTACTGCCATCAAATAATGTGATTAGAAACTTATTCACCAAAAGCAATAAATACGTGTATTTGTTGAAATATTACGACTTTACTTAACATATCAATTTATTTTTTAATTGAAAAATGTGACTTGACGGCCTTTTTTTTGTTGAGGAGGGGAAATCACTGTTTACGGATTGCCCTTCGCCGACTAGGGCAGTCGACGAAGGGGTATGTGGGACTCGCCCGGCGATGCGTCTTATCACCGGGCACTACCGCACTAAAACCCCCCATATTCCACCATCGGCGGCAGATATGAGACCTGGAATCACAGCGAGGCCTTGTCTCCGGGCCCCACAATCGCCGCCGTGTCCTTGCGGACCCACCTTCAGCAGCTAGGCTGCGATCCACTCCTGTGGCGACCCACAGGAACATCAATGGGCCACCACACCTCTCATCAAGTCCCGGACGCCAGATGCCCTACTCCGGCGCCCGGAACAGCCGCAGTGACGTACACCGGCTCCTCGACCCCGTGTGAGGCAGTCTTTGGGGGGCCGGATTTTACCCGGGAGCCGCACGCACCGGAGCATACGTGCGGACTCAATCGGAACCGTAGACCTCAGACAACGGGCGAGGAAGTCTTCGGTCGCCGGATTTTACCCGGGAGCCACCCACTGCGGGTAAGTGGGGGCTCAACCGGAACCGTACCCCACAGACCCCTTCTCTGACCCAGGGGCGGCAACACCTCCGCCGGGTGAGCAGGGACCTGGGTCCACCCCCCGGGTTTCCCAGGATCCCTGACTCACCCCCCCCCGACGACAGCAAGGCGAGAAAGCAGAGGGGAGGGATACTTGTCCAGCCCCAGCCGCCGAGGTTTGCCCTCTTCTCTGGTGTACTCCGCCACGAGCTCCGCCACGAGCACACGGTGTGGGCCTTCTTGGTCCCCTCGCCAGGAACTGGCGAGGGTAAGCCCCCCCACCACGACAAGGTCATGGCCAACCTATTGACTTGACGGCCTGGATTTTCATATAGGCAATGAAATACTTAAAAATATGAAAAAAAAAAAATAATGGGAATAATATTTTAATTATAAATAAGTTAATATAGATACATAAAAATGCTTATTTTATACAAAACAAAAGACAGTCTGTTGTACTTTAATGTTATGGGAAATTGATCTAATTATTACATATTAATGGAAAAATAATAATTTTTAATGGTAAATGTTGCAGGTTACCTAAAGAAAAGCTTTTCCTTCAGGTTTTCGTCTTCATCACTATTAAATACAAGAAACACGGGAGGTGTGGAAATTCCCTGTTGATCCAGATGAGGTAAAGGATAAGTAATGGGTTTGAGGTATATTCTATCTATTGCAATACATTCCCCCATAGGACAGGCAGAGCCTATTGTGTGGGACAGAAATATACTACAATTTTAACATATTTCTGAAATAAATTTATGTATTCTTTCTTCTTTTTCTTTATTCATATAATTTTAAAAGCTAGCAAGCTAAATACTTTCTTATTTTGAAATTCGGATCTGTTTTATTTGAATAAGTCGTCTCAGCTACTCAGATAAATAATGAAGCATATAACTTTTCTTGTAATTAGGCAAGTTTACGACGTTGAAATACCTTCACGTGAGTTAATGACTGCGAAGCCGTAGCCGGTATCGTTATCTACTGGAATTTCACCTTAATCAAGCGAGCACGTTCGTTCGACCTAAAACACGACACACGTCGACTGTTTTAAACTCAAGTAGGTATTAATGGAGTAGTGGCCACAATGAGTACCTACCTACGTAGTGGTAATTACAAAGTTGTCTTAATGATACTAGCGACCCACCCCGGATTTGCATTTTTTCTGCGAATTTTTCTTCTGCTATTGGTTATTGCTCGTTATCCCTTCATTCCATTAGTGAAAACCGCATCAAAATATATTGAATGGTTTAGAGACAGTAATCGGTGAAACAGTCACGAAATTTTAGCTATTTTATAATATGTATAGATATAGATACGTACAGTACTTCGATATAAACTTACCGAAGACCACGGTGAAACCGTGAATTACAGCACGTGTGCTGTTGTGTGATGCCAGATCCATGCCATTTGTAAGAAAACACAGTAATAAAATGGTTCAAATTAGTAAGAAATGCTTGACATTGACTGTCGTATAAAAGATTTTGTAAGCCTAAAACATTATTTTTATGTTAGGAAAATTTTTCTATTGAACTATCCGATCTGTTTCTCATAAGAATATTATAAGATTTAAGTGAAACGTTGCTCCCACTATGATCGAGCCTTTATAAAAATATTTCTACCTAGCATTTCACGTAAGTAATGTGGATAGGTACCTACGGGTACCCCACGTGAATGTTATCATATTTTTACGGGCTACGTGAAAATGCGCACTTTTATGAGGGCGTTTTATTATGTTCTCTAGATTAGAAGCGTGTTCCAGTGGGGGTTGCTAATAGAAAATTCTACATCAAAATATACGTCGAGCACAATTTTTATATAAAGGATATTTTTCCATAAATAAAATTAATAGTCATAGGTTGCGTCAGGTGTATTATTTAAAATGGGTAACAGGTTGCGTTAGGTATTTTAAAATAAATAGTAATATGTATAGTTGATATTGATAAATTGAGATATAAATAAATATAAAGGCTCGTTAGTGCAAAAAATCGTACATTTACCTATCTCTTACATCTGTTCAAAAAATACATTAGTACAAATACTAAAAAAAAAATTTTTATGTTGTAATTTTGATACAACGTGGCATTTAAATACGCCAGTGTATTAAAGTTAGTTATTAAAAAAATAAAAAGCCTCAAACAAAATTACTGTGTAAATGTATTGTCTTTTTAATCACATACCTACCTCTTATTAATTAACTGTTGAACCACAAAAAGCATTATATCCGTTAGTACAGATAGTTCAATGTGTGGATATATATTCAATGTGATACATTAAAAAAACAATTCTCTTTATTGGCAAAAAGAGAAGGTTGATGCGAAGCGGAAATTCGGGTGGGTCGAGGAAAAACGCGAGGGTTATGACGCGTGAAAGAATCGGTCGGTATTTATGGGAGAAGTTATTGTTTGAAACGTCTAAGTCGTAATTCCGCGGCATAAACCAGCAGGCTTCTATGCCAGGCTTCACATTCACCCCCCATCCTTAATGCCTCCTACTGCCAACACCCGCCACCCTTCGGGGATGCTGTTTTTCCCGCGCGAAATGGCCCGTTTGAAATTGTTGTTTTATGGAAGTTTTTAGTAGTTGACTTCGCCGGGAGAAAATATAAGAACAGCAATCTTTATGTAGATACCTATCTACCTATATAATACTTAGTATACATTTATACTAAGGTACTTACATACCTACTTATATCTTTGTAATTTTTATAGACATTATGCCTTCCTATTGGTTACAGTCAAATATTATTTGATGTCTTTATCTTTTACATAGTAAAAAACAAAGTCGCTTTCCGCCGTCTCGTCTGTGCCACCGCATGCAAGCTTACTATTAGATCTTTTAAACTACGCAACGGACTAATGCGGTTTTCACCATCAGTTAGGTAAGTTTTCACGAAACCTAATTCAGTTTTTATGTAATTAAAAAATAATAATATTACAACCAAGTCATCGAAAAATAGCTTTACATGGCTTACGTAGACTAATCCTTAAGAGATATATAAAAATGATGTACTAGATAATTGTAGTTCTTCTTAAATCCATTTTTCATTTTTTTTCTTTCGCAATTGGTTACGAAATTCCAGTTTCGTACGCGGCTGAAGGGATTACCTATGTCTATCTGTTACGGTTGACACAAAGTAACCATTTCTTTCATTAAAACTTTAATCTCAACATGTTATAATTCCGTTATGTCTGTTTCTCCGTGAATAAGAAATTAATGGTGAAACAGATATAAAAGGAGAACAGCCACTTTATTTCATAAAATACCTAGATTTTGAGTAAATATAAGGCTTGTTACTAAATTGCATATAACACATATAAATTATTAGAACTGAACTACATTAGAAAACCAAAACTTGAAGCGTCTCATTCGGCTTCAACTTTTTAAACCCATTTAAAAAATATTGAAAACATCCAACGATAAAAACTGGAAATAACGGCCTGTCACGAAATAATATACAGCAAAATTATCTCCACCATTTTTAAAGTTGGAACGCGCTGTCGATGTTCGAACGCGATTGGTCCCTTCTTGACAGCTGCGTGAAATACGTCGCTGCGCTGAGCCCGTTGGCTTGCCTCGACGCAGCGGGGGACAACATGGACCCACTAAAATCCCCTAATGAAATTAAATTCCTCACATTTTGGATTTGCTCGTAAATAACCTGTATCTAATCCACTGATTAATGTACATTAATGGAGTTTTATTTGTTTTTAATCAAGTAAAGTAAGGAAAATTTCTCATTAAAATTAGGCAACAGGTAATATAGTTTACCTACTTTTTTAACACTTAACTGGTAACTACTTATCTATACTTATAATACATTTTATTAACTGTGAAAAATTAATTAAATTAAATATCTACTAAATTTGTTTACATTTTAAAAAAAATTGTAAAAAGTATCTAGATATTTTTTTTGTTTGAAACATACTTTCCTACCAATTCTCTTACAAAGTTGTTTATATTTCATAGTCTGCGAGTTATTTACAGTACATATTTAAATTGTAGCAGAAGAATTCAATAAGAATTTTAAATGTTAAACAAATAGGTATAATATAGGTATAATACGTAATAATTGCGATAATTTTACGTAAATTGGAACAAACATTTTCATTTTCATTTTCAGTGTTTAGGATTATGAAAAGAAAATTACAGATAACAAATATATAGGTTTATACATATTTACTTACTTGCATATTTACTTTTATATATTATAGTAGGTATTGAAGACTTATTATGATTATGTAAATACAAATGGCCATCGGAAGAATTCAGTAGGTACCTATATTATAATTTATTGAGATCTTCTATAAAGATAAGGCGACTGTTTTTGCGTGCGACAGTTATCTATAAATCTTACCGATAGTTTTAAATATACTTGCTTACAATTTATGTACCTAGGTATATACCTAGGTTTATATACCTATTACTGAAAATCTATATGAACTCTACAGTAGGACATAATGTACTTACTTACAGTTCTATAGTATGAGGAAGTTCCGAATAGACGAGATATTTTTATGAGAGTAGATGGCTTACAAATCTGTGTCGTATATCTTGGGTACGGGAAATCCTTTGGCACTCATGCGATAGGGAGACCCTAATGTCTCCCGATAGGAAACCGTCTTAGCACTTTAAATACATTTTAGATAACAGTGTATTAGATAGGCCGGTTACAAAATGACAATTTTACGATGGACAATATTGTCGTGTAACTGACGGTACGCCACCATATGGAGCAGTAAACGGGTTTACAACTCTACAGATGATTTACTGGGCGCATTCCTCGGGTGCCTCTACAACTTATATGGCCGGTGTAAATGTACCAGATTAACGGTGAAGGACAATCTCAATTATAACTTAGTCATAGTTGATTCACTCAAAACTTAGTGTTCTGAGTTCTGACACAATCTATATGGTTGTGGTTTATTATGAGGTTATCAAGTTTCTTGCAAGATATTGTCGTGAAGCGACAGTTAAAATAAAAAAATGAAATAGATATTTACAGATATATTTCATAGAATATTTACAAATAATATATATAAAAAAAAATGGATGAATTGAAAGTTGTGTAGAGTGTTATGAATGAAGTACAGGTGAATAAATAAAGATTAAAAAAAAACAGCGTCTGGGGTGCAGTGGTGAAGTGCGTCCGGGGTCTCAGCACTGACTCCCGGAACGATATGATGCCGACGGGCAGCGGCGATGGGTGCGTCCGGAGTCTCAGCACCGACTCCCGGAACGACACGATGCAGACGGGCAGCGGCGATGGGTGCGTCCGGGGTCTCAGCACCGACTCCCGGAACGACACGATGCAGACGGGCAGCGGCGATGGGTGCGTCCGGAGTCTTTGCACAGACTCGCGGAATGACACGAAGTGAAGCGTGCAGTGGTGAAGTGCGTCCGGGGTCTCAGCACCGACTCCCGGAACGACACGATGCAGACGGGAAGCAGAGATGGGTGCGTCCGGAGTCTCTGCGCCGACTCACGGAACGACGCGAAGTGAACTTTGCTGTAGAGAAGTGCGTCCGGAGTCTCAGCACCGACTTCCGGAATGACACGAAGCAGATAGAGGCAAGACAGGCCAAATTTTAATATTGTATCGCAGAGAGGAGCGACAACACACTGATTGATTTTCATCAGTCTAGCCGGCTAGAAAACCTTCGAAATAATATTTTGAAAATTAAATTTAGAAAATAATAAATATATATGGCCAGGACATTTCAAATTTAGAGGTGAGGTTGTATATAAAAAGGAATAAAAAATGAGCGAGAAAGCAACAATGTAATGAGAAAGCATGATGTCAAAATATTATGGGAACTATGGCGACGAAATAAATAAACAAAGAGATTATGTCAAAAATATATAAATTTACGTTTTTGAAATTATATGAGGACTAAATGCATGTAAAACGTATGATAAAATATAGGAAAAAGTATAGCAGACATTCGGAAAACAGGCTGTCGGTAAGATAATAAGGAAACAAGGGAAAAATGTGATGTAAATGATACGTGAATGACATGTAGGCCGAAAAATATATAAAATACAGGATCTGAGGCGTTATCCAGGTTAGTAGCGTATCCAGGAATGATGTATGAAGTGTATGAACACGCTACATTTCCCCGACAACCCCAGAAAAATTTTCGACCGAGAAAATTTTGATTAAAAACCAGATAGATCCAGGGGACACAGCTTTGCAGATTCATACATCAACAGACATGCTCAAGCATTCATCTTCAAACACACCGTCTTCTATCATTCTGGTACGGGTGGAGTTCACATTCAATGACTGCCACTCGAAAAGGGTGATCCCAAATGACGGGTAAGGCTTATTTATGGAGTTGTCAGCCGCTCCTTTGTAAAAAAATAATGACCTAGGGCTTAATTTAACGAGTAGTCAGCCGCTCGTGAAGAGTGCTAAGTATAGCACTTAAGAGGTGAAGATAAAACTACGTAAGACTCATCTTACATAGTTAAACTTCAAGCTTTAGAGCTTGAAGTGGAGGCTTCGCGGCATTAGCATATGCGTAGAATAGAGCATTTGCTCCAAAACTTTAGTTTACAGGCTTAAAAGCTTGTATAATAAAATAAAATAAAAATTTTGAATAATGAATAAATGAGATGAAATGATGAAATTGGGTTTAATTAGGTTTTAATGTCTTTGATATGCCATTTGCCCTTAGTTCCGTTGGTGTCTTCGAGAATATACACCAACGGTGAAAGCTTTTTAGAAACTTTACACTTGACGAACCAGCATTTCCTAATACTCGATTCTTAAGCCAAACGGTATCACCGACATTAAATTCCTTAAAAAACGAAGTTCATAATGAGCACTATACATAGCGTGCGCTATGTATAAAGTAGATTGAACCTTATTTGTTCAGTAGGTCAAATTTTATTTGTTTAGCCATAATTGCCAAAACACAAAACACAAAATCAAATTTTAAATGAAATAATCAGATAACAAATAAAGTTCAAATTTACCTTATTTCCTTCTGTAAAGATAAAATGATATTAATGTGTTAAATGTAGTGAGATGAAACAGCAAAATGAAGAAAATAAAATTTCGAAGGTTTTAGATTGACAAAGAAATGTAGGTCCGAAAATAAATCCAAAAAATGCACTAGAAGAAGTGTTGTTTTAGAATTTAGGGGGGTGTGGGAATTTAGAAAAATTAGTTGGGCGCCAAACTGTCGTGAAGCGACAGTTAAAATAAAAAAATGAAATAGATATTTACAGATATATTTCATAGAATATTTACAAATAATATATATAAAAAAAAATGGATGAATTGAAAGTTGTGTAGAGTGTTATGAATGAAGTACAGGTGAATAAATAAAGATTAAAAAAAAACAGCGTCTGGGGTGCAGTGGTGAAGTGCGTCCGGGGTCTCAGCACTGACTCCCGGAACGATATGATGCCGACGGGCAGCGGCGATGGGTGCGTCCGGAGTCTCAGCACCGACTCCCGGAACGACACGATGCAGACGGGCAGCGGCGATGGGTGCGTCCGGGGTCTCAGCACCGACTCCCGGAACGACACGATGCAGACGGGCAGCGGCGATGGGTGCGTCCGGAGTCTTTGCACAGACTCGCGGAATGACACGAAGTGAAGCGTGCAGTGGTGAAGTGCGTCCGGGGTCTCAGCACCGACTCCCGGAACGACACGATGCAGACGGGAAGCAGAGATGGGTGCGTCCGGAGTCTCTGCGCCGACTCACGGAACGACGCGAAGTGAACTTTGCTGTAGAGAAGTGCGTCCGGAGTCTCAGCACCGACTTCCGGAATGACACGAAGCAGATAGAGGCAAGACAGGCCAAATTTTAATATTGTATCGCAGAGAGGAGCGACAACACACTGATTGATTTTCATCAGTCTAGCCGGCTAGAAAACCTTCGAAATAATATTTTGAAAATTAAATTTAGAAAATAATAAATATATATGGCCAGGACATTTCAAATTTAGAGGTGAGGTTGTATATAAAAAGGAATAAAAAATGAGCGAGAAAGCAACAATGTAATGAGAAAGCATGATGTCAAAATATTATGGGAACTATGGCGACGAAATAAATAAACAAAGAGATTATGTCAAAAATATATAAATTTACGTTTTTGAAATTATATGAGGACTAAATGCATGTAAAACGTATGATAAAATATAGGAAAAAGTATAGCAGACATTCGGAAAACAGGCTGTCGGTAAGATAATAAGGAAACAAGGGAAAAATGTGATGTAAATGATACGTGAATGACATGTAGGCCGAAAAATATATAAAATACAGGATCTGAGGCGTTATCCAGGTTAGTAGCGTATCCAGGAATGATGTATGAAGTGTATGAACACGCTACAATATTTAATAATTAAAATAAAAAATTTTACGCTTTACAAAAGTAATTATAAGAGCAATAAATATATCTTATATGTAAGTTATTAATCTGTGGACACGCTTGTGAAATTGTTTTAATTTTTTTCTCTTTTTTTCTATCTTATCGACTTCTATAATACTATCAAAACGAAACAATCTCTATAATTCGGTTACTGACGATGCCTCAGATTTAGTAAAATACTAGACTGGGTGACCGAGCTTCGCTCGGCCAATGAAAGGTTTAAAGTTTTTTACATGTAAGAAAGAAAGTTTATTAAAAATTATAGAAAAAAAATTCAAGAATAATTAGTATTTCCAAATACATATTATAAAGCGAGCAAACGGTATTACTTTTGTAACTGTTCCATTAAAAAAAAACTACTTAAAACGAATTTTCTCAGACATAAGACCCAGACAGTTCGATTTCTAGACCTAAAAAACCCCTAACCCTAGATTTTCGTCAAAATCGTTAGAGCTGTTTGCGAGGTCGTCGTGGCATACAAGAATTCATCGTCTAGTATTGTAAGATAAGATAAGATACCTAGTTGTAGTTGTAGTGTACGCATGGCGAAATAATCTAAAAAAAAACTGTTTTACTACAAAGTGCTTATCACATTTTCTTCCAGTATGACATGTGACTGTGGTTTGTTAAATAATACTAGCTGGTGAGATGTGACTGCTGTTGACGCTTAAACTAACCTAAAATAAAGTTAACATTGTGTTTCCTTGAGATTGCCGACAGTTTCTTTTTTGTTTAGTTATTATTAGAAAATGGCACGGTAGGTAAGATGGAGTAATGCTACCCCATCTTGCCCCAAACTGAGAAAAATATTATTTTTGTTTGTTTTCCGTGAAATGGGTTTGTATTTTTTTGTGCTTTTCGTAGTTTTTCTTTTTAGAATGGTTCATGACTAGGAGGACACGCCATGTATGTATTGCATAGAAGTATATTCCGCTTCCATTCACGCTCAAATTATGGAAAATGGGCACATATAGTAGCTGTGCCGGAATCGACGATGATGATGACGAAGCCTTCCACGTCTGCGAGTTGTGCCAGTAGAAATAATCATCATTCTGTCTGATAATTCTCATTCACCCTTACCTCAGGGGGTTACCCCATCTTACTAGCACCATGGGGCAAGATGGGGCAAAACACCTTTATTTTTATTATGTTTTTTTTTTCTGACATGTATAATTAAGAGTTTCTAATTTCACCAAATATTAGAAGAGTAATAAATAGTTGTTAATTAAAACATAAATATGATTTTCTCACTACGTAAAGAGTTTTTTCTTTTATGGATCTTCAAACCTTAACTACCCCATCTTGCCACCCTCTAACCATAAATCAGTTTTATTTTTGTAAATGAGTGACCAATGTTAAACATTATTTACGAAGCCGCCAAGCCAACTAAATGTCCCAACAATGTATCTAGAGTTTCAGAGCCCACCCGTGATTTGAAATATTAAAACGCGACTCTTCTTAAGAAGTAAAGCATAAATTAAGGAAATCGATATGTTCCACAACAGCTATCGTAAATTAAATATTTTAATAACTAAAGCTAAAACAAAATATATTAAACGAAGGTACGAGCGACGAACGGGTGCTTTATAATTCCTCGTCGCTACAGATTAAGGCGCTGATCGTAACGCGTTCGGGTAATTTATGAAGCAGTTATAATTTATAAAGGGGTTCGTGAGTGTCTGCCCAAGGAGACACGGATATACAGCCTCCTTTTAAACTAGTTGTAATTTAATCAGTGTTTCTTTGAATTCATTTAAAAGTTTTGAGTACAAAAGAATAATTTTCTTATAACGACTAATTCTTTGCAGTTATGTTATATTAAGTATTAAGTACTTTTAATTTGTGTTGAAAAATGATCTGGGTGTGAGTAAAAATATTTAAATTTTGCTATATCATTTTGTAAATAAAATTTTGTAGTAAAATTTTGAGAGCACTTTGAACCATTCACAAAGAAAATTTTGAACTGATTTAATCATAATAAAAATATATTGTTTTAGCGTGTTTTCAATATTACTTTTCTAGCGACACATGCGTCCCGATTCGCTGTGTTTAATGTAGAGTTTACGATCCAATATTTTCATGCAAAGAGCGTCGTCGCCAAATGTGCTACGTTCGCCGTTGAAAAAATACACAGCCACGTCCTTTCGCACGTAAAAAGGATGCGACAAAATAAATATACAGTGAGCCACCCTTTTTGTCCATTAAACTGAGTCGAGCTTTTTTTCTGTTGCCTCCATAAAATGTGCCCCAATAAATATGTAAATTTAGCGAGAAAAAAACGGCCACGGTGTACGCTGCCTCGATTTTGTGAGTTTCACTTTCGATTGATACTTAAAAAACGTTTTTCATTGTCATTTGAACCATTATGTGTAGTTGAAAGGCATTAGAAACAGAGGCGCTATTCGATATTGAAAATGCTTGACGAATTTTTGACACTACCTACTTCATTTAAAAAAAAACTCTTCAGAACTATACTCATGTGATAGAAAAAGCTTAGTAATTGGTTACAGATAAGATTACGTTCTCTATCGCTAGCATTTTCATGCATCGTTCTTCAGATAGACAGACGGTCCGTAGGTGGCTACGGTAGCCTATTAACACAAGTACATTAAGCAATTAATGGGATTAAGGATAAGGCAGCATTTTCGGTGGACAGCGGAGCGGCAGCGGAATAAAGGCAGCGGAAGCGATACGCACTTTCAATATATTTAGTATGAACTGTTTTGTCTGAGTCATGAACGGATCGCGAAATCGCCAACCTGTTTGCGTTTATCGCTCTAAACGAGAGGATGTTTAGTTTATTTTCGTCTTGAACTTCAAGAAGATGTATTTTTTTTACTGAAAATTTAATTTCTACCTTTTTGGAAAGCTTGCATTGTGGAAAACAAACGATACTTCACTCCTCGAAAATATAATATCTCATGTATCTAATATTTTTAGAATGCCATTTTTTACTGGTGACTAGCGAGCGATTCCGCCCCTGCTCCCGCCCTCCATGCAAAAAAGCTAGCGTTCCGCTGCGTATTTTATTCCGCTCCCGCTCGCCGATGCCCACCGAAAATGCAGCTTAATAAGTGGAATATCCTAATAATTACATAATAACGTTTTAAAAATAAATTATGACGTGAGGATAAAATCGGATTGTTTATAATTATCACATACTTAGTCTTGGTCAAAGAGCCCTTTCAAACTAATGTGCATTTGATGATAATGTGAAGTGATTAAAATGAATGAAATGTGAAAAAAAAAACACTGAATTATTATAAAATGACCTACAACTAAAGAAGGGACTTGGGGCAATAGAAAATGACGTCACAATCACATTTTTATTATTGGCGTATACTTATGTACCTACGCTAATATAAAATCTCATTATACGTAACCTATATACATACCTACTTTAGCGAGAGCTATTATTATTATCTCTGCCTTTCAGGTATATACATACTAACATTGTCTGTGACTTACAGGTATTTTTAGTGTCTTATGTCCTTATGTCTTTATTCCTACTGTGGTTGGCAATACACTTGCAGCATAGGCGTGTTTTAGGGGATCGACAAGACTGTCTGATGACTTTTTAATAAAATTTTTTATTAAAAATACATATTGTACTTTCTTGCATATAATAAATATTATTCAATTGACAACAAAAAAATCTTCTTTTAAATTTTAACCTTTAATTAATTAATATCTTCTATTTATTTTATGAATTCTATTCAATGTAAATCCACACAGCACTTAAGACGCCACAAATAACAAAAAAAAAACCAAAGCTCTACATTTTTCCTTAATGAATGGTATTGATCGCAGTTGGAGCTATAAGCGAATAATTTACGACTGTTCCCGAGTTCGCCTCGCGTGCAGTTCCGAAGGTGTGTTATTTATACCCCCTTTTTATTTATGCCCCCTTTTTTCGCAGCTCGTAACGGCTGGCTATAAAGGGGACGTAATTTTAATTTCACGATTGGAAAGCTCGATTGGCCGGTTATGTGGCTTAATGAGTTTATGGCGGCAATGAGTGGACTTATAACGGTCGTGGGATCGAGCGATTTTGCGGTTCAAGGACGTTGGAAAATCACCACTTGTTAATTATACTAAGGATTTGCTCTTTTTTCAGGAAGCTAATATTAATTATGGAAGTGCGAATACGGTTAAATTGTTATATTAAAAATTATCTATGCTACTGCTACGGTAGGTATGTATAATTGAGGATGTATAATACAGGAATTCCATAGGTATAAGTATAGGCATAGGTGTACTTAAATAATCATATGGATAAGTAAGAAAATATATCGTCACTAATTCACCATCACCGCTACTTCAGCGGTGTTCCTGGGAAACTTAAAATAAGAAAGTGTAAATGTAACATTAATATTTAAATAAACCATGTCAAAACATAAGTAAAATTATAATAGATACAAGTAATACGACTAACAAATTTATTAAATTTATGATAAAAATCGGAGAAGTAGTAAGAAAACTAAATAAAACAAACTAGTAATAAAAAAAAATAGGTAAATAAAGACCCTGATCAAGTTAGGGGGTACTGGACCATTCCCCCTTTTTCTAGTCCACCCTAGTAATTGGTCGAGATTAATTTTATCAAACTTATTAAAGTCATATACACAGATTAATGTACATAATTATGTTTTAGCAATAGTAATATAATATGTTAAGTTGTTAATATTTGTTACAAAATAAATGACCTACGAGGGTGGTAGGTATAACCCCCGGGGATTAAAGAATTAATAAAACATAATTTAAAGAGATTTTTCAGTTAATTTAAATGCAAAAAAAATAATATTTTATAATAATTAATTTGTTAATAGTAAAAAATTAACCACAAGACTCACAAGTAATTAAGTAGAAAGAAGTACTTAATAAGTAATAGCAACATTTCAAAATCGTACCATAACATGGGGAGACACCTAATAACTAAGTAGTACTTTAAATTTGGCTTAAAAAATTTTCATAGTTAATTCAACAAAAAATAAAGAGGTATACCTACACTTGAGTGTAGGCTAAAATACGTTAGCGTTTCAATTGAAAAATTAACCAAAATTAACCATGAACCATAAATAAAAGCCACTTGAAAGTTGAATCTTATACTCATTCTTGAACCCCCTTATATTCCCATACTATAGTACCTACATATATTGGAAGAGATAAATCTTCACCGTACGCTCCGCCCATCTTTCCATTAACTCACAACTTTTTGTACATCGAACACATCTGTACATTTCTCCATATACGATACGGACGTAAAATATGTTATTTTTTATGCATATGTTAAGAATACAAGTTTCACATTTACAGAGACCTCCTTTATGCGAGCAAATCCTTTAAATACATTGTAACTTATTCATAACAGTTCTTAACGCGCGTGTATTTATGAATTATCATAATAAAATTTGCACAAAAAAAAACTTTTTAAAGCTCCACAAAATGGAACGTTTGCCTACCTACTTGATTTATACCTACTACCTTTAAGCTCGAGTTATGTTCGCCTCTTGTGTTTTTATTCCTTTTATTTGCAACTTTGTTATTTTCGGAGTCACTTAGTAAAAGATATGGCGTATAAAGTCGCATGAAGAAAACACTGTTTTCTATAAAATAGTTGGGGATGAAAGGAAAGTTGTAACGGCGTCGTTAACTTTGAACGTAAAGTCTGTGAATGGTTTCAAAAGAATATATATGTCGATAGAATTGTTAATAAAGAGAGCAAGCGATTTATTTACGGGACATTAGTGACGTTTTACGAGCATAATGATGACCGTATTGATTAATGCATCACTATCATTTTATGTTATTACGACATCGATGATATTTTGCAGCAATTTATCACTATGTGATTGTGCCATAAATGGGCTTCAAGTTAATGCGACCGATTGTAATGGAAGGTACATCTTCTTACAAATGTTTAAGACTATTTCACACACTGAAAGTTTGGAGAAAAGTGCATAAGTTTATTTTTTACATAAAGAAATTTTAAAATAGAATATTGGGCTTAAAAAGAGCTTTTTCAGACTGGAGAAACTGTTTTTATGGACAATTTGTGAAATTACAATATATAGTATTATTTTAATATGTATATTTTAAATATATTGTGCATAATTTATTTTATAGTAATAAAAGCTAGACAAGCAATTTTTGTATTTCCTACCTAAACTTAGTAAAGCATTGGTTATTGTCCAAACTACTATTACCTATAATATTATGATAAACTTATTGTTAGTGAAGGTTGAAGAGCAACCTTGATGAGTTTTATTGTACTTTTGTAACTATTATAATTTGATTTAATAAAACAATTTAAAAAAAACCTATATGAATAACATATAATTAATTTTTGATAAAAAATATTGAACAAGTAAAATACATTTTATTGTCTTTTAATCTTTTTATAAATCAAATCAAGATCAAGTTTTTATGAATAAATTTTATCATTAATCACTGATTGAAAATACGCACCTGCATATTACATATGTGTATATGTTTAGGTAGAAAAATGTTTCCACGATACCTATCTCAAACTCGGCCCATAAATGTCTCAGCCAGGATAATATTTTATGAGGCGGCTTAAGCGAAGCGAACGAGAGGTGGAGTGCGCGCGGCTCCTTATCTAATACCTACACACATGTGCACTGACAACCAAATTTATCGACTTAAAAATATACTTTGAGAATGAGATATCGCTCCCGAACATCCGACGAGGGACGAGGGTTGATAAAATATTATTTTTAGATAAGTATACGTATAAAAACTCGGACTGTAGCCTTATTTATGGACGCACAAAATAGACGAGTGACATGAAATATAACTTAATATGTGATATATTAATATATAATAACATTTTAAACTATTTATTTATATATTTAAAATTGTCGCTATTTTTTTTTAAATCCAGCTAAACCTATTCTAAGAGGCTGCGATGGAGTCACAGGCGACATGAGGACACTTTAATAAAATTTTCTTCATAAAAATATTATATACCTACCACTACCTATATATATAAAAGCATGGTGATTGAAACGTAATTTTGTCTTTATTAATGAGAAAATGTGTATTTGCTGATATTTACATATTAAAATGAAATCGTATTGCTTAATATATACTTAATGCTACCCCTACTATTTAGGTAGTAGATAATTCAAACTTAACTCATAAATTCTACTTGACATTCAATCTATATTGACTCAAAGAACTGAATTTGAAACTGTAAATTTTATTTTTACGCCGTTTGTAGCTGTCTGAAGAATCATATAATAGTATCAGAATTGTTTTAGAATTGAAACCGTTTTTCACTACACGTTTTTCAATTAATAATGCAGAAAATGCTATCTATGACTGTTATGACTCAGATAGAAAGAAAATTTATTAAACATGTTCTACTATTTATTGTACTAATTTTAAACTTTTAAAACTATAGTTTAAATTTAATAAAGAATGAGTTTCAAAACTAAAAACTTTCATATGTGTATATAGGTTTCGTTATTAATTCAATAAATCATTATTACTGAATAATTCTAAATACTTGTAAGTCTTTTGATTTCTAAATCTATCATTAAATTGTTTTCCAATGTATTTGTTTAATTGTTCAATAGCTTGATACAACATATTGAAACAATTAATTTACTTTTAAATTGTAATTGAAGGTATTCCTGCAGGCATGTACTTAAAGTATGATGTCTACTTAAAGTTTTGATTAATGAAAGTTTTCATTAATATACGAGCAAGGTTTGTACATATAATTTTCCGAATAAAATTGCATTCGTGATTTCCTGATATAAAACAAAATGGTATCTGTACAAGATGCTATTGAAACTATGTCAAAAGCAAATTTACATAAAGTTAAGTAGATATATGTCACGAATAAACTCAAACAAACGTACGCACATGGACACATAGGAACTTCTCGATATTTTCCTCGAAAACTGCGAAAAATGACACCAACCGCAATACTTGAGTTCACATGCAAATGTGAGTCCACTTGAAATAACAATACACTGGGCAATATGTAATCATTACAATTTATGCGAAATAGAAGCGATGAAATAGTCATAAAATTTGTATGTGATCAAAATTTTGTAACTTAAAGTAGGGTACATAAGGATTAAAAGAATTACCTACTACTGTATTGATTTAAATCGAGGATTTAGTCACTGTCTTCCCACAGATTTTGAAATGCATTTTCAAAGTATTTCAAACATAGTCAATAGGTACGTTGTTACTGGAAGATTGATACCAGATGTATATGGGATATTAATTTAGCACACAATACTTAAGAAACAAAAACCATATTTATCTCCTCACTAGCAATTACCTAGTCATTTTGTGGTAAAGGCATGCATTACATCATTTGTGTATAATATTTACCTAGGTATAGATACATATTATACTCGTAACGTTACATATAAATCTTATGCCGTTATGACGATTGAAATGCCAATATTCGATAAATGGGATAATTATCATGCATGTATAAGTTATGAAACGGTTATATAATAAATATTTCTTTTTATTTATTTATAATTTTAACAATTTTAAGGCTAATAATATAATACATGTAAAATGATAACAATAAAAACCACTGACGTTTAATCTTGTGTTTGTAATTATAACTTAAATCTAACTATATACTACCTATTAATTACAATTTAAAAAATATTGCTTTAACTTAAATTTAATATTTTTGAAGGTAAGCGGTTGATAAGGTGTGACACGTGTTGACAAGTGAACATATGTTTGTAGCTATGTAATAAAGTTGTTTTAGTGATTCTATTATCCCTCTCATTTTTGACACAGCAAAATAATACTTTAGAAACTTGATTATGACGATAAGGGTGACCAAATGTTATGTGCATTAGTATAAAGCAAGAATTTTTTTAGACAAACTTTTACAAAAATATTAGTTTTGACCTATAAGTTCTAAAGTAAAACGTAATCATGATACTACAGAATTGATTCTACTATATCAGAGTTTCAAAATCAGTGTCAAGCTCAAAATATTTCAAGGTACAGGAAGACTTATGTACTTACCTACATTAGATAGCTGTTTCAAAACACTACTCGTAATAACTAGGATTTAAACTAGAATCTAGTGAAATACAAGATACCATTTGATTTAATGATGACTACACTCGGTTGTGGTTGAAATTAGACTAACAACCTAACAGTTCAGCGTGGTCTCGGACCGCTCTGGTTATATGAGCCCCAATAAACCGAACAGCGTTCTGAATCTATTATAATACGACTGTTGGCCATTCTTGACAACAGCTGACTTGGTTTTATTGCAGCAAGTTGGGCCGTGACCTAATTTACTTTATAATTTTGTTTTTATTGGTCAACAACCCCATTATTAGGAATAAAAGAGCTTAGTTAAGGCTCAGTTCAGACGAAGTGGCCATATTTAAATTTAGAAGTAATGTCGTTATTTTTGGCCAAATGGTATTGTTCTGAAGACTTTAATATAGACATCGGACCGTTGGGAATAGGTGATACAAAAAAAAAAACACTTGTATACTAACTTAACCTAATCAAATATCTCTAGAGACCGTTTGTGCCGTCGAAGGCAGAAATGTTCTCCTAGTGAAGAGACTGCTAATGGATTTGATACCTATATCGTGTCAGGAGGTTGAGAACGACCAGGTTTACAATTTTTACCACCTGGTCGTTAGCTAGTCTTGGAGATCGAATGGGCATTCCAAGATTATTAGTGGTTATGATATTACTGTAGGTAATTTGTATTTTCCGGTTTCCCGTAGACAATACTCAAGTCGTGAGACGGATTTTACTAGACAAAATATATAATACATATTTGTTTTGGTTCACACTTTTTCCAAAAAAATACCTATACTTAGGTAAATTTAATTTTATAATTTTTATTAGTATGGCCTTTTGTATTTATTACAAATACAATAAGTGAGTTTACTTATTCGTTAGTGTTTAAATTAATATATGGCCATAAGAGCCAATATGGCTTTTATTTTAAGCAAGAGCCTTAAATATTTATAAGATAAAATGTGGAATTTTGTATTATTAACTTAATTGCTCTCGTCTTATAAATAAATGTAAAACTAAGTCATGTAAAACTGCTTCAGCCGATTTGGATACAACCGTCAAATCGGCTCAATCTCACTTATGCCACTTATGCTTTATCTCACGGCCATTTATTTGATTTATTGGTCACACAGCAAGATACCTAATATATTTGTTTTTTACAACTATATGGCTGATAAACATAGCAATGCTTATGACGTTTAAAAAATCTAATATTGAATTAAAAATGGGATTTCAAAACAACCTACCTACTATAAAAATCATAAACTCACCATGATAGTCTTTTCAAAAATAAACTATAACAGCGGTACAATTTTCTAGTCGCATGTTAACAAAACAGTTTACTGTCTGATCGGTTCACACGTTCACAGCCAAAGACTGCAAAGTGTCCCTTACATTACAATACGCCGCTCTGGACAACAAACTAATATTTAATATTAAACAAGAGTCTTCAACTCTCGTTCACACTAAATATTGGAACATTGGATTCGTTAACTCCGCTCAAACTAATGTAACGGGGCATACAAACATACTGTGTGTATCCTACTCATTAACAGGTCCTCACGAACTAAACGGCCTCTAACGAAACGCGACAAGTGCTCGCGTATGTTTATACGAAATTGAACTTTACACGGTCAAGTTAAGGTGAAGTTTTGATAGATCGAAAGGCATTTTTCAAATTGCATTCGAATAATCAGCGTTTATTGCACCGTCGGGCAATTCATCCCGCGTTAACGTCCGACTAATTTGTGAAGTATTATAAAGTCACCATAAAACGTGGACCGTTAAATGCGTACCTAGAAACGCATCAGCTGTTCAACTTCTGCAATCGAAAGTTATTATAGATGGAAAGTTATTATGCAATTACCTAACATTACGTAACCGCTCGATATGAACTTGAATTGCTGACGAAGTGTTTCTTTCTTGGACATATTAGGACAGGCAGATTTGGCAGATTGACATATTTACAGACTATGAAAATTACGAAGAGTTGAGTTAGTAACTTTTATAATTAATTACTATTTGAGTAGTTAATTATAAAAGTTTTTATAGATGGAAAGTTATTATGCAATTACCTAACCCCTCGATATGCACTTGAATTTCTGCCAAAATGTTTCTTCTTGGGCGGATTTAGACATACAGATTTGACAGATTAACAGATTGACAGATTGAAAAATTAAGAAAGTTCAGAAAATTTGCGTGAGAGATGAATAAACTTATTTCACTTTATTTTTACACTACGACACGCTTACTTACTTTAAATAGCAAAAAGCAATTAATAAGATTCCGTTGTAGTAGGTAATTAATTAATACCACTTTAACTCTAGTTTCAACGTAAATTTTGCTAATTTGTACACGAGGTTGATTATAATTAATTGTTAATTCAATTAGTTAAGAGTTATATGTAAATAAGGTAAACAATTAAATCAAACCAATTACCTAGGTACTAGGTAAAACATTCTCAGCAGGGTTTTGAGATTTAAGGAGTTTAGTGAGGTAATAAAGGGATGTTTGAATACATTATTAATGATAATATATAATTGTAATGATAATATATAATGTAAATATTCTTATTCGAAAATATAGGATAGACATAATTTAAAAATCAACACAAGACGTTACCTCACTTTGGAGTCATATATTTTAAGCCCGTTTGGTGGCAGTAACTATACCCCCTTAAAGAAGACTACCGAATAATGACAGCATGCGTGCTGTTGTGTTTTGGGGATGTCTTATTACTAAGAATTGTTGGAATACAAAGAATACAGAGCCCATTTCTGTTCTATACTTATTCTATATCTTCTTAGGGGAGGTAGCGCACTTGCAGCGACGTTGCTTATGTTAATAGGTAGCCACCTACCACCGAGTGGATTGACAGCATGCCTGAAGACATTTACTTTAAAAAAACATACCTGTAATAAGTTTCCGATTTTTCACTGTTTTACCTAATAAGTTGTTGAATATAATATTAGCAAAGCTCTCAACTCTTAACCAGATGTTTCACACTTTTCTACTAGGTATTGTTGTAATAAAATGTATTTGTGCATGAGTGGCAACACGTGCAAAGCGACAGAAACCAAACCATTAACTGACCACTCAGTACTCAATACTGGTCACCTTGAACCCCCCGTTTTCACTTTTCGCGTTCAAATAAACGTTCGTTTTATTGTTTTGCTCGGTGTTATGCAAATGAGTATCGCCAACAGTAGCTTATTTTGAAAGGGTTTCCTAAAAATGGGGAAAAAATTAAAAGTGAAAGCCAACTGGGTGCCATATTGTTTGCACAGTCACGTATCCTCCGGGCCATTGTAGAGACAAATATTTACGTTACGGTATGCAAAAGATGTTTTTAATAGTCGCCGGCTACCGAATTGGCTTTGTTATCTGAAACAACAACCCTTTTAGCGGCTTCGGGCTCCTTTGGCTTTTTATTATAAATGTGTAGCAGAAGAGTTATCTACGGATGTCAACTGTGAAGACTATAAATATTTGGAAACTTTGTTTGCGTAGTCGTCATATTTTGAAAAGTAATTTAATTTATTTAATTGCTATACCTGAGTAGCCAGTGAAGAGTTTAGATCGCATATTTATCATAGTAGTATTTACTTTTTTCTTAATGCAACACACTATGTGGGGTAGGTAAATAGGTAATTTTAATTTCCGTCGACTATAAAAAAGTAACAAAAAGGGTTTTTGCATATTTTACGGTAGGTAAGCGCCTTTGGTCAAACACTGAAAATAGGTTCAAATAGCTTCAAATATGTACATAATGATATTCATGATTAAAGCATTCCATTTAAATAGAAGAAAATATTTTTACAAACAAAATTGTTAAGAGATTTTAATTGACTCCTAAAAAGTAACAAAACTGGTCAAGAAATTTATTTTTAATAGAGGTGTAGTTAGTTATCTTATTGCAAAAATCTCTAAAGTAATATGAAGTTTATGTAGAAACGATTTCAGCCCACCTAAGAAGATCTTATGGCCCCTTCTTTAAGTGGCTTGACGAAAATTAGAACCGCTCAAATAACGTACATAGATCTGTGACGGCATGTAGATATCACAGTGGATAAGATGGATCAAGGCGGTAGCGGCCGGTATTAAATTTTACGACAGGGATGCGAGACGCCGTAAAACCCGAGATAGATCCAATCGGGCACCCAAGAAAAACAATTTAATTCGCTTTGGAAATTACTGCGAGGATTGCTTGATACATATATACCGAACCTCACTCAACATTTGGCCAATCATAAATTTCGCCTCTTGTTTGTTAAAGCATCTCGGCTTTTAGTAAACATTATAAATTTCAAATCTCTAAATAATACTAGTTTCTGTTTGTCCGCTTGGTAAAGAAAATTATAGATTTACTTCTTGGGGGGTTTGCAAGCTTCACGCGTTTTAATTAAATATATAAATTTTAGAATAAAATCTAGCTTAACGCGTTAAGCGTTATTTTGTTAAGCTTCACGCGTTTTAATTAAATATATAAATTTTAGAATAAAATCTAGCTTATTATACCTAAGTGTGAAGTAGTGACAGTTCGCCAGTGAAAGAATGTTTCACTGAAAGAAAGAACTAAATTTAAACTTTTTTCGCCCTCATAACATTAACCTTAAAGTATTTTTTTGTAAAATTTAGAATATCCCTTAATTTTACAGTGATTCTTTCCAATGCTGAGAAAACCTGAAAATCTGTAGCATTTTTAGATGTATATGCATATATATACATGCATATTAATACCTAGATCACTGAGGAGTTGGTTTATCTGGACAATTTGACAGTCCAACTGGCTGCAGTAACCACTCTGATATAACATCGCGATTGCGGTTGTTTTTATAGGTAAGCAAGTAAAGGATGCCATAGTCCACTCCCCTAACCCTTATTTCCTCCCATTTGACTCTTATACTATATCCTATTTTAAGTTACCTATACCTACTTGAATCCCTTCGGACGATATTTGCGCCATAGGCAACGACAGCTTACTACAATCAAGTGAAAGATCAGCTTGCTGAACTTGCATGTAAAGAAAAATAAGCGACATAGGTACTTGGCTCTTCTTTTAACTTTTTCTTGATCTTACAGAAGATACGTTTTCATTAAAAAATATACCTATATTGTTTGTGAAAATAAAATGCAAATGTTTGTGAACTTCGATAAAAATACAGAATTAACCATTTATTATTATACTAGCTGGTGCCCACGACTTCGTCCGCGTTGAAAAATATTAAGAGCAGGCCCCACGAAAAAAATTCCTACGCTCGCTCCGCCCACGTCCCGCCACCCGAGAGTTACAAGTTGCTCGGCGGCTCTCTAGGATTTTTTTTTAATATATCGCAAGATACAGCTTACGTAAGGTTGAATATTGCGTACATTATTTGAAGCATGATTTGGTATGCACTAGCTCGGAACTAAACAACGTAAGTCTCAAAATTGTTTTCGTTAATTATAGGAGTAAAAATAAACCTAAGTTTATTTTATTTTGACAATCACTAGTAAACAATGTTTCCTTGCTACGAGCAGTTTTTTGGCGATATAACTCAAGCCGTTTAGTAGAAAAATGTAATATTCTCCGGAAAAGGCGCCGATTTCGATCAAAAAATGTATCGAATGAAAATCACCTAATTATGTTTCTGACTTGATAATCTACAGATAAAGGTCTCAAAATATATATATGTAAATTCCACATTGATCAGATATGTGGTTGACTCAGCACATTTATTTAAAGTTCCCTTAGTTTCATAGGGCCTGGCCTTAAGTAGCCTATCCTGTGTCCCGTACGTCCAAATGTTTATCTACCAAGTTTCATGAAAATCAGTTAATTCGTTTCAGAGTTATGGAGGAACATACATACATACATACAATACCTACACTTACAGATTTATTATTAGTATTGATTACAGTTGGTAATTTATGTTGATAATATATATGCCTATAGGTTCTATTAAGATATAATTTATGTGTATTAAGTAAATACCTCTAAAACCATGGACGTAAAGTATGTAACATAAAACATATACGCAGTTAGATGTGCACTTCAAGTTCGCTTGGCGTAGGATCAGCTGAAAGGCGCAACGTCTCGTCAGCAATTAGCAGCACACTTTGCAAACACCTACTTGCACCGCACACACAGCAGATACTGTCTACAGGTAAAATATTTAAAATATTATTTAACAAAATTGCAATATGGTAAAGATGAACGAGAAATACTGTGCCTAATGCTTTACAACCAAATTTACCATTATTAATTCTTATTCAATATTTCATAAAGTACCTACCTAAATTAGGTAAGTAGTAGTTATTACATACAGTGCATTTATCGCACTTAATGTATACCTACTTAATGTAGGATTAGCTTTTGCCAGTGACTTTGTCCTTGGCCCTCGGAAACAGAACCTTTTCAGGGTGAAAGGTACCCTATGTCCTTTTCTGTAATCCGTTGAGCCGTTTTTGTATGAAAGAGTAACAAACATCCATCCATCCATCCATCCTTACAAACTATCGCATTTATAATATTAGGAGGAATTTTTGAGGATAACGTCACATCTATGTTCTCTCTCGTACATGTCTGATACGAATTAGGTTTCGTTTGCAGACTAATGTATCAATATTTTGTAATTTTTTTTGTAGACAGTACTGCATAGATGCAGGTTTGTCTTCATACAAGTAAGTTACTTTGTGTCGACGCACGGCCAAGTCAATACAACAAGTCTGGAATGTGGCACGCGCACCTCGCATCGAAATTCAACGAGTCCATACAAATATTTAAATGACTATTTTACTAAAGACCTATGCGTGTACTGGCATAGGTATCCTCTGTGTTCAGTGTTACTACCTAGCCGTTTGTTGTCCATTGTTAGACGTAAGCTAGGCATAGGTTTCATTCAAATCATGTTGTGTATGTTTCCGTACGTACGAGTAAGCCTGATCCTGTTTTTTACTTTGTCATTTTCATTTATATTATACTGTAATATTATTATTTTGATAATGTTGAAGATATAAAATCAATGTATTTGTATGTATACCAGCCTAACACAAAAATTAGCAGTAGCAAAAATTAAATTAATAGGTATTTTTTAAAATTTACATAATGTAATACATAAAGATTATGTTAAAGGATAATTCGCTTAAGTATCTGCTACCCCTTCGACCAGTAGGTATTTATGTAGGTATTATTTATTATAATCGACAGAAACACAGGAGCTGATGTTATAGTTGAAACGGAAGACTGATTTACCGTCGGTGCTAATGAAATGTCAATATCAGAATGATCGATTATGTTACTCATTGTTTAATTGTTTAAGTATTAATTTCAGTTTTCAATCTTTGGTTTATATTTATAATGTTAAACCAAAGAAAGAATCGTAGATTAGCTTGATTTGGTCTTAGAGGATATTAGGCATGATTCATTAAGCATACAAAGACGTACCCACTTAAATAAAGTGCTGTTTTTCTATAATGTCATACTGTAACAAGTGCTAATAAAATGTTTGGAATATTAATTAGCTGCTTATTTACAACCGCGAACCGAACGTAATGGCAATAAATTTTACAAAACGCTCTAAATTGGATTTGACTGAGATTTATTGCACAGTTGACTTTTCTTATCTTATATTTTCACATAGGTAATTAACAAAAAACGTTTTTATTTTCAATTTTAATCATTATCTTAATATTTATTTGTTTAGTCTTGTTGGTCTTGTCTACAAAATTAGTTTGTATAGTTGTATAGTTAATTTTATTTACAAACAAAATGTTAGTGAAATATATTTTAATCTCGACATATTTCCAGATAATTAACTTTACAATATCTAATGCGGCCTCAAATAATATTGTTGCAAAATAAAAGAAAACGCAAGGGATTCATTCGGGCGCAAAAGTCTAATACCTACTTCATCCAAATCTTATAACTGTGGTGAAATTCGTTCAATATTTTTTTAATAAGACTTGGTTCTCTTAAGTCATCAGAAAATGAACCTGATTCTTTTAAGTCAGAAGACTAGCAAATATTTAAACCACTACATTAAGAGTCTCACAAATAAATCCTAATAATGGCAACTTTAGATAGGTATCCTAACTATATTTGCTTGGAATTGTGTTCATATATATACCATTAAATAGACGGTCTATTTAATGGTATATATGAACACAAGTCATCGTCACATATGAACACAATCAAAGCCGTGGGCTTAACTCTGGTACTTAACTCTTACTAATTTTCGTTTCTGATTATGAAAAATGGTTAGGAATATGACTGAACGGCTAAATCACTACAGTACTCGTACAGTAAATTTCACGGTGGTCTTTTTTAAGTCCTTCTGCTACCAGACAGACTGCAAAGTTTATGATTGCGGAACTCAATGTGCCCCGCCGCATCTAAAACTAAGATGAAGCCAATTTTCTCAATTTTAATGAAAGAAGATAATTATTGCATAAAACAAACAATCACTCCACGAACAGATTGGTACCTAACCAACAGTTGTTATATCCGCAGTTTTATAAAACAATAAAATATTACGACGCCGGGTCGGCAATTAAGTCATTATAACAAAAGTTCACAATTAAAATCATTTATTTTAGAGCACACACGTTAACAATTAACTACATTAATTTTTAACCACAATTCTTGACGGTAAAATAAATAATATGGAAGCTCTTATTTTTACGTATGTAAATTCATCTTCTGAACAGTAGGTATACCTAATAAGAATTTAAAGTTGATTTGGCAACAGTAAATTTATACGTTTTTTATTTTTCTTCAATGAAATAATCGTAGCATTCCAAATTAATTAACACTTTGTAAGTAGTATATATATATATTAAAATCTTGGACACTTTGCATTTATGTTATAACCTGGGCAATTCGAGTTTTATTTTTAAGGGTGATTCACCCTTAACCTGGGATGGGCAGCGTTTGGGAAGCTCTGAGATATCTTCTTGTATAAAAATCCTCAATGCCTTAAAAGTTTTCTTTGTTCCCAGAGAATAATATTTGAAACTAGCTGGTGCCCACGACTTAGTTCGCGTTGAAAAATATTAAGTAGCCTATCCTGTGTCCCGTATGTCCAAATGTTTATCTACCAAGTTTCATGAAAATCAGTTAATTCGTTTCAGAGTTATGGAGGAACATACATACATACTTACATACATACAGAAAAAAAAATCTAAAAATCGTCAATTTAGTTTCAGTATCATGTATAGAGCCTATAAACACGATATCTCTGAAAACAAAGTAACTTACTCCATGACCGACCCTTACAGATTTATTATTAGTATTGATTATTATTATATTTGAAATAATGTTATGGCCTGTCAGGTTTCTAAGCTTAATTAGGAATTCTTATAATTAAG
The DNA here is from genome assembly GCA_936446665.2 of Synanthedon andrenaeformis. NCBI lineage: Eukaryota > Metazoa > Arthropoda > Insecta > Lepidoptera > Sesiidae > Synanthedon > Synanthedon andrenaeformis. The sequence goes on from OW387785.2 coordinate 7,725,531, forward strand.
GACTCTTCTTATATACCGAATTTGTAAAAAAAAATATAGAAAAATAAAAGTTGAGTTTATCATTAATAAATGTGAAAAGCGCCATTATAGGAACTATATTAGATAAGCGAAACCGATGTATATATAATATGTATTGCATTCATTAATTGGTATAAATAATGCCTCACAACAGTATCATTATTTCTTATATACAAAACTTTAATAAATACTAGAATATATATATATATAATATACCCAATACGGTCATATTTTGTTGACCGGAATTTGTAGGAAAGTAGGTAGGACTTGATAAGGTATATTGCAATTTATACGAATAACTCACTTGGAATAAAAAAAACTGCCTATTGCGTTTTATTTTTATTTTATTTTATAACTAGCAACCCGCTCCCGGCTTGGCATGGTTGCTGTTTTTCTAAAAAAATATACAAACTTTTCTCGTTTATTGTTGTCAACATTATGAAAATCGTCATCAAAATTCGTTAGGTGGTTAAGAGGAATTTGGACGAAAAACAAACAAAGACAGTGACAGAGACTTTATTTTATAAATCGTTATTGCACGCGACTTCATCCGCATAACTTAATAAAATGTAGATTAAGTATATTACTCGCTGATAATGTACCTATCTTTATATGTGATTTTTTTTTAAATCGGTCAAGTGTCAAGTCAAGTAGTCAAGAGTTTCTTCATTACAAACAAAAATTTGCAAACATATAAAAATAAAAATCTGTCTTTATAATATTAGTAGATAGGTATTTAAGTAAATGTGTATATAGATAATGACTGGTATTAGGTATAAGCTCATAACTTTAGTAATCGATAACTTTCCATACTACACCTATTTTGCGGTCTAGTTACCTATCTGGTTTAGAAATCGTATGAACCTGGTTGAAGGGCCTCGTACACTAACTTGTCAAACTGGCTTAGCGATTTTAGTTTCTCTACAAATGCCCCGTTAATATCACTCGGCACTTGTCGTCAGACAATTTAATATAGGTGCAAAGAGATCGCTATGGGATCAATGATACATTTTCCGAGACCCCAATCTATTTGATTAATGTGGGGACTATATTCGTATATCCGTGAGGTTTCGTACGGCGCGCGCTTCCCAACAGAGTTCATAGTGGCGAGTGAGCTGCGTACAAACCGCGTCCGCCCGCCCAGCTAACGCCACAGAACGTCGCTCGTCACCGACGCGACCGGCCGCGTATCGCAACCCGTGTACTTAAAAACCAAAACACATAAATGTAGTGCACACAATTAATTTACAACACCAGTAAAAGTGATGATACAAGTTTATCGACTATAAATCTGTGCAGTGTTGTGCTCGCGTGTCGCAGGTAAGTGATAATTGCTCAGTCGCATGCCGCGTTGTTTGTGGTGCAAACAGTCCAGTGTCAGACCGTCGGGAACAGCTTTTCGGTATCTTTGTTGTTCGAATGCGACAATTCGATAGTTTCCATCGAATTTGTATATTGTGACAGTTAGACTAAATACGTGAGTTTGAATCGGTCTGCAAAAGTCTGCCAAATTTGAGGTCTGCAAAAATGTATTGCATTTTTAAGAATTACTATAATTTGCTATACAGCACATCCCGAGGTTTTCCGGGTGCTATTATACATAATATATAGCTTGAGTCTATCTAGAATAATATACGTTTGAATAAGTGATAGAATTTTTAAAATATGTGCGGTGTATTCGGAAATAAAACTACACAAATAAATAAAGTTACAAATCTTCCTCTAGGTACTCTCTTGTGTCTGTAATATTAGTAGCTATAGATTAAATACGTATGTAATTGGGTGAAAAACTGAAAAGCAATAAATGATCATTTTTCAAAATTCAAGTTGCCTAATTAAGTGAAATCAAAACAATTCATGCTTAATAAATGATTAGTTTATTGTCATTTTTAAACATAATTATAACTAATATTTATATAAACAATATAAACATTAGTAAATTAAGTTTACTAATTATAAAATACATTAAATATTAATTTATTATTACATATATTAAATTAATTAATATTTCTTAATAAATAATCATTAAATTTTATTATTGTTATTTTTAATTTTATTTTTATTTTTTAATTAATAATTAAAAAATATAATAAATATTAAATATAAACTAATTAGTACTTGATGCTGCGGAGGCGGCCGAAAAGCGGAAAATTCACAAATACGGCGGCAGAGATACATATTCATTCCCTTCGGTGTCGAATCTTTGGCTCCGTAGGGTCCCAACGCTGTTAATTTCTTTAACATTTTATCAACGTTTGGTTGACATAACCGGCGATTCTAAGGCTGGTTATGTTACCTCGGTCAACAGATTAGTATTGCCATACAACGAGGTAATGTAGCCAGCATGCTTGGGATCAGCATGCTGGCTACATTATTCTGATATTACATCAGACCCTGCCATAGGGACTGATGTATATATAATTTGTGTAAATATATGTGTATATGTCTAAATATATATAATTTAGGATTAGTAAATTAAGTATATTTATAATTTAATAATAATTATATAAGTAATAATAAATGTTTCCTATACAAACACACAATTTTGGCTAAGCTGTTTGGATTTCAATGGGGATTTTTTTTACATTCTATTAATCTTCATGAACATGTTGGGATTTACTAGCATATGATCCACATCGTAAATGGTCCACTAGTTCACATCTCAAAATGTCCACGTGTAAGTAGTATTCATTATTAACCCGCTTTGTACGGTTGTAATTAAATAGGTAATAAATAGAACAGGTTGAAGCTATGAATGCGTTTTTTTTGGGTCCGATTACAATAGATCGGCTCTTTTTGATTGTAAGAAACTATTTTTAAAGACACTTTACAATTTGAAGGAATCCAATTTAGGAAATTGGAAAGTGTAATCGCAGTTAGAACAGATTGGATCCAATTTAGATTTTATCTATTTTCAATTCTATGTCTTCGATTTAGAAACCAATTTAGTGTAGTGTGATCACTAGTTCACTACTTAGGTACCTAAATTGGTTTCCTTCAAATTGTAAAGTGTGATAATCGCTTAAGTTTAACAGGAATATATTAATATTTCTCATTGTAGGTATGTTTGCAATATAATACTAGCGACACGCTCCCGGTTTCGCATGGGTGCAATATTTCTGAAAATTACATATAAAAACCTTCAACGCTCTTTCAGTAAAAACCGCATGGAAATCCGTTCAGTACCTACTTTTGAGATTCTTCCCAAACATGCATACATATAGACTATAGACAGACAGACGCGGCGGAGGACTTTGTGTTATACTCGTAATATGTAAACATTAGTTACATATATTTATGTAAAGCTCAGCACAGCAGGCAGGCAAACGGTTCACTTTATGGTCAGCTACCGTCGCCTATTAATAAAAGAAACGCCAGGATCAAGGATAAAGAGGGGACAGGGAAACGGGCTCAGGCTTCACATACTAGCCCACCGAAACGCCACAGAAAACACGATGGTTTTTCACGGCAGGCTTCTGTAGGGTTTCTACAGTAGACGGCTCAATTCATAACTGCGAACCGCAGTGTCACTACCCTGTCATTATTTACAAGCAATTCTCTATTACATGTGTTTTATGTATGTATTAATACTTACTGTCTGTCTGTATGTATTGTATATTATGTTCGCAATGATCTCAAAAACTACTGAATGGATTTTCATGCGGTTTTAATTAATGGAAAGAACGTTAAACTAGGAAGGTTTTTATGTTATATATAATTTGCAAAAAAATTGCACCCGTGCGAAGCCGGGAGCGGGTCACTAACATTATAATATTGTAAAATATATAAGAAATTCTTTTAATTGCAATGAACCTATAATGCTTCAGGATAAAATGACAGGCAACTTATTTTTATGACATTATTATATGTTTGACTAGCTGACGCATGCGACTTCGTCCACCTAACTTTATAAAATATATCCTATTTATAAAGTTACGTGGTTTTTGACAACAACATAAATCTTTTCATAAATTATATCGTGATTCGATAGTTATTAGCATGATGCAGGTAATCCTATCTATGTTAAAAAATTGCGTGCTTTCTACAGCTCATTAATCACACCAACGTGGGTAATTGAATAATAGGTAGGTGTAACATGGATACGCTACGTTCGTTCGTATCTTATATTATAAGTAATTGGTTACATGGAGATAACAGAAACGATAAGGGAATAATTAAGACCAATTATTTTTGAAATTGCAAATATTTGTAAAATTGTCACTCTCTCTCTAAGCCTGGTAATTTTTTATCTGATTTTTATTGGACGTGGTACATAACAAGTAACCCCGAGCAGAGCCCTCTTCATAGCTCATTGAGCGACGTTGAGCTTTCTTATGAGGCTCATGGTTAAAGACCACACGTTTCAGCGCCATAATATGTCATCATTGGCAACACAAATAGGTCGAAAACTTTTGTTTCAAGGCACTGAGGAATCAATATAAAAAATATAAAAAAATAATAATCAATTTTTGGAATGTTCGTTGGTATAATAATTGTTTTATAAAAACAAACGGGTAGAACAATGAAATACAAACAAACCATTTTAAGTGGCTAATCGTAAAGGGTCGTGTCACAAGTTTAAAAAGCGACCTCCAAACTAAATTGCTTTACAGCTCTCTTGTTAAGCAACGTTCCGATTGCTTCCAAATACTCCACCACTTGGGTGTCTAGTTTTATTTCGAGAAGCATAAAAAGTCATAAATGCCTAGCGTGCCTTTTACCGCCACGTTTACACCAACCGTAGGAGTATAGATTCTATTGCGCTTGATATAAGAACCGTATTGGGAAAAATTTAAATTGGTCATTGACTTTAGTGCACGTGGGTGAATCAACACAAAGCTATTATGAATTTACGAGCACTGTCATTCATTTAGCGAATCTGACATATGGAGTGATTGATAATTTACATACCTACATTACATTCGGTTCTGTTTATGTGTGTTCGCTTTTCTTTGTCAGCCACATGTCCGTGCAAACCTAATATTAGGTACCTATATCATTATTAAGGCTTTTATGTTATCTTTCCACCTTACCTGTAGGTATTTATATTTACTAGAAATAAGAAAAATATTTAGATACAATTTTGAGCCAACAATAGCTTAAATACTCATTTTTTTTAGGTAAAAAAGACATTCTACCCAATAAATAAATATATATGAACGCACGTAATTCATATATCCAATTAATGCAAATGGCGCTCATAAACGGAGACATTGATGTCCCTTTGTTTTTCGAAACATTAAGACATTTTTAGAAAGATTGTTTTTTTTTGTATCTATCATTTGTTGTTCAGAGTATGGATATTTATTAACTAGATTATTTTAATGGTACAGGCGATACCAAGTACTACCACTAGTAGTATTAATGGTACACTCCAATGGTAATACTAGGGCAACTACATCTTATCTACCATATAGATTTAAAAATGGGTATGTCAAGTCGAATTGATACGTCAAAAAAAAATTTGCTACGATTTACTTACCTAAAAAGTCTTAGTAATATATATTGAAGGTCATTTTACTAAGTAGAACATTAAATATGACCTTAATTGTGAAAACATTTGTCTTGATTTATTACATAGTTATATTATATATTATCCATAACTCTTATTATGGATGTAATTTTCCGGGGAAATTTTCCAATTTTTTAAAATTCATTAGTTATTTACTAAGCTCTCATATATATTTTAATCCTTTCTATAGCTCTTATGTATTGCCATTGAAGAACCATGAGGTATGTTAGGATTACCCAAAACAAGCATGTTGTAACTGTAAGTTTATAACGCTCCAATATGATTTTAAGGTTTGATAAGCGTTTAAATAAATCCCTTATAACTAAATATTATTTGGGCTGGCATCCCACTTGTTGTTTCTTGTTTTTGTAGGTCGTCAGTTAGCCTCACACACTTTAACATAACTACCTAAAGCGAAAAGGTAATTCAATATATTCAAGTAGGTATTTGATGTTATTATAAGACAAGAGTTTACAACTTATAAGTTTGTGAAGTCAACTTCATATCTATCAATTGCTTCTTTAGGTATTAGGCAAATGTAGAAATCGCGATATCATTCGATTTCTCATCTCAAAAACGATTTTATGGTATGTTTTATTTAATCAAGAGTGGTAATAAAACGCACTCAGGTAATTACTACTCATAGTGAGTGTAAATTTGAGGTGGCACGATGTTATTTCAGAAAAGAATCGACATTAAACCGGTGAAACGGTGGTTCTAATCAATATCCAATCAGCGTGCGGCAGTAAAGTTAACTAACCGGGAAATTAACTGAGTCGGCGAGCTCCGTGCGTATTTCTGCTGTCTCTACCCTCGTCGGAGGCACCGCTCACTCGAGTTCCGTACATCGACACACCTATCTATCCATCTGTACATTCTATAACATGCCGTTTTCACAACTAGATTTTAATTTAGTACATTTCTAAAGAGTAGTTTTAATGGGAACTGAAATTTATGTTGTAGAGTTGAGGGTTTCCCATGTGTAGGTGGATAGGTATACTTATATACTTGCGGAAGAGTGTTCGTCCGACCTCGTAACTTCGCCTATAGCGGACGTGGAGGACATCAAGAGGTTTAGTCGGTAGGTCTACCCCACTACCATCTCGAGGTAGGAGTCCGATATAACCACGACATAACACACCGGTCTGTCTCCGGGCCGGTAGGTATCCATAATGGATTCCTGTTGTAAAAAAAGGTATACTTAAATCAGAATTAAAGATATATACAGATATAGATATCCGTATTTACATATAGGATTAAAATTAGTATGAAGAATTTCATGTTATCATACTCGTAGATGATCTCATTTGAAGAGATTAATAAGACCCACAAATTTTGACAGAAGCGTCCACAAAATTAAATGGACCGTTACAGTGACCAAGTCGCGTAGGTATTTAACCGGCTGATATAACTGGCCGAAAACAATCAATTATTTTTGGCCACTATGGCAACAATCAGGGGTCTGCGAAATCACGCCTTGGCATAGCATTTATCAATGAAATTTGAATGATATTAAAAGCTTTTAAATACTATGAAAAAATTTAAATTTTTTGCCGTGCCGACCTTCAATTGGCGCTGATCCTTACTTTGGCTAACAGGTTTTGTAATATGGCTTCTATACTAATACTACATGCATCAGAGAACTAAGTCAGATATGAGTTCAAGTTAATAAGTTAATTTCTTTTTTTTAAATCTAACTTCATAAAATTATTTCGTTCTCATATACCTAAATGTAGCCTAAACGCTTTTTACTTTGGTAGGTATATTAGATTTTCAATGAGGGACTTTGTACCTAAAATGTCTTAAAAAATTTAAAGCCCAAATTGTTTTCATTGAATTTATATGTAGGTATCTAATTTATAAGATGAAGATCTAACCATGAACCTAGAAAAACAACAGGTAGAATTCGATATACTAATAAAGTGTAGCACCGTAGTAAGCTCAGAGTAAGCTCGATAACGTGTATTTACAGCACACATTCAAGCCATAGTAAACTCGGCGTCCGCCATTACGCTGCTAGCGTTGATTAAGTGCACACGTAATTTTAATGAGTAATTAAAATAACTGGTATTTAATTATGCCAACCTGCGTCCTGAAATGTTGTTCCCGTAGCACTACGTGATAAAAAAGGAACAAGGAATCATTTTCCACAGTTTAATATACTCTTTAACGCTTTATTTTGATTAATTTCTAATCATATCTTTTGGTAATTTATGTAAACAAACTTTTCTTTAACAAGAGTAGTGTTGTCAATTTTCGGAATGTTATTTCTCCAACTTCATAAAAAAATAATTAAAATAAATTAATATGAGAATAAATTAACTTAATTAATAGATACATTAAAGTGATTACCAGTGTTGCCAACGTGTCAAAATAAAACTCCCTTACCACCGAAGTGCTGAAAAACCTTTGTTCACATTTAGGGAAAGTTTTTTAAATTTAATTATAGGTATTATATTTTTAAGCCTTCTATATTTAAAATAAGCAAAATATAATAAGTTATATGTATATGTACATATCGAAATATTAATAGAAGACATTGTGTATTTTTAAGTTTAAGTAGGTACCTACCTATGTGTAATAACACATTTTGGCAAAAAACTAATTTCGTTACTAAAAACTGAAATAAAAAATTTAATTATTACGGACGAAATCAAATGTACTAATTTATTGTAACTATGTCATTAAATTAATTGTAATTAATTGTTATTAAATTTAGTGAACTACACATATGTAGGTACCAAAATTATTTATAGAAAGTTTCTTCGGCTGGCAACCCTGAAAACACGCACACATAAAAACTCGTCGCCATTACGGTGCTACACTGTTTACAGCATAGACACTATTATACTAACGTAATAGACGAACAGACAGTGCGAGCGAGAACGCAGTGTCTTATGACACGAATACAAGTGCGAAAGAGACAGGAAACAATAACCGATGAAACTAGATTCAGAGATCCTAGAGGCACCTATAAGAACTGCGAATATAGCGTCTTTCAGTTTTTGTGTAAATGTCAAGGAATCCTTTTAAATAGAATAAAATTATTGTTAAAATCAACAATGGGGTGTTGTTCAGTGCCTGGTTGTGAAGTGAATCACAAGAATAATCCAAATAATGAGACATTTCACAGGTAAATATGATCCACACACTATCAATTTTAAACGCCTTATTTTCAAGGAAAACTAGGTTTAAGGAATATGGCAAATTGTGTAATAAATGTAAGATATCACGTAGTTTTGTATTTTACATATATTTTTCACTTTCATAAATAAAAAACAAAATTATGTGTCTGTGAAAATTTCCATAATTTACGTAGTGATTGAGTATTTGAATCATCGATATCGATATCACATTCTTTTTGTTTTGATAATAAAAATATGCCGAGTGTTTTAAAATGCAACTAGGCGGTGGTTATATGCATAGTGAAGTATTTGATAATCTATGCTAAATTTATAAAAAGATAAAATTTGTATGTATTTTTGTATGTAGTAGTATGTTTGTATTGTATAAACTCAAAAACAACTAGACCGATTTTAAAATTCTTTCACCAATAGAAAGCTACACTGTCAGCGAGTAAATAAGGCTGTAATTATATACGCGACCGAAATCACATGCAACAACTAGTTAAAGATAAATGTACTTATTTCAGATTTCCATCAGATACTGTGATCCAGGAAAAATGGATTAGTCCTAAATAAACCAAACTGGACACCTAATAAATACTCCACAGTATGCAGCAAATATTTTGAACAGATGTTTTCTACAGCGTAAATATCGCAGTCTGTTAAAACTGTTACGTTTTAACAGTTTTAAAGGTTAAAAAAAACTGTTACGAGCAAGACACTTTTGAAAGCCACAGATATCTTGTCATTAAATATACAATTGAAACGTATATAACGGTTCGTCTACGATATGAAACAACCTTAAAAAATTTGTCTCGTGACTTTGCGAAATCATTTTAATAAGATTGTATTATTTAAAGGGCAATGAAAATTTTAAATTAATAATTATTCGCACTAAAATTATATCTTTTTTTTAATTTTTTAATTTTACATGAATAATAGATACTGATCTAGATACATCTAATAGGTATTATGATAATATCGATAAATTTTATTTACTATGATGTCGTTAATTAATGTTAGATTTAGCTTTCGCATAGAGCAGCTTATTTTGTTTTTGTTTTTAGTATATTTTCTTTTAGTTTAGACATTACTAAAATTATTATTTTCTTGTAAAAAAACATAATTATCTATTTGTCTCTTAAAATTTTAATATAAAAACGTAGCTAAAATGATTTACTATGATATCGTTGATTAATGTTAAGTTTAGTTGTTGCATAGAGAAATAATAGTGTTTTAGTTTATTTTCTTTTTATTTAGACCTTAAGTACATTTAACTTTTTATTCAATAATAATTTGATTACCAAAAAATAAAAATCACTAGTAACTTTGTAGGTACAAATAACCTTTCCTAAAAATTGTTTCTTAGAAAAATAAAAATTAAAACAAAGCAAACGTGTGTTGATGTTTCGTTGCGTGGATGTTGGACAGTGGTGTCCAAGTTATGATATTTTATTTTTGTTATTTATTGTAAATGTTATTGATTTTTAATATAGCAATTTATACTAACAACTTGTTTTATTTCAAAGCAATATCTAGTTTCCATTTTAATATTTTATTTAGTTTTTATGTTCAACTGTACAGAATTACATATTGTGAGCGCGTTGTCTAGTGAAATAATAGTTATAAATAAAACATTAACTCTTTAACTCGTCCATTAACTCTTTGTTACTTGTCGATAACGAAGGGACATCTCTAAAACTCACACACACACTGCTATAATCACGCACACTAAGACATTTCTGTTTTGGTGACGCGGAAAACGGGAGTCTGTTCGTCTATTACGAAGTATAATAGTGTCTATGGTTTACAGCGACAGCACTCCGTCCGTTGTTTTTTCTAGATTCATGGTTGTAACGATGTGTTCTTGTACCTAAGTTTTATTGAGAACTAAATTAAGTATCTAAGATTAATTAATTTAAAAGTTACTTATAGCTTTTAATTATGTTGTAGGTATATATATGTATCTATAGTTTGTCGTAAGAATAATTAAATAAATTTCATATATTTTTTCTAAGTTTGTCAAGAATTTTTCAATTTGAACCAATAGTTCCTGAGATTAACGCGTTCAACTAAACAAACAAATAAACTCTTTAGCTTTATAATATTAGTGCAAATAGGGTCTTAAAAAATATATATTTTTAATTTCTGACCGTACCACTGGTATCTTTTTAAATTTAACTAATCTTACTAACCAATAGAAAATCTTAATGCTATCTGCATATCTACTTTTTAATTTTAAAAATTATGTATTTATTAAGATTAGACATGACAGATTATACACTTTTATATATGAGTGTTAAAAGAACTATTCGTCACTATTTGTATAAAATTAATTAAATGAATAAAATAACGCCTTCATACCTAAGTAGGTAAAAATTTCAATAATAAAAATAATAATCATACTGTGCTCATATAATATCTACCTACACTGTGTTATCTACACTCCACGATTATATTTAACTTCTTATCTGTAACAGAGTAACGTCCATCAAGTCTACCCTGATCAAGTCTCATATAACCCAGATAAATGAAAAATTACTTTAGGCAAGTTAATACAGTAGAAAACCTGTTATCTTTTAAATTTTGCCGGCTAACCATTTAAACTCCACCTCCGATCTGAGATAGGACAGTAGCAAAGATGGCAGCTCAAAGAGGCGGGTTCTATTTCGGCGGCTCATGTGGGCGTGTCCTAATATCTGCCGGCCCTTTACAAATGGCGTCTTATTCTACCAATATCGTTGTATTCTTGTCCTCTTACTGGGCCAATGACATAAGAGAATTGTTGCCTATTTGATTTTTAATCGAATACGTCATGGTTGCTAGGCAACTGGACTTTGAATTAAATAAGATTATTTTTTATTTTATTTCTTAATTATTACAATATATTCAACATTGTTATTTATAATGCAGTTGCTATATTTTTTTTAAATCGAATGACTTCATTTGTAAATTTATTTTTATTACCTAAACTAGATGTACCTATACCGTTTCAAACTTACTATTTATTTGATTTTAAAAATATGTTTTTTTCTTATTAAAAATAGTACCTATCTACATAAATAAAATGTTTTTATTTATTTCGAAAAATATACTAATTACATGACTGTTGTAATCTAGATTCTAGAAAAATCCTATCTCATTATTCTTGTTTTAAGTCAGTTAAAGTAATTTTATGCAATATTTTTAGGGCTGAAGATGAGTCTAAATTTTTTATTAAATACAAGGTCTTCTATATGAGACATCTGTGGGATTAAATTGAAAATGTCACTATTTAGATACAATACCTACCAACCTTGCAGGTTTCTAAAATATTGAACAGATGTCGCCACTAACAAGTTTCACTGGACCCTCTTCCAGTTTTATGCATTCTTTCACAGATGGCGCTATAACTAAATTATTACTTCAGCTGAACATAATTATTATTCAAACGATTTGTAGTTTGTTATAATGTCATTGTGAGAATCATGTCCAGCCATTTTAGGTATTAGATAGTTTTTTTTCTCTTTATTTTGCAAACAAGTATTATATTTTATCATTTATAATATTAATTTATTTTTAAGCGATCAGTAACCTAACCGGTTAAAACTTGTAGGTTAAGTACCTATAGGTATTATTATATTCCTATTTTACTTAGGTACCGTTTTAGAGAAGGTTCAGTAGGTAAGCTGGTATTTAAACTTTGTGATGTAAGTATTATTTTTTACAATATACCTACTTAAAGCTTAAGCTACTTAAGTAGGTATACCACCCTAGATAAATACATAAATATTCACAAAGTAAGATATTGTAGGTAGGTATGTACAACATATAATAAGCTTGTCCCAATAATTAGGTAGGTAGGTACTTTTTAAACTTCTTCTATTAGTTAGCCAATTTCTTTGAAATTGGTCAAAGCCAATAATTGGTTTGAACGCGAGTCGAGTGACCGACTGGGTAAGGCCTTAACCCCTAATCACCTTTGCCTTTTTCTTTTGTCCCACCGGCTAGGGTTCCTCTGACATGGGTCAGAGACTTTATGTAGCTTGTAGAGTAAACGAACTAAGCTCACTCGCTCTATAGAGTTTTGGTAGGTAGTACCTATACTTACTATGATTTGATCGGCAAAAAAAAACCACCTTTTCCTTAATTTTGTAAATTATCTTTTTAAAATATTTAAATTTTAAAATTTTAACTGGTAAATAGAGGTAAATAGATTGGTAAATATAGGCAGGGCACACTGCATTTCGCAGTAATTGGAGCAGTAACCGACCTCTTACAGAAGACCACCATAAAATAACAGAATGTGGGCAGTTGTGTTTTGTTGAGAGTGAGTAGGTAAGGGATGTTAGAGCGTGGAGGCTTATCCCTCATCTTCCTATCATCGTCAACGTTTATATAAAAAATATAGGTGCTTATCAATATCTATTTGAAGGTGAGTCACCGTAGTTTACTTTAAAAACTAGTGTTGTGTTACTCAGGTTAAATTGTATACTTACCTAAATATACAATTTTACACAGAATGAATTTTGTCTTTACAATTCATTCACACTATTTTATTGAAATACCTATTTCAATGAAATATCCATGATTTTATTAAAAAAAAATTACTAATAATTAATATTTAATTTGTCATTCTTAGTATACCTATATACATATTGGTAACAAGCTTTTGCTCGCGACTTCATTCGCCCACTTTTTTCTTGATGTAAGTTTTACATTTTATACTTTTTCATAGGTGACAACGTTATTGCGAAATTACCTACATGACGATCTGTTGAGTAATTAAGTCGTGAAAGTGTAACAAACAAACTCACCTTCGCATTTATAAAATTACTTAGTTAGTATACTTATACATAAGTCATTTTCTGTGGATAAGTAATTATAAAATTGTCATAACTACAAGCCTTGGCAAGTGGTGTACCTAACAGAAGAATTGTTGATATTTTAACAAACGTTACGTTGTAAATACACTTACTATAGGTAGAGATAAAGATATACATAATGGCATACATATCCAATAACTATACCCATTTGTTAAAAGTAGGTAAAAATGTTATGAGTGAAATCGTCTCTATGTTTATTGGCATAGAGTTGATTTTAGTTTAATAGTCAAAGTATCTAAAAGAAAGGCAGCGTGGGGTGGTGTCGAGTATTGATCGGACGCCATATTGAATGACGCATGCGTAGGACAGGTATCTTTATTTTAACGAATGGTGGCAGAGATGGCGCTGTTTAATTTAACTTGTATTTTGTTTTCTTTATATATTAAAGTTACTAATATTGCTGTTTCGTCTCTTTGTAAATTGAATTTAATTTTCAAACTTACGCAGTATTTAATACAGAATTTTTGATTTTTCAATTGCTAAGTATAACAAGCTAATTTTATCTCAGTAGGTAAGACCCGTAGGATCTTCTCGCTACCACGGTAGGTACTAACAAATGCGTACCTACTAAATATTCGGGCTCAATCATGGCTCAATCACGTATATTTTTATTCATACCGCAACTATTATGTATTATGTACATGTACCTACACATGTACTATAGATATTATAAAATAAAGTCCTGGTCATCTACCTCTACTAACTTCTAAACCACGCAAAGAATTTTGATAAGGTTTCCACTAATTGAAAGAGCGATATAGGAGGAACGTTTCAGTATAAAATTTTACTGAAACAAAATATAATACACATCATAAAATATTCACAGAAAAGCATAATTGTCAAAACATATAGAATCGAAACATTCTCTAATTAAACTCAATATTTTTAACATCTAGGTAAAGAGACAATTTATATTTTACTGAATTAAAAATTCGAAACATGCTATAGATAGGCTCTTCTCGCCGTCGGCTAAAAGCCGACGGAGAAAATAACTCCTCTGATCGAATTACACAGTACATAATGGGTTTTTAAGATACATTAAATTAATAGTTATTATAATACACTAATTTATTTAATGAAGTGTCACTTAAGTATAAAAGAAGTGTAAAATAACTGAATTGGTAGGTAGGTATATATTTTTATTTATCATAAAGAGTAACTAGGTAGGTTTCTACTTCAAAAACTAATTTTCCTTTAAATAAATTTTTAAACATGTTTTTAAAATATACGATTTTTGTCATATACCTCGTATAAGGCCAAAGTAATAAGGTTTAAAAAGACCACATCGACATTCGCTCAGTCAACAAACTAAGTATTTTCGATTCGTACAACAGTTGTACCTGTAAATTAAAAATAAGTACATTTTCCCACAGCCACTAGGTATTGTCTTAAAAGAGTAACTAACCCTGGTTAGTTATGGCAATACCTTCCTATGCTAAAAGAGGGAGGCAATCATTAATCATATAAAAAAATTAAAATAATACCTACAATTCATTATTTCGTCAAAAAAGGAAGTAGCAGCAGAATAGGTATAAGTAAGTGCTGCAGCAAAGTTACTTTTACATTTCATGCATTCTTCTTTTTTCGATACCTATTTTTGAATATTTCTAAAAACCACTTATCCGTAGCTATATTGGTGAGAGTGAGATTTCAGTACTTACCTACATGCAATGTTTATAAGTTTTTATGTAGTTCGTCGCCCTCGATGTAAAAATACTCATCGTTTTGGACAGACACAGGCACGTCTGGAGTTTTAGATAACACGGCGACTTCGCTATTTATAACAAGCAAACGGTGTAGGCGAAGTTTCCTCTGGGGTTAGATTTTTAAATTCGAAGACTCATTCTTTGTTAGTCAATTTCAGTCAATGTTCGATATCGACCACTATACTACGATGTTCATCAAAAATAAAATATAACAATTATTAAGAAAATACACATTGAGGCGGATTGGCATGGTACCTACAGATAAAAATCGTAAAAAGAAATTGAACTTATTATTGATTTATTACGACTATTGGTCTAGTATTTGACGATTCATTGATCTAGTGGTTAAAGGTTAAAGTGCTTGATATACCGCTCTAACTCAGGAGTCCCGTGTTCGATTCTAAGCTAGGCCAACTTTTCAAATAAACTTTTCAAAGTTGGCTCTGGAATAACAGCATGCATGCTGTTGTGATTTGACGAGTGAATATGTGATGCCAAAGTCCATTTCCATTTTCTTTCCTAACCCTTTTTTCTTAATTTTAGTACCTACTATTCTCGGCAGAGGTAATTGATTTAACAAAAATGTGATCATCGGACTAAAGGCTCAGTAGTCCGATGTTCTATATCATCGGCTACTCTATCTATACCTACTAAGCCTCGGTAGAGCAGCACCTGTGGCGGTGCCTTATACGTGACGGTAGCCACCTACCATCAAGTGGACCGGTCCGCCTGTCTGCCGATCTTAACATGAAAAAACTTATACGAACTAAATTTTTTTATAATATTAGTATAGATTAACATACAGCGAACTTTTAAAGTTTTTACATATTCAAGTTCGCTGCTAACATATAATAAAGATTCTATTCCATTCTTCATACCTTTTTGTATAAATATAAATTTTTGATATTATGCTGGTTGTCAGCCAGCGCGCTATTGTTACGAGCTGTTGCATCCATCATGTGTATTAGTTAGAAGTATATTACTATTAGAAGAATGGCTATTATTAATTTGAAAATAAACGAATTAGACTTTCATCTTAGGTATACCTACATGTATGCAGAGGTCTGACAATAAATATCTAAGAGAACACTAACACAACGATTCGCTGTTCGTGTCACGTGCTAGAAGCAATAAAAGTCAACGGATCGGTCCATGAGTCGCTGAGGGAAGTCACTTTCTTTATACTTTTATACCTTTCTTTTGCTTTTATACTCCACTTTTATGTTCGACCCGGGGCCGAGGACGTGACGCGACAGATGGATTTTTTTTAGGAAAACTCAGATATCTTTATAAATTTTCAGTTTACTTAAAACGGTAATAAAAAATTGGTCATATAATTCTTCTTGGAAATGTTCATATATTATGTATAAGTTTTACAAAGGTTACATTTATGTAAAGAGTGGATATTTACATCAGGCTGAAGACTGAAAAAAAAAAACTGTTTTTGTAACCCCAATAATATTAAAAAATATATCGATTATTTATTATTAGGGATTAGGTATATTACTAATAATCTCTAATAATAATTTTGGTTTTAAATTACAAAGTGAAAATCTTGCTAATGAAATAAGACCCGCATATATTGTAGATAGCGATAAAAATAAATAATAAGTTTTAAACAAAATGTGGACTACGCTTTTGTGTGCCTTAATTACTTATAGGATATTGAAATATATAATAACGTACACATTTATGACACGTCATATTTATGACGAATAAACTTAGTGACCACGCTAAACGAATATACCTACTCATAGAAGGATGAACATTCAAATAGAAAATACAACAGATATAACTATTATGGTATGCAGAGAGTATAATTTGCAATGATTGTTTAGTGAAACTTTAATTTAAAATATAACAACCATTTTTGAAGGTGGGCACATTCAAAAAATAAATGAAGTTCTGTTATAATATTTTGAATAATAATAAATGATAATAAATACCTATATTACATTTTTTTTATACCTAAGTATAATGACATAAAGAATTATTTTAAACAAAGATTTAAAATGATAGTATTTAATTTGCTTTAGCCGCTTGCTTAAAAGTTACGATGTTCACGATTTAAAATCTCTTTAAACTCAAGATTAGGGTGTCTCAAATTTTGTTTTATTCAAATGATATAACCCTTTTACGAGCCGGATAAAGATAACACAGTAACACACTTCACAGTGAGTAATCCTACTTTTTATTACAATGCAAGCGAACACATGCAATTATTATTATAAGTGCCTAAGTAGGTATTAAACGAAAAGTAACGTAGGGTTCGAAGGACTCAATAGATATCACCTGTTAAATCACTTCAATTCAATTCTTATTGCTCTCATAATTATAATAATCTCAATTAATAAGTTACAAAAATCTCAATCAATAAGTACTAACAGTTACCTACTTTAGACATCTCGGTTGATCGTCATTGCATGTCATCAGAGCCGATATTATATCCTATTACATGTATTACAGAGAAGGTGATCGGAGTGAGTAAGATTTACTTATGAATCACTTTATTCAAAAGGTATATGTTCATCATTTTATTCAAAAGATTGTTCAAGGGTGTAGAGTAGGTGGCTAAGAACACAGGTTACAAGTTTTATATTTCATCGAAGCCTTGTAGCGAGTCTGATATCATAGGTCATCAAGATTAGAAAGATCTTCTACTGTTTCTAAAAAATATTGTGTCCAGAATAAAGATCGTGGTGGGTCGGGCGTAGAGCTCAATAATTAAAATCTCCAACGAGTGACATTTACGCTGATGCGTGGATCCCGGCTTAATGAGCAGGGGCGGCCTCCTTTGGCCGAATCTACGAACCTTAATTAACATTTCCAAGATACGGATATCTACCAACCGGCGCTGTTTATAAGGGAGCCAGTGAAATATTACATTATGTGCACGCAGGAAGATATTAATTAGGCACCCAAATATATTAAATATCTGTAAAATATGCGTTGAAATCGGTTGCTATGTTAACTAAGTATTGTGTTAATTATAAAGTTTCTCTAGATTTTTATGGAAAACCTTAACGGCCGATTTATGCTTTTACAGGTATGAATGTCTTCGAATTCCTATTTTTTTAAGTGTTTTTGTGGTAAGATTTTGAACGAATTCTACATATAATTTTTTAAACAAAGTTATCTTGGCACCTCGCCTTGATGACGTCATTTCAACTTTCATTTCATTTGTGCATTGCCAATTGCACAATCAACAAGAGGGGTTCGGAGAGATAAGCGGGGTTGTTGGGGAGGGATTCGTATTCCAAAGAGGTGCGGAGTTAACTTGTCTGATTGGTATACATTCAGACAGGTAATTTATTCCTAGCTGAATTAATGAACATTGTTGCTAGCAACTCTGTAATGCAACAACTTATTTTATTTAAGCCTTCAATCTAATTAAACACAAGTAGCGCCGTTTGTTTGTCTTATATAGTCACTACGAATAACAGGATAAATGTTGTATAAGAAAAAAAAAGCTGCCTGTGTCTTCTTGAAAAGCTTTTCACTCCACTTTAGCTACAAAACACATGTATTGTGTTCAAGTATTTACATACACTAATGGAAGGTTTGTCTATATAATTTCCAGAAAATAATTGCATTCGTGTGAAGCCGGGAGCGGGTCCGCTAGTTATCTATAATAATAATAGTAATCTATAATAAATAATAAATAGGAAAAATCAAACTATGAGTAATTTTATTTAAAATATCTGTAATAAAAGTACTAAAATTGCAAAATGATTTTAATGTATTATGAAAAAATAAAAATACAAACTTTTCTTTATATTTTCTAAAAAATTTCATCTTCCCCATCTTGGCAATTCTTTCGCTTAACCAAGGCCTATTAACTCCATTTGATTAGTAGTGATCAACCACTTTTCATTCTGTAGGAATTAACCACTATTATATAGTAGAGCCACACTGAAAATATAAGTAACAATTTATAATTAAAATATATTAAAACATTTCATACCTAAACAGTCTTGCAAATAGGTTGTGCACATAAATGTAAGCGCTGCTGAAGTAGGAGAATATTCCTGTGTAGTGGGAGTATAACCAGCCTGTAAAAGTTTCAGTGATTGTTTGCACGAAGGCTGGTGTGTACATTTTTACATGTCCCCTGAACGTTGCGACTGTAGATTGGTGGGGCTGGGGATATTGGGGCTCTATTTGTTTTGTGTATGAATGTAATATTAAAACAAAGTATATCCACATTATCCACACTGAAAATTAAAAAGAATTTCATTTATACTTTTAAAATAATAAATATATTTTTAATTAACTTAATAAAACTTTAATAAACAAATTCATATTATTGTATGGAATGTAAATAATTAATATTTCCATAAACTAATAGTTAAATTATTAATTTTTAAGAAAATTAAGATTTTCTATATATTTTTTTATTATATTTCTCAAGTCTTATAATAAAAAAGTTAAATTGAATTCTACAAATCACAAAATTCAAATAGTTTCAGCCTCATAGGTATCTTTTGGGATTTATATTTCAGATTTTATGGATTTAGAGAACTCTATGTTTCCCTAAATCTATGAAATTGTGTTATTCGAATAATAGGTAATTATGTAGATAACATATAACCTATTATACGAACTATATTTAGTAGGTAATTAAAGTAATATTTATTAACAAAATCTAATCATTTCAAAATTAGGTTCTAATTGTTTATGTTGCACCTAGAGATCCATTACACAATGAAGAACGTGTGGTAGACTTACAAAAAGCGTCAAAAAAGATGAAGAAGAATTCAAACATAGGAAATGCTCCGCCCATAGATATGCACACGGAGACGTACAGCATCCCATATATAAATGATAGTATAGTTACTATTAAAGCTGTTATCAGGAATACTTTTGCAGCATGTAGAGGAGTTCCCTGAAAAAAATGAATTTTTAATACAGCACGAACCATGCCTTTAGACTTTTTAATACCTACACAAATTTTAATCGTTTTTTTCGAAATTTACTTAACTATAGATACTAACTAATACTGTAAACCTGCTGTGATGTGCTTAATGTTTCAAAAACAAATACTTCGCCACGAAAGCAATAATCAGACAAAAATAATTAATATATTTTTTTATATAAAAAAAAAACATTTTTACTTTATAAAATATAGCTATGTTCCTCGCTGATAAAATGAATTTCTATTCTATACTTAGGTTAAAGATTTTTTAAAATCGGTCCAATAGGTTTTGTTGAGGTTATTCATTACAATTTACAAACATACAAATTTTCTCTCTTTATAATGTTATTAGTATATAATACAGATTTGAATTTAAAATGTAGTGAAAATTTACCTTGGCAATTTTGATCAGAAAATTAATGCTGGTTAGCACGAAAATTAAGTCGAATGCTAAAACGATGGCTCCAAACGTTTTCACTAGTGTTATGAAACCAGAATTAGCATCTGAGAGACTTGATTTTTCTGGCTTCGTATCGTCTGGGCGGGTTTTTAAGCACGTTGGCCCTAGACCGGCATTGTTACCGAAACCAAAGCTAATCTGTAAATATTATAAATTAAATTGAGGTTATAAACAGGATCACTGTATTTACTCTTATATTATACAACTTACAATATTGTTTAAGCTTATGTCAACAACATCCGATTTTTCTGCATTGGAAGAAATAAAACAGGAAACTCTGATAACGTATGAGTGCCTTATAACCGACCACGAAATCGCTGGGCTCGTTACCTGTAAAGTAAATAAAAAGCATTATTAAAACCATTATTCATATATTCCCTTACTGTTTCAATATTCTCCACTGTGTGACTGAAATTTGGTCCTATGCAAGAATACTTTTATTTAGATTTAGATCAAGCATTGCTTCCTTTGCCAGATATTGCATTATTATGTAGGTTGTTTAACATATTGCATTATTATGTAATGAGTAATAATATTAACTGGTCAGTTTTAATAGTTACTTTACGACTTGGTGAATTTATCATTTTCACGAGTAAATTATTAATAATTCACTACTGTTTTCGGTACAAGTACTTAAGTGTCAGTATTTGTAGGTCTGACAAATAGTTTCTTAAATAATAGTAATAACTGCTTATTTGCTATATTCTTAGTAAGAGTCATAAAAATTATAAATTCAAACGCCTTAATATTGTAATTATAATTTTGTTGAATTTTGTAATCCTTATAATTAATTCCAAATTACAGACGTCTAAATTTACAGACACTTAGCTTAATATTAACTAAGTTAGCTTAGCTTGGTAAAAAGTAAATATTTTATTGCGTTTACCTTCAATATTAGTGACTAAAAATAAAGATTAGTAAAATTATTATTTATTTTTTTAAATTAATCACACTGACACATTTACTTGAAATACATATAATTCATTTTTTATAGATACTTATACTAAGTATATATATTATCATTTGTCATTTCAAATATACCTATACTATGTATACATATATATGGAAAGAAAATTATATAAATACTATTGCACATGACTTCGTTCGCGTACCTTTATAAAAATAGCTTATGTTATTCGGTGATAATATAGCTTTCTATAGGTGAAAGAATTTTAAAAATCGGCCCGGTGATTTTTGCGTTTATTAATTACAAACATATAAAAATACAAATCCTCTCTTTATAAATAAATAATATAAATAAATAAATGTTTATACCACTAACAATCGCTAGAACAGCAATCACCGTTGCTGCAGTCTTTAAATCGGTAACACAACAACATTGATTTACTTCCGGCAGATTAAAGGAGGGCATTACATTAATAGGTTTATGTGTAGTTATATATAATATCTGGATAATATTAGGAAAATCTGTAAATTTTATTATAGCATTATTACTTGACATCTGACAGAAAGATGATAGAATTGGTCAACGATGAAGGACGACAAATATGTGTCAGACGCCTTTAGGTCATAGATAAGAAGCCTCTCTCTCGTCTCGCAATGAAGCATAAAGATCGTTTGATAGTGTCGAGAGAAAATGATTTAAGTGAAATTTATCTGCTCATATTTAGACTTTTAGATAATTTAATTAATTAATTAATTAATTTGTTTGAAAAGGCTTACCAAATAAGGACATACTTATTCACAACTAGCGATCCGTTCCCGGCTTCGCACGGGTGCAATTTTTTTCTGCAAATTAAACGTAGAAACCTTCCTCGTTTAACGCTCTTCCCATTAATGAAAACAGTATAAAAATCCGTTCGGTAGTTTTTGAGAATCGCAAACATATAGACAGACAGACGCAGCGGGGGGACTTTGTTTTATAATATTAAAAAACGTAAATTTAATAATGTTGTCTTCGTGAGCGAATTGATTTTTGTTTAATTGTGCGTTACTTTGTCTTTTTCCTGTGTATATTAGTTCCACTGAGATAAGAGAACGCAGTTCGGCGAAATATGGGTATATTCTATCTCAAAACTTCGATGATGAATACTAAAGCTGTCTATCAAGCTGATAGTGATGATCGTTAGGCAGAAAAGATAAATGTTTCAACTTATTCGTGTACATAGACTTTTCGAGTTTAATGAGAATGATGCTTATGCATTAAGATAGCCTCACTTTACTTCCTTCGAAATAAATATAACAAATCACCCATCAGGTTTAACAAATTTTTAAATTTCTAAAAATTTTGACGATGTTCTGAAATTTCAAAAAATCTTATTAAATTATCTGAAAAAGTGAAGAAAGTTTTCATAGAATTTTCTAGAAACTTCTGGAATTTTCTAGAAACTTCTGAAAATTTTCGAGAAACTTCTAGAATTTTCTAAAAACTTCTAGAATTTTCTATAAACATCTAGAATTTTCTAGAATGTTAGCAAAAAAAAATCCGTTCCTATTAATAATACATAATGAGCGACTTAGCCAAAGAAAAGATATGCCGCAAGGAGAACTCATCGTATTGCATGAACCTTCGTTTCAGTTGTTAACAACAAATGCAATTGTTATGAACGAAAAAATTCTTTTTTTTTATTGTCACAGGGTTAGTAACTTTTTTCAGTAAAAGAAAAAATATCGCGTTTGAAAAAATCGAATATATTGCATAGATCCCGTTTTTTATTGTTTATGACGCTTGGAGAACCCTCTGGAAACTAAAGGAAGGGCGAAGAATGGAAGCAAACAAACAATCTGTGCGAGCAAATTCTAGAACACCTTTTTTAACACGTGTACATAGACTTTTCGAGTTTAATGAGAATGATGCTTATGCATTAAGATAGCCTTACTCTACTTCCTTCGAAATAAATATAATAAATCACCCATCAGGTTTAACAAATTTTTAAATTTCTAAAAATTTTGACGATGTTCTGTAATTTCAAAAAATCTTATTAAATTATCTGAAAAAGTGAAGAAAGTTTTCATATATGCGAAAATTTTCTAGAAACTTCTGAAATTTTCGAGAAACTTCTAGAATTTTCTAAAAACTTCTAGAATTTTCTATAAAATTTACATAAACAAAAAGTAGCCTATGTTACTCCTGACGACCCCCTCTTCATGTCTGCAAAGTTTCATCGAAATCGCTTCAGCCGTTTCTGAGATTACCCCGAACAGACAGACAGACAACAATTCTAAAAAAAGTTATTTACGTTTTAACAGCATGCGAATGACTCTCAAAGCTTAGTTTGAGGCAGTTTTTCGCAAATCACAGACAGACACTCTGATTTTATTTATATAGATTAATAGAAACGGATTTTTTTTCGCTAACATTCTAGAAAATTCTAGATGTTTATAGAAAATTCTAGTTTTTAGAAAATTCTAGAAGTTTCTCGAAAATTTCAGAAATTTCTAGAAAATTCCAGAATTTTCTAGGAAATTCTCGCATATATGAAAACTTTCTTCACTTTTTCAGATAATTAAATAAGATTTTTTGAAATTTCAGAACCTGATGGGTGATTTGTTATATTTATTTCGAAGGAAGTAGAGTGAGGCTATCTTAATGCATAAGCATCATTCTCATTAAACTCGAAAAGTCTATGTACACGAATGCACCCGGGCGAAGCCGGGAACGAGTCGCTAGTCTAAAATAAACGTAGCCTAAGTTACTCCTTATTACATCAGCTACCTGCCAATAAAAGTCCCGTCAAAATCGGTCCAGCTATTTCAGAGATTAGCCGGAACAAACAGACAGACAGACAAAAATTGTAAAAAATATTATTTTGGTGTATGTACCGCAATTTACATAAACAAAAAGTAGCCTATGTTACTCCTGACGACCCCCTCTTCATGTCTGCAAAGTTTCATCGAAATCGCTTCAGCCGTTTCTGAGATTACCCCGGACAGACAGACAGACAGACAGACAGACAGACAGACAGACAAAAATTCTAAAAAAAGTTATTTACGTTTTAACAGCATGCGAATGACTCTCTAAGCTTAGTTTGAGGCAGTTTTTCGCAAATCACAGACAGACACCCCGATTTTATTTATATAGATATACAACACTCACAGGAAGGAACATCACAAGTATGAATTTAAATTATAGGAAATCACAATATTATTTTAAAATTAAATAAATTATTTTAAATTATAAATGAATTAACAAATGTCAGTGAGATTAAAAATACCTAGAACAACTTACATATTATTATAATCAATCAATAACATAAAATCTAATCAAATCTATAAAACAAAAATACCAATGAACAAAAGAGAGAAAAAATTCAATAATCTCAAAATAAGAAAAAACATATTTACCTACTTATGCATTAGGGGAGACTGGGTACGCTTGTGCCACGTTACGATTAAAGTTGTCGTATTAGCGAACCTATAAGGAATACCGTAGTGGGTGCAAGGGAAGAAAGAAGGGGCGTGTTCATCTGCACGTGTGTCACAGCATTGCATCAGTCATCGTGCGAGTCAAAAGTAAGTATTTTTATTCAATTTCTTTTAATAATAGGTATTATTCCTCGTTATAAGTTAAACATTACATTAGCAATTAAATAACAGTGATTACTTAGTACCTACGTAGATGATTTTGCATTGTCATTGTGATTGTTTTCTTACAAAAGAGTGCGCTGGGTACGGTTGTGACATTTATCTTGGGTACGGTTGTAACACATTTAAAATTTGTTTTATTTTTTTACATTTAGATGCCCAGAATACGCCTCAGGAAGACCGAAGACGCCCACAAAGAAGTAAAACAAGACTTCTTTACGAAGAGCTGGGAAAATGTGAGCTTTGGTCCCATTTAAAGTGCGCAAGTGGTTATTCGCCCTTATATTTTGTGACAATTAGATAATGTGACAATAATGAGAGACTAGATCTCAGTATCCTATTTTCCAGTTTTTAGAAATAAGAATAGACCTTAAATTTCTTCTATTTTTTACAATGTAGGTATGTTGATTTCTATAAAAATATTTATTTTTTCTTGAAGACTTTTTAGATTTTTATTTAACAGATTTTTATATAACATTTAACATCATTTGTTTTGTAATTTAATTACCTTGTAATTAATTACCTTATAATCTCTTATACGACTTAAATGGACGTGTTCTATTTACATATAATAGGTTACATGATACAAACAGACGTGGTAGGTACGTAAACTAATAAAATTTTGCTAAGAATTTCATCGTAATACGCGGCTTAGTTTAAGCACCGAAAACCGGGGATTTCAGCGTTATTGCCTCGCCGGGGGGCATCGGGGTACGGAGGAGGGGAAACAGGGCCTCTTAACAAGATTACATTGGAGGATAAAACGGCCCAGATAATAGCAGAGAAAAAGCCAGCCTTGGATCCCTGTTCTGTAACAAAATTAAAATCGGACAAAATTACACCTACACAGATAGAGAGCGATCCTATAACTATAGAACAGCGATGTACATACATACTATAGACGTTCGTATCTACTACATTACCTACATCGAAACTGGTTCACTCAGCAGTTAAAAAATAATAAACATCCAGACGGAGTAATTTTGCATTAATATATTATTAATATCAATATAGTTTTCAATGTTAATACATTCCATGCATCATGCATATTTCCTTCTTTATTATTGAGTTCAAGCGTTGCATGGGTTTCCAACAGTTGAGGCTGATGGTAAATTAGATAGTAGGTGTCTACCGTCGCATATAACACAAGCAACGCCACTGGTGCTGCAAGTGTACTGCTGACCATAGTAGGATTAAGGATAATTGATTAGGAACGGATAGAGAAATGGATCTGGCATCCCTCATGGATCGGCATCACTCACCGAAACACCAGTTTCGAATAACGAACAGTTATTATTTCATGGTGATCTTTTCTAAGGTGGTGGTTACTGACGCCATATGGGCTGCCCAAATGACTGCGAAACACAGTTATGCCCTACAAAATTATATGTTTATACGTTTACCTATCTTTGTATCCAACATAACTTGCACTCGTTATGTAATTTTACTTTCGAATCAACTCGTAGGTACTTGTATTACAAGTATGTCTTACAAGTATTACATATTACAAGTACTGTATTAGAAGTATATAATTTAGTACCTACCTACTTAAGTACATACCTACTCGTATCGATCGTTGTAATCCCGCTTGTTTCAAATTCAATTCGCAGAGTGGGAGTAACAATAAAACGCTCCGCAGTATCTATTGAAGCCACCTGCGCCCACAACGAACGTGGACCGAATATCAACATCTCACATTATTGTAAAATTTAATTTATCTACAGTTTCCTTGTGGTGGATACTATCCGGAAAGAGATAAAAGGCGAAAAAGACCATCAAAGGAGTATTAATATGAAGAATGCCTTGAAATTATTTTAATCGATTGAAAACCTGATTGAATAATAGAAAAAAAAACAACAAGTTAAATTGTTTCAGGAAAAGTTAAAAAATGATAGTCACAAACTAATCTCACAAGCTCACAATATTACTTAAATAATATATGTACATATTTCATACAAAAACAAATATTTATATAAAGGCGTGAATAATGTAGGAATCGAGTATAATTTTGTAGCCAATATTTTGTCATCTTAATTTTTTGGGATTTTGGTTAGAAATTAAAAAAATGAAGTTGTGATATATAATGTAACTAAAATATATGATAATAGCGACCCGCTCCCAGCTTCGTAGATTTATATAAAAATGGTGAAACTAATGGCACCACCACTAGTTTCACCATTTTTATATATTTATATACTTAGAATATCGCGTTCATTACCAGACATTAATCAAGAAGTATTCTGTATTGCATTGCAAAACTTTCACATTTGGCTGAATATACCTAATAATTATTATGTTACTTAGCTCAGGGGATAATGAGGCTGACATTATCCCCTGAATAGCTCAGGGGATAAAGGGGATGAAGTCCAAAATTTTAAAAGATAATAAAAAATATTATTATTATTATTTCTCTTTTTAGTAGCACTTGGCCTTCTCATTGTATTTATTGAAGTTACATATGTATGCATATATAAGAGAAAAAATACCTACATGTGGTTAAATATAATTCCACGAAAGGACTCGTGCTCGGTGCGATCCTAAGAAATGTCAAAATATTTCACACAAAGAGTTTTTGTTGGCGAGAGGCGGTTCGTTACCTAGTTACGTGATATATCTCTATTTTTTCCTCGCTGCCGGGTCACGAAATATTCTCCCCGCGATAAATCTTAACGAATTTCATTTTTATTTATTAAGTTGTAGGTGTTTTACGACCTAGCATACCGCAGTAGGGGCGTTCATTACAGGCCAGCTCGTGATGAAAAAACTTTTCCCAGTGAGGTCTTCAGCGAGTTTAATTAACGAAGTTCTGTAAGAACGGTTCGAAGTTGCCTCGTTTATTTTGTTCACAGAAGACTTGTTGTCAGTACCCATATTTTTATGGGTCTACTTTTTAGAGGGTGTTTTTCTTTGTTCCCGAAGGCAGGACTGATAAGAATACATCAAATAATACAGGCAGTAAAATTGCGTAGACAATATGACAATATCTATATACTTATGTGGAAACAGGTCCGCGACCAGTTTTATGTTTGCAATTCAGTGTAAGCACAAAAGAAATGCCAACTTTCGCGGACGTGACGTAATATCTTGGTCTCGTTCCAAAGATAATACATGAAACGTTTTTATATGTACCTACTTTATATATCTTTATTGTATATAGATAAATATTGAGAAAAATATGAACATACAAGTAGATACAAAGTAGGTAGGTACTCTTAGACAGTGTAAAACTTCAACATTGTACCTAAAAAGCGAGGTGCATAAAAAAGAGATATAGGTACCTACCTAAAGATTACCTACTTAGTTTTCATTCTTTATTGATTTTAATGAATACTTACCAGTGTATTTACCAGTGATTGCAGATTGAAAAGTTTTCCTTATAACAATGTATTAAGGACTACTAAAAATGGTCTTTTTTACTAAAGAGTTGGATGAAGTATCTTCATTTGCAGTATCAAAGTAATGGGGGCTTAAAAAGCTATGTCAAATAAGCACTGAAAAGTGTTAATTTGCAAATAACATAAACTAACTCTTATATAGCCATATAATACATAATATAGACCCATTGACGCCATAGTAAGACTACTTAATGCAGTAGGTAGGTATGGACCCATTCCTACTGACTGCCATTTTTAAGCTGACCTATGAAAATCTTATGTTTAAACTGCATTGCATAACTGCAATCCTATATTAAACTGCATTCTTATGTTATTTAATGCGACTTTTACATTGTATTCGTCTTAATTTTTAATTATGTCTGACTTGTCATATATTTGTCTTTGAATATAATGTGTTATTGACTTTTGTTTGTAGTTTTCTCTATTTCCGAATTTGTAATAAGGTATCAATAATCATGTTCAGACAATCTGCAACTACCAAACATTATAGTATAAAGTATAAAAACAATATAGTAAGACAGACAGACAGAGTTACTTTCACATTAATACCTAATATTAGTATGTAATATTAGTATGAATTGTTAAATGAATGAAGCAAACTTTTGTAAAGGGAAATAGTATATATTTTTCTATCTGTAGGTATATAGATAGCTATATATGTATAGGTAGATACGTTTAATTGAAGTTCTAAGTGATCTCCCCAGGGTTCCTCCGACAGGGGAGGGCGTATCGTGAAGTTAATTTATGCTACTATAACTCAGCCGGACAGCCGCTCAATAGGTAATTTAGATGTTCCAAGCAACATTGTCGTAATGAGAGCAAACCAGACCTCGTTCGTTTTATTGGAAAACGTGCACTTAAAGTGGGTGATGAGAAAGCACTCTTAAACTATATACACTTGTTTTTTAAAAGCTATTATTTATGGAACACTCGTTGCAAAGTGCTTTTACGAAACTGTCTATTAAACATTATTTACTTACTACAATTATTATTAACAAAAACTGAACATCCTTATTCTTTTTCATTTTATTTTTCAACAACAAAACAACTTGGTATTCGCGTTTAATAAATCATATAAAAAATAGAATAAACATAAGGTGCTACAAATAAACAAAATTAATAGATTGACATAACGTGTGATATTATAACACTACATAAATAGCTATGTCAGAATTTAATATATACAGAACTGGAATATAGACAAACCTAAAAAAGAAATTTTATCTTTATCTTAATTAATAAACCTATTAGAAACATTTAAAGAAAATTAGAGGTTACTTAAGGGTATTCAAGGATTAGAACCTGAGCACTGTTCTTTTGCACTCGGGTTGAACCAAGGAATTAATTTTATAATTAATCAATGAAGTAGGTAATTTTATAATTTACTTATTTTGAACAAAATAAATCTTATTTAAAACAAAAGGTTTTTGTTTGCAATAACTACCGAAAAAATATGACGTTTTTGTCTGATTGTGAGACAGATTATTGTATTTTCATTTCGCATAAAAAATTATAGGGTAGGTAAGTAGAAATTCTGTTAAATTTCGATTATAAATATATATATATATATATAGGTTTTTCTTTGGTTTCCGATGTAAATATTATAAAAGTTACAAAATAAATGAAAATGCATATTTCTATACGAATTTTTATTACACACCTGATAAGTCAATTCATTAAACATTAACTTATAGACGTACTAAAGAAAATTTATATAACAATAAGCGTTCGTTTAAGAAGCTGGATTTCTTAAAAATACATTTACTAACTCAAATAAACTTGCATTTTATATCTACACCTCCGTGTTATTAACAGTTAAGTAAAACATCTGAAGGGCGGTATATACTCGTTTTCTTTTTGTAAGCTTTCATTTAGATTCAAGTTAATCTGAAATAAACTTTAATACGCGTTTAATAGAGATGGGAATAAATCGTATGCAAACGCTTCTTAAGTCTATCTAGAGGCGTGATCCTAAGGGACCGGCTTAAACGAAAAAACTCATAATATATACAAGATATGGCTTCATATGGCAGTTTGTTATGAAGTTTATAGAGGAGTCGAGGCGGTTCTAGTTACAGAAGTAATATTGAGAGAAAAGAAACAAGGCGGCGATATTATGTGTAATAATTTAGAAGATTGAATCACCTTGCGTCGTGTAAAATGTAAAATTATGAACGTATACAGATATGACGAGTAATTGGATATACATACGTGCGTCTTACTTTTATTACAGCCGTGCTGAGGTGGAGCAATAGTTATGATAATCTCCCTCTGACGGGAACACGATGTAGGAATGTTATTAAATTTTTTTATTAGGTTTCAGTCATAAAGTAGATCATATAGACGACGTGGCATTTACGATTTTTAATACTAGTATTTGTGAAAGAAAGATTACATTAGAAGTCTTTGATCTGAGAAGTCTTTATGGCAGTGGTAGCCCAGTTGGTCTACCGCTAGAGTATCAAAATAATAGACGTAAGTTCGAATCTCGGTCACTCCTGTGTTTGACTGTTTTTCGATTTCATGGGTGTAGGTAGGTATTATATTTTACACTAACAGCGAAAAGAACCGTCCTAAAATATTAGCAGATTTGTAGTAACTAAGTAGAATTTTTTAGTACTGCAAATCCACAGTAGGCTATCTACCGGTCAAGATTAGAGCCC
Organism: Synanthedon andrenaeformis; assembly: GCA_936446665.2. Classification (NCBI taxonomy): domain Eukaryota; kingdom Metazoa; phylum Arthropoda; class Insecta; order Lepidoptera; family Sesiidae; genus Synanthedon; species Synanthedon andrenaeformis. The sequence continues at coordinate 7,756,735 of OW387785.2, forward strand.
ATATCTAATCTTGCCCATATCTAACCATACCCATATCACATTGAGAAGAACGAATTAGCCAGATGAAGGACTTCATTATAATATAATGTAAACATAATATAAATGCTTTCACGGATTTAGGGAGACAATCCAGAAGTCAGAGTGATTCAGAATTCAGAGTTCAGAATTTCAGAATATTTTTGTAATTAAATTTATTTCTTGGGGACTTGAATTGTTCCCAAACAAAAATTTACGAGTGGCATAGCAATCAGGACACACAAAGACATGAAAAAGAAAAATAATATAAGTAGCTATTAGTAAAATGTTTGTACGATGTTCAAGACATTATGGATATTATGTACAATCGCTTATTAAAAAATATATTTAAAAATAAAAATACAATCTATTGTGTCCAGCTCAAAAATAAAATTTTCCTATTTAAGAACTTGCCTGAAGACATTTAAAAATAGTTGCCCAGTGTTTTGTACGTATGGGTTAACCTCAATTGATTGGCCTTTACTTCGATAAGTATAGGTATAATGCAGCATTTAAAATCTGATCATTGGCGGAAGAAGGCGGTACGACATGGGCACGGGTCGATGTAAGGTGCGCTCGTAAAGTGTAAGTTTTATGGAAATATAAGATCGTTGTCGGCCTTCGTGCATTCACACAACATTTACAATAAACAGTAGGGTACTTCTAACATGTATTACTTATTTATTTTTCTAAGAGAAATAGCATGATTTGCTTAGTATTCGTAAGGGCGTGGAAACATAGCGTTTCATACCTATTATGAAAGAAGATGACTTTCATATAACGTACAGTCAGTGGGCATGCACATTATATATATGTACCTACAAATATTACCTATTACCTTGCTTTTATATGTGAAAATACTTGCACTAGTGTTGATACGAATGTGTGAACATATTAATTCTATATATAAAGCGTTAGTGTGTTAGATCACTAACACTATAAGCAATAGGCAATAGCAATATAACTAATAAACAATAGGCAAACGCGTTACTAAAATAGGTTAGAACCTTTCTTTCATCCTAATTGCTTCATTGACAGCGTTCCTGAGACCTCCTACTAATTATTTCTTATTAGGAGACATTCAATCAAAGAGGCTGCTCAGTTTAATTTAAAAAAAGTTAAATGAGGCACAACAGCCACTAAAATAAGAAGCACTACTGTCTACTTAATATACAGCCATGAAAACATGCCCCTCATCTCTCTAAATGTAATCTCATGTAGCGCAATATTCCCTCAGGAATATAATAATATGTATTTACTTGACTACATGTCTAATAAATTCTCATTTTTATAAATAGTACAGAAAGATTAAGACTTTATAAAAAAGTCTTCTAAAATAAAAAACGTTTATCGATCTTTTCCATGGCTTATACTACTTACTATCTAACTAAACCCTAAACTACTTACACTAGTAAATTGCGTCCGTACAAAGGTGGGTTTACAAGGTTCTGGTGGAATGAGGGTAAGTGTAGGTAGGTATCATAAATTTTGACTTTATTTATATATGTTTTTTAAGTTTTGTTAAATCTATTGTTTATAATATGCAAAAAAGAAAACAAACATACCACCAAGACTTATAGTATATGAAAATTAATATACTTATTAAATTAGTATTTTAAACAGATAGGTATATTAATGGTTATTATTTAGGTATTATTTTTTTAATTAGTAATAATATATTGTGGACATAGGTATTTATAAATAAAAATCGACGTGTTTATGTACCTGTATTCTCAATGGACTTCCCTAGAACCGCTAAACCCATCACCGTAAAATTTTGCATACCTACTTATATACAGGTTTCAGTTCAGGTTCAGTTTCAGTAAAAGACATACCAGATCTTATATCTATAAGTTGAACGCCGGTAAGAGCGTTTACAATTATGTTTAATCTCTACAGTTTATAACCACATTATTATACTCTTAAACAATTAAAATATCATTATAAATCTTAATGCATGTCAACAAAACTAAATACAATATAAACGAGCCTTTTATTCTGAGGCTATTAAATTTTGATAGCGTTAGAATAGGCACGCCTCTAACAGTCAAAATAGCTTTACTTCCGGATATCCGAGTAGAACAGAATCGATACCCGATACCAATAAAACAAAGTCGATTCGCGAATACATAAAACGTCGGATTCGAGTCTTGCGCTCTCTATATAAAGCTAGGAGAGAAGGGTTCCCGCTTTATTGCAAGGAATTTGCATATAAAGTAACCATTGAAGAAAAACGATATCCGTTCGGTTCCATGTATTTTTTTCTGAAGCTATTCATTGTTGCTAAAGTCACGGTTCCCGTACATCCAACTTTTACGACTCGCAATGTTTTCCTTCGCCGTTTAAATAAATAATGGTATCAACAGTTTTTTTGTAGCTTGTGATTTATTTGAGAATGCTTTAATTCTATTGTGTTTTTGTCATAATAATATTTTGTGAGAAGCTTTCTCTGTCATAAAATCAAATTAATAATTTATTTTTTTCTAAACTTATGCAAATTTAAAGTTGGAGCCCATTTCCCTATTCCATTAAAATACTGTATTCTTAATCCTACTATATGGTGATGGCAACGCATTTGCAGCACCTATGGCGTCGTTTGTATTATAAGCGACGGTAGCCACCTAACCATCAAGTGAATCATCAGCCTGTATGTCGACCTTAACATAAAAATTAAATAAATGAAATCAAAAGTTGTCAGCTGATTGTATCAGCTAAAAAAATTATGAACGAGGCCTATGTCCAGCAGTGGACGTCTTGCGGCTGAGATTATGATTTCTATACCTAATTTAAACCTTAGTACCTAAAGTACTGAGTGTAGTCAAAGTTAGGTAATATTTTAAATGACATTAATTTTATTTTCTCTTTTCCAGATCCACGGTGAATCAATGCTTCTCAATTATGGAATAAAAAGGATCGGTATGTATAACAAAGTATATTTTTTATGAGCATTGTCAGAATGCGCGGTCAGATAAGTTCGAGGCATGTGGAATTATGATAAATAAATTTTAAAAAAAAAGAAAAATAATGTGGTGACCGCGGGGCGTTTCCAACGTTTCCTAATAAAAATTGTATTTAATTGAAGCCGATAACGCCTCTTGGCGAGAGGCCTAATAAACTGTGTTTATTATTATTGTGTTAGGTTGCTCCAACGAACGATAAACATTATCTGGCATCTCGTTCGTAACCAGTAAACGCTTGGACCCGCCGGGATTTGATTACATAAATAGGCACCTACGCGACCCTTGTAAAAAGGCCATAAGTGTTTAAATTGTGGCATAACCGGCAAGGTTACTTTCCACAAACTCTGTAATGCGACGAGCGCTAACTCCGCCGGCATTACTTTATTTTATTAACCAGTAAATTGGTTATGAATTATTTATTAAAATTATAAGAGGCTAGTTTGCGCTTGGCTGGTGTCGACCGGTCTATAAATTGTGTTTAAAACATTTTAATGGTCCACAGATAGCGTTGAGAACACTTAAAGGTTTGACAATTTTTGCCTTGGACTTTGTAAAGGTGTGTACACAAAGTTGCCACTGCATTTTGTCCGTACGTAGAGATAAAAGGCGCTCCGAAGCACAATGCCGTTTAAGTGATAGTTATGGCACTTTTTATAGGCAGTTAGATTTATTTTTACAGCACTGTTTGTTTTAATGTGTTTTTCGCGAGTGGAGAGGTCGCGACAAATGCTTTCTTAATTCATTTATCTGTTAATCGTTTCCAACACTGCCGCATTAAGGTAGCGGTAGCGTAAAAGAGTCCATTTTTGTTATGTCATGATTGATATTAGGAACAAGTGAGCCTCATGAGCGATCACAAGCTCTATCAAAGAACATAAGGAAGAATAACTTTCGATTATACAGTTTATTTAATAGTTTTGAAGCTTGTTACTAGGTACGAATTATAATTGGATATAATATCATCAAAAAATTAATTAAAATGAGAATGTTGTGCTTTTCTTGGGGAATAAGGGTATTAACTCACTACATAGGTACCTACATGTTAGCCATAGAAAATCTTCATTTGTGCAGGTCATGTTGCATCTAATTCAAGTCAAGATTGATAAATATAAAGTATGCCTACTCATTTTCTATTTAAGTTTTCCCTTTACAATTTAAGTGTGTTAATTCACATATTATTCTCATTAGGTACTGTGTAATCAAACGCTATAAGCGCCTAATGCTGTGTATGTACCTATCTCTGCCCATATAAACCCCCTCTCTTACATCGCTACGCTTTTAACCTTAATGACACAGTTTGCTAATTCTTACAATCTTACTTGATCCCTTTAGTTATATTTCTGATTTTCCTACTTCATTGTAGATTCAGCTATGTGGAGAGATCCGAGCATATTTGACCTCGTATAGTCTCATTGTTAGGCCAATCAATAACTGTAGTCACAAATATCTACTATATTGACTATATTGACTACTACTTAATATTGACGCTCTAGTCATATTGGTATTAGTGTGAAAAAAGAAACAAAAACAGAAACAGTTAACAGCTAAACTGTAAAACTGAATAATAGGAAAAGATGATATTTGGAATGGAGGAAGCTCTAACTCTACACACTCTTACCTACATTATTATAAAATAAGGTCACTCTTTGCCTATGTCTATTTCTCAACTAACTTATTTTAAACCATTCAACGTATTTTGATAAGGTTTTACTAATGGAAGAGAGATAATAAATGAGGAAGTTTGTGCAAGTATATAATTTTTTTATACATTTTTTTAATAAAAATGCTGAGCTTGAGATATTGTAAGTAAATACATATTAGGTATTACTAGGTGAGCTAGCTAGCGACTACGCTTCGCTGCGGTTTTCTTTGACGTTCAACGGTCAGCGGCTGCCATAACAACAGCTAACTTCCACTTTTAATGTGACAGTTTAGAGTTTTTGAGCTAGTTTTAGAGTTTTTGAGAGATACACAAACCAACACAACACTTTTATATATATAGATGTATGCGAGCGTGTAGCGCTCCATTTATTTTAGTAAAATGAAGCAATACATTTGTGTGATTTTTTAAAATTCTTCAGTAAATATGTACAGTTTCTATAACGGACACGTTTCTAGGTAAAGTGGGATCGTTACATGAAGGAATGCCGGCAATCGTAAGGGCCGATCAGCGTTTATTAGGCGGCCGGTCTGCGAGCCTAATCAGGAAATATAGGGCAATAAAACGGACCGGTAGCCGACTTAATCAAATAGTCGGAATCACCCAACGGTTGATTCTATTCACGCGGCGTGCCTTCGCTGTGTGCTTAATTAAACCCAAGCTATTGTTAAGGTTTATTAAACTCCTATGTACGATACTGACACGCTTAGAGTAAGATTTCATAATAAAAGCTTATCCAACCCACGCTTCCGGTTGGCAGATTTAGAATATCACGCATGTCTTTAGACTGCTAAACGTCAGATTTTTATTTCGGCATAAAAATATGCGAAAAAAATGATTGTCTTTGAAGTAATTTAATTTTGATATTTAAACGATTGAATATTCAAAATTCAGAAAATACAGTATTTATATGTTTTCTTTTAATTTTAAAACAGATTGTTACACGAGGAATTACGTCACCACATTAAGAAACTTTTTTAGTATTTTTCAAAGGATCTCACAAACCGATGCGTCTACAAATACATATTATAAAATAAAGTCTTTATCCGTCTGTGTATGTTTCTCCGCTAACTTTTTATAAACCAACCAACAGATTTTGATATGAATAAAGCGATAAAGAAGGGAGGCTTAAGTAAATAATTAGCAGAAAAATTGCATTCATGCGTAACTAGGAGCGGTTAGTTAGTTTAGAATGTAATAGACAGTGGCTGTTAGTCACAATGTCGAATTAAGTAAGCGAATTAATGTAATAGTTACCTAAGGATATAGGTGGATGGCCAACACATTGGCCTTAATACATAGTAAACACCTTAGAAAAAGCCGAGAGAAAGCCTATTCGATAATATACATATTTATAAACATTTTAAAGACTATTTGATCCGGTTATTTTAGGACAAACATATCAAATATTCAGCATGTGACTCTCGGGGATGTATCCAATAAATCAGTTTTACAGCATGCCAGTGTCATTTCAGTCGTCGAATGGCATAAAATGATAATTTTACTGCGCTCCCCTTCCGTCTCCAGGAGTTTACGACAATTGTGAAATGTATCGACAGTTCGGGTGACACCTATGTGTGGAGACACACTGTATTATTTTTCTAAAAAAAAAACTCCGCGCCTTATCGTGCTACATATAAAGATCAATATTCTTGAAAAGTAATTTTTGAAGCGTAAAATATAACTTTGTATTTACGTAGGTAACATATGGTAGACACCCCCTCTTCACCCCGCAACCATCCCCTCGCGTGTCGATATTTTAAGAAAGGTATGAGACCGTTAATCTTTCAGGTGACTTTACTGTTAGACGTAATGGATTATGATGTGTCATAGAACATTTTAAAGGTCTATTTCAAAAATAGACTACGCAAAGTTGTTATTTTCAGTTAGTTTTCAAACTTTCACTGCTATGTGAAAATCATTTCGAATTTTTGATAATTCTTAAATTCTTCAATCGTTTATACACATAGTACAAAAGACAATGAATTTTTAAAGCTATATTAAGTAATATATAAGTCAATGTATATTAAGCGTATTAAAAAAATGAGACTTATGAACATATTATGACGAATATAGCTCTGAAAAAATTTGAGGGCTAAAAAACGACTAAGTATTAAGCAAGTCTAGTCTGTTGTGTCAATAAAAATAGAAAGTATACCAATATTACTTTTGTTCCCTTCAAAATTATTTTTAAGTCCATTGATTACTAGCGGAACCCTTAAAAGTCTCTAATGTTTACCATCAACATGTTAAGTTAAGAAAGAGTATTTGCATAGTAACAAAACAATATTATAAATTTAACGAAACAATAATTGCCCTTTATTCATTGCGTCCAATTAACAAAGACGCTTCTATATTACAATTTGTTACGGAATAGGACTCAATGCTTTTATGGTTGTTCAAGTTATGCAAATGTTTTTCTCTCTCTCTGTAGCATTGTTCGTTTTAGTTTGTGTTAATTGTGTTCACGTTTTGTGTAACCACATCTCCATGATTAGAGCAAAACACTTGATATTGTAAAAATTAACTAAAACATGTCTTTCCTTGTTTGCCCTAAATGCTATCAGGAGCAATATCTCACCGTTTACTCTGCTAGGCTATCGACAGCTGTTTACTTACATAAAAAAATAATGTTTTTAATTTTCTTTGTTATTCGTTCATACACCAGTGGCTTTGTAACGAAATACGAAAAATAATGTGTTCTTTTTATCCTTGCTATTAAATAGTATTTTTTTGTCGGTTTCAGTAATTTATACAACCATTTTTCCAATATTACTGCATCAACCATAGAAATGTGCTTTTTTCTTTTCTTCCATAAATAAATGGATAATATATAGCTGATATCTATGTACACTATGATAATATAATATTATAAAAAGAGAACATTTATATGTTTGTAATGAATAAACTCAAAAACTAATGAACCGATTTTAAAAATTCTTTTACATATAGAAAGCTACATTATCACCAAGTAACAGAGGCTATATTTTATAAAGATACGCGGACGAAGTCACGTGCAACAGCTAGTGGAAAATAAAGCGGAAATATTTGCTTTTTAACATTTTTTTTAACATTTGACATATTACCTATTCAAATTTTTTGTTTGTAATTAATTTTGTTTAGATTTTCTTTTCTTTTTATTTTATTTTTTCGAATTTAAATTTATTTGTTGGAGCTTATATACCAAAATGAATTATGGATTTAGATATTGAGCGATAGGGTTAGAATGTTAAGTGTGCTAGGCTGTTGCTGTTTTGAATAAATAATAAATAAATAAATAATCATACCTACCAAAAACATTGCTACGTTTCACTAAGTTCAGTTTCATTCACATTTCTATAAAGATACAGATACATTTTAATAAAGTTGTGCACTAGAAGTCGTTTACAGGTTGATTGAAAGCTCAAGCCGTTGAAGAGACGTGGAAATGAACCAAAGACTGAAATGTACCGCTACAATTGCCCACTTTACAGCCCTGGTTCACTTTTATTGCTATAAAGTACGCAATAAAACCGTTGACCACCATTATATCATCCTTTAGGAATCACTCATTTATCTACTGGAAACTATTCAAAATTAACAGAGCTTATAACGAAGCTAAACTATGCATATTTAATTACACACATTACTTCATGACGAAACAACACTTTTTTTTTAAATGGCACAATGAGCAATCGCGTCTAACCCGTGAAAATAATATTTGAGTTTCTATTACTTTTTCCTGTTGAATAGTATTAAACTTTATATCTACCCACTATGCACTTGTAGATTTTTTTTATGTTATAAATGGTGGCAGGCAGGCTGATGGTCCACTTGGTGGTAGGTGGTTACCATCGCTTAAGGACACAAACAACACGAAGTGGATATAAAAAATAATTCGTTGATTTTTTTATTCGATTTTTCAAAATTGAAACAGTATAGAATATGGCCTATACTTTTTAAAAATATCTCTTATGAAAATCTAGTCAAAACAGGTTCAGCTTTTTCAAAAATTAGACTCAAGTTTACAGAGGTTGTAATAATATAACAATTGGAAATAAATTAATTATAATTATATCAAAATTATTTATATCTATATAAATAAAATCGGAGTGTCTGTCTGTGATTTGCGAAAAACTGCCTCAAACTAAGCTTAGAGAGTCATTTGCATGCTATAAAAAGTGAATAACTTTTTTTAGAATTTTTGTCTGTCTGTCTGTCTGTCTGTCTGTCTGTCTGTCTGTCTGTCTGTCTGTCTGTCTGTCTGTCTGTCTGTCTGTCCGGGGTAATCTCAGAAACGGCTGAAGCGATTTCGATGAAACTTTGCAGACATGAAGAGGGGGTCGTCAGGAGTAACATAGGCTACTTTTTGTTTATGTAAATTGCGGTACATACACCAAAATAAATTTTTTTACAATTTTTGTCTGTCTGTCTGTTTGTTCCGGCTAATCTCTGAAATAGCTAGACCGATTTTGACGGGACTTTTATTGGCAGGTAGCTGATGTAATAAGGAGTAACTTAGGCTACGTTTATTTTAGAAAAAATACACCCCGGACGAAGCCGGGAGCGGGCCGCTATAAACAATAAAAAACGGGATCTATGCAATATATTCGAGTTTTTCAAACGCGATATTTTTTCTTTTACTGAAAAAAAGTTACTAACCCTGTGACAATAAAAAAAAAAGATTTTTTTCGTTCATAACAATTGCATTTGTTGTTAACAACTGAAACGAAGGTTCATGCAATACGATGAGTTCTCCTTGCGGCATATCTTTTCTTTGGCTGAGTCGCTCATTATGTATTATTAATAGGAACGGATTTTTTTTCGCTAACATTCTAGAAAATTCTAGATGTTTATAGAAAATTCTAGAAGTTTTTAGAAAATTCTAGAAGTTTCTCGAAAATTCTAGAAGTTTCTCGAAAATTTCAGAAGTTTCTAGAAAATTCCAGAAGTTTCTAGAAAATTCTATGAAAACTCTTCACTTTTTCAGGTAATTTAATAAGATTTTTTGAAATTTCAGAACATCGTCAAAATTTTTAGAAATTTATAAATTTGTTAAACCTGATGGGTGATTTGTTATATTTATTTCGAAGGAAGTAGAGTGAGGCTATCTTAATGCATAAGCATCATTCTCATTAAACTCGAAAAGTCTATGTACACGAATAAGTTGAAACATTTATCTTTTCTGCCTAACGATCATCCCTCAGCTTGATAGACAGCTTTAGTATTCATCATCGAAGTTTTGAGATAGAATATACCCATATTTCGCCGAACTGCGTTCTCTTATCTCAGTTGAACTAATATACACAGGAAAAAGACAAAGTTACGCACAATTAAACAAAAATCAATTCGCTCACGCAGACATTATTAAATTTACGTTTTTTAATATTATAAAACAAAGTCCCCCCGCCGCGTCTGTCTGTCTGTATGTTTGCGATTCTCAAAAACTACCTAACGGATTTTTATACTGTTTTCATTAATGGGAAGAGCGTTAAACGAGGAAGGTTTCTACATTTAATTTGCAGAAAAAAATTGCACCCGTGCGAAGCCGGGAACGGATCGCTAGTATCAAAATATATTAATTTGGGTGTATCTCTTAAAATTTCCTGATTCCCATCATGTATATTATATTACATATTTTTCACACATTTAAAGTTAACACATTCAATAATAAAATTTAATTTAATCTTGACCTTTCTTAAAAGAATACTTATTCATATTTTTTTGTATTCTTATACATAATATTTCCTCTTCGCCACCTACATAACTCAAAGATATTAAACGAGAACGTGCCCTAATGATGGAGATTAAGACGTAAATCTATCTCGAAATACGTCCCTTTTTCATTCCCTCATCTTCCTCGTTCAACCTACCTATCTCATGCATCTATGGAGGAGCGGACGATCATTAAGGAAGATTGTTGCTTGTTGTGTTAATGGGGCCCCAGTAATGGAGGCTCTAAGTAACTAAGATTATACCTACGAATGCCTAAGCCGAGTGTATACATACTGTAGCTATGTATTATCCCAATTCGGTTTATATTTAGAATTTTTCTTGGTTTAAGTTGTTGTTAACCTACATTCTTCCTACATAATGGGGGATTTCTTTCGAAAATATTATAGGTATAATCTTGAAAAATAAAAAGATTTCACCTGTTCAAATATTCAGATGAGGAATTGCTAAATATTGGGAATATGAATTCACCATTGATCTTTTTATATTTTAATTTTAATCTTTTTATGTGATATTATGATGTCTACTCATGCAAAATGAATGACTACATGTTCCCTATTTTACTGTCATGTTATTATTTATTTCAATACCTATATTATGCCCTAAATTATTTTGTTATTAAAAAGTTAAATCGATATGTTAAAAATAACAAGAGAAAAAACATCTTATGTTCTCATAAAATTAGGCGTTCGTAAAAATGAATTTAGTTAGAAATGCTAAATAAATTAAAAATGAAAAGTATTTTTTTAATTTTTAATAAACAAACATACTACCTATGTACCAGTATAAAACTGCCTTTATATTTATACTTCCAATAATTTTTAAATAGGGTGTTCCCATAGCGTAGAAATAATCGCTAATTTCAACTTATTTATTATGAAGGTCATAAATACAATATTTTAAAAGTGCCATCCATACAAGCTTGATAGTAACCAGTTCGATTACACAGAGCAATAATAATAACCGCCTGTACTGAGCAGTGAGCTGTGTATACTGTGACTACAGCGAGTACGGGGTATGGATTAGCGCGGGATGCCGCGCGAGCGAACGTCACAAAATGGCGGCCGTAAAAACCAGTGAAGAGTGAGTTACGGTCGGACGCTCGGGCCTTTGGGGGTGGAGGGGGGACAACGCCTAGCCAATGGCGTTGCGCTGAGCGAGCAAGTCGCATTTCGCTGCCAACTCTGCTCTTTCTTTTATGGACGTAGTTGTTTTTCTCTGGCGCGCTTTTTCCTGATTTTTTTTTGCGGGGAAACGATTTTGTTTGCTTTGTAACGGTATACAATGTATATTTTAGTGGTTTCCACTGTCTCAGTAAAATATGGAGCTTTCAAAGGAACGGACAAGTCGAAAGGGGTAGTCAATTTTATTTAAATATCATTTAATGTGTTTAAAATTCATTTAATTTTGTTTAATGATCAACTCTGCAAACTATATAGACCAATTAAAAAAATTCATATTAAAATATTCACTTATCATTTACTAACTTAGAAATATGCATTGTAATTACCTATATATTCAAACCACTAGGTTTTTCTTGGGTCTTTAAAAGGACTACTGAGTGCCTTACTTACTTACTACTTACTTTGCCTAATTTAATAATTTATAATCAGATATAAAAGGCAAGCAACCTGCTCCAAACTAGGTACAAAAATAGCTACAAATATATATCTCCTTTTTAATCTAGTAGGTATTACAAAACCAGTTTTATCTAAAATTGAATTTCTTATTTTGTTGCAAAACTTACTTGAGGTACGGTTGAGAATGCAATGCGATAACCAAACGTTTTATAATATTTTTTTCAAGTTTTTAAGAGTGATATAAATTACGTTCTAACTAAGTAAACTATGAATATAAACTAATCTATATATTAGAACTCGCTACCTTTTACTTTATATATAAAAAATTAGCTTCCACATATATTTATGTCCACAAAACTCGAAAACTGGACTATGGATGGATGGATAGATTTTTACACAATATTTCATTTTAACACAGAACTTCTTTTATTAAGAAGTTACAACGTAAACGAAAAAAAAAACTATATATATGCCCTTATCTGTGTACGTACCTATTAGATATATATTTAGGTAGTCATAATATATAAAACAAGCTAAGTAGGTATAAATATGAGACATAGTAGGTTTCTTTCATAACACCATCTTAATCAAAAACTGTCATAAAAAGTAAAAAGTTATCCCGTACAACATTCGGTCTCGTTAGGAAAAGTTGGCTAGCAATAATTTAGTTAAGACTGTGCCCACGTCTCGACGTCATGTAATATCTTCCCTGACATATTTATTGTTTTCGAGGGGTGGGACCGGGATGTTTCTGTGAAGGGGAGACTGAACTTTGTCTTGTCCCGGGCGTTATTGGACCGTGACAGGGGATGCTACAAGATAAAATCTGGGCACCAAAAATAAAATTTAAAAAATCCGACATAATCCTTACAATTTATTATTTGCAGATGTTTTCAGTCTTGATCTTTAGTACGATTGAGATGTTTGTTTTTTTATAAATACCGCTACCTTGTAATTAAAGTTATTACCTTTAGTGCTAAAGCTATAATTTATGAACAAAGATATTAATCTTTAGAGGAATGAAATGTTAGAACATTTTGTGGAAAGGATATTTATAAAGTCATGAAAATAAATGTTTTTAAATTCCATCCCTAGTCCGCATTTCAGATCTTAATGACACATAAAAACTATCCCATCTTGATTAGCTATGTAGTACTTACTTATACCTACCTGAGTTTGGTTGAAGTTTTAGAATAATGTGTACCTACTTACATATGAATGTAATATTATGAACTATTCGTATGGATATAAAAGACGCAAATTAGTCAGAGTAAATAATATTTACTCATTGACGCAAAAATTATACTGAACGGATTTTGTTGAGTTTATATTTGAGAATATATCTAACATAGCCCATATAATCTTTAAAACTATGAGAGCGAACTCGAGTGAAAAACCTCGGTATTTATAAAAATGTGCCATTATTTTTATTTGATTTTGTATGAATAAAATTAAACCCGAGTTTCAGTAGCGTTTGTTACAAATGCTCCCGCTTTTGAAGTTAAAATGTAGGTATAGTATATTATGAATTATTAAATAGATATGTATAGTAAGTAGATTTTATAATAGATTATCTAAAATATTTTATTTATAAAGATTTCGTTAGCCCCCCCCCCACACACACACACTTAAGAGTATGTATTTAAGAACTAACTCAAAATCAGGGAAAATCTACTTAATATATAGATACTTTAATTTATAATAATTAATGAACAACAATCATAAAATATCTATAGGGAAATATGCAAATACAAATACTAAGAATCGCAGATATGTGGCATTTGGTAAATCAATTCTAGTTATCGGATGTAAGACTACATTTTATATTTGCCTTTTATATAGGCAGTTACTTAATATGATATTTAAAATAAATTTTAGCTTAAACCAAATATTTAAAAACTAAGTTTATGTATTGAGAAAGGGTTTTTTTTCTTTGGTTAAATATAGTTTGTACAGCCCTAATTTGAAGCGAGCGAGAAGTCGCGCTTGAACAGAGAGGTCGTCGTCCGCACGCCCGCCCGCACCTCCGCACTTCGAATACCACCTCGCAATATCTTGCCGGTTTAATCCCGCTCGCACGTCTGCACCGAACCCATATCCGTATTATAACATTTACAACTAAAACAAACATAATCACATGATATCCTGCCAAACAATTCTGTCTAAATATTTGAAATAAGGCGCGCTTCACTGTGCATACGTCGTAAACGTCTATGGCTATACTGAGCTTCATATTCATTGAATTTCATTGATGAAGCTGAAGTGCTTTAATTTAAAACAAATAGGCAAATTGATTATCTACTAATTTAATTAATTAGTAGGCTAGATAAAATTTAAGCATAAAAGGTTTAAGCAAATCTTATTTCCGCAATAATCAAATAATAGAATATATATTATGAAGATTATATAACGGTCCCCCAAGTTGCTAGGCACTATGTATTTTCGGTTTATTTAACGGGCCAGTCACAAATTGTGTACGATTTTAATACTTTCCGGTTTGGGTCTCTATTACCGTGAATACTTAAAAAAATAAATAAGTTGTTATTACTTATTTACCTACATAAATTTTTAAGGTGTATTAACTTGGTTGTTATAAAATGATATATTGAGTAGCCAATAGTTAAAAATATATCTTCTCTAGAAGACGCCTACGATTGTCAAGGAATTTTAATTAGTGTTATAAACTTTCGCACGCTCGCAAATAAACTTGATAAAACACATAGCACGGATTGGGAAGAAGTTATCATTAATTAAAAGTCACACCTAATTAAATTGAAAAGAAAACTTCAAAATGTGACATCTTTCAATTTAATATTTATAATATTATTTATTAATAACAATCTGTTCGGGACAGCCTATTGTACATATCGTGAAATATAGTGAAATCATAGTGTTCGGGACAGCCTATTGTACATATCGTGAAATATAGTGAAATCATAGAACTAGTGTATAGTGAAAACAGTGTAAATGAAAGAGACAGATAATAGACAGAGACAGATAGTGTTCACTTTAGTTATTATTATTTCGGGCGGTCGTGTCACGCTTGCGCGCTATTGGCGCAAGCTAGTTCGGCACATGGCACGGCCGCCACTAGTTCTGTGTGTATATTTGTAATATAGATAGGCATTTTTGTAAAATAAATCAGTCTTCTCCTTGCTTCGGCATAGTAAAGACCTTTGTACCAGTACAACTTGTTTGGAAAATACAACCCTCTCCTCCTCGACTAACAATCGCAGGCTAACCAGTGAGCCCTCCTTAGCCGGAGGCCCTGCCCACTTAAAGCCATAACAGCCAGGCTATATAAATGCGCGGGTGCTACAGGCCCGTACATTTTATGGTCCAAACGAGCCGGATATAGCCGTTTGATAGTTGCTGTCTGTCGAGGAGTGAGGGTATAGGTCTATAGTATAGACATGCCGATTACAAGGAGTAACTCAGCTCGGGGCGTCGGGAGGTCCATAGCTCCCACGCCCACTGTTCGGGACGACGGAAAACCAATCGCTTCCGCGTCCGCCCCCGTAGAGTGCACTACGGCACCCACCACGTCGTCAACCGACACGTGGTCAGCGGGAACCACATCGATGGCGTCACCGACGACGACGACGACAACTTCGACGTCGACGGCTGCGACGCTCACTTCGGCACCGGCGGGAGAGGGACACCAATCGGTCCCCACGCTCGGTGCACCCGGCACGGAAACCGTGCCACTTCGTTCGGACGTGCGCTCAAGCAAGAGAGCCACGTCACATCGGTCCAAGAAGAGGGCCCAAATAGAAAAGGCTAGAATCGAAATAATGGAACTTCGATTACAAATTGCTACCGCGAAACTGAAACAGATGGAAGAAGATTCAGACGCCGATTCCATAGACGACGACACTGTCGAAGAGTTCGAAGTCACGAAGGAGAGGGTCGACAATTGGGTCAATAGTCAAGCGCTTCTAGCGCCGGGTGCGCCACCTATAGAAACCTGCATAATAGAGCAGGCCCACGCGTTACCCACCACGACCACGCCGGCTCCAATCCCCGTGCAACAGACAGAGGATCGGCCACCGAACGGAAGCAAGCCTACAATAGAAGTGATACCCGCTGCAGCGCCCCCTAGCCAGAGTATAGGGCTATCGGAATTGGCCGCAGCGATCACTATGGCCACAAGGTCGGGCCAACATCAAGCTCCACGTTACTATACGGAGCTACCATCGTATAGCGGGTCGCATCAGGAATGGCTAACATTCAAGGCGGCCTATGAAGAATCTCATCAAAATTACAGTGACAGTGAAAATATAGCAAGACTAAGGAGGAGTCTACAAGGGAGAGCCAAGGAAACAGTCGAAGGCCTCCTCATTCGCAACGTGAATATACCGGAAGTGATGAAGACGTTGGAAGACCGGTTCGGCCGACCGGACTACATCGCCTTATCCGAACTCGAGCGTTTGAGGACACTTCCGAGGCTGACAGACTCACCACGTGACATCTGCAACTTCGCCATTCGAGTCACCAACATAGTCAGAACACTGCAAGCGCTGGAGAAGTCGCACTTCCTCTACAATCCAGCCATCTTGAGTGAAACAGTTCAGAAATTTCCTGCCACAATCAAGAACAACTGGGTCACCTTCCTCAGAGATCAGCCGAAGGAACAACCGGACCTGTTGCAACTGTCGAGATTCTTCGAAACCCAGGCGCAGCTCTACAGTCCAATCACGCTACCGGAGTCCGCAGCACCTAAAGAGGCAAGCTACGCACCCCGACGGACTCAGAAGACCTACGCCGCAACAGAGATAGAAGTGTCTGCATGTCCGGTATGTCAAAGTGCCGAACATAAAATTGAAAAGTGTTCGAAATTCATAGGAGCAGACACGAAAACGCGATGGAACATAGCGAAGGATAGACAATTGTGCTTCAAGTGTTTGAAAAATAGATCGAGTAAACACAAGTGCCGTAAATCGGAGTGCAATGTGAATAAGTGCCCGCGTTTTCACCATAGACTACTTCACTTCGTAAGAACAGACAATAGTGAAAATAGTGATCGTGTAGAAGTAGTCAGCTCTACTTGGCAGCCATCGGAGACACAGTCATATTTGAAGTTCGTTCCTGTGCGCGTCTCCGGTCCCCAAGGGAGTGTCCACACCTACGCCTTGCTCGACGACGGCTCGACGGTGACCCTGATAGACAATGATTTGGCGCAACAAATAGGCGCAAAAGGGCCCGTCGACCCTCTACATATAGAGGCGATAGGAAACACCGAAGTGGACGTAAATAGATCGCGCCGTGTGAAAGTTACTTTACACGGCGACCGCAACAACTGCACAATTCGAGCGAGAACGATCGATAATCTACAGCTCTCCGCTCAAGCCGTATCGGAGCGGGACCTGTCTAACTGCAAGCATCTCAAAAGCATCAGAGAACATCTCAAGTATCCACGAGTTCAGCCAAAACTTCTCATCGGGCAGGACAACTGGGACTTGCTGCTTGCCAAACACGTCAGGAGGGGACAGCGACATCAGCCGGTCGCATCCCTCACTACGCTCGGATGGGTGCTACATGGGTCACACGCGCGCATGCTCGGCCGCCGTGTAGACACCATAAACAACATCGTCCATAGACAAGAAGATAGCATGGACGAACAATTGAAACAATATTTCTCTCTGGAGTCGTTGATGATCACCCCGAAAAGACCATCCAACGACATAGAAGAGAGAGCCATCAAGACGCTTGTCGACAACACTCGACAGAATAGTGACGGACATTACGAAACATCGTTGCTTTGGAAATCGGACGAATTTCAGATGCCCGTCAACTACGACAACGCGCTTCGACGGCTCCACACGACAGAGAAGAAAATAGATAGAGATCCACAACTTCGAGATCGCTATGAGCAGCAGATGGACGCGCTCATAGAAAAGGGATACGCAGAAAAGGCGCCTCCCCATAGAACGCCGGGAAGGACATGGTACCTGCCACACTTTCCCGTGCTCAACCCCACCAAACCGGGAAAGGTCCGTGTAGTGCATGACGCAGCAGCTAAGACGATGGGACGTTCGCTCAACGACTACCTGCTAACCGGACCTGACCTCATACAGTCGTTACCAGGGGTTCTAATGAGGTTACGACAACATCGATTCGCCGTGTCTGCCGATATAGCAGAAATGTTCATGCAGGTGAAAGTACGACAGCAAGATAGAGATGCACTTCGGTATTTATGGAGAGGAAGACAGCGAGGTAATGAGCCTCCAATAGAATATAGGATGACCTCTCTCATATTCGGAGCCACGTCGTCGCCTGCATCAGCTATATTTGTCAAAAATAGAAACGCCGAAAGATACAAAGATAGGTATCCGGAGGCGTACACGGCGATAGTTCGGAATCATTACGTAGATGATTACCTACAGAGCTTCGATAGTGAAGAAGAAGCAATAGAAACAGCGCTTCGAGTACGCGAAATTAATAGGGAAGCCCACTACGAGCTACGCCAGTGGACATCAAACTCGCAAAAAATACTCCAAGCGCTCACCGAAGACTCCACAGTGATAGAAAAAAGGAGTATAGACCTCGACAATAGCAAGATAGAGCGTCTCCTGGGAGTGATATGGAGACCTGCTACTGACGAGCTCACCTTCGATCTCAACATGGCTCGATTGCCACCTGGCGCCATAGACAACACGCAACCGACGAAGCGGGAAACTTTGAAGATCATAATGTCCCTCTTCGATCCGCTTGGACTCGCATCGCCTGTCACCACACGAGCCAAGCAAATATTCCAGGAGCTATGGCGCAGAGGAATAGATTGGGATCAGAAAATAGATATCGACCTCGCTAGCCAATGGACAGTGTGGCTAGAACATTTGAAGAGACTACGCGACGTGAACATACCTCGCTGTTACCACAATTATAGCAACGCCGCGACGATAGAACTGCACGTGTTCGTGGATGCGAGCGAAAATGCATACGCCGCAGCCCTGTACTGGCGCATCACTAGGCCGGACGGACAAGTGTCGTTGGCATTTGTGACAGCAAAGGCGCGAGTCTCACCCCTCAAATTGATGTCGATCCCGCGACTCGAACTGATGGCTGCAGTTATGGGAAGCAGGATGGCGACAACCGTAATAGAAGAGCACGACAGGAAACCTGACAAGAAGGTTTTCTGGACTGATAGCAAGACAGTGCTCACATGGCTGCAAACAGGCGCTAGGTCCTACAAACCTTTCGTCGCACATCGTATCGCAGCAATAGAAGAACATAGCAAGATAGGCGAGTGGCGCTGGGTACCTACCAAATTGAACGTTGCGGATGATGCAACACGGGACGTACCCACCGACTTCGACTCGCAACACAGGTGGTTCAACGGGCCGAGCTTCCTGCTGGAAGCACCTGATAGATGGCCACGAGAGAGAATCGTAACCACCACACAGACCGGAGAGGAGAAGGTGCACGTGACCACCGTAAAGCGGATATCGAAAATAGAACAGTGCGTCCCCAATAGTGATAGATTCTCCAAATGGGAGAAACTTGTTCGGAGCACTGCACGTGTGCTACACTTCATCCGACTCTGCAAACAGAAGAGGGAACGTGTAAATTACAAGAGGACGACGAAACGACCTGAAACCGATCCTGTATGGCGGGAGCATAAAATGAGACGGGAGCCACAGAACAAACTTCCGAAAGCTCCTAAACAACAGCAAAAGCCGTACACACCAATACCTACGGACCTTCTACACGAGGCGGAGCGAATCCTCGTTAGAAGCAGTCAGGAAAAGGCGTTCTCTGAAGATTTGCACAACCTGAAAAATGATAGAAAAATAGCTCCACATAGCCGTCTACACCGTTTAGCGGTGAAAATAGAAAACGATGTCATCACACTGAAGACACGTATCGGCGCCACGCAAGACGTCACAGATAGGCAGAAGAGCCCTGCAGTCCTCGATGGCAATGACCAAGTCTGCAAGCTCTACATAGAATACGTCCATAGGCAACTGCACCACGCTGGCGTCGAAGCAACGATAAATGAGTGTAGACAATTTTATTGGATTCTTCGGCTACGCCCGGTCACGCGTATGATAGTAAATAGATGTCTCCCATGTAGGATTCGTAGATCGCAGCCACCAGTGCCACCTACAGGAGACTTACCACCGTGCCGGCTAGCACATCATAGACGTGCGTTCACCTTCACCGGGCTCGACTACTTCGGGCCACTTACAGTTGCGGTGGGACGCACAACACAGAAGAGGTACGTCGCGCTGTTTACTTGTTTGACAACGCGCGCCGTACACCTGGAGATCGCCGCCTCATTGACTACAGATTCTGCCGTTATGGCACTGCGACGCATGATAGCGCGTCGCGGCTGCCCAATAGAAATTTGGTCGGACAACGGTACGAACCTTCACGGCGCAGAACGTGAACTGCGGCGAGCTTCGGACCAACTGCTTCAAGAGGAAGCCAATAGGAAGAGGATCAATTGGCGCTTCATCCCTCCCGGTGCCCCTTTCATGGGTGGGGCCTGGGAACGTCTCGTCCGAAGCGTCAAGACGTCCCTCAATAGCGTACTTGAAGAGCGGCGCCCTACAGAAGAGGTACTCGCCACCTTGATAGCGGAGGTCGAGTACACCGTCAACAGTCGGCCGCTCACACACGTCTCGGTCGATCCTGACGATCCCGAGGCGCTTACACCGAACCATTTTTTGATGATGGGGTCGGGCCGAGATCCGCCCATAGGAGCCTTCAACGAAGAGGACACCATCGGACGCACGCATTGGCGTGCCTCACAACGTCTCGCCGACTTGTTCTGGCGGCGCTGGCTTCGGGAATACCTCCCTGAGCTTCAGCACCGGCGGGAGCCCCAAGGAAGAGGGCGACAAGTCACCATCGGAGACGTCGTGCTCATCGCGGACAACACCCTACCTCGCAACACATGGCCGCGAGGAAGGGTCATAGCGGCCTACCCCGGACCCGACGGAGCTGTGAGGACAGTCGACGTCAGCACCAAGGCTGGCACTCTGCGGAGGCCCACCAAAAAGTTGGTGGTCCTATCGACGGAGCCGGCTGCCCTCCAGCACATAGAAACTGCGTCGCCCTGAGGACGACGCACGGCGGGAGAATGTTCGGGACAGCCTATTGTACATATCGTGAAATATAGTGAAATCATAGTGTTCGGGACAGCCTATTGTACATATCGTGAAATATAGTGAAATCATAGAACTAGTGTATAGTGAAAACAGTGTAAATGAAAGAGACAGATAATAGACAGAGACAGATAGTGTTCACTTTAGTTATTATTATTTCGGGCGGTCGTGTCACGCTTGCGCGCTATTGGCGCAAGCTAGTTCGGCACATGGCACGGCCGCCACTAGTTCTGTGTGTATATTTGTAATATAGATAGGCATTTTTGTAAAATAAATCAGTCTTCTCCTTGCTTCGGCATAGTAAAGACCTTTGTACCAGTACAACTTGTTTGGAAAATACAACCCTCTCCTCCTCGACTAACAATCGCAGGCTAACCAGTGAGCCCTCCTTAGCCGGAGGCCCTGCCCACTTAAAGCCATAACAGCCAGGCTATATAAATGCGCGGGTGCTACAGGCCCGTACACAATCATTCAAGTGATAGAAATATATTAGGTAAATAATTATCTTCAATTATGCTTGTACTAAACGCAGGAATCTTCTCTTTTTCAATTATATGTATTATGTGTAACAAAATTGTTATATATCTATCTGTGTAAGTATTAAGTATATACTTTTCATGATTTTAAAATTAAGCTTAGTTACTCAGAAGGAATTATAATTAGTGTTCATATGCAGTTAGTGGTGTCTTACATATACTAAAAACCTAAAACTTACAAGTAGAATACTAATTTTTTAAATTTAAAATTATAGACAGTCCACACAGGTCTTAAACCAGCCAGCTTATCTGGCTGCAGTAACCACTTCCTTACATAAAACTTCTATGAAAATAATAACAACGTATGCGCTGTTATGTTTCAGTGAGATAATAAGAAACGCCAGGGCCCTATACTTTTCTTAAATTTCTTATAACTTATCCTTTATCAAATCAATGTTGGTAGAGCACTTGCGCCCTCTTTATGATGGTAGTCACTTACCATCAAAAGGATCCTTCCTGCCGACCTTTATTTGGGAGTTTTTAAACCACATATACATGAAATCTTCATCAGCCATTTTATTAATGCAAGCAAGCCAAGTATTCTTGCCACTGGGCTATCACAGATTTAATTTTATTCTTCTTTGTGTTGCTTTTCTGAATCAGCGTTTAACCGGTCGAATTAAGACGTTTTGTGAAACCACAAGAGAGCCTGTACAGACCTGGCTGTTATATTAACATAGCTACTAACCTATAAATAAATACCGTCCCTTTTACCCACACGTCTACAAAACAACTTTATTTCGCCACAATAAGAACGTGAATCAGTACAGTTTCATGTAATTCCAAGAAAAAGTTTCACGCCATTCATAATTTACTTCTAAAATTTGATATACATACTAATAATTATTATTTTATGTTAAAGTAAAATTAACATTCGTCAGGATTATACTATGGATAATTGAAATATGTTTTTTAATAGATGGAGCATATCGAAGGTATGCTATAAATACAAATAGGTATTCTATGCGGTATTTTTTTGTAAAAAT
Organism: Synanthedon andrenaeformis; assembly: GCA_936446665.2. Classification (NCBI taxonomy): domain Eukaryota; kingdom Metazoa; phylum Arthropoda; class Insecta; order Lepidoptera; family Sesiidae; genus Synanthedon; species Synanthedon andrenaeformis. The sequence continues at coordinate 7,779,297 of OW387785.2, forward strand.
ACTTTAGATTTTTCCATGTGCAAATAAATTATTAAATAAAATAAAAAAAACATACATTAATAAATTAATAAAATGATTCTCATTTCTCACCCAAATCAAATAGATTGCAAAAAGAACTAAGTTTCTTTATGCAAAGTTTTATAGGTATCTGTTGGCGCTGTGGCCTCGAGGCCATATTGGTCGACCAATGTTATTTTATATGTGAAGAAATCGCTAGATTTACTATTGAGAAAATGTTTAATTCACCGTTTAATATGGTCCTGAGACTTCCCAACCATGAGTCAGAACAGGCAAGGGTAACCAATTTGCGTATCGACCTAACTTTCTTTGGATATCACATTTACTGTAAAAATATGTATTACCGACCCATTTTATATTTTGTAGCACATTACATATACAGCTTTTAATTTTAATGTTAAAAGAAACAATGCTTCAATGGAAACCCACATTTATTCGTAAGTTTAATTTTAACCAGCTAACAAGGTGTCTGTTTAATATTGGCAATGATAAAGTAGAGATTCATTACTGTATATACCTATAGCGCGGTTGACTTTATTTTATTTTTACACTCTGCGAGTGGGTGAGCGCGCGCGGCTGTAATTTCGCGGTGCTCGCGGCGCGAGGGCGCGTACGCAGATCCAAGATGGCCGCGGCAAATATCAATAATTAATATCATAATATTCAGTGTTAGTATTTCGCAATTTAGAGACAACGCAATTTAAAGAGAAATCATACTTATCGGTTGTGTTAATCGGACATTGGTTATTGCAGTGGTATGTTTCATGTCATTTAATAATAACTCCGCACTTAATGAATCAGAATTAGTTACGTGCAAGATCAGTTTTCAGAGTTATGGATTTTTGTGAGTAATGAAAATTTGTAAAAAAAAGTTCGCTTACTAGGTATCCTTAGTTTTGCTTAATCTAATTTATCTTTTACGCTTTTTTAAATTATCTCTTTCATTTCTTTTGACAATTGAAGATTAGCTTGTAATTGTATTTACCTTATACCTTATACCTAGTTCCTTAATCAGGCAAATGTTCCATAATTACTTTATATAATTATGGAACATTTGCCTGATTAAGGAACTTTTGGCATCAAGTAAATCATTTGGAAATATTAGGAGTAATAATGTTTACATTTAAAATTATAATAAATCCTGCGTCCACAAAATGGTGTCTTAAATACTTATTAAGATTTATACCTTTTCACGATATGACGTTAATCATGAAAACCAAAATTTTATTTTTTTATTTTTCTTCAGTACCTATGCTGTTGAGATCTTAACGCACTTAGCTAAGGTAAAAAAGATATAAAAAACTTATAATCTTTTGCTTTACCTTATACTTACTTAACTAAAACTAAAGACGTATAATAAGGACGGTTCCATGTTGTTCTAATCTGTGGAAAATATAACGAGGAAAGGCAGATTTTTGTAATTTTTTTTTTTGTTTTAAGTACCTATGTGGAGGATAATCTCCGCAACTAGGTATTGCACATATTTGAAAAATTCTTTCATTATTTTAGATGTTATGCCTATATCTCTACAATCTATACTAATACAAGATGGTGCCCGCGACTTCGTCCGCGTTGAAAAATTTCATGGTGATCGGTTCAAACATTCATGGTGCGGAAGAGTAACAAACATTCATACATCCAAACAAACTTTCGCATTTATAATATTAGTACGGATTATAAAGAGGAAACATTTGATTGTTTGTTTGTTTGTTTGCATTGAATATGCTCCGAAACTACTGGACCGATTAGAAAAACTCTTTCACTGTTGGGAAGCTATACCTATTATCAGCGAGTAACATAGGCTATATTTTATAAAGTAACGCGGACGAAGTCGCGTGCAGCAGCTAGTTACTTGTACTACTAACTCCTCGGGCGCTTCGGTCTAGTCAAAGGTGACATACTACAATAATAGTCTAATATCTAGATATTAGCAACGTGTGCCAATTTTACTCGAGAGCAATTAATAGCATGTGACGGGTATTATATTTAAATACAAGTACACTGTATATATCCTAGTCTGACCTCCAAGCGTGCATATAAATTAGTAGGTATGTTGGAGGCATTGTACCAGATTGGCAAGAGATAGGTATATCATCTACATGATCTAGTTAAGTATTTGTAACTTAACACCTCGAATACCTGTTATATATATATTTCCTTATTTTGTTTTGTTATAAAGAAACACCATTAGGTAGAATAATAATATTATAAGGGCACCAAACCTTCAGTCATAAAAGTCTTTTAGAGTAGTTAGGTAACTCTTAGAGTAAGACTAACTCAAGGGAATTGTCAAATTGGTATTAATTAAGTACATTATTTCTTTTGTTCTTCGCAAATCAGTTCGGTGTGGAAATAATGGCGATAATTATATTATTAATTAGTGTTATTAGATATCGAAACCCAGGAATAGCACTATACTACACTACGCATAATAGAACAATGACGTAATTTTACAAAAGTATGCATTTGTATAGGCACGTACACAAACGGCGCCGTCGCTATTAAGAGCCCGGGCGGTGAATAGTTTCCTTTATTTGTTGCTAATTAATTATTGTTAGAGACATAGATCTGTCTTGATTCTCTTTAATTAAATACAATATCTTGTTGTCATCGTTTCTAATTACTTGGCGAGTAATTAAATGTTTAAGTAGATTTAAAACTTTTGTAATTAACGGTGCGTTTATTGTTGTAATCATAAATAATAATTTTTTATATATATGATATTTAAAAACACCTAAGAAATTCAGTCGGAGAAAGAGACAGTGGCGGACTTGACTTTGTTTTTAATATGTGAGGATATATTAATATACATAAGTATATAGAGATAGATTAAATAATAGTGGTATTTAATACGTGTATTTTAGATACCTACAATTGAATCTTTTGAAATGATTAACTTAGCTGTCAAGATTTAACTGCCTTGAATTTAACACGTGTTTGTCCATAGCGATAGCTAACTAGTATACGTATTAACCAATTAGTAAAACCAGATAATTTAACGTGGGCACATCTACTTACTAAAATAAAACGAGGATATTCTGGCTTTTATTAAAGTGGATTTATATGTTGTTATAAACCTTTGATAAGTTAGATATACCTAATTGTTTTTACAAACTATAACATTAGTTACTTTCTATTGCTATTTTTAATATATTTTCTCTATTTATGAAATGTTAAATAATACCTAAGTATATCTAAATGTACTATAGCTATATAGTAGGTATAAGTAAAGAAACTTCGTGACTCAATAGAGCAATGGCAGCTATTGTTCGTTATTTAAAAGCAACACGACTGAATTCCGTGAGCACTGAAACAATTTTCGTGTCACACGTTTGCACTAAAAATCCTTGGCTGCATTTCATATTTCTTTTAACTCCTTCTTTATTTATTTCATAGCCACAATTTTTTATAATCATTTTTTTTTTCATCATTAAAAATATTCAATAATTCAATCTTATTTGTATTATTATTTATTTTAAATAATACATGCTTCTGAAATGGTAGATGCTGGTTCAAATCACAGTTTTAATGCTATAACTATAATATAGGTGTGTTCAGTACTATACCTAAGTGTTTTTGTTGTAATGTGTATGTAACTTTTGAGTAATTTGACGGCAAATTAAAGTGTAGGTATGTGTACCAGAAACCAGCCATCTTAGAAGGCACACGAAGCCCTGAACACAGTGAGGATGGATGATAGCTCATACATCCTCACATTGAGTGGAGTTGCACTCCACTCTGGAGTTAATTTGGAATGAATTAGTCTTAATTATGTATGCAAAACCTATAAAGACTAGTAATAAACCTAAAAAACGAGGCAAAACTGTCAAAATTGCGCTTTGATAAAAATCACAGTGTTACAAAAATAGGTATAATAGGTAAGCGTTTCCACAATATAATTTTTTTAAATACAGAATAAATTTAACTTAACGTAATTGATTAACTTCATTGGGAAAATTCCACTTTTCCTCTGTGACTAAGCCCTATTGGTGTGTCAAGTACCTTTTAGGTATTAAAGATAGGAACGTGCTCCTTGAAACGGCAAAATTTTTATCGCAAGTCCGTTATCGTGGTTGATCATAAATCAGTTTTCAAATCGTGAGTCGCCAACGTTAGCGTTGCGCGGCGACGTATACATATTGGAAATCCTAACTAAAGGAAACTGGACCGTTCATCGAGCGTTATAAAGCATAATTTACTATCGCCCATGACCCGCTTATAGCACATTTGGGGATGTATAAGATTTACTGTCGCATTGTACCTAAGTATTTGCCAATGCACGTAAAATACTAGGCGAGGTTCTTAAAATGCCAGACTTATTTACGGTCACTAAGAGTTACCGCTGCGCTGTTCCTATCGGGTCCCAAGCTTGACAATAAGTAGGTATATTTAAAAGCAATAAGTTGTATGTTGCATGGACGGAACAATGTAACTTAGCTACTACTGTTTTCTAAATACGTATTAGGTACTTTGTCAGAAAAAACATTACCCTCTTCAAAAAAATTTAGGTCCCAATTCAATGTAAAATCTTTGTGAACCAAATGTTATTTTATATCATAAAATATCAGTTATTGTGGTTACAAGCAGGCATTTCAATATTTTTTAATACTTAGTCCTATTTTCTTTTGTACAACTGTTTATCATCACTTCAAACTGGTGAGCGGCCAAAAGAGACGTAACTAACGGATATACTAAAATATTATAATAACAATGAAGATACGAAATAAATTTTCCTAAATTTTATTTAATTAACCATTGAAACATATTTCATTCCTACTAAGTTTTTTTATTAAGTTATAAGTTAGCTATTGATTAAAGTTGGGTAGGTATATAAAAATATTTTGCATATGTTTGATAAATAAACCTTTAATAAATACATATTTCGGCATTATCTATCTAGTCATAGTAGGTACGTATACATTTGAAAATATATTTTCGATACCAATTAAGACTGGACTAACCTATACGTGCTTAAATTGAATGAAAGATTTATTAGTACACAGTGAGATATTAATTGAGTGATCTTATTGGCACAGTCAATAATAATTTATGGCTCTCCCGGCGAGAGTCTATTACGTTGAATTATCTAAGTACGAGTATATGATGTGTATTGATTGATTAGGACTTCAGTATTAATTAGTTAAATATAAAAATCTTATTATACTCGACTTATACCTATATAACTATGCATGGTCGGACTTGGCATGAGATGCCCGGATAACATTTGGTATAGTTTTATGAGTAAGGGCCCGTTGCCTTCCTAGTTTCATGGTAGATTTGGTACGTCAGATCAACCGACAAACCAAATAGTATTTCTATTTTTGATAAAGAGACCTAAGAACTAAGAGTTTATTATTTCATTATTATTCTGTTTTAAAAATGGGAAATATTTTACATATAGCGTAAGCATGTGGCTTTTACATGTTCAACAGTGATATAGTTAATTTAAGACAATTACTATTAATAACGTTAAGAATTATTATTTTTCATCTCAATCAAAATATTTCTTTATTATCGAATTACATCGCGGGTCGCTAACTCAACCGAAATTTTCAAATATATTGCTTATTTTACGATCAACGCAACGGTTGTACAAAACAATGTACCTTACATTACGTACCCGCACTCAGTCGAAATTTTTGATTTACGAGAAATAGAATCTAGTGCAATTAGATCGGGCTGCGGGCTCTGGATTTGATTTATTATGGTTCTTCGTAATCATGGCCGAGACAGTCTGTGATCCCAGTATAATTCTGTTTTATGACGTGCCCCTGATGAATGACTTCGTGCGGTTTATCCGCCATCTTGAAACGAGTTAGAAATTGATTGCGGTTTAATTCTAACTATTAGCTATGGCTAAGCCTGCGGGCGCTTATAGCTTACTCTCATCTATATTTCTTATCAAAATGTTAAATTTAAACCTGTTATTATTGATATATGACACCACAAAAGAGGTTTAAAATTTTTATTTTGCACCTTTCAAATTTCATAATTTACAATCTCACTCTCATGACTCTTTTGGCTGCAAACTATTTCGTAGCAACTAGTATTAACTAACATTTTAATTATAAAAGATTGTAAAATCTGTTAATAACATATTCTTAGCTTGCTGTAAAAGACAATTTTTCACATGAATAAAAAAAACGTTAATATTTTTAATTTTTCAATAATTGAACAATAATTTTAAATAAAGTATTATCAATTATTATGTAAAGCTTTGAAAGTATGAAAAGGAAATAAGTAAATGAAATGTGAGCATACATTTGTGAAACTATATGCAAAAAGGAGAATTCATAAAGTACTTGTTACTTCTCGGCTGACAGTAGTGTTAGGTACAGTCCACAACATAATCAGCTTGACATTTCTAGTTTAAATGAATTGAAACAGAAAAGAACAGATAAAATCAACACATGCGGTTTAAGTTTTGCTTTTGATCGAATAATATCTATGTAACTAACGATATGGCTCAATGTACTAAGTTATTTACCTATTTTCGTTTTCACATACCTACCTATCTATTAAACTAAGTAAGACATCATTTCGTCAGCACGACCAAAAAAGCTATAAACGTAGCACTAAATGTAACACTTACATCGACATAACACACGTTGATACCGCGTCATCGGCTGTCGTCGCAACGGAGTTAGCGACCGATAAACGAATCGTCAACTCCACTCCACCCGTCCCCTCTATCGAGGCCATAAAAACCAAACTATCCGGTAACACGCACCTGAATATAAATCACAACCTGTTATCAAATAATGTACGACACGATCGTATTTATGTGAATTTTTCATGAACATACTTCAGCGGCACTACCAAACACAACAATCTGTGAACACGCACTGCCCCATTCAGTGAGAACTATTGAAATGTTCGCAGAAGAAAGTGAAACCACAGAAAGGCAAAATATTTAAACCAAAAAATCGATACCTAAATTATGCAAATTTTACCTCATGATTACAATACTAAAGGAAATTAACCCGATGGTCACTTTTTTGTCGCTTCGAACCCTTTTTTTCCGATGAGTCCGACAAACGACAAAGGCATCGCATCACAGTCGTTTGTATTGTTGCTCGTAATTTACTTAACTGGCTCTAATGCGTGGCCATGATTTATGTAAAAGTTACGCAAGTATCGCTTTTGTGCTTCACTTTCGGTTTCAGGGTACTCATTTGCATAACAGGGTGCGATCACAAAGCTCGGACACCCTTCACGTACGTACAATCCTTTTCGTTTCACTTAAAATACATTGTTGACAGTTCGTGTAATAAATAAATCAGACGCAAATTTTCACGGTTCGGACGTGTGGGTACCCTAAAATTTTTGTCTTATATACCTACCTATGTATCTATAAGTTGTAACGTATTTTTATCTTATGTAAAGTATTATCTTATGGCTTAGTGTCGCCACGTGACACGTGACGTAGAATAGACGTAAAGGTGGTAAGCCTGAGACTTTTATGCTATACCTACATATAGATCATTTCCACGGCAATCAGCAGGCACATGGGAAATAATATGGGCAACGCGAGTAAGTAAACAGGTCGCTTCCCTTGCCGCTGCCGTTGCCACTCGCGATGCCTGGCTATCCCTCGATTGGCGGTTTTTCGTACGGACATACATCAAAGGGCCGGCAACGCGAAACGAGAGCAAGAGTGTTTACATGCTGCTCTCTCGCTCACTTGCTCTCGAACGAAAAGGTATCATCCACCATCTCCTTTGACGACGACCTCTTTTACGATTTTTTTTATTAACCTGTATATAATTAAATAAACTAAAAAGGCAGAGCGCCGATGCTGCAATAATTCCACATGCTCCATTGCCAAGAGTAGAATTGGAAGAAATGTGAAGAGGCAAGTAAACACTCATTGCCCTTGACGTTTCCACAGCAGTATTTAGGGAAATACAATGGGAGCGGCAATAGAAATGGCTAAATGTAATCGGGGTATAATAAGAGATCAGTAATAAAAAAAATCAATAGCTGTTTGACATATTATATTAAAAATAATGTGAATTCATATATTTTCGATTTCATACCTATAGTGCAATCTCCTTTTAATTGTTAAAGTGGGACATTTTAGGAATAATAAAAATATTTATTTTTGAAATTTCCAAAATTTTCCAGATGGTACATTTAATTTTCATTCCAGATGGAACATTTTATAAATATATAAATATCTCCACACATTCCACACAGCACCATCTAGTTCCACACTAAGCAACTTAATGCTTGTAAGTATTATGGATACCAGACAGTTGATATAATACATAGATTACTTTTTTTTTGTAAATACTGTAGGTAATGTAATTTTTTTGTAATAATGTAAATTGTAATATTATAAATACAAAAATCCATGACTCAGGTACAAAGGTAAATGTTAACACATAAACATTTGCCCCTAGCGGGATTCGAACCCGCGACCGTTTGGTTAACAGCTAGGATTACTAGCCACTAGACCAAACGTGTCGTAGATGGGACATTTAATTTTCCAGATGGGACATAATGGGAATACACGATTGAATTGTTAGACACGTTGATTTCAAAATGGCCGCGAATGTGCTAGTATAACTACCTATGATAGACATATTTCGAGGTGCACATGATTTTAAAATAATATAAAAAATGTATACATTATAATATGAACTGTTATAAAAAAATACACCACGAACTGTAACTAAGTAGAGTCACTATTAATACAATATTATTAATATTATAAAATACACAACAATAACAAATTTTATTCTTAAAGGCAGTAGATACGAAATCGTGGGAAATAATATATCAGTGAAGCATGCCTTCACTGCCACAGGCTTATATTAACAATTTATCGTCGGGTCAATAATTATTAATTTCATTTGACTAATTTCCTTTAATTATACAATAACAATAAACGCTGATTCAGTGGTCACTGATAGTAAAATGGTCGGAATAAATGCCAATAACACACATCATTATGGCGTGTAATATCGTTTTACAACTTTAAGGCAATAAATAAATTGACTGCCGTTCGTACATTTTATTACGATTTAAAAGTCGATGAGTGTTTGAAACGAATAATAAGATTTACATCGGTTATTAATGTTAATTTGATACGCCGTTGAGGAGGCTCGATTCCCAACTATGAGGATATAATGATTTGTCTGATTTATACTTTTATGGAAGTAGCACTTGTGATTTTAGCTGCCATTTTAGATGCGTCATTGAAAAATTATTATTTTCTAATAGTTTTCTTAAGTTGTCAGCAGCTAATATATTTTATAATGCTCTACTTCAAATTATAATTCTAATTACTGATATACTATATTTTATTGTAATTCGGATTTGACTAATTTACTGTTTGAATTTTTGAATACAAATATTAACTTTTATTTGTGTTTATGACTTTGAATAATAATCCCTTTATTATTTGGTCAAGTTCAATCAATGTAAAGTAAATTTTAACGGTATCAATTTTGTAGATTTTTAAAATATATGATAATATTTTATTAATTTTTTTTAATACATTATAAATCAATAAATAAATAACAATTACTGAACAATTGTTCAGATCAAATTCTGCAGTCAGTTTATCATCCGATTTTTATCATACAGGTATAACAACATAAATAAATCTTTACAAAGAACAATTAGGTAACGATATATTTTTTTATTAATATCTCAATGTCTTATATTAATATGTACTCAAAAATGTATAATTTTAAAGTAAAATATAAAAAGCTTTGTACAGATTGCATAGGGAATTTTTAATATGTTAATTTTCATGGAATGTTCCAATATTTTCCCAGACATGTATGTCATTAGAGTCGTATCGTCAATCAACATGCATGTTCCCAAGTCTTTCTACGACTGTTTAAGAATAGGCCGTCTAAACAAGTGTTAATAACCAATAAACAGTTTTAATGGTGTATAAAAAGCTGAGATTTATAACGAATAGGTAGTTTAATGCGTTATGATTACTCTCGACGCGTGCCGGTTTTACAATCTTATAAAATATATGATCAAGTGGTGATTTTCACTTTTGTTACAGTACAAGTTAATTTATTAACTTCATTGTAATGTAAAGAGATCTTTGAAGAAAAATCACTGCGTCACTGCGTGCGTAGCAAGTATGTCTTTAATTTTCTTCTATATTTTCTGTATAGAACTTCACTTTAATATTGTAATGTAATAAATTATAAAAAGTTTTAAAATAGAAACAGTGCGATAGGAACTGTATTATTTATTTTATCAAGTCTAGATGTCTCTGTTTTTGTTTGTAATAAACTACTGGACCGATTTTGAAAATTCTTTCATCTATAGAAACTATATTATCAGCGAGTAACATATGCTATACTCGTATTTTATAAAGTTATGCGGACAAAATCGCGTGCAACAGCTAGTGAATATTATACTCAGAGATACAACAATACTAAGTATACGATTTACAGTAGTTATGTATTATAATAAAACATGTAGAAAATAACTATGATTTCAATTATTATTGTTAAAACAGATCAAGTAAAACTTTGATACTTTGATAAATACATAATAGGGGAGGCAATATGAATTCTATTCGTCTGTAATAATAATAGTCCGCCCACACTTATTGAGTAGGGCCGCTAAAGTAAAGGCGTGGGAGCGGTATCTGACTGGACCGGGCTGGTCTGCCGGTCGTAAACTTACAGAATTAGTGCTTCACCAGCCGACTGTAGAAAGAAACACGTTTAATTTATAAAAAGAAATCACCAATGAACGCGTTGTGGAAACGAGTTTGTAGGCCTCGGCAATCCGATGCGACTTAAAAATGTCGAAGTAAAGACAGCCATTATTTTTCTAGAGAAATAAAAGAACATTTACTTGTTTTTCATTCTACATTACGGTGAGTATCGGCTAAGACGAATCTATTATCTTAATATGTTGTACTAACTGTCACAACTATAGTAAGTTGGCTGGCTAATTACCTACACATGTATTAGCGTATACGCACATGGAAATTTCATAGTAATAGGGGTTAAAGTATGAAATTGCCGTTTTATTGTAATAGGTACTTCGAATTGACATAGAACCATCATGGTTTGAGATTTTTGAGTGAAACTTTTTTCATACGGTACCTATGTAGTTCTTCTTTTAAAAAATGTGCAACATTCGATTATCAACTTTCAGTTGTTTTTTTTATTCAGCTTAGACAATAAAGATGGATACTTCGAAAATTCGTGTGATTTTTGAATACGAGTTCCGACGCGGAACTAACGCGGCAGAAACAGCTCGCAATATTAATGTTGCGTTTGGAGAGGGGACTGCTAATGAACGCACTGTGCGATTTTGGTTTAAACGCTTTCGTGATGGAAACTTCGATTTGAAGAACGAACCACGTGGAAGACCGCCCACACAGGTGAATAACAATGATTTGAAAGAGATGGTGGAAGCCGATCCGAGCCAAACTACCCAGGAATTAGCGGCATGGTTTAACGTTACCTTACCAACAATATTGACTCATTTGCGTCAAATCAATAAAATAAAAAAATATGAAAAATGGGTGCCTCATGATTTGACTGATCTGCAGACTCTACAGGAACTGCAATTAGAAACCATTCGTCACCCTCCGTATTCGCCAGACCTTGCTCCAACGGACTACCATTTTTTTGGTGATTTGGACAATTTTCTGCGTGATAAAAAGTTTTCTTCTCAGGAGGCAGTGCAAAATGCTTTCACACAGTTTGTCGAATCTAGATCACCAGAGTTCTATCGCAAAGGCATAAATGAGCTTCCTATTATATGGCAGCAATGTATAGATAATAATGGTAATTATTTTGATTAAATAAATATGTTAAATTTAAAAAAAAACGAATTTTTATTTTTCAGTACAAATCGGCAATTTCATACTTTAACCCCTAATATAATGACTTACTATGGTTTATTAACAATTTACCATTGCCAACTATATTTTATCTTCGGTACAGTGTGAATATAGTAACTATGTATGTCAGTAATCGACTACTTAATTTGAAATAAAAAATAGAATAATTCTTTTGTCGCCTACTTATAGCTTCCGATAATATGATAGCCTCTGAAAAGGCTTACTTAACTATAAGTTAATTAAATAACTAATATTCTAGCTAGAAAAGTTTGACATTAAAAATTATTTAGTACATATAGGTACATTAAACTAACTAAGCTATTAATTTTTTTAGATTAATTAACTTAGACTTAGGTTAACCCCCGATGCTTTACTTCATAGAGTTCACACATGAAACCCTTAACATCACTTACTAACTCACTCGCTATAATAGGTAGGTACTTGCTTCGAAGACATATAAAATATAGCATTTTGAATTTAAATGACGATTAATCAATCAGCTACGGGCAATTTTGTACCTTATTATCATTAACGAAATAAAAAATATACCTACTGTATACTAACTTTGGATACATTTATATTATTGCTCCATATTCAAGTTATTGTTCGCTGGGGCCGGAAGGTTCTCGAGTGGAGGTCACGTACCAGCAAGCGCAGCGTAGGACGTCCACCCACAAGGTGGACAGACGACCTAATAAAGGCCGCGGGTCATCGGTGGATCCAGGCTGCTTCTGACCGGTCCTATTGGAGAGTTATGGGGGAGGCCTATGTCCAGCAGTGGACGTCCTGCGGCTGAAATGATGATGATGATGATATTCAAGTTAAATCTGCAAACAGAATAGTAACATTGGTTTACATTTTAGAAGTTAAATCAAATAGGTATACATCTTGACAAGTAAAGTAAGTAAGTAAAGTAAGTATTTTGGTAGGTAACTGACTGACACCTTTTAGGCAATATTAATATTAATGAGCACGTCTGTATACAAATGCGACTACCGTAATTGCAGTTACTAAACGGGTTGTTATATCATCAAACTAATTAATTCATAACAACGTGTTACGTAGTTTTAATAATTACTTAAACCTTGTGCACATTACATAAACGTGGGTTTATGGAGGCTAAAGAAATTTTCGTTTCCTTTCTGTCTAGAATAAGTGAGTAGTTTTTTCATACCTGACTGTTTTTCAAGTGAAAATATGAAGTAAAATATATGCAAAAGTTTTAAAACATTATATTGAACCGCCAATTTGCTGTAGAGTTTTTAGAGCTTTAAAACTTTACTAAAAACTTTAAAGAATAATCGATTACTTTTTCACTACTGCATTACATGACAAAATATAATTGTTAAAAAATAATTAGGTATGTATAGGTATACTATAAATAAAATTGAAGTGTCTGTTTGTAACTGATTTTTTACTTAATTTATAAGTATCAAAGTATATAAATAAAATAGTTAAATAAATAGTTCCTCTTAAACTTGGTGTTCAAACAATGGCAAGAGTTCATGAAAGGCTAATGGCTTTTCATATTATGCTCCCAGTTCCCACCCTAATACGTTGTAGTCTCCGGCGGCCAATTACCAAGCTCGCCATAGCACCCGCGCCCATTCAAACTTTTCCCATCAACCCATCACGCTACTAAATTAAAACATAGCGCACCCCTATCACTGTAACGGGTGACGTTTTTTAAACGGCCGTTTAGGGTTAATCCATAAAACTATTGATTGATAACAATTGACAATAATATTCATCTACTTTCAAATTAAAGGATATATGTTTTGACGTCGCCGCGTGAAGAATTTAACACTTCATTATTTGTGGTAGGTGGTAGGATAAGATCGCTTATTTTGTTTAGCAATAATGAAGACAGGATTTAAACAAAGCTGATACTATATTTATTATTGTATACATATACTGTATTTTGTGTATAATAAACGTAATAATTGTAATATATATTATTTTAAAGATTACAAAAAGATAATGTTCTTGAGTTTTGTTTCGGGATTTCTTCTTAGGATCGTCATCATCTGGGCTATCTTTTTCCGAAACCCTGGTAAAAAGTATAATGACCATTACAAAAGCTTTTTGGAAACTGTTTCACTGGTACCTTAATAAAATATTTAATATTTTACATTAAATTACATTATAGATTACGTTAAAAACTAAAAAGTATACTCAGTATAAATTTGTTACTTTTGGTTTTTTTAGGTATTATTATAAAATAAGTTCAGATTATAAAAGTTACAAATCCTTTATTAACTCACTAAATAAAAAGTTTTTTATCTATTTTTTCAACTTCACGAAGATGGGAAAGAGAAATGAATAAAACATTTCGTATATTTAAATCTCAAAGGAAGCATTACAGACCATTTCCTCGGAACTATGCGCCAGCCGAAATTATATCTATCAGTGATACACCTACAGGGGACATTGTAGGGGGATGGTTCATTCATGGTGGCCTTTTTATTATTTATGTAATATTTTGCAATTTTTTAAAGAGAAGGGTGGAACCCCTCGCTAAAGGGTGGGCCCGGAATGAATTTATGGTTCTATGTAGATAAACATATCAATTTGTTAGTGTTTTGTTAGTGCAACAACTATGTGATACAATTGTGACAGTGCTCAGTTGCATTGACGACTCTTTGCCGATCGCAGTAGCCAAAACTCGAGACAAATTAAGGCTGCAAATAAACTTCCTTTGAAATTTAAAATTAAGTGCTGAATATTTAAAGAAGTGCATACAGATTATAGTATCAACAATGTTAACACTGGATATATGTATATTACCTACTATGGAGGTATGTATATATTTTTACAAAATTTAGAATGCATAGGCTGTTCATGTGTCAGAATTTGAATTGAGAAATGGTACAATACATAAAAAATATTTGATAAATTTCTCCATTGGTATTGATAGCTTAGGTATAAATTAGCAACTAGTGTATGTTCATAGAATATTTTTATTTATTATTTTGACAATATTTCAGTAAATAGCTGTATATTACCTATATTAGTTGCTATTGTATCTTATTTGGTAAATAATTCAAAATGTCATATTTTGATAAGGGCCTCTTTCACCATCTGTCAAGTAGGCTAACCGTCATTTAAAGTCACCGGTCACCGGGGATGATGGAGCTGATATACCTTTGTTTGTGCGGTAAAAGTCCCAAACATCAAAAAGAAAATAATAAAAAAAATCGCCTATCGAAGGATGCACTAAACCGAGTGCATAATTTAATAAAACATAAAATTATTTCTAAAAGTAACTAATCAACACTTTACTTGTAGTTGGTGAAAGAAGCCCTAAGTATATAAAATAAATATCTGTGGTTTCGTGCTAATTTTTATATTAAAAATGCAGAAAAGCTCACTGGGAAGAAAAGTGACAACATACTTAGTATAATGAGACTTTTCTGTTTCATATTTTGGTATGATGGTAGGTTTTGATTGTTGATACCACAAGCAATGTGATTATATTGTGATTAAAACTGATCATTAATTTTGTATCGGTGAAATAAAAAGTATAGAAAAGGAATTAAGTACAGAAATTGAGTACCTTTCATCCCAATATATTAGAACAAGTATTGTTCCCAAGTGGCGTGGACAAAGTCACGGGCAAAGGCTAGTACCTACAACATAAGTCTGTAGTAGAGACTGCTGCACAAAGTTCCGCTTGTGTACAATGTTTTCTCAATGCCAGTCCAGCTGTACCTAGTTAAGGAATAAACAAGCCGTGTAGTTTACACCGCTCATTGTTTACCTTAGCCCGTCCATCGCTTCCTCGTCTAGCCGGTATCCGCCAACCACTTCCTGCTGTTTAAAAAAAAAACGAACGCGTCCACACCGCGAGCGAGTGTGCTCGATTATCGATTGGAAACTATAAGCGAATAAAATCGATTTTCCCCCAAATTGAATACCCGTAAAATATAGGTAGCAGTTTTATGTCACGATTGTTTACAAGGCGGCGTGAATGTAAACGATTGTCGGTAATGACGATTTGATTTACAACTACACTAAACAACCGGCGTTGTTTAGATGATCCACATACCTATACCTATCTGCACACGCTATTTAATTGAACTCTGTATTTATTCAGACAGCGCTTTAGATAAGCATTTAATATAAGAATATATGTCTTGTGTATAAATTGGTTAGTTTAAATTACAAATTTATGGGTATTTTATTTATTATTAGAAAAAGAAGGAAAAAAAAAATTTAAACTAACTTTTGGTAGACGCTAAAAGTTCAATTTGAAGCGTCAAGGTTTCCATTGCCTACGTTAGTTAGTTATAATTTGTGTTAACAAGCAACGTTAAAGGGGGAGTAAGTGCGCTGGGATAGGGATTGGGAGGGATAAGGGATAGCGATTAGGAGGGATTATCAAATAGTTAAAGTTTTCAAGTAACGCCGCAAGTGGGCTGCTGACAGTGCTGACCATAGTATTAACATAAAGGGATTAGGAAGGAATAAGGAAATGCACTCTGTCATCCCTTAATCTTTCAAAAACACATGCTGTTATTTCATGGTGGTTTTTTGTAAGACTTCTGAGTGGTTACTGCCACCAGACGGGCTGTCCAAATGACTGCGACAACGCAGTGTGCCCTGCCATTACTAGCCAAATCCAGACCAGAACTAACTATGAAAAGTTTATTACCAAAGTTAGCCATGCCGGGAATCGAACCTGGGACCCCTGAGACATAGCGTTAAAATAAGTAGGTACTTTAACCATGAACTATGTCCCCGATGTTTCATTCCTTTACTTCGCATTTGAGCAAAATAGTCTTTACTACCTGAAAATTAACAAATTTTTACAACATGTATTTACAAATTCACACCCACTAATAAGTAAGTAGCTGCCATTAAAACCTCAATGATCTCATTTAAGGTTCAATGTCCACATAACTGCGCCGTCTGTACTCATAAACCGAAGCAGTTACCTATAAATTTTATACCGATAAACAAAGAAACAATCGTCCAGTGGTATAATGTCAAACTTTTGCGGTAGGTTATGGGGCATTGTGACTCCTTCCTTGTTACTTTTTATGCCGGTTTCGCTTTGCCTGTTTACGGCTTTAATATACAAATAGGTCCAATTGTGGTCAAGATCTGAAGTCAATTATTTTGAGAATTAGGCTGTTTCGTCAGCCTTGTACATAATATAAAAAATGAATTAAATATTAGGTACGTGTGCTTAAATACGAGTATTTATGCAGGTAGGTCTATCGCTTTTCATTGCGATTGGATATTAATCTAAATAAAAATACGTATATCTATTTGTGTCGCAAAAATGAATATATTTTTTATTCCGTGTCTTATGAAAATATGTTAGTTTATCATGTTTTAAGAGCCCGCTCAAAAATCAGCTGAAATAAAAAAATTTAATGGTTGCTCAAGATTATGGAAAAATTTCAATTTCGTCAAAAAATTTTTTTGTCGTTATTTTATCATTATATGGCTTGAAAAAAATCGTTTATGAAAATTTCATACCTTAGGCGCTTTTAATATAATTTAAATTTCATTGTATTATGCTACTGCGGAATGAGACAACACGCTGATTGTTACCGTAGTTATTATAATACAATAACATTTGAATTATATTAGATGCGCTTAAAGTACAAAATACTATGAAAAAATTCCAATACTTTGCCGTGCCGTCCTCCAATTTGCGCCGGCCCTAAGACTAAAGGCGTTAGGCCAGTTAGGCCAAGTATCAACGGTATCAAAAGATGTGTTTAAAAAGGCTTCGGGGTCTGTGCATTTGGGGAGTTCCGTCATAAGAGCGCAATAAACTTTATCACTTGTTCTTTCAAGTATTTATTTGACAATGTTGATGCGTTAAATTGCGATTAATAGATGATTAGCCATTCGGCCGTGCGTTTATGGCGGTCGCGTAATAAATTCGGTTTACTGCGTATCAATCACCTTACGGAAGGGCGAGTATGTGCTACACCAAGTATCGCCACCTCCAAATTTAATCACACGTTGCGTTTCGTCTATTATTTCTTTTAAATCGAATTTCGTTATTATACTTACCTAATAACTGAATATATTTCATTACTAGGTGGTTCCTGCGACTACTTCCGCGCTTAAAAATAAAATATATAACTCCTGACTAAATATGTATAGGCAAGCGTTGTATTTTTATCTGGTCAGATATCTGGTGTTCGCGGTTTCGCCCGCGTGGAATATTATCCATACCAAAATTATGTTTTAACTAGCGGTGAATTATTTTTTTTAAATTAGCTCTTACATACAAACAAACATGCACACTTTCTCTTTTTAATGTCAGTAGGTACTGTGAAATTCAGAGAATAGGTTTACTTTAAACATAAGCATCGCTGAACAAGAATTTTTGAAAATTTCAACTACGTGCGTAGCCGGCGGCGAGTCTTTACTCCAGGAGCTATGTTTCAGTGAGTAACAAAGGGACGCCAGAACAGAACTTTTGTTACTAAATTAGTAACAAGGTGTAGTGAGTAACAAGGCACTTACAATCCTTCGTGATGTTGATTGAGTATAGTTATAGATGACGGTCACCCCTGAAATTCCCAAATGCCAATGCCCTGAAAAATATGAAAATTAACTAACATCGATCATGATATATGCATATTTAATAGGTGTCCATCGTGTTTCTATAAAGTTATAGTACAGGGTTGAGTTACAATATGATTCCTTTGTTTATTTTAACTTCCACACACAAAGATACCTGCCCTGCAGACGGGTAAAACCGGCGTTTTACCCGCATATACATTCCCGTAGAAGTAAAATCAAATTTATTTACACCTATTGCTCGCTATAAATATCCCTCCTTATGTATTATTAATAATTATAAATTAATAAGTTAGTATCTACTTGTTATACAAACTGTATATTAGAGCTATAAAATGGTCGTTGTATTTGAGCCCTCACGTTAGACGCTGACCTTAAGAAATTGTAAAACATTTATTATCTTTACTATCGACAATAATTTAAATATGTTGTCAATTCATTTATTACACACCTCCGATACCTATTTCGATATTATCTAAAAGGATTTATGTATATACATACTAGTGGCCCGCTCCCGGCTTCGCCCGGGGTGCTTTTTTGCAATCCAGCCGATAAATTACTTTAAACCGCCATTTGTGAGAACCTTATGGAACTCACAGATAAATAATTTCTGTATTGAATAAGTATCAACAGATGGCGCTATGTTAATAATATTATATAATTAAAAAAAATAAACAAAATGAGATATAAATCCTATCTTTTAATTTGGACCAAATAACAGATACTTATGAAGTTTGATCAAAGTCGGTTCAGTAGTTTCAGAGTTTATCGCGAACGAGATTTTTATATATATAGATGTATTAACACATACGGATATTTGTTTAATATTCTTACATAGGTTTATGTTGATGATAATTATAGGTACCTAATAGTAGGTAGGTACATTAGGGTAATGTAAATTTTATTTTACCTAGAATAGAGACTGATAAATAAATAAAATATACAAACTATCTAGGGGAGAGGGGGGGCATAGTAGGGTACTTAACGTTTAAACATCCCTAAAAACTAAAATAATGTGATTAAATTAAAAGTTTTAACTTAGAATCATAGCTTAATTCATTGCGAATGACTATGGATACATTTATGTTGATAACGTAATTAATCTACGAGATGTGAATACTTGAATGAAAAAAGGCATTTGACCCGCTATGCCCCATGCATAGGGGTAAAGTGGGGTCTTCTATGGGGCATTGTGGGTTGATCATAATAAATAACGAAACACAACTTCTAAACGAAATAGTTTTATATTTCTTAGCAACAATAAACTTCTCTTTATTATTATTATTATTTTAAGTTAAAGAGATCAGAGATCACACAAACCACTTTAACACGTTTTTTAATGTTGTTTGTGGAACGTTGCTGTTCAATTTCACTAAAAATTTTAAGAAAAACACTGGTTTTGATGTTTTTGTTTATATCACACAAACGCCTTCCTAGATGACGTGGCTCGCCTATGAAGGTAACCCATTGACTAACGACCAATCATAGCGACGCATTTGACAGGCTTGTACGGCTTTTGCTACGAGCTGCGTAAGGCTTGCCCCGCTATGCCCCGTGGCCCCGCTATGCCCGCCTCTCCCCTATACATGTAACATATAAAAATAAATGTAAGTTTGTTATATATCTCCTAAACCGTTCAAACGATTTTAATTCTCTTTTCAATTATGGAAAGAGATTCTAAACAGGGAAGGTTTGTATGTAAAAATTGAAACCAGGGAAGCCGTGAGCGGGTCACTAGTAGACAAAGTTGGAAAAAAAAACAGTTTTTTTTTTATATTTTATAAAACAAACAGTTCAAAATGTTTAAAACAAGTGTTTTTTTTTTTGTTTTTTTTTTTTTTACATTTTACCTTTAGGCATCAATTTCAAACTCAAAATCTAAACTATTCCATTTCTAAACTATTTCCTAATTCACATTAGTAAAAATTAACAAAACGATAAATATTAACTTTTTGTTGCGTATCTCTAATCTAATCAATACAAAACACTTTACATACACCTTGTAGTTGTATGTAGGTAGAGAGAGAGAGCGGGGAATACCCACTAATCCAGTGAATTAATTTCTTTCGACGGCCGACATAGGGACATTCCCTGCGGGACTTTACTGGCGGAGTCACCTATACAGTGTACAAATACCACAGCCTGTCTGTCTAATACTTCATTTAATTATTAAAATTCTCTGAAGTGTGAATGATAACTTGCTAAGATGTCAAATGCAGGACGTAAAAAGCATGCAATTTGGGAACTATTCTTATCGATTCCTCAAGAAAATACCACACTGAAGAGCAATAGGGTGCGTTGCTGTGAGGCTGAAGAACATGTTTTAATTTCAATTCCAAATAAAGGTTTCCTTATCTTAGAATTAATAATTTAAATGAAAATACAACAAAGCGTCAACTTGTAAATTTATTTTAAGCTATTTAGAGTTTTACATATATATTCGTTTGGATTTATTTCCATTCATTTGCAATTAAAGGTAGTTTTAAACCCTGTTTTTTTCTTCATGTTTTAAACATTGTTTAAAACTAGTTTTAAACTGTGTTTTGAAACACTTAATAAAAAACATAGTTTTATTTCAAACTGTTTTAAACATGTGTTTTAAAACAACTTGTTTTAATCATGCCAACCCTGCTAGTAGATAAATAAATAAAAAAATACTACCTACGTAATCAAGACAATTAATATGATAATTTATTCCGAGTTCTGTTTTTTATGGACATAACATTATCAAACAATGGTAGACGTTTATGATTAAAATATGAAATTAACGAAATAGTAAGTTCCGTAGGTATTATAAAGCCAGGAGATAATAAATTCTGTTTCGTATAAATAAGTTTTTATTCGGTACCCAACTTATTTTTTTGATTGAGTTATATTTCAAAATATTAGTATAGATAATGTTAATATAGATAAATTTAAATGTAAATTTAAACTTAAATTTACCAAACTATCTTTCAGTCAAAAATTTATCTTCAATCATACAGCCTAGTAACAGTATATTTCTATGTCTTAAACGTGTAGGCACAGTATAATAAAGAGTACTTGTGTAGGTATACTTCTTTCGAGCTAAGATATGCATCACACGATTTCCAATTAAACATTGTTATTATGTTAAAAATCTCAACTACTGTTTATTTTTACAGATACAATCAGTCAAGATGGTATAATTAAAGAAGAATCGATATAAAACAAAGCAAGACGTAGCCTAAAAGGTAAGTGAGATCGAGTGTTGCTTAGAAATATTTGTAATGGATACCTGGCCTTTAATGGATCGCCAGACCGCCATTACCGAAAAAGCTTCGAGATCAAAACCACTCTCATCAAAACGCCGAACATGAGGCCACCATTCTTCTTTTGAATTTTTCATTCCCCTACTTGATTCAAAATAACACACAGCGATTTGCTGGCAGCTCTCCCATTTAAATTTCACATCTGCACAAAAGAGATGGAAAACTTTCTCCATCTCTTTCTAGTTAACGGCATCGCGGGCGGGTGTAAAGCAGACAGTAAATAAACCAACATGGCGGCGAGAGGATGTCAGCTAAAATTCTTGAACATGCACACAAGGTGAAAGATGTCTGTGTGTGTTCAACCAGATTGGCGTCGGAAGGGCCTTACGTGCAGATGTCTTAAGCCTTGGGTTCATCTTTAAATAAAATAAGTTTAGGTATTTAGATTAGCTACTTTGAGGTGACACAAATGATTTTGATTTGTAAATGAAATGTCTTACGGCTTGAAGTTTTATTTTTATTTTTATAATTCTTTTTTTGCAAGAAAGTAATAATAATGGAAAATTGTTAGCAATAAAATAAAGTTAACACCATAAAAACAATTATAGTTATTTACTATTTTTAATAATAATATAAAAATATATAGGTAATCTATAACTATACATAGACTAATAAATAAAATTGAAGTGTTTTTAATGTATATACGATACTTATAAAAAAAATTGTTTGTTTATCTGTGTTCCCGCTAATCTCCGAAACGGTTGAACCGATTTTGGCAGGACTTTCACTGACAGATAAACTGATAAGGAGTAACTTATATTCTGAGTTACTTACTACGCGCAGTACTTAAATTACAAGCTAATTGATCAGCTTTAGCTAGTACTTAATATATTTTCATTAATATTACACCATTTAGAGTGCTCTAAGTTTGGTAGATACCTACTGCGAAACTAAATCGTTACCCGGAAATCATATAATGACTAGGAGGTGACCTATACCCAGACCAAGGCCAACCTTGAAACACTCGTTTCCTTAGTTGCCCTAACCAGCCATCGAACCCACCACTCATGAGTAAGGAAGCTAATTTCTGAAGAACTTTATCATCGAGATACAAAAAATTAATCATGTCAGGGGTAAAGTTTTTACTTTAACTAAATGTCTGAAGTTGTTTGCATATAAAATATCACGTAAAATAAACAAATTTTTTGAAGTAAAATGGTAATAAAAAAAATTATGTTAAAATACAAGTACCCATGAAAAGGTTGACAACACACGACTTACAAACTAGTTCCAAATAAATTTAACAGATGGTGTGGTTCACGATTGTTTGTAGGAGCTTTAAGCTGCCATGGATAAAATTTACTTTCGCAGTACAAAATTTATATTGTTCACGATGTTTTTTTTTTCATAGATATATCTAAACAGATTGGACTATATTAGGTAATTAGTTTCTTTATTTAGTAGGCATTAAAATATTTACCTACTTATTCGTTTAGTAAAAAAAAGTGCGTTATTTTTTGTTATTAACATTTGCTTACTTTGTTTAGTAGGCAAGAATGATATATTTAGGTTTCATTCACTTACATTTTGACTATCACTATCAAAATCTCCATCAAGTTTTCAAAAGGTCTACAAAGTTCTGCTACCTTGTGGCAGATGGCGCGCGAACAGAATTAAATTAATAATCATTGAATAATTTATTTATATTTTTAAAGTTTACCATTTTGATCAGTAGGTATTCTTAATTAGTTAGCCAAAACTAAAAATTCATCAAACAATTTGTATTCTATAAATGGTAGGTACACATTGGGTAAGATTTATTAGGTAAAAATTAAAAACAATAGATTTTTAATTAAACCATCAGGTTTATTATATTAATGAATAATACATTTATTATCTTTATGAGTAGGTAGGTGCCTATTCAAATATTTAAAACTTTAAATTCGAATTAAAGGTATGAATAATACCTACTTATCTTCTAAGAATGTATACCTATATATATTATTATATTATATACATGTATAAAAAAAATGTTAAAATTTTTCGAACAAACCACACAATATGTTAAAATTTATCAAATTAGCCTCAAGGATAGAATGGCCTCAATTAGGTAATTATATTCTGACATACTTACTTAATAATTATATTCTGACGAATAATAAGTAAATTTTGAATTTTTTTAAGTAAGTAAGTAAATAATAATTAAGTATAAAATTAAAATGTGTTTCATACACGAAACTCTTAGTTGAAGGACTAAACACAAAATAACCCAATTGTATATCAAGCAAAAGAAAACAACAATGAACTTATTTATGGAGCAGGTTGATATTATTCTAACTAGTTTATTATAAGAAACTCCTTTCTCGTGAACAAAGAAGTACACTTGATTAATATTCATAAGTTGACAATAGACAATCCTGTGAGTTTTTAAACTTGGTTTCCTAGAAAGATCTACTGACCCAGTTTTGAATGAAAATTCAAATGAGTTTTTTTGGCGAGCAAAGAGAAAGCGCGGTGACAATCTGCCAGTAGCAGTACATGTTTAGTTTTCATACAATGTAGACGAAAAATTACAGCTTCGAAAAATTATCTAACAATGTTCAAGTTTCGTGTTTTTAGTGAAGAAATTATTTTCGGTATAAATGGTGCTTGCGCACGCAAAGGCCTGTGTGCTTGTTGGCTTAGCGCCAAACAATTTTCGACAATCCCAAAAGCCAGATGGCGGTGGAAGGTATGAACTATTTATATTAAGTAAATCATTAAGCCTAATCATTGAAATTTAAGTCCAAAAATAAATTGAGACACAATCGTCTCGTGTGAGTCTAATAATGTTTGCGTCCATTTGCTTTTAATTATGTAGGCATATCTGCCCAGCTAAACAAAACCTACCTACGTTTCCTCACTGAGTCGATATCTTTTTATTAAACTTTAATATAATTAAATTGTAAACGTCTGGAGCCGGTTGAAATTCCACTCGATGTGTGGTCCCCAAACCAATATCCACCTAAATATAAACCTTCTTATATGTATAACGCGGCAGGTTTTCATGGCGAGCAAGTTAATTTAGTGCGGATAAATATTCGAACAAATTATGTGGATTATCTGGCGTTAATTCGGGTCCTTTGGCTTATTAAGACCATAATGTGGTCCCGAGTAAACTTTAACGACGCGACGACTGGATAAATATATGCGTTCCGATCCACTAGTGAATAGCCTCAATCGATATAGTTAGGTACTATGTTAATTATATATTATTGATGATTATGGACCGACAAAGTGAGTGGGTTGAAATAAGAGGATACGAATGAATATTCATGAGATTTTTTTTTATGTTATGTAAATGGCTATATATAAACCTTATCTCTTAATTAGTTAAATGTTAGCCAGAAGCTATTAAAATCTATACTAACTAATATTATAAAGAGATTTGTAGAATAGAAGATTTGTATTTTTGTTTGTAATGAATACTTAAACTCAAAAACTACTGGAGCGATTTTAAAAATTCCTTCAGCTATAGAAAGCTACATTATTAGCAAATAATCTTTTATAAAGTTACGAGGATGAAGTCAAGTGTAACAGCTAGTTATAAATATTATGGGTATGTGTATTGTGAATAATTAGTTCTAATTATAAGTTACATTTAATTTAAATATCTAGTTCATCTAGGCTGCTTTTGACTGGTCTTACTGGAAAGACTATGACTAGGAATATAGGGGAAGTCTATGTCCAACAGTGGACTATGAGATGACAACGATGATGATGAATTTATAGCTACATTGTGTTTACCAATTTGTATAGATAACCATAGATTTGGATTGATTTTGAAATCGACTATCAGCAACAAAAATTAAACAATTTAAGAGCTTTTAACTTTTTCTACAACTGAATACAAGTAACTTGTGGTATGTAAACATCCGGAGTACCTAATCTAGAAGTAAAATCTTATACGGCCTATCCCTAAGTATTTTTTGAACAATTATAAGTACATATATGGAACATGCAATGACGTAATTCTTATTACGAATAGAGTTGTACTTGGTTTTTATTTTTAACACGCTGATTTAAGTAAACTGCTAAATAAGATATAATTTTTTAATAACACTAAGGGTGGGTTGCACCATCTAACTTTAACGGTAACCATATCCAAACCAGTCGTTAAATCTTCGGTTAAGCATAATATGCGTTGCACCATTTTTACAACGGTAAAAATGACGTCATAACTTAACGACAACCGTAACCGCTCGATATTGGCCGGTCAATGTTATTGTTACGGTTAAGTCAACTGTCAACTTAAGTATTTTGTTTTTGTCTCAAAATTTTGATATCATGTCTTTAGTCCGTGATATATTATGGGAATCTAGTTCTTCTGATGATGACAGTGAATACAATATAGTGGCCGAAATGCGAAAGAAAAAAGTTTATCAACCTCGAATTGATCGATTCCGAAAATGTATACATTTTTGTGTTTATCCAATGTCCACAATTATTTGAAGTCTATTAACTTCTTCCTTGCGTTCTCTAAAACCCAATAATGTAAAACAATGAGTAGAGTAGATGTACCGGATTATGAAGGTACGTAATATATCTGTGTGCAATATAGTATATTAATGTATTTTATTGTAAATTAAATACAGCTGGTGTATTAAGATCAATTTATAATTAAGCTTATAATAAAGCTACAACTTAATACGCGTGGCGTTTATTGCACTCATATCTAAAGTAAGTAAATAAATCTAGTTAATCAAGGTTCAACACATTAGAAAAATGTAGGTAAACTTACTTTAAGCGGTAGTCTGCCATAATAATTTCATCGGTGCTCGATCCGGCACGGTCCATTATTTTGATGTACAAAATAAAATGCTTTATTTACTCCTTCAACACGTTAAAAACACAAAACCTCAAATATTCGAATTTGTTTTGTGACAGGTGACTGAATGTTGCCATAATAAAAAAATTATTACCACAACAACTTACGAAAATTATATGTTTTTATAATGGCAACCCCTTTAACTTTGACAGTGACGAACAATATCATGGTGCAACATGCGATTGTTAATTTCGACTGTCACCGTTAAAGTCACCGCTAAAGTTAGTTTTGACTTTTACAATAACCAAGCCTACGGTGCAATCCACCCTTAGATACTTGTTTGGACTTTAGGTACTTGATAACTAATTCTTTCTAATTCTTTATTTTAGGGTTGTACATTTAATATAATATAATGTAGAACCTATGTACATAATATATTTAAGTAGGTAGTGCTTGGCAGTTTTTGCATTGAATTTCCCCCTATTGCTTTTTGTCCATCAGTGTCAAAGAAGACTGAAGTATCGTTTACATCGGTAGCAGTATTACAACGCGGGTGTTCCTTATGTCGACGGTAAATTATGTGTCCGCCGCTCTCCGCTAACGAACGCGAGCTTTATGGCTCGTTACTGCTAATAAGCTCGGGCCATCGCTCAGCTGACTCTCCTTACATATCCACCTATACATACTTCGCTTACTTATTTAGCTAACCATTAAGGCTTCCAGTACCTTGGACTCAATATGTTCTAAGTTACATTGTTGAAGTTTTTAAGCAGACTTGATGACTATTTGTCATCAAGTCTTCATTATATTTGTCATCATTATAATTGTGTTGCAATTGTAAAGTTAGCCAATATGAAATAATTTAATCTATGTCAAAATCCACAAACTGCACATAACAGTAAAAAACAAATGAAATCTACATTGAAAACTATTTAACTGAATGTAGATTTCATTATTCCAAATCCAAAACCCAATTTATGTATTTTAAATGTTATTAAATTTCCTGTACATATCTATTGTAATTATGATGAACATAAAATGTAAATATATTGATTAAGTACCTATAGATATTTAATTTAATAAAATTCGTACAAATTTGAAAAACCAATCGGAGTAAATCAGGACGTTGCTCTCAGACTTTTATGAGAGGAACTTACATAACAAGAGGGGTGTAAGTGAAAACATGTTCGAAAGTGGAGAAATCCATGCAATAACAATAACTCATATAGTTCGCCCACCCCCCGTTAGATGGCGCTCTTGGACATAAGTAATCCATTTATTCTCGGGGCGAACTTTATGTAGCGAACTCTTAAGATGTCGTCATATTGTTTTATATTATTATTTATAAATATAAGTAGTAAGACTTGTTTAGACTCCTCAGAGGTTTAGCAATTTCTGTAGATAAGTACCTACATATTAAATTATTAAGATTTAACAACTATAATAATAAGTGACTGACTAGTCAATCAGTCAGATCAATTAAATTTTGATATGTCTATGATTTAATATATTAAAAATTATTCTCCATCGCGTATAATAATTATTTATGCTATCGAATTTACAAAACTTTTGACACAATGGTGATTCTTAAGTATTTTCTTACAAAGGCAGCCTATATCGTTTTTTTATAAAAAAAAATTCAAGTCTATTAGGGTTTGGATTAACGTTAAATACATTAAACAAAACGCTAATTAAGTAATGGTTTTAAGGTACATAGGAGCTAAAAATTATTTCATCAAATAAAAGTTTTACAAATCTTCAACCTCATGCAAATTTCCTAGTTTTGAATATGATTCCAATGATAGTTTAAAAAATATGTACTTACCTATTCAACTACTCATTCATGCTGTAGGAGCTTAATGGTAGGTACCTAAGCGAAGTAGATGTCTAGCTAAAAGTTATTCGTGGAAGGAAAATATCTGTGGAATTTAATGTGGCGGGCGCGGCGCTCACCTTCTATCTTAAGAGCGATAATGCAAAGTTCCGACCCCTGGAATTCAGCGGATGAACGTTTTAATTAGATTCTCGAATATTTCGCATGTCGCTTTAGTCTTGAAGGCTAGAATTTCTATTGTTGTTTAGAATCAAAATTTATTATTATTCTATTGTTATTTAGAAAACATGAAAAGTGGAAGAAGAATCTTTAATTTTTGCCTCGGATAAGTACTAGGTGTAGTACTAGGTATCTAGGTACCTACATACTAGGTGCTGCTTGTATTATTAAAAAAAAAAATAAGTTATTAAAATTTTGTTTTGTAGTACCTAATTGCTGTTAAATCGATAATATGATAGTTAAAATGCCAAAGTGTGTATGACCACAATTATGACTTGTCCACATTCAAGTCTTTTGTAGATCAAAACACATTAATTATTTTTTTAATTATTTTTTATTATGTAGTTAAACATTACATTATAATAAAGTACCTAGGTATTTTCTGATGTAGATTTTACAGCTAATTAAATTATATATAATTAAAATGCATCTAAAAATGTACCTACTCACTACTTACCTTACCGTTATTATTCGTCGCCCACACTATCTCTAAAGATCAATCAAAGTTGATGCTTTAATCCGAATCGCGAAGGGTTCTTACTTAACGAATTCTTATCTCAAAATTTATTTTAAAAGTTTTAATGATAAGTTTATTCTCTCTTAATTTTGAAGGTGCATATTTAGATAAGTTTTCTCAGAAAATGGTGTTCAGTACGATAGTATCGACAAAGTTTTTATTGGACAAGTTTCCGTTCGTAGAAATACGAGCCGAGTTCGCTTTTCCAATTTAAGAAAGGACGCTACCGTTTCTATACTTTTATGTATTGCGACAGAAATACTCAAGTAGTTTTAAGTTGTTAGTACCTATACTGTATCTAAATCTGTATACTTGTAATATAAGTTAGTATTTAGCTTGCTAAAGTTACGAGTAATTGGGTGATAGTAGCTATACCTACTTTACCTACAAAATTTTAGAGATTTTTTAATACAACTAGGTACTAAGATTTATCGTTGTTTATTAGGTACATGCGTATTTTATACATCTTTTTAAATATTTATTTTTATAAATATAAGTAATTTTAAGAATTAGAATAAAATATTGTGTGTTAGATATACCAAAAAAAATACTACAGCAAAAAATATTTTCAATTGAAAGAAGAAACTACCATGTCGGTAAATATAGATATCACCTACTCGTGGATATATGTAAAAACAATACAAACAACAGTAAAACAAATACTTTCATAGAAATAAATAAAAGTCATCCTCAAACAAATTAGAGTACATTGTAAAGGTCGAACCTTTTCCCCCTTAAAATTGTAGAAAAAGGACAGAGACTATAATTAAGGTTGAACACCAACATGGAAAAATGTATTTGAATTTAATATTTGGGATCGAACCGGTCTCGCCGTAACAATATAATCCTCGGACTCAATACGGCAGCCCAAGTTTATGTTTGAATTTAAATTGGTACATTTTATAATAATGTCTTTGAGTTGTGCCGCATTCACCCTAGCCCCTCGAGCCTCGCATTACTCTTTTTATAATGTAATTTTCTTAAATCACCTACCTCAGCCTCGGCCTCGGCCCTCCTACCTATCTGACGCACTTCTATTATCGTTACGGAATTATATTCAAGTAAAAACAAAGAAAGCTCTTTATTTCCTCGTCTTTTGGGAATAACATTGTTCCGTCGTAAGAGATAAAAAAAAGTTTTCTTCAAAAGCTTCTATATTTGTCTTTAATTATTTAGGGGTGGTATGCCCATCTTAAAATATACCTACTTTGTTTCCTTATCTGGATAATTTTTAAATGTTACCTGCAACTCAAAATACCTGCACTACCTAAGTTATTCCCCTGTCAATTTCCAATTATACTGGAGGTTTTTCAAAAACTTCTTCCCTGCAAACTTTGTCTTGACATTTAAGACATTTAAGAAAAAAAATCAGTAGTGCGGTTTTCACAGTCTAGTTTATTTATATAGATTACTCGCTGGTGCCCACGACTTCGTCCGCGTCGAAAAATATTAAGTAGCCTATCCTGTGTCCCGTACGTCCAAATGTTTATCTACCAAGTTTCATGAAAATCAGTTATTTCGTTTCAGAGTTATGGAGGAACATACATACATACATACAATACCTACACTTACAGATTTATTATTAGTATTGATAACCTAAAAATTATTATTTTTTTTCATTTGAACGTATCCCAATTAGTCATTACTTTGCGTAAATCTCTAGATAGGATAGTATAGTTGATCTCTACATAACTTAATTACCAAGTACGTACTGAGTTTAGTCCACTCGGCACTTTGTTGGAATGTCAACCCCTCTCCCACGACACCACTCACCTCCCCACATTCTTCCTGTAAGTAGTGCTATTGGAGTACAGCAAAATGATGTCATCGGCGCGAGGTAACCTAACGTTTCGAGGTCTCGAAAGGTTAGGTCAATGCAAAACTTGAAGGGACTATAATCAAAATATGTTTTATTCATTAATATATGCTTATATATTTGCATTTAATAAATACTTTATATATACTCTACATATATTACTTTAAACTTCATAAGCTACAGACACGAGATCATTTTCTTGTTGGGTCTGCACTCATGATTGTTTTTCAAATTAATATATGTGCGTTATTAATAGATAAGTAGGTATCACTTGCTTTAACGTAAAAATTAGGAACCTTAGTATTATAAGATATTAGCAATATTTAAATATAGGTACTATGTGAATACCACAAATTATTTCCTCACAATGACGAGACTTGTGCTCGGGAGTAGACGTACCTACTTACACCTAATATTTATAAGTTTATGACGATTGTGCTTTCACAAAAGCGTCATATGACTATGTTACAACATAGTCATACTATCATATGAAATGTTATTCTATCATTATTTTTTTTGCTTATGCATTTAAAATTAATAAAATATTATTCCATGTATTATGTTCATTACATATTAATTATTATTAATATCCTAAATAAACACTATTCTACATTTTATATTATGTACATATACATATACCTACGTAGATATTATCTATCCACAATACCACGCTTATATTTTCATCCATTCCGTTATGCTACGTTAGATGACTAGGTACATGCTTTCATAACAACGAGGTAGTCAAGAGCACTTAAGGCCCGCAGAAACAAACATAACAGCTTTGATTTTACCCCCCACTGTTCCTTTCTCAACCAACAATATCACAATAACTTAATTAACTTAAATAACTGTTAAAAGGTTTAATTATACGCTATACAATCAAATGGAAGTAGACGGCTATCGTTGTCAATTTAAATTTAAATTGACTCTCTTATCTCATTTAAAATTCTCTCTCGACCAATTTAAGTACGAGCTAATAGAATATTCACTAACATTTCAATTGACTTGTATACTATGCGTATAGATGCGTAAATAAATAAGTTCAGTGAGTGCATCTCAGATGCATCAACTTAGGGGTCGTTCAACTCAAAACATCTGTTCTCGTATTTCAGCCAGATACTTTATCGGACGCAGTTGGATGTTGATACTCGCTCGGCTTGTTATCTTCTTGTAAATTTAATAAGTTGTCTACTTGTAGCTAGATTTACATAATGTAGGGATAGTTATAGAGTATTAGATATCTTTGAATATTTATTAACTTATACATAAGTTATGTGGGTAGGTACTCGCTCTTGAAACAGGTTAATCTTCTAGGTGTAGTGGTGTAGTGTAATTCTCTGTCTAAACCTACTAGGTAAATGACCCTGAATCTGGCGGACATCCGACAAAAATAAAAGTTAGCCTAGGGATATCTAGAAAAAAAAAAAGTTACTGCAAAACTTACTTCAAAAAATTAAAAAAAAAAACACATTTAAAAAGTCGATTTACAATTACTATAAGTAAGTCGAAATTAATTTTTAATAATTCAATAATCTTAGAGAGCTAATACATAATTATTTTTGATTATGAAAAATTATTTATCAAAAAATTTTTTTTTTTTGAAACACGAAGATGTGTCGAGTCAACGAACAACATCCATTTTTAATATTTGCAGTAACTTTATTTTTTCTCTAGATATCCCTAGACAAACTTTTTTTGTCGGATGTCTGCCAGATTCAGGGTCATCTAGGTAGACATTTTATGTTATAATCGATGAAATTTTTTTGTGAAGATTTAATGTGCCGTGACATTTTTTAAGAATTAAATTTGCTAATCCAATTTTAATAAGTAATATTTTATTTATTTTATTATTTATTATTTTATTGTCACACACTTAAAGATTTTTATAAAATAGTAAGTACCTACGTTATTTACGTAATATTAAAAATATATTGATCTTAGCAAGCCTTCACTCGCCTACTTACATACCAACTTACTTGACGATCGGACAAATTTTAATGGTGTAAATATAATTAAATTAATATGTATTCATAAAAAAATAATTAATAATGTTGACATAAAAATTGTAATTTTATATTGGTAGATTCATTAAAGCAATTAATAAAATTTTATTTACATTTAGCTATAACGCAATTTGAAAGACAAAATTTTTCTACCTGATATCGTTTGCTTGCTTGCTAGACCATTCTCTCCATTCTCTCTTAGATAATAATAGGGTATGATAATAATAGGTAGGTACCTACCTACCTACACCATCCGCCATATTTTCTCTCGTATAGAGCGCTCTGATTGGTGCGCGGGTCAACATGGTTGACGCGGTTGCCACGTGTATTTATAAAAGATTCATAATTGGAATTTAAAACCTGTTTTGTACACTAGAATCGAAATGACTTATGCGACATTTCCTTTAATCTGTTCTATTCTTTATTTTGAATGTCATAATGATCAATTTTATTATTAAAATTTGTTCAGTGATAGGATCAAAAGTTGTAATATTAAATTAAAAGTTCCTCTTTTATACAATTGAGGGCATCCATTTGATTAGTTGGCGCGGTTGTGCGATGTCGCATATTTTCATTTGGCAGAGAATAGTACAAGATTTACGAGCAATTTACTCTCTCAGCAATTCAGCACATTCGCTGTCCGCGAACATAACTGACAATCGTCTGTCTCGTATTTTTTAATGAATTAAATGGTTTTTAAATACCAAATAACGGGGTTATCTGTTACTTCCGTCATAAAATATTGTACTGTAAAATTATTGTACTTATTCGATTTTTTTCTGTCATATTTGTAGGTCGACCTATTTTTAAATGAAACTACCTACTTAGTCTTTGCCCGCGACTTTGTATTTAATAGATGGGCGTGAAAGCGTAACAAACAAACGAAAAACTTACTTTCGCATTTATAATATACTAGCTCTTGCACGCTACTTCGCGTGCATATTTTTATAAAATATAGTCTATGTTATTCGCTGGTAATGTAGCTTCCTATAGGTGAAAGAATTTTCAAAATCGGTTCAGTAGCTTTTGAGTTTATTCATCACAAACATACAAATCTTCTCTCTTTATAATATTAAGTAGAGATTAGTTAGGTTGATTTCCACTCTGTAGTATTGAGTTGAGTGAGGAGTAAGGCATCCCTTACTCACTCACCAAAACACAACAGCACACATGCTGTTGTAACGGCACTGCTCAATTTATGACTGTGAAACTCAGTGTTCCCAGCCACTACAAAATACATATTTTTGTGTGGTGTATTTTTTTAATTTATTTATTTACATGTATAATTAGATATAAGATTATTGTTTTTATATTACTTATATTGTTTAAGTTTTTATTTCTAACTTCATCAACAACTATAACTAATATAAATATTTGACTCTAATACGATTTTACTCATTAGGTTTGAACCCTAAAAACGACAAAAGATTTTAGTAGGTATATAAAATATACCTACTTACAACAATCAGAGGTATGTAGGTAATTGAATAAGGTTGGGTAGCAAAGGTTCGTTCCTTTGTTACCTAATACATAAACCAAACAAATCTACTAGCTCGTATAAAGTAGAAGTTATTTGCAGAGTTTCAGTTTTGCGGTTACGGATTAACTCGTCACAGGGAACTTTACTGAGACAGCATAGCTTCAGAGCAATTCTGAAAACGTCCCAGTTTGAGATTAGATTCAACGCGAATGCAACTTAATTTCAGAGATCATAAAGTTGAATATTGTCTGTTGTTTTCCGTTCGTTCGGTCGTTTCATGTTTGCGTAATATTTGTTTGGAGTGAGATGTTTAGTTCGGCTAGATGACGTTTCCGGCGAGTTGGGAGCGGTTGCGGGTGTCCAAGCGACTTCAAACCCGTGCATGTTGTCTTCTTTATGACAAAATTAATGCCAACATTTGCTGCTTTCATATATTAGATATCCCTGAATATCGATAGTAAGATTGTCTTACTTACGTCTATGTCGTTACTAAACTAAATGTTTAAGTAAATGTTTTTACTTGAACTACAGATTTTCTGCGAATTCGTTCATGCACAGTTTTTCTCTTTTATATCTTTTTTCTTTTAATGAGGATTAAATACTAATGCATTAATCTGTGTTCAATAAAAGTAGTTAAGATTATTATATTATTGTAAAAATCTATAAGAATCAGAAAATAGACAGAAGCAGGAAATACAATAGTTGATATGTAGGTACTTACTTACTACTAAAACTAAAACTTACTAAAAATTACTATGATATATTTTTGCGTTATTAATGAAAGTTCCCAATTTAATACCTACATTTAATTTTAATTTCACTAAGAAAATTTCTGTCTATTCAATTAAAAAATTCAAATAACATCACTAAAATATGTATTTAAAATTATTAAAATTCTAATACATATATTTATTTCATTTAACCGATCAACCGCACTGTTTGGTTGATAGCGGGATCTAACAATTTTATTATTAGTCATTTATTCAATCAAAAAGCGTCACAAAGTGTTTTAACTAGATTTTCAAGCATGCTTCGCAGACGGCAAATTAATAGTTTGTTACAATAATAGACGTGGCAGTAAAAATGCCAAAAAAAAAAAAACAGAAAAAGAAGCCTATTTGGCACAATTTCACCGAACGCCTCATTCATATTCATAACGCCTTTCACCCTTTCTTCAATGTTACGCAACTGCCGCTTTGTTACCCTTTTTCCTTATTTTTCTTTTGTTACTATACAACCCTTTGTTATTCTTTGAAAACAGAATATACACTTTTCTTTTGCTAAGCAACAGAAATGTCAAGAGACAAATAAGATTATTATCTTCCGCCAAGAATGTTAGATAGATTGTTAGGTTAGATAGATAAATTGTTAGATATGTTAGAAAATTTTAGGTACGTTATTGTAACTAGTTTTAATTTAATTTAATATTTTTTAATAATTTAATATTTTGAAGCAAAAGTGACTATATCATGAGAATTCAATTACCTTTTTAACTGGTTTAAAAACATTGCTACTTAAACTTTGTTTTGCATACATGCTTTAAAAATGCAACAAATAACCATACCTTAAAAATGAATCAATAATTTGTATAGAGTGCATGTAAAGAGGAAAAAGCAGGTAGGTATTATGCGCTAGATACATTACTAACATTGCGTGTTTATGAAAGCTTGATCGTGTCAAAAAGAAATAAATACCTATTGAAGTGAGTGCTATAAACAATTATTGCGTCTGTGAATTAAAAACCTAATGGTTTTTAATTCACAGACGCAATAATTTTTCAGCGATTTAAAAAGCTTGATCTCTGTACGGATATCATTCAATCAACTAAGCCTTGTATTCAAGCTTTTAGGTATTAACTACAGACTCGTAATTTTCAGCATATATGGTTGTCAAATTTGTTTAGGATGTAATAATTACAAATTAAATACATCTTTAGAATTATTTTACCATAGGCTTGTTTATTAAATTCTGGTATTGGTTTTTAGTACAGAATATGGGCTTAACGCTGCATAAATTTGCGTAAAAATTTGCATTAAAATTACAAGCTAGAAACTGACTCAAAGAGGAGTTTTTGAAACGCCCCTGCATTGTTGGGGAGAGAGACAGTAGGTACATTGAAATTCATATAAAGTAAGAATTTATGAGATATTTAATACAATTTCGTGAAAATAAACGTCCGGATCTTACTCAAAAAGGTACTTAAAATACAATAGTCGAGGAAATATCTTGGTATCATTGTTAGAAAGCTAATACCTACTCCCCTTTAAGTACTTACTTTAGTTAGATAACTATGGAATTGCCTTGTTGATATTAAAAAATATAAATATTTTGTATTAACATAGTACATAAACACAAAACTAAGTATCGCTTTTGCCCAAAGATATAAGTATACTTATATGAAAAATAGATATATTTTATGTAAAAGTTTTTATACAAAAAAAGTTTGGTACAAAAATTTTGCACAAAAAATATCTACCAAAAAATATATACGTTTTATTCATTATTATTCCATTTAGTTTTTATTAAGTTAGACTACCTGCATGTTTTAATGTATTTTGAGATAAAATAAGTTTATTTTTTCATAAAATATTTATTTCCAAGTAAGTCAGTTACCCATGTAACATATAAGAACTTTCAGTATAGTATACGATATGAAAATAGCAAGAGTAGTTTCCAACGTCGCCGTCAAGGCTCGCAAACTCTATGAATCCAAATGTCCCGGAAAATGTAAGAAGGCGATTTATATTCGGGCGCTGTTCAAGCGGCGCGGCGCGGCGTTCGGTTTTCTATCAGAAAAATCTGGCCCAATGCGCGCCCACCGTAAAATATTGGAAGGTAAACCTTCTCGCTATTGGAAATATGGGCAGCATAGGAATGAGATATAACACAACCGATATAATCTAGCTATAACATAACAATATTTATGTTTGGCAACAACAAGCGTATGTATACCAATAATACATGATTTATTTCTTATCAGAGTAATTTTAAATTTTTATGTTTAGACACTCCTTTTAAGGAACTTTTAAGGTAGTTTCGGAAGTGACAATTTAGTCACATGACCACATCAAAGGTGAAAACATTTGATGGGGTCAGGGGCATTTTGCTATTGAGTCGTTTTACCACTATTTTATTTAAGTATCAAGTTTTATCTGTTTCATTAATCTAAGCAAACTTAGAGAGTTTAGTTTTTTTATTAGTGCCAAAAATGTTGACTTTGTATCTTTTAAGACGAGAATGATGAAATAATTGCTTGATAAAAAAGCTTAAGATTGCGGTACTTTATATAGAATATTTGAGGAAAGTACTTACCTATAAACGTCTACTCGTTCTTTCCACATACTCATAGATATGTGTGTATTTATAATTCAATCACGGAGAACAGTTGCATCCTGCCAAACGCAAGCCACGAATGACAAGAGGGTGGCAACTAAATAAAGTGGGGTTAGCCCCAAGACAAAAGGTCCACGCTAAGGGACGCGTTATTTTTATATGAAACGACCGCTGAATAACAAAATGCGCGGTCTTTTTCTACGTAAATAACTTAATAAAGGCCGGAATTATGCGATTACATTCTGATCATGCGCTTTCGGCTTCCTCTCTTACCGGAGCGTTAACAGAATGCTTTTAGCGACTGATTTATGTCGCTACACAAATTTCCCGGTGATTTATTATTA
The DNA here is from genome assembly GCA_936446665.2 of Synanthedon andrenaeformis. Taxonomy (NCBI): domain Eukaryota; kingdom Metazoa; phylum Arthropoda; class Insecta; order Lepidoptera; family Sesiidae; genus Synanthedon; species Synanthedon andrenaeformis. The sequence goes on from OW387785.2 coordinate 7,817,286, forward strand.
TTTAAAACTATGACCGTCTGATCAGACCCTTTTATGCGTTATCGTCGTATATAATATTGACCAGCAGACAGGTTAACTGTCCAACTTTATACAGGGAGGATCATCGCCTACGGATATAAACTTTGCTGACAAGCTGTCTGATCTCACATCTCACAAGTCTGAAAAAATCTCACAAGTCTGATGAATATTTACTGAGAATTATTCGCACTGTCGACTGATAGAATGAAAGGTAAAAGACTTCTGACGTGTATTTATTTCGATGTTATTCTAGCATTGAAATAAAAGCACATGCACAAAATATTTTCGGCGGTAGATTTCTTCTGTAAGATGGTGTTATTGCACAACGCAGCCAAGATATCTGCAGACTGTTATACAGTTTAACTTATATTATCTAGCTACGATACCGTGTAAAATGACACTAAGTAATATGTATGTAAATATTTTATTATTTCTAATATATTCTTTAATATGTAAAATATGAAAACCTGTATCTCTAACTTAATTAGAGTTTGTATAGAGTGTTCCTCCTCAATTTCGTTTTACTCGTCACTGACGCACGCTGAGACTTATTCATTGGAGCGAGAATGGAGGGGCAAGGTGCGGGGGCCGGGGGGAGGCTGACTTGGCCCGAAATAGCAAGTAAATGAGACGAAAATGTAAATGTTGCGCTTCAGAGATGAAAAGCGCGCCGTCTCCCGTTCTTGTTAAGCTCATCGCAAATGTACCAGAATTAGGTGGTGCGCCGGTATAATATAATTTTAGGTTATATTCTGTCTGAAACAGGGAAAATATAGCTTGCAATTCGTGTAGGCATCACACTTTTTTAAAATATAGAGTAAATATTAAAAGAAATTCATTAGAGTACCTACCCAATGTTCAACATAATATATTAGTTATATTGGCTCTATAAGTAGGGTTACATATGCCTGGGTAACATAGTAAATTGATAAGAACTTAAAATGATTTATGTTTTTTTTAAATAAAAAAAGTTATGGGTTATGTTACTTTTTTTAATATTTTACCTATCTTACTAATCTACTTATACTTTTCTCTATGAAGGATATCTGTCTCACTTTTTTCTGTATACCTGTCCAATAACTCTACACAGGGTTTCCGGTAACATGTAAATATTATCAACAGTCAATCTTTGAGAACTTAATAGCTTTAAAGTTTTGAAATTACGCGATATAATATTAGTATTAAATTGAGGAACCTAGTAGGAAGGCGGTTAAGTCGACTATATAATTTCACCGTTTTCATTAATCAATCCCCAGTGATATACTACAGTATAAAGTTACTTTGTAGTATAAGTTCAGATATGGCCATACTTATATTTACGGGTAGGTACATAATAATCCGTTGGATATCTTTAAATCTATCACGTCGAGATATAAGTATTTGTTATTTGAAACACGTCGCCAACGGAAACAATACTTGAATTTATATTTTAACTCATGTAACGTTATTATATGATTTCCTTATATACTATACCTACTTACTATAGTACCTAAGTATAGTACTTATATAGGTACCTTTTCTTTTTAGGTATTTTTCTTTAATGAGAATATACAGTCCATTTGATTTAGAAACTATTGAAAATACACTAAAAGGACCAATAATTATGGTATATAAAAATTATTAATTTACTATATTGTAAGTTCCTATATGATATCAAGCTTGGGTTCTTTAGGCAGCATTTCTAAGGGTGTTAGCTGCATTACTTCGTTACAATCCGTATCAATTATAATTGACATAAAAAAACAACTTTTTGAATTATTAGGTATATTTTAAATTAATTTATATTTGTCAAAACAAGTAGGTAGTAGTATACATGCTATGTAAGTTTGTACATGTATTCACTTGCCATGAGATCCTCTAGAATATTGTCTTCCCAAATAAGTGAGGTTTAATAAAAGTCGGTGTAAGTCGGCGGACATATGCCGTCAGGGATTATATTGAATCATTGCGGAGAAACCCCTCCCGTATATATTATATAAATAATGTGGGAGTTATGTTATCTTTGCAATAACTGTGATTCGTGTAATAAAAATGCTACAACTATACTTCTTGTTGTGAACCGGCAAAAAACAAATACTTTCATGGTTTGAACCAATCAATTTAATGAAAGATGCGTAAACGTACTTCGAACATGACGTTTTGACCCATTCTATAAGTCAATAATAAGTTAATGCCGTAGGTAATGGTTTTGCTTCAATTCAAACATAAAGATTTGTCTCTATTCTCTTCTACAAACAATTCTATAAATGTAGAAGAAAGGAGACATAATACAATAATTATATATTTCAAAATATATCGCTTATTTGCACAAGTTTTTAATTAAATGATAATACACTCTATAGAAAACAGTTTCCATCACCAAATAATAGGGGTTAAAGTATGAAATTGCCGTTTTATTGTAATAGGTACTTCGAATTGACATAGAACCTTCATGGTTTGAGATTTTTGAGTGAAACTTTTTTCATACGGTACCTATGTAGTTCTTCTTTTAAAAAATGTGCAACATTCGATTATCAACTTTCAGTTGTTTTTTTTATTCAGCTTAGACAATAAAGATGGATACTTCGAAAATTCGTGTGATTTTTGAATACGAGTTCCGACGCGGAACTAACGCGGCAGAAACAGCTCGCAATATTAATGTTGCGTTTGGAGAGGGGACTGCTAATGAACGCACTGTGCGATTTTGGTTTAAACGCTTTCGTGATGGAAACTTCGATTTGAAGAACGAACCACGTGGAAGACCGCCCACACAGGTGAATAACAATGATTTGAAAGAGATGGTGGAAGCCGATCCGAGCCAAACTACCCAGGAATTAGCGGCATGGTTTAACGTTACCTTACCAACAATATTGACTCATTTGCGTCAAATCAATAAAATAAAAAAATATGAAAAATGGGTGCCTCATGATTTGACTGATCTGCAGAAAGAAACGCGTGTTGAAACTTGCGTTGCCTTGTTGAATCGATACAGAAATGAAGGAATATTGCATCGAATTGTGACATGTGATGAAAAATGGATTCTTTACGATAATCGTAAGCGGAAAATGCAATGGCTGACCCCAGGTCAAATGCCGCAACAGTGTCCTAAAGCAAAGCTTACCAATAAAAAGGTAATGGTAACTGTTTGGTGGTCTCAGCGCGGTGTTATTCACTATAGCTTTCTCCGATCTGGTCAACCAATAACGGCAGATGTCTACTGCGCCGAACTCCGAACAATGATAGCGAAACTAGCAGTGAAACAGCCCCGACTTATGAATCGATCTTCACCATTATTGCTCCATGATAACGCGAGACCTCATACAGCACGAGAAACCGTTTTAACTCTACAGGAACTGCAATTAGAAATCATTCGTCACCCTCCGTATTCGCCAGACCTTGCTCCAACGGACTACCATTTTTTTCGTGATTTGGACAATTTTCTGCGTGATAAAAAGTTTTCTTCTCAGGAGGCAGTGCAAAATGCTTTCACACAGTTTGTCGAATCTAGATCACCAGAGTTCTATCGCAAAGGCATAAATGAGCTTCCTATTAGATGGCAGCAATGTATAGATAATAATGGTAATTATTTTGATTAAATAAATATGTTAAATTAAAAAAAAAACGAATTTTTATTTTTCAGTACAAATCGGCAATTTCATACTTTAACCCCTCATATTTTCTTCTATTGTATAAATTGATAACGTGGTCGTGGGTTGTGTTATCGATAGGTACTACTGCTCAAACGAACGCAACGTCTAATCCAAAGAGTGAGTGCATGTGCACGTTTTTGTTTTAAAATACCACCTCGAAGTCATGTGACGCCTTTTTTAAATAAACATGCAATTTTGAAAATGAGGTCTAGACAGAAACTGCATTTAGCAAGTTTACTCTTTGGTTTAATAAAATACGAAACTCCAAAATATTTGTATAAGCGACTCGAATGGATCGGGGGTTTCAGATCTGGTGAAGTACGTAGGCATTCCAGAGAACTGTGCACGTCACGTCACGTGTCAATGTGTTTTAGAGGTAGTTTCCGATACGCGGCTAGTAAGATCTGGAATAACATACCGCCACCAATTCGCAATCTTCACAGTTTGCACGGGTTCAAGACCAAATTGAAGCTTTTTCTCAAAGAACGGCAGAAACAACAGGAAAATTTGAAAACAGAAGTATCAATTATCTATTTTTTTCTATCATAGTTCGAATAACGTCAGTAGTATATATATTTACACTTATGGTTGCACTTATAATATATTTAATATATGTATAAATTAATTAATGTATTTAAAACTATATTGTGATTATTCAATTATTTATGTTATTAGAGACTGTTATATATTTCTCTAGTCTAGTGATATATATTATTTATGTGTAATGTTATGGACTTGGGCGGGCGTCCGTGAAGCCGACCATGAGGTCCCCAGCGGAAGATCAGCGCTGTGTGTGACTTGTAGCACACACAGCATATGCTGAGTTGGGTGCCTATTTGGGTCGAGACACTGGTGCATGCACTGGCAAGTGTGGTACCATTGCTAATACGATTAAAATTATTCTTATTAAACTTGTATTGCATGTGCTATTTGTCTTGATTCAATAAAAATTCTTTTCTTTCTTTCTTTCTTTCTAACCTAAAATTATTGTAACTGTAAGCCTTAGTACATAACTTTTTGTAATATCCAATAAAATAAAATAAAAATATAAAACCATACTTGTTTCAGACATTAGGATTTTATCAAAAAATTGTTTATCAATTCTTGTAGATACTTAGACCTCGTTCATGTTGAAGTCCCTGCGTCGGTGAATTAATACATTTTGGGGCCAAACTGAGCAGTTCTATTTCTTCTCGTGTTGCTTGTTCTTGTTACCTTCCATGAAGTGGACTGGCAGCCTGCCTGCTACCATTTGACATAAAATAATGTTCATTAGGCAAAGAAATAATGGCAAATGAAACTATAGTCACGTCACGACGTAACGATAAAGCTACATATTAAATGTGAGTGAAACAAAGAGACGCAATCTCCGAACCCAAATATGAAATTCACCACCATAAATGTAGCGATGATGCACTTTCCGCTTATGTTTGTTATACGTGACAGACATACTGCACATATACATTGCTGAATGTATTATTTTTTCAACATTAAAAAGAAAACTATATTCATCACCTCCGAGAAAAGTTTTGACTAGGTTTTTATTTAAACCCTAGGTTCATCATAAAAATATAAAAATTACTATGTTTTGTAAAAAGTTTTCAGAATACAGCTACTACATTGGCAAGTGATAATCCTTAGAAAATAATTATAGATAATTAAACTTTAAACTTTTAATAAAAACGGTTCCTTTTTAAATTTGAATTAAAACAATTTTTACCTACATAGGTACACTAAATGACTGTCAAAGGAGTAGTGAAAAAACGTATCCAATCTTAATTCGTGGCACGTCACAGGGCTTACACATATTAAACACTCCATCAGCCGGGTCGATAAGTTAACAATAATTGGTAGCAACTAACGCGTTGCTAATGTAAAGCAGGTATTAGGGGTTAAAGTATGAAATTGCCGATTTGTACTGAAAAATAAAAATTCGTTTTTTTTTTAAATTTAACATATTTATTTAATCAAAATAATTACCATTATTATCTATACATTGCTGCCATCTAATAGGAAGCTCAATTATGCCTTTGCGATAGAACTCTGGTGATCTAGATTCGACAAACTGTGTGAAAGCATTTTGCACTGCCTCCTGAGAAGAAAACTTTTTATCACGCAGAAAATTGTCCAAATCACGAAAAAAATGGTAGTCCGTTGGAGCAAGGTCTGGCGAATACGGAGGGTGACGAATGGTTTCTAATTGGAGTTCCTGTAGAGTCTGCAGATCAGTCAAATCATGAGGCACCCATTTTTCATATATTTTTATTTTATTGATTTGACGCAAATGAGTCAATATTGTTGGTAAGGTAACGTTAAACCATGCCGCTAATTCCTGGGTAGTTTGGCTCGGATCGGCTTCCACCATCTCTTTCAAATCATTGTTATTCACCTGTGTGGGCGGTCTTCCACGTGGTTCGTTCTTCAAATCGAAGTTTCCATCACGAAAGCGTTTAAACCAAAATCGCACAGTGCGTTCATTAGCAGTCCCCTCTCCAAACGCAACATTAATATTGCGAGCTGTTTCTGCCGCGTTAGTTCCGCGTCGGAACTCGTATTCAAAAATCACACGAATTTTCGAAGCATCCATCTTTATTGTCTAAGCTGAATAAAAAAAACAACTGAAAGTTGATAATCGAATGTTGCACATTTTTTAAAAGAAGAACTACATAGGTACCGTATGAAAAAAGTTTCACTCAAAAATCTCAAACCATGATGGTTCTATGTCAATTCGAAGTACCTATTACAATAAAACGGCAATTTCATACTTTAACCCCTATTATTTACTTAATGTATCTGCACATTAATATCTGCTTATATTTCTACATGTCTTTACAAGAAAAACTTATAAGGTTTGAGCTCACAATCACCGTAGTTTTTAACATCTCAATTACTTAAGTCATCAAGAAGCTAACATATTATCTCGATGAAATTGTGATAGCGACAACCCTATCAAATTTCCTCCACTACGAGTCGCGTATGTTTATTTCCCAAACATTACACTCATCTTATGTGGATACCTGTTCATATATAGATAAAGAGTGCAAGTTAAGTAGGCGGTAGGAATGATCCGAGCTGCATATCTTGAAGTGCATCATTGCGTCCGCTGGCTAACGACTGGTCGACGGCTGCAAGATCACTGATAATGCACTTCTTAGAAACGTTCGAGTGCGTTGCACTCACTTGTTTTTCGCATTAAGAATGTATACGTCGCATTACATTATAATATGCACTTGTATCATATTTTTATCATAATAAATACCTTTGTATCATAATATAGAGAATATTTAATGTGGGTTCATTTAAGGCTTCAGAGACTTTTATAAAAAATTTGTTGGGGCTATTATTATTAATTAGTTTATACTTAGTTTTAAAATCTCATCTTAAACTCTTTATTAACGGAATTTGCAACTTTATCAAGTTCTTAAGTATTCTTATAAGTTTAATAATAGACTTACCTACTGTTGATTTAGCGCTAGTCGTACTTTTATATAGTTGGTAATTATTATTTTTAACATTTTTTTATAATACGTCTGAATGAAAATGAAATACAATATTATCTTGAGATGAAATGCAATGAAATTTGCATTTGAATAGTTCATGTTACCTTTAAGGATTTTTACAATCACCTGCCTCTGTGTGTTCACAAATTTAATTGTCTCAATTTATTTCTTGGATGGTTTCGGAGGACATATTATATACCTATATAATAAAAAGAATTCAAAGATTTTCTTGAAAGAAAATTTACTAAAATAAATTAATTTTTCCAAGTGGAAAAACGGGGGCATCCAAATCCAAGCTCTAGTAGGTACTCATCCAAATACCGTAAATATTTTATTGCACCCCAAAGAAAAAATACGCCGACAAATTACCGGGGAATATCGGGAACATTTTTCAATCTTATTCCTTAAGTGGAACAAACGATAAAAATAAATTTAGCGCTTGTGGGCATTTATTGCTGAGATTTCTACAGCGTTCTAAGGAGGGTAATGCTTACGTCTCGCTTCCTGCTAATGGAGGCACCATGAATTCTGGCAACAGAGAAAATTCTTAAAGGAATTTTATAGATATGGAATACGATTGAATTTTCCTATTTTCTTACGAATTCTTTAAGAATTCTCTAAATTTATGAGAAAATTTCTCTCTAAACTTTGTAGGATAGATTTCTTTATTTTTTTAAATGAATTTAAAATTGTAATCTTCAAAAAAAGCAGCACATTTTGAATTAAGAAAAGTGTATTTCTCTTTAATGAAGTTGCCTTCATCCGAAAGAAAAAAAATAGAAGCGCGTGGGAGCGTGGAATTTTAATCAAGATTCACATTTTATGTATATCAACGCCAACATTTTGGATGAAATTGTGATGTTTATTAAAATGAGAGGTGTTGATGGCTGTATCAAACGGGTTGTTTTCAAAATATTATTTATAGTATTGTTTTAAGTGGTCAAATAAAACATTTAACTATCAATAAATTTGTTAGAGTTCTTTAAGCCTTACCACTTAAATATTATAGACAAAAATATAATCTGTTTTAAATACCTAACATAATATTAAAACAAAGATTTTTCAAATTCATATACTTAAGTTTACTCAGATAATGTATTATCAAATTATTGAAAGTCTTTATAGTGTAATTATTTTTCTATAAAGGGCTCGTCAGCCTAACCGTTAACGGATACCAACCCTGATCTGCTGTTTCGGTAGCTGAATGTCTGAGTCACTTGGTTATACCTATAACTGTTTTCATTACAGTTTTTGTCATTAGGTGGATATTATTGGTATTTAATATTCTATAAATCACCATGCCCTTTAACTTTCTTTAATGTAGCAAACTATCTTAAGTAGTATGTAAAAAGTATTGTTATTGTTCACAATATAGTAATGTATTGAAATTGAATGTGTATATATTTTTTAATTAATATTAGTATAAATAATTGTACTAAATGAAATATTTATTTAAAAACTACTCACCTACTCAACAGTTGGTCTCTTGTCAGCTTGTTCCTTGAAGCTTTTCAAACTGGTCGTAGATTCATTTAGTTATGAGTAGGTACCTAAGGTATATTGTATTTGACAACCTAAACACATGTAAAAGTGTGTAAATATAAATAAAAAAGTGAATAAATGCAAATAGAGTTAAAGCTCAGTAAGTAAATATCTAAGTGCATATACCTACCTAAGATTATATTTTTTCATACAAAACCCATTGGTCATAAATAAAGAACTCCTTTGTTTACTGTTTTAGTGCATAGTAAAATTCAATAAACGTGTTTGACTAATTTATTGTGGCAATTTCATAACAATACTATACATTGTAGAACATTAGCCCCTCGGGCGCAGTGAACGGACGCATTGTCCTTCCGTTTTGTAAATAAGTTTGACTATGTGTTCGTTGGTTGTAAATCAAAATACATTGAGAACACATTGACTGAACAACAAGTAGGTATTAAAGGAGCAGTTGATAGTACTGCACCTATACTATTAAACTATAGAAGTTTCTAGTTTCTAGACAAATTCCAAGTAGTTGCAGGGCACACAGCGTTTCGCAGTCATTTGGACAGCCACTACAATTGGCGGCGTAACCACTCACTTACAGATGATCACTGTAAAATAACAGCAGACCTATTATGTCCTGTTGTACACACTGTGAAATACAGTCGGAAACACTGTATTTCACAGTCATTTGGGCAGCCCATCTGGCGGCAGTAACCACCTCCTTACAGACTACCGTTAAATAACAGTATATATGTGTACTGTTCTGATTTGGTGAGTGAGTAAGGGATGCCAGCACCCATTTTCCTTATCTTCAATCGCACCGCACTATGGTCAGCACCGCACTTGCAGAATATTTGGCTTTGCTTGTGCTATAGGCGACGGTAGCCACCTACCATCAAGTAAACCGTCAGCCTGTCTGTCGACCATAACATAAAAAAGGTAACTGTTGTCCAATGAATAGGTACGTGATGAATTAATCAATTTTGTTTCAGGCGTGTTGCCAGTGAGGCTCGGGCGCGGCTATCCACGCGGTCGACCTTACTAACAGGTGAGGCGGCGACGCCACAAAGAACATGCTACTAAGGTTTGAATTTTAACTTTATTTTCTCTACAATTTAGAGCTCATATTCGTGTAAACGCTTCAAACAGAGCTATTTGCAATTACGCTTAATACATGCTAATTGTTTATGGATTTTTAATTTACTTGAATGCATTTTTGTTGTAATGTCTTTTTTTGCCTGCCCGTATCTTGTCAAGATATCGTGAGTTTTTATTGTATATACACCGGTATAAGTTTAATAAGATATTTTAATTTAAATTTCAAATGTAGTTGAAGCAAAAAATAATATGCAAAATTGAACTTAGTACCTATCGGTGACATTAAGTTAAATGCATATTAAAAAAAAAATTAAAATCGTATTTAAAGTAATTATTAAATACTATATAACTTCCTTTTTGATTATTTTATGCATTATTTGATATTTGATTACGTTGATAATCAAATGATCAAATTTAAATCGAATACTATACGATATAAATATTCGAATGAATAGGTAGGCTATGAGATTGACAGTACCTACTTAAGACTATTAGTTCTTAATTAGACAATGAGACTTTTTGTGATTTTTGTAGTTTTTTAATATATTTATAAATAAGCTCGAATTATAAGTATTTTTCTATGACAATCTTTTGTATGTACAGAAACAGAACACTTTTTTGTAATATACAACAACTATACTCCACCAAACCCTCTTGAAACTACATAATGAAATGACTTTGTAGCGTGAAATTATGCATTAATTTTTGGTACAACAAAGAACCGCTTTTAATATAATACATTTTTATATACAAAAAGTTCGTGTTTGTATCACCGCGCGCCGCCCGCCCGCCCGTTCTGGCTGACATATTAATTCAAACACGGAATTTATTGTGCCCCGTAATTTGTTAAGTTATTTAAAGAAAAAAAGTCACGTTACAACAATGTTGCTATTGTCATATACTTAAAGTGAACGTTTCAATTTTAATTTAAATAATAAATTATATAGGTAAGTCAGGGAGTGATGCCCATATGGGAGAGATGCCTACTGAATTAGAAAAAATAAAATAAAAAATTGCGTGAACCGGAACGCATCCAAATCACGTCAGTTCAACGTCAAATGTCATGGCGAAACTTTCTTCATGCAGTTCGGTGTTTCAAATATATTATTGTGGTATTTATTCGTAAAATACGGTAAGTACGGTTATATACAATGATAGAAAATTATTTCAGAGGCAGTTTGTTCAAATTTTTTTCTTCTTCAATTTACGCAAACGATATTAACATTGTTTTATAACCTACAATATGGCTTCCTTTTGCTGACACGAGGCCATTTTTATTGTCTTCCGTTTTGTTTCGATTTTGGGAACATTAGGCATCTCTCCCTGACAATCGGGAGAGATGCCCAATGATTATTCAGGGTGAGATGCCCATTATATAATTGGTGCTTTTATTATTTTCAGATGCCGAATACGTATACAAGGAAGCGCACGGGCTCTAATAGAGCTACGTGGAGTGAAGCGGACTTACAGAAAGCAATCAGTCTTGTCAAAAACAAAACATTAAATTTTAACCAAGCCAGTAAAGAATTTAATATTCCATACAGGACTCTTCGGCGACGGTATTCTTCAGGCAATACTAAAAAAGGACGTCTCGGACCTGATTCTCTGTTTGGAGATAATGAAAAAAAAATTGTCAAGCATATTGAAAAATTGCAAAGTCGTGGATTTGCACCAACCATTAATGATTTACGCATAATGGCCTTTAATTTAGCTGAAAGTATGAATCTTAAACATAAGTTTAATAAGGACTCTGGTAAAGCAGGTTACGATTGGGTTAAATCTTTTATGAGGAGAAATCCGGAAATATCTTTAAGAAAATCAGAAGGTGTATCTCTACAAAGGGCTAATGGAATGACAAAACAAGAAATTGATGGTTTTTTCGATTTATTGGAGTCAGTTTTTCAGACACACGACTTCATTAATAATCCAAATAAAGTTTTTAATATGGATGAAACAGGCCTCCATTTAAATAATAAATCATCACACGTTGTTGCAATGAGGGGTTCTAAGACAGTTCCACAGTTAACTTCTACTGAAAAAGGAGAAAATATTTCTTTGATTTGCTGTTGCAGCGCAGAAGGCAATTTTATTCCACCTGTTGCAATTTTTAAAGGAAAAAACAGAAAGCCCGAGTTTGCTGATGGAATGCCTCCAGGTAGCGAAGTTTACATGAATGAGAAATCAAGTTATGTCAACGTTGATCTTTTTTACAAATGGTTGAAAGAGCATTTTTTTCCTAGAAAACCCTCTGGAGCAGTGATTCTGTTATTGGATGGACATACTTCACACTGCACTTCTATAGAAATGTTAGAATTTTGCGAGGCCAATGAGATAATTCTTCTCTGTTTTCCTAGTCACACTACTCACTACTTACAACCTTTAGACAGGGCGTTTTTTAAATCGTTAAAATCTTATTTTAATAATGAAACCAACGCGTGGATTCGAAATAACCCTGGCAGAAAATTGGGGCGACTGCAGTTTGGGGATTTGTTAGGTAAAGCTTGGGGAAAATCAGCAAACCAAAATAATGGTGCATCAGGATTTCGTGCTTGCGGAATATATCCACCCAACAGAAACGCAATTCCTGAGTACGCGTTCATATCCGACATTTCTCCTGAAGGTCAAGCAGGTGATCTCTCAAATAACAAAACCTCTAACACGAGCGTTGGTCCCTCTACAAGCAGGATGAATATGGAAGATTTGGCGCTTCTAACCAACCCATCTACACCTTTAAAATCCTCCAACCAATCGGAAATCCAAGCTGGTAAAGAAGAAACGCCATCAAAGATCTTGAACAAAGTTCATCCAGTACCTTCATATGGTCTTCAGGTTGCATCAAAAAGGAAACAGCATGCTGAGGTTTTGACGTCTCCAGATAACTTGGAAAGAATCAGGAACAAGTCTAAAATAAAAGAATTTAAAAAGCAAAGTAAAAAAGAACCAACAACAGTAGAATCAAAGGGAAAGGAACCAAAGAAGAAACCACTATCGGATAAAAATTATAAAAAAAGAATTAAATTTGAACGATCTACAAGTAAGCGAAAACAGGAATCAAATGATTCGAGCGATGACGAGTCTCATATTTCGCTACATGATAGTTCTTCGGACTTAGATGTAGAACACAAAATTCTCGGGGACATATGCATTGTGTGTGGAGAATACTATCACGCTACCAAAAAAACATGCGACTGGATACAGTGTATTCAGTGCCAACAGTGGTTCCATGAGGATTGTAGTGACGATGCAGCGAAATGCATGATGTGTGAAGACTGATTTTGTATTAATTGTGCATGGGCATCTATCCCGGGTATCTGTAGGCAACTCACCCATAGGCCTGGGAGAGATGCCCATTTTCGCATTTTTTTTTTAATTATGTTATTTTCCTACAGTACCCGTTAAATGTTTGTCAATGTCATGTAAAACTGATTAATAAAGTTTAATTTAAGTATAATTACTTTTTTTCATCGTTTACCATAAATGGAATATTAAATTTGATTTTTTTTTAAAACCATAGGCATCACTCCCTGACTTACTATATACAACCATAATATCATAAATGTATCAACATAATCTAAAAATAAAATATTAATTTTGGAGCGACTGTCTTGTAATATTGAAGTAAAAGCTCCTTGGTATTAGAAAAAACCTAAAATAACCTATAAAAAAAACAACTTTTGTGTCTGTCAAACTGTCAAAGTTAATCTCTGCAACTAAATGGTGAATCAATTTTGACGGGACTCTTTCTTTGCCTCCTTTTGTTTTTATGCGAATTATTTAAGGTCACTGAGTATCTATAAAATCTATAAAAATTATGTGTTTTTAAAATACTAGCTGTTGCATGCGACTTCTCCCGAGTAACTTTATAAAATAATAGCCTATGTTACTCGCTGATAATGTAATTTTGTATAGGTGAAAGAATTTTCAAAATCGGTCCAGTAGTTTTTGAGTTTATTCATTACAAACATACCTATCTTCTTTCTTTATAATATTACTATAGAAAGGACAATCGGTACTAAATTTATAGAAAAAATACGAATTATTTGCGAATGCCTAATCAGTAGGTATCACTAATCATGTGATCTGAACTTTATTTTATGTAGATAACTCACTTACGTGGTCTACGTTTTTTTTTCTGATTTCCAAATGAATAAAATAGATATTTAAGATGATAATTAAATAATGATAATAAATTAAACGTTATTATAGTCGACAATAAAAATCCGACACTTGATACTGAGTAGCGATGATTAAATTTGCATACATTCTTATTAAGTAGATGCATTTGCCTCACTTAGTTACAATGTAACAATTATCTTCATCGCATTTAGTACATTATATGAGTTTTTTCTTAATTTTTTTCCAAGAAATGTTTAACATGTTCACCGAGGCGGTGTTATAGCGTCCGGCCAACAGAAAGACCTTTATATTTATACAAATAATAAAACCAAAATAAATGCGTGTATTAAAGTTTTGCTGACAAGTTTATACCTACGTAGGTTCGGTTGGAATCTTGGAATTTTTACTAAATTTTCGTGAGTGAATTTGATAGCGACTTAAATATTTACACGCAAACTTCCACTCAGAAACCGCGGGAGACAAAATGGGGTAAAACAACATTTATGTTTCGAATTATTAAGGCGTAGAAATAACAGTATTTTCATGTCTTTCTATAAAGTGTTTATACAGTGACCTATATAGGTAATTAATTCAGACAAAATAATGTTATTAAAGATCACGTTATAGGCATAATGTACCTTTGTTTAGGAGGGGAGATGACATTTACGCACTATCCCTCGTCGATGGGGACAGATAATGGAATCCCACTTTAACTGAAATCTTAGTTAACCTTATCTTAACCTAATTGTTTGAATGCTATAAAAGACTGAATTCCAAAATTACAAGGCACTGAGCAAATCTTCTTTTCTTTTCTCTAACATTGTAGGTATATTTAATTAAATAGTATTAACAAATCTCTTGGCCCATCTAGTTCTTTTAAATTTATACTCAACGGATTTTAATGATTAATTCAGTAACAAAAGTGCTCATTATAATATATTAGCTGAATGAACAGATAAACTAAATATACATTTTTAAATAAAGAACTAGATATTAATTCTTAAACCTATTATATTATATTTTAAACGATATTAAGTCCTACAAAATATCTGAAATTTCTAGATGAAGTCGTTTTGTATTTCAGCCGTTTTATATCAGGCATAAAGAATTTATAACATAATATGATAAAAAATATAAATATTCCAGATTTTCGGTAAAAATATATATTTTCTAGTAAAAATATTCCAGATATTGACACGGATATGTCTATCGCATCGCTTATTAGGTCAGAGTAAGTTATCTCTTTTAAGTCGACAGATAGTCGTTTACGCTATCTTATAGGTATATAGCATAGGTCCATATGATTTAGTATAGACGAAGAGCTATCTCATACCTCTTCCTGTAGGTAAGTAGGTATATATATGTATACAATTCCGGCATCGATCGCGGCTCTTATCGCATAGTCGATCTATTACGAAGCGGGTATCGAATCACAATAGTGTGTCCTTGAAGATACTATCGGAAATTTGTGAATGAATCGAATACTAAGTATCAGGGACCACCGAGCACACGACAGATGACTAAATAAGTGACTACCTACATACACAGTTCCTCATAAATTATATATGTAGGTAGGTAAGCTATTCGGTGTAAGCAAGTACTTGCATGCTTACTTTTGCAGACAGTAAATTTGTACATATTTCATTAAATACCTAACTGTTTTAAAGTGTCTCATTAAATATTTATCTATATCTATATAAATAAAATCAGAGTGTCTGTCTGTGATTTGCGAAAAACTGCCTTAAACTAAGCTTAGAGAGTCATTCGCATGCTGTTAAAACGTAAATAACTTTTTTAGAATTGTTGTCTGTCTGTCTGTCTGTCTGTCTGTCTGTCTGTCTGTCTGTCTGTCTGTCTGTCTGTCTGTCTGTCTGTCTGTCTGTCTGTCTGTCTGTCTGTCTGTCTGTCTGTCTGTCTGTCTGTCTGTCTGTCTGTCTGTCTGTCTGTCTGTCTGTCTGTCTGTCTGTCTGTCTGTCTGTCTGTCTGTCTGTCTGTCTGTCTGTCTGTCTGTCTGTCTGTCTGTCTGTCTGTCTGTCTGTCTGTCTGTCTGTCTGTCTGTCTGTCTGTCTGTCTGTCTGTCTGTCTGTCTGTCTGTCTGTCTGTCTGTCTGTCTGTCTGTCTGTCTGTCTGTCTGTCTGTCTGTCTGTCTGTCTGTCTGTCTGTCTGTCTGTCTGTCTGTTCGGGGTAATCTCAGAAACGGCAGAAGCGATTTCGATGAAACTTTGCAGACATGAAGAGGGGGTCGTCAGGAGTAACATAGGCTACTTTTTGTTTATGTAAATTGCGGTACATACACCAAAATAATATTTTTTACAATTTTTGTCTGTCTGTCTGTTTGTTCCGGCTAATCTCTGAAATAGCTGGACCGATTTTGACGGGACTTTTATGGGCAGGTAGCTGATGTAATAAGGAGTAACTTAGGCTACGTTTATTTTAGACTAGCGACTCGTTCCCGGCTTCGCCCGGGTGCATTCGTGTACATAGACTTTTCGAGTTTAATGAGAATGATGCTTATGCATTAAGATAGCCTCACTCTACTTCCTTCGAAATAAATATAACAAATCACCCATCAGGTTCTGAAATTTCAAAAAATCTTATTAAATTATCTGAAAAAGTGAAGAAAGTTTTCATATATGCGAGAATTTCCTAGAAACTTCTGGAATTTTCTAGAAATTTCTGAAATTTTCGAGAAACTTCTAGAATTTTCTATAAACATCTAGAATTTTCTAGAATGTTAGCGAAAAAAAATCCGTTTCTATTAATCTATATAAATAAAATCAGTGTGTCTGTCTGTGATTTGCGAAAAACTGCCTGTGGCTTAATCTTGACTGCTGGTCTTCAGGGAAATATTTTTGAAAATTAGAATGCCATTGTTCACATTCATTTTTATTTAATTTTGATATTGTGACAAAATTGGTTCGTATCAAAAATCGGAGAGAGTCTATACATAGAAAATTGTGATTGAAGTTTGCTTGACATGAATGACGTTTGATGGATGATTGAATGGTCTGCTTGTTGATTTTTTCTTTAGTTGTGTGGCTTGGTTTCTTAACATGCCCCCCGGCGTTGAAATGTCCGATTTCAACATAATCTTCTACTGCATTGGTTTCGGTAGAGGGCAAAGTCTTGGGAAGCTGCGACGAATGATGCCCTTTTGTGTGTAGACATCAGCGACTCTGGCTTCACCATCGACACCTGGATATACCTTGACAATTCTTCCGAGACACCACTTCATAGGTGGAACTCCATCTTCTTTGACGAGGACCAGTGAATCAATCTGCAACTGACCCTTGGACGAGCACCATTTAGTTTTGACTTGGAGTTCGGCGATGTATTCTTTGTGCCACCGTTGCCAGAAGTGTTGACGAAGTTGCTCGACTCGTTTCCATCGTTCAAGATTGTTTAGATTATTGTTCAGAAATTGTTCTGAGGTTGGCAATGCGGTCAAAGCTCGTCCGACCAAAAAATGTCCGGGCGTCAAAGGAGTTAAGTCGTTTGGATCAGTGGACAAAGAGGTTAAAGGACGGGAATTTAATACCGATTCAATCTGTACTAGCGTGGTGTATAGTTCTTCGAAGGTCAGGTGACAGTCCCGCAATATTCGGTTGAGGTGGTGCTTAACTGATTTAACTCCAGCCTCCCAGAGTCCGCCAAAATGCGGTGAGTATATAGGTATGAACCTAAAATCGATACCGTTGCTTGCCATGTCCTCTGACAACTGTGATTGATTTTGCCTAATAAAATTTTTAATTTCGTTTTTCGCCCCAACAAATTGAGTTCCGTTGTCAGAGAACATGCAAGCCGGCTTTGATCTTCGCGCGATAAAACGACGAAGTGCTGCAATATATGCATCCTTTGTTAGATCTGTGACCAACTCTAGATGCATGGCTTTAGTTGTGAAACAAACAAAAAGAGCAACATAAACTTTAATGAGTCTACATCCACGGCCCTTTCTATCTGCTGCGATCAGTGGACCAGCATAGTCCACTCCAGTTGTTTGAAATGGATAACCTGGACTCAAACGCTGCTCAGGCAATTGACCCATGACGGGTGTTACAGTTTTGGAATTTTGTTTGAAACATGTTAGACATTTGTGCACGACAAGCCTTGCAAGATTGCGACCACCTAACGGTCAATACTGCTCTCTTAGGGATGACAGTAAAAGTTGAGGGCCTGCATGCAACAATCGTTTGTGTTCATGTGTGAAAATGAGTTTGGTAAGTGTATGAGAAGATGACAGTAATATTGGGTGTTTTTTGTCAAAGTCGAAGTTTGAGTTCATTAGTCTACCACCAACTCTGATTAAACCAGACTTGTCCAAAAATGGGCTGAGTTTTATTAGTTGATTTTTATTGGACAAGCTTTTGTTATTTGTTAAAATATGGTACTCTGCGAAAGTTTCCATTTGTGACCATCTCAATAATTGTGTCAAAGAATTGTTCAATTCTTCTACCGTTAAGATGCCCTTTCTTTTGAGGCTATCCTTTTTGATATTATTTATAAATCGCAATGCATAAGCTAGCGTGCGTTTCAATTTTGAAAAATTTGAAAAGCGGCTGTAATCAAAGAAGAAAGATTGACGAACTGCTGTGACGTTTGCAATCATTTCAGGGATCGTTTCTTTGCACATTTGCTCCCTTGACTCAGGCCATTGAGAGTCCAAGTCGCTCAAGAATGATGGACCACGCCACCAAAGGTTTAAGTTCTTTATATCGGTTAGATTGACCCCTCTGGTGAGTAAGTCTGCTGGATTTTGAGATGATGATACATGATGCCATTCATAGTCTTGAGTCAATTCTTGTATCTCGGCGACGCGATTCCTTACGAAAGTTTTAAGCTTGTTCGGAGCGGTTCTCAGCCATGCAAGGACAATTGTTGAATCCGTCCACAGAACACATTTATTTAGTGGCAGTCGAAAGGCCTGTTTGATTTTATCCAGTAATCTAGCACCAATCAAGGCTCCACACAGTTCGAGACGTGGTATGGTTAATGGTTTCAATGGCGACACTCTTGATTTAGCTGTCAATAAATGTACCTGAATGAAATTATTTGTAAGTGTTCTAACATAAGAACATGCACCGTAAGCATCCTGAGACGCATCACAAAACATATGAACTTCAATGTTTTCAAAACTTGGACAAATGACACAGCGAGGAATTTTGATGTTGTTTATTTTAGGTAATTCGGTTATAAAGTTGTTCCATATTTCGCTAATATCATCTGGAAGGGTTTGATCCCAATTAATTTTTAACAGCCAAAGCTTTTGTAATAAAATTTTCGCTTTAATAATGAAGATGCTTAATAGACCTAGAGGATCAAATATTTGCCCAATTGTGCTTAAAACAGACCGTTTAGTGTGGCCTGTGGTTGTAGAGGGCGGTTTGATTACGTAATGCAAGTTATCACTCTTCGGCGACCAGCCCATACCTAATGTGCTGGATTGCTGAGGATCACCCAAATTTAATTTAAAACTTGTATCAAAGTCAGATTCCGAAATTGTATCGAAGTTCGATTTGATTTTTCGCAAATTAAAGCAACCTTTAGACAAAGTTTGTTTGACGTTATGTTTGATTTTAAACAATTCTTCGACAGTTTGACAACCAGTGACTAAATCGTCGACATAGAAATCTTCATTTATTATTGTTGCTGTCGTTTCGTCGCATTCTTGTGTTAGTTGCTTGAGACATCTAATAGCCAAAAATGGTGCCGAAGCCATGCCATATGTAACTGTGTTTAGTTCGTATGTCTCAAGTGATTCGTTAGGATTGTCTCTCCAAATGATTCGCTGTAACGGTCTTTGATCATCATGAATTAAAACTTGACGATACATTTTCTCGATATCGCCTGTCATGACGTAGATATGGTGTCTGAAACGTAACAAGATGGAGAACAAATCACTTTGTATAGTTGGTCCGACCATTTGTAAGTCATTTAGAGAAACTCCAGTGGTAGTTTTTGAGCTAGCATTAAATACTACTCTGAGTTTTGTTGTGGTGCTGCTCTCACGCATCACACCATGATGTGGCAAGTAGTAGGCTAATTTAGAATTAACTAACATTTCGGAAGTTACCTTTGACATGTGTCTCAACTGCAAATATTCTGAAATAAATTCAGAATACATTGATTTAAATTTAGGTTGCCTTTCCAACTTACGTTCCAGTGATAGGAAACATTGTTTGGCCCTTTCGTATGAATCTCCCAGCTCGGTTGGTAATCGTTTGAAAGGAATAGCCACAGAGAAGCGCCCATCAGGCATCCTCTTGACATTTTGTTTGTAGTTTTGCTCACATTGTTTTTCTTCGATTGAATATTTAAAATTAGTTTCGATTTCCTCCAAAGACCAGAACTTGGTTAATAATTCTTGTATATTTTTTGTATCCTCATTGTTTGTATTTTGTGTAAAATTGCATGTATATTGTTTGTTTTGTGAATGATTGTTTTTTGAGAGACCATTGGTAGGTCCGGATACTATGTATCCTAATTTTGTTTGTTGCAACACTGGACAGTTGGGACCAAAGCGTATTTGACCTTGATCGAGAAGATCCCAAAAGATATCTGCACCCAGCAATATGTCAATGTCTGATGAGACATCATAGTTAGGATCCGCCAGTGTTACATTATTTGGAATGTGTAGTGTAGAAAGATTTAGTTTGTAATTATTTTGTATTTTAGTAATATTTGGCATTACTAAAAATGATAATTTTGTATTGTATGATGAGATAGTGGACTGTATAATTGTTGTGCAAATTTTCATAGTTTTAGAAACAGAATTATTGATGCCTAATATTAAAGAATTGGTATGTTGGTATTTTAAATTGAGATTAGACATCAACGCCTCTGTCATGAAGGACGCTTGGCTTCCGCAGTCAAGGACAGCCCTTGCTTTTTGAAATTTATTATTGTGATCCATTACATATATAATAGCTGTAGATAGAAGTACTTGTTTCATTCCTTGAACTGATAAGGAAGTGGTTGTGTTAGCTTGTGTGCTTGTCGGTGTTTGTGTGAATAAACTATTTGTTTGCGAGGTGGAAGGATTGTTTTGTGAGGATGTATTATGTAACAGAGTATTGTGTCTTTTGTGACATTTCTTGCATGACCTCAACTTGCAGTTGTTTGTTGTATGGCCAGATCTGAGACAATTTATACATAGTTTGAGTTGTTTCACTGTCTCATACCTTTCATTAATAGATTGACTTAAAAATTGTTTACAAAAATAAATTGGATGGTTTTGTTTGCAAATAGGACAAGTGAATGGATAAGTGACAGTTGAAGATTGTGTATTCTGTGTATCGGTTATAGTTGCTAATCCTCTTATATGCTCAATGTGTCTCTGTCGATCAATTTTTGTACTAACGCCAATGGTTTCTAACAAGTCGGCTCGATTTTTCAAAAATGTTGTGAAATGCTTTAAAGTAATATGTGCTTCAGTACCCCTTTTTTCCTCCCATTCACGTAATGTCTTAGAATCCAATTTGTTACTCATTATATAAATTACTAGTGTATCCCAATTCTCAGTAGGTTCACCAAGAATTTGAAGTGCTCGCAAATTTTTGGAAAATGTGTCTAAAATTTTGCGTATATTTTGTGGAGACTCCCTTTTCATAGACTCTAAAGAAAACAAGGCTTGAACGTGATTTTGTATTAAAATTCTAGTGTTGTTGTATCGTTCACATAGTAAATCCCACGCAACGGTATAATTGTTTGAAGAAAATCCCAAAGACTGTATTACCTGAACAGCACTTCCCTCCAAGGACGCTCTCAAATAATGAAATTTTTGAATATCCGTGATTGATGAGTTTTCATGAATTAAAGACATGAAAGTGTCACGGAACTCCAGCCAGTCCTGATACTGACCGCAGAATTTAGGAATTTCTATGACAGGCAACCTCACGCTGCGGCTCGTTGCTTGCTTCACAACTGATTCCTGTTTTGTAGTACCGCCTGAAACGTTTGATGAGCAGTCATCATTTAACTGATTCCTATTTTTGTCATGAATTGTCTGAGCTTTCGCTATGATGCGATAATATTTTTTCTCGAATTCAGACCGCTCGGCGGCCTGGACAACAAAATCTTTATCATCTACGGAGGTCTCAATTAAAGTCTGCACCTCATCAAACTGTGTAAACAATAAATCGATTTTTTTCAAACGTAAATGCAATTCAACAACCTGTTCCTCATCTAGATCTGATGCTAAGTTGCTGATATAGTCAGCAAACATTGTCAAGCGACCCTTGTACGAAGCCCGCTTCTTACAAAGGTCCTTTAGTTCTGTCATGGTGGAACAATGGGGGCTGGAGCAGTAATAAAAATGAAATTTAAATTATTATTAATTTTAATAATATTTGGAATATTTAGATATGGAGATTTTGTTGTTATAATTATTGTATTATTGTAATTTTTGTGTTTTAGATGTAGATTCGCAGGGAATTATGTAAATTATTTATTATAAATTACAATTTTAGTATAAATTTGTAGGTAGGTTTTTGCTTTTTTCTAATTCACTGCAAAGATTGATCAAAATAAGGTAATGGATAGGAAATCAGTATTAGGGATTTGATTTAAGGATTAATTGGATGATGACACCCGTAATTTGATTGGAACGGACTTACTTTTTGTTGATTTCAGCCGATTTTCGTTGCGTTCGTAGCCATTTTGAAGCCTTGTTGCAAATTTCGTCTTTGTCAGATGTAAATTGTTTGTAGATCGTTGATTTATCCGGCTCGAAGGACCAAAAAATGTGGCTTAATCTTGACTGCTGGTCTTCAGGGAAATATTTTTGAAAATTAGAATGCCATTGTTCACATTCATTTTTATTTAATTTTGATATTGTGACAAAATTGGTTCGTATCAAAAATCGGAGAGAGTCTATACATAGAAAATTGTGATTGAAGTTTGCTTGACATGAATGACGTTTGATGGATGATTGAATGGTCTGCTTGTTGATTTTTTCTTTAGTTGTGTGGCTTGGTTTCTTAACACTGCCTCTAACTAAGCTTTGAGTCATTCGCACGCTGTTAAAACGTAAATAACTTTTTTTAGAATTGTTGTCTGTCTGTCTATCTGTCTGTCTGTCTGTCTGTCTGTCTGTCTGTCTGTCTGTCTGTCTGTCTGTTCGGGGTAATCTCAGAAACGGCTGAAGCGATTTCGATGAAACTTTGCAGACATGAAGAGGGGGTCGTCAGGAGTAACATAGGCTACTTTTTGTTTATGTAAATTTTATAGAAAATTCTAGAAGTTTTTAGAAAATTCTAGAAGTTTCTCGAAAATTTCAGAAATTTCTAGAAAATTCCAGAAGTTTCTAGGAAATTCTCGCATATATGAAAACTTTCTTCACTTTTTCAGATAATTTAATAAGATTTTTTGAAATTTCAGAACCTGATGGGTGATTTGTTATATTTATTTCGAAGGAAGTAGAGTGAGGCTATCTTAATGCATAAGCATCATTCTCATTAAACTCGAAAAGTCTATGTACACGAATGCACCCGGGCGAAGCCGGGAACGAGTCGCTAGTAATAAATATAAGACTGGCTCTAATTATTATAATAAATAAGACGTACTTAGTAAGAAGGTACAAGACATTTTGAGTCAATAAGGTTATAAGACATAATATCATAATATCTCGTCACATAATTGGCGACTGTTTATAAATTTTTTTGCTATTAACAAAACTAGATATTTCTTGTAACATGTTTTTTTTGTGTAAACAAAGATTAATATCTTAATACACAACTAATTTATTGTGTTAATACACAACTAATTTTAAGCATCCTATGCCTTTTAGTTATTCTCTATTCGAATATCTTTAGACACAGAGTTTTGACGTTTGTTCTAAAAAAAAAAACAAGTTCTCTGTAGGCACAGTGTTAATAAGATAGGTACGTACGCCTCTAATTCTTAATGGAAAATTATAATTCGGTATTAGCATTGACAGCCACGTTACGTCGGACAATCGCAGGCGAACCGTTGCTAAATCAGAGTTAGAATTGCAAATGAATCGGCCGTTTACTCTCGTGTCGTAAACCCTGGGATATGATCCAGTCAGTTTTCGCGCCATTAACCTTTCGGACCTCCCCACCCCCCACCGCCCATCGTCCCCAAGGACCGTTGTTGTTGTAAATATGTCTTCGTTAAATAAACAACAGTTATACACGCTCTAATATTTTTGCCAACATGAATAATTTAATATTTATCCACGTTTTCTGCATCTAATGTATGTAAAACCAGTAACTTTATCACATAAAAAATAATCAAAATATTCTTCCTTATCTATCACAAAAAATACATTCTTCGTAAGTGTGAAATGTGTTGATTATAAAAAAATCTCCACACGAGATGAAATGACGGAATAAGTAGGTTCATATCTACATGATTAAACCATTAATTTCAAAAAAATATTTTTCATATATTAAATCCGTAGCAAGGGACTCGCCTATATGTAAATTGAAATATTTATTTATTTATTTTAGATTACATTAACTAAAAATTTAAATAAGGTTAGTTTTATATATACATAATGCGTTAAACTTAGTAAAACTGCTTATAACCTTTTTATTTAAAAAAAATGAGTATTAATTACAATTACTATTGTGTGTTCAAAAAGTAGATATTCTATTTAACAATTAAAAACTCATAAATATACCTACCTTAATGTGATTCCGACTTATAACTTTTATACATACTTACTTGAGTTAAAGGTTCACAAAATGTAGCGTTTATTCCTCCAAGCGTGGGAGAGCCATTCCAACCCAACACCGAAATACTTGTGACACAGATAACATAGCTTGACAGCCTGCAATAAGTGTCCAAACTTGTCCTGTCACTATGGCCGCTTAAATACGATACCCACCATTATAAAATGATCCTTGAAATGACGTAGAGAAACTTCGCTTGTCACTGGCTTAAGAGGCAATGGCGGGGTGGGGTGGACCTTTTTAAACTGGATCGTTGAATACACACCCGTTCACTGGGCCTATGTTTAGGATTGAGTCGTAAATGTCGAGTCGAGAGCTCTCCGTCATTCCTCTGCTCTATTTACTCGTACTTGACGAAAAAGGAGAAAAAATAGTTAACAGAATGCCCGTCCGGATTACGCTTCCCGATAGTTGGAATGGATTTATACTCGTAAAGTTAGATGAATGCCGACCAAGTTTTGAAGATACGGCTTCAACTTTTCGGCTTACGTATTACCTCGCATAGATGAGATTTATCCCTAGAATTAAACGTTACGGCTCAGATACATATACTTACTGCAAAACGAACGATAAGACCTTGGCTTAGATAAATACCTGTCACCTTGTTAGCAATTTGACAATTATATCTTAATTTACTTAAAAGTGATGGATACTGATATAAGTAGGTAATTCAAAAGGATTTTATAAGTAATATGTGGTCTAAATATTATATATTTCACTACATGCTTTTTCTTATATATTGCTATTTTGTTATTGTAAAATTAATATTACAACTTTCTTTGTTGCAATCTTTTTCATACCGCGTAATTTTCTGAGCGTTTAAACAGAAATGCAAACGATTTCGTTATCTTATCCTATTAATTTCACAGCTTCTTTTATTCTGATATTTTTAAAGGTAAAGCAAATTGTTTGTTACTGTTTCAAAAATTATGAGAATCATATAGGTGAAAAGATTACCTCGAAAGAGCTTCATAAAATCTTTCTTCACCGAGCCCGATAATTGTGAGGTAACACAAAACAGTATTTATGTTCCCATCATACAGTAATCGTTAACAAGAAAGAGCGTGTAAACATGTTTTTTTGCTTTCAAAAGTGGGTAGGTATAAGCGTTCCACACCCCAAACAAAACTGGAGAAAAAACCTTGGCATTCGGCGCAAATCACCTATTTTATGTAAACTTCGTGACTTTCCGCCGTATCGAATGACTTAGAAAGGATTTATTTATATTCGTATCGAGTCGACTGAAGCTAGGAAATAAACTAAACGTAGAACTTGTCAATGGGACGTTTGTGGGTGGAAAGCAACGGCTGGCAGCCTCTTAAAAATAGACTTATTATATTGTATGTACGTTTTACGTCCAGAAATGATTTAAAGAGAGTATCAGTAGCTTGTTAGTCGAGCCATTATTCTCGGAAATTGCTATTTTAATGTTCACTACTACAATTTTATACTTTGATTTACATTTAGAAAAAGTAAGAATAACATTTTTTGAACGCACCCATCTGGGTTGTACGAATATAGATTTGAAGGGAAAACTCGGGTGTGTATTGCGTGGTTATATTTAAATTTAATTTAGGTACCTACTTTTTTGTTTGAAGCATTGGCAGTTTATTGATTTGTATAATTATAAATGCATGTATGTAAATATTATTGCATGTAATTTTTTAATGTAGGTAAGTTATTGAATAATTAGGAGTAAGATAACAAAATACTGGTCTTGTGTTTTTTGAGACAATGATCTCATGAAATACTTACTACCTACTGAACTAAATTCCCTTTCTTGTCCAAAAAATTATTGATTATAATATTTCTTTACTTTCCTATAAGCCAGTTCTTATGCCAAATATTTATAAGGAATATTTTTTTTTTTGAGAAAACTAATATGTTATGGAAGGGTGGTAGACACGCAGACAGTTAACCACTTTATCCTTATTTTAATGTCATTTGTAATTTTCTAGAGCCTTACTATTCATAACTTTACAATAAGACTAACTTTTGTCTAATAGTTATTTTTCTTATTAACCTACTTACTTCGTTCTAGATTCTGAAATGTAGAGGACCTTATATAAAATCGATAGCTCTATTAGTCTCTAATACTTATTTGTAAACAACATCGCAATGAAGCCGCTCTTAGTTTCACCACAGATTGGTTTCCCCCTTATCCGTTTACTTTATATAAACTGCGCAACGGATTTTGATATAACTTTAAAATTGATATCATAAGTATAGTATAGAAAACTTTATGTTTGGAAACTTTCTCAAGATCTCACATGACATACGATTTCACAGCACACCGGTTCAATTGTTTTTGCTTGAAAATGTTACAAAAATTCATTCATCCTTTCATATTCATGCTATATTTTTCCAGCGACTTCATCGTGTATAGTCACAAGTATAGCTTATGTGTTACCCTGATGTATAAACTAAATTATTGTGAAGTTTTATCAAAATTCGTACTTTAATGTATTCTCCCTTGTTGAGTCGCTTAATCCAAACAGGACTGTAGCGGCAGTAGGTACCGCAATAATTTAATGCTCAGAATTTTCTTGTACCGTAGCAATTAACGATTTAATTAGCATCGGGCCTCCAATACCCTTTTTATAACTTACTGATTGGACACACCTGACCTCGCTGCATGTAATTATATATTCCATTGTACACATATAGGTTGTTAATAATGTGAACCGCTTTGGTAGATATATTTTATAAGAACAACTTTATAATTTGTTCGCAGGTTACCGTGCCCTTTCTCGCAAACGTCGCTAGCTAGTTTACGACAAGGTGAATATTTTAATATTTTCTTTTAATTCACATACAAAACAAGTTATGTTGATTAAATTTTTATGCATAAGTATAATATTTTTCAAATGGAGGTGGGTTGTTAATGCGTTAACGCGTTGTTTCTTGGGTAACCGTTGATTTAAAAGGAAACAGTTAAATAAAATTTATCTTATTTTTTAGAGGAAAGTTTTTTATTGTGTACAGATAACACCATAATTTTAGTTTTACCTACCATAAGTTATGAGTTGATAGTAATTAATGTTGATTAGCTTTCACGACCCACCTCTTCAATTTGTACATTATCTTAAGATATGTTATAGGTACCTAAAGCTAGTCATAGAAGTGTTTATATGTTTTACTTACTTCTATAATATGATGATAAGAACTCAGTCACAATATTTTATATATATTGTGACTGCGTTTTTATCATCATATTATATCTAAGTAGGTATATATCTTCCTGTAAGCGCCGAACTGCACTGATATGAGGAAGATTGGGTGGGTGCTAGCAGCTCCTTTCTTTGGTTTAAAATTATTTTTTTAGTTAATATATAAATCGCTTGACTTTTTCATACAAATATTTTATTTTGCAATAAAAAACATAAAAATTGGTTTTTAGGTTTAATATTAGCAGTAATTGAAAAGTAAGCCTAAGTAAAAATATTAATTACTTAAAATTTATTTAAACAAATAATTTTTATGAAGGTGAGTTGTAAATGCTAAAAGCATACAAAAGTAGGTACTTATACTCGCTGGTAGTATAGGTAATTTAAGTTACTTACCTACAGAATGACGTTCAATATATATTCACACAATGCATACAACACTGGCCGTTAGGAGGCACGCCCCCTCCTGCGGCCATCCTTAGTAAAATTCTGTTATTACCTACAGATATCGATAACTACCTATTGCTAAAGGTTATTTAGAATGTAATTTTTCTTAAAAATCGAAATTAACTTGTGAAGTGTAAAAAGGACTATTGACATAATAGGTATGGAAAATAACAATTTCACAATTTAAGGAGGTTTATTTTCCTATTGGATAAAAATACAGTTGAATTAAGTAAGAGTAGGTACCTACTTACAAATATTAGTAAACAAACCAGGATTTTACCATAAAAAATAAATTAATATTTCATATATGAAGTGTTAAAATAATATAAATAAAGCATAAATGTATTAATTTGCAGAAGAAACGTAGTAATTAAAAAACCCAAAGAAACACAGTATTTGTAAATTTTCAAAAAATATGTAAAAATTAAAAAAAAATCGTAATTTTTTTTTCTTCAATTTATGACTAAATACATTTATATATCTACACTTTTAGACCTACTTATTTTGTGAGACAAAAAAAAATTTAATATACGTGTCGGTAGAAACATTGCGTTATTTAAGTTACATGGAGTATTAAAAGCAACCTATACAAGAAACGGCAATATATTATACGAGAACCGCTACGTTTCGGAATCGGGTACATAAAGCATCGGTAATTTATAATACACGCATTGAGATAAGAGAAAGCCAGTTTTCGCGGGAGGTAATCAGCTCTCAACGAGTTCTTTAAATGATACACGCTATAGCTATTGTGCTATACAGATAAGTGGCGTGCCATACTTTACTCTTAAACTCATCGTGGAATTCAAATTAAGATAAAATGTGCATTTTAAACGAATAGGTACTCTTAAAGCTTTTATCAGTGATTTTAGACTACAGATTAGTTATACAATTTTTAAAAAAATGGATAAGTATAAGTATCATTATTTGCTATAACATAGAAATTTTTATAAATTAAAGCTGTCAGATTTTTTAACGTATATAGTAATAATAATATTAACTAACAATTTTGTTTGCTGCCACTAACAGCAACAGATAAAAATTAGATTCTTTAACATATGTGGTGCTTAAGCACGTGGCTAAGATATAGGCCAAGTGACCAACACTACTTTTAGCAATTTTCTATAGCTTTTGTTCAAACATACCATACTTGCTAGAGTTGGTTTATAATATTCTTGTAGATATACATATCGGTAGCCCCGATCCAAATCGGTTGCGTTTGCGCAACTCCCACGCGCACATGTTTTTAAGATAAGAAAGCGTACTTTTATTTACGTGGCGATGTATGGCCGACTCTTGGCCCGGAGAGTTTCCTAACGTAAATATTTATAGACTGGCTCGACCGAGGCGCACACTTGTTCCAATGTTTGTTTCTGTCATTCAACGCGCCTGAAACTCCTCTGTTTGTACGTCAAGGATGAATCTTTAGGCATTATTTTTCCTCTTCTTCAGTTACCTACACTCAATATTCCTTTGAAAGTTAAGTTTGAATACACTGTTGCAGGAAAAATAAAAAGACTTCATTTAAATTAATCTAATACCAAGCAATAGACAGTTGTTGTCTCTCCACCTATGGGTTAAGAGACTGGTAAATTGAAACAAAATTATGTATTTGTAATATTTTACTATGAAATTTTCTATACTTAAAGAGTAAATACAAATGTTTAAGTAAGGGAAACAAACTCACGATAAATCTACAAAGTTTTATTCACGAAAACCGATAAAGCGTGGAGAAATATAATTTGCTAAGTACGAGTAGGTAACTGCTAAAGACGGTATTAAAAATTTACCAAATTGACTAACATTAACTGAAAATATTGTTATAAAATCACATATTAAAATTTTATCATTGTCACTGTTTACACAAAAGGACAATACATTTGTTTCTTGCTTTAAATACATTCTGATCGGCAATCACGTTTCCCGTATCTTTAAAAATGACCTTTTCTTTCTACAAATAGTCAATACACAAAATAATTGATTCTAATTAATTAGTCCACTCTTTATTGTTTATACTGATTTCAAATTTTCCTCAAACAATTGTTAATTTAGAACACAAGTAGAAAAAACAACGGCCGATAATATCTATCATTCCATTGTGTATACGCAAAACATGCTCACATGTTTTTTATCTATCTACATACCGACATACGTTACGTAATCTGTGTAGGTACCTACCTTATGGCAAAAACAACATCGCCTTACCTGTATTCCATATTAATCCACGCTATTAATTTCTTTGACATTTCATGTATGAAGTGTTAAATTATTGCACTTTTTGTTAGGCAATAAATTACAAGTTTTGCTCGATACAAAATAATTACACGAATGTTACTCTATAGTTAAGTGTGGGAAATTAGCCTTGTTGGGTTCAACTAATATCACCGAGGATATTATATTTTGACAATTCGGTTTGTATTATCATAATGCGCGTGTAAATTTGCAATGTGATTGGAGTGGTGACATAGGTATGTGAGTTTGTCTTTTGTATTTGAACCGTCAGTTATATTTTATTGCCGTGTCTTGTGTAAACATGAAATGTATAGGTTGTATAGTATTGTATTTTTATTCTTTATTGCTTGTACGGAGTATTGTTCCGATTTCGTTGGTGCGTGTATAGAAAATGTGTCTTAAGTATTAAGTTGAAGGGACATACGTTACTTTTCAGCGGAGTTATAAATATGTCTTATTTAAATATTATTTTTACAACTCATCAGTCGTAATATACAAAGGTTACAGTAAAACATAATATTTAAGGTGTTTTCCTAATCAGTTTTAGATATGTTAACAAAAAAATGTCTAACTACCAGCTGTGCCGCGACTTCGTTTTTTGAATACGCACCTAACATTTTTCCGGGTTGAAAAGTCTCCTATATGTTCCTATAAGGTAATAAACTATCTATGTGTCAAATTTCATATTATTAGGATTATAAGTAATAAATTTTGAGTTAATTTCAAGTTACACACTGTTTTCCTGTGATAGCACATTCTTTAACTTAGTTATAAGATAAATCTTACGCGTAATTTATTTGCTTACTTCCTCTCTTCGATTTTATTAAAGAGAATGAGTACATTATATTGCATACATCAAGTTAATTATTTATTAAAGTGGCAAATAAGTAATTATCTTTATAAGTATAATAGTTAAACTTATTTTTTTGTTATATCTTTATCAAATAAGTAACTATTTTGAGGAGTATAATGTAGTCAGTGTTTCAACCTTAAGAGAATTATCTCGAAATAATAAATTAGTTATTATATCTATTTGCTTACATTTTGAGAAATAATGCTCAAACAATCCAATATACATAGTTTAGTAGAAAAAAAAACATAGACTGTAAAATACAATGTGAGATTGTAAATAATTCATGAATAAATTGTGGGTTGTAATGTAAATTAGTAATACTTTATTTGCATGAGACTTTTTTTGTGCAAATCAATAAAGAAAAATAAGTCAATAGAACGCGGTGCCATTGACATTGGCAATAAAATTATATAATTTAATCTAGAACCTGGCATTATTTGCGGTGAAATTAACAGACGATAAAATTAAGTTTATATTCACAATAAAATGAGTGAGTTGCCGTCATAAAGTCTCGCGTTTTTTATTGACGGCAACTCAACGATGGTCGAGTGACGCTTGCAGTTTGGTTAAACGGCAGTTTATGGCTATTTTGCCACCATTAATCGTTTTACTACGCACCCGCGCCTCCGCGTTCCTTTAACCCTTCCAGTTTACTTTCTTTCCCCATAAAACTTGTCAAACTTTTTGGGTAGAAGTCAATCTCCTACCTAATTTGAAATAACTAATTTAAAAGTGCTTTATTGCCACATTCTAAGTTTTCTACAAAATAAATGTAATCAATGTAATACCTACTATGGGAAAAGCATAAATTCAAAAAATATATAAAAATAAAATATACTAAGTTCGAACAGAATAATAATATGAATAAACTCGAAAAATATATTCTCATTATACTATATTACACATTTTTAAAAATAAATTTTAAATTAATTAATACAACTGATTATTTTTTAATAAATTACATAGGTATTTTTATATTACATGAATGAAAGAAATAGAACAAAATAAGTTAGGCTGCAGTTGTCTATTCTTGCCAAGCGAAAAGTACTCTAATAACGCTAAACCGAAGGATTCTTTTATTTTTTCACATCTTGATGTTTCATATTTCTTCTTAGTAAATGTTCAGTTCTTGGAATCTAGTTTAAATGAGATTTGTCGTTGAAAAATTAATTGAAACGGGTAAGTAGTGAACTTATAGTACGAGTAGATTGAAATAATGTTCGTCTGTAGAGCGAGTAACGTAGAAGCGTCTGTAAATTAATGGGCGCAGCGGCTTGAGCCCGCGGGGCGGGTTCCGCCGCTTGCCGCTAGATGTCTAGTGCGAAGTGCGCGCGTGTGTGCGCGCTACGAGGCCCCACACGCCGGCACACTCCGCGCCCGGCAGCGCCGTAGACCGCGCGCTTCGCGACCACTCATTCCCGCGGTGCAACCAAACACGACGCTCGCGACAGCGTAATTACCTCCGACGAACTCACCACGTCGAGTGACCAAAAAAATTCAAACAAATATTTCACTGTGAACTTTACAATTTACGAGAACATTATCGGCGTTACACATAGACTCAAATTTCCTCGAGTTACCATATCAGTGACGTTCGGTGCCGCCTAAAAAGTTTCACTACAAGATTCCTGTTGGAACTTTTTGACTGTTTTCCACATACGGCTAGCTAAATCGGGAATCGCGTTTTAATTTTCATGTGCCGTTTCGGCGTGTGGTACGCGTGTGTGCGCGGTGCGATGTGCCCGCGGCGCGCGTGAACCGGCCTGTGACTTTTACACTCCCCCGTGGCTTGCCCGGTCGCCACCCTGTACCCTGACAACCATGTCGGGGGCCTCGGCGCGCCCTGCGACGCGGCGGCCGCGTCGCCAGCGCCTGCATCCGGCCACTCCGCGGGGCCGGCCTGGTGGACCATGATGAACGGGGTTGGCGGCGCGCTCTACGAAGAGGCGCACGCGTCGCCACCCGGCGGGTCCCCACCGGCAGCACCCGCAGCGGCCCCGCCGTCCGCTTCAAGCGCCTCGCCAGCCTCAGTCGGATCCAACCCTCCACAACCGCCCCTTCATATCCCTGCAAAGCGGTATGGCGAGCCAGAATCCGGAGTCATACGACACGCTCAGCAGCCTTGGGGTTATCCTCCAGACGCCCCCGCTTCTTTTGAACACCAATATCCTACAGGCCCCACTTACTACAATCTGCCAGGAGAAAGAGATCGCAAATCGACTCTGTCCTTCTGGCCAGCGGGCAGCGGTGAATATAAGCCGTACGCGGATGGAGCGTGTCATCAAGGTTTCTCGCAGCCCTGCTGGAACTACCCGTATGGAGCTCCGCGCGGTGATCAGCCCCTACCTTACGTCGGCAGCGATGATCGTCGAACGGCGGTTTCAGAGGCGTCAGGATTCTCACACGACGCGTATGGACTACGGAACTACGCGCCCGAATCAGTTTCCAGCGCGCCTTACCCTCCGCCAGGCTCCTTACCAGGTTGGTATAAAATATTCACAAATATTTCTCATTGTGAAGACAGAGCGATCACGTTTTTCATGTCCGGTAACGATTGCACTGTTTGTAACTTCGCGTGAACTTATCGGCTCCTGAAAAACAAACATCGCACCTATTTAGAAACAAGTTGCTGAAAATTTACAAACATTTTTTTCACTCGTGACTGTTACATGCGATTTTAAAAACGTGATGCTCTACCATAGCTCGTGACTTTTTATGATTGAATTGTAAGTTTTGTAGTTAAATAACAGTTGATTTGTTAAAAATTATGAGTTCGTTAACCTTGACCCTGCTGTCCACGCGCTATTCGCCGACAGATGGCGTTGCGATGTGCACACTAGCTTAGCCGCGGTTGTATATGTGTGCGTGCAGAAAGCACACAGCTAAATTTCTTTCCACTACGTGGGAGCAAAATGTATGTAGCTATAGGTATTTGCTTGCCAGTATGCAATATTGCATTTCGTGCACTTAATTATTGTAGTTGTCTCATTGGCTACTGCTAATTTGTATCTAAATAGGCTGCCTTAAAATGTTGAGTTAATCTAAAAACTGTTGTACATTTTGCTTAAAATATTATGAGAATATCAAGTAATCAAGTGTTTCTAAGTCATACATGAATCGTCCTGGAAATAAATATCGTGCTCAATTTATTTCCAAAAATATTTATATTGAACGTTCCTTCTTAAACTTTAAAGCTTTAATTCGCTTGCATTGATTAACATCTCCTTGCTTATAC
Source organism: Synanthedon andrenaeformis (assembly GCA_936446665.2). Classification (NCBI taxonomy): domain Eukaryota; kingdom Metazoa; phylum Arthropoda; class Insecta; order Lepidoptera; family Sesiidae; genus Synanthedon; species Synanthedon andrenaeformis. Next base: position 7,851,766 of record OW387785.2, read on the forward strand.
GTAGTGAAAATATTATTTGCCTATGTTATAAATTTATGCGAAAATTTATAAGAATGTATGGATGATAGTGCTACTACTCTTTAACTTAAAAACCACTGAACGTATTTTGATGAAATTTTACCCATAGTTTATATAGCAGATTTTTTTTTTATAATAATATCCAGGCAGTTTTGGGCAAAAGTTAGTTTTAAATGTGGAAAAAATGCTTGTAATGATCTGTTAACACTTTTAAGGTTTAGGTAAGCTTACCTAGGTAAAACTACATCACAAAATATATACAATAAAGTCGCCCCAGGTGTCTATTTCTCAGCTAGCTTCCTCTAAATCACTCAAACGATTTTGATAGAGTTTTCACTAACGGAAAGAGCGATAAATGAGGCATAATTTAATTTAATAAATGGTTTTTGAACATAATTTGCAGAAAAATTAAATTGGAAGCCGGGGTGGGTCGCTAATAATTAAATAACAGTAAAAACTAAACTAAATAGTTTATATGGAAAAAGTAGTCAAATATTTATTATTTTGTTTAACTAAGTTATTGTGGTAAAAACGGACTAACCGACTTCTTCACTCAATTCTTTAAGTAATATGTTCGGCAGATCCTGTCTTCTCTTCAGTGAAACAACTTACTTATTGACTCTATGACTACCAAGACTGTCTTACTACGTGGTAATTACTGGTACTTATTGGTAGACATATTAGTAGGTAGACATATTGGTAGGGAATTCCAAAATTAAAAAACTCAGTTAGAAATATTAGTGTTCTATTGAAAAAAAAAATACAACTATAGCCTTTTTCGTTCAATCTATTTCTACACAAACTTTAATCAAAATCGTCCCAGTAGTTCAACCACGAAAACAGACAATAGAGATACTTTTGCATTAAAATATATCATAAAAATTCCAAGTCAAATATGCCAATCAGGAAAGTGTATTTGATTACATATTAAACCTCAGAATCAATATTGTTTCACACCGAATCGTTCCATAAACGGGCGTCGTCGATAAAATCGCCGATTAAACTTGTATCGAACGTTGAGGTAATGTTTGCACGTATGCGCCTTAAAACTGCCGCTTGAAAGCGACCGAATGCTCAAATCAAAACATTTTCCCACAGAACACCATAAATTTGATGAATGGACGAAACACGTGGTACAAATGTTTAAAAACGAGCCGTGAGCACCGTTTTATAGGCAATGTAAAACGGTGGCGCTATACGGCCGACAATAAATTTAACTTTAACGTAAAATAAAGCGCCAATAAAAATGTATAACTAATAAATAAACACGATACCTGTGTTAAGACAATAAACGGCCCATCCAGGAGTAGTGGCCGTAAACCAAATATTGCTACAATAAACCCATTACCGACTAATGGGACGATAAAAACTAAGCAGCCGAAGGCGGAGGTTTGCGTCTAGCTACCTCTACTACGTACCACTACTCTGCATAAGCTCCTAGACAGTCTCTCGTAGATGTATATCACTTTTATGATATCATAAAACGCCGCGACGTCATAGACATGCAATAATACTGGTTTCTTTCCGAAATCGCAGTAGCTAGTAGTAATTATGGAACCGCAGCCGTCATGTCAATATGAGAGTAATAAAAAGTCCATTCATAAACGTTCAACGCTAGTTCACTTTCGATCGCTGCCTAACCATAAAAGATGGGTTTATCGCGCCTCTGTTACGGCAGACATGTAACTTGACATAATTTTGCGTAAACGCGCATATAATGGGCTATTAAAAGGAAACAATTGTTAAAAAAGTTATACGAGTGCCGCGTCATTTTATGATTGTGTGTTTACGGCTCACCTGACTGTGACATTGACTTTGGTTTTTAGATTTACTACTTAGTGAATGGTTCGATGATGCCTCAGGTCTTTTATTTAATTACAATGTTTAACGTCCATTACCTCATCCCTTATCCTTAATCCTTCTATGGTCGGCAGCGCACTTGCAGCACACATGGCGTTGCTTGTTTTATAGGCGACGGTAGCCAGCACCTACCATCAAATGGGCTGTCAGCTTGTCCCACCCTTTATAATAAAATAAAAAATCGAAAAAACTTTTTGTCTTTGATTATAGATTACAATTTTCCTTATAATTACCACACATTTTAACGCATCTTTGATTACTGGAAAAATTGATTTCAAAACTGCTAATAATTGGATATTGGCAGCGCACTTATATCCCCCTTTGGTTCTGCTTATGCGACGGTAGCCACTTACCATAAAGTGGACCGTCAGTTACAATCCTTAATAATTTAAAAAAAATCGGTTATATGTGAAAATATAATATTTACCTAATTCAAAAGTTAACTACGGTTAAATTACAACATTACAAACCACCAATTCTTATATTTTATTTCTGTAATTTTTTAAACAAGTAACACAATTTCATTTACCTAAATTATCAGACAACTAGCTTTGTCTTCCTCGATTGTTGCTTACACGTTTAAAAATCATTTCATTTTAATTTCGATCTTTCGCCGCACGTAATAAGATCTATAATGTTCAAAGATAAGGTTGTCGTGTAAAGGTTGCTTCAACTTTTATGAGGCAAGGAACCCGCACTTTTATTGCCACTGATCGCTACCTATCCGCTCATAATTGACAAGTCGAACTTGTCATTATATCTTCAAACAATCGACAATTCTTTGTAAATAACAATTTGACAAGAAAATGACTAAACAAAATATCTAATCATTTACAATTATTGAGGCCCATGTTTTCTTTTTATGGTGCGTTTTGTTCAATGGGTACTTTTTCTTTTTAAGATAAAAAAAAATTCATAAACGAGTCCCTTGGTCAAGTGGTTAAGGATTCGGGTTCCATTCCCGGGAGGGCCTTTTTGGAAATGAACTTTTCATTTTCATAATTGGCTCTGAATCTGGCAAGTAGTACCAGAGCATACCGTGATTCGCACTCATTTGGGCAGCCCATCTGGTGGCAGTAACCATCCCCTTACAGAACACAACCGAGAAATAACCGCTTGTACCGCGTGGTTATGTAGACAAGAAACACTGTTTAGTCAGTTTGATCTTGTACCGCGCGGCTAGTAGCTCCGCTGAACTTAACCTTAGGGATGCCAGAGCCCATTTCCCTATCCCTTCCTAATTGCTTTTCCTTAATCTTACTGCTTGCTTTGCTTGTGTTATAAGCCACATACCGTCAGCATATCTGACATTTGTTATTTCCTTAAAATAGTAATAAATCAATTAATTGAATTATTAATTATTCTAGTAATGGCAAGACATACTGCGTTTCCCAATCCTAAACTGGAAGTCTTAATGGATTGAGGGATGGCAGAGAATATTCATCTATCCTCGTAACTTGTCTCGTATCCTAGCTATCTTCTTGCAGTAGATATTGGCATCATATTTGAATTCCTCTTGATTTATATGTGTTAATTGATGACGGTACATACCTACAATCTGGCTAGTCCTAGTCAATCTGGCTGCAGTTTTCCCCCTTAAAGAACGTACTTATGAAACAAAACTGTTCAACTTTGCATGCAGTTATTCGTAACTAACACTGAGAATGTGTCAGCTTTAAAATTAGAAATCATATGCAACATGAGTCGCCAGTATTATAGTTGGAGCGGACGCAAGCGACGATTGTTGTGGTAGGGCAGTTTTATGTATACACCAATTATTATACCATTTTAACGTGGATGACAGTCGAGTAGGCGGACTACTTAGACACTCGGATATTATATTCAGACGAGACATACTCGTAAATATATTCACATACCCAATTATTATCCAAATCTGAAGTTTCATTCGCCTTCATCTGAAGTTCATCGCCTAAATATTTAAAAAACAACTAATGATTTTAAACTCGTTACCCCGCATCTACGTTTAAATGTTCAATGTAATAATTATTTTTCTAACATTAAAGACTGTTTCATTACTTGTTATTTTGAAAGCAATAGAAATCGGATCATTTTATTACTACTTTATAAATTAATCAGACTGTTTAACTTAATCAGAAGTACAGCTACAGTTACATTAGATTAGACGAACTAAGCGAATCTAGTCTAAACCTAGAGACTCGAACGGTAACTTTTTCTCTAAAGTTTACTGTGACAAATCTTGGGCAATACATACCATACCACTAAAATAACCACAAATTATTAGGAACATTTTATTATATTTTTTTTAATTAATATTTTCATAATGTAATTTTACTAAAGAAAATTCTAATTTTTCCATATCCAGTTTTTGAGCAACATTTTAAAACACGAACCTTTTAATATTTTATTTATTTAAAACAAATAATTTATTTGAAATATAGAAGCAACAAACAATGATTGAGCACCGCATCAATGTTTTCTGCCATTAGTATTAGTCAATAGAGTTACGAAAGCCGTTTAACGTTTAAACAAAGAGGCGTCTGTTTCGCAAGTACCGTTTTAAATAATAGGAAATAGTGCACATTGTTGCACATATCGAATATTGAGAAGGTCACGAGTGGCATACAAAGTTATGACTGGTGATCTCATCAAAAGGACCGCTTGAACTAATCGCATTGCAACTTCGTTAGCCGCCCGCGCACACAATTGTTTCTATGAACACTGCATCGAAATTGCAAGTTTAAATTAAAACCGACCAGCGGTCATACGCTCGAAGTGAATTCGAATTTACGCTAATTAAATTCGAATACCGCTCAATAAACGAGCAACTAGAAAACGGCTGTGACCACGTGGATTGACAGCAAAGAAATTATTTTATTGGAAAATTAAAGTTAAATCGTAGAATGTTCATAAGCTACTCAAGTATAAAATATGTATATGTTATTCTCGTAACTAAAAATTAACATTAACATAAAAACTGCCATATAAGACAACTAAACAAATACACAAGAAAAGGATATATAGAAATTAAACTCTCGTAAATAAATTATTAATGCTAGATGAATTCGGTTCACGTTTGATGAATTATTCTCTGGTTTGCTGTAGTTTACTCTGGATTCTCAGGATCGCTGATCGATGTAACATTTACCTTGAACTCACTCACCAGCATTGTTGATTAAGCCCTTAGAAGATATCTTTAATAAGGCCAAGCGCGCTGGTATAGGTTATACATATATCTACTGTAAATGGCAATAAGTAATTAACTATCTAATAATATTTAGATATCTAATTAGTATAGGTACTAGTTGTTAGAGAGTTCAGCAACATGTTACATAAGCGATTGAATTTTTCTTCTATGGGTGTGGGAACATCAGTTGGAATCAGTTAGGTAAATTCGTTCAGTTGGTTATTTCATTTCTATAAAAAAATAACTTTGCTCGAGAAATACCATTAAAGTAACCTCAAAAGGCCCCAATATTTTTGTCCTCTACTAATTTAGGGCCTTTTAAGACTTTTACCTACCTACATGTAGTTAGGTAAACATCACTAATCCCCTATATATTGTGGAATCAATCTTCAACCTATTAATTAAAATACATAAATCCGAGAATTCAGTCAGAAGTGTAAATCACTAATTATTTTGGACGATGACTGAAAATGTGTTGAATTCTTGGGAACAGAATCCCGTCAAAATACTAGAACAACGTTAAACGTGCCAACAGATATTTATACACCTTCGACACAGATTTCTCTAGCGTTACAAACAACTGTTCCTTTAACTGCAACACTGGCAATGCATTCTTGTATTTACTGAAGGTTCACATTTTTCGCAGGATCCTTGTCGATGTCAGTGGGCGTCGGCGTCGGATGTGGCTCATCGAACCCTCTCGACTGGACTGGACAAGTGACGGTGCGCAAAAAACGCAAACCATACTCCAAGTTTCAAACACTCGAATTAGAGAAAGAGTTCCTCTTCAACGCGTACGTTTCCAAGCAGAAGAGATGGGAACTCGCACGGAACCTCAACCTGACCGAGAGGCAAGTGAAGATATGGTTCCAGAACAGACGCATGAAGAACAAGAAGAATTCCCAGCGACAAGCGGCGCAGGCGGCGCAGAACAACAACAACAATTCAAATGCCAACAACCACAACCATCACGGTGGTCACCATCACGCGCAACACCATGTGGCTCTGCACCACGCCCCGCCGACCAAACACCATCAGTGACCCGCGCCTTTCTCTGGGACGTACTCCATTCACCACGGTATAGCCAGTTAAACTCGCGAAGGACACGCCCATGAACTTTGTGTGTGATTGTACTTAATGGTTCTAGAAGGATTTCACGTCCAATGTTTGTTACCCGATGGAAAAGTGCTGCTATGTCCGTATTTCGATACCGTACATGACGCGGGAACTTGTTGCGTCCGCGCGTCGAGTCCCAGAGAATCTCGTAGTAAGATAATGTGTTGTCGATTTGTGTATAGTATTAACTATGAAATTATGTTCTATAATTGTAACGAGACTAAGTAAATGAGTAGATAACGATTCCTGATATGTCTAGTAATAGCTTATGTATGTACCTATTTGAAATTATTTAAGAGCGATGTGGGTTTTTTTAAAGACGTCACCGATGAATAGTAGTTTCTATATAGTTTCTCGAAAAACGAATTTTGTAAAATATTATGTGAGACTGCTTATTGTTGTATTTGTGTCGCTGTTCGGAGGGTGGTTTAGGAATAATCAGTTGAACTTTTTTTTTTCGTTACCAAATTGTTAAATTACTCGGGTTGCTTCGGTGGCAGATTGATATGTGAATAGTTATATTTCTTAAACATATATCTATCATGTTTAAATGTAATAATAGAAATGCAGTAATCAGTAAATATACCTACGTTAAACAAAATGCTACCGAATTCTCCAAGCGAAGTTCACAAAAATGATCAAATTTTATATTAACTGTTTATTTCGTAATTCGTAATATTTTTTGTTATTTAAATTTAAATTCTGTAAAAGCTTTAACTCGGTTCCACTAGAATATATTCATTAAGTTACTGTTATGTCATTTTAAAAAAAAAAAACAAAGTTGATGTTGTAATCAATTAATTAATTAGGTAATGATGGGCAAGTGCATATATTGTCCTTACTCTTACTGTTCGCTTTAGCCAGTCTTTAAAACTTTTAGTTATTCTTTGTTTTAGTTAAATATTTTATTATTTATTTTTACACAAATAAATCACAATTATTTTTATGTCTATTCTATCTTATATTGTGTTACGATATCTTTTCACGAGTTTTATAAACGAATCGTTAGTTTTTGTAAATTAGACTCTCATATAGTGACATCTTTAAGTCTACTTTCTATATATATGTAATAAATGTTTCAAAGTAAACTTAGTAGTTTACTCTCATCTAATTGAATCTGTATTGTCCCGTAATTATATAGTTCAACGAAATATTTAATTAGGTGTTTTGTACAAAAAAATATATGGCGACCTCGTCTAGGTGACCGAATTTCTATTAATCTCAAAATTGTAACATAAAGATTCACAAACAACTTTGAATGATCGTCGTTAAGATTGCAAACTTAACTAGATTTATATAGTTGTACCTAATTATAACCGTTATCCAATCTGATGCTTAAATTACCTAGTGATTGCATTTTTTATTTATTCTAAAATTTGTCTGATAAGCATTGACTTCATAAAAAAGAACACATACTTGAATAATAAATTAATTAGCAAATGTGGATAAGTTACTAATAATATTTCTAAATAAATAATACTTTGAATTTACATGTAAATACCTACCTACTCTTCATTTGTTAATGATAGTTTTCTAATTTTTGAAGTCATTTGTGAAGTAAAATCCTTGAATACTTACTTAACTCATATTTAGTTTTTGATTCAGAAATTAATATCTTTAAGAATTACTCCATCAATAAAAATTTGAAGGTTAATTATTAATGTTATAAATACATGGTTTGATAGTTACTCGTATTATTATTAACTTTAAAGATACTATTATAAAACACTAGATTATTGTCTCATTTTGTTACTTATTAAAAGCAAATTATTTTTGGTTTGAACTGCCAAAAAAGGATGCAATAATAGTAAAATGATTATATAATGATAGGTAATAAAATTAAACATAAAAAAGGTTCCACTAAAAAAAGGCTACTTAAAAAAAGGAAACAAAAAGTATCACTTAAAAATATTTAAGTATATGTAAGTTCTCTTAAACCTTTGGGTTTCTTTTGAAATTTGAATGTTGGTTATTACAAGATTGTAACTCAAAATAACTCTGGAAATTGTCTCTTAGAATGTTTATTTACAGTAGATGTTTATAGAACGTAAAATTTTCAATAAATATTATTCGCAGTTTCAAATATGTTTTTGCTGTAAACGATAAATATATATACGTCGAAAATTATTATCAAGTAAGTAGTGCTTTTCAGACAAACTACACACTTAGAGAATTGTATTTTTTACGTACAAATAAATGTGCATTCGCTTACCATATAACAATCTGTATTCAACATTTTCACTAGTACCTAATGTTTAGAAACATAATTAAACTACAACTTAATTAAACTACAGAGGTGGATCGTTACGCTAACAACTGTTAATTCTGAAACTCATTAGTCCCAATTCAAGCTAAACCTAAACTAGGTAAGTCTTACACAAAACATTAATAAATTAAGGACAGTTAACATAAATATCCATCAGTCATTCTGTCGTCAACAGTTAGCAGTTTTAGCGTCAACAAATAACCTCCGGTAAACGTGAAAGGTCTCGTAATTATTATTGTACAGTTAAATTAATGTAGTTAATCACGCCAGAAAACGCGAGGTTTTTTGTTATACTTAAGTATAATTGTAATTATTACCTAATATTATAAATATAAAAATTGAATGTGCTCTCGAACCTTTTATGACGAATATAGAAAAAGGTGTATAAAAAGTGGAAGGAAAATTAAACGTTTCGTCGTGTCTCGGTTACCTTTTATTTGCTAACCCATTTATTTTCATGCTTCTGTTATTGCTTGAAACAATCTTATAGTGTTTCGTACAAATTCTTTTATTGGGACATGGTAATAAACTTTATCTAGCCTTAATGCTGTAGTCTCTTATAAAAGCCATCGGCCACTCAAAGCCGATGACTGCTATAGAAATGCATACCTACTGCGGTCTCTTTTACATGCTGATGTCGTAGGCGGCGTTCAAACGATTGATCGAACCAAAGCAGCATTACCGTCAGTACAATTTCACATATAACCACAGGCAAGCACTGTTAGTTTGCTCAAGATGTTTTGCTCGAGATAATAGGTACCTAGGTATGTATTAACCGCTGTTGCCGTGCCTGGCGTTCAGACTTGAAACATTAACGCTAAAGTCGCACGTTACATATAGCGTTTATTAGGAGACTTAATAGACATTACGAACCACTAGTGGGTATCCATAAACTTCTCTGGTTTGAGGAAGAATGGACTGCATACTGCCATGCTAGCTGACAGTACACTGACAACACAAGAGTAAGTTGGAAGACTAAAATGCTTTTCTTCACTATTACATAAAGCAAGTGATCATCATTTCTTGTTTACAACATAATATGTCGTCGAAATTATATTTAAAATTGAAAATTCACAATTCTTCCTCAAAGGAAACGTTAGCGCCTATTAGGTCTACATACATCTTTGGTTTCACAATTGTTAAAATGCTTTTTTTTATTTATTGTATATTATTTTTTTATAATATAAATAAAAATCAATCCCATCAAAAGTGAGTATGGCAAGACTGATTTGGTTAATATTTTTTGTCGTGTTCGCAATTGCAAGGACAGGAAATTTAAATATGTGAAATTATATATGAAATTGACAGGATAAGGACAGTCGGGTCAGTTAGTTGAATCTATAGAAAGATTTATAGTTGAATCTTAAAAAAATAAAAACCGATTTAAAAAATCTTTCACCTATAGAAAACTATATATTCAGCAAGTAACATAGGCAATACTTTATAAAATTACGCGGACGAAGTCGTGTGCAACAGCTAGTCTTTGAAAATAAAAATACACCTTCTGTATGTTTGTATCCACAAAACTATAGCTTAGGGTTTGACTTAAAATTTTTATACATCATTGCTTTTTAACAAAAAAAAAAGTGTTTTTGTTTATAACTAATTACTAGACTGAGCCACAGCGAAGCTTGGCCGGGTTCAGCAAGTATACCTAATAAATAGTTTCAAAAATTACAATTAATTGAAACAACATACAGAGTGCATACATTAAATAAATAATTTAGTATCAGAATGACAAAATATCTTGGTTCTAATCATAATACCTACCTACTAATTAACAAGTCACAGCAAAAGCTATGAAACTTTTGCTGTTATGAATTTTAGCGGGCCGGTTAAGATGATTGTATTAGTAGAAATGACTGTGATTTCTTCAATCATCATTACCACTGCTGAAGTATTTACACAATACACTAAGTTGGAATATTCTATTTGTTTGTAACTACAGAATAATATTTATGTAAAACTTACTATGTTTCTTTGAAAATGTTGTTATTTATACTGGTAGGTTCTTTTATTTAATATTACAGAACGCAAAGTAGTACCTAACAGATATCTCCTAAAAATTTTCAATGGGACCTGTCAGATGCAGCCGGGATCCGGGAACAGACAAAAGTATTTTATAACTTTATAAATACAATAATGGCAAACATATTATTTTGGTGAGATCCCGTCTCATTGTCGAAAACACTTAGGTAGGTATTTGCTTGTCGAGTACTTCACTAGGAGTGGAGGTAGACGTCTGGCGTCTAGCGAATCCAATCATAAATATCACGAATACGTATCTCTAGGTAACTAAGTAGGTATATAAAGAGATGAACAGTTTTGTTTGTAGATATTAGACTCAGTAGTTTAATTGTTTCCTTATACATTTGCAATTACTTTTTTAAAATAATCCCTTCTGTGGTTAGATAGTTTAAGACAAAGTTGCTTTCCACCTCTGTATATTTCTCCTCTTAACTACTTCTTAACCAAGCAACAGATTTTGATACGGTTTTCACCAATGGAAAGAGAGATGAACGAGGAAATTTTGAGTAAATAAAATTAGATCTCTGAGAAGCCAGGGCGGGTCGCCAATAAATTATGAAAATATATACGAAAAGTATATATTATGAAAAGCATAACTTTAAACCATGTAAAATGAAAAATAGAGTTTTTAGTTAATAAAAGTCGAGCGAGATGACGATCCACTCAAGGCGGGGTGACGGTCCACTGCTGACCTTGAAAGTACTATAAAGGATAAGGTAAATGATGAGAAGGGGAATAGGCTTTATCATACCTTACCAACTCTCTGATTTACGGTAGTACCTATCTATTCTCTTAGGATGAAGTATCCTGTCAGCCAGCCTGTCTTTCAGAAGATTAGTTTCCAGGTATTAGCACAAAATTAGTATTTTATTATCAGATATTTCTTACACAATTGAGTTTACAATTAAATGAGTAACTTTTCTGATAATGATTATTATGTGCTAGTACATAGCAATGTGTTTACTATGCGTACCTAACGAAAGGTAAGTAGGTACATAAAATATTTTCCAAAATACTCACAGTGTGGCTTTTATTATCTACGGTATTTTTATGGTTATAATGCAGTTTCAAAAAGAAATGCGTGCTTTTTACCCAAAGACATATCATTTTTCTTAAAAATAATAAACTAAAAAATAACATTTTATGAGGTTTCTTAAATTTTATCAAAATATAATAAATACCTAGTAATGTACTAACTCATTATTATGAAAATATTTTTTGTAAGTTATGTAAAAAATATGTCGAGTTCGTCAGAGCCTCTATTTCCCACCTGAACGCGCATAGGTATCCTAACAACCAAAACCCATATGTAATAAATACTTTTTTTGGAAATTTTCACTTATTAGTTAGTTAAAAATTATTAGTATCTAAGTTTTGTGATAATTTTGTAAAATGATAACACAAATATTCAATGACGACGAAAATACTTAGAGAGTAGGGGAGAGAGGGGCATAGTGGGGCCACGGGGCATAGCGGGGCAAGCCTTACCCAGCTCGTAGCAAACGCCGTACAATGCGTCGTTATGATTGGTCGTTAGTCGGTGGGTTACCTTCATAGGCGAGCCACGTCATATAGGCAGGCATTTGTGTGATATAAACAAAAATATCAAAACCTGTGTTTTTCTTAAAATTTTTAGTGAAATTGAACAGCAATCTTTTCTAAAACGTACTTATGTACTGTGGTATGTTATAGTTTATTATGAATCAGTTCCCTTTCGCATTTCTTAATCAAAAAGCACAAGATAATAAAATCAAAGGTAAGATACCGTCAGTTTGTGTTTAATTCTGAATGTGCCGGTGGGGCAAAGTGGGGTAAACTATTTGGATTATAAAAAAAGTGCCCCACTTTGCCCCGTTTTAAAGAATTCTAAGTTGTAATATATTTATTTTTTACGTTATTAGCTAATATGGTCCGCACATACAAGAGGAAGACTGAAGCATTCGTGGTCAATGCAAGCTATGAAACAAGCTGTATAGTGTTGTGTCCAGAGAAGTGGGCTACAGGAAAGCAGCAAATATGCATAACGTTCCACAAACAACATTAAAAAACGTTTTAAAGTTGTTTGTGTGATCTCTGATCTCTTTAACTTATAATAATAATAATAAACAGAAGTTTATTGTTGCTAAGAAATAAAACTATTTCGTTTAGAAGTTGTGTTTCGTTATTTATTATGATCAACCCACAATGCCCCATAGAAGACCCCACTTTACCCCTATGCACGGGGCATAGTGGGTCAAATGCCTTTTTTCATTCAAGTGTTCACATCTCGTAGTTTAATTACGTTATCAACATAAATGTATCCATAGTCATTCGCAATGAAATAAGCTATGATCCTAAGTTAAAACTTTTAATTTAATCACATTATTTTAGTTTTTAGGGATGTTTAAACGTTAAGTACCCTACTATGCCCCCCCTCCCCTATACCTAGTACCTACTTTCAGTAATTGCTTTATTTACAATATGAGACAGTTAAATTTATATTTATCTTTCCTAGCATGCGGGTTGAAAAGCGCTATAGTAAAGCAAAAGAGTTTATACCTTCAGCTCTTTAATGTATAACCTCTCGATTGATAATTTATGATTTCTACCTTATATTATTCTGATGTATGGAACTAATATAGTTTAGTAAATCTAGTTCTCTAAAATTCTGTATTTTAAGTAATTTTTTCACAGAAGTGTAGGTATCAAACATCTTCCAAGTGGAATAAAGATTGGGCAGTCGAAAGGACAAACATTAGATAACGGCAACACATAGTAGTGGCAGGGCACACTGGGGTTTCGCAGTCATTTGGGCAGCCCGTCTGGCGGCAGTAACCACCTCCTTACACATCACCACCTACAACACATCCATTATTAGGTATAGGTATATAAGTCTAACTTAACTTCTCTATGAAGCTTTTAATACTGTTGATATAAGTATGTTATTTATGTATCGTGAACTGGGAATGCTTCTTACTTAAAGCCTATCTCGTAGTAATTACCCAACAAAGTATTTCTACGAGTTGCGCCGGCGACGATTTTACCGGTTATTCTGGAGCAGGCCGCCTCCTCGCCAATTAGCATATAAATGAACCGAACCGAGACAACTTCATATTATTCGTCCAACATAAGCAGATCTCCCTCACCTCCCCCTAGCTATTACATTTGCTTAACAACAGGTGGATTACCTGCACACGTCTCGGTTCAATTTAAAATGGAAACTTCGCAGTCCACAAGTGGTTCATACTCTTATTGGTTGAAAACAACCCTACGTACGTACTCTAAATCCGCGCTCGCGCAGCTTTGGTGGTAATTACGGTAAAATATTGTCGATATATTACACCTACAAATGCTGGCCATTTTTATTTTGGTCTGATATCTTAAGCAATGATATTAAAGGCAACATTGTAGGTGTCGGCTCACGAGCTTTCGTATAAAGTAAGTAAATATGTAGCAGTAATGAAATCACTGGTTTAGTGTTATTGGGGATCGCATTATGGGTGTGTTACCCTCGAAGTCGTTATGATCTGCCAATGTTTAAGAATATTTTCAAGAGAGCATGCCTAAGTTTTAAACTATTAATAGACAATGTAGGTACTTCGTGATGGTTTTCTTGTAAAAGGGTTTTTTTATGAGTCTAAAATAGTTACACACTTTAATTATTTTATGAATTAGATTGAGTTAATAAATACTTAGTACTCAGTTATTTTAAAGTAGCTTGTAACAATAATGTTGTAAATTAAAGGATTTCGTTGTTAAATAGTTTGGCATTTTTAATTTTTTGCTCAAAACTGACTAGCTGCTAAAATCATGGGGAATTAAAGAGTTTATTTTAAGTTTTTAATTGTTACTCATATGTTATGACAAAATTAAATACTTAATTAAGAGGTAGTCATGATGAAGTGTTATGTATATTCAATATAGCCTGTGAAGATTCATACCTTAGCAGCCATTGAAGGTTAAAATGAGGTTGCCATTAAGCATGGCTCACTGAGTTTTGTAGTTAATAGGTAGGTACCTAGAAGTTAGGTTTAGGGATGCTGTGGACCAAAATTCGTAAAAAGGATTCGAAATTGCTGAACTTATAAATATAACTGATGTGAAAACATTTCTACCTTAAGTATTTTTGTAAAATCGTACTGAAAAACTAACGGCAGAACTATTGTAGTAAGGTATAGATACGTTAATTAGCTTTTAGTAATAATATGGTAGACTATTCTTAGTAACAAAAAAGTGTTAAATAAAAATTTTTTTTCGAAAATTAATTTCAATAAACAGTCGATTGAAATAACACTTATAGAAATTAAAAATCGCGAAATAAATTCTAAATAACAATGACTAATTTTAATATGTCTTCAAAATGTGACTACTATTTTTGCGTTTGATTGAATAAATTTCAAAGAATTTTTACAACTATTAAACCAAGCGCTCCTATAAGCCGAAAACAAATACAGATAACGAATAATGTTACATTTATTTGGCATTGGTTAAACTAAAGTGCTGAGTGGTGTAATTGCATTTATATTATTATGTAAATACTAATAAATTTGTAATATTATTTAACAGAATTTTCTAGTTAATGTCATTAATTGAGGCATAATTGAGAAATATACATAAGAATAAAATTATGCCCATGTCAATAAGCGTCAGTTAACAGAAGTACAAGCACACTAACCTAAGCATTTGTATTTTTGTGTTACAGTACCTACGAACTAAGTAAATATAAGTTTAAAATAAACGCAGACGTTATCTAAAGCGTCAGCTCAATGAGGTGGCCACTGCATAAAAAACAGGTATTATAGTTTTACATATGAATGGTTATAAAGGTAATTTCATTTTAAAATAAACTCTCGCATAGGTACCTACCTTATAAAATATTGAATAAGATAGTTGTATCTGCTTATCGTAGCATTGCGAGCTGCATTGCTTATTAAGAATTCGTAACTGTTTTTCATATTGGCCATTTCATATTTGCTTCGTTCTTTTACATTTATTAAATGAATTGTACAAGATAAATACGAAATACCCTCCTACGTAACAATAACCTCTTAGAGTAATTTAAAAAATAATTTAATAAAAAAATCAACTCTCTCAGAGTAATTTCATGTTTTAGGTATTATCTAAAATCACGTTTTTTATCTTTACGTACTTATATTATGCTTATTAGATGATAATGTCGTCAGTAGATCAATAGTACCAATAGCCGCCCATCTATGATGAAAGAATAAAAAATATATAGAGAGGACATAGAAATAATTGACAAGACAGTTGAGAATAAAGGAATGGGTTTTACTTGTCCTCTAATGCACCGAAAAGCGTTTACAGGTGGTGTTATTAAGCAGTGCCAAATAAAAGTTAATCTGGCAACTATGCCAGTATAGTGCCAGCTTTAATTGCTATCACACTGACTGTTTAGCTTGTGACTGCATAAGGAAGTATGACCACCTCAGATATGACTTTCATGTTCCAATAAGTTTCCACGCGACAGTGGCGCCCAATTCTTTATATTTTTGACGATCACTCGGAAATAGTACTTTTTTTCTGGTTAAAAGGTACCCTATTTCCTTTCTTATATCCCTGACAACGTGAATGCAAAATTTCATGATGATCGGTTGAGTAATATTAGTATGGATAAGGTTCCCATCGTATACCCATATTTCAGCCTATTTTAATCAATTGGAATTACTTATTTTATTATTTTTCCAAATTATTAACATTTATTTCCCCTAAAAGTGCATGATATTCAATTTGTAAGTAGTATTCAAAATGAAAACAGAAAATAAAGAGAACGATACAAGTTGAGAATGAAAATTCCAACTGAAACTTTTCTGTTGAAAATAGAGTGAAAATTCCGCTGCAGACGTTCTAACTTCTAACCGTTTATCAGATAATGTAATTATGTACAGAGTGTTCCGGGACACCTCGACTCACTCTCCGTAATTGAGTGTGCCCTCCCTCGCGCCTGCTATTAGGCAAATCGAATCTCGCCCCGTCGCCTCACCCCTCCCCTTAGCCGGAATATGTGGACGAGTTTCCTCATGGCTCTATACCAAGGATTCAATTTGGCGAATGTAAATAAAAAGCTGCGTTGTTACGCATTCCAGCTGCGTGTACGATAAGTGGGTACGTTTATTTGGCATATAATTTTATTACAAGTAATATTTATTCAAATCAATTCTATTAACCTGACCGAAATTGAAGTGTGATAATTTCATTTGATAATTTATATACCTACTTATGGTTAATAGGTTACAAAAATTTACCTGAAATTATAACTTTAGATAACTTGAACATATTATTTATTTTATGTATGTATATATTGAACAGTGGCAAGCAGGTTGATGATCTATAGTACTTATTGGTAGTTGGCAAACATCGTTTATCAATTCAAGCAACGCTAGAGTTGTTGCTTGTTCCAAAAATCCAAATTTAGCTGTCGGTCATTTTAGTTAGAAATTATTATACCCGTATTATTATACATATCTAATAAAATAAAGGTGTAATCCTGATCCCGATATTTTCAACTACTATTTCGATTTAGGTATTTACTAGTGACCGCTCCCGGCTTTGCCCGGCGACCAATTTTTTTTTACCTACAAACCTTCCCTGATTATCCCTCTATCCATAAGTGAAGACAGAATTAAAATCGGTCCCGCCGTTCTCGAGTTTTAGCGAGACAAAAGAACAGAAATTGATTTTTATAATAATATAGGTAGATATAGATGACATAGTGGTAAACAAACATGGCATTTTTTTTATTATTTATTGAATGTGTTTATATTTACTTCTTAGCACAGTAGACGAATACAGAGAGATGGAGAATTTTCGCAGAGGCCGCCATAGAAATAACATTGGAGGCCGCGACCAATCTATCAGACATCCCATGACCACTGTGCCAAGAATGTATGCCTGCGAAGAATATTGACTTAAAAGAAAATTATTATGAAAAATAATTGACTGTTCAGTGATCACCATGACTTATGCTCTCAAATTTCAAAGCGGGCGAAGCCGCGAGACATATAGGTATACCTACCTAATTAAAAGTGTTATAAGATAGAAAACAATGTAAAAACAACAATAAATAATTTATTAGTTTTTTTTTTGATAACTTTCAGATCTAATGATAACATGTTATTGTTTTACGAGTAATTAAATGACAATAATTATTTGAGAAAAAATATTCTCAAATAATTTTTTTCTTGCATTGCTATATTAATAAAATAACTCACATGCATAGGTATTAGTTTTAATTTCAATTAGTTAATACGCAGGTATTAACTAATACTATAATAGGTATAACAAAATAGCTAGAGAGAAAAGCGATCGCATATAGATACAAACATAGATCTCAGAATTCACAAAATAGTTAAGGCAATGCCCGTTTTATCTTTAGAAATTTCAATTAATTTGATTATATATCAATGCAGTCTGTGCTTTTATCCTAAATTATACGATATAGCTTTTACAAGCCACCATCTCTAACGATCTATGATTTAACCGCATACATTAAAATCAACAAAAACTTTAAGCTGCATAGCATGGATGGATCAGCCATCATAGTTTCCAGAGCTATGCTTATTTGATCCCAATGTTTGTGTTCCAAATAATAAAAGTGCAAAAATATCTCCCCTCTCCCTTTTTCGTATGTGCTCGTCCCCCTCTGGCAGCGGGAGCCGACGGCACGTCCGGGGGCCATAACGTCGTTTGATGTTCTGCTCTCCAATGCTGGTTGAGGCGATATAAAGTTAAGATGTACGACTGCGCTCTGGGCGACGCCTATATTTCCTAAACATCTTTCGGCATTATTGTACGCGCGGCGTGACCTTGTATAGGCGAGTTTTATTTCGAAATTATTTAGTTTTGTTAATTAAAATTATTTTATTTATGATTTTTGGTTATGAGCTTCATTGTAAAAAATTATAGGCAAAGCACGAACCTACAAACAAAATTGTAATAATAAATAATTCGATTTGACAAAATTTTATGAGTTACAAGATGCTTACATAATGAAGGTTTTCATGTATTTAATTTAGACATAAATACATAATATAAAAAAATCAATATTAAAGGTATATAAAAGCAAAGAGGTAAGTATGATAATATTTAAAATTTATTCTTCACGTTTAAATGAGTTAATTATTTTTAATTTTTAATTTAGTTTACGTAGTTAGAGTGTCTAATTTAAATTATCTCGAAAAGAATTTAACTGAACCGCATTATTATAAGAAAAGAAGACAAAATATATTGGTAGTTTCATTCTATTTCAAACCTTTATAAATAGACATTCTTAAAGAAAAACCTGAAAATAAAAAAAAATATATTTTACGTTCTCTTTATCTTCAGACAAGCTATGTTAAGGAAGTATGTTAGGAAGTATGTTAACCTATTTTGCGGCATAGCTGGACTATAATTAATACGAGTTTTAATAATATATAATATATATATTTAAATGCTTATTTATTTACAAACAAAATAATAACATAACATGTTAAGATGTACCATGAGTGTTATTGTAAATAAATAAAAAATAAAATAAAAATAATAAAGGAACTTTATCTTGCAGTCCTTATATTCTTTATTTCCCAATTGAAAAAAAAAAAACATCGTTGACGGATCTTAAAATTGACAGAATTGAATTCTCTGTAGGCATGTCATAATATATTACGTATAAAATTCTATAATTATAATATAAATAAATTGTATACCTACTGTAAGCGATGATTGCGAATAAATTCTTTTTGGTTTGTTTCTTAACATTTCAGAAGTTGATTACCTTGTACTTTACACGGTTTTTACCATTGGTGTTTTAATAGCACTAAGATGTTATCTGTCCTGTAATGTATATATATTAATGTTACTCTTTACTTAATATATTAAGAATTTATTGACAGATAATATCTTGTACTTATCAACTTATTCCTGTGTTTTGCGACCATTAAACCATATTTACAGTCATATTAATATTTAAATAGGTATATTTATACTATCAATTTACAGTTGTAAACATCATGGCAGTAATCTGTAAGCTTTATTGAGTTGATGATGCTAGAGAATTAAGAAAATCTGAAGAACAATATGACAACTTTATTCAAATTAAGATTCAGATTTTAAAAAGAAGAAACTAATAGGTTGCGATGTGCTGGAACTAATTTCTTTGAAATACTTCTAATATTTCTAAAGTCTGTGTCTCTGTAAATTAAGCGATAAAATCTTGACTGATGAGAATTTCTTCGGGATTTGTAATTTCTCTTATACAAAATTAATTTGCAATAATTTTAGAATAATAATAAAAACAGTAAGTACATTGTTATGTAAATAATAATAATACATTATTATGTGAAACCTTTAAAACGTTAGGAGCCAATTAGAATGTTATTTTTTGTTTTGTCTTCCGCACCTATCTGCCACCAAAAGTAAAAGTAGGTATACTTATTTTTCTAATGAATGCTTTTTTTTTCAGTTTTACATAAGTCATAAACAGCAGATGCCATCAAAATTTATATTTGATGGCATCTGATATCAATTTATAAATCAAATTGATAATAAATCCTTTACTACCATTGGCATTGAACATGTGATGAAATTACATTTAGGTATATTACCACAAGTTGGTATTAGGTGCACACGAGATAGAATTTTTTTAAGATTAAATTCACACAGAATGTATTTTGATGTCATTCTTGCTTTATCGTCAATAATGTCAATGAGTTTGAATGAATCAGTTGTTTATTTGTAGATTTTTAGTCTTGCGATCGCTTAAACAAGCTTCGCGGTTTAACTTTCCAGTTTTTCAATATATAGAATACTTTTTAAGTTATTTTCATAATCATCATATATATAATTAAATCGTTGTTTGTCTGTGCGCCTTTGCACGCTAATCTCAGAAACGACTTAACCAATTTGAATGCTACATTCCCGTAACAATTAGTGTTTGTATCATTCCAATCAGTTTGCAACCAAAAAAGTTATGCGCTGTTATAGAATGCGTACAGAAATCGCGGGTCAGTTGTTAATTACATAAATAAATCATACTCATAAATTTCACAAGAAATACACCGCAGACGCCATTTTGTTGCACGACCAATGAGCGCTTGGGATTGGCTGTGACGTGGTAGGTATATGTAAACAAGAAAGTTGGCGAGTACGTCTACGCTCATACAAAAATGTGGCTATAACTCAAAAGATTGCTGTTTTTGAAACTATTCTTTCGTAGATAAGAATTTGGAATCGGTTTTTGGTTTAAAATTGCTGTTTTTGTAAGAAAGTTAATATACAAGTTATTAATTATCTATGTTAAAGGGACAGTGTTTTCGTATATATAACTACCTACATAAGCGTAAAAACGTCAGATTGCTGATTTTTGATTTTATACGGCTATACATTAGTGTACAAACTTTTGAACGCTGCCACAAGGATATATCGCATAAAAATATGCAACACGGCGGCGGCACGTTACGGAGCGGATACCAATTCTATCAACAACCCATAAACCGCAACCTTTCTTTGTCTCGCCTCCTAATGCTAGCGTGGTTCCGAGTGAGATAGAAATCTACAAGTTTAATGGCCCGTTACGCGAGAAAAAAATCAGTCCGCATTCGCGAGCGTAGATACGCGAGTGATAGTGGCAAAACGGAAGGAAACCTCGTGGGTGCATGGTGCAGTGATCTATATACGAAACGGTGCGGCACACCTGACCACTACTTGTTGCTATACGACCTGTCATCTGTGACGTGAGTACATCAACTATTATTTACCAAGTATATGCAATACTACTTGACAGTATTTAAGCTTGTAACGTCAACTCGCCTCAATAGACGCAGCTATACTGACTGAGCATTCCACGTTCATCGTTTACAAAATCTGCCTTAAACCGGTTTTCGAGGCAACCTATGCCTAACTTTGTTTATTTCTTAGTGCATGTATATGTAGAGTGAAAAGGGTGGCTCTAGTGCACGGTATCATGTTAGGTATGTCATTCCTAATTCGTGCAATGTGTTTCCATTTTGGACCTTAAATAACTTAATGATATCCTAATACTAATTCTAAAATAATATCATATGGACGGATGCATTTGGATGAATAATATATCAATGTTTTTATGAAAGTTTGTGTCTTTGTATCTTTGTTACTAAATCACCTAAAACTGGGTGAACGGATGTGGATTAAAAATGGCACACAGACAGTTTGGGCACACAGATATAGGGTACTTTTTATCTTGGAAAAATTTTAGGTTCCTGTGGGATTTTCTTAGCTTACGAAGTCCTGAGTAGAGCTATTAAGTTATAAATGGATATGTATATACTTATATCAATGTGTTATCTAACAATATAGGTAGGAATCTAATAATATAGTCCGTCTTCTTCTAATGAAACCCCACGTGTTACAATATGTCATGGTTTACAGTTAAATAAAACATTGTATTTATTTATTTGGTTTTCATTAAAAGGGGTAAATAGTTATTGAAAATGGCAACATTTTACTCTGTTTCAATAGCTTATTTTTGACTCTTTAATTACCTAACAGGTTCATGTACCTACTTATCTGCCTAATGGTACAATCATGTAATAATTGTTTTGTCTATTATAGTAATGCGATGTACCTACTTTGTTTTAATTTTAAAATTATTTTAAAGGTACACAAATGTATTAAGAATACAATTAAGAAGTAATTGCTCATAAGTAGGTGCGAAAAACAGATCACAAATTGTAGGTAGGTATTAAGTTATTTTATCGAGGTACACATTTTTTAAAATATGTAGGTATTATTTCATTTTCATGTAATATATTTATTTTTCTGTGTTCTATTCAAGACTATTATCGAATTAATATTTCATTTGGCTAAATTATTACACAATTATACTATTCAACTTCATAATAAATTTTAGTATACTTGAAAATTTTTTAAACCTTTAGTGAATTATCATATTTTCTTCATGTTTATTTACATAAAATAATATATAACAAATAAAAGCATCTAAGAAATTTAAGCGACAGAAGATATAATCAAAAGCTCACAAGGCTGTAAAACACAGCTACTCGTCGGCTTTCACCTGATTAACATAACAAGGGCAATGGGGGTGCTGTTGTGAAACAGTTTCTTTGAGAGATTCGAAAGGCTGTATACTTTGTTAACAAATACATTTGCATAAAAATGTGCATCGTTACACTTTCTACTTACATATTTCAGATAATAAATTAAGTTAGAAGTACCTTTATAGCAAAATACATTGTATTGAGAGGATTTTTTTTTAAGAGGCACTGAACAAGTAGGTAACTTATACTTAAAATAATTGTTGGGTTAGTTGTGATAGCCCAATATGCACAGAGGGCTGACACTAACTTAGACCTCGGATCGAATCCTGGAGGAACCTGCACCTCCCTGCACCATCATTTCGTTTTCGTTTCCGTTTGTAAACCAAATTATAACACGTAAATTACTTAATTAAACGCGTAGTAGCAGGGCACACTGCGTTTCGCAGTCATTTGGGCAGCCCGTCTGGAGGCAGTAAGTAACCATCCCCTGACCACCGTGAAATAATGTGTTTCGGTGACTGAGTAAGGGATTCCAGAGGCCCTACCCCTTTCAAATCCTATATTCTTAATCCTACTGTAGTCGGCAGCGCCTTGCAGCACCTGTGGCATTGCTTGTATTACAGTAAAGGTGACGGTAGATACCCACCATAAAGTGGACCGTCAGCCTGTCTGCTAAGCATGTAACAATTGAAGAGAAACATCATAATGAAGAAATCTGCGCTGTGTAGCCGCCATGAACATGAAACATGAAAATTAAGACATGAAAGAAATTTAAGACTCTTCGATGTCTTTTCAAAGCTACTTAAAAATGGGATCTTCAATTCAAAGAGTAAAGAAAAGTATGAGTTGAGGATATAAGCATCTTTAACTTGTATACTTAGTGTAATAAGTTGCAATATTACATAATTACATTTTTAAAATTAAATTTACAAAACTACAATTAATAATTCTACACATTCCCAATTAGGTTTACCTACAATCATAATTTTGATTTTCACCATTTTACCTGTTGCTCACTCAAAATTTATTTTATTATTTAGATTGTAAAAAAGAATACTTAAGTCTGACATTACAAATATGTATTATGACATGCCTCATATATTTTTATGGAAACATTTGAGAACTGCTGAATTATACTAATATACATATAGTGTGTGCGTCAAGCCCAAAGCACAGGAATGTGTAAATGCGTCGTAAAGACAAATGCGGAGCAATGCTTACATGCAAATAACGAAATGTTTTTTTTGCTTTAGGTATATCCGGACTTACTCCTCTGAGAACTTTCGAATTATGTGCAGATGAGAAATCATTTCATTGCTTTTAAGAAAACAAAAGCCTTTTGTTTAAGTGGGAGAAGATATTAGTAGTTAAAATCAAGTTATTTTCATTGATCTTTGCTGTAAACTTCAGTAAGTATAGGTATATATAGTACCCAGCTAATGCTATATAATAAAATAACTATAGTCCGAGTTTAAAAAAAAAAACTATCAGATAATTATGGAATCATTCTATGCAATTAATTTGATACATATAATACGATAAAATATATCAACAATAAAAAGAATATACGATGATAACAATTTCTGAATGCCAAATTATTTTTTAAAAACATATTAATGTGTACATATGGAATTTCGTGAAAGAATTCAATGTCCAAAGAGTTTTCTAAGAAGAAGTCATAAGTAATTTAGGTAGGTACTAACATGTATTACAACTTAAATCTTCTTTATCAAGATGGTTAATTCTCATTTAGACGTATAAACCCCCTAAATGGTATGTAAACATTCTTTAAGTATATACCTAAAGAATGTTTAGAAGGTTAGGCGTTAAACAGTTCCTATTTTGGTAAACATTAACATAGACTACACATTACACAAGTCAGTATTAAATAAAACACACACAAGATTACTCATTTTCGAATTTATAAAGAGAATGTTTCATTTTTAAGGAATAATTATTGTTGTCGCACTATTTAAATAACAAAAGCTATAATGGTTTTAGAAAGGCGATAGAATTCAAAGAGTATATAATCACTACGTTTTAAGAGACGGGACTCCCATACAATGAAAATGAAATCCACTGTTCTATGACAAAGATGGACTGCTCCAATACCAACCTAACCAAAATTAACAAGTACGATGCTGCCAACATAACGAACATAAAAATAAGGATGTGCTATTGTTACGATAAATAAGGTCGATAGTATAATTGACTCTATAGTCTATGGTTTTATGAAAATCCCAAAAAAAGGCCTTACCTACATAATTTTAAATATTATTTATTGACAAATAAAAAAACAAATAATTACAATCATCGCTTTATTACTATCATACAGTTTACGGTTATCGCCGACTGACGGAGTAGCAGAGAAGCAGTGAACGAAAAAAACAATGGTTAGCTGGGTGCCATTTTGGTATATGATTTGTTCCGCCTGGTATCAGTAGTACGGTTGTACACCTCACCCGGACTGTTGAGCCCCCTTTTGTATCAGTAGTTCGGCGCTGGTGAAAAACTTTTGTTTTCTAAAGTACTGATGTATGTACACACATGACGATTGTTTTACATTTCGAAGTAAGATAAGAGGAATAAATATGTATATTAATAATAACTTTAAAAATATAAAAAAGATATATCAAATTGTAAATCAAATGCTAGGAAGAGTTACACTGTCAATCGATATGGCCATACTTAGAGCATTTGATGCACAAGGAATCTCTACAAAATACATTGATAACAAGTGGCTAATTAAATAAAGAGGTTGAATAATGGACACTTATTGAAGTTCCTTGATATTATTATAAGAGCCTTATGTGTACATACAGTACCTCAGAAAACAAAGCACCAGCGCCGAACTACTGATACAAGAGGAGGCTCAACAGTTCGAGTGACGTGAACAACCGGATTACTGATACCAGGAGATTAGTTCGTCGTTCAATTGACAACGCAGGGCTGTCATGGTGGCAGACGCGGTCCTTAATGTTTTTTTATGGTACATCATCCTAACACGAACAAATCATATAGAAATTTTGGCACCCAGCTCCCTAGCCACAAGAGTAACTTCACATAAAATCTTTGAGGACTGCAGGATCTATTTATTTTTTAAGTTAATTACGGCAGTATCCAAGGTCGACGTTGAAGGTTCTGTAACACACATAAAAATTGGATTATATCATGTATAACGTAATAATAATTTCATAAAGTAATTCAATGGATTGGAACGATACATGGAACAGCATTTCATTTGTTGTTTGTACAGGATTTTTAGCAATATGGAGAGGGAGTTCACTGAAAACTTCATCGTTCAATGGATTGGCAGAGATTCCGATACATGGAACAGCATTTCATTTGTTGTATGTACAGCTGTTTTTTTTTTCTTTTCAGTCTTGCCTGCACCTAGAAAGTAAATGAATATTGAATGTTATTTTTAGTTAAATATATAAATAAAAAAATAAAGGCAAAATAAAACTAAAACAAACCAAATGGTACATTGGGGTGTATGCATGAGTTCATCTCTTACAGCATTTTAAGCAATATGGAGAGGGAGTTCACTGAAAACTTCATCGTTCAATGGATTGGCAGAGATTCCGATACATGGAACAACATTTCATTTGTTGTTTTTTTCTTTTCAAAGTCTTGCCTGCACCTAGAAAGTAAATGAATAATAAATGTTATTTTTTAGTTAAATAAACATATAAATAAAAAAGAAAGGCAAAATAAAACTAAAACAAACCAATTGGTACATTGGGGTGTATGCATGTGTTCATTTCTTATCATTCAGTGCAATAAAATCAAAAAGAAATTTTTGCCGATTGTCGATAAAAAATGGCACTGCACTATTGTTTACATTTTACATGCAACACATATGCAACACAATTTTATTCGAAAATTTGAACTAAACTCCCAATAAACTATATTATACATGGTTTTAGAACAGCAGCAAGATATAATATGTACTAACCTATCTTCATCCAGCGGTAATTGGGCCAAAAATATTCGTTTTTTATTATCAATGCGACTCGTTCTTAGGC
Source organism: Synanthedon andrenaeformis (assembly GCA_936446665.2). Lineage (NCBI taxonomy): Eukaryota > Metazoa > Arthropoda > Insecta > Lepidoptera > Sesiidae > Synanthedon > Synanthedon andrenaeformis. The sequence goes on from OW387785.2 coordinate 7,878,259, forward strand.
CACATATTTCGCAGCTTACTTTCGGCATCTAGAACACTAAACACGATACACCAAATATAACACTACGAAGAAAGAGTATTTAAACACTAAAATTTTGGCAAGTTTTATAAAAATCAATACTCTGCTTGCCGAAAAATCCGAAAATAAACAACAAACAAACAAAGCAGTTGAAATGAAAGACGCCATATTGCAACACATCAATATGGCCGCCGATGGTTTATTGCATAGAGTAACTTATACATACAGGTTTATTGTGGTTTTGATGATACGGCCAAATTAGAGAATCGGTGATGTCTAATAACTTAATGGGTTTCGCAATCGCCTTGACTTAGTCAGGTTATTCCGGCATTACCCAATCCACCTGTTTCATACATCATTTTCTTTCCTTTGAGTTGCGCCAGCCTGATAGAATTCAATGTTTTCTGTTTTGTTCGATTGTTGTATTGTAGTCTATTTTTATGCAAATCACATAACGTTCCGGGTGTCTAAACAAATGTTGCAGACACAAGTAGTCGTTTGTCGTAAGGTCACGCATTCGGGGCAATTTTATCAGTGAAATTGTGAAATTGTGTTGTGACACTTATTTTAATAAGTGTTTTCAACTTGGTTTACTTACCTATAGTGTTTTCTAAATATAACATGTGGTCAGAGACAAAATGATTATGTGGGCTCGATTTGTGCGGTTTCTCCTTTACGTGGTGAAGTTGTGTGAAAAATATTAACGATTTCTTCTGTATTAGAATCGATAGTATTTCCAAAGATGTAATCTGTAAATTTGTTTACTGTTTCAAATTTTTGTGTAACGAAAGGTGTTCCGAGGCTACTGTCACACTACACGTGCCAAGCTTAGAGCTAAGCTATAAGCTATGTTTGCTAGCTTATAGTATTTTGTAGTGTGGCCTTAACCAACTGTACAATACTTTATTTTCGTAGTAGTGGCAGGGCAACTGCATTACACTATTATAGACGACCACAGTGTTTTTGAAACATGTTTGCAACAGCCTATTAAAGTTTTATTTTGCAACTAAATAAATCCAATATATTTATGGTGAATTGATTAAATATAAATAGATTACTTTAAACGAATATTTAAACTGTTATTAAAGTCTCATATCAGCCTTAGAATATTACATAATAAACATACAATTTTTAGCTATAGGTATAGGTAGATAGATATATTAGGTAAACATACTTGACAGATCCGAAAACATTAGATAATTAATTAGATTTAAAAAAAAATATATAATATTTTTTCCCATTATATACTTCTGAAGTACATGATTATAAAGAAGCAAGAACATTAAATAAGACAACAAAGTTGCTTTTCCTTTGATTAAATATATAGATAGAGATACGGGCGGCTCTTCGCATATTTTATGTAGGTATTTAATTAGTAAATTACTCGACATTTATTAGTTAATTAAGCAGATGTCTTTTCTCGAACATGATTTCAAAGCAGACTTTATTTTACTTAAATTAATTACCAATAAATTTACTTCATTATTATTCACTTGTAAGTATATAGATAATGTAGGTACCTACCTAATAAATTGAAATATTAGGAAAAGTTCTCACTATTACCTATTACTAGAAAGTAGTAAGTTGTAGAATTAGAAGTAAAAAGGTGCCTATGTTTTTTAAAATCACAATACTGATATTATATAATTACAAGCGACCTACTCCCGACTTCGCACGAGTGCAATATTTTACTGCAAATCATATTTAAAACCTTCCTCGTTTAACGCTCTTTCCATTAATGAAAACCCCATGAAAATCCGTTGGATAGTTTTTGATATCATAGCGAATATACAATACATACAGACATACAGATTTTGTTTTATAATATGTAAGGATATGTTAAACATCATAAAATTCTAAAAAAATCATTAATGAATAAAAGTGTGTATATGTGATTGGTATTTCTATACTGAAGGCTGGTACATTGAAAGAAAGCCTGAACAAGTATGGAATATACCTACTCGTATACCTACGACCAGTAACAGTTCGAGCGCGACAAACATGTCAATAAAGTTTAACTTTTATAAGCCCGGCTCACAACATTATAAAAATGGAAACCTGCATTAAAACCCTACATTATGGTGCCATTTGCAAGCATAATTTCTTATGTAAATTCCTTAATATCAACAGATACATAAAAACCTATATCTGTCGGGTACATTTTCGATGCAACAATGTTGCGCGTTACAATGTCGTATCTGTCTCTTAAATTGTCGGATAAAATCCCTCGTCGAATCGCATTTAGTTTCATTCGTGAATACCTAACTTAATACCGATTACTCATCGGTTACACACAAACACATTCACTCAATTGTGTGTGTCATATACTTGTTATCCGATAGGTAATGCAAGATGCCCATACTGGAATACTTACTTACACGCTACGAAGTAAATTTCAATTTTGTATAGTGTCTAAATAATAAACTAAAAATAGTAAATAAAGGCTTTTGCTTGTCATGGACGCCCTACACATGTTTTTAAATTTAAACAAGTTCTTTATGAACATTTTGGAGTTATCTACTTATTCTTTCTTCATTCTTATTTTGAAGTTCTTTATACGGGATACTAAACTTGCAATATTCTACCTACTTCGAAAAAAATATTATAATACTGGATTAAAATAAGCTCGTTCATAAATGGATCCAACGAAAGGCTATCTGTCCAGTGTCCAGTTAGTATTTCGTCGATAATCTGATGCAAATTCTAGTGTGCTGGCTGCACAGCGCATGTGCACAGAACGTATCCGGATCGTAAAACTGTTACAGCCGTAGAGCCATATTTCCCTCCTCTCCTGTGGCCCCCACGCCCTCTAAACCCTGTCTGCAAAGCTCTTTGTTTTTGGCAATACCTTCGAGGAAACTATAACGGCGCTGTCTTAAGACCCCCCCTTAACGGTCGTCTACGGTCGTCGCCAGAGGAAATTCTCCTGTCCTCGAAAAGGGTAAAGTTTTAAAGTTACAAGTGGGTATTAAGATTTAAATGTCTTAAGTGGGTACTGTGCTTACAGTTTATTATTAAAATATGTATTATGGAACTGGAAAAGAGGCAAATTTTATACAAAAGTACCTTAATTTTCTTGTTAGGTACTAGCTATACATAAATAAATTTATCTTATGTTAATTTTATATTATGATGTTTAATCTTCATGTTATGATTAAAATTGCTAAAGATGTAGGTAAGTGAAATCTTAATTAAAAAATATAAAGTGTGGTTTATTTTTCAATTCATTGATTTTAACTAAAAGTAAGCCTTTTAGTATTTAACAATAACCTCTTAGCAATTAGGTACAATTAAAAAAAAAAACTCCCTTTTCTCTAGACTGAAGTATAAAATGTGTTTTGTTTCCCTGAAAAAGTAGGTACAAAATGGTTTTACCTTCTGTTCGGATGAAGATTGCTTGTTATTCAGTAAACGTAGCCGGTCGCTCAGGTAGAAAGAAGCCTCCCACACGAACCTATATGCTACAACAGTAGGTGCACATACCCGAATATGTTGGAATTCATCCGTCCGCCAGCGCGGGGCGAACTAACAAATTACAATGGCGGACAAAATATGTTACGCACATTTTATTCAAAATTAACTTTACTTATCAGAATAGAATAAATATTTTATAGTGTAAGTAGTAATGCTTTGCCATATGATCGTTATACGCGTATTCTTAGATAGGTTAAAAGGAGCTACTTAGTGGTAATTTAAAACATGACATTTTTAATAAAAACATGGAAAATTATGATAAATTTGACCAATTTTCTCAGAAAGAAAAAAAGAGACTTGAAAAAAGAGTTTTGAATTTTTCATTATTTTATAATTACATATTAACATCCACCAAAATTTAATGGGTTATTCGTAATATTTAAGCTTTTTATTATCATTTTTTATATTTCATAACATCGAATTATCTAAGATTTAGTAATAAAATTGGAATAAAATGATGGGCTTAAAATTCTCATCGTCAATTAAAGTCTAATCAGATATTAAACAAAATATTCAATTTATTATCGATAATTGTTATTAGAAGTTATATCTACTCGTAGTTATAATTAAAATGTAAATTGTCCAGTACTTCTTTTTGATATATTTTTTATATAATATGATTTTCTTTCCTTTTACGCTTTCCGCGTCTGTCTATCTGTACATTACATATAACCGCTAACCCCTCCTAAACCACACATTACATATATTACAAATTAAGTTTATTATTTTGTAACATAAACACAAAATGGTTTTATATAATTATTATGATTTTAGTAAATTTTTTGTATTATAAGAACACCTAGGTATAGGTATAAGATCTATTTTTAGGCGGAACATGAAGAGCTTTCTTAATCACGCGTTCTGTTTTAACGATACTCATTTAATTTTCATTTAAAAATTAGAAAATAAATAGGTGCTCATAATACAATGAAAAACTATACGTTGTACATTTTTTTTAAATGATCTGACCAACACAAGCAAGAACAGTGTCCGCAAATGTACAGCGAGAACAAGCATGCTCGTGTGATTGGAATACAAAAGAGCGAGTTGATTGCCCCGGTCTGCGTTTGCGATCGATCTGATACCAAAAGGTGTGAATTTACTGCTTAGGTACCTATTATTAGGACTCGATATTGGAAAATACCTCTTTTTCATTCAATACTATATCTAACTTTAATATTTTTATATTATTGCATTTGGGACGGTATAAGTACATGCACTCAGATCTCTTCATTTTTCTTTAAGATTTATTTATATATATATGTTACGGCTAATGATAGGTGTGAACATAAACTTAAGATTAGCCGGCTAAACTTAGGTTTATCTCCGAGGAGATGTTAATGTTAGTTTCATCTATCATTAGCCGGCTAAACTTAAGTTTAACTGCAGGCCCTTGGCTAAAAATGTAGAAGCAAATGAAAAAGGAGACGGTATAATAATGTTTACCATTTCGACACGAAAACTTTTATTAAAAAATAATCACTCTCATTACACATACTTATGTAGGTATACAAAATTACACATTAAAACTTCTGCAGCGTTAATAACTTAAAACAATATCTATTCATTGAAATAAAATAATAAAAAAACCATTTGTTCATTATAGATACTTCTGTATTTAAAATTACAAAAAAAAAACTTCTGCAGTGTTAATAACTTAAAAGAATATCTAGTCATTAAAATAAAATAATAAGGAGCCCATCCCTCCCTTATCCTTAATCCTTCTATGGTCGACAGCGCACTTGCAGAGCACCTATGCCGTTGCTTGTGTTATAGGCGACGGTAGCCACCTACCATCAAATGGACCGTCAGCCTGTCTGTCTTCGCGCATCGTCTCCCCTCCGCCCCCTCAAGCGACATGTTCGCCCCGGCGCATCCATAGAAACATTTTTAGCCGCTTTGTTTCGGTTAATGTGCACATTAACCGGCTAAAGATGGAAATTCACGACGCAAACTAACTTGATTTCGAACTTTAACCGCCTCTCGAAGATAAACTTAAGATTAGCCGGCTAAACTTAAGTTTATGTTCACACCTATCTTTAGCCGTAACATATACATACCAGTTTAAACCACTAAATAATTAATAGACATTGAAAGTCTCAACAGAGCTGGTTTACAGGATTTTTCAATTAAAACGGAATTTCTATGTATAACTATTTCATTTAGAGTTTACTTACCGTTTCAAAGACATTATCCAGTTATACATTATGTTATTGTGTGAGAGCTATACTTAATGTTTAGAGTAGTTACAAGAAATATATTTTATTTAAATTACTCCACACTTTAATTATTATGCTAAGAAATGGGATGTGATTACATTTCTTGTGTATATACACATTTTTTTCTTATCACTGATTATTTATGTATTTGTATTGTGTTTAGACACAATTAACACACCCTTAACCATGTTGGTATGCCAACATGGCCCTTTTTTCAGCTGAAAAAAAAACTAAGGGTTCTATTAATTTTTAGTTATATGATTCCCATTCGTCGTTGTTTCTGTAAAGATTTGGGTGTGAATTAGCTATTTACAGATAGTAAATATATTTTTAAAATGTTAATGATTTAGCGATATATAAGTGCCAACCTATTTCTAATTTCTAATTAATAAATCTGTTAACATTTAGTAGTCTAATCAAATAACAAAACCTAACCAATAATCTTGATTTTAGTTTTAAGTTACAAATTGTTTCCTAAATAGGTACTAAAAAAAATTTTTTTTGGCATTTTTTACATCTCTACATTCACAAAATATGACTAGGTAATACATGATGTACTACTTAATACATATATAATTAAGACTATCCAAGGTATCATGTAGGGCATAGGATCCATTAGAAAAAATATACCTTTTCTTATATATTCATGTAGGTAGGTAATAAAGCATAAATATGTAAAATCTATAAAATATAAAATTTTATAGATTTCTTAAGCCGAATATTCGTACGTTGGAGGTTTTTAATCTATTAGTTAGGAGCATATTATGTATATAGTATAAAGTAGATATTAATTTTTAAGGAATATACGTATTTTTGAAGTGCCTATTCTGGTTTTTCAAAAATTCTGGTTAGTGTCTTGGGACGTAACGTATAAGTGTCGCAACGGTTTATGAGCGCTCGGCAAAACTGGCGGGGATGTCTGCGCAGGTGTACACTCTACTCCCGCCAAACAGATCCAAAAAATGAATACTGCGCATTCAAGGTCAGCGCTCATAAACCACTGCGACACTTATACTTATGTCTAAATTGTAGAAACAAAAGAAGTAAGAAAAATAAACAGGGCCATGGTTTCGTGACTTAATTTAGACATTTCTGAGCATAACAACTTACTTAAACATTTCGAGAATTCAATGTCATTGTGCTACATCTACATAATAATATATGTCCACGCATGTAGATAAAAACCTGCCTATGAGGTCATTGGTTACCTTAATGTCGATGTAAAGGGACGATGTAAATGCTACTTTACCATATCATACAAATAGACTCAAAATTGAACAAATATGTTTAATATAAAGTTTCTTGGGACAGTTCGTGACATTACTTTGAAAGTAAAAGGACAACTCTTCGCAGCATAAAAACCTATAAATTGTTTATAAAATATTTAAAAAAAAAACATTAGTCTTAATTTATTTTTATTTCATATCTACTTATGTATTTTTAGAGGTTACTTATACCTACCTTCTAAATTTCTTGTAATCAAGCCAGAAAATCAATTAAAAACATTTGAAAACTTTGTGGTCCCGCTGCGCTCTCGAAGTGGGCATCAATTAAGGCGCCCAACAGCCAATTGTTTATCATTAGTGACTAATCCTGCTCATATTCAATCAATACCCAAAACTTTACCCACACACCTCCGCCCGCCGCTCCCCTCGTCGCGCGACATTTAATGACACCCGTGCAACGGCGCCACCAAGCTATTATAGCCCTTCCAAACAGTGCACAAGGGCCACTGTTCCCTGTACACGCCCACCGCGTTATATAGCACCGAGGATCTATAAAAGTTACGTCTGTAATCTAACATAAAACTCGGGCCGTTTAGATGCGAACGCGGCCACGGACGACACATCTCGACTCGCTCCGTACTTTTACCGAAATATTGCCGTGTTTTTTGTGTGAAACTTTGTGTTTTTTTGCTTGCAAATACGCGTCTTGTCAATGTGCACGGTTGGACGCCGACGCACGGCTCGCGCGTCCCACGCGGTCGTCTCTATTCAAACTTTGACGTCTACTCTCGACTCTAAATACCGCAGTAAGTACTAATTTCAAATATAAAAACGGCAAATTCCGTTCTAAACCGTTACCTGCGAATAAAAGCAAATTCATTGAAGCAGCCGAAATGTTAAGATTTTGTAGGCTCTAATGATGAATTACTACAATTATTAACATTTAAAAAAGTTGATAAACAGGTTCTGTGTTCAAACACGTGACATGACTTCGTCATTAAAACTGGAAGTTTTTTGTTTTAATGCAAATAATTTTTTTAAGGCGAGTCTATGAGTATAAAATTACAATAAAGACAATTTTTGATTAAATTGCGTTGATAAGGTGTGTTGAATGTCTGATAGGCTATTTCAGGGTTCCCCAAACTATTTTGGACAAGTGACCCCTTTTCAACAATGAACTGTTACCTCAGACCCCCATGGTCAAATTACCTACTTTTAAGACCAACCCCCTTATTCATAATGGTCCGCTAACTTAAAGCAGCTATCTATCTTAGTCTATCTTTAGTTTTTTCCTATTGGTACAAAATACCTAGGTACTAAGGTGCCAATTAGAAAACTTTGCACTTGGTTAAGTGAGTGAAGTTGATTTCATTTTCTCGTCAAAATTTAACAAAATAAAAAGACAATCCAATTCAGTAAATATCAAGTTTAATTTATAATTATTACAAATTAATACATAAAGCATCTTAAGTTGGTAGGAAATTATATTTTAAAAACTATTAATTCGCAAAGAGAAAATAAAACATTCAGTGCGATGGATGAACCTGGTGACTATCTACCAATCTAGCTACATCCGGTTCAATATTAGTGAGTTGCAGCCTTAAATCTCCACGTTCGTTGATTTTCAAACGGTTTCTTTGTTTTGTCAAAATGTTTGTTACCACACTGAAGCTTTTTTCAACTAGATATGATGATGGAAAAGCGATAAGGTATTTTTCAGCAATGTTCCACAATGTAGGATACTGTGTTTCAATTTTGCGTTGCAACCAGAACTTCTGATAGCCTTGGTTGAACTTTTGCTTAAGCTCTTCGTCTGTGCTGATGGTAATCAACTCTTCTTGCATTATCACATTGGCTTCTTCTATGGCTGTGGTGTTATACGGATTTATTATCCATTGAGGAATTTGTAAATTTAAAAGATCATCAAACCTCTCCGTAAAATCCTTGTGTAATGCGTCCAAGTGAGTAACATATAATAAAATGTCATCATCTTGAAGCATTTTTGGTAATTTTGACAAATGCGGAAACTGCGAATATTCTTTTCTGCCTAAATTTTGTTTATAAAGAACTAGTTTACCCACGAAGGCCGATATTATTGATTTTGTTTTAATCAAGTTAAGATCATCACCCTGTAGTTGCAAATTAACTTTGTTGAACATTCCAAAGATATCAGTCAAGTAATAAATATCTGTTTTACAATTGTTCAGATTTTCTTTCAAATTCGGATCTTTTTCTTGTAAAAACTCCAACACAGATTCAAAAAGGGCTGAAAATCTTTCTAAGCAAGAGCCTCTTGATAGCCAGCGAACTTCAGTGTGCAGAAGTAACCGAGTAAAGACTTCGTCGTTTTCGTCACATAGTTGAGCAAATAACCGAGAGTTCAAAGAATTGCTTCGAATCTTGTTGATAGCATTTATTACATATTGTAAAGACTTATGCAATCTAGGACTCAGCTTTTTTGCTGCTAAATGCTGCCTGTGAATCACACAGTGAATAACCAGTACATCAGGCAGTTGTCGCTTTAAGTGAGCTATAAAGCCACGATGACGACCAACCATAGACGGTGCACCATCAGTCGCAACAGAAACAATATTCTTCCATGGAATAGCTTTATCAGTAAAAAAATGTTCCACGGCCTGAAAAATCGATTCTCCTCTAGTATCAGTCTCTAAATATGCAGCAAAAATCAGTTCTTGGCACATATTTTCATCTTTGATAAATCGAACATATCCTAACAATAGAGCTTCATTGCCGGGTAATGTAGACTCGTCCAACTGGAGAGAGAATCTGCGGGTCTGTAAGAACTTGCATAAAATGTTTTCCACATCGCGTCCCATCTCATCTATGCGTCTCTGAACGGTGTTGTTGCTCAAAGGTATTCTCTTTAAAATATCATGTGCGGGTTTGTGCAATACATTGTTAAGGACCTCCGCAATGGCTGGTAAGATAAGCTGCTCTCCAATTGTATGGGGTTTCCCCGACTTCGCTATTAGTAAAGATATATTATAGGACGCTCGTAAACCATCATTGTCTCGAATAGATGATGACGCAAACATCGATCCTATGGATGGCCTTTTGTCTAGTTTTTCTTTCAGTGCTTGAAAATATGACAAGGGCTTACTTTTTTTGTTAGCATGTACTCTTGATAAGTGGTCATCCATTTTTGAAGGCTTCATGGCATCGTTACTAAATACTTTTTCACATATGAGACACATCGGGAAGTGTTGATTTGATGGAGATGCAATAAATCCGAACTTCAAGTAGTCCAAACTGTATTGTCTGCATTTTTTTTTCGTGTCCGCCATCATAAAACTTTCAGTAATTCTGCAAACAAAAAAATAAGGAACCTAAATAAAAAACAATAATAAACTGTTAAATTTGCACACTATCTTATTTTTATCACACTCAGTTAATGGATTCTTGTTAAGTATTACTGACTTACTCTTTGATAAACTTTGATACCTATATTGGGAAGTAACTACAGTAGGTAATTAGGTATAGAAACTTCGTATTAGGTAATTAGGTAGAATAAGAACGAAAACCAAAGACTTAAGTGTTAGTAATTTTTACAAATACAATTATACATACCTATTTAAAATATGTTGTATGTTGTGTTTAACACTTTTTCAGTCACTTTACTTCACTTAATTTAGCTTTGTAATAAGTTTGTAATCTCTTGAAATAAATGAGTACTTAGCTATATGAGTTTTTATCGTTCAAGCTCCAACGAATTTCAAAACGCAAATGAACTTTCAACCTAAATGCAAGCTCGTTAAATAGTAAAATATCAGGAACATGTTTGGACTTGATCATGAATTCGTTCGTCTTAATTCGCGTAAAGCCGCTATCACACTATTCAATTTGAACGATTCCAATTTAGGAAATCGGAAGGTGTGATCGCAGTTAGAACAGATTGGATTCAATTAAGAGTTTATCCATTTTCAACTCTATATCTTCGATTTAGAAATCAATTTAGCGTAGTGTGATCACGAGCTCACTACTTAGATTCCTAAATAGGAATCGTTCAAATTGAATAGTGTGATAAGCACTTTATCGTCAAATAGAGAGCAAGTCAAAACGCCGCTGAAAGACGTACGCTCCAACTCAATCTTGCACAAACTTGTCCACATAGACTTGCCGAGTTTTTCATCTTGTACGAACTTGAAACTTTACATTCCTGGAACATTATTTCCTACAAAAATATTAATTATTCTTAGTACACGTAACACAACATAAACAATACAGTAACTACCTACTTACCTATCTTGAAAGTTTTAAATAAGAACTTGTGTTAATATAATAGGGGTCGATTTTTAGACCTCGTCGACCCCCAAAATCACTTTTCGTTTATGTCGACCCCTAGGAAACCGATATCGACCCCAAGGGGTCGATATCGACCACTTTGGGAATCCCTGGGCTATTTGGTAACATAATTAAATATTTCATTAGAATATAAGATAATAACTGTTAGATAGGTACTAACTTAGATCTATTCTTATTTGGACGCAGGTATTTCAATTTACGTGAAAAACATAACAAATATTTCTGCCAATATAATAAATTCAATGAAAAAGGTAATTGCGACAATTAAATAATATAATTTACAAAATAATTAGTTATTTATAATATAAGAAAATGTTATAATTTTCTAATACATAACATGTGGCGCCATCTTTCATAAGCATAACAAACTTCCCATTAAGTATTTGGCTAAAACTTTATGACAACTTGACCAGTAAATTCCTTGCTTCACCTCTCTGTCTAATGTATGCACGAATTGTATACCTCACCTTTTCTCTTGCCAAACATGAATGACAAGAACGGTGCACTTGATCAATCTAAATACAACTTTCGTGAGTACGTGATAGGGTTGCATGTGCAATGCAAATAAATTTGTTTAGTTTGTACTAAAGATGTTACCTTTCCGTTGTTGAGTACATATCGAAATATAGTTGTCTCGCTCGCACTCTCACCGTTCTCTCTTTTTGGTATAAGTAGTAGTATATATAGATATCTCGTTCGCAGGGAGATAAGCAGATGTCTGTTGTTTGTAACGATTCTATATGAGATGTTGGGGAGGCAGATGTACCACCATCATGAAATAGGCGGGGCGTTTCGTTCAGTTCCTAGTTTGATACTATTATGGTGGTATTGATAAACTTATTTTATTATGTTATCTTTTTAATATATAAAAGGCGATGTGTGTGTGTATATGTTTCCTATGGACTCCAAAACCGCTGAACCGATTTTGATGAAACTTTCAATATTCAGATTCAGAAATTGGATCGGTTAAGATGCAGGTTATAAATGAGTTAAAAAAATAATAATGAAAATTTAAAATAAACCACGTTTCGCTTATATTTACTTACGTCAAAATAAAAGATTTACTTTCACTTTAATTTATTTTAATTCTTAATAGAATTAAAGGAGAAAACTAATTTAATTAATTTTTATTGCTTTAGTAGAAAGTGTAATAAAGTAAAGGAAAAGCTGGAATAGATATACTTAATATCTGCAACATTTACTATTATGAATAAAACAGATGCAAATTATATAAATAAATCTTTCTCATTTATCAACTCTTTCCATTAATGAAAACCGTATCACAGCTGTTATTATCCTAGACTTGTGAGGGGCTAATTGTTTTTTTTTTTGGCATGGTTTACCACAGACAGTTATATAAAATGATTGGAATGTTATATATTTTCTTTGTTGACAAGATTATTTCAAAATTCAATTAATTTTTGATGTTTCAAATATAGACGAAGGCCAGACATAGACTAGAACAAACATAATACCCATGAGTCTAGAATGTAAATATGTAGTTATCCATATTCTTTATATTTATAGATATAAGTAAAATAAAACCTCTGTTCGTTTCTGTCTCTTTCTCAATTAAATTCTAAGCCATCCAACGTGTTTTGATACAATTGTCACTATTCGAAAGTGCGATAAACGATGAATGTTTGTGTAGATACTTTTCAAAAAAAAAAATTGTATCTGTACGAAGCCGGAGAGTTCACTATAAATATTATCAAAATTGTTTATTTTAATCTTTATTATATTAAAGTTCTGATAACTATTATCATTTGTACCTATTACTTTTCTCGCGACTGGGACTAGATTGATTATTACAGTAGGTAAGTATTTATATTAATTTTGTTACACATAATTTTTATGTTTGTGGGTTTTATATTTGTGGGGTGATAAGTTGAAATATAGATATTAATTATGTAGTTAATATTGGTTGCACTAGTTTATTTATTTTATAACATATTCGATAATTAAAATACGTGACTTACAGACTTAAGACGAACGACTAATCATAAACTACAGACTATACCATAAACAATACACTATACACAGAATAGGAAATTAGAGATACACAGATACACCACACTCTCCCCATAGAGGTTTAATTTAATAGGTGGACGAGATGCTCTTAAAGATCTTCTCACAGCCTCAAGAACATTACTCTTAGTGACTACAGGCGGAGGCTGTAATAACCTTGGACTTACTGGGATTAAGGGTGGTGCATTGACTGGACTATTAATACTTAGTACAGGTAACTTGGAATTGACAAACTTAAATTTAATACACAGTATGGAGTTACATTTGATACTATAGGACCTGAGGCAACATATTGTTCTCTCTCCTGCGAAAAAAATAAGATCATAATTTGAATTTATATTACTAGTTAATGGAGTAAGGGTTATTTGATTCAAGTGGGCTTTTTTAAGAACCCCATTAACAGAAATTAAATAAATTGTGGTACTCAAAACTCTTACTATTTTACCATTGACAGGTGAAGTCTGACCGAAACGTACTAAAATATCTACAATCATTTTCACGAAAATGTGAATAAGTAGAAACATTCTTTTTCTCATTATTATGTATAGGGTTTAACATTGTATAGATTTATACATCATAAGCATTGAATTTGGTGACTTTTCATTAACAGTTTTTTCTGTTTTTCTATATGACAATAAAAAATTATAAAGCTGAAATTCTGTTGAAAAAGCTGAAAGCTGAAATATCAAAATTCTGAAGACAATTGCTATCTACTATATAAAAATAAGTCGGGTTTTCCTTCCTGACGCTATAACTCCAGAACGCACGAACCGATTTCCACGGTTTTGCATTCGTTGGAAAGGTCTCGGGCTCCGTGAGGTTTATAGCAAAGAAAATTCAGGAAAAATTTCAACAGAAAAGCGGGTCAACAGAACAGCCATCTGGTGGCGAAACGGAGTTCGCCGGGTCAGCTAGTTATCTAATAAAATTCTATTAAGACCTTTTTTAAAAATTTGTACATTTCTTTCAGCTAACCCATTGCTCTGTGGGTGGTATGGTGGAGCATTAGTTACTTTAATGTTAGGTGGTAAGTTTATTACAGAAATCAATAAACTTAAAAGAATCAAATGGTGTATATAAAGGAAGTGACGGATCATAATGGATTAATAATTTTTCTTTAGATAACTCAAACGACTTTTGTTGAATGTCTGACCACTGCCACTTAACATTCTTTTCTGTTAACTCTCTTAAAGGTTTTGTTAAGGTATACTTAAGTTTCCTATATATCTATTATAAAAATTTAACATACCTAAGTAAGATCCCAACTCTTTGACATTTTCGGGTTTTTTACACTTTAAAATAGCTTCTACTAATGATGGACTAGGTTTCCTACCAAGGAATATCGCAAGATACACAAATACATTATATATAATTTATGTAAATAGTATTTAAATTTAATCTTTACAAAATACAATCTATTTCTTCATTATTGATCTGTGGTTGTTGTTGTGATTGAACATTTTCATAACAATTTACTTTAATATCATTGATATACTTGTTACGGCATTTATTAGAAACGTGACCAAATTTTTTACAATTAATATAACATTGCCAATTTTTGGCTGGACACATTTGTGGATTGTGAAACCTACCACACCTATAACATGAAGGAAACTGTGACTGCTTATGTAGACATGGACTAGAATATACGTGATTTGACTCATTATCACTGTACCGACTGGGCCGCAATGGACGTCTCAACTGACTGGACTAAAATGGACGATAACGACTTGACTTGACTAGTAAAATTACTTGACTTGGGATATACCTATTCTAGACTCTACTTGTTCTACTGTCCTATTGTGATTGTGCTGTTTGCTGGCTATTTTGTTAATAACACCATTACTCTTTTCATGAAAATTTTTGACTTGATTTTGCACTGTCTTTTCTTGTAAAAATAATTAAGGATACTTATTGTATCATATATTAAGGATACTTAAAAGTTTTTTTCTTATATGTTCTGACTTCATTCCATAAATTAATTGATCCCTTAACGCAATAGAAATGTGTTCATCACTGAACTTGCATTTAACAGCTATTTCTTGTGATGCACTTATACCTATACTCTGACGCTGACTCGTTATCTTATTGCATTCGATTCGATGGAAAACATATCTGTTTGTAGATTCTAATCCTGGAGGTTCATGTTTCATTTCCAGAATTTGACATACTTGGTCTATAGTTTTGGTGTTTGGTTTACTTGGGAGACAGGCAATATGTAATATGTAATAGTTAGTAATACCGATGTGGGTTAAAAATAATGACTTCTTTGTTGCATCCTCGACTATTTTATTTAACGAACAGTATTCTTCATACAATTCTTTCCAACTTTGAAGACTGACTTTGCCATCGAATGGCGGACCTGAAAATAACACGTACCTTGTACAGTTTAACCATCACCTAGTCGCCAATTTTATTTTTGTGGGTTTTATATTGTGGGGTGATAAGTTGGAATATAATTATGTTGTTAATATTGGTTGCACTAGTTTATTTATTTTATAACATATTCGACAATTAAAATATACTTGACTTACAGACTTAAGACGGACGACTAATCATCATCATGAGTCTGTAGACTATACCATAAACAATACACTATACACAGAGTAGGAAATTAGAGATACACAGATACACCATAATAATATTCATAATTATAGTCATTTATATATCGGATGTTGAAAAACATATTCAGACACACGCCATGAATCAATTGATGAAAAGTGGCATTGTAAACAAAAGCAATATTGTGGGGTCGACCCGGATAGGATAACAGATTATAGGATAGGGGAACGGGCTCTGACTAACACGGTTCATTCACACATGGACCGAAACGTAATATAAATACATACGAATTAAATTAGCACAGGTACCCTCCATATTAAAATTTCCTACAGTAAAAAACAACATATTATTTGTATTGGTGATACCTAATGCTTTTACCAATTAAATATTGCCATTAATTATTTAAAATTTAAAATATAGATTTAAAAGATTGTTTTTTATTTTCTCTCATAATTACCTATGTACCTAGTAATACAGTATTTATACTATAATAAATAAATGTGTTTCAGTGTCAGGTTTTCATTTTATTAAATTATTCCTTCGTAAACTAGAAAATGGGCTGATGATCTTCAAACATTTTAACATAATTATCGTCTATAAAATATAGCTAAAAACTATCTCGATTGCGTCAGATTTAAAACAAAAAAAGGGGATCAAAATCTGTTGATCCGTTTGGGAGCTACGATGCACAGGCAGACACACAGATACACAGATCAAACTTACATAGGTACCTATACCTAACACCTCTTCTCCTTTTTTCTTTTTCTTCTCCTTTTCGTCTTTTGTTTTGGGAGTTGGGGGTTAAAAATAAATAATTATGCTATTTAGATAATAATTTTTTCAGATGATCTAAATTTCGTGAACTTGAAAATTAAGTATCATGTAGCTATTTTTATTTTAATTTATTGGGTACTCTTACAATAATTTAATAAAACTTACTCAATATAACTTATCTTACTCAATATAAATTACTTAACTTACTTTATATAACTTAATTTAGTAATATAAAGAAAGTAAGTAATATTAAGTAATTCCATAAAAAGTTTTTTTTTTAAATTAATCAGACGTTGAGTAAGTATTGTGGATTAAAAATAAGTTTGTCACTTATTATAATATACGTTTCTGGCGTTGTGAAAGTTAAATGAACTTTAGGGGTGGATTGCACCGTAGGCTTGGTTATTGTTAAAGTCAAAACTAACTTTAGCGGTGACTTTAACGGTGACAGTCGAAATTAACAATCGCATGTTGCACCATGATATTGTTCGTCACTGTCAAAGTTAAAGGGGTTGCCATTATAAAAACATATAATTTTCGTAAGTTGTTGTGGTAATAATTTTTTTATTATGGCAACATTCAGTCACGTGTCACAAAACAAATTCGAATATTTGAAGTTTTGTGTTTTTAACGTGTTGAAGGAGTAAATAAAGCATTTTATTTTGTACATCAAAATAATGGATCGAGCACCGATGAAATTATTATGGCAGACTACCGCTTAAAGTAAGTTTACCTACATTTTTTCTAATGTGTTAGACCTTGATTAACTAGATTTATTTACTTACTTTAGATATGAGTGCAATAAACGCCACGCGTACTAAGCTGTAGCTTTATTATAATAAATACCTAATTATAAATTGATCTTAATACACCAGCTGTATTTAATTTACAATAAAATTCATTAATATACTATATTGCACACAGACATATTACGTACCTTCATAATCCGGTACATCTACTCTACTCATTGTTTTACATTATTGGGTTTTAGAGAACGCAAGGAAGAAGTTAATAGACTTCAAATACTTGTGGACATTGGACAAACACAAAAATGTATACATTTTCGGAATCGATCAATTCGAGGTTGATAAACTTTTTTCTTTCGCATTTCGGCCACTATATTGTATTCACTGTCATCATCAGAAGAACTAGATTCCCATAGTATATCACGGACTAAAGACATGATATCAAAATTTTCACACAAAAACAAAATACTGAAATTGACAGTTGACTTAACCGTAACAATAACATTGACCGGCCAATATTGAGCGGTTACCGTTAGCGTTAAGTTATGACGTCATTTTAACTGTTGTAAAAATGGTGCAACGCATATTATGCTTAACCGAAGATTTAACGGCTGGTTTGGATATGTTTACCGTTAAAGTTAGATGGTGCAACCCACCCTAGGTATGTTAAAGTTAAATGAGAAATAAGGATTGTGGCGTTTAGTTCCGTGCTTTCACGTTATAATTAATGGCAGCACTGTAGTCCGTAGTTCGTTTAAATCGTCCAAGTTAAATCTATATTATATAAAAGGCAATGTGTGTATATATGTAGGTATGTTCCCTATGGACTCCAAAACCGCTGAACCGATTTTGATGAAATATTCAGATAATCTTCAGATTAGTCCAGCATGTAATCCTGTGAAGTTTGGTAGCGATCGGACGAGGTCGAAGTCGCGGGCATCAACTACTTAGTAGTTAAATAAATATTCTTGTAACAATTTATTATTCTTTTGTTAGGAGAAATAATATTATCATGAGATCATTAATAGTCATAAATGATCAATAAAACATTTATTAATAACTAAAAAAACATTTAAAGCAAGTTAAATTAGTATTTACTATTTATAATTTGATTAAAAATAATTCATATTTATTCTAACATTCAGTTCAAAATTTTTACACGTTCAGCGCCATCTAGTGTCGAGTGGCAGAACTACGACGACAGAACTTGTTACAACGCACACACATAGACGTCTTAACATGTTTCTTATCCCCATGTATTCATTATACAAACACATTTGCATAGCCTTCTTAAGATATGAATTTAATATAATACGTGAAGCGAAAACTTCGGATCTCTTTTTTTAGTCAATTTATTTGTGAACTTATTATCATTTTTAGTTTAAGTATTAGATATCAATAAAAATTTGGAAATGAGTCTTTTTTTTCATCGTGGTCAAATTTTGACTCAGTAAGTAGATATTTATAAATATGCTTAACAATTGTTAAAGAATTAGTCAAATGACGAAAATACAGATTTGATATTTTTGCTTTTTCTTTGCTCTGTTTAATTAAAATGAAACAAGCAAATAATTTTATTTTATTAAAGACACGACTTCGTTTCAACCTTTATTATTGAAATTAATTTAGTTTGTATTAATTTCTTCAAATTTGGATTTTATATGACCTAAACTTATGTTTATGATTTATGTCTTAACTTATGTAAAAAAAAGTATTGTACCTACTTATAGAAATTACAATAGAAATAAAGAGCAAGTTTAATTTATAAGCTTAAACTTAAATAATACAAAAACCTTTGGTATTAGGTAATACTTATTAATGTTTTAGAATAATCCGTTTATTTGCTTAGATAACATTAACATTAAAATATTCAATTCCTTGGCACAATGCAAACACTTCTTGCTAACAAAATCTCCTGACTTTTTTTTTTATTTTTCCGTTTCTTTTTTTACTTAAAAACTAACAACTGTAATCATTCCTAACACAATGTTTTGTAGTTGCGGTGACCCGTAAAAAACTGGAGCAAAAACCTGCAAAACGCATACCTTTTTTTAAGTTAAACGGAATTCTTTAAAGGGTTGCGTTGCAATATGTTAAAAGGACGACTCATTTATGAATAGTGCCTATAAATACACAATAGTGTCACATTGGGTTTTAACAGTCTATAAAAATAACTGTACACGCCTGATACCCAACGTTAGTTTAGTTCTAATTTCTTTCTTACCGAGTAAAGTCATTACTTTAAGCAATTTTGTGTAGCGATAAAGTTTTAATTATAAAAACGGATAGTCCGTTATGGTGGTGTAATGAGTTTAAAATACCTTTGTAAATCTATATAGCATTTTTTAATTAAGTGTTAATTTATAAAGATAAGAGTTCATTAAGCACCTATTACTTTAGTGCAATTTTTTAGCTTAAAGTGTCCAGTGATAGTTTTAATTGTGTAAGAAGTGAAAATACTTATTCAAAATATTGAATTACAGTTTTTAAGAGATTTAAAGTAAGTACTGACTCACAAATTATTTATTATTATTTTAAGAGAAAATGAAATATAAAAGGTTTTTCTTGTTCTTTTAGATTGCTGTTTTTGAAACAATTATTGACCTTATTCTAATGAGTAGGTAATGATTTTATGATCTACTAACAGAATAGACAATGATTTTATAAATAGGTGAAAATTCTAAATAAGTATATTTCAGTCATATTAAACTTAATATGTGGAAATTCAAACTTAAATACCTTATTTATTACGGCAAAACACTTTATTCTACATGAAACAAGAACCAATATTTTTAAGTTGCAAATTGGATTTCATAACTCATTTGCCTATAAATTACAATATGCAATATACCTAGATTATTACAATTTTCATGTTCATAAAATTTTAGAAACTTAAACTAGCATAAATTACATAATAATTTATCTATTTTCCCATCAAAATAGGCTTGCAACTAACAATTAGGAAGGTAATAAGTATTCAAAATCTAAATGACCATAAATTTAAGAATAATTAATCTATTTTTCTATCAAATGAGTCTCGCAATTAACAACTAGAAAGATAATTCATTTGTTGAGTGATAGTATGATAATGAGTATTTTACTAATTAATAGATACACTTTTACCCTTTTTTTAAGTATACTGTTAATTCACATACATCTGAAGTGTTATTTGGTATTGTAAGTAGGTAGGTACATAAATCAGAACTTTAGTAAGTTCGATGAGTTTTCAAAACTAATTAACAATTGTGTATTCAACTCAGTTGTCTGAATCAGGAGGTGTCTGGTGTTACGTCAATGCACCTTGCTTTCAGAATTTTAATTTTAAATTAAATTTTAGTAGCACTGTGACGTTTTCATTGGAACCATCTTAAATATTTATGTACTCCTATCCTATTGTTTTATAGGATTATTACCTATAAAACAAATATAGATGTGCTCTTTTGTTTTTTAATAATTAGAAACACTTTATTAACAAAAGTAAAATATTTATATAATGTCCACACCATCATATTGTAGTTTAGTATAATATTAGTAGGTATAGAATTTAGTTTTGAAGACATATATTGGGCAGCTCTGTCTGGCGGCATGTATTGTATTCTGAGCACGGAATGTCAGAGCACATTTTCCTATCCTCTCCTGATCTCTTAACCTTTATCCTACTAAGGTCATAAACTTACTTATAGACCCTTGCTTGTGTTAAAAGATGTTGATAGATTGTTGCTAGCTATCACAAAGTGAACCGAAAGCCAGTTTGATAATTTTTAACTAAAAGAAAATCAAAGTGTTCCTTACAATATAGTTTAAAATTATTTCAAACTCATAAAGGCAATATAAATGCAAACTTCATATAGGGGGAGGTCCCCGAGAACCGGACACTTAAGGAATAACAAAAATAAAAAAAATTGTGTAATAGACTAATTTGTTTATTTCTCTTTAATAAGCTCTCAACTATATACCTACATATAGATAATACCTATATACCCCGCAATTAACTTGGGAGAAGCTTCCTAACCGTGGCACAAGAACTGTGGCGCGCTTCTTCGCACTGATTCAAATCCCATTAGACATATATCAACTTGATCATCAAATTCAAAGTGAATAGGCAAAACAATAGATAGGTGTCACCGCCAAATTTCAATGTGAATTAGTTGCATCGTAATGACTAGATATTTTTAGTGTCAAAATTATTGTCTAGCTTGTTTAATCTGTGAGGGACAATGTATAGGAAAACTGTCTTAAATGGGTTTTATATTTACTTATGAACTTATTCTTGTCTTATATTCCTTATAATTATAAATACCTACTTATTCTTGTCTTCCTTATAAGTAAAGATGGCATTGTTTTTTTTTTTTCAATTAGGTATAAAAAGCATCGAGTGTCCATTACAATTAGATAGATACGACCTAGTTCTCTTGATAATAGTAAATACATAAATAGCAATGGTCATGCGGCTGCAACATTGTTTGAGTATGTACGCCATTAGTTTCCATTGAAGCGCTCAATTAACGAAGCGGTTCCATTTCATGTCCTTGTAAGTGCATTCAATTAAAATACTACAATGTAGCGGTATAGTATCGCTCATGTGCTGTGTTGCCTAGTAGGAAACACAGGTGGATTTGTCGAAGCGGTAATTGGTTAGGGCGGGCTCAGCCGACGGTCACGCGAACTTGCGTGCCGCTGCTCACTCAGCATCAGGCAAAACTGCCTACCTACGTCTACAACCACGCCATGTTCTCATACATAACTTCTCAAATTATTATTACGCATAAGTTTTTTCACAGGCGAGCAAGAGTCAAATTTGTATTCACCAAATTAAGGGTCAAATTAAACATTTACCAAGTTAGTACCTATAGTACAATTTAGTTCTAAATTAAATGTTAACTTTCGTTTACTTCCATTACCTATATACCATATGTTTGATAAGTAAAAAAATTTAATGCTCAAAAATAATTTTATTTAAAAAAAATCAGTAATGCTATAGAATAAGTTTTTTTTTTCATGGTTAATGCATTGTATTCATTCGCCTGCAACGAAACATAGTATTATAAGTTTACTAAAACAATTAAATTAATTGATTATAATTTCTAAATATACTAAATATACTAATATACTAAATATACTAATATCCAGACTATTTATGTAATACCTATATTTCGTTTTAGGCGAATGAATAAAATGCATTAGGTAAGTTATGTTGTGAAATGATAATAATTATTATATAGGTATTTATATGATAGTAATTTTTATAAGACTATCAAAGACCTTAAATTCAAATTAAAATTGCATATCCATTTTACTTTCAGTGAGTGAATGTCACTTTATATTTATCTTGATTAAAAATCTTCTCTCGAATCAGCATGTGGCAAAACACATTACCTATGCTTTCGCAAAATCACTGATACCATCAAAGGAAAAACGTTTGTTAATCTATAGATAGCATGTAACGTGATATTCCAAATGCAACATTTATTAATGCATCGTTAAATTGCACTTTATTATAGATATTCATGTGACAAGAAAACGATAGTTACAAAAAACTTATTTCCGTCTGTACTGAAAGTTGTTTGTAATTAATTAAAAATGTATTTCTTCTTATGTCTTTTGAGAAATATTACAATGAAGAATTTTCATTGATTTTTTAGATAACAGGAAAATTTATAAATAATATTTTACAAATGAAATAATATTCCCTTATACCTACAGACCTAACTTTATATACTAGGCTATAACATATAAGATTATTTATTTAATTCTACTTTCAATCTGAAAGAGGTGGTCAATATAAAATATAAAAAAAACAATTTAAGCTTAGGTATATATTTATTTATCCTCATTACAAGCTTAGGTACATGAGAAATTGTAATAAAAAAACTTACATACATTAAATAGATAGCCAAAAAAATTAAATTGAACAATATTATTCTTGATCACTGCCATCTAAACAAACCATTCGAACTTAAAAGCCTATTTATTTCAATTTACAAACAATAAAAGAAAATTGTGACTTGAGTGTTCTATGTAAGCACTTATGATGTGACTGTGGGCATTGATGATTAAAAATACACTAAAAATTGTTTTATTATTTATACATAATATTTTTATTTAACTTGCTATTTATATAAGTCTTGAATTTTATAAACAACAAAAACGCTAAGTTTCTTGTAACTTTCAAGTGTTAGTTCACGTCAAAGAATATATTAACTCAAGGAAAGAATTTAAATAGCTCTTCCAAGTCTCCGTATATTTAAGGTCTAACATTAAGTTGACCTTTACATATTTTATCTGGAGAGGGCTTAATCGTCGACCCACGATCCTTGAGTGCTCAACCCGTACCAATATAACCTGGCCTCTCTAATCCCCGGTAAATCCAAGGAATTTCACTTTACGAGGTAAAAGTAACGACCCTTCGTAGGTCTTTTGAAACTGGTTAGAATGTATTACGATATATCTACAGTGAACCTTATCTGGAGTAGAAACTTGACATATTATTTCATTCTTTTACTAGGTAAGTATACTCAAGAATACCGATGACTGATTGACGGGAAAAGTGTTTTACGTCTTAAAAAGAATCTTAAATAATGAAAGATTTATGCCAATAACTAGCTGGTGCCCACGACTTCGTCCGCGTTGAAAAATATTAAGTAGCCTATCCTGTGTCCCGTACGTCCAAATGTTTATCTACCAAGTTTCATGAAAATCAGTTAATTCGTTTCAGAGTTATGGAGGAACATACATACATACATACATACATACAATACCTACACTTACATATTTATTATTAGTATTGATGATATCTAAGTACTTTTACACATGTCTACAAATTTTGTCGAAACGTCCCTTACTTAATTTACTAAATTATCCTATGCCCGCCTTGACCCTTTTCCTTTATAAGATCAGCATCGGTAGCGGATTTGCACCCTACTGGAGTTACTCGTGATTTAAGCGACGGTCAAGTGAAGCTTTAGTTTGCCGGCTAATCATTAAATAAAAAATTCAAAATAATAAACTAGAATTTCTGTTAAGGTAACAAATTCACATAAGAAAATCTGAATAAAATTTAGTTTTCATGAAAAAAAAAAAGCTTTAGTAAGTAAGTAGGTATATAAAAAATCTACCGTAATTTAAGACAGTCACCCTTATTTTGTATCATTCACTTTATGAATAACGCAACCGTTATAGACATATTAACCTTTAAAATCAAATATCTCAATTGTGAAATTTGATTTTAAAGGTTAATATGTCTATAAGGGTTGCGTTATTCATAAAGTGAATGATACCAATATAACCAATATATTTTTCATTCGTAAAAACTTTGGTAAGTATCTAATTATACAAAATTCCAAATTGAACAAAATTAAACCTGTTATAAAAAGGTCTTGTTTAGAAGTAATTACACATAGGTATGATGTGTTTAACTAAATAAAGAAAGAGAAAAATAAAATTTACATACTGGATATTCGTCTCAATTAACAATTCATTTTTTCTTCAGCTTTACTCATAATTCTTTCGTATTTATTGCTAAATACTAGCTGGCAAGGATAAGAAAATATAGTACATTTAAAACAAATAAACCTTTTCCAGATAATCCGCCTCATTTGCATTGAACCGGAAAACTGTTGATTTAGAAAAAAAATCTACATTCGCTCGTAGTTATGTTTGTAAATTTTCCCTCTGACCTACTTGAGTATTTGCATGACCAACACCTTTTGAGCCACCTTTCTTCTTTCAGCCTATGAACATATTATAGACTAAAGTATATTTTCAGAGGTCTACGTAAACTGGTTCTGTTGTCTCTGGTGGATCGATAGAAGCCTGGCAGGTCGCCCGAGCTTCGTTCCCGCATTATTGTTATTACAAAATGTCAGTACCTATCGGCTTCATATTGATGCTGAGCCTAGTAATACGATGAAATGAGACATGAACAACGTAAATACATTGAGAGATTGAACTTCGGATAGTGTATTAGCTACTTATAGAGAGCAATAAGATAAATATAGAAATCTTTGTTTCTTCTACAATATTTTTTACATATTTGTTAATTGGGTTTTAGTTCTTTTTTTAGAATTTTTTCTTTTATTAGTTATACTCTCTTTCATAAATACCTGGGTATACATATTGTTGATCATTAGAAAACTAACTCACATGTTTTTGTTTATGATAAATGTTGATAGGCAGGTTGCTGGCGGTGCACTATGGCTGGTGTCTGTCAGTATAAAAAATGTCTGGTATTCTTACAGAGCATGAAACTCAACAGCAACGTGTTGTTTTCACAGTGGGTTTAGTCATTTTCATGACTGAAAAGCAGTTCTTCTTATATATGGTTATAGACACCAATAAAAAATCTTAACAGTGTTGTACCTAGTACTAGCGACTAAATAAGGCTTCTTTAGACTGGGATGCAATTAACTGAATGGCACAAAATGCCTAAAATAACTTATCATAGTACAAATATTTACATTTGAACATTGTGAAGGAAATCATCTATCCTTTTGAAATTTTTCGAATGTAAAAATCGCATCAAAATTGGTAGCACAGTTACAAAAATAGACATAACTACCTATTAGATCTAAAATCCAAGATAAGATTATTAAAATAGAGATAGATACAGATCAGATCTATCAATCTAGATATAGTTATTTTATTTAAGGTATCTTAAATATTATTGAACTAGCACATGACACATGAGCATTCACCGAATAATCCCATATTTTTATTTGTTTAGGTTATTATTTGCTCATTCCGTGATAGGTCACAAGCCTGCTGCAGTCTGGCATATATGTGGGTTGCACTGCGATCGAAAGCGAAATATAAAAACGTCCCACAGGGCCGTCAATTCACATATCATATTATAATATATGTATCCTAAACGATCTCGCCCATCTACAACAATGTTGTGAGGAGCCCACGCGGCATTCAATAATATATTTAACCCAAGACTGGTTAGTTGCATATCTACATATGCATTATGAAGTTACCAAACGAAGAAGTTCGATATCGCCTCTCTTAATTACCGATAATACTTTTGATACATAATATTATGGGACAAAATATGATCAGCGACCGGTCCGATAATCGTGATATAATTCGTTCAGGAGAATGTACCAAAATAGAATGAACCATCGTCGCTGTAAAGCGTGTAGTGCCCTCTTGCTCTGTCCAATCAATACTTTGTTGCAGAGTGAGGCGGAGACCGCGTCTGCAACTGTAGCTCGCCTTTATTTAAACCGTCAACTATTTAGAATGTAGGTACTGCTGGAATTCTCTTCATTAAGGAGATTAGAATGTCCGTCTGTCTATGGCAGGGTTCCCCAAACTATTTTGGACAAGTGACCCCTTTTCAACAATGAACTGTTACCTCAGACCCCCATGGTCAAATTACCTACTTTTAAGACCAACCCCCTTATTCATAATGGTCCGCTAACTTAAAGCAGCTATCTATCTTAGTCTATCTTTAGTTTTTTCCTATTGGTACAAAATACCTAGGTACTAAGGTGCCAATTAGAAAACTTTGCACTTGGTTAAGTGAGTGAAGTTGATTTCATTTTCTCGTCAAAATTTAACAAAATAAAAAGACAATCCAATTCAGTAAATATCAAGTTTAATTTATAATTATTACAAATTAATACATAAAGCATCTTAAGTTGGTAGGAAATTATATTTTAAAAACTATTAATTCGCAAAGAGAAAATAAAACATTCAGTGCGATGGATGAACCTGGTGACTATCTACCAATCTAGCTACATCCGGTTCAATATTAGTGAGTTGCAGCCTTAAATCTCCACGTTCGTTGATTTTCAAACGGTTTCTTTGTTTTGTCAAAATGTTTGTTACCACACTGAAGCTTTTTTCAACTAGATATGATGATGGAAAAGCGATAAGGTATTTTTCAGCAATGTTCCACAATGTAGGATACTGTGTTTCAATTTTGCGTTGCAACCAGAACTTCTGATAGCCTTGGTTGAACTTTTGCTTAAGCTCTTCGTCTGTGCTGATGGTAATCAACTCTTCTTGCATTATCACATTGGCTTCTTCTATGGCTGTGGTGTTATACGGATTTATTATCCATTGAGGAATTTGTAAATTTAAAAGATCATCAAACCTCTCCGTAAAATCCTTGTGTAATGCGTCCAAGTGAGTAACATATAATAAAATGTCATCATCTTGAAGCATTTTTGGTAATTTTGACAAATGCGGAAACTGCGAATATTCTTTTCTGCCTAAATTTTGTTTATAAAGAACTAGTTTACCCACGAAGGCCGATATTATTGATTTTGTTTTAATCAAGTTAAGATCATCACCCTGTAGTTGCAAATTAACTTTGTTGAACATTCCAAAGATATCAGTCAAGTAATAAATATCTGTTTTACAATTGTTCAGATTTTCTTTCAAATTCGGATCTTTTTCTTGTAAAAACTCCAACACAGATTCAAAAAGGGCTGAAAATCTTTCTAAGCAAGAGCCTCTTGATAGCCAGCGAACTTCAGTGTGCAGAAGTAACCGAGTAAAGACTTCGTCGTTTTCGTCACATAGTTGAGCAAATAACCGAGAGTTCAAAGAATTGCTTCGAATCTTGTTGATAGCATTTATTACATATTGTAAAGACTTATGCAATCTAGGACTCAGCTTTTTTGCTGCTAAATGCTGCCTGTGAATCACACAGTGAATAACCAGTACATCAGGCAGTTGTCGCTTTAAGTGAGCTATAAAGCCACGATGACGACCAACCATAGACGGTGCACCATCAGTCGCAACAGAAACAATATTCTTCCATGGAATAGCTTTATCAGTAAAAAAATGTTCCACGGCCTGAAAAATCGATTCTCCTCTAGTATCAGTCTCTAAATATGCAGCAAAAATCAGTTCTTGGCACATATTTTCATCTTTGATAAATCGAACATATCCTAACAATAGAGCTTCATTGCCGGGTAATGTAGACTCGTCCAACTGGAGAGAGAATCTGCGGGTCTGTAAGAACTTGCATAAAATGTTTTCCACATCGCGTCCCATCTCATCTATGCGTCTCTGAACGGTGTTGTTGCTCAAAGGTATTCTCTTTAAAATATCATGTGCGGGTTTGTGCAATACATTGTTAAGGACCTCCGCAATGGCTGGTAAGATAAGCTGCTCTCCAATTGTATGGGGTTTCCCCGACTTCGCTATTAGTAAAGATATATTATAGGACGCTCGTAAACCATCATTGTCTCGAATAGATGATGACGCAAACATCGATCCTATGGATGGCCTTTTGTCTAGTTTTTCTTTCAGTGCTTGAAAATATGACAAGGGCTTACTTTTTTTGTTAGCATGTACTCTTGATAAGTGGTCATCCATTTTTGAAGGCTTCATGGCATCGTTACTAAATACTTTTTCACATATGAGACACATCGGGAAGTGTTGATTTGATGGAGATGCAATAAATCCGAACTTCAAGTAGTCCAAACTGTATTGTCTGCATTTTTTTTTCGTGTCCGCCATCATAAAACTTTCAGTAATTCTGCAAACAAAAAAATAAGGAACCTAAATAAAAAACAATAATAAACTGTTAAATTTGCACACTATCTTATTTTTATCACACTCAGTTAATGGATTCTTGTTAAGTATTACTGACTTACTCTTTGATAAACTTTGATACCTATATTGGGAAGTAACTACAGTAGGTAATTAGGTATAGAAACTTCGTATTAGGTAATTAGGTAGAATAAGAACGAAAACCAAAGACTTAAGTGTTAGTAATTTTTACAAATACAATTATACATACCTATTTAAAATATGTTGTATGTTGTGTTTAACACTTTTTCAGTCACTTTACTTCACTTAATTTAGCTTTGTAATAAGTTTGTAATCTCTTGAAATAAATGAGTACTTAGCTATATGAGTTTTTATCGTTCAAGCTCCAACGAATTTCAAAACGCAAATGAACTTTCAACCTAAATGCAAGCTCGTTAAATAGTAAAATATCAGGAACATGTTTGGACTTGATCATGAATTCGTTCGTCTTAATTCGCGTAAAGCCGCTATCACACTATTCAATTTGAACGATTCCAATTTAGGAAATCGGAAGATGTGATCGCAGTTAGAACAGATTGGATTCAATTAAGAGTTTATCCATTTTCAACTCTATATCTTCGATTTAGAAATCAATTTAGCGTAGTGTGATCACGAGCTCACTACTTAGATTCCTAAATAGGAATCGTTCAAATTGAATAGTGTGATAAGCACTTTATCGTCAAATAGAGAGCAAGTCAAAACGCCGCTGAAAGACGTACGCTCCAACTCAATCTTGCACAAACTTGTCCACATAGACTTGCCGAGTTTTTCATCTTGTACGAACTTGAAACTTTACATTCCTGGAACATTATTTCCTACAAAAATATTAATTATTCTTAATACACGTAACACAACATAAACAATACAGTAACTACCTACTTACCTATCTTGAAAGTTTTAAATAAGAACTTGTGTTAATATAATAGGGGTCGATTTTTAGACCTCGTCGACCCCCAAAATCACTTTTCGTTTATGTCGACCCCTAGGAAACCGATATCGACCCCAAGGGGTCGATATCGACCACTTTGGGAATCCCTGGTCTATGGCTATAAGGATTGTCAGTTACATTCTCGTCTGAGAATCTTAATTCAGTGAGCGACGACTATTGCTTGCTTTTTTATAGATATTTTATACTACCTACTTATGTATGAATAATTTAGTTATTTACACTTTTAACTCCATAACCAATAATTGAAAAATACTTTATATTTTGTAATAATAAAAAAATTGTTATAAATATATCTGATTTAACTTAGGTAATTAGATATAGTTTTAAGAAATGTTGTTTTATTAAATCTATAGATGCTTTACGCCATTCACAATGTTGGTAAGAGAATCAAATTTAAAATAGATTGGTTCTGGTGAATAGGAGTAGATAGCAGGTATATATACGAGGGCAATTCAGAAACTAACCTCCGGTTGATTGAAAAAAATACACCAAGTTAAGTAAAAATATTTTAATATATACATCTTACAACTACATCTTTGCACTATTTTTCGACATAGTCTCCATAACGATTGAGGCACTTATCGTATCTCTTCACAAGCTTTGAAATTCCTTCTGCATAAAAATCACCCGCTTGTGCCTTGAGCCAGCCTGTGACCGCATCTTTGAGCTCTTCGTCGTCATCAAACCGCTGGGACCCGAGCCATTTCTTCATATGCATGAAGAGGTGATAATCGCTTGGCGCCAGATCTGGGCTGTAAGGTGGATGGTTGAAAACGTCCCACTTGAAGGACTCAAGAAGGGCTGTTGTTCTGCGAGCAGAGTGAGGACGGGCGTTATCGTGCAAAAAAACGATACCGGAAGTCAGCATACCACGGCGTTTGTTCTGTATAGCCCGTCGTAATGTTTTTAGTGTTTCACAGTACACGTCTTGATTAATGGTCGTCCCACGTTCCATGAATTCAACCAACAACACCCCTTTGGCATCCCAAAACACCGTTGCCATCAGTTTTCTGGCAGAAAAATCTTGCCGGGCTTTTTTTGGTTTGGTAGGCGAATCTGAATGTGCCCACATCTTTGATTGTTCTTTTGTCTCAGGGTTCACGTACTTAATCCAGGTTTCGTCACCGGTCACGATTCTGTTTAACAATGGTTCTCCTTCGTCCGCATAACGTGACAGAAAGTCTAATGCAGAGGCCATTCTTTGAGTTTTGTGGTGGTCGGTAAGAATTTTGGGCACCCATCGTGCACAGAACTTACGGTAACCCAATCTTGCTGTCACTATCTCGTACAAAAGAGTCTTAGAAATCTGTGGAAAATCAGTAGACAACTCCGCCATTGTGAAACGTCGATTTTCACGAACTTTTGCATCAACTGTCTGAACGAGTTCGTCAGTCACCAAGGATGGTCTACCACTCCTCTCTTCATCATGAACGTTTTCTCGTCCACTTTTAAATAAACGTACCCATTCACGGACAACTCCTTCACTCATAACTTTTGGTCCGTACACGGCACAAAGCTCACGATGAATAGCTGCTGCAGAGTATCCTTTGGCTGTAAAAAACCGTATAACAGCACGCACTTCACATTTGGCGGGATTTTCTATTGCAGCACACATTTCAAACGGCCACAAAAACTAAACTAGCGCAGGTACGATGTTCACTCGACTACGGCTTGATGCCGACTGACCTGCTGAGCGCGTGAATGCACAGATGGCGCGCTACTCCCCCCACTACCCGCACTGTGACCAATCGGAGGTTAGTTTATGAATTGCCCTCGTATAATATGAAACATATATTCTGTACATCATTCATTACTTACATCGATTATTATTTACTTTAGAAACATTGATACAAGCAAAGCATTTGTTATAATAATAAAAAAGTTTTCGATTTTCATTTGTATTTTAAAAATTGTAGGTAGACATTTGTTTTCTACGTTTCGGAACGTGTTCTCGAAAATGGAGGAAATTGAAATTCTCGCCGTAATTAAATATCTCTGCTTAAATTTTTTATTATAATCTGCTTAAAAAAAGTACCTCAGAGGCCAAGAATTTGAAGATGAGGCAGCAGTCGCCGCAGTACACGGTTTTTTAGAGGCTCAGGATAAGACTTTTTTTCTAAGGGAATTTTAAGTCTAAAAAAAGATATATATGTTGAAAAATAAAATAAATTGTATTAAAAGATTACTGCGTCTTTGTCATCCTTACTTTCTATAGAACACCCATCGTATCTATATATGTACCTACTTATCTACACGACTATTTTAAATCTGAATTAAAATTGTGGGAATTCTAATTACATTGAAAATGTTTATATATCGAATTACTAATGAGGATGTAATTATGTGCCTAATTATTATTTATGTAATTAATTAGGTAGTAATTATGTAAATTTTAATTCTATCAAACGAATTCTAGGTAAGATTGACTGAGCTTTCTTAAACTAGTTGGTAGATTCAGCTTGTATATATTAGGTAGGCATATAAGCAATAAGCAATAAGCATCAAGAAAATATTTTAAATAACTGAGAAATTAAATAACTGATACGTCGATAATAATATCATATTTTAATAACATCATATTTAATTTATATAACTCATACGTCGATAACAATATCATATTTTAATAACATCATATTTAATTTAAATAACTCATACGTCGATAATAATATCATATTTGAATAATATGATATTATTATCAAAGTACTTATCAGTTATTTAAATTCTCGGTTAGAGGTGCATCATTAAATATTTATTGTAAAAGTTTCTCATAATATTTGATCCTTATCAATTTTATTTATTCGATTATTATGACTATAAATGATAATAAAATTTATACTAAATGTAAACTTAAATAACATTTAATTACAATATAACACAAGTAAAATAAAAGAAATAGCGTAATTGTTTATAAAAAACATTGTCCAACATTGTTGTTCTCCTCTTCTTTAATACTCGTATTTACTAGCATAGAAAGTATACACGTAAGTTTCATTTCGCATAAATAAAGCACATATAAGGCTTCATTTTAATTTTTCCCTCAAATGAAGCCACAGCATAAGCTAGCATATATTACGAAAACAAGTGATATCGGAAATAATTTTCCTATAAAATTTTAATAGGAAAACAATAACTGTAGCAATTGGCTGCATTTCCCAGCGGATCCAATTTGCGCCTACTATAAACGACACATATGTCTGGCGTCTGTTTGAATGTAATTTTATTGTTTCGATGACATTCTCGTGCAGTTCAATTAGCTTTTATGTCGACTCGCGACCGTCCGGGCTCCGCTATTTAATTGATAAGTGAAACTTATCAAAACAATTCCTACATATAAAGTAACTGGCTAATGAGGGCTACGTAGGTACATTGTGCTCTTTGTATGAATGCTTATAATACCTACATATGAGCTAGGAGATGAGCTGAGAAGCAGGCAAAATTTATACTTATTATTACCTACTATAATGTTAGAGATAGATTAAAGAAAAAGATAGATAAGAAATTAGATTAATAGAAATATATCTAAAATATCATATTTGTGCATCCTTATGCAGATAATTTAGGAACTTGTTCATTAGCACTATAAAATAACATCGTATATCTTAAGATAAACCTTAATTACCTTCATGTTTAAGTTAAAATAGGTACACATTTAAAAGTTAGTAGTTATTTAAGTAGCTTAAAAATAAATTTCTTTAAGTATTACTTAATCATATAAGAGTTTTGTAATTTTGTATTAAAAAATCACTAATAATATTAAAATTTAGGTATTACTCTTGTTAATATCAGACCTAAGTTTTCTATCATTTTTAAGTAGGATATGTTAAGTTTCATGTCTATTTTGTTAAAATAGACAATTTTCTTATTTCATTTTCTTTTATTGAATTTTATTTGTTTCGATTTAAATATAAAGCTTATTTATTTGAAAACAATAAAATTCTATTTATGTCGGCCACATATCTGCAATGATTTGGAAGTAGGTGCAGTTGTGGCGGGAGGTCACTGTCTGCATTCGCAATGCATCCGCTTTCTTGATTGAATAAACCGTCATTGACCGTGTCTGCCTTTGTCTCGTTTGTCATGCGATCTATACCTACACGAAACGACACCACGTCTCGCCTCATTCGACTTTAAATTCACTATTTATATTTTCCTCTCGCTGCTTGCAACACATTTTTTCTTTTTAATTTGACAATTGTATTGCTTCAACGCGAGGTCAACGTCCAATGATCGCTTTCAATATGCGACACAAAACGAGTTTGGATGCGTTCGTTTTTCCGAAATTCAACTCGAATAATCGTCATTACAGTTTGCCACCAATTTGTGTGTTTGTGTGTGTGTGTGTGTGTGTGTGTGTGTGTGTGTGTGTGTGTGTGTGTGTGTGTGTGTGAAGAATATTTATGTTAATTTATTTCATTTTCCGTAATAATATTCTACTAATTTGGAAACCTTAACTAATATATACCTAAAGCCCTAATTCTTCGTAATATATGCATAATTAACTAAGAATTTCTTTTTAAACAAAATAGTGGAGCTTTTACATAAAGGTGCTGAGTTTATCTACTAAAATAAGCTATGCCTATAAACATACTTCATTTGTATATAATATAATATTATATGCTCTGTGTAAACGTAGGAATATTATCAATCAATTCAATCATATAGAATTAGCAGATTTAGTTGGTCAAAGTAAATGTAATGTAAATAATATTAAATAATCTAATTAATGTATTTATTCAAAACAACTGTTTTTAGTGTTGAAAAAATGTCAATTTGAAAACATTTATATATTATGTAAGTTTACATTAATAGGTTATTTAATAAAAATAAAAAACTTATGAGGTTTCTGTATTTTTTCAGGTACCCAACAACAGCGAGCAGGTTGGTCAGAAAGCACCTAATTATGAAACACAAAAAAATGTAACCACAAATGAAGACATGACTTTTAATTGCCCAAGGGGCTTAATAACTCGCGCGTGGGGTCAAAGTTCACCAGAATTGCCGCTAAGATACCTTCCTGTTTCATTACGATGATCCCTCCGAGCTCATTAAATAGTCGGTGTTGTATAAAAAGCGACTTTATATAAGAAGTTAATTCGGCATCACACCTGTCGCGGTCGTAACTTTGCCCACGGGATAGCCCTACCTACAATGAAGCTTGCCCTCGCACTATTATTTCGTCTTCTTACCTAATTTATCCAAGCGGCATGTTCAAAGGCATGTTAAAGTCTTCATTAAATTCATTTTTGACAGTTATTATATAAGAAAACTTTTAATTTTATTAAATAATCACACAACTGTATCATCAATTCAGTTGTAAATAATGGATTGATGTTATAGTTTTTATACGATTGTGTAAAAAGTGTTGAATTCTATTAGAAAAGCTGTGGGAGTTGATATAAATTAGTTTTGTTTTTGTATTAAAGATCAGAAGGCAGACTCACTGTTACCTACTTGCTGATAAGTGGGTACCGTCTCGCGTCTGAATACGCCTTGATAGGATAAAGAGCATTTTTTGGGGCGCCGAAATACATCAGCCATGTGATGATTAAAACACAAATTAAGCACATAATTATGATTTCATATTATACTTTTTATATTTTTATTTTAAAGTAGGTATAACATATTTTCATAAATTCATAAATATATAGCCATTTTGATAAGTATAGTTAATGAAGTTAATTCATTGCTTACACACATTCTAAATTACTTAATTTCTATACAAATGATACAATAAAAATCACTAATGTCGATTTACTATCCATACCCATATTGTATTTACTATTTACCCAGATAAATAATAGTTTACTTACTGTTTTTTGCTCTAACATTTAAATACATTATTTTTACTTAAGCAAAGTTTTATTTACTTACAAAACAAGCCAAAATTTCGTTATAAAGAGAGAACTTTAGAAAAAATAGGTACAAAATGCATAACAAGGTAAAAAAATATTTTATTCCCAGAAACTGTTGAAATAATGTAGGTAAACGTGGTAAAATATGATGGACGCCCGGGCTAAGTGATGCTAAGTAAGCCGAAGTGAGATGCAGGCGAATATCCGCTGAAAGTTTCACTCGAAATGTTCCAATTCCATTTCGGTAAAAGACTAATAATACACTTTTTTCCTCTTTTTACTTCTTACTTCCACCCTTTACTGTTATTTAAGAACATAAGATGGAGTAGAGAGGAGATATGCAAAGACATAAAATATTTATTTAATTTAACTAACATAATAGAAAATAAAAATACTTAAATATTAGTTTTAATGTCCTAATCTTTACATGTAAAAATGTTAAGTTGGTTTTTGTACGCGTCAAAAACTCGAAAATGAGTAGAACGATTTAATATGTTAATACATAATTGTAGTAGGTAGGTACATACATAATTTAATTGTGCAGTTAGAATGATTTAATATCGTGGAAGCAATTATAAAGAAGATTATAAGATTCATATAAAGAAGATGGAAGATAGACAGCACATACTGAATTAAATGGCAAAAACTAAACATGACGTAAGAGCATCATGATAGTATAAAATACTATAAAAAATATGAAATACAACCAAAGGTTGCATGAAAAAGAAAACAAAGATATGCGCCTGTACAGTTCGTGTCAAATTTATTTGGCGATCAAAGAAATAGTTAGAGGTAGATTATCAAGATCAAGAAAGAAGAAGAAATGTTAGTGTTAATTGCGTCTCTATTGAGGCTCTATTCTTGCCTATCTGCTGAGTCGCACGGGCGGCAGCACGTCGTCGTCGGTCGGCGGCGTCGAGTCAATTATTTAGATTGGCGGCGACGAACGCTTCGTAAATAGGCACTTACCTACTCTCTATACGTGGTAGTCGACACTTTCTGGACACTAAACTGTCAATTAATTACTAATGACATTGTAATCTATTAAAGAAAATTTATGACGCCTCTCCCCGAAAACTTCTAATGGGATATATCTACACTTATTAAGTAACTACTTAATAAACCTTTCTATGTACCTACCCAATGAAATATTCAGTTTTTTCAAAAACTTTTAATTGTATAATCCTTTTATCTCTTAGTGTCCGTCGCAAATATTAAAATGAGGTTGAAAAACAATAATTTGAATAGAGATTTACAGAAGAATATACCAACCTACCCAATTAGTCCAGATCTAACTTTTTTATTCTATATCTTCGAATTCTGGTGTATTCTGGTGTATTTTTGTTTCACAAATTACAATTATATCGTTGTTAATATTTTATTTTATATTATACCTAAAACTAAAATTCATAAATTATATAAGTACATACCTACATAAGTTTATTAGGATATCTAGTAATTTCTTGGGTAAAAATTTCATGCGTAAAATATAGTAATTACCTATAAGAATAAAAGCTTGAACTCTAAGCGAACAAAAATTCAATAGTTTAAAAAATATTTAAAATAGGAATGATTTTTCTTAATTTTTTTTTCTAATATTATTTTTGTGTAGTAATCATTTGAAATTACGTTTCCGACATATTTTTTGACTTTATCTTAATAAATGATTCAAATTTTAGTTATAGTGAAATTATATTCAAAATTGTAATCAATTTAAATAATACTTTTTGGTTTATTCAATAGTCATATCTGTCTGTACTTATACCTAATAATAAAAGGTATCAATGAGTATTACCAATTTTAAATATAGTTTAAAACTAAATGTAACCTATCTAATGTATACTTAATGAAGTTTCATCCTAGAGGTGAAATCTTAGAAATTTATAACTTAGACCATACGTCAATCTCGAAAACCAATAGTTGATAGTCAGCCCACGTTTGCTCACCGTATATCAATCGTTGTCGACGCCCGTTCGTCCCACGCATGTGAACATTACTTCAGATAACTACCTATCAAAAATTGTACATATACCTATAGAGTTATTTAAGTTATCACAAAGAGGCTATTGTTTATCGCGTAGAACATATACTCGTAGGTAATACAATGACAGCTGTTATCAAGTAGGTAAGTTATGTTATTATAATTTCTTATCTAGTTTCTTCTTATTTTTGAGGTACCTACTCGAAGTTAAGGCTCTCTCTTGCTTTGTTAGACTATCTTCCCTTTTTTTGTAAAGTAGGGTAAAATTTGTATTATGTTGATACATGCCTAATTTAATTGTAGTTACTTACTATAATCTCTTAAATTGCAAGTTTTTTTATGTACTTATATATGTATATATAAATTTAGGAAATTTTAAATAATTTTCTTATAAATCGCCTCAATCACTCGTGTGCGGCCTATCTTGTAATAATTCTGGGTCATATGATGTCATTTTATTCTTACAAGTAGTAAATAAGTACCAAGGCATGTTGAAGGTTTTTTTTTAAAACCAGTATCAAAGCAGATAAGTTATGTAAGGCCAATTAACTTACAATGTCGTTTCCTACTATAAGTGTTACGTTATATTTAAGTGACGTCACTGTTTCAACGGCTTTTTGTTATATTACCTACCTTCACTTTTCTGTTCACGTGTAGTTATATAAGATTTTAAAAAGAAAATAACAAAGCTGCAATCCACGTTATTCTTAGTTAAATAAAAATGCTGTAGCTAATTCTGAACCAATGACATATTGTACTTAACCCTGACTTAAATTGTGCTATGGACGTCCAGGATTGGACTGATTAAGCTAAGATCAAAGTAAGATTAAGATTAAGTAAACACCACAACAATCTATTTAAGAATATCCCCCAAGGATAGTGAAAATGTTATATAATAAAATCTATATTAAAAACTATTACGTAGTTAAGAAGAACTGACAGTACAAACAGACAAATTCGAACTAGAATAGTCATTTTGTGTTGAAAAATATAAAATCCAATGTTATTTCAGATGTTTATAACAATTTTAAATTTCTGTCCACATGAAGATAGCAAATTTCTTTATATATGTATTCTATTATTATTTTTGAATGTGTTTTTAAGCTTATTTTTAGGTACTTATCAATATTCTAATTTCAATTATAAAGTTCCAATATATAAGAATATTTCTGTTTAGTAAAAATAGAATAATTAATAATTATCATTTTCAGTCTGTCTCTATAGGTAATAGGTATATGTATAATAAATTATATAGGTAGGTAATGGTATTTAAAAGGGATATATTTTTAAATTTATTCACAAGGCGGTAAGATATTTGCATCCAAACTGCGGTTCGAGTTGATTATGCAAACGCGATTGTATCAAGTGAGTGCTCCCAATTTGCGGCGCAATTTACATTAATACAATCGTTAGGTATGCCAAATGGGGTGTATCTGCCGGTGTAGGATGTGGCATCCGAGCCGGGTTACTTTGAAACTATTCGCATATTAAATAGATGACTCCTTTACATAAGTGATGGGAGACTGTAAATGCACTTAACGTGATTGCGCGGTAGACTTTTTCCGATAAAAAAAACTTAGCTTACTGTAAATCAGAAACAGTTTTTAGGTAAGTAAGCTTAATAAAATAGGTAGATCTACTGACGTCGCAATTAGATTTCAATTCAATATTGACAAGAGTATGTTTTGATCAGAATATGAATAATAATTCATTATAATAATTAATAATTTTGTTGTAATAAATATAGATAACTTATCTTAAGATATATAAAATAACTTTTATAGTATTTTTTATGTTGTGTTATAAAATGAATACTTCTAAAGAAATTAACGAATATATAAGGGAAAGTCCCTAATCAAAATAATTTTAATCAATATTCTTCTCGGTGTCGAGGTCTGTGATCCATACAGTTGACCTCGTGGTAAGACCACGAGGTCAACTGTGGTAAGCCTCGTGGCGGATCTGAGTGCACATATTATAAATTTAGAACAATTATTAGAACTGTCGCTGTTGTCTAATTCAGACGAAGAGCGGTAATTCTGAAAAAACCTGAAGAAAAAAGGGGATATTTTAAGCGAGTGGTGCGAGTAATAGCCCATCGCACAGAAAACTCGCTTATAGCCGAGCGACAAAACTATCGAAACTACACACTCGCTTCTAGCTGCTCGTCAATTCGTTTCTAATATTTTCTAGCTCCAATCGCTTCTCGTTCATCGTCGGCGGTGGGACTACTGCCTAGTGCTTACGATATCAGGATCAGAATGGCGCAGTGGTAAAAGCGCATAATATATTTCAATTTTATAGTTTCATTCATTAACTTTTATTAAAAAAATAATTTTTAAATGATATCTACTGTAGGATATCTTCTTTGTAAGCTTAAAAACCTCGACAAAGTTATACAAATGCGTTCCGTACTAATCTCCTTGTCCCGGAATAGAGAGGCATTAAATTGAGGTTACGGTACATTGACGTTTTTTCTGATCCTCCCTTCGCCCTCTTTTATAGGTATCACTACCTACTGCTCGCTCACTAATTAGAATTAATTAGGCAAGCACGTTCCAAAGGTATGTCTTCCTGATTGGATTTTTATAGAAAAGGTATTTTTGGATGTTTATTCTTTGTAGAGCAGAAAAAATGCAATATATTGTAGAAATACAAAAGTAACTTTTCTGTAATAGAAATAAACTTATCTAGAATTATTTTCGCAGTGGATACTAACGATAATCTACCGGGAAAAATAATTCAATTTCAAAATAACCGAAATATCCAAATCATTAATATTGTTGGTGTGCTTCAAAAACACTTGAGGTATAGTACTGTCATCCTAACTAGGTATAAAAAAAATCATTTTAGAAAAGTATATATTGATTAGTTTATATAGTTACCTCTTACACTTAAATGAGATAAGTACCTATCTATATAGAAACTACTTACTCTCAATGCCCCAGCTATCTATATACCAAACTTTGTCAAAATCGTTTCAGTGATATAGCAGAGAAAACGCAATAGACATAGGTATCTACAGATATATACCACGTTATATACGCATTTATAATATTAGTACATAATATGTATGGATACATATCTACCTAACGATATTAAAAATAATTAAGTAAATTATATATTTACAACCTGATGCTTTTTCTGGAAAATAGTGGTGCAAGAAATAAAACGACATTGGTTTAGATAAGATAGTTTTAGTCTAAATACTTACCTCAGTTTAGACTCACATTTCTGTGTTTATTTCCTCAATGGATAGCAAAGTGGTGTTTGGGTACCACCTCCTTTATGTGACTGTTACCTTAGTGCTAAGAATTCCTGTCTGACCAACCTGCACGGCCGTACTAAAAACAAGTGCAGTGCATTTTTAAAAAGGGAACGCCCCTGTACCGTTGTCCGGGCTTTTCATTATTTTAAATATTCAGTTGTGTGCAGTGTGTCCGAACTGAGGGTCTGGAAACATCTGGAGTGGTGAGTATGCTTTCAAACTAAATAACTTTCACTCTTCTTTTAAAACCCTTAATTTACACATTTACTTATTATTACCTACCACCACAAAGTCACTGTCTGTTTTTATGTTTTCAAGACTAGACCTGGTTAGTGTTTAAAAAACCTATATTCTAAGGACATAGTTTAACATTTGTGGGCGAGGCTACATGCCATATAAAAATGTTTTGTTTGATATCTGTACTCATTGAATCGATAAACTAATTAGAAAGTACCTTGTCAAACAGATAGGCTATATCTTGTAATAAACACATACAATAATTCACTATTTCCAACTCTATTATTTGTAGCACTGGTTAAAATTATCATTCGATAAACCAAGGAACGAAACCAAGGAAAACAGCTTGTATCTTAAAATAAATTAGCAAGTAAGCAAACAGCATACTTTGACGCATCCATTTAACTTAATCGTTGAATCGTAAACGAAATTAAAATAATGCCCCATAAAAATATTCACACAAGTTCGGGGCCCCGTTGCTCATTAGTTTCCATGACAGCTTTTACGAAACTCGTTCCCGAGATAATTTTCGTCCTTGGTCAAATATTATGTAGGTACATAACGCGCAGGCCCAGTAACTCCGCGTCGACATTACCTTGCATTAAACTCTCCCAGAGGCTAAGCTATATTCATACAATTATTCCCCAAAGTGAACCCTTCGCCGCGCAGCCTACAATTACCAACCATTCAGCTAGAGGCGCTTCGAGAAAATAAAATTGAAGCACGAAATAAAGTGAAGCATCGGGAGATTCGTTCCAATGGCGCATGTATTTATTTGCGTTATGACTGTTGCGTTGCGTTATTGCGAGATCGCATAAATTCAGCGCTGCAATTAAATTGTTGGCAGGAAAACTC
This sequence comes from Synanthedon andrenaeformis, assembly GCA_936446665.2. NCBI lineage: Eukaryota > Metazoa > Arthropoda > Insecta > Lepidoptera > Sesiidae > Synanthedon > Synanthedon andrenaeformis. The sequence goes on from OW387785.2 coordinate 7,920,318, forward strand.
TAGCTAGCGCAATGCGCTGACAACGCATAAAATGAACTCGAAATGAAAATATTTATGCTTTACGAGTAACGTCCGAATTCTAACGCACGCATCTGATTGCAGTTGTCATAATATGAGTTTTATAAATATATTATTTGGTAGTAGGTATATTAAACTGGCAGTTTCTCTGAAAGCAGTATATAGATACTCAGACAGAAGACCATCGTATTACATCGTCTATTGCCTAAGTGAAGGAACAAAAAACGACACAGCTCTTCATGTTATTTGTGTATCTATCTAGACGACGGTAACCATCAAGTGGATTGTCAGTGTAACTGCCGTTTTTTATTATACAGATGTATGAAACCTATTAGATAATACGCACACATGTAGGTAAATTTTTATGCTAGTAACTTCTTAAAATAACCATTTGTAACTTGATTAATCTCTCTCTTATTTTTTTCATTAAATAAATTAAAAATGAAAAAGTTTAGATGAGGCTGGTTTTTTAAATTTAAATTGGATTATGTACGAGTTGCCCTTGTGCGGTAGGTACAAACTTTATAAGCTTCTCAAAACAAATTTTTATTTCGGCCCGGGAGCGTCGAAATGGAATTGAGTCATGCTTTAATCCTTTCGAAGCAAACTTAATCTAATATCATAAAGATGGTTCAAGACAAAGTAGACTTAAGTCAAATAATAACCATGGAGGAGATTACGTTGGATATTAAAGTCATGTGGTAGTAGGTATGGAGATTTGATTCGAGATTGAACTAGGCACGAATGTTAATTAAAGAATCGCTTGGCTTATGAAGCACTTAATATTTTCTTATTATATTTAAGGTCGCTTTATGCGAATCGAACGTTGTAAATACTTGTCAGTATATCTTAATGCAAAAATCTCTATAAACAACATGCGTTTGCAACAATGTAAGGACGATTTGGACTTAATCCAAATCATGAATTTGTTTAAATGGCAAGTTATTTCTAACTTTCTTTGAGTGTACAAAAATATCTTTTGAATGGGTCAATTTAAATTTTTAAGGCAATTTCTTAAGGTTATACTCCTTTAATTGAAAGATTAGAATATAAAGTCACATATTAATGTGGTTGGAACAAAATGGTTGTAGTACAAAAAACACAAAAACTCACCCAGTCAGCTGTGTTGCGGCCATCTTGCGGCTCAGCCCGGGGGGCGGGCGCGATTTGTACCCCACTTGATTTATTTTGACAAAGCGTGTCTTTGTGAATTTGATCCCACCTTTCTGCGATCACCACTTTCAGGGAGATTGTCTTGATAATTTGTAATGGAGCGTCTAACTAACCTGTTTCTTTTGCATACGACTTATGTTTTTCATACAAATTAATCTAATATTATATTTATTTGTATGTATTTTCTCCAGCCAAGTTTTTCCAAAATCAAACTAACTACAACATGAATAACATCAAGCCAATTACAAAATACAAAGAAGTTTTAGGTTCATTATGTGATTAAACCGAGTAGGTATAGAGCGTCATGTGGAGAGGAAGAGGGTCAAAACAAGTACGGAGCGTAGGTACTATGTGACATTTTTAAATTTTATTAATTTGTTGATAATAAATCAACAAATTAATAAATTCTGTGTGAAATCATGAAAGGTTTCACACAGAATTACTAGACAATTTTTTATTATCTACTTAGTTAAATAGAAAAAAAAATTGGATCTGAAATATTTTTGTTCAGATCCAAATTATTTTGTACATTTAATATTACAAATTAATATATAAAAGAAATAATACAATAGTTAACTTCTTTCTTAGTGTTAATTAACTTGAACGGAGACAATAATTAGTTGATGGATATTTTTTTTTATTATTTTTACAGCATCAATTTGAAAAATAGTTGTAATACCAGTTCTTATCAGCAATTAGTTTTAAATTCAGAAAACATTTATTAACGCATGTAAACCCCGGGAGGCATTCTGTATCAACGCAAATGGATACAATGTAAAATTCAACTCATACAATATCGCATCAAATTTTCTGTTCACAGTGAAACGAAACACGAACCAATAAAGTCGCAAGCCGATTTGATCCTCATTCGAAAGCAATAAGTGTGAAAGTCCAATGACAATCCAATATTATTATGACGTTTATACATTATTTTTTCGAGATGAGACGCAACTTTGTTCCATAGAGATTAGTCGAGCTATGAGTGCAGCGTCCTTTTCCAACACAAATAAAGATATTGAATTTTGATAAGCCCGTCTCTGTCTGGTAGGTAAATTACATTACATTACATGTATCCGAGTGGTTTCGTGCATAAGCTTCATATGTTTAGCGGTACTAATATAACTGGAATCACTAACTTATTACAACATACAAGTTGATCTTAATACATAAAATAAATACTAATTTAAAGGACTTTATGTAGTGGCGTTATTTGTGCTAATAATTATGTAATTACGTCTCTCATTGCTGATCCTCTATGCAAGATTGATGGGAAAAGCGATCTTGTAATATTATATGGTCGTCTAAACAGACTCGTGAACATTTTAAGATATATCTAATCGACTATATATATAGTTATTATATATATGTGCAAATGTTTATCTACTCTGATAACAGATTTCAAGTTGAATTTAACTCTTTTTTTAAATATTTGTTCTTTAATGAAAACTTCATTATAAGTAGGAGGTATACTCTCTTTAGCTTAATTAACAATATTCATATCTATTCGCGTGTATGACTTGAGGATCTTTTTAAATGTTTGGGATCATAATATGTTTTAACATATTATAACTCATAATTCTAATAAACCTAATACACAGGTAGGTAGAAGGGTTTTCTGTTACCCTTCCCGGTTAGAACACAATTTCACGCTGAAGCAGAGATCTCGTTAGTTCGGGATTCGACCCGCTTTCCCGTTCCCGGACATCACTAATGTCCCGGAACAAATCGTTCGGCCACATGTGGAAAATAATTATAACACCATCCGCCCAGGGGAATTTCATTTGACATGAGAACCGAGCATTGTGATTATTTCATAAATGGAGTTAATTATAATTTCTGTTTTGAAAAAGCGTTTAAAGGGTGTAAACAACAGTATTTGCCGGAAGAACTAAGGATTCCATTTTTTGTTAAACTAAAGTATTTTTTTATTATATTATTCTATATACTTTGTGCATAGCATAGTTCAAAGTAGATATTTAATTGCCCAATAGATATTTAACACATTATTTCCAATAACACGGTGTTACCTATGATTTTATTAATTAAATAAAGTAAAGCACCTAACTAATACAAAAGTAACTCAAAAAAAAGCTTTACAAGATAAATAATAAAGTGTTCAAAGTATTCACCGCAAACATAACAATGATACCTCAACTGTCAGCGATCGACGATAATCTACTTAATCTTTTTACGTAAAAAAAACTTTTTCCTTTGAATAACCTCCTCATTTTCCAGCAGCCGGCCCGGCCCCTCTTTATTCATAAGCCGCTGACGTAACTTGAAGAACCCTAAATGAATGGTTGTTCGTTGTTTTACGCCTCTATTCACAATACTTTTAGACGAAAAAGGCAGAGATTTATCCACGGAAAAAAATATAAGGAATACGCTCTTTGGACCGCAACTTATACATGCCTTCACTTACATAAAATTGCGGATAAGGTATATTTGGGCTGACATAAAATAAAATAACAGTTGTTCGTTAACTCCGTTGATGAACATATTGTGTCAGAACACATTGTTAAAGACGATTGTTCCTCAATGAGTGATATTTTTCTAATGAGTTTAGAGTTACGACAAGTTAATACCAAAATAGTACTGAAAAAATCTTGAAAAAGTCATTTAATAAGAGGGAAATGACAGTTATATTTATACTCACTAATTTAGTTTTTGAATCTAATTATTTTACCAATACAATATTACATTAGTTCTGCACTTACCTACTTATATGATGTATAAAATATTAAGTTAATGTATCTATATAGACAGATTTAATACGAGCTCAGTCTTAGCTAAGTAAGTATTACCTTTTTAATAAGGATAAAATTCGCAATGCTAAAATTCAATTCAGCGTGTGATACCTACTCTGTTTGTACTGTACCTACTATATGTTCAAGCTTTTAATAAGACAAGCGAATGTTTCTATGCAATTTCTAAGTATTAATGTAAATTTAGATAGATACTATTTAGATAAATTTAGATATATTACTAGTTGTAGAAACAAATTTATAATTCTATAAAAAAAGTCTCAACTGTTGAAAAACGTCAACAGTTTATTGTAGGTATTTTTTACTCGTATGGCGAGCAGAATATTGCCCAACCCAATAAGGTTTGCTCGTGAATAGGTCAACTTACATTGTTGTTATATTAATTGATTTTATTTGTAACGGTTTTTATTGGTTCCTTATGTAAATTTTTAAAGCGTTTAAAGATATCTTTTCAGTAATAACATATCTCAATTTTATCACACGCTTATGTGGTTTACAGAAAAATTGCATTCATGAATTGCTCTCGGGGAAGCAAAAGAACTCGGAACTCGGTTAAGCTGTTTTAAAGCAATTATTTTAAGAAATATCTTATATGGTTAGCAGTATTAATAATAATTTTATCAATATTATCTTCATCCATTGGCGTGTTTTAGTGGAGTTGTTACATTGTAGCATTTAATTGGGCGGCAAGTCAAACGAAGGAATATGATTGCATTTATAGGCGACAAAAGTTTACATTACCTTCAGATAAATATAACTGGAATTGATATACTTTTGGAACGACATACTTTTAGATGTTGTATGTATGTATTTGTTTTATCTATTTCTTCATCAAGAGTCCTTTAATTGATATTGAAGTTATTAATTGTATGAGTATTGCTGCATTATATGTTACACTTATCCACTACTAACTCGAACCCGCGACTTCGTGCGTGTTGAAAAATGAAAATTATAACACCTGTGACTACGGTGGCGACGCGACTGTTGGCGACAATGTAGACCAAATTTTTATATTTTTAGACGATCCTTCGGCAACCTAACATTTTTCTAGAATAAAATGTATCCTACATAATAAGCTATCTGTGTGCCAAATTCAATACAAACCCGTTAAGCCGTTTTTGCGTGGAAAGACATCCATATATCCATCCTCGCAAACTTTCACATTTTTAATATTAGAATTTATAATTTTTCCCTAGTAGAACTTGTATCAGGATTTAGATTAATAAAAAATCGATACCCTAAGGTATCAAATTCGATTAGAATTCCTTTTAAAATCCCGCTTATACTTGATTTTCTGTAAACCTATATTACAACTTAACTCATAATTAAGTCCGTTCTATTCAGATGGTCGGTCGTAAGTGCGTGGTTTCTCAGGAAAAATTTGAATTTAGATGTAACTGAGAGTCACATGGCAAAGGGGTTAGGGGATCCCAGAGTTTACGACGAACAACTAAAATGCTGTTCTCGATTCTGGCTGAAAACTGTGCACAGTTTATGGGAACCGGTATGAGAGAACTCGAGCCAAATGGCCACCTCTTCGGGCGAACGGCGCGGATGCCCGTTTCTAGCTGAATGGAGTCTTATACATTCACATTACGTATTCTCATGGCAATAGATATCTAGCTTTCATATACAGTAAAGTTATGTATAAAGGATAATATACAGTTAGGATTAACATATAGGCAAGAAGGTGAGGCAACTAGTTGATAAACCGATTATGTTAAATTGAAGTGAAAGGTTACTAATAGAAATTCTAACTCTTATCGTATTACATTTTCAGTGAAATAACTGTAACTTTATTATGAGCTTATATATTATGAGGTTTATATATTTTAACGGCTATGTGATTAATTTGCAATTAGTTAATTTTGCAAAAATATATTAGGTACTAAAATTAAACTACAACATGTAAAACAGATCATGCCTTAGTTATTAAAAATTTTACAAAATTAATAGGGAAAATAAATTACTGAATTACAAAATTGATTATATTGGATACCTACACGTAAATTGCTTTTTGGAAGTATATGCAAATTTTTCTTTATTACTTACTTCTTAGTAATAAAGCTTTTTAAAATTCAGTGGGTTTTAAAATTTTAAATTTTTTAAAATTCTTTTTAAAATAGAGGACTTCCATGATAATATTAGGCAAGTGTCTCAAAGAAAAAAAAAACATGTCAGTCGTTGGATTGCACGTCAGAAGTGGAAACGTAGCTTAACAAAAATTATTGATCGCAAGAAATACAAGAGAAAATATATGACAAACCATTAAAAAGGTTTGACGGTGATATGAAACTATTTTATTGGTATATACCTTATTGATCCTTGTTATCATATCTAGTAAACTTACTCTCATATTCAGTTGTCTGCTTATTGTTCTTTTTTAAATTATTTAAAAATTAATATCCCATCCCATCTCAAAAATGCCTAACGCGCCTAAAGAAGTTTTCACTTCAAACATATGAAACGCTTCCTCATTCTGCCATAAATTAAATGAAAGCCGCACATGAAGCGGCGAGTCACGGCGCAGATTAATAAAAATACCTAAAGTTTAGGAATAGTTTCTGAGTCAGTTGCTATATAAATACTTAGTCGACGCTTCTGTCAGGCTCTGAAGGAAGCTCTCACAAGTCCCTTACATACAAATGCCTTTCATTAAGTCCTCCATGTTTCGTCCAAATACCGGACGGCGCCATTGTATTTTAAAGTCATCTTACGCGTGGCAGCCTTAAACGAATATCCCCACGGCTTGTACATACTTACTTTAAGGAGTCAAGTACTTCAAGAAATTCGACTTGCTGGTTTTATTATTCAAATCACATAAATATGAAGAATTGAATGGAATAATATATTTTGATAACGAGCAAGTTTTTTACATATAGGTACATATGTATATAAATAGACAACTATTTATTACCTACGTCATGAGTTCATTATACTCACCACTGTATTAAAAAGTGTTGGGATTTACTTCGTTAAGCACGTTCGTGTTACATAAAATTTCATTTTAGTGTTCATTAATCCTACTAATATTATAAATGCGAAAGTTTATGAAGATGGGTGGATGTTTGTTACTCTTTACCCAAAAACTGGGAATCCAGAATAAGGCTCAAATTACTTACTATTCTTATATTGGGACTTAGGATATTAGAGTTTAGCATTTATTATATTTTTTTTTTCACTCTAAAAATGTGGGCTCTTTGGGGTGCCTTTATAACTAAACTAGCTGTTGCCTTTCGTCCGCGATAGAAATGTTATCTATCGCGGACGTCTAGATAAATGGACTATTCAACACAACAAGATTTTTTCAATTCGAACCAGTAGGTTCCTGACAATAACGCGTTCAACCAAACAAACAAACTCTTCAGCTTTATAATATTAGTATAGTATAGATACTTAGTTTGCAGCTAATTGCAAGTATACATGTCTTCCCAAGTGTTCAAACTGAATAGTACCTATTTACATAATTTATAGAAAATATAACAGTTGTCCATTGTCTTCCCAGATCAGTATTCATTCAGCTAGATTTATTACATCGTTCACCAGATGCTTAAACAAAACAAAAGGAAACAAAAGAGGTCTGTTTAACTCATTTCCGATACTGCCTACTCCGTCGTATCGAAACAAATTTCCTCTTGTGTAAGATGTTTCTGAGACCTCGTTTGTACCGGAGATGACACTCGGCTCTAGAATGACAATAGGTAAATTTATGTAAATGAACATACTGTAAGTAACAAAAAGGAAATGAGCAGGCGCGACGAACGCTCAATTTGATTGTCGAACGGTTTTCTGCTTGTATTTACTTCTTATACCCGAAAATATGCCTCTTTTATACGTAAACGTTAGATGAGACTTACACATTTATTGTCATTGTTTTGTGTCAGGTGTTGATACTTTACTGCTATATTGTTTATTGTGTGAATAAAAATGAAAATTGTATTTTCATTTGTGTAATTTGTAAGCGAGATAGAGGCATGACCGAGGGTGACATTATATGACATAATTCGTGTTACCTACTCATTAGAATATTACGTACCTACAGATACAAAGATAGAAATAAACCACCCTTAGAATATGTACCAGAGAACATTTAATATATTAATTTAGCAATTTAATTAATTTAATTAAGCAGTTTAATTTAGCTAGGTCTAATTTATGTGTCAAATGTAAGACTAATGCTGTGCTGAACAGACTAACGTGAAACTTCATACCGGAGCAACTTCTAATTCTTGTACTACTTACTGCTCTCAATAAAATTATGAGTTGACTAAGTATATAAAAAAATCCTTATTTTACACACCTATTCTTATAATGTATTTCATTGTATAAACGTATAAATGAAGATTGGCTACTCATCAAATGAAAAGCGGTCGTCAATCTACTTCTCCAATATAGAACGTAAACTTTTTATTGGTAAAAATCCTCAACTATTTCAGCTATTAGTTCTCATGCAGGTAGAGTTCAGTTAGGTTTATGGTTATTTGCGTAGATTTTTCCATTTACGATTTCCTTTCAGTAAGTAGGTACGCACTCAACGGATAAAGGGATCAATACGTAGGTACCTACTTTAAGTGAATGTGTCCATAAAACAACAAAATCGTTTAGTTGTCTTAAATTTCTCGAATAAATTTGTCTGAAAAACAAATATATCTCTCGACAAACAGGACTATAATATTTTGCTTTCATTCCCGTCTCTATTCTTGGAAAATACCAACAATGTTGCCGGGATATTGTAACTAAAATAACATCCAGCTCGGTCATTCCCGAGAAGATTGTTTTTGTTGATTAAATTCGATATCTTCTCTTCTTGGTACAATGAACAGTTGCGAATTTGTACCAATATAAAGAAAGATTGTGTACTTATTTATATGTGATATTATTTTGTCTCTCATTCAGGAGAGATATGCAAATTTTCTCGTACAGGAAATTAAAAAATATATAAAAATATAAGCGCATCTTTTTTTCTCGTTGCCTTTAGCTTTAAGGCGCTAAGCCTGTACGGTTCCAACCTGCTTGAGCTAATCAGAGATTAGCTAAATGTAATAAAAGCTAAACTATAAGCACACGTAGTAATATGTGTTGGATAGACCTGGCAATTACAGGGCTAGCAATACCCTCGATTTACTTACTATTAAGCATAATAATTCAGGGAGTTAATGCAGCCAGCATAGCAAATAATATTATCGAAAAAGTTGATAAGATGGATTAAGCTGGTTGGTATATCACAAGTCACAAGTTATTAGTAATTACATCAAGTTTAAGTAGATAGCATGTTCATAAATTTCAAGTTCTTAGCATATTTAATATTGATGTTATAAATACTGATTAAATGGACAGACTGATTATATGGCGGCGTAGTCTTGCTTAGATTGCTGGCGTAGTTTTCGTAGCTATGATGTGCACACTTAAAGTAGAGGCGGGCTACTTTCATCTAACTTTATTTAGGTGGTACCTAAATAAAGTAGAAAAACCTCGCAAAACTTTCATTGCACGTCAAGCTTACCTACACGTGGGTGACACATCGCCGAAATATCTGCCAATTTCATTTCTCCGCTCACCTCCCTAGAGCGTAGTAAACATCTCCCACCGCCCACTATTTACACCCCCCTTTCGTGTGTTTGTCCGACTGATATTCTTAAGATATACAACTAGTTTAACAAGATCCATCCCCCTTTATCCTGGAACCGTGTGAAGGTACGAAAAAATAGAAAATGTTTTCGCATTGCAAGCTCTCCCTAGAATGGTTAGAATGTTAACTTTGTACTTCGCTTTTGAACAAATACGATGATTCGTCTAGAAACTTGTGGGGAATGTAATCAGGGATTTCAAATGTAAATGGTTATTTGAAAGCGTGACTTCGCCTTAATATTCCATTTAAATAATTTCAAATTCCAAATTCAAGTTCTTGTCTTCTTTTTTATCTCTACATATCAAGTACTTTGCAGTCACCCTCCTCATAGTAACCGCCTCATTACACAAATACACTTAAACATATAGTAAAATTGATGATTTGATAATTGGTAATTTGGTAGAATTGATCTTTTAATACGGAAATAAAGCAACACATCTACAACCAGCTTAACAAAGGCATATATGACAAACAAAAATAAAATACATGAATCTGTATATATATCAATCAATCCACACCCCATTCACAAACAATCAGTATACACTAGAGTCATCCAATAAGGTATTGGTATTCGTTACAAGGGCTCTTCGCATTCGAGTGTTTGTACGATCTCATTAGCTTGTGTTTGTGTGAACTAATTTACGACGTGTTTGACTAGGAAACCCACATTAATTGACCGACGACAGAGCGGTTGAAGTAGGTGACATATTCTGTAATAATTTCGAATGCTCTGAAATAGTTTAAAGAATCAAATTTTGAGAACTACTCTCATATTGGGTACTTATGTTCAAACTGATCTAATTTATGGACCCACTTTTTTTTACTTTTTATGATCGGTAGGTAAAACTGTGTTCGACTGAAAAAAGATTGAATTCTTATAGGTATTACACGTATGTAAATGGTATTATGAACGAAAATTTATTAATATTCCATAGACTTTGTATATAAACGTCTGCAGACAGGCTGAAGGTGACTTGTCTATAAACACGAGCCACATAAGGCTTTTCGCGCAAAGATGTCTGTACATGATGATTGTAGAAAAATTTAAGATTTGCTTTTTATATTTTTTAACAAATCTAGAGTATTTAAAATATCTAAGAATAGAAATAATACATGATGAAAATAAAATTAGTTTTATTAGATTTAAAAAAATTTGAACTTAGGTATTATTTATCTGTTTTATTATAATTTAAAGCAACGATATCGAATAGGTATAGCACATTTTTTTTAGTTTTAACAGTAGGTGTCTAGGTACTTAATTTTTCAGCTATCTCAGCAAATTCATGATTAATTTTCTGTTTGTAGTTTAACTCACAATCAATCTAATAATTTTAAGATATTTAAATGTATTTGCTTAAAAATAATTGTTAAGTTTTCTTCGGCATGCATACCTATGACCTCAATTTATTTTTCGATTTTCACATTATACAAAATAAAAATATGATTAAGTATTTTTTCCTAAGTAGGTAATATATAGAATATCAATGACTATACAAATTCATTTGTATAAAATTTGTATATATAGGTATGTATACGAATATACCGGTACTAGGTATATCTATGTTGTAAAAATATTGTATTCTGTTTTTAAACTTCATTTTCTCAACATATTATGTATTAAAATTTACAGCTTCTTTATGACTGTTATGACCCTTTATATCTGATAGGTTTTCGTCGAATTTCATATTCTTTTATTCGATCTCTTTTCATTCGTGGTAGTGAAAATTGTTGCCGAAACCTATTGTGTTTCGGCAACAATCAATATAATTTTTTAAAATACATATTGAATTTCTTTCATGCAAATACATAAATATGTATCACATAAATCTACTCTTTTAAATACCTACAAGCATTTTTCAAATGAAACAGGTCGGTAAATCCGGGCCGCCTATAAAACTTAGTTTGTTGCCGAAAATGCGGTACCTCGTACAGAATAACGCTCATTTAATTTGAACCATACATACCTAATACCAGAAGAGTGTATTACCAAGCAAACGTAGACAAACAAGTACATACATACTCATATATCTCTATAAGTAGGTATTCTATTTTAATCAATTTCGTACTAGAGGTAAAGTCTTATCAAAAGTTTTTTTCTGAAATAAAAACAATATGATTCTTACTATACTTACTTGAGTAATTTACTGATTATGACATTGATTTAATTACAAAACAGACATAATTTGGTCGTTGGTCGAGTGGATAAAGTGCTTGCTTTAGCGCTCTGAATTAGGGGTCCTGGGTTCTATTCCCGGCAGGGCCACTGCGTTTCTCAGTCATTTTGGCAGCCCGTCTGGCGGCAGTAACCGTCCTCTTACATAAGACCCTTCCCAATCACTTAATCCTACTGTAGTCGCCAGCGCACTTGCAGCGCCTTGTGTTGCTTGTGTTATAGGCAACGATAGCCACCATCAAGTGGACCGTCAGCCTGTCTGCTGACCTAAACATAAAATTAAAAATTAAAAAATTACCAGAAGTTGCAAATACTTTTTCTTGAAAACTTTTATTACTATAAAAACTGGCTGTAAGATTCCTTTGAATATTTTTCGCCTACAGCTTAATCATCTGGCCATCTGCGCACACTTATGGCTAGAGGTTTTTGAAGTCATATGCGAAAGACCTATAGTACATTTGAAAACTTTACAGCTATTGCATCCACCATTTTTGTATATTTATCAATATATTACACCCACACTGGATTTGATGTTCAATGAATTCCATTACTGATCAGTGAATCAGAACGTTGACCCACGATGTAACTTACAGTAGTATGTAATATTCCAAATTGTCTACAAATAAACTTTACACACTTAGTTCATGTAGATATAAATTTTAACAAACCTCCGTTATTGAATGTCTGCTTGTGGATATGCATTCAATCCTTCACCCAACGTTCACGACGGGTCATGGCCGCTTAAAGCCCTTGAAAGCGATTAGGGCGAGGTTTTATTACGTAAGAGAAGCGATAAATATATACCTACTACACAGCCAAGGCTAGAAACATGTAGAGGTCGATATATTAATACAAGATAACTTGTTTATGTAATTCGGCTCAAAAGTCGCGTCAATTAAAATTGTTAGTGTCTTGTCATTATTAGAAGCCACTGTTTGGCTTAGGCTTATTTTTTGTGTTGTATTTTATTTATTTAAAAAGGCAAATTATTATTATTATCATCTGATCTGAACAAATCAAGTTAGTTAAAGAATGTGTGATCGTCAATAAGAATGTGTAGTGTTCTTTGGATTTTTTTATTAAATTACAGATGAACTCGTGTAGGTGTATCTACTCATCATTTGACGTCAAACTCGAGGAATTTTAAGGCCACTAGGTAATTTTATTTTATATATTTTAATTCACAGATTTTATCTTTCTATTAATTCGTGTTCTCATAATTTATATATGTATATTCATGAATACCTAGTATTCAAATAAATTACTTATACATATTTATCTTGAAAACATGTAGTAAATGCCAAAAATAACTTATAAATGCATATAATAATGATTGTTGGCATGGTATATTGGCATTATATTCTGGCAAAATAACTTCGCTGTTTAGCGATACTATCCCCAAAATTAATTTCAATATAATTTTTATTGCATTAATCTGTACCTACTGAGAATTAAATCCAGTAATATTCGGACAAATCTGAGAAAATAAAGTCACGGTATATTAAGAATTACATAACGATATAAAACACTTACCTAGATAAGTTTCTTTAAGAAGTTTTAGTCAAAATATAGCTGTCCGTTGGTGTTTCTTTTTTAAATCTACTATCGCAAATCGAAACTTATGTGTGTAGGTAGGTACCTATATGTCGATGAAAATACCACTAGACACAGTAGGATTTACATTATATAAGCATAATGGTAAGTATATATGTATAATATCTAGTTATTAATACCCCCAAATGGACTATTGTATTGTACATTTTTCTACTATTTCTTACTATTTTTCTACTTACTATTCCAATAGTGAGTCGATTATTAGCATGTCAGGACGGTGTGTTACAATAACAGCAAAGACAAAATGGTTGGGGAATAAAATCTGACTAAGATTTATTGATTTAATATAATTTATTTTCTTGTTTTATTAGCAAATAAAAACCTCACTGTGATATAAATAAAGTACACATATATACAGAAGTTATTATGTAAATATTAGGAATTCCTTGAAGATATTGCTTCATGATAAATACAGTGTATAAAGGTTCACAGCAGGAGGTAAATAATAGGTATTCAGATAACTGCAATGCATTAATAAAAGTTAGTATTTATAAACTTGTTTACTTACAGGTTCTGCTAACTTGTTTGTTTCCCTTTTTGACTTCTAACTTTAGTTTTTTTTTAACTTTTAGGACGATAACGTTATGATAAAAGGCAAACAGTAAGCTTCTATAACTAGTATTGTAGTGTTGGTTCATAACTTATACAACATTGTTGTGTGTTGTTTAAGAAAAAAATTGATGATCAAATTGATGGTAGGTCAGAGAGACCAATGTGATACTTATTTTAGTAGTGTCAGAGCACACTGCAGTTCGTAGTCATAAACTACACAGTCTGTGACCACACGGTATATACCACATTTACTGAGAGTAGATCACTGTGAAATAAAAGCGTATAAATTGCCATATTTCGATGAGTGATTAAGGAATTCCAAGTTCCATTCCCCTACCTTTTCAAGGTCAGCTGTGTAATTTCAACTGGGTAGAATTAATATATATAAGAATATTAAGGCTAAGGTAAATTTTTCTCGCTTAATAAATGGAGTAATTAATTTAGGAAATATATAGGTCTAGTTATGTTTACAAATTTATTATTAAAATATGCCGATATTCTTGACACACATACACGTATGTGTGTCAACAAGTGTCAAGAATATGTATCATAATATCTCGTCGTTATTGTGGCATTGGTTGTGTTAAAAGTAGGGTTTGCAATCCCGCAGTCTTTTCTTTCCAGCTGGAAATTCGCGAAAAATTCACCTTTACAGCGGGATCCCGCTGTAATTCCCGCAAGAGATTTAACCCATTATCTATGGAGTGTTCGATTTTTCGAATACTAATTTTACCAATTTTTTAGCTCTTATTCTTTTAAAAATAATTTTTGACTTCGAAAAAGTATCTTTTATTAATGTTTTAGAATTATTCTTAAACTATATATAAATAAATTAATATATTTTGTTACTTATACATATTATTATATTATGTTTCTATTTACTTAACTATATCTTGCTGCTAAATTACTAAATTTGCTGAGACTAGATGTTAAAGAGAAAGATCATTAGTAATATTTATTTTGTCATACTATAAGTACTTAACGAACTTATTTCACAGCTGTACGTTAAATAAACATCTAATAAATCAGAAGTAACTTCGTGCTAAAAACGGAATGAAAAATTAACTAAAAATCATGAAAAAAGTTACTCATTGTTCTAAAAATAAGAGCCTCTCCGCTTCTACGCTTGTAGTGTTCAGATAATTGTGAACAAAGGATAAGTATTTTCCTTTTATTCAATCAAGAAACATGTTCCAATATTCAAAAATTTCCCGTGCGGGATTTACCGCACAAATTCGGGATTTCCGCAGGTCCCATTGACATGCGGGAAATCGCTGGAATGTGGTAACGCGGAATGCGGGATTGCAAACCCTAGTTCAAAGACGACGGACCACCATCAAGTGGGTTTATGTAGGTACCTACATATAGAAAACCAAAATCAAATTTAATTAAAAAAAACTAATATATATAAAATCCTTCTCGTGCGAAAGTTTTTTCTGCCTTAAATATATTTAAAGAAGCCGCTATTGCTTATCAATAGACGCATTCCTTAAATAAAGCCACGATCGCAATACGTCCAACCAAGCTCGTAAATTGTAACGAGTGCATGATTTATGTCTGTTTCTACTCTAAGTAGGTACCTATTTATATTTAGAACATTACGGCAAAATTAAATATCTTTCAACCGGTCGCAAGGGCGTTGAAAATATTCTTACTTGTAAGAATTAACTTTCTAAAATATTGGACTAACAACCGTATCTACCTATATTTCAATTAGAGAATTAATGTAAGGGATATAAGACTAAAGGGTAAAAGGGAATTTAGCACATGTTTTAGTAAATGGGAATTTATTTTATATAGAGGCACATTTTATGTAGGTGTTTTGCCTTGGCGTCATATATCTAATGTTAATTTTGAGAATTAGTTTTTACCCGAGTAATACTTTTACACGGCAATATTTGTTTCTTACAATCTAATCGTATACATAAATAAACGATTTATTAAATTATTAAATAAGTAATTTTGTAAAAAAAATGAATTTATTTACTATAAACACCTAACAGGTTCTTATCCTACCATGATATAGTTAATGAGTACAAATTCTAAATTAGAAGAATTTTCAAATAGAAATTTTTGAATTCTAAATTAGAAGAAAACATACCTACTTAACTCCCAACACTGTCGACTTTTTATACAAAGGAGGAATGCTAGACATCGTTTTGCATTTTATGGTTCCCGTCTCATGGGTACAGTATCATGAGGTTCGCACGTAGCGTGCGCTCGTATCAAACAATAGTGTCCAAAGAAAATTATTCTGGAACGAACAATTTTCTAACAAAACAGCTATTGTCCAAGTAAAAACCTCTTTTGCTTTTTTGCATATGAGAAGTAATTGCATAACTTAACGACTTCCTTAACAAAAGTTTTTGAATCACAATAAACTAAACTGGAGCAAAAACAGCACACAAAAGCGCACGTTACCTAGAAAGGGTTTAAACATTGCGGTTAACTGTTAAACAATCCATACAGTTATTGAGGGAGGTTTATGAGCGGGTCGTAAATCACGTCGAGAAAAAAAGACGCCATCTTTGTGACGTCACAGGCAGTAAAGAATTAACGGCGACACAGATCAGTTGAGGTGTTTCGATGACCTCTAATACCAACTTTGTTACTGGTACTGCACTTTATCGATATCAATAGCATATGTTATCTTAATTAGATTTTTTGTATAAATTAAAGAAAATTGAAATTTTTAAATACTTTAATTACTACTAACTGTTGACCGCGACTACGTCCGTGTTAAAAATTTAAAAATTTAACACCTGAAAAAATATCTGACATAATCTTTATCGCTAGGACGACTGCGGCGCCTTTTTATAATTATTACTTATATTGGTTTAAAATTATTATAATACCTATGGAATCCTATGGCAATCCTATGGAAAGTCTAAGTGTCAATTATATATTTCTGTTATGTGCATTTTTTTGAATAAACCTTTAATTTGCCAGCAATCAGTTTTTAAAAATTATGTCCACTTAAAGGTTTAAGATTACTTTCTTAGAACCGTCTTCCAAGAATCGGCTGAGACAAATTTTAATGAGCATCTGGACAAAGTCAAGAGGACTTTCAGAGAAATTCACCAAACACTATGCACTAGTGTCTCAATTGAACCAGGTCGAAACTATAATAATATCGAATGTGGGCAAAAATTAACTGTTTCCATTTTTTTAAATAAAACATGAGCTCATTCATAGTTCATGTCATATGTAAATAATACGATTATTGATAATTCTTAATCCTAACTAATATTATAGATGCAAAAATGTTTGTTTGTTTGTAACGCTTTCACGTCTTAGCTACTCAACCGATCATCATTATATTTTTTGTAGACGTTGTTCCCCAGATAACGAAAAGAATATAGGGTACCTATTATCTACAAAAACAGTTTCTGTTACCGAAGGATCATAAAAGTAAAAATTTAACGCTAGGCAAAATATATGAGCATTAAATATTGAATAAATGTTTTAGCATCCAAGAAGAACGAGCGCGGTCAAAGTAGCGGGTAAAAGCTAGTAGAAAAATAAAGTAAGAATTGAGTAAATAAAGATACCAATCAATATGTTTTATTTGGTCTGTTAGTATTACACCAGTTCACCAGTTGTTTTATAACTTTTTGTATCACACTAAGTATCTATAATTATATAAATATGATACAAAATATACCTACTAGATAATGAAACGTTCTTTTTGAAATATGTAGGTATAAAGAGTTTTAGGTACATCAAGTTTAAAGGATCTTAAACAAGTTGTTCGCAACACTTTAGTTCTTCATTTGGTAATGTATACTATAAAGAAACTTTAAATACACAAGTCTACAACTTCTTAATACGGCTGACACTTTTTTTACGATTGCAATTCAGCAACCCCGCGGAGACGTACTCGTTATATAAACCATAACGGAGGTGTTTACAGTCTTATAGACAATAATATAAAATTATTGTGTAATTCTTGTTTTCAATTATTGCATATATTAACTTACTTTGTATTTTGGAATAATTTTATTATTATATAAACTACATTTTTATTATTAATAGAGATTGGTTTGCCTTTGGTAGGCATTTAGCTGTGTAGCGAAGATGAGGCCTTATGATGGAGCGAGCTCACCCAGAAGATGCCTATTCACTCTAACTGAAAATATTTGGGTGATATGAGCAGGGAGTTCCAAGCCTTGGCAGTATGTTTTAAAGCACTTGGTCCGACATAGATATAGACAGGCGATTTTACGTCTAAGTGCCAGGCTCTGCATCTTTGGTTTTATCTGCGTATATTTTCATATAAATATAATTTTATTTTCATGTCAACTACGACTTCACTCAGTCCACAGTCAAATAAGCATGACGTGTTCTATTGCGTTTCTCTGTTGGAGTAAACAGTTTTCCTATTACTTCTCATATTTTCCATTGCCCTTATCCAATTTTCTCTGCTTCACTTTTACGCTATCTTAAATGTTGCACAGGTCCTATCAAGAATGTCGTTAAACTAGCTGGTGCCCGCGACTTCGTCCGCGTTCAAAATGTTATATAGCCTAAAGCCTTCTCGATAAATGGACTATCCAACACAAAAAGAATTTTTCAATTCGAACCAGTAGCTTCTGAGATTACCTAATGCGTTCAACCAAACATACAAACAAACTCTTTATCTTTATAATTTTAGTATAGATATGTTTACCAACAGTAGTTACTGAAAGGTTATATTTATTTAACCTATAGGATTTTTATCTCCAAATAAGATTGGCAGTAATATAGTTTAGTTCTGTACCAAAAGATGTTATTCTAATACCTAAACATGCCACCAGTAAGTACATTTATGGAATATACTTTCAATCTCCACGGACCATATACGCAACACAATACAATATTCCGAGCGGCTACGATAACAAAATAGCACAGCTCCCTGCCGATAACAAACGTTGACTTTCTACGCATATTAAAAACTGATAACATGCTCTCATTGTTTTTAACACGATTTGTAATCAATAGATCTTATTTGAAAGTCTTTTACTTTTATCAAGATTAGAAAACATGGTGTAGATTGGACTTTTTCGACTGTTGTTAAGTGTAGCTTTAAGATACGAGTATATAACAGCATTTTCTAAAAAATACTTGTCATTAAAACAAGTAGCGATAACAATCAGTGGTTCAACTTTTCAAATTTTCTAACTCGAAATGCGCAGTATTTAAGTCTAGATCTTCTTATATATATATATGTGTGTGTGTGTGTGCATTATAGTGTAGGTACACTCACAATATTATTTGATTTGATTGTGCTTTACACAATAAACTAACTAAACTACATATTGAAATAATAACATTTAAGTCTTTATATTGTATTTTTTTTATTATTTGTTAATTTCTAACACCTTTTTCAATCTGTTAAATATTAAAATATGCTTCAATAAATTGTTGTTTAGGTACTAATATAAATATCTGCTCCAATTTTTGTTTCGTTTTAATTATCTAAAACCTAAATGAGATTTAATCATTTAACCGAGATTAGTTCATTGCTTATCGGAGAAAAAGAAATACTTTTCTACTGCAATCATGTCTTAATAAATAGAATACGTTTATTGCGGTTGAGACGCTATTAAAGTGCTACCTATAAAACCTATTATAGCAATCGGTAATGCATCAATAAAAGGCAGAAGTGTAACCGACCCGTATAAATTGGAATACTAAACAATGGCCAGTGCAGTTTCGCTCCACATTTCTAACCGGCAACTTTTTGCTTTTGCTTAAACAAAATTCACGCTATTTTATCACAGTTATAAGAAAACCACGCGAGAGCTAGCACGCTCATACGGTTCTAATTAAATTGCTGAAAACTGTAAAATGTTGTGCCTAAATTATTATATTCGTTGTGAATGCGCTGTCTAGAACAATGTCCAGACGTGTTTATACGAAACATGTGTCTGCCTTCGCCTACTCTATATCCGCTCTACGGTCGACCAGAGATAGAGAACGGTGAGTTCCATTTCGGCACGTAACGCCGCTACACCCAATGCCATCTTTCCGATAATAAGACAACTATTGGATCTGATCGGAGATAGCTGCCCGTTATTTTGTACATGGCACGTCACAACACATAAAACTTACCACTACATGCTCAGTTTAAAACGTGACCTGTGCGTATGTGTGCGTTAAGGCTTCCACGCACACAGCTCAACGCAAAAGTCGTAAAAAGCAACCATTCAAATAATTCCGCCGTTCGCCGCAGGGTGGCGCTGAATAGGTAGCGAGTTTCAAAGTTAAAGCTCCACTAGCGCTTTCGAGACGTAGCTGTAATGCGGCGAAGTTTAGAATTGCTTTTCTTATTGGAGCTTTCGGTTGGTTGAACTTTGCCTCAATCGCATCACGCTCAGTAAAAGACAAATCGAACGGTCCAATGTCTTTGATCATTACATGGAATCGACGAGGGATTTTTCTCACTTTTTGCAAAAAAATATATTATATTCTTGATGTCTTCCAATAAAGCCTGACTTAAGCATGTACCTGAAATATAAAATAACTGTTCGATCGTGTACCTACAAATTGAAGTCTCTTTCAATAGGCGCTTTATTGGCATTAAAAAATATAAAGTAATCATATATAATTATATTCTATTATTTGTTTCTATTTAAAGTTTTTTAATGTTTTAATCAACTGCTCTTGGTAATTATGTTTTTTATAATTAGTGTAAAAAATAAATCACTATGCGGTTATTTAGATAAATATTGCGCTTAAATACCATCACTGTAGGATTTACATAATACAAAATCTCACAATTACAACCTAAAACGGTTTTAAAAAATATACTATATTAATAATACCAGTTGTTCGATAAAAAACAATAAAGTTACAATAGGTAGGTAAGGTAGGTATTCTTATTATTTAATATATTAATCAAATAAAGAGAGTTACTTTAAACACTGCATTTACTTACACAAATCTCATCTTTTTGACGTAAATTTTAAAGAACTATGAACATTTTATCAAAATGGAAGTTTTAAGTTTGAGCGAAGTAGAAATCCGCCCTGTCTCATTTAACTTGTGCCATTACTGGGGTGCTCCATTCGGTCCAATTTCAAATTTGGAGCTGATGGGACGATATATGGAGCCGCAAGGCTTGCCAACATTTTGCTGCCAGATTGCACTAAGGCGAATGTGGCTTGATTTACCTGATTATATTCAGTTACCAAAATTTATACCCATATACCCACATATTATCTTTTTATTAGTTTAGCTACTTAAGTATATTCATGAAAATATTGAAAATATTTGCATTTTTAAAATTTTATTGGTTGTAATTATAATTATGTTACCTACATAGAAATTTTCTATGTAAATTTCTATTTCTATATACTTATTCAGTTACTGAAATTTGTTCGTAATATTGTTCACAGTGTTCATACAATTTATTTTCATACAAAAATAAATTGTATGAAATAATAAACCTACCTATGTATTTTATAGAATTCATTTTTTATGTTATTTAGATACTTATGTATATAATAATTCAACTAAGCTGGCGTAGTTTAATCGCTGCAAATATTTCCATTTATAAGTTTTGTTTTTTGTAATTATAATTATTGTAACTAAGAAGTAATTACAAACAGTTAGTACCGATGGCGTGATCTTTTATAAATATATTGTTAAAAAGTTTGAGGTTGCATAGGGGGAGGTCCCCGAGAACCGGACACTTAAGGAATAACAAAAATAAAAAAAAAATCGTGTAATAGACTAATTTGTTTATTTCTCTTTAATAAGCTCTCAACTATATATACCTAATAAAAACAGATATATCAGCAGTCTCAAATGTTACTTGAAATGTACTAGATAATAAGGAACAGTTAACATAGAAAAACGGACGTTTTCAAAAAGGTCCCCTAATGAGAGACAGACAACTTTTCGTTCATTTTTAAACTTAAACATTATTTAAACAAACAATTCATAACAATATCTATTACAATAGAACAAATCATCAGTTAATAAAGAAAACTAATCTTAATTCTAATTAACTTTGGTTTTACTCAGGAACGTTTTCTATAGAATCCGAAAACATAGCAAAAAAATTTTTGACATCACTTTAGCGATGGCTTTTTTCAATACCTATTTCACGTTTGGCGGTATTCTCACATCTCGGTTTGGGTTTACCCATGTTGAATCTAAAAAACAAGAAACAAAAACAAAAACAAACTTGCTCTAAAACTGTCCCGTATTAGCGGACTTTAGGTGTCTGAACTCCCTTAGGTACATACAAAAAAAATCTCATTCAAATTCTGTCAAATTCAATTCATCACAAAAAAACCGCATGAGTTATATCAGATTAGTACAATAGGCTCCTAAAGCCTGTCCGGCTTTACGAGCCGTCTGGGCTTAGGGGATTCCCCTTACTCAAGTCATATTACATAATTAAGTATATTCATAATATCGTAATAAAAATTCATACGCTATAACACATAGTTTTATGATCGGTTTACCGGTCATTGTCTTTAACAGGAAACAGTACCTAGCCACAAACGACAAAGTTATCAATATAGTTATGTCTATATCAAGTTAGTTATGTCTAGTTTCTAACAATATATTGGCGCTAAAAACGTAAAATATGACTTAAGTAAGTATGAGAACTATATTTCTTAGAATAGGCGGCAGCTTTTTCCCGCGATTTTGGCTACGTACATAGTTTAAGCTTAAAAATTTATTAAAAAGTAGCCTGTGCCCCTTTCCGGCATACAGGCTTCTTCTATACCACAAATATCAATAAAACCGGTATAGTGATATAACTTTGAAAATGATTATTTCGACTTGCTTAGAATTATCCTTGTGATCCACTTGGTGGTAGGTAGACACCAGCGTCTATTAACATAAGGAATATTACCAGGTGCTGCAAGTGTGTTGCCGTCTTTAGTGATATAAAAATTAGTGTCCGACCGAAACTGATTTTTCAGCCGAAACCGAAACCGAACTTTCGGTCTTGCTCTCTGTTTCGGCCGAAACCGAAACTTATTAAAACATTTAAAATTACGATTATTTACTGAAATTTACAGTTTTTTTAACATTTATTAACGCATAAGAAAAAGTGTTATATATTTATATATATACAGACAGTTAAGTAGTGTTAAAAAAATAAAAACATAATCACTAACGTACGTAACAAATATATTTTTTAATTTATGACATGAATATACAAGACTTACTCTTGGAAGTAAACTTTAAAAAAACAAGTTTCAGTTAGAGTGCTTTAGAAATATACTACATAACTAACTAGTAATACGTAATTGTGTTCACAATATTTTTAAGATAAATCTAATACTTATTTTTGGAGATTTTTATTATTTTTTATTTACCACTTTATTTACCTATTTATCACAATAATCAGTATAGAACAATCTAGGTTTATAATTAATCTTATCATTAATCATTAAATTTTCAGTCTCAGTCTGAACATAGATAGATATATTATATATTATAGTAAATAAAAATATGATGAAGTAACGACTTACTCTTGGAAGTATATTATATAGTTATATACTTAAACTTTTCAAAAAATAACATTAATTTAGACATATACTTCATATCTAGCTATGGTCTTTCAATTGGTTTAGATAATTTAATGAAAGTTAGAAAAAGAGATCAATAAGTGTAGATAATTTAATGAAAATAAAACGAAGTACTAATAAAAACAAAATAAATACTTACCAAATCACTCAATTGCAAAACATAACCTCAACTTACGATTCAATAGACGGTGGCGAACTGAGCCGGGGCCCCGCCGGCGAGCAAGCACGAGTTAACTGCGAAGTTTACTGAACGACGCACGAAAATTCACGAACACTCGAGTTTCGGCGGGGTCGAAAGTTTCGGCAATATTTTGGCCGAAACCGAAACTAAGGCCGAAACCGAAATTTCGGTCGGTCACTAATAAAAATAAGGAATTAGGAGGAGATGGAGATTTTTTTTGTATCCCTTACCACTGATTGTTATGTCAATTGGCTCTTTGTAAGGTTACTATTGTCGGATGGGCTGCCTAATTTATAACTGCAAAACGTAGTATGTAAATAAATATATTATTATCATAATCTCTATAATACTTTAATATATGTAATATATAGTCTGCTTGAAACTTTAGTTCACGTATTTTCCTGGTCTAATATAATACATGTACCCACCCACCTACTCAATTCAGTGAAATATAAAATACACATCTAAAATTTATTCCCAAACAAAATATAATATACGAGAGAGTGAGGCATCCAAAAGAATCTTACATTTCTATATTCTGTGAGCGAGTTCAACTTAAAAATAATTCGTTTCGGTTGCCGAGCACGTTTCTTCGTAATTTTAGACGGACCAATTCCGACGTCTGGACTACAACCGATGCGATGTTCAACTCTCAAATCGTTCCCGTTCAAAATAAATTACAAGCAAAATTCGTACCAATTCACCAGACTACAGAATGACCAGTACTTACCTACCCACTGGCACTAGTCGTTATTAAGTGCACAGAACGTTTTCTTTTTGCTTAATTTAAAAACTAAGACCTAGTTAGTTTATGTAGGTAGGTACCTACGGCTTTGAAGAGTTAACAACATGGTGTCAATATAATTAAAGACCTTGAACAGCTTGGACTGAGAAATTAATCTTAATGAGTCTATAAGTGGAAATTTTTTATTAGGTTTAAGCTATTTACTCTGTTTATTGTTATGTATTTGTACCTGTAAATTTCCCTAAAATAAAATAAATAAATAATACAAACACAAAGTAACAAATAAATATTGTCACCATAAAACAAAAATTCGTCATAACAAAACAACTCGAATTAAAGATCTCGAACCGTATATATATGCTCCTATCATTCCCTGATTTTCTGTAGAAGCTGGAAGTAAGTTACATGTCTGTTTATGCAATATTATAATTTAGTATATAATGTAATTAAAAAATATATTATAATATTACAATATTACAATTATATACAAGATGACAATCACTAAGCAATATAGGAAATGGTCGTTTAATTACACAAATTTTAACACATTAAATTACTATTAACCCATACAGGTTGTATTTTATATAAAGAACATTATACAATTAAAAATATATACTTAGCACCTCTTATATATTTCGCAGTAAGTTTGCTTAATGATTAGGTACATAAAAATACGAAATAAAAGAATATGTTTATTGCATAGATATAATTATTGCTTACTAGAAACCTGCTCCCGGCTTCGTCCAGGAAAAAACTTTATTATATTTTATAATATATACAAAAAATTCGTAAAAAAAATCATCTAACTGATGGTAAAAACCGCATCAAAATCCGTTGCGTGGTTTAGGAGGAGTTAGCAGCCATAAAACAGACGCGGAAAGCGACTTCACATCATACTATGTAAAGATATCACATTATACGAGAACATACGTGTTCGTGATACAATTTTCCAAAGTTAATTCCACATTAGGTAAACAACATCTTCATTTGCAATCAACATAAACCAAACGAAATACAATATCTAACAAACTTTTCGAGTCGACTACACAAGTGTGTTTTGTCACACCGAAACTAATTTGGTTTCGCTGTCCTTCAATATGTCCTCGCAGATGTAGATACATATGACTGTGTATTGTAACAAATATGTTTGTATGTATAATATAGTTGTGAATGTGTGGGCACACATCGCGATCGCAATATATGCCAATATCAGGGAGAGAGGCGCCCAATTTTCTATATTAAGCTTTTCCTATATTCGGTGGTGTTTGTCTTATTTTCTTGCACAAGTTATTACGTTAGAAAAAACAATGTTTATCTTACTTATTTGTATATTAACATCCAATATATACTTACTGTAAGTATAGTTTTTATTGCATACTTATTTAAGAATTATTATTATTGTCAAGTATAGATTATATAAAGAACTAGCAACCCACTCCCAGCTTCGCCCGTGGTGCAATTTTTATATTCACCTACGTACCTTCCCCGTTTGTCCTTTTCCATATGTGAAAACCGAATTGAAATCGGTCTACCCATTATTGAGTTTTTGAAGCACACACTAATCAACTTAATATTTTTATATAGGTATGTAGAAGATTATATATTTTAGCTCAATAACAAAATAAAAATGCAAATAATATCGTTGTATTTCAATGTTTTGCATTCTGATTAATCGAAGTAGAAATTTTTTTTTTAATAGAATTATGTAATACCAAAATATATGTTAATATTTGTTAGACATACCTACAAAAATCAGATAACAAAGTTGCAAAATAACTGTATAAAAATGAAAGAACAGTTGCCAAACATCCCTAAAAGTTATTGCAATACTGAGTAACAATGCCAATAAATTTCTTAATTTAATTAAACCGATTCACTTCATGCGACAGCGATGATGTCAAAAGTCCTGCACATAAACAAGATTTGGTCGCGAATGTTACAATGTTGCATCTGCAGAAAATGGGCCACAGTAACCAGAGGTCACCAGTAGAGGTTAATTCCGCAATCATCGAGCGTCGTTAAAATAAGCGTGTTTATTATTAAAATATCGTATTTAATCTGCTTATAATCAAAATTTGTATTTTATTTCGCTAATTTTATTATTTGTTATACATTTTATGTTAAAATGTTAATAAATTATTCACTTTTAACCTGAAAACAATAGGGCAAAATAAAATTATCATTATATTTTTTTAATAATTAATGTTTTATTTTTAAATTCATTTGGGTAGGTTACATTATGTAAAGTTTAGTAAGGATTGTACTCCTAATTTTAAATAATATTATAAATGTTAAAGTGAGTTTGTTTGTGTGTATGTTACGTTTTCAAGCCTTAAATACTCAACCCATCATCAATAAACTTTACATACATGCTGTCACTGATGGACACAGGGTACGTTTCTTTCAGAAAAAAATGATGATTTCAATTGATCCCTCAGGAGGGATCAATTAAAATGAAATTAAAAAATATGAGCAAAAATGATAAAACGGGGCGCTGATAAAGTTGCGGGCAAAAGCTAGTATCTACTATATAAATTCATACCGTACATTCTTCATATTGTGTTCGTGATACAATCATTATTTATAGCAAGCTTTTGCTATAAATAAGTAGGTATAGCATGTAAAAGAGAAAATTCGTCAAAACAGGATTCTTCACAGGGACTTTGATTAGAAATTCGTTTAGTTCGAAAGTGTTCTTGTATGTGATTATGCACCTCATGCAATTATCGTTTTAAACTAGTTTTGTCCTGAAAGCGTGTTATTCCATAATGTATTTTTTGGTAAGCATTCATACACACAAAACCCAATCCACCTATTATATAATTTTACTCTTACCCAAGAATCGACTTAAACTTATACATTATACATATTACAAATGCAATCACATTCACATACATAATATATTATATGCAATCATACAACTTACAATTTAAATCTTACAAATTTAAATTTACTTTATAATTTTTATTTTTTTTTTCCAAATAATGCTACTGTTTGTTTTGTACATTATAATTATTATCTTAATTTTTGTTTGTTATTAATGTACATAGTATTTAAAATTTATATATTTAACGCATTCGTTTACTTCCCCCATAGGGCAGGCAGAGCCTAGTGTGGGGGACAGAAATATGCTAAAACTAAAGTTGTTACTCTGAAATAAAAAAAAAAAATTCTTTATAATTCAAATCATTTATTTATAAGTAACATGGGTCAATGTACATTACATTACTTTGGTATATCTATCTACTTTTATACTTACATTAAAATCTCCTTGATGATTTGCCAAAGCACACATAGCCAAAGCTCCTTTCCTTTATCAGCTCCCTTTATAAGTTGCAGCACTTGCATTCTAATTTCGTATATTTCTTATCGTTGTATTATCAAGTCAAGCGTCAGCTTGTCTGAGACTCTTTACCATAAAAAAGACCACAATACCAAAAGACCACCATAAAAAACCATAATAATACCTGCTACTATTTACTAACAATTAAATGATTAAACTAAATCACAAAGTTCTAAGGTTTTAAGTATTAGGTAGTCAAGTAAATTTTCCTTCAAAGTATTTTATATGGCGAATTGTAAGAACAAATTTTTTAATCCGTCGTCGTGTCCATATTTGCACTAATAAAATTGATACTTATGTCTAGTCGAAGGTTATAGCGTTTCATACTTATCATAAATTGGTTCAATCTTTTATAATTGAAAACATTGTTGCGATGGCAATGGTACCGAACATATGCTTTGAATAAATTATCCTATCATGTTTATGGAGGATATGGATGGAGCCATATTCTGAGACGCTTCTACCAATATTTTTCTTGATCAAAAATCAGATAAGACAAAATAATATACATACTCTATATATTTATATATTTTACTTTTTTTCATTCATTAGAAAATATTATTTAATATGGTGTGACATTTGGCATTTATGTTTAATTAAACGCTACAGATAGGTAGGCACCGTACAATGAATATAACACATTTTTAACTTTTATTTATTCAACTTTTATACTAGATTTAAAATCACTTATAAAACGAACATTTCAATTTTATCTGCTTATTCATTATTTCAAATAATAATTAACTAGAAACCAGAATTAACCTATGTCCTTTGTGTTAACAGTTTGCATTGGAAGTTATTCTACAATGTAACTACGAGTATTTTTTAATTTCAATATTTTTTTAAATGTCAAATCCACCTGTCCAGGTATTAGTACTGCCAATTAGTAATGGCAGATGTTCATAATCAAATGTTGTAAAAAAAAAAACAATCTATTTATTATGTAGGTGTAATAGAGGGCATTTGGTTTTTCGCGCCAAGAATGTCGCCATAAAATCTGTATTGCAGACAGGTGCATTAATATAAAAATAGTTCCAAAGGTGTTTCGTCTAGGGGATGTATTTTGCGAAAGTTTTCCGAGACGCCGCCCAGCTTCATGCAAAATGTATACAGAAGAGTCGCTTTCTTCGTGAAATTTGTATTACGGGAGATAGTTTCGGTGTTCTTTCGCTGTGACGAATTTAATATTTTTCTGCACTTATACCCAAGCTAAATACTTATTATTCAAAATAAAGTAAACTTATATTTTTTTAATTACAAAAAAATATTTTAATAACATGAAAGTGTTAAAATGACATTTATAACAAAAATATCTCGTTCTTATATAAATTATTTAAATGAATATAAGAGAATGTTTAAATGTAGTGATTTTATATTTGTCGCCATCCATTTAATAATAATTTAATAACCTGTAGGTAAATACAAAATTTACCAACCTAACTAAATAATTTAATATAATATTTTTTGGGATTAATATGTGTTTATTTAATAAACAAAAACTGTTAGACAATCTTATAGTGGTTTTTTTAAATCAAAACTTGATTAAAAGTGGTTTTAAAATTGCAAATTTGCGGTTGCCAATGTTTTCTCATCGCGGATCATGAGCGTTTTCGTAAAGCTTTATCTGTATCCTGGGCCAGTGAGAGTTGTGTTAAGGTGAAGTCTGACCGAATGGCCGGTAACTAAAAGCTCTGGCTTTATAGACGTCTCAGTCTAAACACTGCGGTAGCCCGCTGAAGCCAAGCCCTCTGTAACGGAAGGTGGCGATCGTGTTAGTAAATAAAAATAAGTATCGTCCTTTCACACAGCACAAATACTACACAGTTAAACCTATCTATTTTCAACATCTACATTAAGTTTAAAAAATTTAAAATTTACAAATTTAATTTCAACATCTAAATTTAAATTGTTCAATCAAATAGTTCTTCAATTCCCTCTGCTAGTTCTAGAGTTTGGCGAGTTCGAACTAAAATCAAATAATAAAAAAATACACTAACCAAATAGGGACTAGTCCAGTTATTTTGAATTCAATTTAACTATGGATTTATTTAAAAACTAATCAATAAAATTCTAAACTCTACAACAGAAAATATTGTGAGTCAAAACGAATATTGAATAGAAAAAATACAAAGCCTTATCTACTCTTTTAACAAAAGAATATATATAAGTACCTCAATTATTGTGGTCATACTTGTACAATCAAGTATTTTACCTGGTCCCTATACAATTTTTTTAAAGAGAAATCGCGTGTGTAGAGGCAAATTTTTTGTTGAAAGTGAAATCAGAAGGTTGGAATTTAAATGCAATTTAATGCAAAAATAACCTTGAAAATTCTTTGTCTTTTCTTTTGTTTGTAGAAGTAGTAATTCGGTTTGAGAGCTGTGAACGTGGGGACTAAGAAGTAGATATGTTACAATATTCGCGTATGTGCTCTCAAATATCTATTACTAGCTGGTGCCCGCGACTTCGTCCGCATGATGTTATATAGCCTAAAGCCTTCCTCGATAAATTGACTATCCCACACAAAAAGAATTTTTCACTTCGAACCTGAAGGTAGTTCCTGAGATTAACGCGTTCAACTAAACAAACAAACAAACTCTTCAGCTTTACAATATTAGTATAGATAACTTCATGGATTTATAACAATCCTCCTATATCCTCTTAAGGTAATGGTTCTTGTTGAAACATGTATTGTTCTGGGCCCTTATGGGCTATGCTTTAAGTTTAAATGAAACCTAAGAAATTTGTACTAACCTGTTAAATTAAAATTTCATTAAAATATATCAATATAAAATTAAAAATTAAAATACATCAAAATTTTTAAGAAACAATCGCTGAATCCGTTCACAATGCACTCAGTCTAAGTGATACGAGCAAAGTTGTTAGTAGACCGCCTCTTGTACCAATGAGCATTCGACCGCGGTAATTGTTCGACCACTCTTTATAAGGTAAATTATACCTTTAGGATAGAAGGCTAAAGATGAATGCAAATAACTCAAACGTTCCAGTTTAGATAAAAGCTCCTTTGTTTCGTCTGCATCCCTTGGCGCCGTACAATCATAATACATATACATACGTTACTACGTAGAACTATTCTACAACCGGTTAAACTATTTATATACCTTGTGGTTTTAGTAATAAGAGTTAAAATTACACTTTAAATTTTCTTCACAAACGTAGTTCAATTTCACGTGACACAGCACAGTATTTTATTTTTTACTCTTGCTAAATTTAATTCTACTTACCTTTCGAAATAATATTACGTAGGAATAAATTATGGCGGAGCAACAACAGGCCTTATGTAGTTTTTCCTGTGAATATTTTACAGTAGAATTTTCGCTTTTCAAAATATTATTTTCAATAACCTTTATTCTACGGCAGCTCACTTGCAGCATCTGTGGCGTTATTTGTGTTGACAGTAGCCACCTACCATCAAGTAAACCGTCACCCTGTCCAACGGTTTATACATTAAAAAAAATGATTGTAATTCTCCAATATTGATTAACTTATCTACCACATATTTATAAATTGTTTTTAAAAGTGTTCTTCAAAAAGTAATATTTATATAATATAGGTATAAGTAATATATAAAAAGTAATATATATTATATATATAAGAAACACTCAAATGATTAGTTTATTTTATATGAATAACTGACCTTCAAGATAATGTTGGTACCTATTCTTTTGAAAAGTTCATATTAAAGAATTTATGAAACTCTTATAAGAATAATCTTTAAAAAGCAGATAGTAACATTTCTTAAGTAGGTACATACCGATACAGTTAGGTGAAGTTAAGTTAAGAAAGCTGCGGGCGTCACTTTGTCTGTCCCATTATGTAAATGTGTGTTTTAATCTAAAGAGAAGCCGTTTCGAGATTGAGAATAGACTGTTGTACTCAATTCAAGTCACGGATGAGGCCAATATTGAGTCTCGTATTAAAAAAAAAACAGCGGGAACGAGTTGTGTAGAAGTCTTATTGCTGTGTTCTGAAACAATCACATCATTAGTTTGTAAAAATAGTTTTATTTTCGTGAATATGGTTTTTTTCGAAGCCAATGTATTTGGCATAAGATTTTACATTTAAAATTTATGTGGGTTTTTGTGGGTATATTAATATACCTATAATAATACTCAAAGATCTTTATTTTGTATTACATTATGCAAACAATAATTGAAATTATTAGTAAGTAATTATAAATTAATTATTTTTGGAACTATTTAGAAAACTGGTAGGTACCTATTTATTTACAAATTTTCTACTAACAGTATTCAATAAACATAACAGTATAACATAACAGTATAACAGTAGCAGGGCACACTGTGTTTCTCAGTCATTCGGGCATCCCGTCTGGTGGCAGTAACCACCCACAGAAGACCACAGTGAAATAACCACCATCTCCTACCATTGTCGGCAGCGCTTATGCAGCACTTGTGGTAGCCACTTATCATCAAGTAGGCCGTTAGCATGTCTATCGAAATTAACATTAAAAAAATAGTCGTAAAATGAATTCTAAGGAAATGAAAACTTCAATACATATGAATATTAATAATAAAGTATATTCTTAGTGTATAAACTGATGTAAGGACTATAACTATGTCAGCATCGTTCTATTTGGGTTCCATCTGCCTTCAATCTAAACTAGGCGCAATAAAGTGCAATGATGTCATAACAATTTGCATGCAAATTGATCGTTCTCTTTTACAAACAGTAATAATATTTTCGACTGAGAGGGTTGAAGAAAGAATAATCAAGGAATTTTTCGTTCATGGTAATCGCCTTGCTTATTCACAAACGACGTTAATTATGTTTCGTGACGCAGTTAAAGTACAGTCAGGATAAAAAAAAAATCACAACTTTTATCCTTATTATTTTAAGTAGGTAACTTTTTTATAAATTACTGTCAATTTCACTGCACAGTTATTGACACAAATAAAAATGATATGAATATTTTCTACTATTAATATTAAAAATACAAGACGTGTTTTCCATTTAGCCTGAAATATTAATTACTATTTTATATTTAATTTTATCTTAGTTTTAGTAACTTAGTATTTAATACATTGTAAGGTGATTAAGGAATTTGGTTTACTAATGACGAAACCCTGGTTTGATTGCCCTTTATCATTATATTTAGGAGTACCTACTACATTAGTACCTACACTGTGATACCTTCATACCTATAATAAAAATATGGGTGCTTTTTTTAGATATGAGTAATGTTAGTAAAAAAATATTTGAAAAACCTAGCTGTTATTAAATTAAAAATCATGCGCTGTCTCGTTTTATGTAAAGAATTATATTTTGTAGAATTAGAATTAAAAAGTATTTTTTAAATTATTAAAGAAAATAATTACATACTATAAAACAAAGAAAATTTTCAACATTGGGTAATCCAATAAATAAGACAAGCTATTATTCAAAACACCACTAAAACAAAAGCGTTTCCGCGAAAGCGTTGTTGCTAATCACTCTAATTTAGCGTAAAGTAAATAAAAGTTTAAACAGATTAAACCGGGGCCTGCGGGAGGAGCAAGGGGAGGCACAATTATCTCGTCCTATTTTCCCTTCTAATTTCGCGTTAGGCCCGTCTTTAGAGGATTCGCAGACGAACCCTGTAAAAATAAACGTAGCAACAATACAATAAAAACCTTAACCAAGTTAATAAATTTAACATTTTTTATTCTTACTACTTTGTAGGTAATTAATAATAAAATAAATCTTTGTATCTATACCCTAATAGTTTTTTTTGTACCTACTTAATATCTATCAGTTGAGTAGGTATTGAGCTCTTGATAAAATATTAGGCAAACATTCTATTAGGTATTAGGTATTAGAAATAAATATTAGAATTCTAATATTTATTTTTAATACGATATTTACTCGAACAATTAGATAATAAATTTATTTATTTTTCGTATATGCTTATACAAGGGTATGCTTGTATAACTTATATATACCTACAGCCAAAAAAGGAAACCGGGCTTATTAAAAATAATATGTGTAGGTACCTATTCATTTTTTAATTATCATTTATTTCATTGAAAATTAGCTAATGAAAATATTTTTTTTTTCATTAGAACCTAACCATCCAATTTAAATTCTGTCTGTCCTGTCTGAAACTACCGTTTTGTGTTTGGGTCGAAATAAGTTGAACTTGCATTCCACTTAGGAAAAGACAATTAGGCCTGATTAGATAGGGTTCAATATTACGTAACAAATTCAAATAAGGACGTCGTCATCTATGTTAAATATCTACTAATTTATTCTTTATTAAGGCATACTTATTAAACCCTTATTTACTGTTATATTTGATTGCTATAAGAAAACAACAGATTTTCAATAAAAATTTGGCATTAAAATTTTCATTTATGGCTTAATATATCTAATGTATTAATTATTATATGTTTAAGTATATATATACTTAAATATATATATATTTCGTGTGTTATTATTTCATTTCTGTACCTGTCGAATAAAATTTGACGAGTTAAAAATAAAATGTAAGTAAAAAAGTTTATAGTTTTATTAATGTTATTTATTAATATAAGTAATTTCCCTAATGTAGGTACTGAGTGTATTGTATACCTTAGCATATATGCACTTAATAAATAAATAACTAAAAAATACTTTATGTAGAATTTGGAAAAAGAAAACTATTTTTTTAACTTATCTAATATTTTCTTTAACAATTTTTCTTTGTTAACTAAGTGTTGGTTCCTTTTATACGTAACTTTGAAAGGAATCAAGTCGTTCACCTATTCAAATTCATTTTTGTTTATGACAAAAACTTGAAACAGACATTCCCAAAATGTTCCCTCTATTCTTCAAGATGCATACAGTTGCAATAAACTGTCAGCCATGTTACCGACCTTTTCTATGTGATCGACCCTGGCCATTGTACATTTGTCTCTTTCTAATGCATACGTCGGTTGCATAGTGCTGTCTCTTCTTAACGGGCCCCCGGCGTCGAATTAGGGCAGCACGCATGCGCTTGGTGTCAATGTCAAATCAATCTTTGTAGGCTGATGCAACCGGCTACCGACAGGAATTTATCAGAATTTTTAAACATAATCTTTTAAACTTAGTTTATTTATAAAAAGTAGACAAGGAAAAGAATTAATTTACCTACTAGGTATTATACACATATCATAAAATTGTAAACGATCCGCGTCTGTCTGTACCTACATTGAATATCTATTTAAAAAAAAAAGTTATAATGTTACTTAGGTTAAAAAAACAAAAAAAAAATAGTTTTTAGAATTTTTGACAATTTGTTTGCACATTTTATGCACGCTACTCAGAAATTTGAATGCGGTTTTCACTGATTTAGGTAGACATTAATGGTTATCTGGATTAACATATAGGATACTTTTCATTCTAAAAAAAATGTTAGGTTGCTGTGGGATTTTCAAAAAATGAACTGCAGCGAGTATGCCTACGAATTTGCGGGCACAACTAGAAAAGAATATTTTACATAAAAATGTACCTACCTACTACAATCAATTTACATGGGCTAAATTATCCATTACTTCTTATTAAAATATTCATAAATATTGAGACCATATCACCTACGATTTTTATTTCATTTTTCAATGTCGACATTTTGTAATATCTCACACAAATAAAGCTATTGTGGAGATTGAGTGCAGACGTCACAGCGTCTGTTAAATATTTAGACATAGTCCGGGAGCAGCATCCATATTTTTATGAGTAGAGAGATCGGCTCATTACTATCTTATTACATACCTTGTCGGGCCGCGACGAGCCGAAACACATCCAATTTTCCAACTTCCCATTTATTGATATTGACTCGGAGAGCATTACACAGCACACATTTATTTACTAGAAAAGATATTTATATAATATGAAAATACTTACGATTTTCTCTATCTAATTGCGAGTGACAAAATAATCACGAGAACCGTCTTTTATATAAATCTGATAATTATAAAACACAATTATAATTATCAGATTTATATTGAATTTATTTTCCGATGGGTGTTTAATAGTTCATTGTAGCAATTTACTAAATTCCAACTATACCTAAAATATGTTTTCTAAAATGATGCATATCTAGCTGAGTTAACTCTTTGATTTCGATATTTCGCGGTATCACTTATTATCTATCATCAAAGCTAACACCAGATAAGCTCGAACCGAGACGTGACTTGCGAAAAATAGTCATTCAAACCCTGGCTTCGGATTCGTACTCAATGCGCGTACCTAAGAAGGGATCAGAATACATTTCGCCAACTGTACATTTATATATTTACCTACTTTTATGAAACTTGCATGTAATGCAAATAGGTATTAGGAAGAAAATTGGTTTTAATAAATTTTCTACTTTACTTATTTCATGTTATAACTAGGTAATTATTAGAAAATATTATTATTATATTTAGTTTATGTGCATTGAAATACCTACTTACTATTTACAAAATTCTTTACCAAAATCAGATCGCACATTTTGAATTTACATAATTATTATACGCAAGCGGATTCCGTTCGAAATCGAAACCTGTCTGTCAAAGTGGAATAAAAGGAGCCAATCAGAGATAAATAACCGGCGGTCCGCGAGCACGGGCCGTTTCATTTGCATGTCAATGACGCTTGGGGGCGCGCGGGCCGGGGGCTGGACGGCGGGGGACACGGAACAACAATGGCGGCTCACCTGACAACTGAATATGCCACACGGCACGACGACGTCTTGTGTGATGCTATTTTGTTTATTTCAGTGTATCGTTTTGACTCATACCCTTGGCCGAATTGTTTTCAAACATAAAAGCGAGATAACCAAAAAATATTTCTTAGTTCTTTTTCTATAAAGACTAAATTATTTACCAATGACTTCGTTGTTGTTTGACGGTATAAGAATAACTACAAATTATTAATTCTATCGACCCGCCCCCGGCTTCACAAGGTTGATTTTTTTTCTGCAAATTGGGTATATATTATACGCTACCAGTACATAATATTATAGTAGTTGCCAATTACATAATATTATAGTACACTGATTCTCCTTTTTTAGTTCTGTTTATTTTGTACATACGTCTTTATCGAAATCTCTGAAATTAGAAAAATAAAATTACATTAGTTGTGTTATATTATATTGCCAACAGATAGAAATGTTTCGAAAGGTGAAACCAGTGTTGTACGTTTTTCGTGATAAATAAATAATGTAGCTAGTTATCGGTACCTTATCAGAAGCAACGAGGTTGACCGGCATCGTTGGATACCATTATTTCGCCTCCGTATAATATTCCGATCGGATGACGTTCCGCGCGGTACGTGTTGGTCAGGGCTGTCAAAGAACAATTATTCTTATTATATTTGTTAACTATTAGGCCACACCAAACTTGATTACATTGTGAACGCATACGAGTGAATGTTCGTATAACTATTAACAGTAATCATTGTCGCTTCATCTTAAGCAAAATATAACTATACATAAGTTGTTATTATATAATTTCATATAATTAGCTTGGTTTTATTACTTTTTTATAATTAATAAAATAAAATATTTGATCTGTCAGTTGACTGGGTATAGTAATTTTACTATAATTTTATACAATTTATACAAACAATTTGAATTAAACATCTTAAGTAGGTACTGATATTGAAAAGGCAATTTTATTATAAAAAAGTTCTATAGACAGACATTAGTTAAATAGTTCACTAACTTGATGGTAGATGACCATTGTCGTCTTTTAACATAAGCTACTCCAAGGAGTTTTCAAATGCGCTGCCTTCATAATATAGGTAAGTATATAACATATTGATAGTAAGTATATAACACATTGATAGTATAGTAAGAAGAGGACAGGAGAATGGGCTCAATCCATCTATGTATCTTAGTTTTTAACTTGAACATTTCATATTTTATTTTTCACACTAGCTGGCGCCGCGACTTCGTTCGCGTTGAAAAAGAAAAAAAGTAGCTTATCCTGTGTCCTGTACGTCTAAATGTTTATCTACCAAGTTTCATGAAAATCAGTTAATTCGTTTAAGAGTCATGGAGAAACATACATACATACATACATACATACATACATACATACAGAAAAAAATTCTAAAAATCGTTAATTTAGATTCAGTATCATGTATAGAGCCTATAAACACGATATCTCTGAAAACAAAGTAACTTACTGCATGACCGACCCTTACAGATTTATTATTAGTATTGATGATAAGTCGAGTCTGTAACTCATCCCTACTCTATGTTAAAGGTCGGTTATTCCAGTTAACGGAGAACGTCATTTCGGGTATAGAGTCCATTGGTCGGATACGTGACCTTCGTTGTTGGCATTAGTCGTCAATACCACTCCGCTTTAGAAACTATGACCTTTGACTTTTTCATCGATCGCAATTCCTTTTACTACAGCAGTTTAATCACCGTGAACAACATTGTTAAAAAAAATATGTACCTACTTCAGGCAATTAGTACTTACAGCTTACAGCAGAATTATAAGCGTAGGTAAACTAAAATGGGCACCTATTGCTATTTCTGTAAGTCTTGTTACTTCAAATGACATTTTAAAAGAATAAATGTGAATAGAAAAGTGATTTCCAATATAAAAGATATAAAATAATAATAACAAAAAAAAGAAAAAAAAATGCTTTTTGTGTTAAGAAAATATAATAAGAAATGTGTTAGAATAATAACTAAAATATCAAATATTCAGTACATTTTGCCTCAAAACTAACAGAGGTGTGATATAGGCATATTATTATTTAGTATGTGGAAAAGTGAAGAGATAAAAGTTTTATTAATGACACATTATGTAGAAAAGTAAGACGTTACTATAAATTACAAAACCTAAAGACCAAACATAATGGGAAGATCAAGAACTGTACAAAAATTGTTACATGAAGAACTCTTTACTTTACAAATACTATTTGACGTAAACACAAGTCTTCGCCTCACTCGGCTTAAATATGTACCTAGTGTAAGGGTGGGTGTGCTGATATAGGATGGATGTAACAAATATAGAGAGCGGTGATATAGCCCATGTTTTATATTATTGAGGTTCCAACAGCCGTTGTGTCTGTTTACCTTGTTTTACAGACGCTACAGAGAATATTGTCGCGTGGAACGCGGATATCTGCCGTGCGATTTTAAATAAAATACAAAATTAAATACCTATTTGGAATTCCGTAACTGGCTTGCGTTGTAAGGTAATATTCGAATTGGATTATGTTATTTCACGGTTCGATTGGATGAATGTGCGTAACTAATTGGCTTTGTATGAGAACAAATTATATACAGAATATTGTAGGCAATTGTTATAGAATCTCAATTAACTAGTTTTTTTTTTTTAATATATTTTGTAATACAATGTTTTAGTATCGATGAATCGAGTCTAATTTACTGAGTAATATGTATAATGTAGCTACATTAAAGTTATTATTATGAATAAAATTAAATCCTAATTAATATAATAAAAACGGAAGTTTGTTTGTTTGTTACGCTTTCACGCCTAACTATACTCAACTGAATTCATTTAAATTTTGCATACACGTCGTTGGGGTATAAAAAAAATTATACCTAGGTTATCGTTCATCCAGAAATGAAGTGCTGTTCCCGAAGGAAGTAGACAAAGTCGCGGGCAAAAGCTAGTCTGTTATAACTGAGGACACAACTAATTAAATAATACTAAAATAAAACTTCTGTATTACAATTGAATTTGTATAGCTAACGCTAGTTAAGCCTTGTTCGGACATCTATCATTTAAGAATGTTTAAACATGTATTAAAGATAAAAGATTGTATAAAAGCATTAGGTTAGCTACATTGTACGTAAAATATTATCCATTAGGTCGAAGGTTGCTTGTTTACGTCATTTTAAGTAAACACTCGGATAAAGTACGCACTTTATATAAATTAGGAAACCCAGCTCCAATATCATGCCAAACATTTGCGTGTCGTCAGAACCGGTCCTCTATGTAACATCGGATGGAAACACGAGGAATTGTTTGAGCAAAACACGCGTCCCTGATTATATTTGACGAAAATATTTCCTAGCTTTCGTGTACACAGTATAATAAGTCT
Organism: Synanthedon andrenaeformis; assembly: GCA_936446665.2. Classification (NCBI taxonomy): domain Eukaryota; kingdom Metazoa; phylum Arthropoda; class Insecta; order Lepidoptera; family Sesiidae; genus Synanthedon; species Synanthedon andrenaeformis. The sequence continues at coordinate 7,960,098 of OW387785.2, forward strand.
CTCGAGACGACAAATGGAGACAAAAAGAAACCCATCGCGAGGCTTGTTACGTGATCCGAACATGTAACAGATGGAATGGACAAGGGAAGAATCTCTTGAGCTCTATTAAGGCGTAAAGGTGGGATCCCAAAAGGTTTGCTTATTTTCTTGCATTGCGACGATATGTTTTGTTATATCCGACACGAATTGAAACCCGATGACCCGGGTGAGAGTATAAAAGGAGATTTTGGTGAAATGAAAAACGTGCAAGCAAATAAATAAGGTTTTTCCAATCTCAAACTTAAGTGTAAGGCCACAGACAATATTTAGACAATTCATTCGACTGCTGAAGCCCGGCTGTAAAATGTATGTGAAAAATAAGAGGTTTCTTTCTATTTGCGAGATTAGAGATGGTATTAAAGTAGGTATGTATTTCCTTGGCACGAACCACGAATTTCATGTTTCTTTTAATTCGTGTAAAATATAAGGCTAAAATAAAAATTTCAAGGAAGGATAATTTTAAATACCTACTTAAAGTTATAAGAAATACTTACCTACTCTTCCTTTTTTTTGTGAATTTTTTAATTTTTGAACATCAAAGTATTGAAAAAAAAGTGAAGATTTTTTCTTCAAATTATCCTAATTATTCTTTTTTCAGTATTTGCAAGTAATACGTATATTTTTTAACTTTTAATGTAATTTTGACAGACTTAATTTTTATACTCGTAGATAGCATCTAGCAAGCTAATCGGATTTATTAGAATCCTCTATCAAAGATATCATTATCAAGAAATTTTCTAATGAGTTTATTTAGATTAATATTATTTATATCTATTGATACTAATATTGAACTTGATATTATTTATATATCTATATATACTATGTTACAGATGAAAATAAGGCAGGTATAGATATCATATATTTTAATTACAACACTATTTGGAAGCAAATTTTAACTAAACCTGCCTATTACTATATATTTCCATGTTTTGAAGCATTAAGGTAGGAAATAATTTAATTACCATATACAAATACATTATTAGAGCATAGTAGACGTTTGGTTTGGTGTAGGTATATATATATACATTATATGTTATATACAAATACATACATATTTGTAATTTCAGAAAAATAGAGAAGAATAGGTATATAGTTAGGTATGGGTATTATAATAGTTTCGCAGGCAAAGTCTTGCTGTCTGACGATTTTTTGTGAGACGGAGACATTATAATCGCACAGTAATCTTATTAATACATAGAAAACTTAACTAGATTGTGAGTAAACAACGCGATGTAGACTGGTACTGGTAAATTGAAATTCTGAAACAATTTAAAACAAATGATATGCGAATGGATTTATTTAATCCAAACTGATCTGGCGACAGTGTCGATTTGCAAAATAATTTTGTTTCAAGTAGATACTCTTTCTGCAAGCCTTTACTGTCTTACAAAAATCAGCTTTGTTTGTGGAGGCGAGAGCCCACTATTTCTTTACTGGCATATACATATTGGCCCCTCGGTGGACTAAAAGAAAATCAACCTTAAATGAAAGATAATAAGGATGATATTGCATAAAAAGCGAGAACGCCTTCGAGATGGGACCGCGCCGCGCCGCCGAATATTGCAAACCCTTATTTATGTCCACTTCAAGTTGGTAAGTACTTGACATCACATCGTTTTTTTTACCAAACACCAATACGCTGTAACCATCTCAAGGATAATCTACTTAAATTGGATTTTTGAACTCTCTAGTTACTTGTGGAAAGTTTTTACCGTAACTAATAATTGTACGTAAAAATACTTATTACTTATTTAATTATAGGTAATTGCCCATTTAGGTAGGTATAATGAATTATATTCATACCCTGTTTTGTTAGATGGATTTTATATATTTATTGCATGAACTTTGTTAATTTTTATGTATCTAATATTTTATTATTGTATATATTACCTACTTATCTAATATTTGCCTAATTATGTTATTTAGTCTGCATTTTTAGTTAGGTATATCAAAAACTGACAGTTATGAAGCTACTTACAAAGAAGCAATATATGCAATTTAAGTAGGTACCTATTCATAAATTTATAATATCAGTATATAGTATAAAGTCCTCTTTTTCTCCGTCTGTAGGTATGTATGCGCCAATATCTGTATGTTGAACGTTTTGAACAAATTTTTCTACTGATTCTATCGATTGAAAGAGGAATCATCACGGTTTTTGTCAAAGAAGGAGGGCACCCCACGCTCACACCGCAGCGAAGCGTGGCCGGTTGTGATAGGTGGATATAAAACAAACTAAGAGTTAAATAAATTATATAAATATATGTAAATAGAAAGCGATATCAAAATTTCAAGCGACGACGTCTAAACTCAAAACTCTTTTTTTAGAAGTTGAGGTTTTTATGTATAGGTAATACTAGATATAAATTTGTATAAAGGTAACGTAATACTATAAATTTATCATAAAACCTCGTGAGACCTGTGCAGAAATTACAAATTTATTTAAAAAAAACATGCCTTTTGTACCTACGTCAGATAATAATACACTTTTATACCCATCTACAATATTTTTGCGTGTTCTATTACGTTTTATGCATCAAATATAGCACACCTTATAAGCCCGAAAGCAATTACTATCTTCCTACGCTTTCCCTAATTACCCGAAGAAATCTCAGTTGCGTCCTTATGAATGTTGATGGTGCCGTTGAGGCGTGAGCTCTCCAAAGCTTTTTAACTTAAGACCGGTCGGGATTGCGCCGCTCTTGCTTCCGCGCCGGTTTCATTACCATACATTCCCTTTAAAAGCCTGCAATTGAGACAAGGAAATAGAAAAGCTACGTGTGTTTAACCTTACGTGGTTGGTTTCACTCAAATAACTTAGTAGCTAATGAAATTTACCAAAATTTTTTGGAGATTACTCGTAAATTTTGTTAGAAATTGTTGACGAAATATTCAAAAATACCTACTAGTTTATTTTGAAGATTATAAGTATGTTTTAAGCGTATTTTTGTAAGTCAAATTTTTATATTTTTTATCAAAGAAAACGTAAGACATAAATATTTAATTAAACTTAAATATTTATTTTGACCAATACCTACATAAATACCTACATATTATGTCAATTCAATTATTTATAACTTTAAATTTTATTACTTTATCTATATTAATTGGGTAATCTACAATATTATCTACAACATTACCTAATATTAATTCTTCCCATTTTAATTTTTAAATTATTAAAATACAAAATGCTAGCTGTAACACATTTTACTACTTATGTAAAAGCTATACTTATCTACAACTTTATTTTTATTTTTATGCAGCACCTATCATAAATTTAACAAAAAAATTGTGCCAATTTTCGGTCACTATGATTTTGTAAGGAGTTAATAATGGTGGTAAATATAACTGTGTTCATTTGTCTGTTAGTAATACTTTTATGGTTATTAGCTAAATTTAATAATCTAACTAGCTTAAATAAGTCACCTAGTGCGTAGACTATTGTAAAAATTCCATTATAGAAAAAATCTACATTTAGTAGTAGATATCCACTGAGCTGTGTAATTATTATATAATTATTACTATATGATTTTAAAATTCCATTTATAGCACTTTCTAAACAAATTAAAGTCATAAATTAATTAAATCATATAGGCCATAGATAGTCTATACAGAGTTATAATTAGAACTATGCCTTATCCAAAAATGCCAAGCTAATTTTGTACATCAATTACTGAGGTTTATTCGAACTGCGAAGGATTAAGCGAAATATTTGCGTCACCACGTGACAGGGGAGAACGTAGGCCTGTCAATTTCCACCCCTAACTGGAAGTTATATCATTAATCTGTGGTTATACGGTTCACACTTTAATAAACTCGAAGGAAATGATACTTGCCTTGCATGGGTTTGTTTTAATATTCAAAATGTAGGTGATGGTATTAAATATGTAATATATTTAAATTTCGAAGCACCTAAACCTACTTAAGTATAAGTTCTTACAGATTACTTAACTTAGCAAGTCACGTTGAAATATTTGAAGAAGTATAAACCTAAAACTTTGATTTTGAAATTTTGCACTAAATTTTATAAGTAAGATATATTATTACTAAGCGAAATGCATTATTAATAAAAATAAATTTAAAAAAATAATTTTAATTTTATTTATTTATTTATATGCGTGGTGGATAGTATTTCCTTAAATATAATGGAAGCAATTATTTTGTCCGATATTCTCTATACCTACCACGCAAGATTCAAGGATCTAAGTTTCGCATGATAATATTCGTCACACGTTTTTATAGGAAAAATACAGCCAGATACCTAACCTACTATAGTTGTCGCCAAGGGTAAATGTTTACTCCATCTGAGTTAAATTATTATTTATGATATAGTTCTGAGTGCATTTGGTCATCTGATCCCCTCACGCGATACCAAAATGTCACCGGCTTTTCAGGAGCGCCTTTAATGTATTCTTATTGAGTAATAGTTTGCTATACCTACCTGCTAAGTAGTATGATATCACAATAATAACGCGTGTAGATCCGTATCTACACGCGCATGTAACATAAAAATAGATAATACATGATAATATTTTAAACTCTTTTCAATGTAAGTAAAGGTCGGCAGGTAGGCTGATGGTCCATTTGATGGTAGGAGGCAACCGTAACCTATAAACATAGAGTTTCTGATTGCGATTTTGATAGAATTTTGAAAGTATAACGAACTGATCAGGAGCGGATATGTATCGGATCAGCAATATAAAATATAAATTCATAATTTTCTCACCAAATTATATGGAACTTTACTTTGCAAAGTATTTTATATACTTTATAAATTTAATAAAAAGTGGCTTCCAATATTTTATGTTTATAGATATGGTAATTGATTACCAACATAATTTGCAACAAATAAAATGTGGGTACATTTCTAATCTATGTATTATTGGTCATATATATTCAACATAAATTTTACATATGACTTATGAACCTTTAAACATCCATAAATTACTTATTGAAATTCAAGACTAATTTGTAGATAACCTACCTACGTAATTTATAGCAAAAGCATTAAGAGAAGTAGGTGATAGGTATTATGAGGATGTCGATATATTTTTAATAACTGTGTAAGTAATATTCTCTACCTCATTATACATGTAAAACAAGGTTTTTGTAGGTATAACTTAAATGACTGATTTATATTGAACATTTTCAATTTTCAAGAAAATGAAACATTTTCTTTCATTTGGTGAATATCATTAGTTTTTTATTATAATTTTAACCCTTACCTATTTGTGCTTTGTAGTTTTACTTTATAATTTGTTTTAATTTTTAGGATAAAATACCCTTTAAAAAAAGTACGTAGGTACTTTACCTACTCTTAATAGTTATGTAAAAATCGGTTTAGAAGTTAACCCTTGACAAACCTAAAGAGAGAAAAACAATTACATATACCTATATATGTTATTTTTTCACATACCTGTTTCATTTTGTAAACAATCATGACAGGTATTTTTTGTTTGGAAAAGATACGTTATTTCACTTATTTGATGATTGAGTGAAACGATAGTAGAAAATAATGTTGACGAAATAAAGAGAAAGAAATATTAAAACTGAAAAAGAAGAGTTTGGTAGATGTGTTTACAAAGTAGGCAATCAATAGAGTAACTAGCTAAGTACCTACCACTTTCCATATTTACTTAAATAACAATAATGCTCGCGTTTACGTAGGCAACGGAGCTTATACAGTTAATAAATTGTTGCAACATTTCATTAACATCAAAGGCAGGTGTAAGGCTCAGTCATATCAAGGTTTTGTTTACAACATTATACGATTGACATTTCGTTTCATCTCGGAATGCAGAATTGTCCTGCTGTTTTATTTTAAACGGCATATTGCATTTTAAGTAACTAAAATTAAAAATCACTAATTTGGCTTATTTATCTATATTTTATAAATTATTATTGTTCACTGCGGCTTTGTATTCGATTAAGGATTATTTAGATCAATTTTAAATAATCTAGCTACATTAGCAAATGTTGAGCCAGAAAGAACACTAGAATTAAAACTAGAAATTAAGTCATTTTTAAAGATTGACAGTAAACAAAATTAACTACAAAATCCCTAGTAGGTATAGAAGATGTACTAGCCTAGCTTCTAGCGGATGGCTCATTTCTCACCCTCCAACTTACCTGTCTGTCGATCTTATCTGTTGATAAGAAAGTGAGTTAAGTAAAATTATAATGACAAAAATATATACCTACTAAGATATTATTGGCACGGATGGCAAAGATTTTAAGTCTTGTGAATAGAAATAATATTAATAAGAGAAATAGTTGGACAAAAAATTATAAATCTAAAAGGTTTACAAAACTTATTCTCATTACTCAAATAAGCATTCCGTATTTCAAGTATCTGCGAAACAAATTACTTTGATGAGACAGACATGTGTTGCAAGATATCTTCAGCAAAGTACGTTATGCAGCTTTTACGATAACGGTCTGAACCAACCGAACTCACTATACTTACTTGACAAGAGAAATTCGTGTTCTCTAATAAGTAACGAAACAAACTTACCAAACTTTAATTCAACGCGAGAAATTCCAATTAAAATACAACACCGCCACCGTTTCAGTTTTAAACAACATCTCGCCAAAAGAGAAATCAGGACAGATCTCATATTTGGTTGAGTGTAAAAAAATAGGGAAACTCACCCCATTGTGTGACCCTCTGCAAAAACTGGGCCAATGGGGAATGGTTATTCGTAGACAATAGATTTTTTCTTAACCAATCGATATGCTGTGACAAAATGGCCGCTTTCTTGCATTTTTTTATAACTGCATCTTATAAGTTATCAATGTATTTTCGTTTAAAAAAATTTCATACTTATAGTTACATTAGATCATTATTAAGAACTTATAAGCTTATATGCAAATTTGTCAATAAGTATCCAAATCATTTTTCTTACAAAACGAGTTCTTAATGAAGAAAAGCATAGCATTAAAATTTTTACTAAAATGCCTACATATTTCTTCTTAAGTACTTATAAAAGGTAACTTCCTGTTCTAGAAAGGTGTAATATAACGCATAGGTAGACTTAAATCTAAGTAAGCAAGCATATTAGAAATTTCAAGTCAAGTAGTATACCTAAGTTACAATACCATAAAGCTTTAGGCAGGCCGAATAACCTTCATCGCACAGCTGTTTAGACACAATAACAAAATTACGCTGGAGTTATTCTATGAATTACGTATTGCTTATCTATACTACGATCTGTACGCAGGGAGGTACAATAAAAAATATGACAACAATCTTCACTTTCTAGCATTTTAACGCGTAAAATACCTACACAGTTTATATTTTCTTTTTCTTCGTCCATTTTGGTATTTATACCAGTACCTCTATATTTTTTGGTTTTAATTTTGATTTTCATATTAGTATTAAGTTCATATTAGTCTCGCACAGATACATTTTTTTCTGCAAATAATATACACATCATTTGTCGCTCTTTCAATTAGTGAAAGCCGTATCAAAATCCATAAGGTGGTTTATAAGAAATTAACGAAGAAACAGACAGATGCGACTTTATTTTAATATATTATTTTTTTTAAATACATAGAACTACATATACCTAATTTTAGAAAATACTAGATACCTATGAAATTAAACATTTATTCCAAAATTTGTTATTCAAACAAATTTCAAGGACTTAGGAATTTTATTAAATGTAAGTATGTATACCTAACCACTGACCTAAGAAATAGTTTTATAATGGTTGTATGAGGTCTTATTGTATGAATCCTTATCCCAATGTATGAAATTACCCTTTATTTCTCTCATTTTTCTGTTGGATAAAATAATTGAGACTGATTTTACCTACGGTAGAGCATATATTAATAATATATGAAGTCATATTTTAAATAAATAAGTAGCTAAGTACCAATTACCATGCAATCATAAATAAAAAATGAGAAACCTACCGCCACCTATCGTCTTACTTTAAAACTCAGCATACGCACTCCCTATCAATGTGTGCTTTCAAAATGTGTTCATACAACTTAATATTATACTTATATATTCCTACGTGTGCACGCAGCAACGTATTCACCGACGCTGATAAGCTCCCAAGTGTGCGTAAGTTGACAGTGTATATCTACACCAAAGTAAGAACAGGATTTGAGTATGTGTGCGTGAAACACGTGCAGGTACGGCTGTGTAGCTTCACCCACTTCTCCGTATGTTGTTCGAACTGGTTGCCAGAGACATCTAGTTTCAAATAGGGAAACTATTACATGACGAGTCTGATAAAGAAGGTTTCAAGTGAATTTTTTTTTATACTGTTTTTTTTTGTTTTTAAATAAATTTGTGTTTAATTTTTTTTTTGTGTAAATAACGGTGATGTTGACAAATTATCTATTATCTATTAGTTCAATAGACTGGAAGTATTGTATAACGATACTAACATGAACGAAAACGAGAGACGAACAGAGAATGCGCTAATCAAAAATGCACGTCTTAAGCTCGTTTAAAAAACATCATGCGCTTTACATTCCTACAATATCGATATCAAATTGGAATATTATGTCATAGTCTATATTTTTATCTACTCGTATACTATCCTGTTCGTCATGCCAATCTTGTTCGTAACAACACACAGCCAATACTATTAACTACTAACTAAACTACTCGTATTACCTTGAAATTTGAAATATAAGCTTATTTTAAGTAAGTATACAACGTATTGGTCCGCTAAAAAAGAACTCCTTTCGAAGCCGCGCTAGTTTTGCCTTAAATTCTTTTTACTTGTAATACCTAGGTATATTATTTGCTCTTTATAATTATTGTGATTTAAAATTTAGAAAAATCATAAAATATCTTATTAAATAATTGCACTACAAAACCTTATCAAGCCTTTAAGGATTTCTCAATAACTTATCTACAAATATGATATTTATAACATATTTCGACCACATAAAAGAATTCTTCATTTAAATTTAGAATATGTTCATAATTATATTCGCTCCACAAATTTTCAGTTACGTTCTTCTACTTCAGATCAGTAAAATCAAGCTCTACTAGCATTCCTTTTAAAAACATATGTTGTTATTTGCGGTTTACCAAATTTAAGGTATAGGTCCATACTAATTTCACTTTAATTTTACCTGAATTTAAATATGTGTTTAAAGAGATTTTAAAAAGTCAGCTGTAATGTGCAGGTAAGCTTATATAAGTAACAAGGCATCATTTTGAATATAATTTTTAGTTATAAACTGATTTCGTGCCTGACAAAATTCCATTATTAAGCTACTTAAACAAGTAATAAGTAAATAAACTTTACGAAATTAGTAGTAATAGTATCTAGTATAATAGACACAGAAACGGCCCCATTGCTTGGCAATATCTACGATTGTGTTGTTAAAAATATGGCTTCATTGACTGTTAATGATCATTAAAAACCTTTAGTTTTTTAGCGCTCCGGTATAATTTAGAGAAATATTCAGTGACACAGTTGCTAACGCCTACATTTGTATAGCAGCCAGATTAGTTCATTGACATTTCGTGTAGGAACACGAGGGTTCGATACGTCTATCCCCTTCGTTTCGCCTTGTAGGAAAAGAGACAAAATAGTAACAAATCGTCACCAGAGTTTCGTGGCAGCAGGTGGCAATTATTGGCGTTCAGTTGACCGGCTGTGTAGACTTTTGAAGGTCGATAAATAAACATTAATTGTGTGATGCGACCGATTTTTTATTCTGGACAATGTCTTGATTTGTCCTAATTAATTTTATTTACTAGTGTCTAATAGGATCAGTTTGTTCGTAAATATTTAGAGAGATATTTATTGAAAAAATAATATTTACAGCTTCCCACAGATTCTGATGTATGCCGGATAGGTAAAAAGCACGAATATTTAAGACTTGGTTAGAAAGAATATTATTTAAAAAAATATTATAATATTGAAATACATCTATCTATATCTATATAGTTAAAAATCTATATCTGTATATATCAAACAAAGTCGTGTTACATTCATAACTGTCCGATTTTTGATTTGTTGAATTTGTCTTCGCAATTTAGAATAGCAGAATAGGTACTTATCTATAAAAACATCTGAAATATTCACGAAAAAAAAGTAAATAAAATTCGCCTAGTCAACTAGTTAATAATAAATTTGACTAATCAACCTGATTATTATTAATTAATAGTTATATCAAATAAAGTATAAGATGCAGGAACACGACTGGTTTTTTTTTGGCAATTTGGTTACGTAATGAACGACATATTGCCTACTCATTTACGAATATGTTTGTTTGTTATTGGGAGAGAGACAGACATTGTGAAATTCGATCGTCCTTGTGGGGTATTAGCCTGGAATCCGGTTTTAACCGAGTGCTTCGGGACGTTTCGTTTTACATTTTATTGTAATATGAAAATTTTAATCGATCGTGCTGTTTGTTTCTGAATATATTTATTTAATATGTGATGATTTTATTAAGACATAAACTAAGTTATTAAGTATAATTACGTTCTAGTAACAAAATCATTGTTTGAAAATTGAATTTGAATACAAAAATTTGAAGAAATTAAGTGTAAATAAGTTTTACTTCCATGCAACTAAGCTAAATATTAGGTCTTCAAAATTTAAATTTCTTTAAACACTTATTTAGAAACAGTATACTAATAATGTCTTTAATCAATATTTAAATTGATTTTATATCGCTCTCTGTATAAAAATTTTGCTTTTTATAAAAGCAAATCAGAATGCACGAGAATAATAATAAATGTAACCGTCCCGAAGCATTTGGTGAATTCGGAAAGCCTCCAAGGATTGTGGATAGATGGCGTTAAGATCCTCTTAATGGTATCCGCCCTACGTTACCCCAAAATTAACAAACCCTTGCAGTTCATTACAATTTTTTTTCCAGAAATTAACAGTGTTTTAAAAATGTAAAAGGGTTTATTAAATATAAGTTATCAGATAAGATTTAAAGATAGAATAATATTTATCTAAAATAATTTTAAATCATATAACAATATTAATATCTTGTAAGAATTATAGACTACCAGACAATTTTAAATGAGAAAATGAATACAGAAATTTCAAACTGGTCAGTATAAATTTATCAATACTATAATTCTGTGAATATTAAAACTTTTATAATTGGGTAAGTATAATTATACTCGTAAGTGTAATAACAATGAGAATTGTTGAAGGAAAATCATAAAATTCCTATCAAACTTTAGTAGGTATTTAGTATTAGGCTTGCTATTTAATTTCAAATATTTTGTAAGTAACCTAATTGCCATTTTATCATTTAAGACGTGCCTTCCTCATTAACACCTAGAAGCATTTTTAGTAATAAAATTATAAGAACATAAAACATAACACAAATAATCAAAAATATGACAAAGAAATAAAGGTACAGTAACGTAAACAAAAATATAGTTTCATTATTAATAATCTCAATAACAAATCATAGTACCTACCTATACAAACTTTAAATTGTTATTTAAATTTGACATAATTGTTTTAATAATCTTTTCCAGACTTTATTTATCTCTGAACTATTTTTATTATTTTGTCAATGAGAATCAATTTTAAATTTTAAAAGATGATGTTCTTACAGTAAATATGATTGCATAACCAAGGGCGGGCCGTCCGAGCGCCATTATATAGAGGAAGGCGCATAAGCGCATGCGTATTGTGTGTTAGATATTTGTTGGTAAACATTTGTGCAATGTGTGGTCGATAACACATTCTGTGCACTTTGTACCGTCTATTATATAATAGAGAAAATGCGAGGGGTCCCTTTTCAATTCGCTCTAAGAAATAGTCTACAAGGAATGTTACATTTAGGTTTGATGCCGAATAAAGTTGTAGGTAGGTACAGTTGAGTTCATTAATAAAGGGCGTAGTGTACAGATAAATAGATATTAATATTATTATACTAAATATAGTATTTTAAAGATATTTTCAAGTTATACAAGTAAATGTATTTGCCAATAGTGGAAAGTTAAAAAATAGCTTTTTTCAGGGTTGAAGTCATTCATTATTTGATTTCATTAAAGTAAGTTCCAATAGTTTAACAATTGATATAATATGAAAACTACATTTGTATTAAAATTCCTAATATGATTTAACAAAAATCAAAAATATATTTTTCAATAGTTTTTTTTATACCTACTTATTTAAAGAGTAATCTCGGAACCACAGAGCATTTACTTATTTCAAAATTTCTTTCCCTTTTTCAAAAGTACTTTACTACGAATTAAACAAAACGGTGTACAAATATGTATTTTTAAATGTATATAATGTAAGAAATATGTGTAGGCAATAGTTAAATAAATTTTATATTCAACATCTAAGCATTTAAAATTACTGAATTGCTTATGTCGGTGAGACTAAATAATAGAGAAAAACCTATCTATGAAATAAGTGCCAATTGAACATCCAGTAACATTGCAGTGATTGGAGTGTTCTATAATAATTTACAAATTTAACTTTGCAGTTTTCAAACTAAATTTTCACTTTTTCTACTAACACATAGAACTCATTTTAGCAAAACCTCACGTCGATTGAACGTAAAACATAAATTTGTTGCGTCGCTACGTAGGTTTGCTTCAATCATTGCAATCGTATCACAAGTGCCTCGTTGTTGGAGATGCCGCAGACTTATATTTAGCCTCCGGATGCTTCTGTAATAGACAAGTAGTGTGGGTATTCTTTCCCAAATAAATTGATAGGGAATCATTTTATAAAAATAGCCCATCGTAATACAAATTGAACTAGGTAATACCTACTTTAACTTTATCCAGATTTTGTGTTTTGATGCGCATTTTAACATTATGTAATGTACTAGTATAGTATATGAACAGGCCTTTACCTAATATTTACGCCTAAAGCGCATTTGCATCCAACGAGTTGCTTGTCTTTTTGGGAAATGATACCCAAACGACAGTCAACTGGATCATTAGTCTTGCCTAAAATCTTTTGATTTATGGGAAACATTTACTTAACAACTTGGTTTTGATAGTTAAGTCAACTAATTTCAACCAAATTATTAGTCGAAATTGAGAACTCATCCTTTCACTGTGAAATACTTATTCGTGAGTAACTTCACCAGCCTAAGTAACTTTAGTTACCTAACTTACATTAGATAATGCTGAGTGAAATATTTGTAGATAGCAGTATCGTGTGTCGGCGTTCTGTTACCATGATTTACTCCAGCTGTGATAACGCGTCGTATACATTCTGACTTAATGGACTGATAACACGCATTACACTGGCAATTATATGCCTATGTTTACGAAGCTTTAAGTGAAAAAGCATTCTAGCCCTTTACTTGTAAGTATTTTTAAAAAAATTAATAATTTTCAGCAAAATGCTTTTCGCTTTATATACAAAAACTAGCAACTTTGTTACAGCGTGCGTTCAGGACGCCTGCCATCTTAGACAAAACCCGTGATTATTCGGCAAATATAAACAAAATATTCATGGATTATACACATAAACTATCCTCAGAAAGTTCCATTAATACACTTAATACTCTTTCCATTAATACAATCAAGAAAAAATCCGTTCACAACTTTCCGTGATTAACGCAGGCAGACAGATAAAGCAAAATGAGGACTTTTGTAGGTATTAATTGCATCAAAAAAAATAGTAGATAAGTAGACCTCATAACTACCTACTAATGACTGACTTTAACACAGATAAGCTGAATTTTTGTACTAAGAACTAACTAAATATCTTAAAATAAAATAAAATTTTAAAATAATATATAGCTACTACTATCTTAAAAGTTGTACTTAATTAAGATAAATAAACAAACACAATTAAGCACTTTCTTGACCAATTAAGGCAATAAAACGGGGGTCTGTAAATTGAGCATAAGCCCCGCAAGGACCGGAATAAGCAAACAACGAATAGTCACTCCGGGGGTGGGATAGAAATGGGGTGGGGCCCGTCACCCTACCCACAGCAACCTTCATTACCAAAGATCACACGTTGCAGTATGCAGATCTGCATGCGAATAACCGAATTTAGAAAATCACACCGATTTTCGAAAAGCGTACCTATCTCTTTGTAAGGACGAGTAAGGCGAAATGAGTTTTTGATGTAGTTGCATTCGTTTTAGATAAAGTGACGGGATTGCATTTGTAAGATACGTGATCTGTTTCAGTTATTATTATTTAAGATTTCAACTAAATGAAAAGTATTCTTTTGTGTTTAACTAAATGCTACAGTGATTTAACAGTGTGATTGGAATTTGGTTACTAAATGGAGAATGTTTCTGTTATAATTTAATTGCAATATTAAAGCTTGAGTTGTTTCGTAGATATATTTTTTTAGTTAGTTGTGACCAAATTCAAATAATCCATACACATAAAAAAATTGAAAAAAAAAAGTTTTACTTATGCTACCGAGGTAAAAAATAGTTTTTAGAATTTCGATTTAGGATTACTTTTGTTATAGGTATTTAAAAAAAACTTGTAATTATTTAAATCGGTAGGTATACCTACTTTGATGTTTTTTCTAATCAGTAACAGAAATAGTCATTTTGTGATCACTGTGGCGGGCCAGAAACTTACTTACATGTCTTACGTGACTCCAAATTTCGAAATTTGAACTGTAATAATTCTTTCATTACATGAAATCGCAAAAACCATCTAAGTACTAAAAAGAATCTACAAAGTTCAGTTAGTCTGGATAATTTTACGCTAAGGATCATTTTGGATCCTTAGCTAAGGATAAGTTGTAGGTAAATTTAATTTAAAACAACTATTGTCTTAGTTTAATAGGGTAAAACCGGGATAGATGCCCCACTTTTTGAAATAGCCACATAATTTTAAAAATATTAATTTTACACGAATAATTTCTATTAATGTAGCTAGCTTCCTTTATGTTGAATTATTATTTTTTTTTAACCTGTCAAATACAGATTTTGCAGAAATTAGCTTTTCGTGAAACCTTTTTTTTGAGGATAGATGCCCTTCATAGCGTGTAAACGAAAAACCCAAACCAAATGTTAGGTTTAGTTCTACTCCTATTGTCTCCAAGAAACATGGGTCATAATGAAAAACATTTTTTTTTATATAAATCTTTTAATTGTATCATTAAAAGATAATTCCAATATCACACAAATAACCATAATTAAATTTTTAAAGCGTTTATTCAACAAAAATATAAATTCTAAATTGTTGTTATAAAATATTCATATTAAGTATCAACATGCACATTGCACAATTATACTTTTTTATATTAAAATAACATAATATAGATATCTTCATTATTTTATCCAATTTAATAGAAGTTTATCCGGATAGTACTTTTAATTTTCCACATCTTGAGCAATAATTTTTGAAAAGTATAATCCCAAATTGTCGTGATATTTCGTTTATGGTTTTTTTGTCCATTTCATCGAAAGCTGACTGTAGGTTTTCTGTAGTCCAAGAACATACTCGAACTCGCACTCATTCCTTTTCTTTTATATTTTCGTGGCATAGTTCTGCTAAAATCAGTAAAAAGTCCAAATATAAATATACATAAATAAATAAAAAATATAACAGACACTAAAATATTTTAAAAATATACACTTACTTCATATATGGTTTATGGAGGGATAGCTGCCCCTAAAGACACCTATACCTCGAAAAAACAGGGCAACTATCCTTTGTGATAGGAATAGATGCCCAAGTATTTTTTAAATAAATTATAAACAAAACAGTATCTACTTACACCTAGATGCAGATTCAATGAACCAGTATATTGATGTTATAAAAAATATATCGGAATTTATTACTAATTATAAAGTTATACGACGCAAAATACTAACCTTTGAATCTTTGACGTGTTCGTGAATTTCGCCACGGATAAAATTACACTCACGAGCGAAACCAAGCGAAACGCGTCCTCACCGCAAGATTGTCCATGGGTACCTTAGGTGGAGGGTGACTGCGGCTCCTACTTACACAATTAATTCTTAGTCGCGAGTTCGAGAAGTTAGGGTTTTAGAATGTGGGGCATCTATCCCGCTGGGGCATCTATCTCGGTTTTACCCTATATGTTTTATAATTGTTTTATATTATCTATATCGCTTAAATGAATATAACTTAACTATATAACAGTGATCGTTTTACAATATAATGCCTAAAACTGCTTTAGAATGTTAAATACCTATTTCTTTGATAAAATCAAGATTACCTAAACATTTCGGTTCATTTATTCATAGAGACCTTGCCAAAAAATTCTGAACAAAGAGCATCGTGCACTTGTATTAACAAGTCCAGACGGCACGGCACATTAAGTTAGCGAATACGGAATTCTAGTCGAATTAACCCTAGAGACGTTTCAACAGCTAAACAAGTTTGAGAGGTTCACTTTTTGTTCGTTTGTTACAAGGCATAAGAGTTAGCGATTTGCTTATTTAATAAAATTACATACAAATGATGTGAGAAAATTCTTAGTAAATATTTTCATTGCATGATAAAAATATATTATTATATGTTTCCTGGATCTTAACAGAGTAGCAGTCAACAGAGTATATAAGTTAATATATACATTTAAGTATAGGTACAATTCTATATTTAAATCATACTGAAAAATACTTTCATAAGCCTTTTATTTGTAATATAGCTTTGTATTAAATTTTCTTAGTTTCTTACTGGTCCCACATTTCATAAAGTTTAACGTATAAATAATATCTAATAGGTATTACATTAATGGCGGCAGTAACCACCTCCTTACAGAAGACCACCGTGTAATTAACAGCATGCGTGCTGTTGTGTTTCGGTGAGTGAGTAAGGGATGCCAGAGACCATACACCTTTATCCTTAATGCCTCTATAGTCGGCAGAGCACTTGCAGCACCTGTGGCGTTGCTTGTGTTACAGGCGACGGTAGCCAACTAACATCAAGTGGACCGTCAGCCTGCCGACGATCTTAACATAAAAAAGTCAGCACTTTTACATGATTTCAAGTATTTTTTTGCTATAATCAATTAAATTGTTAGCTCTTATTTACCAACTTGTATAAACATGTAGAAACCAATAAGATGTTTTCACGTCGCTTTATTTAATTAACAAAATTTTATATTACAAAAGTAGGTAAAGTAATGGATAGGTAGAATGTAATATGTTTATAAATGATAGGTAGGTAATTCCTACTAAACTTTTAAAAAAATTAAGAAAAATTCAGTTTCCGCTACTCTTTTACAATTTAAGGCATAGTTTGTCTGCTCCTTAGTATAAACAGCATCATTTCTCTGCGCAGCGTCAGCGCTTCTAGAGGTCGTACTTTAAAAGGCGGGAAACGTCCAACCACTAGAACTTTCCACAAAATGTTCTAAACTCCAGTTTAGTATTTAAGAACTCGAATGAACCAAACTTACCGCATAATACATACACATTTTGTATTTAAGTTTAATCTCAGTTTCTTGGGAGAAAATAATCTTGTATTAAATTACTGTTTAATACAAGATTTTAATTTAGTTACAGAAATTCCTATTGAATTATTTTTGACTGCTGCTTTCATTTATAGGAAAAGGATTTTTTTAAGGTAATTTGTCGAATACTTCGATATTGGAGTTCACCTTTAGGACTCGATGTTTGGGTCAAATTACCTAAACTTTAGATTGGTAACCTAACCTAACCTAACATATTTTTAAGTCGTTAATTTCCTTTGTGAACTCAAAATAACTTTTATGTGTATTTTACTAGTTTATCTGTTACAGATAAAACTAAATCCTAAGATAAGGAGTAAATAAACAAATATTTCACAGAATAAGGAAATAAATATTCAGTGTTATGCAAACCGTGTTTTAATTTTTAAAGAAAGAAAAATCAAAAAATCAAGAATATGTTCAACGTCTTAGGAAATTCACTTAGATTGATTCAGTTAGGTATTTCAATTTATATTATTTATGAAACTTTATGAAGTAACTATCAATTTTCCCTTTGCTAAGCAACCGGTTCTTAATTAATTAAGGAACCCTACACAAACATGAATTTAAGACCCACTCGACTAAAATGAACCTGCAACGTGGTGGAAATTAACAGAACAATTAGTCGACATTACATTTCAGCTGCATAATATTTGAAAGCAACCTCGAGGGCATCTGTTACTAGCCAAATGTTTGTATAACCACGTATAACACAATATTAACTTACTCCAATACAAACAGTAAGTGAACTCTATTTCAAAGGCTTAAGGTACAAAGTAGAATTGTTTGTTTTCATATTTCAATGTTGTTCTGTTCTTTCAATTAATTCTGGCTCTTGAGATTCCACTTGGTTTCTTGTACGAGATTAAACAAATTGACTTTGTATCAAAATTTACCCTATTGGAAACCTAATTAAACCAGGGTTAGTTCCTTGTGGCTTTTATTACTCTAAAAACATATATTGTTTTATCTAAATGATAATATTTATGTAATATTATCTGTGCAGCATTTAATCCAACATGACTACATAATATTTCGAGGTGAACATATACTGAGATGTTTTATATCTTTCCAAGCCATTCGGAGATCTTTTATATGTATCTATCTCATGTCAAAAGTCTGGATTTATAGAATTTCACAGATCGTTGTTAGTGTTTAAACATATATGTATGATTATTTATGTGACTTTAAATTTAAAAACCTAATCTTTTACGCGGTAGGTACCCATATGACAGCATAATATTTCAACCTATGTTCTAAAGCTGTTATTAGATTTAGGTATAATCTTAAATGCTGCATCATATTCAATAGTAAAAAATACAAACATACAAATGTGTCTAAATGTGGATAACTTACCTATGCACGGTAGTAGGTAGATATTGTCAGTCTGCTATTAATTTAAAACGATGAAAAAAATAGAATATACTCACTTGGTACTTCGATGTAGGTATTAGGTAGTATGCATTGATTGTACGAAAATTATACCTAGTTATAAAATCGATATACATAATTATATGCTATTCGTTGCGTAATGTATGTACCTACATTACAATTTATTGTATTAAATATAATTAAAATTTTAATCTAATAGCTACCTTCATCATTCACACCTTCATACCTTTATTCCATTTAATAATCTGACAATACAACTTGTACATATTGTGATTGTTAAATAAAGATTTTCACATTAAAACGTTACAATATATAAATTGACAAACACTGACAGCGACATCTCGTAGCAATCGCATATATTTAGATACTTGCTAAATACTCGTAATATCATTGGTAGAAATATTGTAAAATGCTCTAACCCATGCTCTAAAAGTTACAAAAAAATTCTACGATTAGGTTTTTATTACCGATCATTAAAATTTTGTTGTACCTACTTCTTTCTCATTGCTAAAAAGTTGCTAAAATCATTGAGTGATTAGGTATATTTATATATTTTCAATTGTCCAAGAATTTTATATGTACCTCTACCTACTACCTTTATTTGTGGTCCTATTTGTGATTTTTTTTCTATGCGTTTTTACTACTTAACAAAAATAATAAATTTATTTAGTTTGTCCTAAAATACTTATTTTGTATTTATTTGTTGTTTTTAATTAGTTTTTTAAAAAAGAATTGTAATTTACCGTATTTGATACTTTTATGATTCAGTTTCCCAACATTAAACTACCAACTTTATTCATGTCGTCGTCTTCACGTGTTTATTGACAAAAAGAGATAACAATATATAAAAAAATGTAAATTGAATACGCGATGCGACGTTTCATCTTTAAAAAGATGAAAAGAAAATACGTAAAAAGAAATATTCATTGCAATCATGATTCAAGGAGGTGGTCCTGAAACAAGCTTACAAGTTATTTCAATCTTTTTCATTTCACGCTGCGACCTCATTTGAAAATAATTTCGTTTTGCATTTAAATATAAAAATTATCGACTACCTTATACGGAATCATATTACTGAAAATTAATTAACAGCGATCCATTACCCATACAAAAACCAGCCAGTTATAATAAACACAGAAAAAAAAAACATAATGTATAACTTATTAACATGGCCGTTCCGTTTCAACACTTCAATAGGCCGAGTTAAAAATGGAATTGTAGTCGGCCATTTTAGTATCGGTCTCTTCCATGTTCGATTTTTGAACACGGTGCCCGCCCGTAAAGAGTGCACCGAACCCTAATTCGATATTCCAATACAAATAACCATTTAATCTAGAGCTGCTCAATTCCTGTACTAACCATTTTTTTACTCGACCGTTATAAGATTTGCGGGAGGGGCGGCGGTTCTTCCTTGTTTGGCGCAATGGGCTTAGTCCTTGGTAGTGGGGACAAAACGGTACAGCACGCGAGGGCTTGTCGACATTCATCATACATTTTATGGCGGCCGAGCTCGAAAACGAACCGCCTCGATGCATGCAATTTACTAATCCTTAAAGTCGCTTATTAAATAAGAGGTTTATCTATTAGTATCAATCTATTGTCTATTGATAAAAGCTTGAAAGTTTTTTTGAAGAAATATTACGCCCATAAAATTTAAAAACTAAGGCAACTAACAGGTTTTACCAAAAAAAAACTACGAAAAGGTACCCGCTAGTAGGTATAAATATAAATATTAAGATTACTTTCCCACTTTACTTTACTGTCCGAAAACTTATGACCGGTCATTTAAGAGTAATAAAATACCTACATACTTATTATAAATTATAAATTGATTAATACATATTATAAATTAAAGTCGCTGTCCAAGTCTGTCTCTTTCTTCTCTAAATTCTTCTTAAACGAATTTTGATTCGGTTTTCACTAATGGAAATAGCGATCAACGAGGAAGGTTTGTATATGCCACTTGTAAGTAGGTAATAAGTCATACCTACTTTTATTCTTTTACTTATCTATTAGTTACATAACATCATTCTAAATCATGCGCAGAGTTGTAGACGTTACTTATATATAATATTATGTTCCTGTCTACTCAAAGCGCTATTCCCTTCGCGTGTACCGGGAGAAGGATTACCCAACATTATCTCCGGCCTTTGTATTATCCAATCCAATACGCATGATATCAGAAATCCGACACAAGATTGGACTTTTGAACCTACGTACACCTCTGCGATGTTACCGTGAATACCATCATATTTCAACAAGGAGACTAGAAAATTCCAAAACATTTCGAGATTCAATAGAAACTAGACCAAGACGTAAAGAGTTAAAGTCTAAAATTGAAGTAAGTTCTAAATGGCATAATACTTTTTGAATAAAAGCTCTTCCGATCTGAAACTTCAGTAATTTAACCCCAGTCAATTTTGAATAGTCAATTTGCATTTCTTCTTGCGTTAACTAAGTTTTGTAAAAAGTTCTCTTTGTGCTTTAGTTCGCGGTTCTTAATTTTACGGTTGAATATTCATGAGGAGTGAAACCATAATATATATTCAAATGAATTTAGTTTCATTACAAATTTAGTAACTCTATTAGAACCAGAACTGTCTATTAGGTTCCTAATTAAGAAATTTATATTCCTAATTTCTGAAAGAAATATTTTTTATTATAAAAGATATAAACCTCCTAAAGATTTGTAAGGTTACTTTATATCTGAAATTTAGTAAAATTTATTAAATTTTACTAAATTAAGGCTACATATTAATAGGAAAAAAATAGGTACCGAACTACTATACAGAAATAATAAGTAAGAATTTGTGGGACATGTACAAGAAAAACATAAGATATTACATTATCGGCCCCCCGCAGCATTCATTTAGACGATTTGGACTCCCGAAGCCAATTGCCAATGTGTCTTGTACGTACGGGGCGCGTAGTAATCAACGCTTTATTGCGTCAAAAAGAAAAGGAAAACGAAATAATAACAGTGGAACACATGTAATAACTGAAATTGTAGCGTGTGCCAACGTGTCACGCCTAGATATGTGACATTTGACACCCCGACTGACACGTTCAGCAAATATTGTGCTACAGACTCGGTAAATACGAGCAAAATGGGTGTACCTTAGTGGTATACGGCAAACAAAGAGAATAATACACGCCGATATAAAATTACATGTTGTTTTCAGCGATTGTCTCTTCTAGCAACACTGGAGCACGTACGCGACTTATTGTGTGCTGCATGTACGTGATTCATTTGTACATAGATTTCATGTTATTGTTACAATAGCGAACGAACGCGACTGCGTTATAAGAAGTAAAATGTTTTCAGGATAGGTTGCTTCTCTAAAATAAATATTGTAATTAATACCGTAACTAGGTAATAAGTAATATTAAACTATCTGCTTGTAATTAAAAAATTACTGATTTTTACGAAATGTACTTACTTATATCAAAGAATATACGGTATTTCAAGGAATAACAAAAAAAACAAAAACAATTTTTAAACTTTTTGTCTCTGTTTCTCCTGGCTAATCTCTGAAACAACTGGATCGATTTTGACGGGACTTTCAATGGGCTTGTTTTATAAGGTATATAAAAGGTTACTTTTATTTTAGAAGAAAAAAATCATAGAAATGTAGGCAATATCCAGTACCGCGCTATATTGTTTTTATTTTTTGGTATAGTTCCTTGTCAATTGTGACTTAATAAGTTTTTCTTCTTTGGCAGGCTATATTCAAATATAATAACCAATATCAATATAATAACCAATATCAATATAATAACCAATATCAATATAATAACCAATATCATAATAATAAAGGATGTATTATAGAATAAAAATTCGTATAGACATTCGATAACATTGGTTTCGTATGGGCTTTTTTAAAATGTATGTAATAATGAGTGGTAGGGATAAATTTGAAACACCTCTACGTACCATTGTTCGCTTCCCGCAGACCGTGGCAATAAATCAGTAATGCATAAAAGAAAGCAATTAAATAGAGCCTTGGAAATAAAGGAACACATTAGTACAATAAGAAATAACCACCTTCACTATGTCACCTGTAATTTTGTACTGATACAGTACGTACCTTGCATCTCGACAATCGAACGCGGAAGGGTTTCGCTTTGCTTTTTTGTTCATGCTCTCAATTTTTATGGTCCTTTTATGAAGGCCGACAAAAAAGTAAAACCGGCCAACAATTCAACAATATACTTTCAGTTTCTTTATAAAAATACAACAAAAAGAGTTGCACAAGGTGTTTTTTGATATAGTAAAAAACAATAGCGCAACAATGTGGCATGCATGCATTGAGAACAAAGTTTGTTTTTTTTTTCTGCTGAATTTCGATTGTGTATCTTTACGAAACTCCACACAAAAAGAATTTCTTAGCGATTTCAAAGTCAAAAGTTATCGTCTTAGATAAAATATTGTTTATTTTTTTCACACCGCACGCATCTTAAGTAGGCACATACGATAAGGCAATGAAATACTTAAAATGAAATTATGAATTCATAACGTGATTTTAAATCGAATGATTGTTTTATCCTAAACGAAGACAATTGAATGTTATAAAATTTAATAGTTAGGTATGACAAATTTTATGATTAAACTATTAAATTTATATTTGTCTTAATGTGTTGGAAGCTTTCTTATAGTTCCTTGATATTCTTATTAATAGCTTAATACCTACTATTTGCATAAATAAAGATTAAATCTCCATAAAAGTAGGAGATTCCAAAATATAGTCGCTATTGTCCTATATTTGTTTTCTTTTTTACGGCAACTCTTATTGCGTTTTTCTGCAGGAAGATAATTTGCAGGCGTTTTTCTACAGCTCCTAACTTGATTGCCATCTTCTGAATAATATTATTAGAAAGAATTAAAAAATACAACGTTCCATATAAATCTTTGGCACTCCAAAATAATGATATTGGTTATGATACCTATATAGTTATTCTGTTTATGCAAAACGTTTACATATTTAAAGCCATCGTATTTGTAGGTATACGTTGGTGGTCGCATCAGACTTCCTTAATATCAAACGGAGTCCCGTGCAACGAATACAAATGTTCCATCGATACATCGGAATGCATTCGCGACAAATTAGAAACGCCCTCGCGTTTGCTTGTGAACACAACTCTTCAGTGATTTCGATGAGAATCTTTTCCTTTTAATTGATTCCGTGACCTCAATGTCCATGTGTTTAAAGAATTAAATGATTTTTGACGTCATGAGGAATCTTACAATTATGTGTAATTTTAAAGACTAAAGTTTTAAGAAAAATATATTATAGGAAGGTACCTACAACATGCCAACCAATTTAAGGTAGGAAATAAAGTCCTAAATAAATGGCAAATAAAATAAAATAATTATAATTAACCTAAAAAAATCACATATTGTTTTTCTATCTAATATTTCCAAAAATATTATATTATTTTATTTTCTATAGAATAGATTCATTTTTGAAAACATTTTCTGGGCGTGATTTTTTTTACAGCTTCAGCATAAAGTATAGGTGTTTACTTCATTTTGTACAAATATGTAAAAGTGCTTTAAATTATACAGATACAACTTACTTACAATAGTGTGTACAAACACATTATTAATTGCAATTAAATTTAACATTCTTATTTGTAAACAATAGGCAGTGTTGTTTGACTACTTACAATACAAATTAGTTGTTTAATTCACATGTCACTTAATTTAAACAAATAGCTATTCATTCCTAAATCAAAGGGTCTCTAATTGATCAATCAATAAAATTTATATAGAAAGGTACCGACTATGTAAAATGTGGTATGTATTTTTATTTGTATAGGGCAAAGGGTTTAACCTCAATCTCACCTGATGGTAATTGAAGAGGAGGTCATAGATGGAGTTCGTTTGCCCGTTAATACTCTGTTCTTAAAGAGTCCAAAATTGTATAGGTATTTCAGGAAACACAGAAGAAGGGAGAGAATTTTAGTCATTCGCAGTGCGCATAGGTAATAATAAAAGAAGACGAAAAGCGCAAACACAACTTAACCATAGGCAAGTCTGCGCCGGTCACACATATTTGCTTGTTCCGATTTTCTCATGAACGGATTTCGCAGGAAATTTTATATTCAGGATCTCGTACTATGTTTATATAGTCGCCAGGTAGGCTTCACAATTAACGCCTTTAAACTATGTATTGTGTTCTGCCAATACAATAATAAATAATTATTGTAACAAAATAATTTATTTGTTTACATTACTGTCACAATATATTTAAACTTGATTTAAAAACTGTTTTGTACTTTACTCATTGTCATAAATTTTATAGTGATTGTAAAATTTATATGTTAGGATAATATAGGTACCGTAAGTTTAGCTTAGACGCTAGATTTCATATGATTGTACATTTCTGTTAACAGACACACACGAGGTTTCTTAGAAATAATTTTTTGTTCAAGCTTTCTTTCAAAGAAATGTTTTGATTTTGCATTTTAAAGTTTCTATTAGTTTGCTCTCTCCACTAAATACCATTCAATTTAAACTAACAAGAATTATTAGAATATGAATCAAAGATGAGAACGTACCATTTACTAAGCTCCACTTTCTAAAAGAATGGTCGTCTTGGCTCTCAACTGGATCGTTATAGAAACTTCGTGCCAAGTTGGACATCAGCCAATATCTATTACTTACAAAGTGAATGGATGGTGAACTAATCTTAGTGAATAGATTCGCGGCAAAGATCATTGTGCTCCTATTTTTATATTTATGGCAGCGTTTCATGCACTAAAATACTTGCTTCTTTTAATATAATAACTGAATATTCGGAATAATTAGGGAATGTGAGCTTCGTGCATGAGATATTTACAGTAGGTAAGTAGGTGCCTAGCAGTTTTCTGTGAGAGGCTGGTGTTTTATTAAATTTAGAACTGCTGATCATAATCCAACTTATCACCAATTTAGGTATTGCTGATACATTAAATAAAAATAACAAAATTAATAATCTCCATCAAAGACTTCTAAGCAGGCAATGTAAAATATGGGTCAAAAGTAAATAGGGTATATACATATAATTCATGCTAGAGTTCATAAAGATTAAATGAAACAACTTGTTAACCATTCTCTAACATGTCAAAAACATGTACTAAAGTAGGATAAGAATGTAACGTATGGAGCTTAGTATAAAAATGATCATTAGAACTGTGAACTTCGACTGTTTTTAATTTAGTTCAGCTCTTACTAACATTGTCTTTTGTAAACATGAAAAACGAATGGTATCTCACTTCTCTATAATATACATTTAAGTTTAATTAAATTAGGTCGCTCCTCTTTTATATTTAAACGAAAAAAACCAAAATTCGGTGATTAACATTTAGATTAACATTAAATATTACAAAGGTTCACAGTTTCTGTAGTTATCCAAATATAGTAACACATTGGCTACATGCCAGCCATCGGCAGTCTATGTATTTGAATGTAGACGCCAGCTCACATTAACAAAATGCCTCGTTACCGGCTACACTATTTTACTATGAAAGCAGCCTCTGTTGCAACTTCAATAACGAATGATTTGTGATGGTAGCATACCATTCAATAATTAAGCAGTTAATGTAGGTACTTTGATTTTGGTGTTCATAAACGTTTAATATTACTTATACGGTATTTTATACTTATAGCAATTAGTAATCTTTATAGATAAGAAAATACTACATTATGGACATTCCAATGAGAATAGGAAATTTTCCTGCCTATATTCTAATTTTATCCCACATACCTACAAAAGAGTCTATTATGCTTTGATTTACGCTGACTGAGTCTGAAAAAAGCCTAAAAAGGCTGGTATTTTTTTTGTACACAAGACCACATCACTCATATTTAGAAAAATTCACCCTATTAAAAGCAAATTGAATTGAATCAGTTGAAGACAAATTGATTTTAAAATTACAATAATTCACTAAAGTCTGGCTTGAGAAAATACCGGAAACACCGACTATTTCCATATGCTTCCATTTCGCTGCGATTAGATATATCTACACCAAAGAAGGACTAGGCAAGTAAACTACTGCCTACTGCTATATAACATATTATATACGCAAGTACTTCAATATCGAACGACTTCATTATACCTACTTATTTTTAAAAAATGGTATAGGTTACTGTTATGTACTGTGTAGGTAATAGCAGGTAGGTAATAGTAGGTAGGTAATAGCAGGTACAAGTTACCCAACCCCTGATAACGAAGTTCCTTCAATGTCTGTAATATCACTCCTCTCTCCAAGCCAAGGCAATGTTGTTACCGAAGCATACGAATGACGTATTCATTTCCCGATGCCGGGGCGAGGTGCATTTCCTGCAACCTATGATATGTACAAGGAGCGCGAGCAAAAAAGTTCCTAACAAAAATATTTCAGGACTTAAAAATATTCAAGTTACACAATTTGTTAAAAGATGCTAATGTTTCACTGTGGTTTGGTCATACAGTGTTTTTATCTTGTATTTTTTGGTTTACTTTTTTTTTTTATAATTAAAACTGCCATCAGTCATTAGTGACTATAATCAGTTCAGATGTATTTCATAGGGAAGTTAGGTTTCGGAAGCCATTGCCTCAGCCAACCCTTATTATAACGCTATTTGCTTTCGTTTCAGTCTTCTCACGGCTTGAGAGGAGTCAAGCAATTTAACAGCCAAAAGATTTGGGTGTATGGCTAAGCGCTCAGCGTAGCGTCTAGTGTATTCCTTAACTTCCTCCTTTACGGTAGGCACTTCCAGGTAGTCATGTATCTCGTCACTGCGAGCAAACCAAGGTGCATTTACAATTGTCCGCAAGATTGCGTTTTGCGCTCTTTGCAGACACATTATGTTGCTGTCACTGGCAATCCCCCACAACTGGATGCCGTAGGTCCATACGGGTTTGATAACTGCATTGTACAACAGTAATTTGTTCTCCAGAGACAGAATTGAATTCTGTATCATTAACCAGTATAGGTTTTTGAATTTGAGGTTGACCTCGTTGCGTTTATGCTTTATGTGGGTCTTCCAAGTGAGGCGGCGATCCAGGTGGAACCCTAGGTACTTGACAGACTCGCAATGTGGGAGGATATCATTGACTAGTTGGACTGGAGGGCAGATTCCTCTTCTCAGGCTGAACGTGATATGATTTGATTTCTGGGCGCTGGCTTTAATCCGCCATTTCACCAACCAATAGAACGTGCTGTTCAGTACCTGCTGCAACTGCTCACTAGCCAGTTCGGCTGAGTCGTGACAGGACAGGTAGGCGATGTCGTCCGCGTAGGTGGCGACAGTCACATTATCTGATGTGGGCAAGTCGTAGGTGAATATGTTGTAGAGAGTAGGGCCAATCACTGAACCCTGCGGTACTCCAGCCCTGATGTTATAGAAGCCTGATCTAGCATCGCCATGTCTAACCTGGTAAATTCTTTCGGCTAAGTACGAGGCCAGGATGTTGAAGAAGGAGTGCGGTAACAATTGTTTTATTTTGCAAAGCAGGCCTTTATGCCAGACAAGGTCAAACGCCTGTTGCACGTCCAAGAAGGCTGCCGAACAGTATTGTTTCAGTTCAAAGCACTGTCGTACAACGTCGTGAACTCTATGAACTTGTTCAATGGTCGAGTGTGATTTTCTGAATCCAAACTGATGCGATGGTATGAAATTACATTCATCCATTTGGGATTTCAATCGAACTAGAAATATTCTTTCCCAGAGTTTTGACAGCACGGGAGTTAAACTGATAGGGCGGTAAGATGTTATATCCTGAGCAGGTTTACCAGGCTTATGTACCATAATAATCTGCGAGACCTTCCAAGGTGCAGGGAAGCTAGACGTTCTGAAGATCGCATTAAACAAACAGGCCAGGAATGTGATGGATTTCTTTGGAAGTTCCTTGAGCAGCTTCGGGGTAATCAGGTCATAGCCTGGGGCCTTCCCAGAGTGCAAGGTCCTAATCATGCGTGCAACTTCTCTGGGGGACGTCGGTCTTAGGGGCAAAGTCATTTGTAGATCCTGGCTTAGTATCGCGTCCAGTTCACAATCATCGCCTCCGGCATTGGCATCGTTGGGTTGAAATACACGAGATAGATGAGAAGCAAAGGCTTCGGCTTTTTCACTGTCTGTTTTCGCCCAAGTAGTATCAGTTTTTATGGGAGGGCAGTGTTTCTGCGACTTGTCAACACTTCTGGACGCCTTCCATAGAGAGTAGTCATTCCGTCCAGTGGGTGACATCAGCT
Source organism: Synanthedon andrenaeformis (assembly GCA_936446665.2). NCBI lineage: Eukaryota > Metazoa > Arthropoda > Insecta > Lepidoptera > Sesiidae > Synanthedon > Synanthedon andrenaeformis. The sequence goes on from OW387785.2 coordinate 7,989,125, forward strand.
CTAAAGTAGTTCTTAGTCTATGATTAGAGGACTCCCTGAGCATAGCTTTCAGTTCCCTTGCAGCACGATTAAATCTAGTCTTGTCGACCGGAAGATGTGACTGATGCGAGTTTCTCCTATAAGGCGACGCTTTTCCTCGAGCTTTAATCTGATGTCCTTCGGCGTAATAAGATACTTGTGTGAGTCAGGTAGGCTAGGTGTATTTAGCCAGGCTGCCGTTTGGATCAAGTTTGTAATGTACAGGCAGGCCTCGTCCACATCTGCGCATGACTTCAATGGAGTACGTAGGTTAGTTTTGTCTTCCAGGTAAGTGCGGAAGCCATCCCAGTCAGTCTTATGATTGTATAGTTTCTCCGGTTTCTCCTTGTTAATCACTTCAACACATAAGTTGAGAATGACTGGAGTGTGGTCTGATGATCCGTCAAGACTTGGCTCTATACTAGTGTACAGGTGACTGACGCCTTTTACAATGTAAAAGTCAAGAAGATCGGGTATCCTTTTGGTGTCTGGTTTACTTTTAATCTCAATGAATCGATTTTCATATATATTGAAAAATTATGGGAGTAAAATCTTTTTTATTTCTAAGGAAATAAAAAAAAGATTTTACTCCCATAACCTAAGGGTTCATTTTATTTCCATTCAAATAGGGATAATAATAATAAATATATTGATGCGGCACATGAAGGTATTATCACTTATTAAAAACTATCCTATTGCCGTCTGCGTATAGGTAGGTAGGTACCTACTAGATACACCTACAAATTAATATTTTAAATATGTAATTTTAACTAATAAGAAATATGTTATTACTTTTTATTTGTTACTCTTTCTTTACTCTATGCTATTTTTTTATTAAAATTATAACTTTTTTTTTACTCTTATTTTCAGTCGATGTATAAAATATCTATTGCCACGTATATATACCTCACTTATTATGCCTTTTTATACACGTTTAAAAAATTATTTTGATTTTCCTGCGCCAGTTAGGTATCACTGTCCTGTGCTCAAAAAACATAAACAGGGCCATATTTTAAATATTTACCAATATATTGTCCGACCCGCAAAACTTTAGCTTATTTATGTCAAGACCTTGACCTCTGGCCACTTTGCACACTAAATCTAGTAAAAAAGTGTGGAACTAAAAACGTCCGTTTTATTCCTTCACAATAAGAAGTAGCGTTACCTAGAAACTTCTAATTATTTTACGCTAGTTAGCAGCGCAAATTAGATTCGTTTGCAGATTTATTTAGTACATGGCAGTACTTGACTGGACTGGAATGAAATAAAATCAGCAGAACTCTATTTACTACTTCTAATCTATTACTGAATACCTACTAATTAGTACTAACCTTAAATAATTATAGGTACAAAATACAACAGTTCTAACACAAATCTCTATTAGAATTTTAATAACAGTCCAAAATAAATGACCAAAAATTTTATTTGTGATTATTTTGTTCACGGTACCACTCTACACTTGCAATCTCAGCGTCCCCATCTTGTAAAAGGATAGCAACGGACCTCGGCTCAAAAATACGAAGCAAGCAAAAATGTAATAAAGGCGAACTTGATCGGGCGTCTGTCGGGTATGCAAAAACGACATGAAAGGCAGAACGAAAGGCGCCCGCACAGACATGTCACATAATCTTAACGATTTATATACATTTAGCGGTTTTTCGGAAGATACGTAATGCAGGTACAATGTTAACGTCGCATTTTATGCCTGCATTACCAAACAACTCGCGTCTGTTGGCTGAAAAGTCGTTATGCAAATTTGTAAACGGAAAACGAGCGGGGTAATGATAAAGTTGCCTTATTTCGTCCATATTTATTTTAATTCAATTCAATTTGTTCGCGCATTTAAGATTAACTTAAAGGCGAACAAATTTATTGGCCCGGTTAAGTATCTATTTATTTCTTGTTTTAAATGTTATTGCTATCTATTGAATATTCGTAAGTAGGTACATGTCTTAAGTTAAGATAACTATTTCATGTTAATAATGTTTAAAACTTGTCATTTCTACGTTTTACTTGTAGATATTTAACTTTCATACCGAATTTTTACATTATTTTATATCTTTTTCGTTCAAAACCAACAACATTTTTACATCGATTATGAACGTATATACCTACTTATAAATTACCTAAGAACTAATCAGGTTTTACAAGGACTTTTTGGGATGTCGCGAACTTTTTAAAGTATAAAACTTTTAATATGTATTTGAAATTAATAAACAATTAATTTTACATAATAAAAAAAAAATTAATTTTTTTAATTAAGCGTAAAAGAAACTTAATTTAAACTGTGGCAAATTAATAACTTATTTACCTTTACCTATACCTACGCCTGTGAACTGATATCATTTTCATAGATATAAAACTCAAACTCGTAAGTTTTTTCATATTAGGTATATGAGAAAGTTTCTCTTAGATTTTTTGTTAATAAGAAAACCATGGTCTCTGCTTCATAAATAAGTAAATAGACTAAAGGTAAAAGGCCTGCACCTACCGGTCGTCCACTGTCAATAATAGATAAGTTACTTATCCAATTTTCTATCGGAAAAACTCCCTATCTCGAACACCGACCCTCGCTGTGAGGGTAACGTAACATAATAACAAAAATATTTACCAAAGCTCAAAGCGAATAAAAAGATGTCCCTTAATGCGTACCCAGATGCACTCTGTCTATTATTTGTTTCCGCAGAAAAGGTTACCTCCAAGAAATATGAATAGGTAATACGCCTAATGCAAATTCTTGTTTCCCGAGCAGGCACGATTTGGTTTTCTTATTATCTATTCGAAGACACCTGAGGGAACAATATTATTAGGGAAAGATACGGCGAAGAGGAAAGATCCTATCTCAAAGTCCTTTCGCTTCGGGCGTTGATAGAAATAGATATTGTTTCTACTTCTTTGTTCTATCTATATACATACATATTAGATACTATACACTTTGTCAATGTTAGATAGTATTAAATGTTTGTATTAAATTTATTCATGTGTAAAATCAAAATATTTGAATTTATATATGTACCTCTCTTTTTAAAATGAATAAAGATATATAATACATCTAAATCGTTTCTTTACATTAAATTTCCTGCATATTCCTTTTTTTATAAAAAGTTTCACTTATTTCAATTTCTTGCTATTAAGTTACTAAATATTTTATAAGCCTACAACCTACAATGTGCAACTCTGAATTTTGGTATATAAATTAACTAACTTCTAATTTACAATATGTGGCATCTAAATAATAGGAAATATTTTTATTTTAAAATATAAATGGCGTATTTCATATGCGCAAATCACTTTTATTTATTACATAAATAATTTATACCTATAAATAAACTAATGAAGACTTAAAAGTTCAGACTTACTTTGGTATAGGTATCTATTTAAAATTATAACAAATATTGTATCAACGTACTAATTCTTATAGAAAATATATCTGACTGTACCTGCCTTGTCCTCAGAGGCTCTTCTGATTTGAATCTATGCACAAAGAGTGCATAGGCAAGTCGCCTTGCGTGTTAATATTCTCAAACGTGTCTCTACAATGGAAAGTTACGGCATTCGAATTGTGCCGGGTGTGAGTCAGATCGTAGTACGCATCCAACTTTATATTAACCACGTGACAGATTACGACACGATCGTAAAATTCGTCCGTCCATTGAGAAAAACAATAAAACGCGATCAAACGGTGTCACTAGCCCGCCAAGTTCAAGTGCGCTTTTAAGTTACACAACCGGCCATAAACATTCGTTGTATAAAAACGTAAATATAATTCACTCGTCGTAAACTTTGTATCGTTTATAATAATAGCGGGTGCAAGCAGTTTTATTATATGAGACTGTTATATTTATCAGCCATCGGTGTGCTCGTAAAAAGTGTAGACTAGCGTCAGACGGGTTTTACGGGTTCGCTGTTCAGGGCCTAGTGACGGGAACCAAATCGAAATCGCGTACCACAATTTCCACCGATTGGATACGGAAACTCTTTCGTTCGTTCGAATAAATGAAAAGCTCAAGTTTGTTTGTTGTAATGCAAATCATTACTTACATATTGCGTATACTTATCGATATTCAAACCATTTCGCAAAAGATCGCACTGGACGAACTAATACCTACCATTTGTTCTTCAAATATATTCCCCAAAAAAAATTGTTACCGTATTTAGAGTGTTTACATGATTTTTGACCCACAGACCAACTCGCCGACCAACTAGTTGGTAAGTGGGCAATTTAAAAAATACCTGAAAAGCATTGCCCCACGGTGCAACTAATTTTGCATGATCAACGGATCAACTTCATAATAAATATATAACATTGTTTAGCAATAATAATAACATTTTTTCAAACTTCCAAATATTTAACTAAATATATCCTTCTTAAATGATTACAAATTACACGAGACAAAGTTAATTTAAGCTAGAATAAAATTTTCGATAACTGCTAGGTAAGCAACAATATAATAAAGTTCAAAATAAGTACACAATTCGTAGGTAATACTTAGCAGATATGAAATTTTAATAGTTTTTTTATTAATATTTATAATCTTCTATTGTATAGCATATTGAACTGTGAAGTTACCTATGAGATGTCTAAAGGTTAGGTACCAGAAGTATAAGGTGTAAATATCCATTAATTAAACAAATCTTACTAAACAGAAATTTCTTGTACGTAGATACGTAATCATCAATAAATACCTAAAATTAGGTATACAATTAGCAAGATCTTAATTTACATAAAAATAATATAACTTCATTTATTTGTATTAATAAATAAACAAAAATAGTTTATTTATTTTAATGGCAACAAATTTTTAGAAGTGAGTTTTGACATGTAATATGTGCGTATGTATTTCATAGTTTTGATATTACATTTTTACTGTTCATAAAATAAGTCGTTATTATCATCATCACCACCTCAGCCATAGGACGTCCACATAGGACCGGTCAGAAGTTAGATCGTATGTCCAAGATACGAAACTATACGCACTTATCAATCAATACTAATAATAAATCTGTAAGTGTAGGTATTGTATGTATGTATGTATGTATGTATGTATGTATGTATGTATGTATGTATGTATGTATGTATGTATGTATGTTCCTCCATAACTCTGAAACGAATTAACTGATTTTGATGAAACTTGGTAGATAAACATTTGAACGTACGGGACACAGGATAGGCTACTTAATATTTTTCAACGCGGACGAAGTCGTGGGCACCAGCTAGTACATAATATAATTAAATATTAATATAACAATAAATAAATATATGACTGTATTAATATATGTAACTTTTATTTGTTTAATTTTTCACTAAATAACATTATATATGGTTTTATGTTTTTATAAATAATACAAAGTATAGCATCAATGTTGACGTGGCATGTAAGTATTAATATCGTTTAAAAAAGTTAGAGAGCATAGAGATACTTCAAGTAATTACCTCTGATTACTATACATTTCTGATATAGGTAGTAATTGTAATTTATTTTCTAACTAGCGGTCCGCTCCCGGATTCGCCCGAGGTGCATTTTTTTTAACGTAAGAACCTTCCCTGATTATCCCTCTGTCCATGAGTGAAGACAGAATTAAAATCGGTCCACCCGTTCTCGAGTTTTGCGCTTAGCATTACATTTAGCGGCCCGCTCCCGGCTTCGTCCGGGGTGTATTTTTTCTAAAATAAACGTAGCCTAAGTTACTCCTTATTACATCAGCTACCTGCCAATAAAAGTCCCGTCAAAATCGGTCTGATGTAGTAAGGAGTTAGCTATTTCAGAGATTAGCCGGAACAAACAGACAGACAGACAAAAATTGTAAAAAATGTTATTTTGGTGTATGTACCGCAATTTACATAAACAAAAAGTAGCCTATGTTACTCCTGACGACCCCCTCTTCATGTCTGCAAAGTTTCATCGAAATCGCTTCAGCCGTTTCTGAGATTACCCCGGACAGACAGACAGACAAAAATTCTAAAAAAAGTTATTTACGTTTTAACAGCATGCGAATGACTCTCTAAGCTTAGTTTGAGGCAGTTTTTCGCAAATCACAGACAGACACTCTGATTTTATTTATATAGATAGATTAAGTAATATTTGATTAATTTGTATCTTGTTAATTTAAAAATTATATGCATATATTTAATTTTATTTCTAGTTACTTAAAAATACAAATGATATTATATCGTAATTTCGTTATGTAACTTCGTATTCCATTTTCTTTGTAGCCTCCCACAGGTGATGGGCTACTGAAGAGTAGCCGCCGCGCCGCTCACTATTTTGTGGGACCTTCTCTTATTAAATCCTTCACCATCATCTTTCAATCTTATTTACATATTTTTAAGATTTTTAATTCATATTGTGTAATCTAAGATCATTATTTTATTTCTACAATTTGCCACATTTATGAAAAAATGTATATATTTGTTACAGATGCACAAGAAATGGCTATGGATAAAGGAAGCTTTAAGGTCAGTCATTATTTACCTACAGTTATTTTTATTTTTAAGTTCACATAATAATGGAGGTACAAACTTAGTTTAGTTCATTTATCTAAATGTTGTTAGGTCCTTCGAATGTTAATAGAACCATCAACCTGCCATATGTTTTATTGTCATAGGTAGCTACATACCTTCTTCCCAATAAAAGGTAGGTATGTACTTAAGTATATTTATCAAGTAGGTAGGTATTAGTTTGTTAAATAGAAGCACAGTAATAGCAGCGGAGTATAAATACCTACATCATAAGTAGGTAAATACCTACTAAATGTATTCATTAAGTACCTACCTACATTCGTGTAGCTCTTATGGCACCATTAGCTTATAACAAAGTTTTTGTAGATAGATACTGCCTGTTTTTTAAATAAGTTCTTTATTAGGTAGGTATTATTGGATTCTATTATTAAGTGCAAGACTACCTAATTTAACATTGCCCTAAAATAAGAATTAATTTACACAGATATACCTACTGTGTCCAAATAAGATACACACACATAGAGAAAATATTAATTTAAACTCTGTAAGAGATTATTTATATATACCTAGGTATAAATGTATTTACCATTTTGGATACACATATAAGATAATAATTTTAAAGCATAATAATATATTCTAAATAATGAAAAAGCGAATTGACACATATAAATTTACATATTTATTTATCTACTAATTATCTAAGCGTAAAATAATAACGCCAGACATCTACACTAACACCATCTATCTTTAAAAAGTAGCTAACTATTTTGCACTTGAAACAATGTAGGTACAATATGAACATATTTATGAATGAATTTTACTCTACTGTTTTTTATTTGAACTATATTTTTTGCTCTACCTGATAGACACATCATTTTCTTAAGTAGGTACCTGTTAACTCAATAATGCTCTATTAGAGGCAATTCGGAACACGTTAAAATTTTATGATTTTGACGTCAGTTTATTGAGGGGCACGCGTTTCACGTCGTAAAAGTTACGAGTGAAGGACACCCGGTCACCTGTTGTCATTCAGAGTAGCTATTTACAATGTTAACTCAAAATAGAAACTCAAATATAATTTCTTTTTATCTATTTCAATAGTTTTATGCACACAAGCTCAAATTGCGGATCTGAGAACTGGCTTAACTAAGCGTCACTTTATGGCTAGTCCATCTAGATTTATGTATGTAGGTAAATTAATGTATTTTTTTTGTAGCTCAATTGTTTAAAATATAAATAGATATGTATTATATTATCACAACTAATAAATAAATATTATGTCTAATATTAGGCTAGACATTCGTTTGTATCTACTAATTGTGCCTCTCATTCTAAATAACTAAGTTAGAAACAAATTCGTTATTAGGGTGTTCGTCTTTTTATTAGTTCGTTTTTATAACGTACTTTCATAGTACCTACCTACAAGTGAAAACCTACTTTAGAAGATTTAATCGAAAAATGAACTTATTAATGTTTATATTGTAATATAATGTAATTTAAAATATTAATAAAATATTTAAAAGTTAAGTCAGCACTTAAGTCAGTTGAAAATTTATAAAAAATTAGCTTAAAATAAATTAAAAATTTAGTTAGTTAAATAGTTTAAGCACGTTAGGGTAATTTTAAAGCTCTTCTTAGGCAAATATATTGTGCTGGCTGAATATTAATTACTTAAGACTTGTAGTTTGGTTGCACTTAATTCCCTTTAGTGTGTACTTGTGAAAAGCCCTCAAGTGTAATAATCATTATATAGAAACGTTAATTTACTAACTTTATTACTATGATGAAAATCGTCTAAGAAAAGTTGGTTAAATATAAATCTTTAAATAACAGCATATTTTTGCAAGAAAGATTATAGCAAATCTCAGCAAATTTCTTATAAAAACGGCTGTTTCTCCGCCAAGGCTATAACTCAAATGACTTGCATACGTCAGGAATATAAAGGAGGAACTTAAGCCAAACCCCGCCTAAAATAAAATGGCCGTTCATTTCGCACCGCCTTCTCAAATTTCATTGGTGAATTCTACTAATACTAGTTTTAGGAAGTTTTAAATTAACCAATCAGTGAATAGTATGAATTTCAAAAGGTCATTTGAAAAACATCTCTAGTATATACTTGTCTCTGTCATATACCGAGAGTGTGAGCAGCATAGCAGTATGCATGTTCATAGAGATTTCTGCGTAACAGTTTTAAAACTTTGTCTACAGATGGCGATGCGTTGTAAGTTCAACCGCTTACGGACAGATGGCAGTAGTTTATATAAGCTCAGCTGTATCAGCTCAGAGTATCAGCTGTTCGTGTTATATTTTTTATTATTCTTCGTATCGAATTAAATGAATCGTTCCTATACGGAAAAATAATTTAAATGTACGTAAATGAATGTTACGTAAATAATTGTTTTCAAATGTTACCATAAATCTCAAAATGTGAAAGATATCAGGTTTTTATATTTTTTAATTCAACTTTTTGTCATTGCTTTTAATTTAATAAAACCTAAGTAGGTATATTATAGCAAGCATATCAAATAATGCTCACTCTGTTTCAGGCAGATTTCAATAGGGTGTTAATAGCCAATCAAATTAAATTAAATTCCTAGCGAAATTAACAACTTCAGAGACGGTGAAAGATTCTAAACGAAAGTAATTTGACAGTAGATACTTATTACAAAGCTTATGTAGCTTGAAAGGGATAAATTTAAATGAAGCTTATTCGGTAGGTAGGTGTTTACCTACAAAATATCTTGTGAAATTTCTGTGTTCAGATTGACTTAATATAATATCTAACATTTTTAAATTGACTTAATATAATAATATTGACCAGCTTTAATATCAATGAAAAAATCCTGAAAATTTTAGTTTTATTTTTCCATCTTATTTCATTGTCTAATTTCGACAAGTGTGTTAACACTACTATTACTGTTAATAATTATCTATTTATATTAGTAATAATATCTTCTCAATCTTAAATTGAATTAACAAATTTTTGCTGTCGTAAGTGAACATTACGTACTTTCTTTAAAAGAATATATAAATAAATTAGCATTGTACATAGAGTAGGCAAAACTAAAACTTGATTGTATTAAAAAATATTAATATTTAAAATCTTTCTACGGAACTCTAACAACAAATATGCAAGCATTACCATTACAAAAACCAATGAGCCATTAAATCGATTTCGCATTCCATACCACTTATTCACACCTGATATCGATTCCTTATTGATTCATTGACGATGAATCGATTAGTTATAGCATCCATAATGTAGATCTTAACGAGTAGTAAATTTGTATGAGTGTGGTACTGATACTATATTTATCAACTTACAATATCTGCAATACTTATCTTCTACAATCAACACCAATATTATATTAGACAAGCTATAGGTACTTACACATGCTTCTAAAATACTAATAACATTATATAATAGGTATGGAGTCTCTATCTATAGGTATACTAATATTACGAAGAGAAAATAATTTTATTTTTGTTTGTAATGAACACAAAGTTGCCCACTAATACCTATGCGGATTCTTAAGCATGTCACAATTTTATACACAGTGATAACCGACTGACTTATACTTAGCCCAACTGATTTTTCTTTCTTTCTTTCTTTATCTCGTGTTTAATGTTCGAGTATTATTAGGCAAGTTATAGTTATTTAGTAAAGGTATGAAGCCACCTGTTATTTATTATCTACATTACGTACATTATGTACAAAAGTATTTATTTGATAAGCTAAGTAGTTCTGGTTGAAGGAGTCATAATAACTAATTTAAATATACATAAAGTGTAAATGGTTTATATCTCACTTAATCTAATTTATAAACATAAACTATTTATCACTTAATTTATGTACTTCACTGGAAATAAAATATACCTACTTATGATTTTATTCCACTCCACACCTAGCCATAACCCAAAGTGCCTACACCTCTAATAAATTGGTAACTTTACTTAAAAATAAATAACAGTTAGTCAGCATTTCCAGGAGTGTTTCCATTACAATTAATAATATATTAAGTATTGTCCCGTTCAGCCCTGTGTGTCTTACTTTTTCCCTTCACCGACAACATTAAACCTTATCCCACGGAGCTAAGGTAAATTTTTGAGAAAATTTTACCGTTTCGTGAGCGTATAATGCAAGTCGCAAAATTTGTATTCAAAAGTTACCTACAATCGAAGTACACAATAATCGTAAAGTAAACGATTTAAACTCGGCTTTTGGCGAGTTTGGAATATTGTATGCCAATCGAAACGTAAATTAGTATTAAAATTCGAATATAATACGTAATTTTCGTACGTACGAATAAATACGTAACTTCTGCATTTTCAAATGCCTCCAGTTCATTTCAGTAGTTTCAAGACACCAGTGGAACGCAGTTCTTCTGAGATCTGTAACTGTACATTTACTTACCGAATACCATTCATCCAATATACCTACTACCTACCTAATAGTAAGTATATAAGAAAATAATATATAATAGGTAAGTAGGTATACTTCCGTACAGTTACTAAAAGACCAAATTGCCTGTTAGACTAATAAGAGAACATTCTGGAAAAATCTAAATGAAATCTTCATCAAAACCAGATTCGTATGTTAGAAGAAAAACGACGAGGAACCAAGATACGCTGATAACTACTTTATTTTATAATATTTAGAAATGTGTTTAAATAATGTGGAATTATGAAAAAAAAAACATGAAATTTGGTTCATTAATGACGGCTGCAACTCCCGGCGGATCACATTACTAGGTAATATCGATTTTGGTTTTCAAATTAAATTCACAGACACTGTGGGTACAAAATTGAAATAATTATGAGTAACCACAGCTTATTTGTTTACTATTGAATATTTTGACGCATTTTCTTCTACAAGACCTTTTATCTGTATTGTAAATAATAATATAATAGATCTATTTCGCGATCACGAAAACTCTATAAATATCTTACTTGATAAAGTTGTATTATAAACAATAATACAGGACAATAAACAACTACAAGTTCTATTAGACTAACACTATCTAACTAATAATAATTATTAAAACGGTTAATGTGATATTGGCAATGACATTGATATACTAATTAATAGATATTACATCTACATTGATTTTTTTAAACTCTTAAAGGTTAATAGTTTTTTTATTTTTACTTTCAATCAAATCAAATAAGTTAGTTTTATATCAATAACAAGTCAATGAGCTTCATTATCTAGATTATATTTCAAAGATGCAACATCTTTTGTAGTGTTAATTACCTACCATACTAAATCAACCAGTTCATTAATTTAAAGAAAACAAAGTATGTATATAATATATTTTATTACTTTTTGCACCCAAAGTTACATTCAGTAATAAAATAAGTTGGTAGGTCCCTATTATCTACCTCGATCACACTTCACACTCGTAAAACCCCTGATTTATTACACGTAGGTAATAATAATATTGCATTTTTGTAAGTAGGTACGCGAAATTTAAAACTTCTTTCAAAATGGCCGTCGGAAAATTTTTAAATTGGTCGAAAAAAAAAAAGAAACGCTATTAATGGAACATTTTAACGCCTATCTGAGGTGTATCTCATTATTGATACTGGACTCCGTAACGACATCAGCACCGGTTCAGGGCAGCTTATGAAAGTGTTGCGAAAATAATAAAACGGACAATAAAACTAAATTTTATTTCATATAACTTTTGAAATTATAAATACTTATCTTACAGATAAACAGATATTATATCTATATGTTACTTATGAATGTCAATATACAAAGCACTGTTAGAAGGAAGGAAGTTCTTTTTTTAATATTTGTAAAGATTTTTCTTAGATTTAAAAAACTTAGCACTAAAGTAATGTAAATTGCACAAAGCTGATTAATTTCTTCAAAGACGTAGGAAACTTAACTAAACTAACTTACTATGACGTAGGTATTTAAAATTTATTGAATTTATAAAAATAAAATACTTTAATCACATTTAAAACACTTTTATATAAGTAACTTTGTTGTTATTTGGTACACTTATTATTAGACAATAGAGTTATAACATAAGTTGTTTCATCTATTTAAATTCTTCCCTTAAAAATTTCTCCTTGATAATTTGGATCTCTAATTTTGCCTTTAGTAACCCGTTTGAAAGGATAATATCTGAAACAAAAACAATGCCTATGAGTATGAAATTTTTAATTTTTTCTGGGTGGAATTTCTTTTATTTTTAGGTAGTTTCAGATCGATTTGACCCATAAAAAAGTTAACACAGTAACAGCAAAATAATTGCAAGAAATCTTTGGGCTTGAATTAAAATTAACAAAATATTAAAATTCAATTATACGATTATTGGACTTTTACATAACAAGCTACTTAATTATTCAGTTATTAAAATTGCTGAATCTCCATCTAAATGTTAATGCTTACATTGCCCACCTATTATAAATTGAAGTCAATAAAGGTGACAGCTCAATTAGTTTTTTAGTATTCAATAAACAATTGCCTGGAAATACAATTGCTATATTAGGTATATGTACCTACCTACCTGCTTATGTATTAATTTCGTATAATTTCAAAATGTTAAGCAGGTGTTCAATTAAATGCCCTTTTTTATAGTAGCAAACAACTTGATAGGAAAGGAACAGGTTTTTCAGCAACTTAAGGTTAAACATAAGCAGTATAACAATAATGACAGTACGGAATCTATTCAAAGCTAATATAAAGTGTCTTCCTTAAAATATCTCATTTAAGAACAATTATATGGATATGAATTAAATTTCAATGCATGGATATTTTAAATGAATACATATTTTTAATAAAAAAATCTTTATTTGCGTGAACACGTTTACAGGATTTTAATTTATAATAAGAACAGCAGTTAAGAGTACAAAGTAGGTATATATTCTTCCCGACAAAGCATGCAAATATATTTATTTACCTACCTAATTATTTATTTTTTCTTTATTAGAATATTATAAAAGGTTTTATAAGATTTTTTTAGTTGAAATTTCATCAATTTTAGTACATAATTTGAAAAATCATATTTTGTGTTACAAAAATGTGCTTACAAAAACCAATATATGAAATGTAGATTCTATGAAAAATCAGCCTTGAATGTCTTATAAAGTTTGTACCTTGTAACAATACTTTAATGTGTATTTTATAATATTTTAATAAAAAGCAAGTACCTATATAGTTTTTTTTTAATTGAGCTTAGTCTGGGTTAGGATATGTAATTGGTATGATTGTTAGACATTTCTTTAATTACTTTGTATTTCCATTTTTTTAAATGGTTTAACTGAGAATCTAGTTAATTATATCAGTGAATAGCAGTTATAATTACAATTTATACCTATTACCTAGTTAGCTATTGCGAAGAATTTTAGTTTTCAGATTAACTACTGTGTACACAATTTACTAAGCTCTCCGTGCAGAGTTCCGGTTCACTTTAACATAAAAACATTACCATTACCACTTACCTAATTACTTAGCGATTTTATTACTGCCTATTAATTACGTGACATCTAAATAAGTAAATTTTATACATCAGATTTTACCATATCTAATCTCAGTTATTGATGCGTTATTTATTCTATTCTATCTACTTAAGTATTAAAATAAGTAAGATTATTATAATTGAGGAAAGAGAACTTATTTAGAATCAAAGTTATATTAATTTTATTGATAATTTAATATACCAATCGCCTCAAGCAACGCAACTGGTGCTGTAACATAGAGATTAGGAAAATGTAACATAGGGATAAGAAAATGGGCTCTAGCATTCCTTTACTCACTCACCGAAACACAACAGCGCACATGCTATTATTTCGCGGTGGTCTTCTGTAAGGGGGTACTGCCGCCAGACAGGCTGCTCAAATGACTGCAAAATGCAGCGTGCCTTGCCACTACATTGCAACTAAAGTTGACCCTGCCCTGCCGTAAGCCACACATCCAACGGGCTCATCAAATAAAATAATTGTTCAAAAATCACATTTATGAATAACGAGTTATTGTTTCCTATTTATAAATAAATATAGGTGAAATGAGTACAAAGAACTTAAAATTGATAGTAAAAGACTGGCAGGTAAAGTAGGTATGGACATAAAATAGGGCCCGAAAATTCGCGTAAAACATACGTTACGTGTCCCGAATGCGAGCTTAGTTGCGTGGAAGATATACCTATGTACCTATCTGTTATATATGTGACAGTGAAGAGCTCTGAAGTGCAGTTTGGGAATACCGCACCGACTGATATGCCGTAAACTCAGGTGCGGTATGCACGAGATATCTACACTTCCCTCTCAATTCGGCTTCGAATCTGTCTGGAATCAATATTAAAATAATTACTTATAGTTACATATATCTTTAGTGTACTTTATTTTAAATCATCCCGGCTTTATTGGTTTTTCCTTCCTCATTTATTAGTCTTTCCATAAGTGAAAATCGGTTGAGCGGTTTTGGGGTCCATACGTGCACATATTGATTTTTGTTTATTATGAAGTATAAAATGACTTGCATCTATTAAATTGCGGCTTGAATCTGATACTTGTAACATTACAAAATGCTATCTTTTAAGTGAATTGGTCTTTTCTCTCTCATTTGTAATCGGTAATTAAAGGGACAAATAATTCTCAAAAGGCAATTTATTGTTGACCAATCATGAACTGTTTAAAACTCAAATAATATTAGTTAATTTTATTATAACTAAAAACTAAATTATTTAAATTACCAATTTATTGATGAATATCTGGAGATTTGTCGGGCGCTATGATCTCGCGTGCGACGTGCAGGGTCAATAAAATATGTAGGCGCCCGCGACGTGTCAGCGAGTCCCTTCCTCTCGTCTTTTCTAATATATAACAAGAAAGAAGATATTCTTTACAACCATTTTCAGATGCATATATGTTGATTGAACATTTTCGAATGTAAGTTATATTTCAAACTGTAGAATAGAATGGAATTATTCATTTTTTGAACTAAATAGATTCTTATGTACGAGTTACAGGTACAAAGAACTTTTCAGTTACAATTGTTGAATAAAAAAGCTGTTGCAAAAACTAAAATATAGAATAAAATGAGATCAATAGATATTATTTTATGCTATAGTATTAGGCATAAATAAATTAACTACTTAAACAAAAATTCATTGACCTGTATTAGATCAAACAATATGTTTTTGATCTAATACCTACCTACTTATATTATCATTTGTTAATAGTTTCATAGATATAATATAATGACATTCCTAATTGATATGAAACGTAATCTTACATTACTATCGTATACAAAACATAAAATCTGGTCAGTTAAGTATTTATTCAAAACCTTAATTTGCCTGAGATACTGTAGGTAACTACAGGAATTTTTTTCTGTAAGACATATTTTTATTGATATTATAAATGTCGACAATATAGTGGACAAATAGATACCTATTTAATTAAAGGTCATGACGACACTGTTTAATCTTCTAACAACATGCTACCGATAAATAGCTGAACACAATAGTGTCAGTGGACGTCTCGATTAGGAAGCGTAATAACCACTTACAAGCTCAATTGATTTAATACATTGCACTTATATGAGGGAAATAGATGGCTGTTGTGCCCATCTATAACTACTATAAATAGCAGGTTAGGTTATATTATGTATAGTGAATAATAAGGTACGAAAAACGATGGTGGGCTTATATGTTGTAATAATAAACAATTATTTTTGAATGAACAAATAATAAATAAAGAAATCGCTTATCTGAATGCACTAATTGTATGACTATCAAAGTAAGCATTATTATGGGTGCTAACACTCATCCAATAGCCTCAATCAATGGCTAATAAATTGAAATATCTTTCAATTTGCCTCCATAGACCAGAAAAAAATTAAAGATTTTATAAAAAATAAATAGTAAGCATAAATTTTCTTATTTGTAAAATGAATAGGATATTAGTAAATAATAAAATTGTAGGCTTCTCCGCCTTTACTAAAAATTCATTATATGATTGTAAACTTAAAATTGATTATATATATCATCAAAATTGATTATAATCATCAAAATTTCGTATTAATCGATAGATAGAATCGTTAGATATCATCTAACTAAGTTTTTTTATGATGAGTGTGGCAGACAGCCCACTTGGTGGTAGGCGGGTACAGTCACATATACATAAACAAAGCCACCCATGAGCGATAAAGAATTAGGGAGCGTGTAGTGCACAAGTGCAGGATAATTAGGCAAGTTGAGGATAGTCCTTAAATACGCACCACAACATAACAATGCGATTGTTATAGCAGATGTACCTATTTTTCATGGGATAAATAAGTGTAGGTTTATAACAAAAATATCGAAAATGTTTTGTATTAATTAAAAAAAAAAACAATAATTAAAATGCCATAAATGTGTTTAGTACCTACATAAAAAGTAACTTTTACTGATTGGTTACTCAGTCGCTGCTTGTTAGCAAACAACGTTTTTCTTGTAGCATGTAACATTTGACACTAAAGCGATGCTGTCTCATTAACCGAGAAGCAGTGCCCGTTGTGGTAAGTTACTGTCGACTTGCAGCCATAAAATATGCCACTTGATTGGCGAACAAACATGGGTCGCGGTGGGCATAACTTACCTACTGTGACTCGGGTAGGAAGTAACGTAATATTTTTGGCTCAGGGGGGTCTACTTCGCAAAGATGAGTACTAATATTGGTGGCTCAAATATTGGTGGCCCTAGATTGTGGTAGAGGTATAAACTACTCGGTAAAACTTCAAAAATACTCCTTGTAAATAAGTAGGTATGTAGGTATGTATTTTTACTTTTAATTTTATTTCCTTTCTTATTATTCTTATTTTATATGAAAAATAAGCCAATCAATTCGTTCAATAAAATAAGAACTGTATTTTTAAAGTGATTTTATTACTTCAATTAGTGTAACCACAATAACTCTTCGCGATAAATAAAAAAACTCAGAAAAATTAAACTTATACAAAACGTTATAACAAAACTTATACTTTTTATACGTTTTGTATGGACATTTGATCACACAAGTTACGCTTGACATTCTCAGAATAAACCCCCAGTCCTTATTTCTTGTCTAGATAAGTATTTCGATATCATCGATATAAAAATTGTACCTTATTTATTCCCAATACGTATTATTATTACAAAATTTTCTGAAAGGGTATACACAACTAAGCTATATTGTATCGGTAAGTAAATTGCTAATAAGAACATTATCTTATTGTGTACATCAATATTGACAATATATTCCCTAAATACGTCTCTTTATTGCTTTACCTATCAATGGAATGCCAAGATAACTGCTAATTGTATAGTTGCGGCAGATACAAACACACAGTCGCTATATTGAATATGTATTTAGTACCTACTCTATCCAGCAATGGAAAGTAATATCTATACTAATATAAACCTATCTATATAATGTTGCTTATCTGAAATGAAAAATAGCAAGGCGTAACGCCTTTCAATTTTCAATGCATCTTACCTAATTATTGCTTTCTAATTAACTTTAAATTCTTAACTCAGCTGTTACAGCGACCTTGAATTCTATTTATAGGTTTTGGCTCTTTATGTGTTATAGACTAGATAGGTATCCGCTGCCGGCTTCGCCCGGGGTGCAATTTTTATATATACAAACCTTCCCCTTTCCATAAGTCATTGAAAGATTTAAATATAATACTGAAAACAAACGACTTTACGTTATTATAATTTAATAATTGATAGTAAAGTCATATAAATATTGAGATATAATGTCACTTGTACTTACTTACAAAATAAAATAAGTATTTTCAATTTAACTGATTATATATATAGAAATATGGCTAAAAGTTGTAATACAATATTGTAGGTACTTACTAAAAAAGAGATTCGTTTCCGCATTTTTACCTACCTAAATAAGGTGTCAGTTGTAATGTCCGTTTTTAAAAGTTGCATGCTTACATACAACCGTATACTTTAGACTTGGAAACTGGTCCGATAAGTACTATAAAGCTGCAGTTAGATGCTAATTTTATGAGACATTCAAGAGTAATCGTCTTACGGCCTCCCGATGCTTGCACGTAACACAAACTAAATATAACCCAATCTGTATTTCAAAACATATTTCGTACCGCTTTATGCAACCGTTCTTATTACTACACAATAAATCATGTATTTTTATAATGATTGATATGTTTCTCGATTAAGACTTTAAATCACATTTTGAGTTTATAAGTGCGTTAAAAAAAAATTTTTTTTTAATGTTTGTGAAATTAAAGATGCGCCTACATTAAGCTTAAAATATGGTTGAACATAAAAAGACGTAATCAAATACAAGGATATTGTATGTTGCAAAATGAAGATGCGGACAGTAATTTCGAAACGCAATGCCATACGGTGACCTTATATGCCTTATAAGTTTGTGAAAGGAGTAAAAATGAAGCTACTGTCTGAGCCGTTTTTCGCGCCCGATTCGGCAAAATTCAATTTACATAGCTATATTGCCGGAACGTCAAATGTTAATTAAGGCGAGTCGAAGTGTGAAGACACATTCTTGGAAAGTAATGAATACGGATTTTTAATTTGTCACCAGAGAAACCGAGAAGGCATTCTTTCTCCACAAATTATTAACACATAATAATGTAATTTTATGGTTTCCCTTAATGGAACGTGGGGGCTATCTGAGTGGTTCGGGGTTCAAAATACGGCTCCAATAACGCTTCATGTTAATGGACTTGCTTGATGGAGTTTTGTACATTAAATGTAAGTAGGTAGGCTTTCACGCATAGGAGGTAGGTATGTATTTAAAATTTACTATAAATTACAGAGTAGAGTTCATTTATATTTACACAATTTTACATAACTATATTATCTAATTAAGTAGACGACTTTGATACAAGATGAAAATTAATTAGTACCTACCTATATTACATACCTACACCTAGTAGCATTTCAATTTTCATTATAGCTTATAGTTTTTGAATTATTAACAAAAAACTAAACATTATTTTTATCTTAATTTGTTTATAACTTTTTCATTTTTTTTATGTGCTAGTATAAAACATTTTTATATTTTTAAGAGCTTTATCAAAAATTTATACCAATTTGAACTTGCATAATAAACTACTTGTGGAATATAGGAAACAGGTCTAAAAGGTTAATAAAGCAACTTAATACTTATATATTATCTTGAATTTATTTGTCTGTATTTGTAAATAATATAAAGCATCAATTAAAACGTATTACAAAACGTGTTTCTATACAAATCTAGGTTTAAAGCATACTAGAACAACTAATGTACATTCTATTTGACGTAGATTATTTACAATAATATCTATTACAATAAGTTGTGGTCGATCAATCCATTACATAGACACGTATTGTATAAATTTATACATCTATTAACACTTAATCTAACACGACTAAAATATCGTTGTGTTTTGTTGTTCTTACACAGAGCCGGTAAAGCGCCCCCACACAAGTGGATCTTTGAAAAACAACTAGTTATTTTGACAACAGTCGCTTTCAAACATGCCGTAAATACAGAACCGATTGTGTGAAAAACGACCTTTGATTATACGTTTTAGAGTTCAATTCTATTTGATTGTAAGTATAAAAATATAAGATTCTTCTCTTTAGTTACGCTAGACCTTAATTTTAATTTAGAATGAGCTTTTTATAGAGGACTCTGTGAGGAGAAACGATTTTTCATTAGCGATGAGGCGGCACCGATTGTATTTATTGGATAAATATTGTTAGGAAAAACTCCGCTGGAGAAAATAGGGCGTAATAAAATGTAAAATATGAAAGCACGCGGACACGTGTAACTAATTGTTTAATAAACGTAACGTGTTGAGGTTGAGGTTTTAATGAGTATAGGTATTAAATTAAAATAGGTACAAGCTGCCCTGCAGGAGGAAATATTTTTTTAATGAAACATGGATTTAGATAGATAGGTATTCAAGCCTCAGAGAAACACCGGCTGATGAGTAAATTTAAATATTGTAGGTATATAATAGGTAGCCACGCTTTCCTTTTTAAAAGTCGCCATTTTTGCACCCCTAACTTAACACGGAGCCTAAGTATTGGCATAAAAAACACGTATGTACGTACCTGTATTAGTATACTTATGGTTCAATGCGTACTTTATTAAAAATAATTTAAACGTTTACTTTATTTTTAGGACCCCAAAGAAACAAATATTAGGTAAACACGTGTACGTAATGATTTAATAAAGGTGAATGATACGCTTCCAGAACGAAACTGCCTATGAAGTGCCTTAATAAATTTTTGATCAAATTTATCCCTTGCCTCTTTGCAGTGACTAAAAGGAAATAACGTCAACTTATTTAAAAGAAAGCTATTTATAAAAAATAAACCTTTTTGTATCATAATTATTTATAAACTGCGTTTAGAGATGGAGATATAAATAGGAGTTTTAAAATAATCCTTTCCTTTGTCTCTTGCAGTGACGTAAAGGAAATCCTTTTTTTAAATTCCAAATTATCCCGATATATATACATTTCTCTTTTTATCTCGTTCCTGTGGTGATAACATTTTTAAGGAATAACAATATTCTTGAAATATCTATTAAAGCAAGGCCAACAAGACAGCGCAAAGAATGTAAACAAACTTTCAAGGGTTGTCAAGATGGCTTCCTATACAATGAAACAGATAGCTCCGGCCGCTTCGCGTGAGGGAAAACAACAGAGTCGGGTTAGTTTACTTGTTTGAGTTGTTTCCTTGGCTTTACTATAGGTAATACGAGACATTTATATATATAAACTCTGGTTACATAGGTAAACCATATCTGACCTAGACAGGGAATAAAAAGTACTAACTACTTCTTATTAAAACTTTTTTTTACGATAATGAAGAGTTATTTGAAAGTGCACATTGATTCACTCTCTTACCTACAGCAGTTTCCCGTCTCATATGGACAACATTTAAAGTCTTAATTTTATTTTAAATTAAGTTAACAAAATCGCAATTTTGTTTGTATTAATCAAAATAAATTTATCCTCTTAGGAATCATACAACCAAAAATCAAAGGACACTAAACTTTATTAAGGTATACCTTAATAAAAGGTGTGATTATGCTAAATATAAAAGTGTAGACAGTAAGTAAATATGGTTATAGTAAATAATAAAAGGTGTCTTAGATCCTGTTGAAACATTATTAGAAAAATATAGACGAAACTCGTTCATATACTTATCTAATAATAATTAGAAATTCGATCTTTCATTAATAAAATTAAATAAACAAAAAGACGATATTTTTAACCAACAACAGTGTTGCGTTAGTTATGATTTTTGTCACATAGGAGCATCGATCATAGGATACAACATTTGAAACAGTCTAAAAGAAAGAATAGGAAACTATACCTGATAAGTTATTGGGTAATAACTTTTGTAACTACGAGTATATACTATAGTTGTCCTTTGTTTACATGTGAATCTTTATACCAGTTGATTTTAGAATACCTACGCCTTAGTGGGAATGCGCAGTTAGGTATTTTCCTAACACAGAAAATTCATTTGAAAGTATTTTAACTAATTACTTTTTATCTACTCAAGTATGAACAGTCGGTGAATATGTATAAGGGTGTACACATTATACGAGTATACTTTAAAGATGAAAATTTATGACGCATCTAATCTAGTTGAAGTAAAAGCCCGATTGGCATTATGGGTACAGTAAATAAGCCTTTAATTTGAATTTTAATAACTTTAAATTCTTCACACCGTACACTCCACTAGAATTTACACGTATCGGATTGTCAACCGAAAGCAATTGGAATAACATAAAAATGTCGTAAAATGATCGTAAAAGTATTGTACGCCCGGTTCAGGGATAATTCCGTTCGCATAATATCGATACCGAAGCGGATTCTACTTCTTAACTCATTATGTAATTATTATTATTGGCGTATTAAACTTTAGGTAGTTGGTGGTTTCGTAAAACAAATGATTATTACCTACTTCACTTTAAAGAAATGTTGCCAACATTAAATTAAATATAAAAATCAAACTCTTTGTTTCATCTGAAATCATAGCAACGTTGAATCATACCTATTGAACTGCGTTATAAACGGCCACAATAAAATTGTTGTACTATAGCCATCGATGTCTATAGGTCATAAAATTTTCCAAATAATATATAGAATTGAAATAATACAAAATATATTCTTAAAATCATTACATTATAAAACAGGAAATGTATTCACTGACTATAAAACAAGTTTTTCAAGACACAAACTGCATTCTTTAAAGGATAGACGAACTTATATTGACGCAGTCTTCTTATATAAAATAATAAATAATCACATCGATTCTTCTTCACTTTTAGAATGTATTCACTTCAATGTACCAAAACTCAGGACAAGGTCAAAAGATACATTTCACATTCCCTATTGTAGAACTAATCATTCTAAAAATTCATTCCTTCATCGTTCCAAATATCACTACAATAAAGTTCTGAATGATATTGACATATTTTCAAATAATTTAAATTCTTACAAAAAGAAAATTGGCGAATTACTTTTAAAAAATTAAATAATTAAAACATATTCTCTTCTTTTTCGATTTTCTACTTTTTTGTTTTAATTAATAGATAAATGTAAATATTGTTTTTATGATTCTTTAGGCCTGTTTGCAAATAATTTATTATATATATTTTTAAATTAATGGCTGTATGTAGTCTAAATAAATAAATAAAATAAACAAATAATCAATAGAGGACCTCTTGGGTGATCCATGAATAATAAAATTTATTATCCTTGGATGCGGACTTATAGTACCTTTAGAAGTATAGGTACCAAGGGTCCAAACAAGTGCCCCAGGTGAACTTGACAAGTGGGCTACGGGTAAGTCGAATAGGAATAAGACGAATAAAGATGGAATAAAGTTTATATAATGTCATCATATCGTACATATATGTATCTATGTATGTAAGAAGATCATGATGTAGGTAGGTATCTATCTATATAAATTATAGGGACACCTAAATTTTACTTAAATTTTTCTCAATAACGAACGGAACCACCAATTATACTCGTATCAAGTGTTTTATTAAATCACTAGCGGGCCGCCCCCGGCTCGCACGCATTTTTTTGTAAATTATATATAAAAACCTTCCCCCCTTGACGCTCCGCATTAAAATCCGTTGCGTAGTTTAAAAGATCTAAGCGTCAGTCAGTCATATAATCAGTCAGACCCAAATAATCAGTGAACTGAAGTGGTAATGGGCGAAAGATGTCTATCGTGCAGTGGATAGACCTGAGGTAGACGCTCTCTGAACCGGTGACCTCACTCAAGAGAGCACTGGGAGTACATGCGAAGGGCGGAGAGCCGAGTGTGATGGCGTTCATTTAAAACAGGGGAGGCTTATGAACTGATGATGATGATAACATTGAAAACAATTTAAAATTTATCATTTACTTGTTTAAAGTTTTCCATAAGGTGCATGCAAAAAATATGTAATAAATTATATCAATTTTGATTGCGACAAAATATTACTTCACAACACTTTGTAGACGTAAAAAATACACCATTACCATATTAATTTTGGCTTATTGAGATCTGAAGCAGTGTTAAAGGTTATCTACATACTTAATTAAATTCCCAAATATCAAGTGATCTATTCAACCATATCTGTCTTCTATTCAGTCATATATTTTGGCAATAAATTTAAAATATGAAGAGTTATTTACCTATTGAATCAAAGATATTTAATACAGATCTTCTACGTGTTTGAAAAGAAACAAATATACAAGAAAATTATGACGAATTGCTTCCAATCAATTATGTTTATGTTATTTGCTAAGGATTATGTTCTATTGTAAATCATTAAAATCAGATTAATTGTATGTCAAATATATTTACGATGCTTATAGTTATCGATAATACCTACAGTATTTCAAACGAATGAACAGAAAAATAAACTTACCTACTCAGATAAAGAAACTATACCTATTTGGTCAAATACAGCAAAAGTAAAGAAAGCCGAATAAGAAAATATCTTATCAAAGTAAAAGATAAAAGTTTTGAGGAATTTATTTGAGAGCCGGTTGTGCGTTCAGATGAAACTTGGGACCGTAATGGCGCGACACGCGCCGAACTTTCTTGAACCTCGTATTATTTTCAATATTCTTTTCATAATTTGTTTTTATGTAGGTACATTTCTTTATTCCATTTTGATTAGGAAATCAAAAAATTGTATTTATTTTTATAATTTCTTAAGTAAGTACAGTTATAGCTACTTCGTTAACAATACTTACCTACATATAAATTAATTACCTAATACCAAGAAATTGCTTAAGGTAGGATATATACGAAGATAACGTACTACCTCGTCAGTTTTCGTTTAGCGTACTCATTTTTTTTTCTTGTTTACTTCAGGGTTATAGTGTGATATCAAATTAACTTCCCCGAGAATAAGATATCAAATAAGAAAACAATTTTTCAAATTCGAGTGGTGAATTTTGAGATTAGTGCGTTCAAACAAAATAGCCTTTTTAACTTATTTTCTTGCTTTTTCTGGATTTTAATAATGAGCATTATTTTACATTTACCTAATTTTCACTAAAGTTGTGCCGGTATCTAACATTAAATTATCTCAAAAGACAGTATTGCAGCCAAAGGTATATAAATTAATTACAATCACATAATCATAATCACATGTAATTTTATCTTTATTCCAAAATTTATATATTTTTAGAGTAAACTATAATACATAATGCATTAACCGAAGGAAGATTTAGACAAGTCTATCTTTTACCTGACCATCGTTAAATGAACTTTTCTCCATAAAACAACTACCAAGTAATATAACCGAAGAAAATTGCGTTACTGACCCTAAACTTTCGTTAATCCATTAGTTTGATTAGGAAACATCCCGCAGCCTGTGGGCATTTAACTTTTAACTATCTAGCTACCGATAAATATACCAACATACCTATATATATTTTTATTTATCCTGTCCTTCTATCTCTCACTGGCATCGAACATATTCTATCCGAGTACATTGAAATATCTACTTTATTTTGTGGATATTAGGTGTTATTTTCATTTGATATTTAAAGAATTAGTGTGGGGATATGTATCGATTGGTAGAGGCCCAGAGTCGATACAACCGCTTCTATTTACGTTCTTTATCTATTTATAAACCAACATATCGTCGCTTCCTACCTGCGCTCTCTCGTTGTTCTGTTTTCTAGCAATGTTGATACAACCGGATATGAGGAGTATACATAGACGCCGAATGAAAATGAAAATGTCAAGTGATCGAATTAGCGTTGGAAAATTTCTCACAAGAAAAATGTCGTAAAGCAAGTTTTTATTTTAGAAATTTATAAAAGGTCTTTGAACTCGTCTAGGTAATATATAAACGTAGCATTTTGGTGTTTAGTGGAATGTTAAAAGCTGCTAAACATATAAAACAAGTTGACATTGATATATTTTGTCGTAAAATTTCTATAATGTTACTGAAAGCCATTAAAACTAAACTAACAACACACTTTCTAATTTCTAACTTACACCTGTTAGAAGGAAGGATTTATTATGAGGCCGGTACCACGATATTGTCACTAAACGGCCGTTAAGACACGTTTATCAGGTGGCAAATGTCGCGAAGAAGACGACGCGTGCCAACAAGTTTACTGTCCATAAACCGAAGCAGTTAGAGCTCATCTTTCTTGTTAACGAGCGTCCAGAATTGTTTATAGTGTAAAAAGTGAGTAGGAACTTGACTCCACAGAGGCTTGCGGAATTAACGATCGGAAATATTTATGGCTTCCCCACGTTAAACCCTTAATTTCTAGTTTGAACGATCGTGCAATCGGGCCCTTTTGTCTAGACTTGGGGAGATATATATGTGACTTAGAAAACGCCAATATTCGCATTTTATGTTCGCTTAAGGAGAAACTGAAGGCGGATTACGCAACGCGAAAAGTACCATATATTGTTAGTCGGCAGTAAAATACTTGAGTTACCGATTCCATCGACATTTAGTGTTGAACAATCGGCCAGTGTCGATGAGTCAGTCGGCGCCCGAGGACGGGACGGACCTACTATGATACGGATCATATCATCAATACCATGTGTTTCATAAGTAAACAACGCGAGGTTATTGCCAAATTAAAGCCAAGATGAGGAAAGGCATTTAAAAGGCGTTTATTAACACTAAACCAATTCACTACGTTAGAAAGTGCATTATTTATCTCATTATAGCACCCAAGTTGTCTTTTAATCTTAAATATTAATGAAGTGTCATCAGCAAACAATACAATATCGTTTTTACTCACAGAATGAGGTAAATCATTAATATAAACTAGGAACAAAAACGGACCGAGAATCGAGCCTTGAGGGACGCCCATTTTAACAAAATTTCTGAATTCTGAATTTTATGGCTCAGATAAGAAGTCAGAAGATCGAGAGCCTTATTCATAATTCCATAGGTGGCACAATTTCCTCATTAAAGTGTCATGCTGGACACAGTCAAAGGCGTTGGACAAATCGCAAATAATACCAAGAGCATCCTGCGAGTCCTCCCATGCCTCAAATATATTTTTCAATAGTTCAACACCTGCGTCCGTAGTAGAACGCGCCTTCGTTCGGAAGAACGGAAGAGAGGCTAATAAAATTTTAATCGCAATATGGCTATATAGTACGAAACGCGACAGTATGTAGATACCTTTCATTGATTAATATAAAATGTCTTCTGAAGCCTGTGCCGTTTTGGTCCTAATTAAATATTCCAATATATTTCCCCTACGTTCATATTGCCTTTTACTTGTTATCAACTCATATAACGACCATTATTATAAATTAAAACACTCGATTTTACTGCTGATAATAAGACTGTGAGCCTACTGTTTTACGTCGAGCAGTCGCTGAAGTACCAGTAAATCTTTTTTGTAACTAGCCAAGGAAAAAACGTGTGAAAAACACCTAAAAAGCACCTAAACCAATTAAAATGCAATAAAAGCGGCGGATTCCCACCATAATCGTCTTGTAACTGTGGCTTTTATACAGTGGATGATAAACACGGCTCTCGTGCCGAACGTAAAACAACTTTTGTTACTATTTTATGACAACAATTACGACCAATAAAATGTGAAGCGTTTATTCGTCGAGCGATTCTTGCGGTCGCGCGTGACGTCATCGTCGGTCTCTACTTTTTCACAGTGCGTTATTAAATTTAATTTTACAAATTAAACTAGCTTTAAAAAAATATTTTCAGTGTATTTGTTTTTTCAAATAACAAACTTAGTAACTTAGTATTTAATTTTTGAATAATATAGATATGAAGAAAAAATATATATCAAAGTAACAGTATTGAGAACGTACTAACTTCGCTACAAATTTATTACAATAGTTACAAATTACAAATATAAATGCTACCTGACTTAAGTATTTACTTCCATAAATTTTATATTAATTACAAAATAATAAACATAGATTCGTAGTTACCTAGCTACCTTAATATTATTATAATATTATAATATATATAATATTAGTATAATATTATTAATTTTGTAAAATTTATTTTACATTCTATATTTTAAAATATACAATTAATGTTTAAATAAATTTCAAGTTTTATTAACGAATGTTAAAAAATACCTACAAAACAACGTTTAAGTATTGCATTTTAATCTCGCTATGTACGTTGTTATTAAAGACAGTCTGTGTGAAATTAAATAATGTAAAGTGGCGTGTTTCCAAAGGCACCGTGTTTAAATATTCGCGTGAAAATGCACCCAATTTGGCGGATGAGACGAGGGTTACAATTTGTGTTGATAGTTGTTATCTGCGCGACCCATCGTCGGTCGGATTGTAGCGTCTACAGCAAAAATAAAACCTAAGAATAATAATTTAATTAGATAAGCAATCTTGACAGCGCCAATTAGGTAGATACCTATAAAATTATTTATTAATTTAACGATGTCACTTAATGCATGACTCATAAAAATATACATCGATTTGAAAAGTCTTAGTACTTTAGTAGGTATTAAGATACCACTAATATAAATTTTTAATGTGTTATTGGTTAAATTAAAGACTTTTCCCTAAGTAGTGTAAGTGTAAAGTTAAAAAGCAACTAACAGTTATAAATAACAATTAAAATACTTTTAGTGATTCTTCTTTTCAAATGATATACTGTATCAAAATTAAATATAGGCGTTCTGGGACAAGGCTGTTCACATGACTGAACGTCCAATTGTTCGATTAGGTACCTATGTGTTAAATATGTAATACGAGTGTCAAAGTGCATAATAAATACGATTGTTGGTAATCTATGGCTTATAAAACTATATTTGATACCTAACCTTGATATGCAACGCTTTGGAAGGGATAGCTTTTTAACTATTTAATATCAACTTCAAATTGTCTAGATTGTAAATATTTACTATTTATTGCTTTGGATTTAAATTTCCACATTAGTTAGATACTAAGTCTAAATAGTGTGTAAGAAATCTAATATCAAATTATTGAATAAGTAAAGAAAAAGACTGATGTGGAAACTACGATATGTTACATATCCGTTAATATACCTACTAGGTACACATTTCATATACACAACGCTGTTTATTGCACACAAATATTTAAGGAATTCGTAGATAATGATGACGCCTGGTGTGGTGTGGTCTGGCTGCCCTTTTCGAATGTCTCATACTTGACATTTACGATTAACACCACATCGTATTAATACAACCGTAATGGTTCAAAGCACGCTATTTTAAAGGGCAACTTCTTTATCAAGGGAGTTAGTTATAAGTGGGCATATAGTTGTGCGCAATCGATGTGTATATATGTTACGGCTAAAGATAGGTGT
Organism: Synanthedon andrenaeformis; assembly: GCA_936446665.2. Taxonomy (NCBI): domain Eukaryota; kingdom Metazoa; phylum Arthropoda; class Insecta; order Lepidoptera; family Sesiidae; genus Synanthedon; species Synanthedon andrenaeformis. The sequence continues at coordinate 8,018,403 of OW387785.2, forward strand.
GAACATAAACTTAAGATTAGCCGGCTAAACTTAGGTTTATCTTCGAGGAAATGTTAATGTTAGTTTCATCTATCATTAGCCGGCTAAACTTAAGTTTAACTGCAGGCCCTTGGCTAAAAATGTAGAAGCAAATGAAAAAGGAAACGGTATAACAATATTTACTATTTCGACACGAAAACTTTTATTAAAAAATAATCACTCTCATTACACATACTTATGTAGGTATACAAAATTACAAATTAAAACTTCCGCAGCGTTAATAACTTAAAGCAATATCTATTCATTAAAATAAAATAATAAGAAACCATTTGTTCATTACAGATACTTCTGTATTTAAAAGTACAAAAAATATTTTGCAGTGTTAATAACTTAAAACAATATCTAGTCATTAAAATAATATAAAATAATAACCCCCCTCCCTTATCCTTAATCCTTCTATGGTCGGCAGCGCACTTGTAGCACTTATGGCGTTGCTTGTGTTATAGGCGACGGTAGCCACCTACCATCAAGTGGACTGTCAGCCTGTCTGTCTGCGCGCATCGTCTCCCCTCCGCCCCCTCAAGCGACATGTTCGCCCCGGCGTATCCATCGAAACATTTTTAGCCGTTTTGTTTCGGTTAATGTGCACATTAACCGGCTAAAGATGGAAATTCACGACGCAAACTAACATGATATCGAACTTTAGCCGCCTCTCGAAGATAAACTTAAGATTAGCCGGCTAAACTTAAGTTTATGTTCACACCTATCTTTAGCCGTAACATATATATACATAGTAACGACCCGCCCCGGTCTCACGCGGATTTAAAAATTTCAAAAATCCATTCATTACGTTATAAAATAAACTTATGTTCCAAATTTCAGTTTTCAGTCATTCAGGATATACATATATAGCTTTTAAGAGTTCTTAATTATTAAAATTAATATTAGGTAAATACAAATGAGGTCATTATTAAACAATATTATTTAAAATGACTACAAGTGGGTATCTCATTTCTTAATAATTACATTTCTTAAAAACAAAACATATCATTAGAGAGGGTAGGTAGTTAGAAATTTTATACCTAACATCTACCTAGATTCAAATATATTGGTAATTAACTCACTGAAATGGTAGAGCATAGTTAAATTATTGCTTAAAGTTGGCGATATGCCAAATAATATATACTTATAGTTCACAGACTGCCAAATATGTACCTATATCTGTATATTCATTTTATAGGCAGTAGAAGATGTCCTTTAATTGCAATTTTTTTTACTTCATTATATTATATATACTCAAAAAATTTGAATATCATTTAAAAAAAATTAAGCCTGTATATTTTTTTAGTTCAATAAAATAAATAAAGTTATTAAGTATATAAATAAATTTTCTTTAAAATTTGTTGACTCTACTTCCTTTCGTATTCGACGCTCCCTCACCATGTATTTAAATGAGAAAATCCCCAAAACCTACGTCTTTACACGATACGTGTGTGGTATAATAGGTAGCAAATATATATTTATAACAGGCAATAAACGGACGTTAATTAGCAACTAGCAATATATTGGGATTAGGTATACATAGGTTGTTTAACTATACCTACTTAAAAATACAAAATAGGTATTAAATAACTTAATATTAGCTGCCAATTTCGTAAATTCTGAACTTTGGATGAAGTCCAACTTACATACATTTACTATCAAGTTTAAAAATTTGTTAAATAAAATATTTAATTTTCACAGATTTCAACTTGATTAGGCTTCATATTAAATGTATTCTATGAATTCTTTGTATTTCATGAAAAAATAATTCTTTAAAAGAAACACCAACTAATCTGAAATTTCCACTTATCTTTAGCTAAACCCTTTATTCAAATTTATTTGATGAATTTCTCAAAAAATACTTTATTAATAATAATATAAAATTGTGTTACATAAAACCTAATATAGACATTTAAGTATAAATTTTAACACTCGAATATCATTTTATAGGTATAACATCGAATAAAAGACAAGTAGGTATTATATAACCCAGGTTACTTACTAGGGTATGTAATCTATCCAGCTACATCGTCAATGTGTTTAAGATTATTTTAAGTAGGTATAGGTATATCACCAAAGTAAAGATAGAAAATTAACCAAAAAAGAAAATGTGTCAATAGTCAATATATTTTTGATTATTTCAAAATCCAATTCTATCTCGATATAGGATACATCGTTATTACAATCAATCGAATAATCTTTAATAATTTTAATATTCAATAAATATTAAAACAATTTTCTTAAACGTAAGTACTTGACCGGTGTTTGCTTATTATAATGCATATTAAGTATATTAAAATCTTACAATTTCAAAACTAATATATATCTAAACACTGCAGAACTATAGGTAGTACATTGGCTGTTTCAATCACATCTAAATAAGAACAGTATGCTGTTACATGTCGAAATGAGGGCGAGTAGGCAAAACGATCTCAGGGGTCGCCGTCCGTCCCTCACAAGTGCGGTTGCATAACTTTATTTTAAGATTAACATAATTAGAATGGTACCGTCTGTTTACATAGGGCTCAATTACATTCGCCATTTATTAAACAACGTCGCGACGTTTGCTCTGCTCCTTAATTGGTGATTTAAGACCGGCGCTAATTAGCTTGAGCGTTTTAATAAACAAAATGCTTTTACAGCTTCATAATTTGCCGAATTAACGTTTTAGCTAGTTACAATTTAACAGACAGTAAAATGGTAATAGGGAGAGGGCATAATACCTACCTATGCGTATTATATAGTTAAAAAACAGATAAAAGACATGAAGGCTACAATAAAATGAAACTAAACATATTATGCTTTTTAATCAAATATATCCGCAAAATATTTCTATAATTCATTTATATAATATTTAAAAAGCAATAAATAGACACTCTTATGTGTAATACCTATACTTAGGTATAAAAGTTTTTATTATACGCCTATATTTTTGTGTATACCTAAAAACAAATCACTAATACCCACAAAAATAAATAACTACCAACGAGGAAAAATCCTCCCTAAAATGACGCCATGGAAGAGCATCAGCAGCCTTACCTATAAACGTTACTTAAATTTTAAGTAATACTTAGGAACCACTTAAGAAAAATTTTTACTTATAAACGTTGCTTAACTTTAATTTGTTGCTTAGCAATGTCTTAATGAACTGTCAAACACTACTTAAGAAGATAAGTAGTGATTAGTTAATACGATGCTAAGAAGATGATTAGTTGATTTTTATAAGTAAGACAGCAGGTGTTTTCTACTCATCTAATAAGACGGTATTAACTTAAATATATTTTCAAAGCTGTGGGGGTTCAGTGTGCCCTATTCGACATAAATTGCATTTAAATTTTTAGCTAAAAATGCTTTAAATGTCAAGGGTAGGTACAGCCAAATATATTAATATTAAAAACAAGAGGGTGGAGTCTTAAATAATCTTATGTGGGTATATAAATTCTCTTAAATTGGTCTCTTAAATTCTCTTCGAGCTATATTGTACTAATTGCATCGAATTTCATTAGTAAGACGACAAACAACAGCTGTTTCTTTTACGGACCTATCGACAAATGGAAATTATACTGTTATGGAAATAACTTGAACATATTGCCCAGTTTTAATTAACAAGTTACCAAGTCAACTAAGAAACATTTTACCATAGTTATAATTGTCGAGGGTCCATATTTGTCTATTATATGATACTAGCAACCCGCCCCAGCATCGCGCGTATGCAATTTTTGTTTTATATATATATATATATTAGGTATTTTTTATTTTTAAGTATATGGGTATTTTTGGACTATATATTTTATTAATGGTCAAATAAATAACAGTAAAAATGAAATAAGAAACAAAATTAAAAAAATATATAAAAAGTTTTCAATAAATTTTTAATTATATTTAGTGACTGTCTTCTTAATATCGTATATAGATACTGGGAATATTATATCCATATAGGTACCATACCTAATTCGTTTTTATTACTCGATATTACTTTTTAACAATCTAAAAAAGCCTTTTTTATTAAAATACTATATAACATATTTCAATTGTTATAAATTAAAATCAAATGTATTAAATATATTTATATACGTCGCCTATATTGCCGAGTATCAGATGTTGCTTAACGAACGTTGCTTAACGAACGTTGCTTGTTAAATACCTATTATTGTCTGTCTTACAATAATAGGTATTTAACAAAGTATCGCAATTAAAAGTTAATACATTTTCAAATGCGTTATTGGCAAGTGGCGACACGTGTATTTTCGTTTGAACGCGGATAAAACATTGTAACAAAATATTTAATTGGGTGTGTCATACAAAAATTTAAATCGAAAAAGGTTGTTTTAACAAAGTTCTGTATTTGACTACATACAGAGTTGATGTAGGCGATATGGCTTGTTAAAAAAAACAAACAAATAATACTCGTACCAAGGCATTGCGACACATTTCACTATTCTGTTTTCAATTTCGTGACGACCTTTCGTCCGGGCCTTTGACCGAACATCGAACGCTGTACCCTGTTGTCTAGACGGCAGGATACTTTCACACTGAACAGGTTGATAAAAAAAAACTAAATTATTTTTTTCTTGGATTTGTTAAGATATTTAAAGAATTTAAAAATCTAAAAATAATTAAAAATATGTTTACGCGAATAATAGATAAAAATGCTTTAAAATCATTGAAAGAAAAAAGAAAATTCAAGTTACCACACCAACAATTTTAAAAAATAGGCTTAAGGATGGTAAATTATTTAATAGGTATATATCTCGTATATATATATTCTATTACTAATCTATACCTACTAATAATTATAATCATTTGTTCAGACTGTCTATCAACGCACAGCCAAAGTACTAAGTCTAGAAAGCTAAAATTTGGTACATAAATAATAGAAATAATTATAGAAATTCATTATGTTTTAGTAATAAACAGAGTTGCGTTTGCCCGCCATTGTATGAGATTCCTTAGCGAGCCCTCTGCTGCATGTCTGCATTTTCCCTCTTGTAGTTTTATTTTACGAGCCGCTATCTATACGAGATACGCCTAAATGTGTTATGTAATATGTTTAAATTGGACGGAACAAAATGTATTGCAGTGAAGGGTTGTCTGGTACAATATTATTGTGGTATATTTTAAAACTTGATGTTCACGAAGCTCTTCACTAACAAGACGAAAATATTTAAATACAAACACGAAATGTTATCACGTTAAGAAATTTTATATGAAAACTTTACAGTATATAAGTATTAAAGCGAGGAATGGCGCTTTTTCGTAATATTTTTTCGTACTTAGCAATTATAATGTCAATATAATTGACTTCACATAGAAAAGTAATAATAAAGGTATATGTAATTACATTTAATTTTCTCTCTTGAACTTTTTTTTATATGAAAGAGCCCTATTAGATTTAGCATCGCCATAGACCTGCCTTTATCCTCAAGGATTCGCTGTAGAAGCCATGAATTTATATATTTATCCGAGGAAATGAAAGACCCCATTGTAACTTGAGTCGCCACTTTGTGTATTATGTAGGCTTAAGATTAAGACATCTTTCTATCTTTGAATGTAAAAATAAATATTTTTTCTCATTTTCACAATAGGTTAAACATATTCTGTTTAAATGAGAAAGTATGTTCAAATATGTAGGTACAGACAGGTACATCGCTTAATCGAGGCGAGAGGCGAGAGGCACGGCCAAGAGGATCGACATTAATCGGAGGCTTTACGAGGGGAATCTGCGCCGCAGACGAGCGAGTTCTACTACACGTACTCACTCAAATAGTAGATAAAACACGGCGATTGCTCCAAGCTCGAGGCTGTTTAAATTCGCTACAAAAATTTGAGAGTGAGATGTGCTATATTAGAATCGCTTTGAAATGCTCGCAAAATTTTAATAGCTAAAGCAACTAAAAATATATGCCTATTTAATTTTATTTTATTTTATCTTTGAATTACTAATATTATCAAGAGCAACAATCTGAATTTGTGCCTTAGATTTTTTTGTATTTTTTATCTGAAATCAAATATTTAAAAAAAATCGTATGCTGTACGTATTCAGTAATTATTAGATAAATATAATATTTTAATGGATGTATTATTTTTTGTGAAGAGAAAGCAGTTTACTCTACATTATCCATATACTATACATCCCTAAACAGAAAGAAAAATTGGAGCCCGGAATCGAAGAAGTTCGCCCAAACTGGAAATATAATTTTAAAGATGGCTGCCTCTCTCGTCCCTCCCTCGGCCCCTCCACCGCGTCCCGCGCCCCGACGCAGCCTAAAATATGCACCCAAAAACCATTGTCTGTTACCATGACAACGAACCGCTCGATACTGGCGCCTCGTAGCTGTACAACCGGAACTATATTCATCTCTCTCGCTCTTTGGATAGTCTGCAGTCGATACCGGATTGAGATATTGTCTGTTTCATTCGCGCCGGGATGGCCGAGTGCCAGAGATGTAAAGTTAACATTAGTGTCTTGTTAGAAAGCTTTTGCCAAAACAGGAATACCTATTACACATCTACATAGCTCTTGGAAGAATTTTGTAGAGGGTCGGAATTAAAACATAGAGAGGGATGCTAATCAAATAGGAAAAGTAGGTATTACTTATTTTTTTACACTTCTTTACACTTACTTACACCAACGTTTATTAAATGATTGATAAACCTTCGTATAAATAAGTATTTGATTCTAATAAGATTTAAAAGTAATCTGCACGCCCGGTGGTCGTGTACTCAGGGTGTGAGCTCTGTGATTCATGGGTACTAAGTGCGATTCCCAACAGTCATATTTTTTAAATTTAACGTGATATTCCTTAATCTATTCATTTTTTATTACAATTTCGATTCTAATGTGAATTCTAATATGCAAATTTTAAATCAATTGACATGATATTTATAAATAAAAAGGAAATTTAGTAAAAACCTGCAGTAGTGTAAACTTCCTGCAAAAGCAATATTTAATTTCTTAGTGGCAGGACATGTACCTACCTACTATGTTTCGCAGTCATAATTGCCAGACTATTTTTCTATTCCCTTCTTATCCTATGGCGTTGTTTGTCTTGCGATACTTAGGCGATGGTAGCCTCCTACCATCAAAAAGACAGTCAGCCGGCCTGTCGACCTTTACATTAAAAAAATAATAAAAAATATTATGAATTAAAAATAATGTAAATAAAATATCACCTGTCTCTGTATCTCATTTATAGTTTTTTCTACATTCAAATATGTAGGATCATTGTAAGAATAAATTGTACATTGTACAATAAATGTAAGAAACTATGCTGTGCTGCTTTTTGCCTTGTTTTTTTAATTGCCTTGCTGTTTAATTAACCATAAAATAACTAATTGTCATTAAACATTTTAAATTAATACACACTAGAATCACTTAACATTATTTACACAAACACAACACTTCAATTAACACTATTACATAATTAAATTATTTCATTAAAATTTTATTATATAGAACTCGTTTAGTTTTCTTCAAAGACTACTGTGCAAATGATACTACATTACAAAACGCGTTTTTCTAACCAAATTTAGAAAGTTTGCATACAGCGTTCTGATTGGTCGGTTGTACAAAAATTAAAAAAAAAGCCAATATATCCAGTGACTTTCTCTTTTTTGTTACCATTTGAACAATATAATGTTTAGAAACACCTCAATGCGGAAGGGTTCAAACTTTCGCTTCTATGAGACAAAGGCTTTTTAAAACCATTGTCCCAAGCACCTTTGTAGAGCTCCGTTTATTAGTTACAAATGTTAAGAAATTAATATTGTTTAGCATTATAGGTATTTTATTTCCATATATTTAGTATAACAATAATTTGTGTAAGTATAATAATAAATTGTGTAGGTATCAAATCCCAACATTATTGTTGAGCAAACATATCAAAATTTATATTTTAAACTATGTACTGGATAAATAAATTGTTATATATTCTACAATTAATATAACTTGTTATTAATATCTAAAATCTATTAAGTTTAAATGTACTTTTGATATGTATGTATTTTGATCTTTATAAATTCTATTAATCTCTATTTAGGCTAATGTTCATTTTAAAATCAACATTTCTATTATAAATATTTGTGGGCCATATATAAAAATAGTTTCTGGAAATGTATGTAGTAGTCACTGTACCTTGTTCTATGTGGTTTTATTTATCAGATCCAGAAATTTTTATTAAGTTACACGTACTGAACAAACCTCTAAAAACCTCATTCAAAGGTTTTGTCAGTCTGAGTAAATAACTATATTGAACAAATTTAAATATAAAGAAACTTCTCATATTTGAATGCAGATTGCTTTTGAAAGAAATGGTTGCTATCATAATATGCACTTAGCATAGGAACTTCAACCGCACTTGTAAGTTCGAGCCTAATTGGATAGATGGCGTCACTATCGGAACAATAAAAAAAAGTCACGAAGCTTTATTTGTTTAAGTTTTGTCTACAAATGTGTATCGTGTGATATTGTAATCAAATATTTCTAATGTAAAACAGAAGGTTTCGTCTAATATACTGATCAAAGATACTCGTATTTTTAAATACCTATTTTTGGAACAACTAAGTTTGATATGCTCACATTATATCCCTACGTTGATTAAACTTCAAGTAGATAGATACTTGTTAAGAATTGTGAAACTATATTTATATTATTAATATCTATAATTTTTAATATTACTAACAAAACTGTCCTACGAAATTGTGTCATAAATATTAGACTTTAAAAAAAATGAAATTATGAATAATTAACTTCAATAGACTTGGAAACAGCATGTTGAATGCCTGACTGGTAGATTAATTCAATTCACAATGAGCGACATAAATCTTGAGTTTTAATAATGACAATATGCTATACAAGTTTGATATTATATCGCACCTTGGGTTAGACAAGGGCATAACTTACAAGAAAAATTAAAATGAGTTAAATATCCAGAAGTGTCTTAAAAACGTTATTAAGTTAAAAAATATTTACAAGATGCAATATAAGCAGAAAAATACTATATTGAATGCAAAAAAATTTACTTTAAATGGCTCTCCTGTAAAATTACAAAAAGTGCAGTTATGCCCTTGTCTTGCCGAAGGTGCGATATATCTACTTCCGCTATCCTTTCCTTCATCCCAAATCCTTGGTTCTAACAAAACCCCATTCCTGGCGTTGCTTGTAGCAATGCTTGTGTTTGACTGTAACCACATTCTTGTTGTGCACCTGAACCTGTGTTTGGCTGGCTACATACTTTTACATAAAAAAAATCCTTACCTTACCTTTCTTTACCTATAATTTAAAATGCCGCTGTTTATCTTACCTCTGTTCCACCAGTCACCAATCACTGTGAAATCGCTTTGTTAAGCTTGATAATAAAATCCAAGCAATATGTAAAACAGTTCACTACGACCGTAGCAAGAGCTACGGATTTCGTAGCACGCTCGTAGCAAATACCGTACTCAAGGTAAAAAAAACTATAATAGTTGTTAATGTGTAATAATTGATAATATTATTGAATATTATTAATTCTTTTAATCCTATTTCATAAAGGATAACCTTCTTATTTATAGATCATGTCTAAACTAACATTAGGACTTTTAAAAAAAAATTAACTATAATGCTTTTCTTAAATGAATTATATTCTTTGGTCTGGATTTTTAAATGTTTATTTAAAAATTCATGTTTTCTTCGAATGTTAGTTTTGTTATTATAAAATGATTTTAACTATGACACAGCAAACCTGTTACACATTAACATATTTATTCATTGTTAACATGTTACTGTTATGTTAACAATTATATTTGTCAATTTTATTTAATACAGTATTAATAAGGAAACAACAAATTGATTATTTTGAAAAAAAAACAACATATTTATTTCCTGAAATTGAAGCTGTACCTAAACATTTTGTTATATTATTACAGTATATAATATAAAACATTGAAGAGACTAAATACAATTTTATTTATTTTATTCATAGATTCATTTTAATTAAACTTTACATATGTTCAAAATTTAATATTACAATTGATGATACTTTTTATCAGACTGATATAAATATTACCTGAAGATATATACCTATATTATTTTTATTGTGCAATTCAACTGTTAATGCTGTTAATACATTTTAAAAAGACATAATAAGATTACATAATTGTATGTAGGTAATTCAAGAAACTAAAACATGCAAGAAAATACAGGTAAAAATCAATCAAGGAATACAAGATCTTCGGGAGTCTTCCAGAAGTTCATCTTTGCAGCCGTCGGCTAGTGTCATCTTCTGTTACGTATACTGAAGGTATACCGGAAAGAATGAGGCACTCAGGATACATTCAGTATACGTACAGAAGGCGACGCGTTGTCTTCTGTTCTTCTGTCTTCTTTGAAGTCTGCCGTTTACTGAAACAGTGTAAATTTATCATTAGAAAATATGCCGTGTATTTTTTGCTTTTTTGTTCATAAACAGGTAAAGGTAAGGCTGTGAGTTTGTTTAATTTCATGTAGATACCTGCTAAATATTAATATTTTTGGTGTTTGTTTATAGCATATTTTAATTAGCGATACGTTGAAGGGCTTAACAAGAAAATAAAACTTAAAACACTCTTTTATACTCCGACAGAAAAAATTATACCTATTTGATAAGTTACCTACTCTTTCTAATAAAGTATAATCTTTAAATAAAGAAAAAAAAAGGCAAGGAATACATACGAAAAAAATATCTGTTGTTATACTTCGACCAATGGGAGAGGCGTATTTTGCACAAGGATTGGTTTGCAAAAATGATTTTCGCAAACTCACCAATCAGTAGTGAACGCTATTGTCTTACTATCCTTCACCGGAGCGGGGACAATTGTCTGGCGCATCTACTGCGCCTTTGTTAACCATCTATTGTTACACACAAAAGATAAAATACAAAGAAATGCGGACTATTCTAAAATGACCGTGTCTGAGCGCGTGGGGGACATCATGAAAGAGCAAGGGTGCATTATATTCGTAATTTACGACGTCGCATTACACCGCGGGCTTGCAGCGCTTTATTGATTCTAATGCACAAACGAAAGGTATACTAGTTTCGCGGCGCCGTAAAACGTTCACATAAACGGAGCTAGTACTGGGCCACAAATAAAATGGTGCGACGACGCGGTGTCTTAGCGCGCGGGAGATAAACACGTGACTTACCGGTCAGCTGTTCGCGGGTCCGAGGTAAACATTGACGGATTGACGGATGGGGTGACACGTTTGTCGTATCAAGACGTGTGCTCCTGAAGAGCGTCTCCGGGCGTCTGGCGGTCTAGCGTCGGGGCGCGCGTCCCGACCCACCATCGATTACCGCCCTATGCGGCGCGCGCCGCACCACGGGACGGCTAATCCCGATGCAAGATTTCATTACATACGCCATGATACTCCTTATTTGCACCCCGTAATGTTTTTTCATACTTTACTCTCGCTCCCGTCTATTTGTCGTTTGTTTAGGTGTGTTTGCAAACGCACGTATGCTCACTTGCGACCACTAATTGACATGGCTGCGAAGTACAGAAATCTAAGAGTTCATCTGTGTAAGCGTAGATTCATAAAAGTCAATACGCCCTATTAAGGTACAACCTGCACACCTGCTTCCAATTTTAAACGTTATATACATATTATATATGTAGTAGTAGGTACACTGTAGACGGCAGGCATCGAGGGTCCATCGACATATCTATACTACCTATGCCCGCAAAATTTTCCTATCTAATATAATTGTAGAGTAACATTTATTTACGACTCTTTCTGCTTAGACCTCATAATCATAACTAATATGTAAATATTATAATTATACCCTTTTAATAAATTAGGTGATGGCACAAATAAAAAGGATAATAGATACCGTAAACTTTTTTCAAATCTACTTATTAAATAACGAAGTATAACTTAGTTAAACTAAGTATAGTTTGTGTACTTTATTCATAAATATTGAAATGAAAATATTTCTATCATTTAAAACTATAGTTATATTTATTTGAGGATAGGTCATAAATACAAATTTTTTACCTTTACAATATGCTTTGATTACAGTTTTAATTATTTTCCTCCAATAACTCAGTTATTATGTTTCTTGTTAGTATCTAATTATTTAATTATCCAAAAAGTAGATTAGTTAAATGCAATATTGGCATTCAAACCCTAGTAGGTAATGTCTGAGTCTGACTAAGATTTTATCGATCGACAATGCCTAAAATTATTAGGTAATAATCGTAGGCATTGACCTAGCTTCTAGATCAATTATTTCTCTAAAAACATACCTCATATCAAAATGTAATACCCAATAATCTGCAATTGCATTCCGCGACGTTCGGTGGCTGAATAGATGTTCGGTGTTCTTTGCCAAGGGGCGGGGACGGTATTACAAAAAATAGGGTGGAACCTCACACAGCGACCCCTGCAACACAAAAAAATTAAGATTTATTTGCAAACAATAATAAGAATGGTAACCGAAATTTGATTGTGAGCATTCTTGACGGAGGGAACACTTTAGTAGAGGTATTGAAATATTACGTAAAACTTTTAGTATCATTCATTTTTCCTCATCATTTTAAATAGTTTCACTATTTAAATTGTGCCTGCGACATGGCACATTGTTTCGCAGTCCTAAATTGGGCACGCCCATCTGGCGGCAGTAGCCATCCCCAATGTGTGTGTTGTGTTTTGGTAAATGTGTAAGTTAGGTACGCTAGAGTTCATTTTCCTGTCCTTAGGTAATTCCTTATCTAACTAAAGTGGGCGGCACACAAGCAGCAACTATAGTGTTGCTTATGTTACAATAGGCGACGGTAGCCACCTATCATGAAGCATAGCAGAAGCAAAAAAGTCATTATTAGTTACCTATAGTCAACTGAGATAAATAGTGTCGGTTGTTAGATACTTTCGATTGGATGGCTTGGCTTCGCATTAAACATTTACTAGTTTATACCTAGATAGGTTCCTAATATAATAACACAAAATTATAAAACACCTTATTTGTAACGATTTAAGCAATAACAATTACTACTTAGTCATTAAGAAAAATCATGACCTTCAATAGAGAATTTTGTTTCTCTGCACTGATTAACCTATGATCAAAAATATCCAGAATATTTAAATTTCAAATTTTAAATATGTCATTAAGGGCCAGTTTTATAACGATCCGTTAGTTAAATTTTATATCAAATAGACGAAAAAAAGATCTAATAGTATAATATAGTGTATTATAAACAACTGTTCGTTAGTCAACAGTATAATTTGACAGCTAGCGTTTACTGCCTCTTTACTGACTATGATAAGGTCGGTTTATCTTACGTATCGTTAATTTTGTTATTTATGTAAATAAATGTGTTTATGACGCGACACTTGACAGTTCTTGACAGACTACAACGAAACCATCGACAATATTCATAAACTTTGGCGTATTTTTACGGGCAGCTACCGAATGTTTAATTTCTTTTATAGAACCACCGTCTCAGTAAAAGTTATTGACAGACCGTTAACCGTTCGGTTACTAGCACTGTAACGAACGGGAAAAAGGTATGTCGTTTATAAAACTGGCCCTAAATGTCGTCAGACACAGTCAACATAACGGTACAAACATTATTGATAGTGGGTGACGCTATCGTCACCTTATAACACAAGCATCGCCACAGATGATTCAAGTGTGCTGCCGACCGTAATAGGATTAAGGATAGGGAAATTGGCTTTGGCATTCTTTACTTACCGTAACACAAAAGCACACGTATGCTCTTATTTCACGGTGGTGTCTTCTACTATAAGGGATATCTACTGCCGCCAGATGACTGCGAAACGTAACAATGCCCTACCACTACATAAATGATCCTTTGACTCAATTATAAAATTACTTGATTAATTTTATTTATGTACTTAAGTAGGTAGTTCAATCATGTAAGTAATTCAATCATGTCATTTATGTAATAAATTGAAGTTACTTAACGTTAAAAGGAATTAATAACTCTGCCAAGAATGAACTTTTGCTAAAGTAAATACGATATTTATAACAATTATCTTTTGTTGATTGAATTACTTGTAATGTAAGTTACAGTTCAAATGTCAATTTATAAATAGGTATAATTATGTGACATAAACAAATAATAACTTTCTCAGTGGTTCATTGTTAACTTAAACAGGAAATGGACATAAATTCGTGATTATTCATTCAGTAAATTATTACATTTATTTTATTTATAGGCAATAAACTAACATTGTGTTCAATCTTTACACATAAGTTAAGAAAATTGAAGAAAGATAGATAACCACATTCAGGCCTTAAAATGTAGGGGTTAGGAATATTTTAAATAAAGTTTATTAATTTTATTAAGACAGTTAATATTAAATATTGTAAATCGTAATTAACTTCGAAAATATAGTTAGATACATTTGATTAATAAATTGCAGTTATTATGAAATCTTATTAGAATTTTTAGATTCATATAGAATAAAAATATACCTAAACATTATTAAGAAATATTTAAAGTATATTTTATTACGTATACTTTAAAATATTTATAAAAAAATATCAATAAGTGCTTAGTAATACCTACTCACCAAATAAACCGCAACATGACCGCAACTGTTAAAGTACGCTTAATTTTTACTTCTAACATTGGCTTTAACACTAATTTGGTTAATATGAGTAAGAAAAACTTTATTTAAGTATTAAATTTACACATTATTCAATTATTTGTTATCATTTTATGTAAAAGTTTGACATTTAGGCCTAAAACAAAAGAGGCGACGGCTGACGACCGGCGGCGCGGCGGCCATCTTGTGGCGCTGCCATCGCACCTCGCGCTTATTGGCCGAATGACGTCATGTACGCCATGACACTCTCCACTGGCTTGCTTCATACAAAGTTACACTTTGCTATTAGTTTAAACGAATCTAGTCACAGACACAACGGAATAGAGTCTAGTTGAAGTGTATATGTAATGTTGTAACAATGTTCACTCCTCTACATCTTGACACCGCCGCCGGGCCGCATTCTTGTGTCCCGACTTATCGCTCAGAACCTTTTAGGATGCACCCTAATCGGACAAGGGGGAGCTTTTAAAATTCAAAGTATATCGACAGCAACGACTTGAAAGATTTTAATTGACTGCTGATTTTTGTCCTCACTCGTAAGACAGATTTTAATGAAAGCAAGTAGGTATTTATTAGTGAGGAGTGGTCTGTGTATTTGTTTTAGTAGTTAGATATACCTATATGTTTATATTACCTACATAACCAATTAAATTGTCTTAAAAGGCATAAGATAGTCACACATAATGACTATGATCATATATGGAGTTAAAAAAATCCCGAAACGTAGTTTTGTTGCAATCTGCTAAGTTTTAGAAAATTTAATCTTAGTATTTAAGTATGTATATTACCTACCTCGTACACTAGCATAGGTAAGTAGATAGATATACTTACACTAACATAACTTTTTATCTTTACTATTTAAAATCAATTAATTTCTTCTTTACTAAATAGGTTATACCTATTTAGTATATTAATTACTAATTAGGTAATCCTTTATCCAAGTAGGTATTGCAGATTTCGGTAGAATTTGGAAAATGTGTAAATTTATAACTAGGTAGACTATGGTAGATGCACGCACTAGCATGGACTTGATTACAGCAGGTACTCCAAATTTATATCTAGATATCAGAAAATAGGTATAATTTACTTATCTTTTTCTATCAAGTTAATAATTTATTATATCTAGTATATATAGTAGTATATCTAAGTAGCGATACTCACTTATTATATTTAAATGAACACATTTTTTACTTAATGTGTGTATTATATTATTTATCTTTTCACACACATAATACGCACATAATGAGAGCCTCTTTATTATTTATTGCGGAGAAAATTACTTATACAACATTCTATCTTAATTTTTTATCAGCGTTTTAAATTTATAAGACCACCACGACTTAATAACTATATCGCCTTTGTAACGCCGACGAACTACATTTCTTTTTTTCTTTCTTTAAAATTTATTGTTATAAAATAATCAAAATAAAATTTGTGGACGCAGCGAAGCGAATACCCCATTTGCTGTTCACATTATTTATGTGATAAGGGCCATGGAATTTTTTTAATTTAAATTCGGCAATTTATGATTATAATCATATCTAACAACATATTTAATGCTTTTTAAAATATCCACTGAAAATATAATAAGGAATAATTTACAGAAAACATTTTATTAAAGCAAAGGAGACAGACAGACAAACAGTTCGTCTGGAAAGTAAAAACAGTCAATTGCCAATTTTATTTTAGGTAATTCCTGGGACGAATAATTGTATTTGGTATTTCGATGGATAATTCTAAAAATGTTGTCATCATAGCAAATGATACATGACATACATAAATAATGATGATTGATCACAGAAATATATACGAGTAGATTACTTATACCAATAAGTAATCTAATCTCTTCCTGCAAGGCAACAGTCAGCACCGCTGCCTTGCACTTTAGTGCGCACTTGCAGCACCTGTGGCGTTGCTTGTTAATAGGCGACTACCAGGTAATAGGCTATTAGGTAGCCATCTACCATCAAGTGGACTGTTTTACACAAAAAAAAATCTAATATAGAAATAAAGGCATGAGAAAACATTGCATACCAAAGTGAGGTATTGATCACACTAAATACTCCAACCTTACCTAACAAACAGAATAGCAGCGAAAGTAACATCTTGAAAACATTATATAGTAATCAAATATCTTCCCGGTTTGAGGTCAGTGCACCGACTATTTTTAGTCAAAGCCACAAGCCCCTTGTTGCTTTGGAATAGGATCAAAATTAGCATGCAAGAGTGCACCGTAAATATCAACGTAGAGAATCACAGATTCAGATATGAATGTGACGCAACGTGAATCTATGTGACAAGAGTCGACGCAACCTTGACCCGACATGACGGATTCCGTCCTTGCGGGGTCGATGGACTCTAAACATGTTCGTAACCTACATTGTTGTCCATAACGTAGGTATTAAGCTCGCTGCGATATTTTAAATTGTAAACGAGAGATACTCGCCCTCTTATCTGTGTCAGTGAGATACAATTTTATTTGGGTCTATTGCTATCAAAGTCTGGTTTCGACATATAAGTGATATTAATTGTATAATAATATTGGGTATATTTTACGAAATCATGTGACGGATAAGTAGATAGCTCATTAGAAATAATGTCGCCTATATACGTATATGAGCCTGATTTCACGAGGATATATCTGGCGTGATCGATTAAGCATAAAATATGGACCAATATAAAAGGAAATTGCATGAAAGGATTGACAAAAACAGAACTTTGCAACTACCTCTTCATCCAGGGGATGACATAATAGTTGACATATTGTTAGTTCAAAAAATAACGAAATGTCTTACAAGCGGGTGGTGAGTGCCACTAGCTAGATAGACTTCCCTGTAGGTATACGCCATATGCCTGTTTAAGCAATGTCGTTTTATGAATACGTTAAGCAATATGTACCTATAAGTTTAGAGAACATCGTGTAAAAGCGCTGTGTGCCCCATACTGTAGTCACCTAATATCTTAAAGTGGACTTTAGACTAACTAAAAATTTATTTTGTCGTCATCACACCTGCCGACTTTTACATAAATACTTTGTAGGTACTTATTTTTAAATTTTACAAACCTAGATAGATCTATATTTTTTACAAAAATACGTCTATGCATGCAGGTGAATATTAAATATTTCAAAAATTGAAATACGTATGGTTGATAAAAATTCTAATCTAAGTAGGTACTACTTTAATTTCAACTAAGTGTTAATATTCAAATGCTAAGAGCAAATATTATAAGGAAAGTTACATTTATAAATGATTTTTTTTTTATATTTATAAATAGCTGTAAGTTTATCATAATTCTAGATAGGTAGGTACATAAACTAAAAGATAAATAGGTTATATGATAAAAAAAGATGTAATAGCAGATATTGAGTTAACGAGAGTGAAAATAAAATGTAAGTAGGTATGCATAAATTTTACAGATACGATCGCGACATGCAAATCGTGGGAGGCAGCTGACGTTTGCTGACTCCCAAAACCGTATGTTAATACACAGCTCTCGCATAATGAAATGGGTTCTATCAACGTTCAAATTAATTTGCATTGTGTCTCGTTATTTTGGGGAAAATTGGAATCTCTAATAACTAATATAATATCATATTTTCAAGACAGTGCAGACCCGTGCTTATTTACCGCCGAAATTAATAATGTATCTACAATCCGAGATTGAAATCAATCTCCAGTTTGTTCCTATCGGCCGATCGCTCTCCGATCTGCGTGCCAATATTAATTTGTGTGGATGCGATTGAATACCGAGGATAGATCGGTAGGCAATCCATTCCCTCCCACGCCGTTTCTTTTCATGCTAGCTAGTAATATTTTACTTACGAGACGATTTAAATTTCTAATTTTATGCATATTTAAAATGTGAAAATAATAAATTAGCTACAAATACAAGATAAAGTAATTAAAACTCAATTTATTTTTATTTATTTATAAGCGTACTACACAATTTTGTTTTTAATAATAACAACATACATTAGTTTTTCTGAATAGTAAAGGAACGAATGGCATGACACTAGACAATTCAATGTTCGTTGTGTGTTCCATTAGTACATATTTGCATTTGGTGTGTCGTCGTGCTATTTCCTCGTCCGAAACATCGTCACTGTCCCAATCAGATAACAGATAACAGACATATTACATATTACGTTCCTAGGCAACAACATAACAATGAGTATCAAAATTGCTAAAACCTCTTTTCTCAATAAGCCAGATCCAGATCACTATCACTGTCACTAGATGACAACGCCAATGCCATATTTAAAATAATTTTAATTTTAAGTTCAAATAATTTCAAATTCTTGTGTTTTTAGCTTATAATCCGTGAAATTCGTGGGATTGCAACATTGGATCGATTGCGCTATTAAACTAAACGTCAAAATGTACGGATTGAATATTGAGACACCCTAACTGTCAATTACGAACAGAGTTCGATCTTTAATCTGAGATCTGTCCTCCCAAAGATGGTTTCATTTGACAGATTGAAATATCAATCTGTGGATACGTTATTGACACACTTCACACACAAAAAAGATTGATTTTTCAATCCTAGATAGGTAAAAACGGATCAGGATAGGTTATTAATTTCGGCCGTTAGAGTATTATCATATATTATATCACGTGGCATATAAAATACAAATTATTTAAGAGAACCAGACTTGTCGACAATATCTTTACTATAGCGTCGAACCATAGTCGCGACGATGTTGCAAATAAATTAATTCCTTCCAATTTATTATAATTTTGGCATTTTGCCCCTTTTCTCATGACAAATTCTTTTTAAGAAAATATAAAACTATGTAAGTTGGTTCAATATGTACTTAGAAAGAATTTATTCGTGTGTACATTATGCACAATTGCTGCGTGAAGGCGAGCACTAAATTATACAATTATCGCAAACAAAGGCACCGTTTGTGTGAACAAAACGTACCCGAATACATTGCATTTGATTTGAAGGCAGGTATTTGACCGGGCCTCCTCGTTGCTCCTAATATTATGAATTTATTTATGACTATGTACGCTTCGGACTCATGAAGTACTTTATTGGCACGATTAGTTAGGATCAATTGGACGTATGCGCAAAATTCACCTACGTACGGACCAAACGAGCTTTTTATTTATGGTCGCTTGTAATTTCATTAAATTTGACGGTACTGTCGCAGTTTGGAGAGGGTGTCACTAATATTATTAACTAGAACGAAATTTGTCTAGCAATTTTGATCCTTTCCCTGTCCTTTTGTTGTAGCTTATTACTTTATAGAAGCAAAATAATTACGCTAAAAATTATATATTTTCAATTATTAAAAAAAATATTTAATATAAAAATCACTAAAAAATTATTTATATTTATCAATATTTGATTTATTTTTTGATAAATATAAATAATACATACAAAGCGTTCCTAGTCGATTGAGTCAAAATTCATTAAATTCACACCTCTTTAGAAATAATCTCAAAATTCAGCTCATATTGACAAATATTCCTAATTAACAAATACTTTAAGTAGGTAATGTGTACATTTCTTGAACAATTAGGTATTATTGTGATATGAGTTTTTAAAACTGTTGACGAACACTTTAGATTATACACAGACCTACATTTATGTCTCTTCACTTCGTTCATGTAGAAAAAAATTGTATTAGTCTCAAAAACCACTCCAAATACGTACAATACCTACAATTTTTATTTTCAGCTGAACTCTTTCAATTCTATTTCAATTTCTTAATTTCACATTCACAAGTGTCAACGGTTTGTGCGGTGCGTCCATCATCACGGCTTGTGGCGGATATCGGAGGGTTTGTCCGTTTGCCAAATATCCCAGCTGTGGACAGATATGTTGCACACTGAATACTGATTACGTCCATCTTATTGTTTGCGTTTTTTTTATTCTCACTTTCGTACAAACACTTTTGGCAGCGACCTATTGAATTTTTCATGCCACTCTTAATAGAATTTCTTAGGAGTTCTAAACAAAGATTATTTGAAAGGAAGTTTGTCACTTCCTGTCAATATAATCAGCATATCAGAAACAATCCAACGGTGCTTTATTGGAGCTTGAAAGCGGACATCAATGAACTGAGAGATATTACATAGTATATTGAAGTTGATAATCGTACGATTATCATTCCTATGACAATTTATATAAGTATTGTTTTATATTTGACCATCTTAGAGTTACTAAACCCTTTGATATTTACCAAATAAACCACAACACGTCTGAAAGTCAATAAAATTGTCAAAACAGTGTCATACAAATTACTGCGTGACAATACAGTACGAAACTACAAAACGACATCGATGTAAAGCAATAAAAAAGCCAATTAATAGAATATTTCAAACATTCTGACTGTCGCTATATCACCTCTAAAATATGCCTGGATACCTGGATATGAACTCTGATGTTTTAGACGAAAGTTACAGAATAGAGCTATCTCTGTCTAGCAAATACATAAACACAACTAAACGACAAAGCACACATGTCTGAATGGTTTACGAGTAAATATCGAAGCGCATTCGCAATAGTAAAGTAGATCACTTTGCGATAGCTACCTACACTGCACATTTTATGAAGGACGCGATGGATTTTTAAATGTCTACACCATTTAGATTATTGTTTTTAAATAAGCATATCAGCGCTATCAAAAGGTGTTTAACTGAAAACAAATGCATTAGGAATTGAAGGGCCAATTAAAAACAAACACCTAAAAGAGAACTCGTACCTAAACAAAAACAGGCGGAAATATAATTCTTTTAAACAAACTCGGTACATATTAAGTGTTTAATCCTTTTAGTATTTCATTAACGCATTCAAATGCCACCTGTTTCGTACTTTAAACGAGTAAAAAAGAACATAAACTTTAACCCTTATAGTGTACAGCAGAATGGTAGACTTTTTAAATCACGTTTTTAGGGAAAAAATTGCTCGAGATAGGGATCCGAATTTACTGATACGGTGGAATGTAAGTTCAACTTGCTGAAAGTTGTAAAACGTCATCGCTTGCCGACGGCTAGTGTGCGAAAATGGGTCGTATACCTTTCAATGTGAGTCGTGTTTTAGTGTTACACAGAGAGCGCGTGTAACGATTTTCCACGGCGAGCGAGCTGATGTAGGACGTGAAAATAAACATGGTATTTTTATCGCCGCAAACCTTTATATAGTTGCGGTCGATTTCTCCTCTTTATCTCCTCCGAGCGGTGTTTGCTTTATCTTGAATAAAAGGAAAGGTACGTGGCGAATGTCAAAGGACTTTAGAACAAGTGATTGCATTGGTAGTAACGCTGATATGGTATTGGCACTACGCCCTTTCATGTGTCTCATGGCGACTGTTTTATATCATACGCCATTACTTTAGTTACACGATCAAAGGTTTTCAAAATTTCTTTCGTTTAATTAATTTAATCATTGGCCTTTACTTAGCTGAATAGGAATAAATGTTATAATAGGAATTTAAAATAAGCGGTACGGTGTTTTTGTATCCATATTCACGAAGAGCTCGTTGATGAGAGATAGAGGTACCTACTTATAGATAAGCTTTTAACTCCAGGTACCTAGGCTCGATTGTTGTGGTTCTGTTACCGGCCACCAATTTTTTGTATTGATTTCATTTTGTAGGAAGAAACTAATTTTGTCATTAGCTCATTTAGGTACTCATCATCAATATCATCTCACCCGTAGGACTTCCATTCCCCGAACATAGGCCTCCCCGATAATTTTCCATTAGAACCAGTCACAAGCAGTCTGAATCCACCGAGATCTAGCGTGGATTAATATCATAGCGGTAAATAATTTCAGTAACCTACTAAATAACTGTCGATCACATCTGTCGCAGAGCGGATAACCGATGGGGTAGACGAGTACTCGAATGAAGCCCACGTATTGGAAAACGCAGCCTGAACGCGCTGCGGGTAGGTGGACTGATGACCTGAACGGCTTCGCGAGAAGCGGCTGGAGCGCGTGCGTGGTTGCGAGCCTTAAGTGAGGCCTTCATCCAGCAGTGGAGACACATGGGCTGATGATGATGATGATGACGATGATAGTGATGATGATGATGATGATGACTTTAGTTTAAACAGAAATTTTTAAAGGCAAAATATATTTAAAGTTCAAGTAATAAAGTAGTGCAAACGTTTCTGTTTTATTTGTTTCGAATGTTAATTTCAAAATATTATCTCGGTTAGCGAATTTTATTTTTTATACATTACATACTTACCTACCTACTTAATTTAAAAAGGTTTTTGTTACAAGTGTATGTATCTGAAATTTTCCGCTCAGTAGCATTAGGGTACAAAAAGCATAGGTGATGAACAAAACGCAAAATGTACAAAACTCAAAATGAACACAACAAGCAAAAGGAAAATACTATTGGCGAAATTTTCGCTTTGTTTGCTTTAAGTGTATGCCTGCATATGTTATTGGGAAAATTGGTCAGGAATTCACATTTCTTTATCAAAATAATATTGGAAATTGCTATATCGACGAGACAAAGTTCTTTCATTAGGGTTGGAAAATAAAAACAATACAATTGAAAAGGGTATCGGGGGTATCGCGCATCGGGGCATATTCGCCTAAGAAAAATTCCTATTATGATCCTTCCCTAAAGTCAACTACGTACACACTTGTATAGCAATTGTCTGCCGCCCGTTCAGTAGAGACATGACCCACCTTTTGGATTTCTAAGAAATATGTTATCGATAAAATATACAACAATGTTTCTTATTTGAGAATTTTTAAGCAAGGAATTATTGATAGAGTTCTAGCACTAGACCCTTTGATGTGTATTTAAAATAGTAGTTAATAGATGACAATATATTTACGTATCCCATCAATACCTATTTAAATTTCTATACAAACTCAGTAAGATTTTAATTTACAAACAATAAGTCATTATAGAAATTCAACATTTATAGGTAGAAATTATATGAGTACCCATCATGTCTCAATTCGTTTCTTCCTTTTTTTTTCAGGAAATATATATAAAAAAAATATATTTTAAAATCAGAATAAGAGATGATTTTAAATTAGTAAACACTAAGGATGTTTGAATAGGCCATTGTTTAGCATACGAGTGTGTTGATTTTTTTTTCTTCTCAAAAAGCAAATAAACTAATAAACAAACAAATAACTCTCTGTGTACTGATACTGTCTTTGAACTTTATATATATTCTTGTACTAATTAACCTAAATAATAAATAAATCATAAAAAAATAACTTCTAAGTGCTATTGTATGATTTCTGTGATTTTTCAAATAGACTTAGCTGTCTAAAAATTTCTTTGTGATTGTTTTCTTCTTATATTTTATTTCAATAAAGACGAATCTACATTGACAAAATGACCGAAATCAATCTCTAATCTTTCGATTTCTATACAAGAAACAAAAAATACTTTTCGATATTGTTACATTCACATCACTAGAACCACCCACACACTCCCACGTCTAGCTATAAGCATATACACGTCCTACCACCACAAACAAGATTATACCAAGTTTAAAGATACGTATTTAGGAACATAGTTTTGTACGCGACGGAGAGAGGAAATTTCAATAAAAATGCAAATTTTTCTCGATCTTTTCCGCCGCTGTTATTGGGTACTACATTATAACATGCAAAAACCACCCCGTATCTATTATGAGAGGCTAATGTATACGGGGTGGATAAACGTAATTTACCTTTGCCATAATTTTGCTGATAAGATAATAAACGTAAAAATAATTTTAATTATAATTCAATATACAAGTTTATTTAAGTAGACTTGTAATGTGAAATATTTTGACAATAGCCTTATAGTTATGAGTAGGTCCTTGAAAATTAAGAGAACACATTTAAGATAAATATAAATTTATTACACATTAAAATTAGTAATTTTGGTAACAATGTAATATTCTACACTTTTATTTATTCATTTTTAAATTGTCCTTTAAGATTCCCTTAAGACAGTTGAAGGTAAGTAAATATGTGAAGAAATGTTATCTAAAATTTTAAAGTAAATGCAATATTTTATCTTATCAAAGCAATTCTTAATGAAAGTAAGTACTTTAAATCTGCATAGATAGTAGGTAGTATCGTTGGCTATATTTTTTCGCCTAGTTGGTACGCAAGGGGAAAAACGGACGGGGGAAAGGGCGGATTAAAGCTGTAGACGCGAGGAAAGAATACACAATTAGTTTTCTTCTACCTGCTGCAGATGTTGTCTCCAGCTTATTTAGACCCAGACGTGTGTTACAAGCTTTCAGGCATTCGTGTAAAGTCAAAGTTCAAATGTAACTGGTCATTTTTAAGTCGGAGATTTTAAAAATGGGTCCGGAGAATGTCCGGAGTTTTAGCCGCTACTGGAACTGAGGGGTTCAGTTCAGGATCGATTGGAACTTACTATTGAATTTGTAAAATTCGAAATTAGGTATTTAGTATTCGTGTGAGGAACAATAGTCTTGTTTGATATTAGAAGGGATGCATAATGAGACAGGTATCTATGTAGCAAATTATAGGTTCCTCTCCGAGTATATTGTACTAATACCTGATTAACGGAACAAAATAATAATACTAGGTACAAGTTCAGTCATGCTACATTACATTCATATAACTTATTTAAGATTGAATTTGACTAAAGTAAAGTAAATTTTAAAACATTTTTATTATATGTTAATATTATTTTTTATTGATGCCTCTAGCAAAAAATTTATTTATATAGCACTATTCTAACTATAGGTACAACTTTTCTCTCTTAAATTACAGAAATATTAGTTAAGAGAACCCGAAAGTACAAACGACAAAAGTGAAATAAAAATTAAGGTCTAAAATTGACTACAAATTCAGTGTCAGACTCTGTGTGGCTTCAAATGTCAATAATTTTAGCAAAAACCTAAATACACTGGAGTGTCTGTACAAAACACTGAAGCCAGCGTTTGCTGAGCGTTTCCACATAAAACAGCAGGTTCATACTCAACATTGCGCATTGCGAACCCCATGTTTGTTTGTAATATTCAACAATATGCGTTTACAAATACAAACTTATCTTTGCCGTTCAATAATCGGAAAAATATACACAACCTCTCAATGAGGTGAGTGAAAATTCTCTTCAGCGTCCGCAAAAGCAATATTGTGTTTATTTGCAATGTTGAGGCAACAAGATAAAATTCGTGGTCGTAAAATACTACAGCACAAGAAAAGAGTTTATTGTTTAAACTATCAAAACATAGTAAGTATATACTCGTCATACACTTCACAATTACGTTTGGAAAAACGCTTTAGTTCGCCATAAAAGTTTATGGGTGATTTACTTGATGAGATGTAATGAGGGAGACTCATATGTAAAATTATTAACTAAGAACAAAATAGCACAGCAGTTTATTTAAATTTATGTTTCTCTTAGTAAAAGTCAGGTCTACATGTCAGGTAATTTTATCATCTAATCATCTAGGTATATACTGTGAAATATTATACTGTAATATTCTTAATATCATAATTACATCCATATATCTATAGGTAGGTAGGTAGGTATATCTATAAAGGTCCAAAATGTCATTTTAGGAAGGTTTTCCTTGAATATTCATTATTTATTAAAGGTAAGATCCACAAGGTGTTTCTTAGAACTACTGGAGTGATTTCGTCCCATTCCTGTAATAATCCGGTAAAGGTTTAGCGTGCGGATCTTAGAAGAGATTGTCAATTTAATGGTCCCTCGCGGTCGCAAATTTAGCTAGCCCCTTTCTCTAATCCGATACCGGCTGAGACATGAACGACACAAGCTTTTATGTGCCTAGAAAGTATTAATCTTAGATAACTTGCCATTTTATTTATTTAAATTTACATAATTATCTTTTGAGAAATTTTAAGTATCTCTTTTTATATAAAGTCGGCCGGCAGGGTGACAGTCTATTTGATGATAGATGACCTTCGCCTACTAACATAACGCCATAAGTTACAAATGCGCTGCCGACCTTGTTAAGATAATAAGATAGCCAAGCACGCCTTCCTCATTCACCGAAACACAACAGCATAATAACAACAGCTTGTTATTTCACAATAGTGTGCTTTAAGAGGATGGTTACTGCTACTAGACAGGTTGCCAAGTTACGTTACTAAACAGGCGAAAAGCAGCGTGTACTTAGCTCATAACGGATAATAGTTGGCTTTTAGTTACTATTATCAGAATAAGTAGAATTTCGATGAAATTAATTTTTGAGTTGTTCTTATGCGTATAGTAAATTAATTAAAAAAAATAATTTTAAGATTAAAACTAGTAGCTTTATAAATTTAAGTTGAAATTAAATAGAATGCGTAAAAATATGTTATAAGTGCTTGTTCAGAACGGGTTAGTTATGCATCAGCGTCCCAGCATCTGCGCGCTATAAAGGACATTCAACTCCATGTAATATTACTTTAAAACGAGAAATAAAATGTAATCTTTAATCGTATTCAATACAGTAAACGGAATAGTGTCGTGTCAAAAGTTACTATGATAATCCGCCTGCAAATTAAACCACAAAAATAATTGCCCATCCAATATAGAATATTGAGGGCTTTAAATGTTAAACTTATTGCTTTAACATCTACATAACAGGTCCTGTTTACTATTTGTTGTTATGTGTGTTTGTGAAAGATATAAGATACCAACCTACCTATGTGGACTAGCGACCGATGGCCATCGGTGTTCATACAATTTATCTTTGTGCGTTCGACCGTACAGAATCACCTTATTCGGCATTCTTCCCACACGTTTACCTGTTTCCAATAACACCCAACTTCACCCAAGAGAACAAAAAGTGTATCGACCAAAAAATACTTTCATTCACGCGGCAACGGCATTGAATTAAGTTATTTCACTATAAAGTCCCATATGAATATTATAAATAGTTTTTATGATCTAAATTATTGCCATAATTGCGGTGGGATACGGATAAAATAAATCGATGTATAGCGTGCTTACATAATACCACCCGCAGTTTACGAAAAAAAATTAACTCTATGGCCATTTAAACTTGAACCTTCTGAATACATTGAACTTGATACATTTTCACTAAGTCGATATGATATACACTGGTTGCTGAAGGTCTACGTGATAGATACAAGGTCGAATTAATCGTGCTCTTTGATATGAGGATGATTTATTGTAATCGATAACTTCCTTGATACAATATATATTTACTAACATATAGTTCGGTAATTATGAAACGCCTAGATTAGCGTAATTTTTTTTCTGAAAACTGTTTTTTTTACAATCAGAAGTTTTCGTTTCGCGTTTCAATATATATTATTCTACTAAATAAACTTTAAGAGTAAAAACATGGATGCACAGATCTCTAAGGAAATGAAAATAGTTTGTTCATACAGGTTCTTACTAAATTTTATATACAATTTCACAAGTAATCATTCCAAACTTAACAGGTGCCTAATATACTAAAACCTAGAAAATACCGTATTTTTCCCAATCATCTGGTAAATTGTTATTACACGTTACTATAAACATTTTATAATTAGACTCACGACGTAACTGCAGTAGGTAGGCATGGAATGTTGGAAACTTAAAATAAAATCTCTAAACAAATATATATTTACATAAAGTGATGAGACTTACAATAACACACCTTTATCTTCAAACATTCTTCACTACGAAAACATTACAGTTTTAACCAGGCATTATTAGTTACGAAATACATTAGCGGAAGCTAGAAGCGTCTCTAGAGAATATTCTAATTTAGTTTCCGTCTGTCTAGTTATTTCCGTCCAACTTAACTGTCCAATTTAAAAAGAACTCTCATACTATTCTGTTTCTCTCCTTTGTTCAGTATTTTTGTTAATTGTTTCAAGGACGGCAGAGCTCTACTTAGCTTGGCCAGTACTTGTATGTGATATAGGTAAGTATATAGTGAATAGACAATGGTGGGTGTGTATCGCGTTTTGTGAAATTGCGAGGAAGCTGAGCCGTTCCCGGCGTGCCCAGGGGAGAGCGTCTGGACTAAACACCTCGTTCCGAACACGTTCCAATTTTATCTGTGTTTTATATAACATCATTTAATATATATTTACTCGTTTTACACAATGGAAAATGTGACAAAAGGGGCGACAAGGATTTGATTGAATTATTAAGCTATGCTGTTTTAGCAGACTATAATTGTATGTTTTTCAAATTAACAAGCAGATAATTATTTTTGTATATTATACCACAAAAAAACTTTTTATTTTTAAATTTATGAGTATTTTACTAAAGACAGATTTTTTTAATAATACTTTTTAATATCTAATTAGACTACGTACTAGCGAAACGCTAAGGTTTCACAGTCTTGAGAAATGGGTAAATTAATTTGCAATGGATTCTCAAGATAGTTAAAATAGCATTTAAAAATTTAGTTCTTTTATTTTGTATACAATATATACCTAACTACAAATGAGATTTACGCCACAAATTCTTTGTGTAGATAGAACAAGTTTATAACGCCTCCTTGGCCTAGGCAACTAATTTTTTTAAAATAATTTTATAAATAATGTGGTTTTTTTATATTTTAATAACGACATTTAGAGTATAGTAAATATTTCAATATTTAACCTTTTAAATTTCAGGTAACTAGGTACTTCTCTGTTGCTTTCAACTTCTGAATACGAGGGGCACACTGAAATGATCGGGAATAAGAAAAACAACATGCACGGTATAGCTAAATTGTATTTTATTGTTTTTCGAAGTATTCTCCGTTCAACTTAATGCACTTTTCCATTCGTGCAAACCAATCATTAAAACAGTAATTCCAGTCTGAAGTTGATGTTGACAAAATGGCTGATTTGTACGCTTCCACAGCTGCTTCGAGGTCTTCAAACCGTTGACCTCGTAATAAATCTTTCATTCTAGGGAATGTAAAGAAATCGCTTGGGCTCAAGTCAGGACTGTACGGAGGATGGCTCATCAGCTCAACGTTTTCCTGCTTTAAAAAATCATTTGTCTTCCGAGCCGTATGGGAGCTCGCATTATCGTGATGTAAGATGATGCGACGTTTCGGGTTATTTTTTCGGAGTTCGGCTATCATTTCTGGCAAACAAACCGTAATATACCACTCGGCGGTAACCGATCTGCGTTCCTGTAATGGAATTGTAGCAACATGCCCCTTTTTCGAGACAAACGCAGCGACCATTTTCTTTGACACGCTGCGGGAGCGAACCACTTTCGTTGGTTTGACCTCGTCTTCGAAGACCCAAACTGCTGACTGATGTTTTCTTTCAGGTTCGTATGAATAAATCCATGATTCGTCACCTGAGACGATATTATAAACGGCATTTGACTTCCTTCCGTTGAAGCGTTGCAGAGTATTCCGGCACCAATCTACACGAGCCGCCTTTTGCTCATCAGACATATTGTGGGGAACCCAGCGGGAAACTAGCTTTCTTACACACAGCTCATTATGTAATATCGACTGAATTGCAGTCATTCCGATACTGATAACAGCCCGAATCTGCTCGTATGTCACATGACGGTCATCTAATATAATAGTTCGCACAGCTGCGATGTTTTCAGGCGTGACCGCTGTTCTTGGTCGACCTGCAGAAGAAACAGTGCTGAGCGACACACGACCGCGTCGGAACTCGGCATACCAGCGGTATATTGTCGTTTGACTCGGTGCTTCAACATCATAAATCGACACAAGTTCGCTGAGACATTTATCTTGAAATAAGCCGCGACGAAAATTGTGATAAATTATGGCACGGAAATGTTCACGCGTGAGCTCCATTTCTGTTAACGACGTGTCAACTTTAAACCAACATAGTTTTTGTTTTTAATCATTTTTTTTTATTGTTTGAATGTCATTAAGATTCTAAGAGGCCAGTATTCAAATTCTAAAAAAGGTTTTATTGTAATTCAATCCGAAATATTCTATTCCCGATCATTTCAGTGTGCCCCTCCGTAATTATTTTTTAAAAAGATGATTTAATGTTACCATTACTTCTAAAGCAGACCACAAATTGTTAAAAAACCAGTTTTAAAATTATTTACTATCCGCGTTGAAAAGAATATTTATTAATTTCAGGTTCAGAGTGGACATATTCAGACAATTGACATTAAGATGCATTATAGCCCTTTCATATGTTTGCACCCTTTTATTAAAACCCATTATCATTCTATAGATATTACCTACTATTCATACTTGCTATGCATCTTATGCATAGGGGATTAAATCTACAGAATGTTGATTTTTTACACAAAATTTGAATTCCTGTAATACTTTTTATTCTTTATTTTATTCTTATTTTTATATTAAGATTGAATAAATTAAATTAAATATATATTAATATTTAAAATTAATATAATATGTAGTCTTACCATAAATTATTTGATCTATGTTAATAAATTTAATAATAATTAATACCTATAATGAATTATCTACTTATAATGAATTTTCATTATTACTATAACAACACTCTAAAACTTACTATGTAAAATATGATACTGCACCTCTTTCAAAAAAATGAAATATGTATATGGTATAATATAATTATTATTCTAATAAAGTTTTCAGTAAATTGAACTTAGGTAATTTGCATGCACGACCGTATATTAATCACGTTAATTTAACGCGATGTTATAATGTATTTGACTAACTTAAAAGTATTGGGATGTCCAAGTATTTTAAAAAAGAATTTGTTGAATGGAGTTGAATAGTTCCATATATTAACTCCCACATAGAAGCTTATAAATTTTAGCTTTCCATATACCTATGACTACCTATAGAATTTTATACTGACTGTACCGTTGAATCTAACACAAGGAATTCCAATATCAAATATTGTAAATGACTTGAAGATCATTTACGAAATCCCAAGACATAATATAGTCTCGTTAGGAGATTTAACGTGTTGCACAGCAATAGTTGTCCACGCAATTGCTGCGCCATTCCTACACTCCATAGATAATACTTTATCACATTAGCAACTGCCATAACAGTATATCTTTATGAAATATGCTCGGCACTACCCCGGCAATACACGTGCAAATAAAAACGTGTCTTAATGTTCAGCCGAAAAGACCGGTATTTTAACGCAGCAGAAGAGGGTTAAAAGTACTACTACAAGTGTGGCTTCCATTTTGTTGTAAATGGGAGGGTTCTAATGTCTGGTCATCGCCTCCCGCTTGACCGTGGCGTAATTTGGAGGCAGACAACGAACACATTTGCATTACAATAAGAGTCGGATCTCGGCTGGGCTTCCGTTGGATAAGCTCCGTTTTGTATGTATAAAATGCGTGTAATATTGCTTGGGAGCTTGCTGAATTGTTGAATAGTAATTATTACTAGTAACCGATGAATAGTAAATGTAATAATGTGGTCACGGAAGATATTGAGACGACAATAATCACTAGACGATTTTTCATAGGAACTGTCAGTTAGTCTGTCAATATTAGTTATGTTGGTATTAAGGGGAATTAAAAAAATCGTACTCCGGGTTCAGAGCCCTTAGGCTTAGGCTCTGTACAATGTTTTCAAATAAGAAATATTATAAAAACAGTCAAGTCAAAAATCACGTTTGGGTCAAACGTCAAAAAATCATGGTGACTAAATAATGTGCAACTAGTAGGATGATATTTTTGATTATATTCTAGACTTTAGAGACACAAATTAGAGCTTTCTAGCCTTCAGAAGCGCTTTAGACTTGTAGTTCGAGCTGAACGGTTGTATTGGCTTTAAAATTTCTACCTATTTATATATATTATATATTTTATTTATAACATACGAGTATAACACACATTAAAAGTTGTACCAGTAGTATAACAACGAGAATTGCAAAAATGCTCATGAAAAGTATTGGATTTTTTTAATAAAAACATTTTTAAATGAATTTAAAAAAGATTTATTTTATGCAATGTAAAGTGACAAAATTGTATGCAAATTTAAATCTGAATGGCTACTTACTTGAATTTTAAATTACAAAACCAAACGTTCTAAGTCCCTATAAATATCTCTTAATACCTGTACGATAAGGAAAACTAAATAAGTAAAGATATTTTCTAAATTAAATACTATTGGGGATTAGGTTAAATTACCTACTAAGGTTGCTATAGGTTTACTAAGGTTGCTTGACATATCGGGTTGGGTTTGGGTTATTAAACATTAAATTAATGTCATCAATCTTGATGACTTACAAATGAGGATAACTCAAGCAATGCTTAGGAAAAAATATATAATCTCAAAACTATATATTTATGTTTAATACATTTTTTAATTTTTTTCAATAATTAAGATTATTAGTTCTTTCACATTCCTGTGCTGTAGGTATCAAAAGTAGAAAAATTATATCAGATTAAAAAATATCATATTAAATTATATTCTTACCTCTCAAGTAATTTTTAGTTAGAATTATCTCAAGTGCCTGAGACGTATTACATGAAATAATTCGCACTAAAAAATATACCTCGAACACAATCGTTGCAAAAGGGTATTTTAAATCAAGCTAACTAACGAAGGCAATGGCCACAATCAGTCTTAATGGACTGATATATTGCCATGCAGTACAATGTATAAGCATTCAACGCACACGTCTGTGCGATGCGGATGCAATTGCAATGCCCCTCGCAAATGAGCGTGGGTTCCACTACACTACACCATTATACCTATGTATGGACTGCAAGTACTTAGGCTTTACTGAGTATATATGTATACACTGCACTTTAAACACGTGAATACATAAAAATATGTATGTAGCTCGAATATTAAAGGGAGTTCATGAGTTTGGGGTGAAAATTTGTTTCATATGATCTTTGAACGAAATCTGTTTCATACCAACTCTGTAATACAAGAGAATGAATGCATATGAATGTTCATATTAAGAAAAAAATAACAAATTAACAAAAGGACGACATAACAGTTAGCATCCAGTCTATCAAAAGTATTAAATTTTATATTGTTATATACCTACCTACTTCTAAAATTTAACCTAATATATTTTTTGTGAAAAGAAAATAATGATTTTAATTATTAATTGGAATTAATCTGAAATATATTAATGTTTCAACATTGTTATAAATTTTATTCAAAGAGCGTGATAGTCAAGTGGCCGTGTGGAGGAGCCCTGGTTCTATTACTAACAAGGTTCAAGAGAATCTAACAATATGAACAAAAGTTGCCCAAGTTACCTAACGATATACCTACTAAGTTAACCATCATAGTTCTAATAATACCTATTGTCCAATGCCCTATTGGTGAAGGACAAAGTATGCAACTAATTTGTAGGTTTATGATTTTTGATTAATTTTATTTAGTCTGGCGGCAGTAACCACCGATTTACAGAAGACCACCGTGAAATAACAGCACGTGTAATTTTGTGTTTTAGTAAGTGAGTATACCTAAGGCATACCAAAGCCCATTACTATTAAGTAGACTGTCAGCCAAATTAGTTTTTTTAAATATAATAACTTTAAAGAAGAAATTAATTGTCACACCAACACTATTTTTAAACAGAAAATCAGCAACAAAGAAATTTAAAAAATGACGGGAAATAAAAATAATAAACAAAGATTTACAATAGAGAAGTAAGGCATCAACAAAAACCGTCACGTCTCCACGTTTGTCTACACAAAAAGTACTTCACAAAATTATGAAAACAAGTAATAAAAGATTTCAAATGAAAACAATAGATGGTACAACAATGCATACATGCCGAGACGTTGATAAAAATTTTAAAAAACTTACACTGCAATAAACAATTCAACCCTTTATTTCGAATACTCCTAACTTCCTTATTGCATCATAAATTAAACAAGCCTGATTTTTTAAAATAGGTATTTTTAAAAATAGACTGACAACTGTCTCTTTATGTTACCTACGTGTTTTAAAAGCAATAAAAGCGTAGTCAGTGATGTCATCTCGATGAGAAATATAGTTTTCGTCGCCTTAGAAATTTCTAAGTTATTAGTCATTCAGTGTAAAACCTGTGCTTGGTGCTTAAAAATGAGATATTTAGGAAAGGTATCGGTAAGCATTTTTTTAACTATATATAAATTTATTTGTATAGTAATTTTTTTAATATTAAAGGATTGAAAAACTATAGATTATTAATCCCAGCTACAGGGAATTCTTACTTAGTATTAAATAAAAAAGATTTCAGCATTTAAATACAGCATTCACTACCTAAGTAAACACTGCTTATATGCTAAATAGATAGATAACACTGCTTTATAATATAGGTACACTTTATTTACGTACTAGCTGGTGCCCGCGATGCCCTAAAATATAATAGTAATAGTAAAAAGTATTAATTTTTAAAAAATAAAGAAAATTTAGAGAATAATGAATCCTTTTAAAAAAAGAAAAAGGTCTTAAAAAAGAAAAGTCCCTCTAAAATGTGTATCTATCTTATATGTCTATATATTTATACATTTAATAGTAATTACTTTATGTAACCGACAGACACAACGTGGTTCTTATTTTTTAACCAATCTATATTACCTAAACATGTAAATAATATCTGAGCACTTATATAATACAGCTCATACACGTCGTGAACATATTTTAAAGCTGTCAGTAAAATATGGTGCCGCACCCGCCCCGTTTTAACAATTTCAAACTCGGTCGAATGCCTAAATTACGGTGGAAACTCGCCCTCTGCTGAATAAGGGCTCATAAGAATATCTAACTGTTTCGAACATGCTATTATTAAATAGTGAATAATTACAATTATTTACATTTAAATATTTATTAATTGTGTACAACAATTAATTGTATTTATAATAGAACTTCAGATTATGATTTAAATTCTACTAGATACCTAGGTAAATTCATCTCAGCCGCAGCACGTCCACTGCTGTAGGTACATAGGCCTCCCCCATAATTTTCCAAAGACCGATCAGAAGTATATAGGTATTTTCTTTCAATTTAAGATAAATCATCATAAGATCATAAGGGCATATGTATATAGGTAACATCATATTTATGTAAACTTATTGGGATGATGCTGTGACTTTATTTTTTTTCAGTATAATGTTATTGTAACAAATTAGCATTAAATGAGATTTACAAATAATTCTAACTCACATGTACTTAAGGTCCTTCTAAAAGCCAATGGCCTTGCGCGAGTAAGCGGAGCTAAGATGTTTCCCCCGTACGACCCGCAAAATAAGATAAATATGGATAGTGGCTTGAAAAAAATATTATTTTAAATCATTATTTGTACAGAATATAGGAACATTTTAAAAAAAGAATCATATAAATATTCCTTGTCGTTTAAAAGCAGATACAAATTTTCAGCCGAAAACGACTTCAATTTAGATTTTTTTTTCACATAGTAGTTAAACAGTTTGAACAATATTATTTGTACCTTATATAGATAAAATATCAATAAAAAACATATATTTTTTTCGGAAATTTATGTTGACTTATGAAAGAGGAGATAGCCTCTTAACATCCGGTTTGGAAACCGATTGGCTCATAGTATCACCTTAACTAAAAGAATGTCGACCTAATACGTATAATGCAAACAAATTAAGAAAACGATTAGTTAGCATTGCGTAGGCGACGCATTGGCATCGCTACTGTCAAACTGTCAATTCCATTTCCCATAAAGCGAATGAAATCGCCGCTTCTTTTAATTAAACAGTGACTGAACTCGACCTTTTTGTATATTTTTCTTTCATTTACATCGCATTTCACGTGTTTTATTCATGTAATAAAGCAATAATTTTGGATGAAAATATCACTTAATCGTTACCCTTGGAAGTTATTTCATTTAATTATTCGTTGTTTAAATTGAAAGGTTTATTTGAAAAGTTTCGTCATTTCGTTTATTTTGATATACCTACTTACTTAATATGAGAAAAGTTATTTATGCAATGTTATTGTAAAATTAGTTGTGTTAGGTTAGGAATTTACCTACAGAAAATAGAAATTTCGAAGCAATAATATACGAAGCTATTTTGTTATTATTTCACCTTATTATTAATTCACTAATAATTTAAAATAAATGATTCTAATTCTAATTTCTAATTAATTAAAAATTGTTTCTAGGAATAATTTCAAACAAGATGAAATAAGCAACCATAATTTTTCCAACTTTTGCTATTCATATATTTATAAATTTCATATTCATTTCCTTCTATACATTGAGACAGATAGATGAAAAATTCATTGAAATAAAGACTATAGCCTATGTTACTCGCTGATAATGTAGTTTTCTATATGTATACAATGCTATAATGTAGTATTTTAGTTTATTCATTACAAATATACAAATCTTCTCTCTTTAATAATATTAGTATAGATTATAAATACTTCATTATTACCTGCTAGTGATACCTATTCTTTAATTAACTATACATCTGTATTAAGGTGTATAACGCCGATTTGGCCTTGAATTATTAGGCTAATTTCCCCGCGCCACCCTCTACAAGAGATCGACCGCACAGAGATGGCAAAGAGTAGTATGGATACTAGACGACAAAGGCACGACATAGTCGACTGAGCCTACTTTACTGCAAATACATACTACAAATTTATAATTATTTACAATGTAGAGGGATAATTCAGTAACAATGAAGCGTGTTTTGTTATTTAGGTAGTAAATTATGTTACCTAGTAAAAATTTTTACCCGTCTGCGCCACAACGAGGGTTATGTTTTTAGAGTGTATAGCGGCGCGCTCCCGGCTTGGCCCGGGGTGCATTTTTTCTAAAATAAACGTAGCCTAAGTTACTCCTTATTACATCAGCTACCTGCCAATAAAAGTCCCGTCAAAATCGGTCCAGCCATTTCAGAGATTAGCCGGAACAAACAGACAGACAGACAGACAAAAATTTGGTTTGGTTATGTGGTTGGTTTATTTTGGTGTATGTACTCATATATGGTGTATGTACGTATATATATTCATATGCATGTAGTAAAAAACGGTTATTTCAATATTACAAACAGACACTCCAATTTTATTTATATGTATAGATGTATGTATATTTCTTTATACGAATATAAAATATATGGTAAAAGAGCCAAACAAAAGGTTTTATCAAAACTAACAAATTTTTTAATTTTCAGTAAAAACAATTGAGTTTTGCACCAACCGTGCAAACTTCGCGTGGTACGTTTTGTTTGGGTAACGCTAATGCCGGCGGTAATAATTTTTTTTTTAATTTTGATATTTTTTTTCAAATTCACCAAGTGAGTGAAGTGACAATAAATTGAGACAAAAAGTGTTTTTTTTTTCATTTTGATAAAGATTACGAACTTTTTAGAGCGAGAATCTTGCTTCTTCAATTTTTTCAAAAATCATTTTGTTTTCGTTTTGTCTTGTCTTTTGCCATGTCTAATTGTTTTGGTTTGGTTTTGGGTCTTATTATTATTAATTGTGTAATTTTAAAGGAGGGGGGGGGGAGAGTAAGGGGGGAGCGGAGGGGGGCTGCGAGGATGGTGTTGATAGATTACCCTCATCCTTTCAAATGATACCTAACATGGGGGGTCTATTTGTAACCGTTGACCATGGTTACGTCAAATTTTTTATCTCGTCGAGACGTCCTCCCCGATGAGCCCAAATACGATCCGGCTGTGACGCGCCGTTTCCGAGTTTCGGCCGGGGGGGTCCGAGGGGGGCGTCAAATTTTTTATCTCGTCGAGACGTCCCCGATGAACCCAAACACGACCCGGCTGTGACGCGCCGTTTCCGAGTTACGGTCGGGGGGGTCCGAGGGGGGCGTCAAATTTTTTATCTCGTCGAGACGTCCCCGATGAACCCAAACACGTCCCGGCTGTGACGCGCCGTTTCCGAGTTACGGTCGGGGGGGTCCGAGGGGGGCGTCAAATTTTTTATCCCGTCCAGACGTCCCCGATGAACCCAAACACGGCCCGGCTGTGACGCGCCGTTTCCGAGTTACGGTCGGGGGGGTCCGAGGGGGGCGTCAAATTTTTTATCCCGTCCAGACGTCCCCGATGAGCCCAAACACGGCCCGGCTGTAACGCGTCGTTTCCGAGTTACGGTCGGGGGGGTCCGAGGGGGGCGTCAAATTTTTTATCTCGTCCAGACGTCCCCGATGAGCCCAAACACGGCCCGGCTGTGACGCGTCGTTTCCGAGTTACGGTCGGGGGGGTCCGAGGGGGGCGTCAAATTTTTTATCTCGTCCAGACGTTCCCGATGAGCCCAAACACGACACGGCTGTGACGCGTCGTTTCCGAGTTACGGTCGGGGGGGTCCGAGGGGGGCGTCAAATTTTTTATCCCGTCCAGACGTTCCCGATGAGCCCAAACACGACACGGCTGTGACGCGCCCTTTCCGAGTTACGGTCGGGGGGGTCCGAGGGGGGCGTCAAATTTTTTATCTCGTCGAGACGTCCCCGATGAACCCAAACACGACCCGGCTGTGACGCGCCGTTTCCGAGTTACGGTCGGGGTGGTCCGAGGGGGGCGTCAAATTTTTTATCCCGTCCAGACGTCCCCGATGAGCCCAAACACGGCCCGGCTGTAACGCGTCGTTTCCGAGTTACGGTCGGGGGGGTCCGAGGGGGGCGTCAAATTTTTTATCTCGTCCAGACGTCCCCGATGAGCCCAAACACGGCCCGGCTGTGACGCGTCGTTTCCGAGTTACGGTCGGGGGGGTCCGAGGGGGGCGTCAAATTTTTTATCTCGTCGAGACGTTCCCGATGAACCCAAACACGACCCGGCTGTGACGCGCCGTTTCCGAGTTACGGTCGGGGGGGTCCGAGGGGGGCGTCAAATTTTTTATCCCGTCCAGACGTTCCCGATGAGCCCAAACACGACACGGCTGTGACGCGCCGTTTCCGAGTTACGGTCGGGGGGGTCCGAGGGGGGCGTCAAATTTTTTATCTCGTCGAGACGTTCCCGATGAGCCCAAACACGACACGTCTGTGACGCGCCGTTTCCGAGTTATGGTCGGGGGGGTCCAAGGAGGGGGCTTTTTTTTGGTGCCCCGGTAGACCGGATGACACTTTCCTTGGTGACTACCGATCACCCTCTATGACCTTCTGCAAACGCCACCCTTCTATCCCTCATAGTTTCCGAGAACCGCTCACCAACTTTTTACCAGAACGGTGTACCGAGGATATCGGATTTTTCTGGAGGTCACGGGGGCGTCCCCTACGCGACCACCTATACAATAGGGAAACCCCCCACCGCTCCTTCTAGGAGAACAATTCGATGAGTCACTAGATACGTGAGTGGGAATCCGGCATTATAGTGGCTTTATTTATTTATTTATTTATTAGGCTTATTAATTTATATTGTATTAATTAATTATTAATTATTATTAATATTAATTAATTTAATTAATTAATTAAAATTCATGAAAACTTTCCTTCCTCGTTTGGTTTATTTTTGAAACTCCTCCTTGCTCCTCCTTTCCTCTGCCTCCTTTGCTTACTTCCTATCTTTATTAAATTTAGATAACAAGTATATATACAGATGAATTATTAATTGAATATTATATTACAACATAATTTATATTTAGTTTTTTAAAGATTTAATTACCTAGTAAGACAAAAAAGAAAACCTATTAAAGTATTATATACACTATCATGCACTGTCTGTTCTGCCACTAAAATGTTTATTCTTTGTTTATTACGTAAAAATTAATAATTTGATGAAACGCAACGCGGCACAGGTCCGTCTAGCATCACGACTCGCCCCGCACTGATTTTATGGACGAGAACGGGCTAGCGCTGAGTAAGTGGGGAAATATTTTTGATAAAAACATTATATAAAATTCAATTTTACGAATTTTCAAAAAGCGCTTTCAACAAATCATGCTACATTGTTATCTTCATAAGTGTACAAAATTTCATAATCTTTTGATAAATATTGTAGAAGTGAGATTGTTACAACTGAAAATAAAAGGGGTGAGTTTAGAATTTTTTTCCTGAATCAATTTCAATAAAATAAAATTTTTAATCCCAACAAATCATTCCTCATATCTTGTAGATAAACATATATTTTTTTCGCTGAAGAAAAGGCGTATATGTAATGAATAATACTGTTACAAAATGTTGCAAAAATTTTATTTTTTGGAAGGATAAGCCTTAAGCTTCGTCTTCAGAATGACATTCCCAATCCAAATTGG
Organism: Synanthedon andrenaeformis; assembly: GCA_936446665.2. Classification (NCBI taxonomy): domain Eukaryota; kingdom Metazoa; phylum Arthropoda; class Insecta; order Lepidoptera; family Sesiidae; genus Synanthedon; species Synanthedon andrenaeformis. The sequence goes on from OW387785.2 coordinate 8,059,035, forward strand.
CATTCCTGTTACCCAAAAATGTGCGAAAGACCCTATCATTTCGTGTTTCTCGCGTCAGCGGCGGCGATCCACAAAAATTAAGACGATTTCATAAGCGATAAAAGTAAAGCAATTTAATAGGAGAGAAATTCGCCGCCGTCTATTGCCGGCGCTTAATTATTGTCGGCGTAATTGAAAGTTGCCCAAAAGCTCATCGTGTCTGCGACTACTTGGACGTGTTTCCATTGCTTCTTTGAACGTATCGATTCATTCAATATTGTCTTATTTAGTACGTGATCACATATTTGTCTTCACATCGCTATTATTTTTGTCCGTAAGATTTTGCGTGTTATTCGCAAATATTTACGCAGTCAAAACCTAAAAAAAATTACAATATGAAACTCGTTAGTTTTACTAATTCAATAATATCTGTAGGCATTGTAAGAATAACTCAGTGATATAAAAATATTTTTAGAAAATAAATATTTGAGATAATGAAAAGGAAATAATATAAATATATTCCTTATGTAACAGTACCTACCTTAAATATTTTTTATACATATCCATGCCTTTATCAATAATCGCGATATTGAAATTTATAAACTGACTGGGTGTAATCACGAAATTAGGAGCTACACAGACCCTACACAGACATATAAAAAAGCAGACCGAATTTCGCTAAATATAATGAAGCCCTACATTGGGGCGGTGGTGTAAGTGCGTGCGTGTGTACGTGCGTGTGTACGTGCGTGTGAAAGAGATGTTATCATTGGCCATATTATGAAGAAAATGGCGGCCAGCACATATAACGAGAATGTGTGCGTAGAAGCTCGTACGAAATTAGTAAAAAGCTGCCTTACTTGGTTATTGTTTGAATACTTCGAAGTTAAATTTTACAGGCCAAGCATGAGTTGTTTAAAATCAGTATTTTAATAGGTTTTCTATTGTTGTACATTGGTACTTTCCATAATGAAATTATTTGTGTAAATAGTTTATATACAGAATTCTGTGTACCACGAAAACAGTGGCGTTGCTATCCGTTGCTATCAAGCAAAATGGGTGTACACCCATTTTGCTTGATAGCAACGGATTTTTTTTAATGAAATCGATTGGCAAGCTGACGTTTAACTTGATGGTAAGTGGCTACCATCAAATATTAACAAAAGCAACGTCATTGGATAAAGAACAGGAGATAAGTAGAATAAAAAAATGTGATTAGAATGGGGTCTGGCATCCCTTCTCACTTAGCCGAAATACTGTACAACAAATTGTAATATAAAATCAGATGAAAAGTATAACTTATTAAAGTATAATGGAGACGGACTCTTACTCTATAAAATAGATGCGAGAAAGTTCGTCTATTACTAATTTAGGGTCGAAACAGGCAATGTCTAGTAATTGTTGATTTAAAGTAACAATTCGCATCGTAAGCTACTGCTTAGCGGAGGTCAATGGCTCTTGTCACGTACCATCGCACTAATGATCTTGTTTATTTCTTCAACTTAATGTTCTTAATGATTGGAAAAAAGAAACTTGACTTGCATTAGATTTCACTCGGTACCAAAAAGGTTTTTTTTAAAGTAAGATAAGTCGATAGATAGAAAATTCTATTTTTGTTTTCTAATCTTAGTTAATTGATTATTAACAGGGCACGCTGTAATTTGCATTTGTGTAAAGCCTGTCATGCGGCATGAACATGAAGAAGTTTTTTGGTTGAGAATTTTAACTTAATAAATTATATATTCTAATAAATGAGTTCCGGTGACTCTTTATACATAAATATGCTATAGGTATCTTCTGTATTATAACAAAACACCACGTCTATTCTGTGATTTATAGCACGAAAACTAAGCCATAGCTCAGATTAAACAAGAGCTACTAGCCACAGGCAGTAATTGCATATTTTTTTTTCAGAAATATGTTAGCTGTTTGATTGAAAATGTAAAATAGATAAGCTATTTCTTCCATAATTATCTAACAATAATTGCATGAGTTCTATACCATAATTTGATTCTGTAATAAAAATCTTTAAAATGTACCTATAAAATATGAAAGTTTTCTCATGTCGAATCAACATGTTGTAGTGCATAAAATGTACACTTAATTAATTGGTTATTATGTATAACAGGAAATTGGTTGCATTTAAAATTTAAAGTGTATTTACAATTAGGAAAATGCAAAAGGCAGGATGTTGAGAGTATTTAGCTCAATATTTATTGTCGAACGATAAAAAGCAATCAATATAATCTCGCGTAATGCACGTTAACACGTTTCGTAATCGTAACATAAAGATGAGAAGTAAAAATAAAACAAAACGCAACCGAATATGAATGTGCGTTCAATGTACAGTCCCTTCGCATAATGGCCGTCGTCGTAAAGGGCCAGAGTTGTAAAATAAGTAAAAATAAAAGGGCTCGCTGTCGGTGCTACGAGCAAAGTTCAAAAGGAACTTTTGCTTTTTAACCAGTCGGTCGCCAACTTTAAATTGGTTTCCATCAACTTCAACCCTCGCCGAATAGAATGAGAAAACTAGTGAGAACTTTTATACGTACTTACTTACTTACCTTCCTATATATGGTTATCAAGCAAGATGTTCGGTATAAATTGAACTACTTAAAAGTTCGTCTTCTGAAATTAATATGCTCTCACTCTCGGCATCTGTGCACATTTCTCAACAGTTTTCCTTACATAGCTCTCTCTAACTATAAATACTGATCAATTTATCTTAATGGAGAAGAATTTAGTGACACACTTAAATTTGTTTGGTATTGTTGATGTTTGATATTCGTATATCTGTTGAACTATAATAGGTAAGCATGCTTTTTATAGTTCTATGTGTATATGTTAGGTATTAACATTATAAATGCAAAAGTTTATGAGGATTAATGTGTGGATGTTTTTTCTCCTTCACGCAAAAACAGCTTAACGGATTTGGATGAAAAGATAACATTCTCATTTTGTAATAAATATATGAAATGTTTTTCCATATAAATATATGTTGGCAACTGGTTGGTTAGAAGAAGCCACCAATAATAAAAAGAATACTGCAAAAACGACATGTCAGTTGGTAGAGTTGCGTGTCAATTTGGTAACAGTTTTATTTTAAGTATATTATGTTTTTATTAAATATGCATAATTTCATTTCATTTCCATCACTCCTCAACATTTTGTTACCTAAGTAAGTTAAACAATTGATAAAACTACTTACTAAATTAAGGGACGTAGTAGATACTATATTATAGTTAATAGTAATTCTATTAGGCAGATTAGCGAAGATCTATCTAACATTTTGAACTAGAAATATTTATTCATGTAGTTTTATACTAATATTTCTTTATAGTAGATAGATATCCACAGCTTATCGCATCGCATAAATAAAATTCGCAAGAAACAATTCGATGTGCGTAAATGTCGTAAAATTATTTACACGAGTAATCCTCGTTTTGTTTGCATCGTATTTAATGATGATTTATCGACGCAACTACCTATCTGTTTAATGTGTGTGTGTGTATGGATCCATAAAATATTTTATGGGACACTTTATGACTGTGGAACCCTGGAGAATGTTTTTATTGATATCTAAGCGCCATCTGATTTGATATTATCGAAGGTGTTTGAGTTATTTTAAAGTTAATAAAGCATTTTTCTAAGTAACCTTGGAATATAATTTCCGAATACATATGAAAATAGGTATTTTATACCATTTAAATCACATTCTGAGATACCTAGGTATAATATGATTTTTATAGAAACATTGTATTTTAAATATATCTAAATTGCGTAGAAATATTGAATATTTTACCCTTATTATTTGGAATATTTTTAATAATACTTTTTTTATATACCTACCCAGAAGAAAGGCTCTTAGGTCGTACAATACATTTATATAATAAAGCTACCTAATATACATAAAGCGTACAAATTAAAGAAAGGAAACTATATTAAAAAATATTGTCTAAAATGTCTGAAAGTTCATATTGTTAAACATTTTCAATTAATCAACCAATATGACGCAGGTATCATGTATGATAAGACACGAAAAATTTTGTTTACTAATTTATAAATTTAGTACACAATCTTACCATCTTTGTCTGTTTGTTAATTCTACGATGTTTAACATTTCTCTTCTCAGTTATAACACACATAAAAATACCACCTTACTTGATGGTTCACCACAAAACTTTTTAAAATATCCATCTATCCATAAACGTAACAGGTACACAACTAAAGGAAGACTGGAGGAATTTGCGTTTTTGCTCGTAATATCTGTCATTATAGCTCTCATTGTTCCGTAATTACGTTCACAGTTAAGTTTTTACTCAGGTATCAAAAACTATTACACGAATGGGAGCCGATAATTGAATATGAACTGTTTACTATATAGTTTTAGAGTCGAAATTTGGTCAAAGATTTCACCGCGATAGTGACAGAAATATTTATTGCACCTCAAAGGGTTGTAATAGTGTGATGGTTTTATGGTTGTACGTTGTGCAATTTTCTTGCATTGTACTCCATAAAATAGTAGATACCGGATCAGTAATATTGATACTTGAATATCAATTACAAAGTTATGAAATAATTCATTTCTATTGATATCTGTAGTATTTAATTTTTCTAGATACCTATTTGTTTCTGAAAAATAAATATTTAAATATTAAATAGTATAATTAATTTTAGTTCTACATTTAAGTATATAAATTTAGAAATTACGAAAAAAAATTCCAGGCTTCGAAAATATTAGTAATAGAAATAGGTACAGATTAAATTAATTCTATGGAAAAATTGTATAATTTAACCATGAACTTATGGTGCTTTTTGATGTAAAGGTGGCCAGACAGGCTGACGATTTAAATACTTTGCCGTACCGTTCTCCAATAAGCGCCAGCTTGCAAGTAAGTAAGCTTTGCAATATTTAAGTATTGACTGACTCTCGTGAAAATCAATACTAAAATAGAATTTTAGTTAAACTGTTCTTAAGATACCATAATACAAAACGCTACTTACTTGAACACAACAATTCTAAACACACGTAAGTATAATTTTATGAAAACTCAATAAATATAATATTCAAGTATCAAAATAATGTCAGTGTGCTATTTAATGTTTTGGCCAACGATTACCACTTTTCAAAGCATCGATACCTCTAGTGAGACAAACACAGCGACATTTCGAATTGTCCTCACAGAACCCTTTCACCAATAAACTGTTAAAACATGAACGCAATAAAGAAAACAATAGAATCGATTGCTTTTTGTAGACAAGTCGTTTGTTGGGTTCGAATATCGAATTATTTGTTTGTACCTGTTTTTTAAACCTTTATTTTTATGCTTCAATAGGTAGGTACAATATTTGTTCTTTGATACTTCGTTAAATACCTATTACAAAGCTGTCTTTCAGTACCTATATTTTACTCTACCTAATAAATTATTGCGGTTTCTTTTATGGTTTGTATAATTTATTTCATAATAATATCTACAGTTGTCATAATTAAAGGATAAGACATTTTTATTAAAGGATTTGGTCAGTCATGTAAAATGTAATTACGTATAAATTAAAAAGAGGTAAGTAGTTATATTTTTTAAATAAATACTTAACAATAACTAATATACTATATGACTCAAATTATATGAGAGGGTTATCAAACTTCTATATTAATAAAAGGGAAAATTCCATATTCGTGGATAAATGTTTCTCAGACTATTACTTAATGGTTTATGCAGGTCAAAATAATCAGAATAGTCAAAATTTTTTGTAAAGTTTGTAAGTATTTTGGATGGGCCTAAATTCAAGTAAGGTATGCAGTACATTAGCAACACTTTTAGAGGGACTTGTGTTAATAGGCGACGGTAACCACCCAGCAACCCAGCATCAAGTGGATCGTCACCATGCCGGCTGACTGTTACTTAAAAAAAATACTTTTTACATATTACTATTACTATATGACTGTACCTAATATTTCCCTGCAGTAAAATCTCAACTTATAGTTATTAAACACAGACTGCCACCCAACCAGCAAAAGAGACTCAGTTTGCGTATTTTATGAGAGTGGTGGGCTTATAGCGCTCTTATAATTGTTTTGGAACATGTTATCGCTCTTATATTTGTCTAATACAAGCTAGTACGAACTCAAGAACGCTTATTCTTGTTACCTAGTCTCATATATGTATACAAGAGCATTTTAAAATACTATTAAAAGCCTCTTACTCCTACAATAACTTTTACGAAGACTCATTGCACTTGAGAAAACCTGATCTTATAGCCCCATTCTCTAAGTTCAGTTGATTTTATAATAGTCTTGCTAAATGCTATTGTAATAATGTTAGACTAATATCAGCATAGCAAAAGTACACTGTAAGTACGTACTTTTCTGATTTTATTTAAAGCTATAATAAGATCAATAGCAGTAGTTTAGTAAAATATTAGAGTGATATTGGATCATCATACTTACAGTGAAAAAAAAAGATCAGTATAAGATGATTTGATCTTAAAATTATTTTGGGAACACAATTGTAAGAATAACATTCAGTTGGCCATGTTTTGTAAAAAAAGGTTAAGTGTGATTTTAAATCGTATTTAAATAGGCATGGATTACAAAAACTGGAAAAAACATTCTAGAAGTGGTGGCTATCGGCGGAAAGTTCAGAAGAAGTACAAAGAAATTATAAATAAATCAAATGTTGTGGTGGTGCCAGGACAAGGCAGTGTTGAGAAATTTAGTGAGGGGTTCTGCAGGTTTTGCTTGCATCGTCGATATTGAGGACAGTGATTCAGTTTGTGACATAAATAATTTTAGTGAAAATGAATCTTCGACCGAGGACGAAACCAATTATGAAAAAGATTTTGCCTTAAAAAGTGATTTACAAAAATGGGCGTTAAAATTTAATATACCTCATGCAACAGTTAATGGATTGCTATTTATTTTAAACAGAAGACTTAATAATATTTTACCAAAGGACGCACGAACACTGCTTAACACAAACAAAGAGATAGTACACATTAGTGAGTTGTCTCCAGGAATGTATTGGCATAATGGCTTGATGACAAGTCTCAATGATATTTTGAGACGTTTAACGTGCACTCCAGATATTATTCATCTAAACATCAATATAGATGGTTTACCCGTTTCTAAAAGTTCACGACAACAATTTTGGCCAATATTATGTAATATTAGGGGTTAAAGTATGAAATTGCCGATTTGTACTGAAAAATAAAAATTCGTTTTTTTTTTAAATTTAACATATTTATTTAATCAAAATAATTACCATTATTATCTATACATTGCTGCCATCTAATAGGAAGCTCATTTATGCCTTTGCGATAGAACTCTGGTGATCTAGATTCGACAAACTGTGTGAAAGCATTTTGCACTGCCTCCTGAGAAGAAAACTTTTTATCACGCAGAAAATTGTCCAAATCACGAAAAAAATGGTAGTCCGTTGGAGCAAGGTCTGGCGAATACGGAGGGTGACGAATGGTTTCTAATTGGAGTTCCTGTAGAGTCTGCAGATCAGTCAAATCATGAGGCACCCATTTTTCATATATTTTTATTTTATTGATTTGACGCAAATGAGTCAATATTGTTGGTAAGGTAACGTTAAACCATGCCGCTAATTCCTGGGTAGTTTGGCTCGGATCGGCTTCCACCATCTCTTTCAAATCATTGTTATTCACCTGTGTGGGCGGTCTTCCACGTGGTTCGTTCTTCAAATCGAAGTTTCCATCACGAAAGCGTTTAAACCAAAATCGCACAGTGCGTTCATTAGCAGTCCCCTCTCCAAACGCAACATTAATATTGCGAGCTGTTTCTGCCGCGTTAGTTCCGCGTCGGAACTCGTATTCAAAAATCACACGAATTTTCGAAGTATCCATCTTTATTGTCTAAGCTGAATAAAAAAAACAACTGAAAGTTGATAATCGAATGTTGCACATTTTTTAAAAGAAGAACTACATAGGTACCGTATGAAAAAAGTTTCACTCAAAAATCTCAAACAATGAAGGTTCTATGTCAATTCGAAGTACCTATTACAATAAAACGGCAATTTCATACTTTAACCCCTATTATTTTCGAAATACCTGCCGTACCTCCGTTCGTAATTGGTAAATATTATTCATATTTTTTTTTAAATATTTATGACATGACACGATATACTACATATGACATACATACATGATACATATATAATTCATATATGATATAAACATATATAAGGTGAATTCTAATTAATCCTTCTGTACTGCGTTTGTAGTGCAGTGAGGCATTGACTTAGAGCGAGCGCATGGCGTTTACATTTACACTGTAATAATTTAATGAAACAATTTTTTTTTGTAAATGTTGTTTGTTACTTTTGATTACATGAACGTATATGCTTTGGTATCAAGGACTAATTAGAATTCAACCTGTATAAGTGTCAAAACCTAATCCCGAACATTGCTGTGGCTATTAATAAAGACCGAAACATGCATTCTATATCTCTTGTAGTGTATTTTCTCTGATTAAGTGGTTTAACATACGAAAGTCTTTCTTGATCAAGTAACGGTCTATATCCATAATTACAACCATTTCTTATCACCGACGTTGTCACTTAAATAAAAAGACAGGTTAAGATACAAAGGTTTATGCAGGTACAGCGATGAACCCTAATTGATTCAACATGGCCATACCACTTGTATTCAGAATGCTAATGTAAGTATAAACGATCTTACAATAGTCTAATAGTGCGCTGGAAAAATGCAACTTTAGCAATAATTAACAATAATCAATGGCGCGACACTGTCAATACAAATAATGAAATAAAATAATTATAAGAGGATGCGAAATACCATAATTGATAAAGCGCATGAAGTTTTAAGCATAAAACAGGGTCTACTTTACAGTAAATAATATTTTCCAATGTGAATACTACCATACAACACAAACAAACACGTTATTACAATTTATAATTAATATAATATGAACAGTTTGTCACAATGATTTTACTTTTTATTGTCACGCTGCAATTTCACTCAAGCAGATATTCATAACAGAATGTTACAATACCGTGTGAGAGATTCTAACGTCGGACCAATATAAGCTTAAGTAGGCTTACAAGATACTAACTTAAAAGCGATATTAGCCTAAGGCAGCTTAAATTGGTTTTGGCAAGATTACTATAAATGCGAACAGCATTCAATTAGACTGATATTAGAACGATATTAAAATAAATACGCTTATAATTTGTGCCCAAATCCAGGCTTATACGATGATATAGAATCAATGTAAGACCGAAAAATTGTAGTCTTGAGACTGTTGTAAGCGGGTTTTTGCTGGTTGGGCAGTTTGCACATCAGAGCAAAGTGCAATTAAAAGGGCAAAATTTAAAGTAAGAATATTAAAATTTGAATTTTGAACTTGACAATTCTACTTTATACCAACACCCTCTGTCTAAGGGAAATGGAACTACTTGCTACTGTGCAAAATACAGTAGCACCATCTCTGGGGGCTGCTCTGACTGTCTGCAACAATGCGCCACCGCCACCCTAGCACAAATAACCCAATCTCATCGGAGGGTGACAAATAGTTCTCCGACACATTACGTAACATGACAACGCAATTTCTATTGCCTTCTAAAAAGTGTGAACTTAATATTTATATAAGTTTAAATAGGAGTCTCTAAGTTATTTAATACATACCTTTATTTTGTTATAAAATGAAACGATTATATTGGTATTTGTGATATAGAGAATTTCATAACTTTATACTACTATCAACTAATAAATTAATACATTTTAAGCACGTGAAGTTAAACATTTAGTCTCGGCGAACGTCTAGAAAAATATCATTTTCTTGATGCGCTTAATGGTCACTAGCTATCGCACAGTAATATTTAGTACTAGCTGGTGCCCACGACTTCGTCCGCGTTGAAAAATATTAAGTAGCCTATCCTGTGTCCCGTACGTCCAAATGTTTATCTACCAAGTTTCATGAAAATCAGTTAATTCGTTTCAGAGTTATGGAGGAACATACATACATACATACAATACCTACACTTACAGATTTATTATTAGTATTGATTTGTACCTACTTAGTGTAAAGTATGACAAAATCAAGTTTTTCCTACACTAGGCATGTATTTACGTTTGTTTTAAATAATAACAATTATAATTCAATTTGTTAATCATTTTGATATAGGTAATATTCTATAGATATTTTAGATATATGTATGTAGGTAGACATTAAGGTAAAGTCGCCAAATTTCGTCCCCAAGCCTAATTTCGTCCCCATCGGTTTCTCTTTTTCTAACGAACGCCATCTAGTTCAAATACTTCAAATCTAAAGTTACTTACGTCAGTCGGCCATTGCAAAAGTTTGGCGGTGGAATGTTGCTCCTGTGTTAAGATATTTAAAAAAAGAAAAAACTGTTCAAGGTGAGTTTTTAATTGAAATATTATGTGTACTGTTTTAAATATGGATCTGTTTGACTTATTAAAATGAAATTTTTGTCAAAAATTGTTCTTATCGTTTAGATTTAAATCGATTATAATTTAATTTAGGTCATGACATGTGTTATGGTTAAATGGAGGATAACAACAAAATTGGCAAATTCTTAATATCGTCCCCTAGCGTGAGCCTAATATCGCCCCGGGGACGATATTTAGATCACTTCGTCATTCACTGTCGTGCACTATTTGTGACTGTTTTTAATATTTATTTATTTTATTTTTAGATGCCAAAGAGAAAGTTATGGGATGTTGAAGCAATGAAAAAAGCTGTTGAAGCTGTCCGAACTAAAGAAATGGGTTACAAAAAGGCAGTTAAATTATTTAATGTTCCAAGAGCCACTTTATAGTTCCAGCTGACATACAACTACTCTATACTTATATAGTCTTAGCATACAACCTATTCCAGTGGTTGAGCCACCTTCAACGTCAACTAGGCGAGGTAAAGCCATGGTAGTCACGGCTTCACCGCATAAAAAAGAAATAATACACGCAGAAAACAAAAAAAAGGAAAAAGAAGAAAGAAAAGCAGGAAAAAAAGAGCTAGAAATATAAAAAAAAATACGACAGGAAACAACAAAAAGAAAACCAAAAAGCAACGTAAGAATCCATCTTCTGATGAGGACACGTCTGATGACGACCCAATTTTAGTTTCTACTGACGAAGAAGATAGTGACAATGATGACGCTGAATGCCCAGTTTGTGATAAAAGTTTTTCTCAAGATAAAGAGGGAAAGAAATGGATAAGGTGCACAAAATGTTTCCAATGGATGCATGAGGATTGTGTTGAAAATCCAGGAGCTAATTTTATTTGTGCGACTTGTTTTGAGAATTAAAATTACTTAAACTAAACCAATGATTAATAAAAGTCTGATTAAATATTATAATAATGATTACCAATAATTATTGTTAGAAATACAATTTAAGTTTACGTACTGATTATTGTGATCTCAATATCGTCCCCGGGACGTAATTAGGAGCCCAAAAAAAAAACTTATATTTTCAACTTTTGTTAAAGCTGTTTTTGTAGAAAAAGTAAGAAAGTTAATTTTAGTTTTTGACTATTTAAAATAATAAAGGAATGTTTACCTAAACTTCGATGTTTTATTTATTACTCTACTCGTGATACTTTTTTCAATTTTTTATTTTTACAAAAAGGGGACGTTATTTGGCGACTTTACCTTACTGTCTATCGAGTATACAGACATACTTGTTGGTCATGTGAGTTAATTAGTTTTAAAAACATGAAATCATCACAATCTTCATTAATAAATAAAAGTAATGGAATTTGTACTTTATTAGTTAACCTTTAGAGTCTATTTTCTGTTTGGTTTCCTGTGCTTGTTTTAAATATCTACTAATATATTTTATGAATGAATATAAAATTTAATTGTCCATAAAGTATAGAAGAAAAATTGCAACTACATCGTGAAGGCGTCAAGTTGTAAATATGTTTTATACTTGTGATCTAAAAGTTGATTAGCAAACATATTATACGTGCAAGTTTCAAACATGAATATCTTAAGTATGTGTAAACATATTTTCATTGCGTCCAAGGGAATGGTTGTGTTAATTAATTATGAAAATTCTAGACCTTTTAAATAAAAATTATCATTTAGTCATATTAAGATGACTTAATATTAAATATTAAAAGTAAAATATTTAAGATCAAGATCAAATATTTATTATTTTATTTTTTGCATCTAAGTTTTTCGGCTTATTTTAATTTACTAACATTTTATATTTTTGAATAAAATAGGTCTTTTAACGTTTGGTTTATATAATTGTAATATCCCTTTTAGAAAATTATATGCACAATTATTATACCTACTCATGTACAATTTTCACTTTAACATTAACATTAATTCCTTTTCATTATTATTTTAAAACTAAACAGCCTTTAAAAGAACATATTTATGCAACTTAAACACTTACGTTATAAGGTTTAAATTAAAAGGGTTTTGTATTTATATAAAAAAATATATTAATAAATAATCTTAACTAAACTATTCACTCTGTTAAATCTAAACTTTGTTGCGTGGTACGTTACATATTAAAACAAAACTCAAAAAATGGGAATACATAGTTCACTTAGAAAATAACATCTATTAAATGTAATAGGGCATTTCTATTGCACAAAATTGTTAGTTCAGCGACTCCATATTCCCCTAAGCGTTTATTTAATCGTTACAAAAACACTAGGTAGGTAATAACTTCTATGAAAGTTAACTATACTTAAAAACAGTAATATGCATATATTAAAATTTAAAAATTAAATTAAAATTATTTTAATAAATTTTACATTTACTTAAACTTCATTCCTGTTGCTTACTTCGTCATGTTATTAGAACAACGACGGTTCTGCAATTTAGTAACTTTACAGTATGGCACTTTAAAGTTTTTGGATGGAGTTTTATGACACATTTTGAAAACGGCTGATCCGATCAGCTTTAAATTTGGATATGTTGTTGTGTTTATGAACTTTTATAATATGACATACAAAATAAATTCCTAAAATGTTTGGATTTCATAAAAAGTCACATGCGTCACTGTTCTATGAACACTAATGTGTCGTATGTCATCATCCGACGTTATTGTGCGAATTGTCCTCTAATTTTATATGACGTAAGGTAGTTTCCGTCGATGTTTTAGGAACTCTCTTTCAAAATTTACTGACGGATCTCAATACATGGTTAATAAAATAAAGTATATATATAATCATTACACATTTATTATTTATTTTCAAATGAAATTGTTATATTGTCTTATAATGTTAAGTACAAAAATAAATTTGTATACTCTAAGCAATACAGTAAGACTAATGTAATATGTATTAACAATCTTAAACATTTGGTATGTATTTATACTTAAGAAACATTAATATTAACTGAATTATAACGAAAATGTATGGCATTAAAATAGAGATCAACCGGTTTGCTTTTAATCACAAGTTTTGTACGTGTCAAAAGTAAACATCTTAAGTTTACCTATTTAAAATTAAGTTTTAGTAAAAAATTGGGAATTTATTGTGAAAGGACAGTACATAATCTTTTATTCGAGGTCCATCACTTGCCACTACTTTTTCCCATATTTCAAACAAATGTAAATCAGAAGGAGCAATATCTGGTGAATAAGGCGGGTGGGGTAAAACTTCCCAATTGAGTGTTTCCAAATAGGTTTTGACCGGCGGCGCCGCAACATGTGGACGAGCATTACCATGAAGGAGAATAACTTTGTCGTGTCTGGAGTAGTAGTGGGCACGCTTTTCCTTGAGTGCTCCACTCAATCTCATCAATTGTCTTCGATAGATAGCTCCAGTAATGGTTTTTTTCGGTTTGAGCAACTCATAATACAGGACACCAAGCTGATCTCACCAAATACACAACAAGAGTTTTTTTCCATGAATATTTAGCTTAGCTGTAGATGTTGAAGCATGGCCACGTGATCGCCATGATTTCTTCCTTTTTTGGTATATCATAGTGAATTATATGGTACAGAAAACAGTTTCATTTATGCCTGGCAAATACCATTTCACATGTGAAAAATTGGCGTTCAATATTTCTCGGCGTCAGTTCATATGGAACTCAATTTCCTTATTTTTGTATCATTCCCAATGATTTTAACCGATGTGAAATTATTACATCATGTTGATCCAATGATGCTTCCAATTCCGCGTCTTCGTACAAATCAAAAAATCAAAATATTTATTTATCAATTAGGTTTTATCAAGAAACTCTTATGATCGCCATTATAAATTTAAATTTACCAGGGTTTCGGAAAAAAGCCAAGATGACGATCCTGAGAAGAAGCCCCGAAAGAAACTCAGGATACTATTCTTTTTGTCATCTTTAAAATATAAAATTACAACAATTAGGTACACTTAATACAAACAAAATCAAAGTCCATATACAATACTAAACAAAGTATGAGCTCCGAATAAAGCTTTAAATCCAGGCTTCATTGTTGCTTTAATAATCAGTGACCTTATAGTAGCCTTTCGAGAGGAGTTTGGTTTTAACGACACCTTTAAATTTATTTATAGACTAGCTGGTGCCCACGACTTCGTCGTGCCTATCCTTAAAATATTAAGTAGCCTATCCTGTGTCCCGTACGTCCAAATGTTTATCTACATGAAAATCAGTTAATTCATTTCAGAGTTATGGAGGAACATACATACATACAGAAAAAAAATCTAAAAATCGTCAATTTAGTTTAAGTATCATGTATAGAACCTATAAACACGATTATAACTTACTCCATGACCGACCCTTACAGATTTATTATTAGTATAGATAAGTCTCTTATCATCTCAGGCAGTTTATTATAAAACCGTATACATTGACCCATAAAAGAATTACTTATCTTGTGGAGTCGCGTCTTATGTAAATCTAAATCATTTAAAACCTAGTATTTATATTGTGTACATCACATTTTTTATTAAATTGACTAATATTTTTATGCGCGTAAATTAAATTTTCATAAATATACTGACATGTTACAGTTAAAATCTTTATTTCTTTATATTTTTCTGGGGGAAAATGTCTGGGGGGCTCTTTTTTGTAAAATGAAAAGAGTATTTATGTCTTCAGGCCGCGCCTGGTGGTAGTGGCGAGGAATGCTGTTCTTTCGCTGTAAAACAAAAGAAAGGACCACGAATTAATTATTTTTCAAAAATATAATTAACTTAGATAAAAATAAACAATAAACATCTGGTTGAAATTTTAAAACATAATCAAACAACGGCGTATGCGAAAATATGTCCAAAGAATAACATCGGTTGTGCAAAACCGACTGGCACCTATCCGTAGAAAGACGACGGTTTGTACCATACGTCCAACATGGGTTCGTAGAACAGTGACGGTATTTAACTTTCGTCACCGAAAAAAAAACTGAATTTTGTTATGTTACAGACATGGCATAAACAAATAGTAGTTCAAAATTAGTAATGGCGTTAAAATCAAGATACACAAAACTAAATATTCCGTACTACCACGTACAACGATGGATTTGACAGACCGTCGTTGTACAGCGAAAGTGTAATCAAAAACGAATTCCACCTAAAACAACATGTAAAATTCGAAATAAAATATTAATAGAATCAACAATAACTTACCTGCCGTACTGCCAAATTGTTCTTCCGTTTCGTTTGTAGACAACTTATCAATTTGTGGTTCATTTGCATTTTTTGTATTTTCATTCGCGGTTTTATCAAGGCTAATAATATCTGCATGGACCTTTTTGATACCATAATTAATTAAAATTTAATGTAGAAACACCATTACCATTCATAATTTTTTAATATAATAGTTAAACAAAAATAATCCGGGGTAATTAGGTGCGACGCTTGACCTAGCCTAGAACATGGACGGTACTAATCATCCGCCGCGCCGGAGCGGGGCGCGGGGGACAGGGGTCAGCGCTGTACACTGGCGAAATGATTAATACGCCATTGTACTGCGTTTAGAAATCAAATCCGTCAGTATTCCAACTCTGTATCTGGAAAGTTTTAAATAATATTTGTCAAAAAATGTTTTGGGTCGATAAAGCACGACATATAAAGTCAGTTTACGCAAAAAAATAAAAATTGAAAATTATCAGAACCGTCGTTGTTCTAATACCATGACGACTTATAGTATAGATCAACTTAACATATAAGCAACGAGATATACCTACTTAAGCCGTAGGTATGTGCAAAGTTTTTTTTCAAATGTTAAGGTTTACAGACAGGCTGGGTTCACTTGATACCGTCGCCTATAATACAAGCAACGCCACAGGGTGCTGCTGTAAGTGAGCTGCTGACAATAGTAGGATGAAGGATGAGGCTTAGGAAAGGATAGGAAAATGGCCTCTGACATCCCTTACTCACTTACCGAAACACAACAGCACACACGCTGTTTTTTCACAGTGGTCTTCTGTAAGGGGGTGGTTACTGCCGCCAGTCGGGCTGCCCTTCTTAGTAGTAGGATGCTCAATGCCGGACATCCAAGCAACCCGGATCCAGCATCGGCCTGCGGAATAATAACAATGATTATTATAATATTTATAACATTACATTTTTTTATTTGTTATTTTTTTGTTTTTCTTTTTTAATTTTCGTTTAAATTTTTTGTTTGATTTTAGTTGTTTTTTTTTGCTTATTAGCAGTTAGTAAATTTTAATAGGCAAGAATATTACATAAAATTAATATATATTACGAATTATGGATCGTATCTAATTTTTTAACTTATCGAAATTTGAAAATTCTCTTTAAGGCCAGGCCCTATGAAACTAAGGGAACTTTAAATAAATGTGCTGAGTCAACCACATATCTGATCAATGTGGAATTTACATATATATATTTTGAGACCTTTATCTGTAGATTATCAAGTCAGAAACATAATTAGGTGATTTTCATTCGATACATTTTTTGATCGAAATCGGCGCCTTTTCCGGAGAATATTACATTTTTCTACTAAACGGCTTGAGTTATATCGCCAAAAAACTGCTCGTAGCAAGGAAACATTGTTTACCAGTGATTGTCAAAATAAAATAAACTTAGGTTTATTTTTACTCCTATAATTAACGAAAACAATTTTGAGACTTACGTTGTTTAGTTCCGAGCTAGTGCACACCAAATCATGCTTCAAATAATGTACGCAATATTCAACCTTACGTAAGCTGTATCTTGCGATATATTAAAAAAAATCCTAGAGAGCCGCCGAGCAACTTGTAACTCTCGGGTGGCGGGACGTGGGCGGAGCGAGCGTAGGAATTTTTTTCGTGGGGCCTGCTCTTAAGTGGTTCATTTAAAACATCAAATATATTTTCAAATGGTCTCGCTTCCTGTGTATCACAGATTGTTATTATCAACATCCTCTTTTTAAAACTCAGATCAAAGTGCTCTCGTTAAAACGCAAGTTAATTTGTCTGAATAATTCAGCAAAGCAAGTATATCGCTAATAAGTACTTTTTCTACAGATTTTGGCATTTAAGATTTAGTAGCTGTAGTTACGAAATAAATATTTCACGTACTTACTTACCCACATGTATTCTTCAGACTTTTGATAGGTACATATTAAAGTACCTAAACTAAAGATTATTTGTCTTAATAACAATGTAAACATGATGAAAACCTCGTGAAAGCTGAAAAAGTTAAGCTAAGTAAATATATAGACTTGGCTCACGAGGTGACCGCCATGTGGGATGTCAATTTGACCATCAGTCGTATCGGCGAACGGTCTTATAGCGAAGAGCCTCGACCAACACCTCAAGAGGCTCTCACTAGATGGCTGGGTCAAGGGATAGATACAGAAGGCAGTATTTCTTGACACGGCACGAATTGTCAGGAGGTTCCTCACTCTGCAGCCCTAACCACCGGTAGCTTGGGCCTTGCCCCGCCCCGCTACTTGCGGCACTCTAGTTTTAGTTTTTTTTATAATATTTGTTGTTTTTGTATAATTATATTATAAAGAAATTTAGGATTAAGAAAGAAAATAAATATGTAAGTAATGTAATAGAGTAAATTACCCAAATCAAAATCATGCATCATCGAAGACAGCTGTTAAGATAGACGAGTCGGTCTGTTTAGAATTTAACAGCAAACTCGTAGCTTAAGGCGTGACAGAATTCTGAAATATTTATTAGATAAATGACATTTTCAAATATGACTTTAAAATAATAACCGTTTAGGAAAAAATAATATCCTACTTAATTTTTCTTCTTAATGAATAAAAATTATTACCTATATAGCAGTAAAATATGAGTTTTAATCGTGATAAATAATGTTAAACGCTATAAATCACAGTTGCCATTTAAGCTATTATTTAAATGTTTCAATGTAGTTTCAACAATGACTTTTTCGTGTCATTGTCTAATAAATCTTTAATAATTTTCTTATATCTTCAAAGTTACCCCTCATGGCGTCCTATACATGTATATATGTCTGATGTTGAACTACAAAAGTACGAAACACCATAACAAAAATCGCGTGACTCAAATAAATATATATTCTACTAAGATATATAAATATGTTACAAACTTATATATAAACATGTCAAAATATGTATAATCAAACACGTGTTCGTAAGGAAACGAGCGTTACGTTTCGAATGACAATAGGGTTTCCCTTTCGAACGAAAAATTTACGTGATAAAAATTCCAAGTCGCGTGTGAAAAAAATATATACGTCTAAAATACGGGATGACTGCGGTAGGTAGTATTATGTGAAGGCTTACTCGTATTGTAATTTTGTGCAACACTTCCAAACCGGTTGTGGACGTGTCAAGTTTGAATTTTAATTATTCTTTCTCGTAGTTATGAAAATAATAATTGTCATGCCTATTTCGGGTATGATTTTAAACCAATACGCAATACTCTGAACAGGAACTTAAAATTTTGTTATAAAGAAGGCATTGTCCTACTTAGCCATTATTGATCATATCCAACATGGTATTTGGACCATTTACATAAATAAAATTGTACTCTTGTTTTCATCACTTATATGAGGTAAGTAATTAGTAATTGTCTAAACTTAGTAGTGACAGGCTAATTGCGTTCAGTAATCATAAACTGGGCAGGTGGGCAGTGCACATGGCACACAGAACCTACCTACGCCCTTACAGAGGATCACCGCGAAATAAAAACCTTTCCCTATACCTCTCCCCGGCTATACTTTCTCTGTTCAGACCCCGGTGTCGTTGCTTGTGGGCGACGGTAACCACCTACCATGATACGGAGAGTCAGCCTGCCTGCCAATTTTCGCATATAAAAATAAGTAATACCAATAATTATTATAATTGTAATATTCTCAAAAACAGTAATATTGATTATATTAGGTACATGTTTAGTAAGAAAATTTATTTACCTACGACAACCTACTATCGACTATCAAATATTTACCTCTCTTGAATTTACATACTTCGATTCGATAAAAACGTGAATATTTTCAGAAAACGAGTAATGAAACAAATAAATGAGTACAATATTTACCTATATTGTGATATAAAACTTAGTTTGTAAGTACCTAATTACATTTTATTTTTAATATTACCAACAGGTTCATACGGGCAATTGCTAAAACATTTCACAATCCACAGCCACAGCGAAAAAACCCAAACAAGACATTATTACTGATTGCTTCTTATCTTTTAAATCAGATCACCTGATTTTTATAAATTATATAAGTTGATACGTTAAGACGACCAAATTACTTTATTTATTTGTTAAATGTTTTCATAACATTTATAATTTATAATACATTCACATTTAGATAAAATTCTTTCCACCATTTTTGTTTGTTAATTCAGTTGTGCACAGGTTGTGCATCACAACCAACGTCCCAAGTGTTAAATAACTTTCCTCACCCCCCAAGAGATGTCGCTATTATCGTAAAGTATTTCATAACAGCAAAAAATATATAAAAATTGAAAATCAACGAATGGATAATTTTATAAACTTAACTAAATACTTATTTTCCATTTATGGTATTAGTTTGATGCTTGTTCCGTGAAATTTTTAATGTTTCTTAGAAATGTGTAGGTAAATAGCGCAGCTGAAGTTCACTATCCAACTAAATAGTTCATTGATGAATTCAGAGATGTCACCACCTTGCATTGTATTTTAATTTAAAGTAACCTCTTGGCTTCTATTCATATTGAAAATTAAAAATACTACAAAATTTATATCAAATCAAAAATCATCAAATTAATCAGCTACAATGTTAATGAAGTACCTATATGCCAGGAGTTCTATATTAAATCCGTAGTTAATTTTGAAAAGGATTGCAAAACCGAGTTCAAAGAATTTATTGCGCTAAAACCGGAATTACTTAGTACAAGTTTTGTTTCAAGTTTCAGTTTCTACTTGAAACAAGAGCCACGAAGTAAGCAGTAAAAAAACTACGTATTCTTATTTCAAAATAAGTTAGTATTCCAGCGTATTTTTTTTTTGTTTGAAAGTTTAACCGGTTATTTATATCAACTGGATGATGACATTTAATCAAAGATTGAAAGTATTTCAGAATTAGGTAAGTATCTATTTAATGTTTATTTTTATTTTGTATTTTGTACTAAGAAATGTTATTCACCCTCCATTGTCCATAACAATAGCTTATATAGGTATGTATGTTAACGATTATTTTGTCTTAGATTATGGTTTCTAATTATTGATTATATTGTTACAGAATATATAGTTTTCTAGTACACAAAAGAACAAATACCTGTATATGTTTGTTTGCTAAATCTGTTCGAATGATTATTATTTATTAGTAGTAACTAACAGTCTTTCCTTATAGAAGACTGCAATTCATAGTAATAGATTAAGTATTTTTTAAACTTATAAATGACTATTTCTTATTAATAGCTTTTTATTCTAATCACAAATTAATAAAACCTATTCAAGTAAAACCTAAAGATACAAGAGATAGCCGTTTCAATAAACCTTAAAAAAACTGTGAACAAAGTAAGCACACAGCGCGTTACACGGTTTGTATAGAATATTGACCTAAAAACTAAAAAATATATATGTTAACCTATAGATATGAGGGAAAAGAGGAAATTTCCTTATGTAATTTTTCTCAAAATGGTATTTTTCGAATTACGTGAGATTGGTGTGACACGGCAGTTTTGAAGTTTTATTGCTTACGGTTAAACAAAGAATATATTTGCAGCTGTAAAATTTTAAATTCTAATTATTGTCGCTATACTTTCTGTTTTATCGAGTGTGTAACTATTCTATCATCGTATAAAATATTTCACTTGGCGAAATTAAGTAAAATTAAAAACAAATTAAATTGCCGGAAGCCATAACTTTGTGTCAACTAAAGCATAGTAATCAAACTCCATACAAAAATATGATACCTACAGTATCAAATTCCCGTAGCCCGAGCCGTTGTCATTGAATGGCATATTTCGCTAAATAAGAAATACCTCAATCGTGCTCGCCATACGCACAATTACCGTTTTGTGTTCGGATGACACAACACATTCGCATCGGCGAACGCCCATCGAAAACTAAGTTTCTTTGCAGAAAAATCCTAAGAAAAAAATGAGGAACATGCTTTAGTATCCCTTGAATGTCTCGTAAATGTATTGAGAGCGAAAAGTCGCTAAATTTGAGGCGTTCTTGGAGGCTTTTGGGGAAAGCCCGAAGCTGGTGTTATGGGCAATGAGAGGGCTGCGTAGGGAAGGCTCTATCGGCACTTTACACGCTCTACCGCTGCTAACCTCCGCCCAAATGTAATAACACGACGGCTGCTCTCCGTTTCAATTTGTTCCCAAATTGAAATTGTTTTTATTTGAATAATATTGCAAGAATTACAGCCGCTCGACGAGTACTTGTACTACATTCGTAATACGTTTTGTTTATTCATAAAATATTTTACATATGATACAAAAGTAGTTTTATAATATAGAATCTTATTATTTTTTTATTTTTTTAGTATGTTTATCTGGATACCGTAAGGTATAATTGTACAAATTTTTAAAATAACACGGATTATTTCCCCTGATTTTTCTAATTTGATTGGGCTTCTAATAGAATATAAGCTATCAATGATTTGAAAAATCTTATTCGAACCTTCACTTATATATAATTGGTTCTATCTAATTAGACAATATCTTTTAGGTACAAAACATACCATTAAGGTAACCAGAATATCTAATTAAGATTAAATAATATCTAATTAAGAAGTACGCCAGAATTGGATTTGAACCTGCGTTTGCCGCGTAACAGCCATACATAACACATGACAAAGACAGTGACCATAAATGTACTACAAACGTAAAAGTATTCAAATTTCTCTTTGAATTAATAATGTTATTAAAAATAATATTTTCTCGTGAGACAAGGGCTCATTGTTACGCAATTGAGTAGTGGTTGAGCGGGGAAGATCGGGCGCTCTGCATCCTTTATCAAGAAGTACGGCGGGGGAGCTCGGGCGAGGAGGACGGAGCTGGAAAAATTGCACATAAATATTGAAGCTGCCACTTACACGTGCGCCCACCGACACGCGCTCGAAACATGTGGACATGGATTGTTTTCTTAATTTTTTATAGTTTATCAAAAAAAAATCCATACTAATTCCGTACTTATCCATATTAATATTATAAATGTGAAAATACCTCTGTCCGTTTGTCTCTCATTCTGAAATTTTACATAGACGTTGTCAGGAACACAAGAAAGGATATAGCTTATCTTTCATCCAGAGAAGAAGTAGGTACTTTTCTCCCTTGGAAAAAGTGCTCTTACCAAAGGGATCTTCTAAAATAAAATAAAAAACTAACGCCTGGCCACTGTTTTATGGCAATAAGAGGTCAAGCGTTATATCGCTTAGTTTATTTTTATTTATCCACGATGACGAAGTTGCGGGCACCATCTAGTATAATTATAGATAATTTTTAACTTCTTTGTTTTCATTTGTTGCTGATTTTCTCGATGCTAACTATCATAGAACTCGTAAAGTTGATTGGCAAGAAAAAAGCTGCTGGCAGTTTTTCAACTCCCCTATACCGCTACAACCACTGGGCACTTCAGACGTAAGGTAACATTTAGTTAGACAAGTTAGAAGTTATTAATTCTAGCGGAATCTTGTTAGAATCTAATCAGAATTGTTTTTATGAAATAGTTTAGGTACTAGAACAAAGTTAAAATTTCAAAACAAGTCTATATGTGTGTTCTTCTATACCTACATTTTGCTTTAGATTCCTATTTCTAAAAGTCTGATCTTTTTTATGGTAAGGTCTACAGACAGGCTGACGGTCCACTTGATGGTAGGTGGCTAACGTCGCCTATAGCACAAGTAAAGCCATAGGTGCTGCAAATGCGCTGCTTCATTCATTTCCAAAGTTGACCCTGCCGGGAATCGAACCCGGGATGCGTTAAGGCAAGCACCCTAACCACTCACCCAACGGACTTGTCAAAAAACCTGATCAACGAGCCTGATGAAGTTTGAATTTGAGTTTATTTAAAATTTTATTAATGTGTGCGAAGGACGTCGAAAAAAATCTTTACAAAATAAAGGGAATGTCCCCACTAATATAATGGATATCGCCATGCAAGCCCTCTTTCTTTTTCTTGTAACAAATTTCGCAACAATCTCACTTATTATGCCACACAAATTCCGCACCCGGCCGCCTTCTAGACGTGAAATTAAAATTTTGTACTTACCCTCCAATAGGTATTCTACCTACTTGAAGGTACAACTAAACATAAGTTTTTAATTGAAACTTAGCCTCTTACGCATTTCAATGAGAACAATTTTATTTCTTAAGTTTAAATTTTAACCTACTATTTTTCTTGTAATATCTTATGACTATACCAAATCCTCTTCCTAGGAAGTACAGTCTATAAAGAATCCACTACTGGTTTACAATTTGTATTAAAGGAGTAAAGACAAGATAAATATAGAAGAATGAACTTTGAATTTGAATTTGATGAAAAATGAACTTGAATTTGATGAAGCCCCTTAAATTAGCAACGAAACATAACAACAGCACAAGTGTTATTTTTTGGAGGACTTATGTTACCTTAGTGGTGACTGCTGCCACACAATGTGTCTGGATTATAACTGCAGAATACACTACCAAGATACATTCATAAGTATTTAGAGTTTCTTTATTCGTTAATTTTAAATTTAGGTACCTACTTAGTTTTATTTTTTCAAATAATTTTACTTAAAGTGCGATTTTTAATCTGACCAATCAGGAAATAATATGTTTTGCCATTTTTTTGAAAATAATCCTAAAATAATTTAATTTTCAGGTGACGATGACGTGACTAAGGTAAGTAAGTATAAGTGTTATTAATTTTTTAAAACAAGATTATTCATCGAGAATAATATTATTATTATTTTTAGACTTTGAAATCATTTGTTTAAATCTTTATGAACGATATATTCTTATAATAATAGGGGTTAAAGTATGAAATTGCCGTTTTATTGTAATAGGTACTTCGAATTGACATAGAACCTTCATGGTTTGAGATTTTTGAGTGAAACTTTTTTCATACGGTACCTATGTAGTTCTTCTTTTAAAAAATGTGCAACATTCGATTATCAACTTTCAGTTGTTTTTTTTATTCAGCTTAGACAATAAAGATGGATACTTCGAAAATTCGTGTGATTTTTGAATACGAGTTCCGACGCGGAACTAACGCGGCAGAAACAGCTCGCAATATTAATGTTGCGTTTGGAGAGGGGACTGCTAATGAACGCACTGTGCGATTTTGGTTTAAACGCTTTCGTGATGGAAACTTCGATTTGAAGAACGAACCACGTGGAAGACCGCCCACACAGGTGAATAACAATGATTTGAAAGAGATGGTGGAAGCCGATCCGAGCCAAACTACCCAGGAATTAGCGGCATGGTTTAACGTTACCTTACCAACAATATTGACTCATTTGCGTCAAATCAATAAAATAAAAAAATATGAAAAATGGGTGCCTCATGATTTGACTGATCTGCAGAAAGAAACGCGTGTTGAAACTTGCGTTGCCTTGTTGAATCGATACAGAAATGAAGGAATATTGGATCGAATTGTGACATGTGATGAAAAATGGATTCTTTACGATAATCGTAAGCGGAAAATGCAATGGCTGACCCCAGGTCAAACGCCGCAACAGTGTCCTAAAGCAAAGCTTACCAATAAAATGGTAATGGTAACTGTTTGGTGGTCTCAGCGTGGTGTTATTCACTATAGCTTTCTCCGATCTGGTCAAGCAATAACGGCAGATGTCTACTGCGCCGAACTCCGAACAATGATAGCGAAACTAGCAGTGAAACAGCCCCGATTTATGAATCGATCTTCACCATTATTGCTCCATGATAACGCGAGACCTCATACAGCACGAGAAACCGTTTTAACTCTATAGGAACTGCAATTAGAAACCATTCGTCACCCTCCGTATTCGCCAGACCTTGCTCCAACGGACTACCATTTTTTTCGTGATTTGGACAATTTTCTGCGTGATAAAAAGTTTTCTTCTCAGGAGGCAGTGCAAAATGCTTTCACACAGTTTGTCGAATCTAGATCACCAGAGTTCTATCGCAAAGGCATAAATGAGCTTCCTATTAGATGGCAGCAATGTATAGATAACAATGGTAATTATTTTGATTAAATAAATATGTTAAATTAAAAAAAAACGAATTTTTATTTTTCAGTACAAATCGGCAATTTCATACTTTAACCCCTAATAGTTACCTAGTTACTAATATTTTTGTCACAACTGTTTAAAGAACCTTACATATTGTATTTTGTGTTAAGTGTATCGCCTTGCCTGCCATTCAGCGCGAATATGAACAGTTCCTTACACGCGGTTCCGATGAGCTAATGAAATTGTTTGCTGTTAAAAAAAACATCCCACCTACCTATTATTTGATTCAAACTCACCGTAATAGTAAAATTATTATTGTCATGTTTAATTTATTTATTATACCTACATAAAATTTGGTGATCGTGATAAGTAGGTAGGTACCTAATTCCTCATAGAATACATTTTTAATTCATTGTGGGCGTCACGAAACAACATGTTTATATTGAAATTTAAAGCTTTGTGTACCTATAAACTGCTCGTTAAATCTCGTATGCGATAGTTGTAAATATGCCGAGCAGTTGAACACTTTTACGATGGACAGTTGCTCCGCCCACCAGCGAGTTGCGGCTAGTTCATAATGCCTTGGTTTACAACGATCTCCCTATAAAACAGGGCGTGATGATATGCGATCGGTTCCTTTGCTGTTCAGCCTCACCGCCGAAGGCAACAAAACAAGGCAAACTTTTCCATACTCTTCCAATGACTAAGTAACTCTCTTTCTCTAACAGAACATCAATTATTTTGTTAAGATATATCTTAAGAATATGTCGCTTAGCAGCCTCATCATTAGGTTTAATAATGGCTTGGACACATTATCGTTCAGCAGCCATAATCTGATCAGCATCCCTTTTCAAAAGAAGACCGTAAACTGCATGGTGTAGTTATTTCGACTAATTTAGAGGTGCAAGAAGCACTTTTCCAGTCCCTGTCTTCTGAGAAATCCTTTATTATATCAGGGTTGGCTTTATACTTGCACCTTCCTGGAGTTGCTTGTGTTTCTTGTAATGATACCATCGAGTGGACAGTGAGACCGCCTAACACCATAGGTACCTACGTTGCTTGCTTTATGGTATTTCAAATAATAAAAAATATTCCACAGATCTAGAAAGTATTTTACGAAAGAATTAAATTCGCCCATTGCAAATAATAATAAATAAAAACAAATGGTATCCCGGTTTAACAATGGGATATTTTAATAATTCAAAATAATATTATTATTATTTTTATTTAACTGTTGGTGACTTTTTAACAAAACAAAACAACCATTAAATATGGGATTTATGATTTATTACAACTTATATATAAAAAACATATATGTCTTACCTATATCTCCCTATATTAATTTACATATTAATAAAATACTTATGCAGAAAAACCTTTGAAAGATATCGCGGCGTTAAAAATATCTTAAGAGTTACGACCTTCCAAATGCTACTAGATAATGCTACAATATAATTTTTCATAACTGCAATTACTATAGAAAATTTTAATCATTGTCAAAATTTATAGTACTACTTTTTTATTTGTTTAATTGTCAATGAAATTGCATAAACCGAGTAGGTATAATGACTCTTATAGTAAGCTTTCATCCAATACGCCATTGTATTTAATAATAGTCTTCAGAATCAATCGGAAAGTGATAAAAAATTACCACAATCGTAAAATTAAATGGCCCTAAACTGTCCATATCGTCCATTCCCTTACGTTTATGGCAAAAACATCACAATAACAACATAAAACCTATACGTATGCAATGTTCTACTGCCACACCGTCGTACTACCGACCTGATAAAGCTGAAAAGGCAACTTAAGCCTATAAAAACCATGCACTAAACGCAACCAACAATGAAATACGTAATAAATAAATATTCTTTTCACGCAATTAAAGGTTTTATGTCGAGACACGTAAAGTTTGTTATGGCACTCGAGACAGTTGTGGTTACGACTTGTAAAGATGAATGAAATGTGTAAGAGAGACAGATATATCAACGAGAAAGGGATAAGCTACCGGTTCGACCACGTGGTCGTCGTAAAACAGTTCAGTGCCATTCATGATTTTCAGTTTATGACGATTTTTATGTGAACATTTTAAAATTCTCAGCTGTAACATGCATGAAGTTGTAATTATATTGAATTGATTTAATCCTTTTGTATATTTTTGTGATAAATAAAATTTTCTTAAATTCGTATTGCTAGATGATATTCATTGGACACGGAATATATGACATTATATTATGTTTCCTATTGTATATTTAAAAAAAAAAGTCATTAATAGAACATTAGCTTATTTTGCTTTAAAAGTATTTATATATTTGTTGCAATTAATATTAAGCATTTTATGTGATGGTGCAATATTGCGTAAAGCCCTTCACTTTGACAGATAGCAAGTGCCCAAATGGTTTGTGATTGGTGGTGAATGTTCTATACGGGATCACTATTGGTGTAGACGAGGGGGTAGCGGGGCTGCGCGGGGCCCGGCGCCATTACGAACAATGGCCGTCGGAATGGTCGTTAGCGAATAGCTTTTATCTCTTTCTAATATAAGCCATGCAGGTAGGAATTAATGAGACGGAGGGGCTTCTCGCGAGTCGCTCCGCGCGTATTACCGTCTCGCTTGCGCGCGTGCGTCGCGTTTCGCCGTCTCACGTGCGACGCGCGGCAGCGGTAACGCTCGCCGCGACGGGGAATTCGGAGTCGTAGAGCCTCATACGCGGGTCATAAACGATTCGCGGCCATAGTAGAGGTGCACGCGCGAGAATCGATCCGAATCGCCGGCGATAAACGCATCTCCCGCGAGGCGATCGTCGCGCGCCGCGTCGCCGCCGAGCGATGAGTTCCAAGTTCATCATTGATAGCATGCTCCCAAAGTACCACCAGCAGTTCCATCACCAGAACTTATTCGCGGGTGCTGGGGCGTCGCCGATCGAGGCGTCGCTGTCGTCTTCTTTGTCGTCTTCGCTGTCGACCTCTCTATCGTCATCGCTCTCAGGCGGGTTAGGGGCTGCGGCGCTGGGGGCAGGATCTCCGGGAGCCGGAAGCCCGCAGCGTTCCTCTTCTTCTTCATCAGCATCGCCGGGGGCTCCAGCGAGGATGTACCCTTACGTGTCACAGCATCATCAGTTTGGTGGCTCGGTGCCGTTCGGCGCTGGTGGAGGTCTATCAGCGGCCGATGATAAGAGTTGTCGCTATCCCACCGCGGTCGGAGATTCTATGGTGAACTACGCTTTAGGCCAACACAATGGTGGGGCTGCAGTGTCAGCGGCTTCAGCTAGTATGGCAGCGGCTGCTCAATTCTATCACCAAGCAGCGGCTTCGGCAGCTTCAGCAGCTTCAGCTGCGTCGGTGGACGCCATGGGAGCGGCTTGCTCACAGCCCTCAGCTCAGCCACTGCCTGACATACCTCGGTACCCTTGGATGTCTATTACCGGTAAATTTTGACTCCATCACTGCATGTTTCTATTCGTATTGTATCTGCAATGAAATTGTTTTTTTTTATCTGCTATAAATTTGTACAGGTGGCTTTTAGTAACAGCTATTTCAAGTCTTAGATAGACTAGGTAGTATAGGGTAGTAAAAGTTTTATGCTTTTTAATGACTGCTTTTGAACCTTTTTAAGTTCTATATATATTGAATACATTATGTCGCTTTTGTTGGACATTTTAAATGTATACTTCACTGAGTTAGTAAATATGTGTTGTGATATTGTATGTATTTTTATAATAGGTACATGGATATCACAAAATGAAACATTGCTTATATGAAAAAAAAAACGAGAACATAGGTATATCTTTCTAATTAGGTAAGAACATTTATTTAATATACCTAATAATTACTTAGGTATTTAAATGGACAAGTAATACTTTGAATTGCTTACATCTTTGAGTAGTTACTCAAAGATAAAGTATATCTAATAAATTAATAATAAAATATAATAGATTAATATTAAAAATAATAATAAGACCAAATAGAATTGCCCAAGTAACCAAGAAGTTTCAAAAAATATTTTTTCATTATTCACCAAATTACGTAGGTACTTAATATGAGTCTACAAATAAATTACAGGTACACACTAAAGACTTAATGGTTGTTATATGTCACGATTCTTGAATAAAATAGTGTCATAAAACAATAAGTGGTGGTCGTAAAAAACAATATCAACTCGGTTCGTTGCCGACGGTACGTCTCAGACCGCACTACGCGACGGACGGTATATAAAAGAAAGATAGTGCGAATAATCATTAGCACAAAGATTAAAATATAAGTCTTAGGTAGAACATATATCCTAATCCCTATCCTTAATAGTTTTATATACGGGAGCGTCAAACAGTGGCGTTGCTTGTGTCATAGGCCACAGTAGCCACCTACCATCAAGTGGACGGACCGTCAGCCCGTCTTTCAAGTTTAACATGAGAAAAAGTCGAAAAGTCTTAAAGCCCATTTTTAATTAATTAATATCTGTAGTAGATATAATCTGTAATAAATATTATCGTTGATATGAACTTGATATGTAAATACAATTATTGGCCTTGAATCGGTATCCCAAAAACATACTAAAGTTTATTGCTTGTATGTTTTGCATACAATGACTAACAGTTACTTTAACTTGCGATTTCATTACTTCTTCGTGGTAGATATTTATGTTTATTACACGTTATTTACCTGACCTAGGACATTAAAGTGTAGGTACCAATCTAAAATTTATAAAATGGGCACTTAAAGATTGGGTAATAATGCATAAGTAA
This sequence comes from Synanthedon andrenaeformis, assembly GCA_936446665.2. NCBI lineage: Eukaryota > Metazoa > Arthropoda > Insecta > Lepidoptera > Sesiidae > Synanthedon > Synanthedon andrenaeformis. Next base: position 8,089,299 of record OW387785.2, read on the forward strand.
TTATGTAGGTACCTATTACAAATTATTTAACTACTAGGTACTAAGTATATCTAAAATAGTTTAGAACACAGTTACGTATTAGGGTAGGTAAAATAATAAAAAATCAATAAATAATATAAAACATGTATTATATTTTGTAACCTATAAGTATATAACATATTATAGATTACAATAATCATTATATATAATAAATAATGATTATTATATATTCACAGCGCTCTCAATTCTAGAAAATAACATAAAACACATAGGTACTATTATAATCAAGCTGTTATATCAGAGCCATGTCCATAAGTTTTTGCCTTCTTTTTAAATCGATATCTACTATTTTGTAGTTTTGTTTTGTGTAAGCTGGCACCTGCATCCCCTTTGATTGCGTTATATTACAGTTAAGTACTTACCTACCTATTACCTTTTATAAAGTAGACCGTAAACATTAAAAAATGTCACTACGCAGCAAGATAATTATGCTTATCTCCAATGAAATGCTAAAAGGACTATTATAACATCTAACGTGCAACTATCCTTCGTAATCAGTTATCGTTGCGGACAGCAATTTTTTAAATCAATAACTGGTCAGTACATAAAATCTTCCTTCCATAAACAGATCTGTTTTAAAAACTTTACTTTCTCTTAGGTGTTCCCTGAGATATTAAGATATTCTTAACCTACTCGAGGTATACAAGACTAGGTATCATAAAAATATTTTCAAAGTAGGTAATTAGGTATGCATTATTTAATGTGATTATTGTTATATTTAAGTCGGCTGTAATAGGTTCTGCTGTGTTTTGTAGTTAAATATATTTGGGATAGGTAGGTAAAAGGGCTCTGGCTGTAATATCTACCTAGGTACCTATATGGTTTATGTGAGTTTGACAATAGATATACATATTTATGAATACCTACTTATTTAAAAAAAAAACAAAACAAGTTATATTTTAGGTATTCTCATTAATAATTTAATTAATTTTTAACATTTAATAAATTATAGATGGATAGGTCTGCATCCTATTTTTTACCAATTCCAATAATCGTTTACTAATGAATGTGACATTGAACATTAATTTCATTCAAAAGTCTATAATTAGACTTAAGTTATGACTAATGCGATTTATTATGAGGATTGAGGACCCAGGTATGTGGCTAGTTACCTACCTATACGCAATATAAGGTACCTATATAATATGCCTGTCTTTAGTCAAAGAATATATAATACCTAATCACAGACTTTAGTTAGGTTTCATTTAAGTGTGTATACTTTAAAAATATTAAAATGAATGTTAGATAAAGGAAACGAAAACCTACTTTGAAAAGTTTTTCTATAAAAATAAAATTCAATTAAGTAGATATTATTTTTTATGATAATCTTGTTAATAGGAATTAGCAATAATTATAAGACCTAGGTCTATATCTATCTATATAGTATGTTTGCCTTTATGTAGTTACCTAACTCTTTTTTATTTCAAAGCAAAAATAACTCAGGTTCAGTAGGTTAAGTATACCTACCTACTTGGTACATACCTACATAAGTGTTTTTATTTACCTGATATTTAGTTTTGTTGCAGAAAACATTTTAAGGTCAAAAGTTTTCAGACAGACGATACTAAAAAACGTATTTATAATACTTATAACTTCCTTAATAAAAAATATTAGTTAATATCTAAAAAGCTACAGATTGTGGTTTAAAATTTAGTTTTAGAATTGTCGCGTGTACAAATACTTATGCGCAAAACAAAAAATCCAATTAGTAAATTAACATGTAGCACAATCCTGAAATAAACAGTGTACTTATCTAAATTTAAAATATTACATTAACAACACCGACGTTGAAATAGTAGCGGCAGAGTATCGTAGCTCAGTGAAATTATGTTAAAATCCTATGAACGACTTGTTTGTATTTACTTAACGACTTTTATTCTTGATTTTTTTGTTTCAAATAGCATATAAAAATGTCCGGAGATAGGGCGGCAAGTATCCGTCTCGAATCCGGCAGACATATTGCAGCAGGTGCTAAAAACTGCCGCTCTCGAAATTAAAATGACATAAGTGCACCGATCGCGACAGTTATTATCGTAAAAGACCACTTTAGACCACAATTTAAGCTATAAAACATGCAGTATTGCATTAAACTACAGTCCAAAAATGTGTGAATGAAAAGTTTGTATGAGTCAAAGTTTATTTTTAGTTTTAGAGTTCATAGTTTTCATATATAGCATGGGAAGGATGAGCGTCCGTCATATCACATGTGTTAAGCGTTGTACGCATGCGCCAAACAAATATGGCCGACGCTCGTGACCAATCATAGAGCAGCGTGTGCAGACGGGGCCCACATACAATCGGTCGCCCTTTGTAGTTATCGATTGTCATTTGTAACGCTTTACTAATTACTGATTTTATTAATAACATACTTCTTTTATTGATTGTTTTCATCACACACACATAAAATCAAAATATTTCTCAATATCTCTCATTTCACGCATCTCCCTATTGGCTATTAAATTAATAATGTCGATAATAATAAAAGCATCTAAAGCCATAATGTAAAATTTAATAAACCATTTAAAACCATAAAACATTCAAATAAAAATAATTAGGTATGTGTGGTAGGTATCTATTAAGCCCAATTAAATGTGCTTGATGTTTGAAACAGGTTTCATGTAATCTGAATCAAAGCATAGGTTTATCTGAATCATTTTCTGCCTGTTTTAAACCACTACATGTTACTGGCCTATTAATATATAAATGATTTTAATTTCAAATCTTGGATTTATTTGTAGGTGAATATCCTACTAATATTATAAATGAGAAAGTTTCTGAGGAAGGATGTATGGATGTTTGTTACTGTTTCAAATTTGGCACACATATAGTTTATTATATGTACTAGTGACCCGCTCCCGGCTTCGCCTGAGGTGCAAATTATATATCCTATTTTTCTAAGTTGGACCGAATTACACATACCTAGTTACCTAATTACATACCTAGTTACGAAATTTTATCAAAATCTGTTCAGTAGTTTAGGAGTTTATCGCGAACAAACATGTGACACGTAATTTTTATAATATATAGAGACATACCTACTTTTTATCCTGCAAATATGTTAGGTTCAAGAGGGATAGTCTAAAAATATAAAAAGTGGGCGCCAATGTTGGCTTGGCGGCGCCACCATCGTCACAGCGATAAAGATGTTTTTTCAATGCGGACGAAGTCGCAGACACTAGCTAGTAGCTAAAAAATATAATAATAGGTGGTACCTAGCTAACTCTTACAGTATAAAAATAGAATCATTTTTTTCTTTTATATACCTATAGTCGATCGACGTATACGACAAAGTTAAGTCCGCTTTTATTTTCTTAATTATATAAGTAGGTACAGATTCCAGCTAAAGAAGGTTTGTTCATTTCCCTTATAAGTACCTACTTCAAACAATGTTGCAATAAACAAAAATAAAATAAAAAAGTCATCGTGAGAATAACATCATTATCTCACTTTCATGAAATATAGTGGCGATAAGACAACTCTTAACCTTTTCCATTTTTAGGGTTACAAGCCTTTTTTGGTAACTTTCAACACACGACTTTTTTAGTCCTCCCAAACTGAACAGCGGTCTTATCGGCTCGAATGAATTGTGAATATCGATGTATCGAGTAACATTCGAATAAGCCAATACTTTTATGCCTTTCTTGTGTAATTAACGATTGCACTCGTTCGAGACAGTTACCTACCCAAATGTTTCCGATTGGAGACTCGTTAAATTAAATGCTGTTAATGAACCGACTTTGCTTATTACGGAACGCCGTTAAAGTAGCTGAATAAATTCTCTAATTGGCTGTAAATTTAAATAAGAGATAGTAATATTATCGCAATCAAATTACAGAATAAAAAATGTGTAGGTACTAACTGAAAATACTGTATACTTGAAGTGAATCTACCTTTTTTCGTATTATATGTGTATGTAGGTACCTTTGACTATATACTAACAAGACAGAGCGTCACCCTGTAATCATTGCGCCAAAAACAGGCCAACTTTTATATGCTTGTGTTCGTTTGTCACGCACACAAGCTTTGAGACAGCTATGTCTTACACTGCGCCATGACATTTTTTTTGTCTCTGTGTGCGTGCGTAAGTATACCAACTTATGGCACATTCCCCAAAAAAGTGGGAAAAACTTATCAAATTGTAATTATTGTACTGTTCATGTAAATAAAAAAACAAAGTAAGCAAAATGTAGATTAATCATTTTCTCACCATTCATTTTCAAATCCAAGATGACGACCATGCATTTTTTGATAAATACAGATATGGATGTCATTGTCGAGGTTTCTTGGGGTGTCGATTATGAAAATAATATTCATTTTCAAATCGAAGATGGCGGACAGGCATATTTTGATAAATACAGATATGGATGTCATTTTCGAGGTTTCTTGGGGTGTCGATTATGAAAATAATATTCATTTTCAAATCCAAGATGGCGGACAGGCATATTTTGATAAATACAGATATGGATGTCATTTTCGAGGTTTCTTGGGGTGTCGATTATGAAAATAACATTCATTTTCAAATCCAAGATGGCGGCCATGCATTTTTTGATAAATACAGATATGGATGTCATTTTCGAGGTTTCTTGGGGTGTCGATTATGAAAATAATATTCATTTTCAAATCCAAGATGGCGGACAGGCATATTTTGATAAATACAGATATGGATGTCATTTTCGAGGTTTCTTGGGGTGTCGATTATGAAAATAATATTCATTTTCAAATCCAAGATGGCGGCCATGCATTTTTTGATAAATACAGATATGGATGTCATTTTCGAGGTTTCTTGGGGAGTCGATTATGAAAATAATATTCATTTTCAAATCCAATGGCCCTCTCTTTGGGTCTTTTTCTTATATAATTTGCGTTTTGAGGTTGCATCATATTGCACGTTATCTAATTTAGAAATATGATAACACCTTATGCTCAAATACTTCTCTGCGACCAGTCTTATTAGGTTAACTTGGTGCAGAGAACCACATGTATGGTCAGTTTCTACTTTAAAATAAGTAGTATTACTGCCAATAAATTGTTTCATTACAATGGACAGTATTTTCATGTAATTTGTGTTTGACATTATAAGCTTTTGTCTGAGAAACTTTCTAATAACTGTCTGTTGTTTTACAAATACAATACACATCCTGTGAAGCATAAATTAGTCCTCCTGCATCTCGTGTGCTAACAAGTTTGTGGTATTCGTGCTTTTCATTTGATAACAAAGATTTAATGCACGCAGTACATTTAATTTGTCTGCTTAGACATCTGACAACACAACCTGCAATGTAACCAACTATCTGTTGTGTGTATTCAGCCAATTGTGAATCATCTAACAATCGAGACATTTCATCAGACTTCATTGATGATATAAACAATGCCTGCAATTTTGTGAAAATTATAAATAGGTAAATATCAATAACTTTTATTTAATAAATATCAGAGAAAGTTGTTGATATTCAACAATAGTAATTAAATATTTTATTTATATGACGGCGCATCTGTCACTGTCACACATCAGGTTGACTTTTAGCTGCCAACGTCAGCCTAGCGAAGCGTCATTGTCGATGGTAGCAGGGGCGGCCATCTTGACGACACTTACGGTCGAGACGGCGCCCGTGGACCACGCGTTTGACGAATCGCTTCGAATACGTAATATCATACGATTTAGTGGCTTAATCGAGTTAATTGTTATATTACTGTGATTGTGAATTCTTCAGTGTATCGAATATTTCCTTATTTGAAGATCGTATTGATCAAATAACTCTGATCGAGAGAAGAACTTGTAATTTAGCTGTCCACGCCCGCATACCCACATATTTCGTACAAGATGAGTTCTGATGAAGTCGCATCCTGGCTCTTCATATACAGGGCGTCCCACGACTATGCCACATGGAGGAAAAGTACCTTGAATATTGTAGATGGAACATTTTACTGAAAGAAGACTTTATTTTAATTTAAAAAACAATTTAAACTGCATTCATAGATTTTTAAATAATTACATGGTTGAACCGGGAATCGAACCAGCTACACGAGAAAAAAAATTACCCTGTAGCTTTATCATACCGATCGAAAGGCTTCATCATAAAGATTATTTTTTGCTAAATAACATAGTGTCAGAAATAAAAGGAAGACCATGAATTTTAACATTTGATGTGAAATTTTGTTCAGAAAAATTAAAAGCTGACACTGCCGTAAGGACATACAACGGCATTATCAAAAGTACCTATTACTAATAAATGTACTCACTTGAGAAGTACGCATCATTTCCCTATTATAATTTAAGTGCATGATAAAATGTAATTAGTAGGTACCTGGTTGTATGCAACAAATCGAGCCGTATCCTGAGCCGAGACGCGTAAATTATACGCGTAAAAATTTAGTTTACAAGAACCAGTATGAAAGTGTCCACGAGCTACAAACAGAACTTAGACGTATTATTCTAAATATCCACCACAACAAGATCAAAAATCGACAGGGAGTGAAATAATCAAAAGAGTGCGACTTTGTATTCAACAGTATGGGACTCATTATGAGCATTTGATAAAATGATTAATTTTGTATTAAAAATGTTAAAATTCATGGTCTTCCTTTTATTTCTGACACTATGTTATTTAGCAAAAAATAATCCTTATGATGAAGCCTTTCGATCGGTATGATAAAGCTACAGGGTAATTTTTTTTTATAATGTAGCGAGTTCGATTCCCAGTTCAACCATGTAATTATTTAAAAATCTTTGAATGCAGTTTAAATTGTTTTTTAAATTAAAATAATGTCTTCTTTCAGTAAAATGTTCCATCTACAATATCCAAGGTACTTTCCCTCCATGTGGCATAGTCGTGGGACGCCCTGTATATATATTTTGCGTAATATGCATAATGTATTGTAACAAACAATATACCTTGCTCGGTATTGCTTCTTTTTTTAATCGTCGACGCTTTTGAATTTGTACAAAATACATGTCTTTTGCATGAAAATGATCTGAACATATGACAGTTGTTTTTGCTGTTTGCCAGTCATCTTCTCCACGGCTTCTTCGTATAATGTTCACCCACCGACTTTTTATTATGGGATCGTTAGGTGTTCTGAAAGGTGTTCTGAAGTTCTGAAAGTGTTCTGAACCGTGGCCGGTTTTTTTTTTTTTTTAATATATATCTCGTTATTGTGTCCAGAGATCTAGATCGTTAGAAGTACGGAAGTTCAAAAATGATATCCATATCTATACTTATCAAAAAATGCATGTCAGCCATTTTGGATTTAAAAATGTAAGTCATTTTTATAATTGGCAACCCAAGAAACCTCGAAAATGACATCCATATCTGTATTTATCAAAAATGCATGGCCGCCATTTTGGATTTGAAAATGAATGTCATTTTCATAATCGACACCTCAAGAAACCTCGAAAATGACATCCATATCTGTATTTATCAAAATATGCCTGTCCGCCATCTTCGATTTGAAAATGAATATTATTTTCATAATCGACACCTCAAGAAACCTCGAAAATGACATCCATATCTGTATTTATCAAAATATGCCTGTCCGCCATCTTCGATTTGAAAATGAATATTATTTTCATAATCGACACCCCAAGAAACCTCGAAAATGACATCCATATCTGTATTTATCAAAAAATGCATGGCCGCCATCTTGGATTTGAAAATGAATGTCATTTTCATAATCGACACCTCAAGAAACCTCGAAAATGACATCCATATCTGTATTTATCAAAAATGCATGGCCGCCATTTTGGATTTGAAAATGAATGTCATTTTCATAATCGGCACCCCAAGAAACCTCGAAAATAACATCCATATATGTAATTATCAAAAAATGCATGGCCGCCATTTTGGATTTTCATAATCGGCACCCCAAGAAACCTCGAAAATAACATCCATATATGTAATTATCAAAAAATGCATGGCCGCCATTTTGGATTTGAAAATGAATGTCATTTTTATAATCGGCACCCCAAGAACCCTCGAAAATGTCACTCATGTCCAAATTTTCCAAAAAAGTGCACGCACTCACAGCATATGCCGTACGCACCATATTAAAGACGCTATCTCTGGCGCGACCCCTCAAATTTTTTATGGCTTTTGAGAGAATTTTGCTATGAAAAACTGGTAACACTAGTAAAACGTCAAGATGGCGTTGTAGAATTTAGACCTAATAGATGAAATATTTTCTTATTAAATATTATGAATTTTAAATTATTTACCGATGGTAGGTGACTTTGTTAGTTGTTTTTAAACGTCCTTTGTAATTTCTGCACACTTTAATCGCGCAACTCGGCATTTTAATTAACTAATCTCAAACCCGAAAATTAGCGTTTAAGGTGCATATCCCTCAACGACACGCTGGACACTGATTTGCAGGAAACGACTTAGCGTCCAACAGTTGGCTGATATTTTTTTTGACGTTTTTGCGCCTGCTACTCTCTATCTTGTCAGTAAATTATCAAAGGTAGGTACCTACCTACCAGCTACCGGCTTACCTATAAGTTTACAGCGTGACAAATTTTCCAAAGTTATCACAGAAGTTTTTTTTCTTCATACAATTATAATGCTAGGTCATAATTTAAAAGAAAAATGATACTAAAACACTGCTAAAATTCAAAAACAGGTGAACATGTTACCTAAGTCTCGAATAATTCTTCGATTTATGTTACATGTACTCTATAGTCAAATTAATTTAATATAACAAGGTGTATTTAATTTAATTTAATTTAATTCAACCTTTAATTACCATGTGATTTGGCTTTAAATATCAAGTAGGTATTTTGGTGTAGCTGACTAAGCTTTATGGTAATTTGCAGTGTAAAGAATTAATATGCTTAATTATTAATGGAGTTAATTATTGCTAAAATATAAATTTCAATAAAATAACTGATTTTATAATCATATTTAATTTGTAATCATTTTAGGTGCCTATACTATTTTTGGTTGTGATTTTGATTTTAGTTAAAATTTGTTTAAACTGACGGGATTCAGGACTCTGAAATACCTAGACTTTACAATACCTAGACCATCAATCTATTCGATTACGCTAACTGATTAAAAGCTCACAGCTCTTTGCTAAATATTTTTTGTTTGTGCTTCATAGGTATCTCTCTAACTATTGAATATACATATTTAACTAAATATAAAGTATACCTACCTAAGTAATAAATTATCATGAATATCATGTCATTGTTAACAGCTCTTAAACGAACGATTTATCTACTTACTTGCTTAATTTTGAATAGGTGTAGATTTTTCTAAAGATAATTGTAAATATTTCACTAAAATGTTTTACACCTTATGACAAGTTTAGGTTATCTTTACGACTCTTATCACTAAAACACTTTTAAATCACAAGTGAGTGTCGCTAAGCATTTTCAAATAACTCTCACGTAACCTACTTATTCCACATCTTATACCTATCTTAATAGTACCTGTCCAATACCATACTTAAGTATTAAATGTAATAAATGCATATTTAAAATTATATACTTAAGTTATAATTTTCAGTTATCCATATTTAACAGTACCAATTAGTAGGTTTTATGTACAGGATATAGTATTATAGGAAACTACACAGACTAGCGACCCGCCTTCGGCTGCACTTGGATGCAATTTTTTCTGCAAATTATATAGGTACTTACAGAAGCCTTCCTCGTTTATTTGTCTTTCTATTGGCTCATCACAGATAGAAGCGGAGAGCAATTTTATTTTAAATTATCGATGTAGATATAAAATAGGTTGATAGATAATCTCTACAGGCTCCACAATCATTTACTAAAATACTATCTTTCACAATTATTTCATAACATGGTCCTCTGTAAGGGTTGACTACAGTCTTTGCCTCTAGTCTAGACCACCTGCTGTTTAAAACTGCAACAACAAATATGGCCTTAATAATCGTATTAACACATATCGATTTAATATTAATGATATACAAATTGTAAACAATGAGAAATCAATAATAAAGATATTCCTGTAAATTGTACCTCTTTGAAGTTCTATTGTTTAAAGCTGTGCTTATCTATCGTAACTAATAGTGAGTGTTTAACATTTAAAACAATTTTCCACATAACGTTTGTAAACAATTAAAATTGTTTCTCCTTTACAGTTCTTGCTAGAAACATCGAGGAATTCATTAAAAAATTACTGATACGTAATTATGAGTAAAATGCTCGCTCGTAAATGAGATACCGTAATAAACAATAAAATGACAAAAACTAATTTATTAAGCCATTGTTATTGAAGCACTGCATTTTGCGGCATCCACCTCGTAGACAGTGGATTATCATAGCGTAAAAACCTATGGTCGCTATTTTTTTTTGTAAAAGCTAATAATGTAGATTAAGGCAAAGTTTAATCTAGTAATAGACATTACATGTGAAACACATTGGTCATTAGTCTTTGAATACAGGCCTTATTCTATGTTAACGACATGTAAACTATCTAATAAATTATAATTTGTTTTTTGGGTAGGTATTATTTTTTGAAAATATAAAAATAATTATAGAGGTATTCTTTTTTTACACTTAAAATATCGTAAACCATAAATAAGGTATATTTATGGTATATAGCTAGTTACCTTATTTATTGAGTTAATTATAAAGCGCGCTTTACATTCCGAACATTTACCAACAGGGAGAAACGAGACAGGCCTTTTACATTCTTGCTTGCTTCACGCAGTTGCATTTTGAATGCACGCTAAGGTGGACAACTTCAAAATGTACTATACCGCTGTAGCATTATGCGCCATATACTACCCGACACGGTAAGACGAAACTTGAACATAATACGAATACTTTTTCCGCAGTCTCGTGATTGTATATTCAGCAATTAATATTTTATCATTAAACACATTAGGTACATACTGATTTCTCAACATCTTTTTAATAGTTATATTGAATTTGAGCTTAATGCTAGAGTATAGGCAGGAAGCAGAAAATATTAGCGGTGAGTTAGAAAAAAAAATTAAGTACCTAGTATATCTATTGTATAAACTATGATATTATGCCTTAGCCACTTTTTACATAGGTGTTAGTTTTCTTTAGGTGCCTCTCCAAGTTGTAGAGGTTGGACTTTTAATTAATAGCATTGTGATATAATGTACAGTCGGCCACATAATTCATTGGTTATGTATGTCTATTCCAAGTCGATTGAAATACCTATATGAACTTTTTTTTTTCACTATAGTTTGTGTAGGTAAGGTTTGTATCATTGGTTTAGTGATGGCCAGCCTTATGTTTACATTATTTATAGGTATAAATGTGTATATTTTCCTGTGTTCTGTTAGCTCGTTATATTGTGCTTTAAGTGTTATGTGATGCATGCGATTTTGCCGAACCAAGGAACTTTCAATACGATTGATAATAGATTTTCCATTTCCAGATTGGATGAGCCCCTTCGACCGCGTGGTTTGCGGTGAGTTTAATGGTACTTATCGTTTCAAATTTTATTTTTTTTAGTTTTTAAGTATTTTTAGTTTAATATAATCTAACATAATATAATAAAGCTTGTGTACGCTGCATTAATGGAAAATAAAATACACTTTTGTTAGGCATTTATTATAATGTCTTCTATCGGTGCATATTGAACAGTAGGTACAATAATTTCAAATACCTACTAGAAAGAATTATTAACCCTTTGACTAATAATAAGAACTTACTGTCATAAGTTATTGTTGGAGGTAGGATATTATATCCTATTTAATATAAGCAGTAACATTAAATCATTTGCTAAATAACGAATTGATATCAAAAAATTCTAAAACATTTTATAAAATAGGAGAAATAAATTGAAGATAAGAAAAATCTTTTAAAAATTAGACTAACCTATTTATAACTTTCTTATGGTTTAAAGGCACATTTAAATTGTTTAAAATTAAGGAACATTGGTTAACTATCTAAAAATGTGTTTTCTTCTCATTACTTCGAGTAAGCTTTTGAATATGATGATGCCAATTGACTATGTACCGGTAGTCTGATTAAAAGACAAGAAAATAAAATTGTGACGCGCGTACACTCGCTTTGATTTTAAAACGCTTTACGAGACTTCAGTTGCAATTATTAATTTGACACAGCTTCGTCAGACCAACTGCAATTGTTAATATTTTAATTCGTAACGTTTTTCCTCATGCCTGTTAGCCTTTTAAAGGTAATAATTATAAAATTCAATGTTGACAAAACTGTTTGTTGACTGTAAATGCGTTGATACCTGGTTGATACCTACTTAGAATGTAAAAAAGAAATTGACTTTTTCATTATCATATCTATCTATTGAGTAAAACTTAATAAATTTTAAGAGTTATCGGTTAGCATTAGTGCCCTCCTTTTGTATAGCGAATAGTAAAGTATAGGTAGGTACCTACGTGAAAACTAAAAACAAACCACTATAAGAATACCAATTGTATTCCTTCTTAGGTAGGATGTACCTATATAAAACGATAATTTGATCCCACTATTTTCATTTGATAAAAAATAAGCTTAAACTCAATTTATTTTGAAGAAAAGTGGTCTTCCACGACCATTTATTCCTCTATTAAATTTTATGATTTTAATTTTATCATACATAAAAAATTGTGATTTGTTTTATTTACACTACTTACCTGTTTTTTTTTATTTTTTTGTTATTCGTCTTATAGAAATGTTTATAGATTTTATCTATAATAAAAATACCAAGTATAATATCAGATATTTTTTGTAATTTTCAAGTTACACTTGCGTTAATTAATAGTCATAACATTTTTTAACAAGTAATACAATTTTATTATTTTATAATTTAGCTTTGTATTACTTGTTAATTTTTTAACAAGTAATACAAATTTTATATAATGGATAAACAAGGCTGGGAGTTTCATCAAACAACAGTTGACGCACTGCAATGCAATGGCAAAGTATACTTACTCAGAGTATACAAATGATAAGTGAAGAAAAATGACAGTCCGTAATTTTTATGTTTGTCCCTTGTAGACATTCGTCCCTTGTTGTTGCGAGCTGCCTTACTTTGGGCGCACAATAAAATTATTGCACTTATTTTTTGACGTTCGTTCTTTTCATACGTTCCATTTAACTATGAACGTTGTCGTGAAATAAAAGCACGTATGCTCTTATGTACCTATATGAGCAATGGATGTCTTAGCCCATTCTCCTGTCCCTTCATATTAGCCTTTATCCTATTGAGTTCAGCATGGCATTTGCTGCTTCATCTTTTAATGGATTAACGTTAATAGATTGAGTAGCCGTCTACTTTCCAGTGAACTTGCTGCTTTACCTACTGCCGCTAATTCTCATTTGAAAATAATATTTTCTGTCAAAAAATTACCTGCTTGGTCGGTATGTAACATATGATAGCCACTAGCCACTAGCAACTAAGCACTAAGCAATCACCTTTTAGTATACCATTTTTTATATCTATTTTCATACTTGAATTGTCTAATTCATAGTTAAATTCAATTATTTTAACTAGGTAGGTATATGTTACGAGCATTATCGTGCACCAGTGTAGGCATAAAATACACGCACAACACATAACTAATCAATTAACTCAAATGCCCGACGACTCGACTTTGATTCTAATAAAAAAGCAACGGATTTCAATGTTAAAAAAGCAACGGAAAGGGTTCAATAGAATCGCAATAAAACCAACTTTCACCGAGAACAATGACAGATAGTGGGACACTATCTTTCAAACCGAACCCATTAAGGTAAAAAGACAATTTGAGCAAACAAAAAACGGCTACTTTCCATTGCAAAAAAGAAACAAAAAAATGGACACGGCAATGCGTTGTGCAAATTCTGTTATTGACGAAAAATAGCAATCCTTTGTATGCGCGAAATGTTTACAAATAAAGGAATACGTCAAAGGGTTTTAAATCACGGCGTCGAAAGCTTTTAAAAACAAGCTTAGAACGGAGGCATTGTTTGTTGGCACGGTCGCAAATTGCTTTATTACAACTTTGCGGCCGTCATGCGAAAGCTGATATCGTACGATTCGTAATCAATAACATCGCATCATCGGATTGCATTTTTTGCAACCATTAGCTTTATTAATACTATCTACTGAATGAAGCATGACACCTAAGTATATATAGCTTGCTATAAGGTTGACATAACTGACTAAGATTTAATTACAAGTAATAAATCGGTAATTGTAGGTATTGTATGTATGTATGTAATGTATGTTCCTCCATAACTCTTAAACGAATTAACTGATTTTCATGAAACTTGGTAGATAAACATTTGGACGTACTGGACAAAGGATAGGCTACTTAATATTTTTCAACGCGGACGAAGTCGTGGGCACTAGCTAGTTACAAATAAATGTGATGAAATTCAAAATAAATATTCAATGATTTATTAATATGTTTAAGGCTTATCCTTCCAAAAAATTAAATTTTTGCAACATTTTGTAACAGTTTTATTCATTATATATACGCCTTTTCTTCAGCGAAAAAAATATATGTTTATCTACAAGATATGAGGAATGATTTGTTGGGATTAAAATTTTTATTTTATTGAAATTGATTCAGGAAAAAAATTCTAAACTCACCCCTTTTATTTTCAGTTATAACAATCTCACTTCTACAATATTTATCAAAAGATTATGAAATTTTGTACACTTATGAAGATAACAATGTAGCATGATTTGTTGAAAGCGCTTTTTGAAAATTCGTAAAATTGAATTTTATATAATGTTTTTATCAAAAATATTTCCCCACTTACTCAGCGCTAGCCCGTTCTCGTCCATAAAATCAGTGCGGGGCGAGTCGTGATGCTAGACGGACCTGTGCCGCGTTGCGCTTCATCAAATTATTAATTTTTACGTAATAAACAAAGAATAAACATTTTAGTGGCAGAACAGACAGTGCATGATAGTGTATATAATACTTTAATAGGTTTTCTTTTTTGTCTTTTTAATTAAATCTTTAAAAAACTAAATATAAATTATGTTGTAATATAATATTCAATTTATTAATAATCTGAAATATTCAATTTGAATATTCAATTAATAATTCATCTGTATATATACTTGTTATCTAAATTTAATAAAGATAGGAAGTAAGCAAAGGAGGCAAAAGCGTAATATATCAAAAATAAACCAAACGAGGAAGGAAAGTTTTCATGAATTTTAATTAATTAATTAATTAATTAATTAAATTAATTAATATTAATAATGATTAATTATTAATTAATACATATAAATTAATAAGCCTAATAAATAAATAATAAATAAAGCCACTATAAAGCCGGATTCCCACTCACGTATCTAGTGACTCATCGAATTGTTCTCCTAGAAGGAGCGGTGGGGGGGTTTCCCTATTGTAGGTGGTCGCGTAGGGGACGCCCCCGTGACCTCCAGAAAATCCGACATCCTCGGTACACCGTTCTGGTAAAAAGTTGGTGAGCGGTTCTCGGAAACTATGAGGGATAGAAGGGTGGCGTTTGCGGAAGGTCATAGAGGGTGATCGGTAGTCACCAAGGAAAGTGTCATCCGGTCTACCGGGGCACCAAAAAAAAAGCGAGATTTTTGACAGCCCCCTCCTTGCCCCCCCACCCCCCCGACCGTAACTCGGAAACGGCGCGTCACAGCCGTGTCGTGTTTGGGCTCATCGGGAACGTCTCGACCAGATAAAAAATTTGACGCCCCCCTCGGACCCCCCCGACCGTAACTCGGAAACGGCGCGTCACAGCCGGGTCGTGTTTGGGCTCATCGGGGACGTCTGGACGAGATAAAAAATTTGGCGCCCCCCTCGGACCCCCCGACCGTAACTCGGAAACGGCGCGTCACAGCCGTGTCGTGTTTGGGCTCGTCGGGGACGTCTCGACGAGATAAAAAATTTGACACCCCATCGGACCCCCCCGACCGTAACTCGGAAACGGCGCGTCACAGCCGGGTCGTGTTTGGGTTCATCGGAGACGTCTCGACACCATCCTCCCAGCCCCCCTCCGCTCCCCCCATACTCCCCCCCTTCTTTAAAATTACACAATTAATAATAATAAGACCAAAACCAAACTAAAACAATTAGACATGGCAAAAGACAAGACAAAGGAAAACAAAATGAAAACGTGAATAAATTTTCTACAAGGATTTGTTTTTTTTTTTTTTAATTCTATTGACATGAATTTTAAAAATTATAAAAAAGGCTTTTGATAGCTTTTAGAAAAATCAAGCGCTGAATCAAAAATATGGAGAAAATAATAAATATTAAGTGTGCCTTTTACAGTTCAATATACCCTAAAAAGCCCCACAGAGTTTCCATTTAATCCACTCAGCCGCTTTTTTGTCCCACTAGATAGATTTTTTGAAAAAATTGAAGAAGCAAGATTCTCGCTCTAAAAAGTTTGTAATCTTTATCAAAATGAAAAAAAAAACACTTTTTGTCTCAATTTATTGTCACTTCACTCACTTGGTGAATTTGAAAAAAAATATCAAAATTAAAAAAAAAAATTATTACCGCCGGCATTAGCGTTACCCAAACAAAACGTACCACGCGAAGTTTGCACGGTTGGTGCAAAAACTCAATTGTTTTTACTGAAAATTAAAAAATTTGTTAGTTTTGATAAAAACTTTTGTTTGGCTCTTTTACCATATATTTTATATTCGTATAAAGAAATATACATACATCTATACATATAAATAAAATTGGAGTGTCTGTTTGTAATATTGAAATAACCGTTTTTTACTACATGCATATGATTATATATACGTACATACATCCTATATGAGTACATACACCAAAATAAACCAACCACATAACCAAACCAAATTTTTGTCTGTCTGGGTGTCTGTTTGTTCCGGCTAATCTCTGAAATGGCTGAACCGATTTTGACGGGACTTTTATTGGCAGGTAGCTGATTTAATAAGGAGTAACTTAGGCTACGTTTATTTTAGAAAAAATCCAAAATAACATCCAAAATAACATTTTTTACTATTTTTGTGTGTCTGTCTGTTTGTTTGTTCCGGCTAATCTCTGAAATGGCTGGACCGATTTTGACGGGACTTTTATTGGCAGGTAGCTAATTTAATAAGGAGTAACTTAGGCTACGTTTATTTTAGAAAAAATCCAAAATAACATTTTTTACAATTTTTGTCTGTCTGTCTGTTTGTTTGTTCCGGCTAATCTCTGAAATGGCTGGACCGATTTTGACGGGACTTTTATTGGCAGGTAGCTGATGTAATAAGGAGTAACTTAGGCTACGTTTATTTTAGAAAAAATACACCCCGGGCCAAGCCGGGACAGAGTCTGTGGCGCAGACGGGTAAAAATTTTTACTAGGTAACATAATTTACTACCTAAATAACAAAACACGCTTCATTGTTACTGAATTATCCCTCTACATTGTAAATAATTATAAATTTGTAGTATATATTTGCAGTATTCTCAGTCGACTATGTCGTGCCTTTGTCGTCTAGTCTCCATACTACTCTTTGCCATCTCTGTGCGGTCGATCTCTTGTAGAGGGTGGCGCGGGGAAATCTGCCTAATAATTCAAGGCCAAATCGGCGTTATACACCTTAAAGGTAAAAAAATATAAAACACTATTTTCTTTGAACGACGAACATTAACACCATACCGCTTAATATAAATTCTTTAAAATAATAATCAATATAAGCATAATATATTATAATACAGCTTGTCTATTAATTTTCCATTTTTTGTAATATCCCTATTTACATTTTCGCGACTGCTATTGTTTAATGAGGAATTTTAATCTACATTAAGTGCATAGTATAATAAATGGTTGTTAACTAGATTATCATACATTTTATGTATTTAACGAAATGTCCTTACATTATAAAGATTTTCTAAATATTTTTTCTTATAAACTCACAAAAAAATCAATGCCAGTTTAAAATAGAAAAGAGGTGACTACTTATAGGTTTATTTTTGTTTGTTTTATACTGTATATTGAGATAAGAATTTGTTAAATATATCTACATAACTAGTTATAACTAGTACTATAAAAACGAAGGCATTGAAAGCTGTATTTTAAATATTTATGTAATAGTGTGTTGTAAAAAAGTCACATCTAAATGGAAACATTTTGCAAGATAGTCCCGTTATTAGTGGCATGCTATATCTAATAATATATAAAATCGTACATATAAAACCACTTGGTTTAGAATTAGAATACAGATCGACGTCGAAGACAAATAAATTATATTATCTAACACTTTGTGGGGCATAAAAGAGTCTTTACGGTGTCATAACAATTAGGACGTAATCACTGGCAATCGTAACATCGACCGTTATAAAATGATTGACACTATATGTGTGTAGTAAAAAAGTTTGTCAGTGAACAATAACTGCTGAGAATTGACCATAAAATGGCGACCTTGTGGCCATAAAAATTTAACGAGCCAGGCTCGTGGTGTAGTACAAATATACAGATGGTATAACGCGGTGACGTGACAGTCATAGAAACAGCTGGGCCAACGAACATGTGCCATGTTGCCTTGACGACGACGCGTACATTTTTAACAAAAAAATGTTTAAGGTAACAAGTCGTGTTCGTTTAAGATTTTAACTAGTTAACAAAACGTTTCGTGTTTTGATTAGAAGGATTCAGTTAGAGGTGTGTATGAAAATTTCAAAATATTGAAGCCTAGTATGTTACATTACATGTTACTAATGTGTTAGCATGTGAACTACACGTAAACAAAAAACACTTCAAGTGTCTCTTAAATGTTTACAGCTGAACGCCTGATTTTGATGAAATTTAATTTGAAAATAGCTTGAAAAACTGTAAAGACATTTATTATTTTTTATACAAACATACATTTATAGAGTAATTTTGTGAAAATAGAAGTATCAGGACTGATCTTTATAATCGAAATTCCTTTAGTTCCAAATTCAACTAATAATGTATGGTATAGTAAAAAAAACTATAATACACTCTTGTAACTTGAGAAATCTTATAGGTAATCATTTAGTGTTTCATAGGAATGTAAATTTGAATAAAAATACATTTATTTAATTACTATACTTTACTAGTTTAGCATGCTGGTAAATTGTAGTATGTTTAAAAGTTAAATTTAGTAGTAAGTAGATATTTGAGGATAATAGAAATAATGTTGTAATTGTGCCCACTACAGCATTAATCTTTGGGTGTAATATTTAACGAAAAATGTTCATTCAATTTAAATCAAGAATAAATTATTTCAACTCCATAAATGATCTAAATCTATAGAATTAAATGTTCTTATATTTTTGTTTTATTGGCAATAAATTATACCTATTCACAAATGTTATGTTCACATATAGGTAACTGTATGAATCAATGAAACTTACATACGAGTATTAAACATACGAGTATTAAACATACGAGTCATACGTTTTCTATTATGTATCTAATGCGCTGTCAACACATTTTCGCTAAATAGCACTTCAATGCCATCTTGTTTTGCAATATGATACACAAGTAACCATTAAGACAATTTAACAAATGCCTAGGTCGGCTAGGTTTATCATTCAAGGCCAACTTTGTTGTTGGAATCCACGTAACACACTATTTTTAGTTTACGCCAAAAAAACTGGGCTAGGTTTGTCGACCTCGCCACGTGATTTGACAATTGAATGGAAATCTTCGTGCGTAACAACTATACACGTTGAATTTAAAAAAAAAAAACTTTTTTTTTAAATACTAATACTTTTAAAAATGCTAATCTAGCATTAAAAACTACCTTGTGATAAAATAAATCTTATACTAATATTATAAAGCTGAAGAGTTTGTTTGTTTGGTTGAACGCGCTAATCTCAGGAACTACTGGTTCGAATTAAAAAATTCTTTTTTTGTTGGATAGTCAGTCCATTTATCGAGGAAGGCTTAGGCTATATAGCATTATGAAAACGGACGAAGTCGCGGGCACCAGCTAGTATATAATATAAAGATTTTTGAAAGAAGTATGTATGTCAAAAGTGGTCTTTTGAAAGAGAATACAACCTTGCTCTTCTGCAAGGACTGTCATTTATATAAACAACTAGCGGCCCGCCCCCGGCTTCGCCCGGGGTGTATTTTTTTACGTAAAAACCTTCCCTGATTCCCTGATTATCCCTCTATCCATGAGTAAAGACAGAATTAAATTCGGTCCAGCCGTTCTCGAGTTTTGCGCTTAGCAACACATTTAGGGATTCATTTTTATATTATAGATGTAACATAACCAAATGCCTTAAAAATGAAAGAATACAATTAACCTGAAAAGCAAGTGTACCTAATAATATTCTGTGTTGATACTTTTGTTTTGATAAATTTTGATTAGCTATATTTCTTGATAAGTATTATTATACTTTCTAATGTTTGCATTTAAATTTCGACTCAAAAGGAAAATGAAGTAATCCTTAGCAGAGATAATATTGACATTAATGCATCAATAGGCATAATATTCAACTATGTATTTAATTAATAATGATACATTTAGAATTCCAACTGCATTGCGTTAGCTTACAGTGTAACTCGGATTATGTATTCATAGGTTATAGACGAGCTATGTTTCTAAGAATGAATTGTTTTTAATGAATGCTATGTGTTATTAGTTAGATGCTATGTGAGATTTTTATTTACTAGTAACAGAATTGTTTACTTAAGCATTTCCTGCTCTAATAGAGCGTTTCTTTTTATCGGAGGTGTTTCATAATATAAACAAAACTACTTTTGTAACGTGATGTCTACATTCGTGAGCAAGTCATTATATTCTGAATCACTTTTGAATATAGTGTTAAAATATTATTTTTTTTATTTTAATCCTTTCATGCTTTAGCTATTGAGCGGTATAATTAAACTTTGAATGTAGATGATAGGTAGTAGCTACAGCATAAACTGATTTTGGTTATCAGTTTTTTGAATTGCATCCCCCCACTATGGGAACAAATTTCTTTAAATTAACAAATTTCTTTAAAATTAGTGAATTTCCTTAAAATTAGCAAATTTCTTTAAGTTAAAAGTAAAGTAAAAAAATTTGACGTAGGTATTTACGTCAAAAAATAGTTGAATTTTAATTTTTCAACTGAAGGCGAGATTTGAAATACGCATTAATGAAATTTAAATATTTTTCGACAAAATTCAAGGAAACAAACTTATGCTAACTTATTTCTCGAAACTGGCAACGTTCGTCCAACTACGAGTGGTAGTCATGTAAGGTTTCGTAGAATTTAAAAAATACCACATCCATAAATTTAAGCTTCTTTTTATAATGTTCAACTTAATAATGTTGTGGTAAAGTCTAAAATGTCTTGCATGACACGTAGGCGAGTTTCAATGAGAGAACGTTTAAGTACTCAGATTCGATATTTTCTACTGAACGCAATCTTGGTCTCACCTATTTGTTTAGAATAAACATATTATCAATGTTTATTATTGTCTTAGTTTTACGAAAGATAGTTGTTACTTGAATTGTCTTTTGATGCTTGAATAAGTAAAAAATAAGAAAAATTAATAATATTTGTTCACGCAAAGCAAAACATCTAATACTATGTTTTCCCGTAATAAACTTAATTATTATTTAGACTATTAATAGTAAATTATATAGCATATTAATAGCCAAAAAAGTGGGTTATATTGTGCTCTAATGTCTCGTCGAAACCAATTGAATCTTTTCCCTGATTACCTTATACATAGGTATATGTATATTTTTAGACAGACAGTCAAATATAATATATATTATATATGTACATTTTGGTACCTACTCCAAAGCTTTTTAAGCTAGTTATTTGTACAGAACGAAGTTCTATATTGAAATGTTCCAAATTTTTCAAAATTATTATTTTGATAATGTTTAACTTACACACTGTAAGTAGATAAAATATTTTTAATAGAATGAACTCGAACGGCTGTTATCCGACGAGATACTTATTATGACCAGTCCTGGTGATAGTGCATCAATCCGATCTTTATACTGAGTTCGTAAGCACAGTTGATATGCATGGAAATATGAAATTAATTGCTCTGTAGGTTAATATTTCCTCTCTAATGAGGTCGACTATAAAATCTGCGTACTTTCATAACAGTTTCTCTTATCACTCAAGCATAGTTTAGGTATATATATACCTACATATTTTATATACATTACTATATTTCATATATTTAAGTTTGTTTGAACACCAAAAAAGGAAGCGAATATAAATAAGTTTTGAGTAATTGTACTGTAAAATACTGCAAGAAAAAAAAAAAGAAAAAAAAAGCTGTGTAATTTATCATAACTACCAACCAAAAAACATCTGATTTTATTGCCAACCTTATAACATAAGCATATATTGCCAACTTAAAAATATTTAAATAGTTGTTTCTTTTTAATATTTTGTTTAGAAAAAAAATATATTATTTAATATTGAAATGTGAGAAATTGGTGGGTGATACTATATTTTTTATTTTTTTCGGAATCAATACACCAAATTACACAGAAGAGTTCATTGGCGTCAAATAATGTGACACGTAATACCTATATAGATAGCCTATGTTACTCGCTGATAATATGGCTTTCTATAGATGAAATAATTTTTAAAATCGGCTTAGTAGTTTTTGAGTTTATTCATTACAAACATACAAATCTTCTCTCTTTTTATAATATTAGTATAGATAGATATGTGCTTCCTCTTCATGGTAAATATTATTTTGTACAAAATTCACTGTCATGTATGTTAAATTACTTCATTTTCGATTATTCGTTTATCAGTCTTCCTAGACCATTTCCTAATAAAATATAAGTAAGTTATGGCATATACTTATACAGTTTCTTAGGCAATAGGTATCATTTGCACAGAGTAACACGCCAAGTTACTGCACCTAACATGCCAAGTTAATCATTAATCACAACAGCTTACTTGAGGGGAAAACCGACATAACTTACTTCTGCTTTGCAATTTTAATTC
The DNA here is from genome assembly GCA_936446665.2 of Synanthedon andrenaeformis. Lineage (NCBI taxonomy): Eukaryota > Metazoa > Arthropoda > Insecta > Lepidoptera > Sesiidae > Synanthedon > Synanthedon andrenaeformis. Next base: position 8,112,191 of record OW387785.2, read on the forward strand.
GTATCCTGTTAAACTTTAAATACCTATTTATTGCCCATTTATCGATAACATATTATTTGAATGTCACATTTTTCACTTGCGTTGCACCGGATGCATTAAACAATAGTTTGCAATAATAAACCTATTTGGTTATTCTGTTTTAACTCTTATTGATGTTACATTAAGGTCTAATATTTAACTTATGTCTCATTAGAAAATAAATGTGTTATTTTCTCTTATCTGATCACGTGTTATCAACTTGCAGACAATTTTACGCACAACATTCAGTACTTGGAATTTATTAGTCTAATAAGCACATTAAAAATCTCCGAACTGTTCACTTACAAATTCTTCTACGAAACTGTCTTAAGTACTAAATAGAAGATAAGAAGTTGTCTTGTTATTGTTTTGCTTTGTTGTTATCAAAAGAAGTTATTGTTAACAAGTAAATAAAGTTTAATTTTGTTTTTTATATATATTAAGATACTTATTCAATTATGTGAGTGAGACGTATTAGTCACCTAATATGTACGATAAAATATTAGGATTTTTTTTGCAATGTTCAAATTGCCTTTTCAAATCCTACTTCAGTTGTAGGCAAGTTATAAACTCATTAAGTGTAGGTACCTCTTAATATTTAGCAATGACTTTTTTATGTTAAGGATGACAGACAGGCTGACGGTCCACTTGATGGTAGGTGGCTACCGTCTAAAAAGTGATGAATGTCTACCAATTGAAGACATTCATCACTTTGGTTCTGTTTTTGACTATATTTTTGTGTCAAATGATATGTTTTCAAGGGAGTAAAAGTCTTATAGTAGTAGTACCTACAGTTTCTTTTGCAATACACAAAACTGTTCGAATAACTAGTTACCTTTTTTAGAGATTTAAATGGGTATAACCCAACGTAGGCATGTGATTAAGCAAGTGTCTCCCCGTAGACACAATATATTATGTGCATTTTTATTTGTAATGCTGCCTGTGTTACCTTGTCCTATGAATATATCAATATTTTAATAGCATCAACGCCTCACTTTGCATATTGTTTAGTGAATGTACTCATTCGTACAGAGTTAATTCAAAATTAACTGGAAATGTAATTAATATGTTTAACATGACTCAAAGTAATTGCGCGAGGAATTAACATGTCACGATTGTTAATGCAAGATGCAAATAAATTTAAAATAAGGTACATAAATGTCCAAACTAATTGGAAACTCGATGCCCGCAACTGCGATTGTTAAACGTGATCTGTTTTAAAAAACTTTTGAGCTCCTTTCCATTAAATGTACCCACCCTAAGAAACAAGTATTTGAAAAAAACAAATAGAACTCCTTTTTCTGCTGGAATATCAATTTCTAGTATTTTATTTGTTTAAAATTTATTTGTATAAATAATTCTACTTAATCTGATATAATGTATTTTTATCTATATCTATACATATTGCAAACTAAAGTCGTTGTCCACTCCTGTCTATTTCTCAGCTAATTTCTTCTTAACAACACAACAAATTTGGATGAGGTTTTCACTTTTAGAAAGAGCGATAAACGATAAAGGTTTGGTATATAAATCGCAGAATTCAGAATAAAAGTATATCCGTGGGAAGTCGAAGCGAGTCGCTAGTTTTTAAATAAAACCTAAAACTTTGGATTCCTTATTTCGGACAGTATTTAAATATTATATATCATATAATTATTTACCCACATTAAAAATTATTTACCTACTTTACTTTGCTGAGTAATAAGGGGGAAAATTAATGTTTACCAAGCATTTTAACAAAATATTGAAATAATTTATATACATACATTATTTTTATTATTTTAAATGTCGCCCAGTTACCTACTCTTTTTTATGTTAAGGTCGACATACAGGCTGACTGTCCACTTGATGGTAGGTTTCTACCGTCGCCTATAAGCAACGCCATAGGCGCTACAAGTGCGCTGCCGACCATAGAAAGATTAAATCAAATCAAATCAAATCAAAATCAAAATATTTATTTATCAATTAGGATTCTCAAGAAACTCTTATGATCGTCATTATAAATTTAAATTTACTAGGGTTTCGGAAAAAAAGCCAAGATGACGATCCTGAGAAGAAACTCCGAAAGAAACTCAGGATACTATTCTTTTTGTCATCTTTAAAATATAAAAATTACAATCAAGTACACTTAATACAAACATAAAGTCCATATACAATACTAAGCAAAACATAGTATGAGCTCCGGATCCAAGCTCTAAATCCAGGCTTCATTGTCTTTTAGTATAGCCTTTCGAGAGGGGTTTGGCTTTAATGACACCTTTAAATTTATTTATAGATCTCATCTCAGGCAGTTTATTATAAAACCGTATACATTGACCCATAAAAGAATTACTTATCTTGTGGAGTCGCGTCTTATGTAAACCTAAATTATTTTTGAACCTAGTATTTATATTGTGTACATCACATTTTTTATTAAATTGACTAATATTTTTATGCGCGTAAATTAAATTTTCATAAATATACTGAAATGTAACAGTTAAAATCTTTATTTCTTTGAACTTTTCTCTGAGAGAACACTGCGGATCTAGTTGATAGATAATCTGTGCATGCTAACGAGGGCATTAACGGGGCACTGCCACCTCAATAGGCACCTCAAAATAATGGGTCTCACCAGTACGGGAGAGTGTCGCTTCTGCCATGAGGCAGAAGAGACACCAATGCATATCCTGTGCGAGTGTGGCCCCTTTTTGCACAAGCGCAGTCACGTCCTAGGAAGCCACACAATGGCTTCTGAAGATGTGAGGAATGCCTCTATCAAAAAAGTACTACAGTTTCTAAACGCGGTAGGTATAGGTAGAGAGCTTTAGTTTACGTGGCGATCACAATATTTCAGCAATGGACGAAGTGATACTGGTTCTCTAGCAGACCAGAAATAGCCGCTAGGAAGATAATAATAATAATAGTTGATAGATGGCTCTAATGGCCCTTTTTTGTAAAATGAAAATAGTATTTATGTCCGCAGTGCTACCCCAAAGAAGAATCCTATAACACATTATACTGTGGAAGTAACTAAAATAGACAATCCTAGCTGTATCGACATCTGTTAGGCGTCGAATCTGTTTAACTGCATAAGCTGCAGAGCTAAGCCTTTTACTTAATTTCTCAATATGAGGACCCATTGACAACAGAACACATACCTACTGTTATTTCACGGTGGTATTCTGTAAGAGGGTGGTTACTGCCGCCAAACATCTGCCCAAAATGTCTGCGAAACGCACTACTTAATACAATCATAAGTCTCCGTTAATACAATCATAACATTTCAGACTTGGACATTTAACAAACAAAAAGGCAGCCAATGTGACTCAACACGTTGGAGAATGTATGGAGGCATTGTTCGACAGTCCGACGAACTTTCAAAGCTTACAGTTTATGTTCACAGCAAACGGTCCACGTTATGTTAATTCTGATACTGAAATTTCATCTAGCAGTTCTTCTCTACTTTATTTCACTCCTCGCCGATGAGTCGGAATGGTAATGCAAATGCTACGTTCGGGACAGTTTATTTTATTAAATTTGACGCTACATTCGTTAGAACGATCTATGAACTCGGTTAGAACGACATAAACAGGCAAATTTATGTACGCTACTTGTTAACATAGGATCTTGAAATGAATTTAACAATTGTGTAAAGGAGTTGGTAAATAAATATAGGCTAAATCGTACGCCTGCACAGTCCCGATAAGCAATTCCGTAATAGTTATGTGATTGCTTACAAAGGGATTAAATGAATACTAACAATTTATATCTCTATTAACGTAGTATTGTTTACACATCTGAGCGTACAGTTCAAACGGAGCTTGTGAAAACATTCGTGTTGAGATTAGAGGTGGACCTGGGCATCTACGCCAGTATAAATAGAGCTGCAAGCTCGCGTTTTAACAAAACTTTTTCGTTGAAAGAAAAATGTAGCATTATGTTTATTCGCGGATCAAGTTTGAGTGGACGCGTGCGGGCTGTGTTTACAGGCCGGCTCAGCGTTTCCGACCAGTTTGCATAACTTGAGGGTAGTCTCAATAAAAACAAATTGGCTCGCCGCGGTCTGTATTTCGCAGTTGCACACGTACGAGGAAGCCGGCGACAGGCTCGAAGGTGATTTACTGACATTCACGCTCGCGCTGGGTAAATAACCTATATGTGTTAACAAAACTGTAGGAAACTTCTTAGTTATTGACTTATACTACAACTAGCGACCTGCCTCGGCTTCGTACGGCTCAATAGTTCACAAATTCGAAAAATAAAACGTTCGGTTATTTATCATTGAATGTAGACCCAATAATAAATTCTATGGGTAGGTACACTTTGAAAATAACACTTGTAATAATAATAACAACTAAATTTTGCTTACAGTGACTATCCGTTTATTACGATCATAGGCGCGGAGTCCCATTTCAACTCGCGGTGTCCTGACAAGAAACTCTCTTGTTTTTCCAAGCAGCTGCACCACCGAACTTTCTAATATCTGTTGTAAATTCGGCAGATTAATTGCAACACCCTTTCTTGAGTCTTTAAGTTACAGTAGCCACCTACCACAAAGGTATAGCATAATAATTATTTTTATACCTAAATCTGCAACAAAATATCTACTAAAAAGCTTAGCGACCAGCATCTTTCCATTCACTCTGCGTTACACCTACTAGCGTGACGAGCATATCGTATTTATTATATCATAATTTACTATGTTGTTGTAAATGAATAAATAAGCTTGAAGTTTAGCTTAGGTGAGCTCTCCTTGCAACCGGCTCATGCGCATTAATCTGTCTGATAACATCGCCGCTGTAGCGCGCCAAGTAAATCTCTGATACCGATCTTGATATACAGCCTTTGGCGAAGGACCTTCCTCCTCTGCGAAGACACCTCGATTTTCTCCGATCGCACGATAGCCAACACACCCACAGGTGGAGGTCAAGAGGTTGAAATCATAACAATACATTTACGACCGCTTCACACTATTTAGTAGTTTCAAAACTCGCTCGTTAATTACATAAACTAAATATTACAATTAATTAACCGCGCTCCGTGTGAGTCAGAGAAACACCTACAACCGAGAAATAACTTTCCTTCATACATTGGACCCAATTAAGACGACATTTAAGTAATTTAATTGCAGCCGGCGAGCTCAGACCCAATCAGAAATATAGACAGAATTTTATGTAAGTACAACACAGTGATGCCGTGCCGGTTTTATAAACATGTGTGCATAGGCCATTTACTGTATTGTGATTTTGTGTTCCAAGCTATAACCTCATTTTTGTTTATTTATTTACATGTGAAATTTGATTCTATCCTGCTTATTATTTTTTGAAAACTGATTTTTACACCCTTTCACTACGCAATTCGGCATTTTCACTAGTAAATATTTTACTAAGGCTAGGCCTATTTTGATTGCATTTGTGTGCGTGTAACCGTGTATGTAGGTAGGTATGTACCTAGACGCGGCGAAGGCGTAGTTTTACCGGCTTCACTTGGAGCCCACAGGACTCTATCTTTAGTTTTTATTTCATCTGAGCCGGCGAGCAATTAAATCGAGATTTTTATTATAGACAAGTAATTGTTCAATACGGGAGTTTTTGACGCGCCTTTTGAATTCGCCGACCCGTTCCACTCTTTTTATAGAGCGCTTTGCAATTGCATTAATAATTAAAGGTTTTAATAGCTTCATCTACAGTTGTTAACGACATTCGCAATACCATTCTCATCGTCCTCTTACATGTATAATATGAATTATGAATTTAATCTATTCCGTACTCGTATTGCCTTGGTTTTATGGAGACGAAGCGTGGAAAATTGTAATCAAGGGGGCTTATTAACATCCTCACTGCCGCCCACGACGAATACATTAACATTTGTAGAAGAGAAAATTATACTTATAATTACGTGTCTATAACATACTTATGGACAGCCGTATATACTAAAGTTTGTTGCTACATTCACGACGTTTAATGTCAGAAATATTTAATGTTAAATTTGTTAATAAATATAATTAAGTTTTAAAACTGCTTATGAAACTTAGATATATGTTTTTCAAAATAAAGGTCATGTAAGACTATAAAATTTTGTTCATGAAAACAAGTTTTTTAAATCTCTTAGGTTTATTGTTTCATTGAAATATTTACAGGTTAATGGCTAGTTCAGGCTACTTGTTAATAATATTGTTAATTAATATCGCTAGTAATGCAGGGTAATAAATTAGGTAACTAAGTGTGAGAAATTTAAAAATCTTAAACTATTTAACCCTATCTACATATTGTTTTAGAATCCTTTATATTCTAAAAGACGTAGATACCTACTCTAAAATCGCTATTTTTTTATACTCTAATAATAATAATAACAATTTATTTGCTGAATATAGGTTACAATGGTTTTATAAAAGATATTTCTCGCTACATTCTACCCTTCGAGGGTGTGCAAATATAGAGATTGAGGGTGTCTAGATAGAGATTATAAAAATAACTGACTCATTAGAATTTAAAAACATATATGAGTATGGGTCCTTTAATTCTTAATGGAAAAAGGTTTACCGTTAATAGAACTGAATATTGCAAATAGTCTTAACTATCTAAAGGTTTCTATAAAACTCTAATTTTGATATGAAAGTGTTCAAATTTACTTCCATAGCGGGAGGCAATTCAGAAAACTGATGATAACGAAATCGGGAGATAGAGTTTGATGCTGTAGCTACATATCTGTCTCATACATCCAAAATTTTATTAATACACCATTCGATAGCTAAAGGATTAAAGAATGTGGCATATTCGAATCCGTTGATATACCTATACAATATAATACGCTTAAAGCAAATAGTAACGTGTAGCTTTCACGTCAAACACACGGCCGTGTCCAGTGTCTACGACACAGCCACACCCCTGTTTTTTATATAAAATTAATGTTACATCAAGGGTTTGACCAGCAGAGAGTTAAAAACGCGATTAGATAAGCACGTAACAGTTGAAACATTAAGATAAAAATAGTATGCAACGCTTACATCTGTACTCTCGCAATACACACACTTTGATAAATCGATAAAGTAAACCTTTTTATACATCAATGGAGCTACTACCTACGCGCATGCGTTCAACCGGCGAGCCCTTCATTTAGAACGAGGTTTTTTCGAGTAATACATACCGGTTCTTCTTTCTTATTCGCCGACCGGATAGAGAATGCGATAAATATCGCATGATTTGCAATCAACAAGCCGGTAAATTAGTCTTTGATATTCCCATAAAAATAATAGGCCGATAATGATCATCAATAGTCTTTACAAAATATGAATAGCTTTTATTTTCGTAAACCATTGATTTTTCAATTGAAAAACGACTGTTTTTAACTCGAACAAAGACATAAAAAAGGTTGGACAGAGTTTAGCTCATTAATAACTGAATGACAAGAATATGAATACGCAGAGAATTCTCATTGGTCAAGGGAACAAGATGGCGCTCAGTAGACTCACTATGATATAAAGGTGCTTCTGACACACATTTTTGATTTAGGTAATACAGTTTCAACGAATATTGTCTTGCAATACTATATTATATGGATGGCGCTTTTCTCGACGCACTTTTTGCTTGGTACAATTAACCCTATTCAGTCATTTCTTTTGGAAACTTACACAATTTATATACTTAATTATAAAATTGTTTGTACTGACTATCAACACACAGCCAAAGCCAAAACTATATTAGGTACTAAGTCTAGCAAGCCGAAGTTTGCAGTTTTATTTTATAACGGAGCATCTGCTAAGAAAATATTTCTGAAAATTTCAACTCCGTACGAAGCTGGAGGCGTGTCGCTAGTATTAGTATAGTATATACTTAGATATTCAGAATAAACCTTAAGGCCGGCGCACATTGGAGGACGGAACGCCAATTTCTTTAAATTTGTTCATAGTATTTTGTACCTTAATCGCTTTTAATATAATTTAAATTGCATTGTTCCGTAGCATAACTCTTAAAATTAAATTTGAATTATGGCAAAAATTTAAATACTCTGCTGTGCCGTCCTCCAATTCCCTAAGACAAAATAATGTTTTACAGAATTTGACTCCATTCTATATTTTTAATTTCTTATATTCCGTGTCCGTTACACTTTCGCACATAAAATGTACCTATAAAGTTAATGTAGGATAATTAATAAAAAGTCAACCAATGCGGTTAAGTCAGTGGATACGATTTGTACGATTTTCCCGACATCCCCTAAGTGGCGTAGGGAGACGCGGGTGCGTCTGACATTGAAGAAGTGCCAATAACAGAGTATAAGTAGCAGGGGCCGGTAGGAAAGGGCGTTACATTTGTACGAGATCGGAATAATTTCGTTAGTCCCGAACAGTGTTCTAAACAACGGATTACAATGCGGGAGGGGTACGCTACCAATGCGACGATATGTTATATTCCAATGTAGATATTGGTGGGAATGTTTCTATTTATGGCTCTACAACTTTTATGCCACTCGATGACGCATCGTTCTTATCATAACCTCTACTTTTCTTTTGACAATATTCACGACTTTCCACCTTGTTTTGTTGTTTTTTTTTTTAATGAAATACAAATTGTTATGAACAATTTTTCTTAAGGCACTCCTGACTTAAAAATCTTCGCATTGCCTATATGTCCCAATTTTGACGTCTTTAAATTTTCTTGAGGCAATTAAGAAAGATAACAGAATCGTAGCATACAGTATAATGCTGTAGCTCCATATCTATCCTCTTCATTCAAAATGTAAGTACTCGTAGGTACATTACTTGATAGCTATAGGATCAAAGATTTACTAAATATTACTTGTAACGTACACGTAAAACATATTCATGTGTTTTACTTGAATACAGCTGCACCCCATTTTATCAAAGTCAAACCTCTGTTCTGGGCAACAAAAATTTCCAAAATATTCAGAGACAATTACCTATGCTGGTAAGTGCTAAAACTGTACAGCTAGGTATTCTTAATTTTTTTTTTTAAGATTAAATTTTTCTACATTATTTGCACAATGTATGCACATGAACGTTACAGAAATAATACTTTTTAAAGGATAAAACAATTAAAGACTTTATTAATAAGTGTGCAGTTGCGTGAAACAGTGTAGCTTATTTACAAGCTTTATTTATTAAACGTTTTAGTCCAAGCATATTAACTTGGCTGGACATCGTAAATCATGCTCCAAACTTCGAAAGGTGGCTTAAGGGCGTTAGGATCGAAAAAGACATAATAGTAGCCATAAATTCTCCCCTAAAAACTGGACACCCTCGATGTATCTATACAAAAATGACCAGAATAAATTGGAATGGTAGTGTCAGTCGATAAAACATTCAGTTTATGGGGTGTCATATTTACATTCGGGACTCGACATGGGAATACGGACAGGCGTTTGTTTTACTCAAAGCTGTACTTACAATATGTTACTACTCTGTGGAATATCAACTAGATCTCTACGTAACTTGGTACCTACCTAATCTACATACAAAAAGGAATACACATTACCCGAATGTTCTTGTAACAAAATACATCTGAATTTTACTTTACCATTTTCATTACTTACATTCAAGCGTATTGCGAAGGTCTACTGATCAAATTGGAGGATTACTTTAATTAAACTGGGCGCTCTCCAGGGGTGCTAATCACTTAGAATTATTTTGGGATGCCGCCTATTGGCATAACCGAATTATTTACACCCTAACTTTTCGAAAAACACTACGATATTAGTTGCCACAGAGACTCAGGATGCGTTAAGAAAATTGGTATCAATTGGCAACAACATTATCCTACACTGTTTCACAAAGTGATGAGGTATCGAAGCTGGTATAGAGCATGCAAGTATTAGCATGTTTCGGACATTTAACATGTCCGAAACGTGTGTAATCTCCAGCTATAATTTATACGAAAGCGCGCGAGAACACCCCTTAAATGGTGGTTCAAGATTAGTCGGCGCAATTCCGCCACGTTACGGGAATAGTGATGCTACCAAATAAAATGTTTAGGGTCGTTTTGGCCGCCAACGAGCTAGCTCGCTCGCCCAAATGCCAATAGGCCTATTTCACCCCACGCCCCAAAGGGGAGTTATATGGCTACGAGGCCATCATAAATTGTTGGCCGCAAATTTGCAATCCTATCTTTTTCGGCCCGGTGAGGGAGCTTCCACATTAACATAACTGTTTGGTGGGCTGTTCACGATGTTTTTTATGAAAATGTGAGTAGATAACAAAGTATATACCTTCTTACTTTTGAGTGCAGAATCATTTTTAACTTTACATCTACCTACCTTCACTTTATTAGGCGAACCCACATTTTCTTCTTGCCTTTCAATAAATGCTGTAAAAACAGCGAAATCCGGAAAAACACAACTCATTAAATATACACTCCTAATTGCAAAACTTTAAGACATCAAAAATTAACCACACGACAATGTAATTAAACTTTTCTTCATCGAGTTAAATTAAATTTTAATTATAATAGCTGTGAGATGACTCAGACTCGAAGTAAAGAGACGCGATTTAATCACTAGAGTTATGGAGTAATGGGGGACAAGAGAGGAGTTTAGGGGAATATTAAACGCATTCTTGACTTACAAGAGGTCTATAATTAAGCTTAGTTATTTTCCGCTATATTATTTACAATTTATATGGGCTCTCCTCTAAGTACGAGAACGTGACTGGAATAGATATTAAGATATTTAATTGCTGTAATGGTATAATACATCTGCATACAGAAGCAATTATTCTTATGCAAAAATTGTTTTATATATATATATATATATATATATATATATATATATATATATTTACTCCAGTTATTAAGACAATATTATATTCACGAAGTAGATAACTTTGAAAACAAGTAGTATTTTGCTAATAAACATGATATTTTTTTACATCAAGGCATTTCAGAGCGGGCACGACCTTCAGCAATGAAGAAGACGACTCTTCTATCTATTCTTATGAATAGATAGATGAATAGATTCCATTAGAATGAAAGAATATTGTGTTTCTTTAAATTCTTGTATCCAAGTTACACATATTAGTTCCATTTTACTCATAGATATTAGTTAAGTTTTAGTAAATGAATTAATAACTCGGTTAGATAAATTATAAATGATTACCATAAAGAGCAAGATCGACATTAAAACAAGTACTTTAACTTAAATGCTTGCGAAATAACTACTGTTAAAGTGTACCAGGGCCTAGAATAAAGCAGTAAGTAAACTCGAAGATATTTAGATTGAATTTCAAATATCAATAAATGTAATAATGCGCATCTTCCTTGGCCATGTTACCTATTTTCTTATTTATTAAGAAATAGAAGATCAGCAGTGATTACTGTCCCATTTACATTTCCACTATCCAATATCTTAAGTTTTCTTGAAATAAATTAAAAATAAATCTGCGATAGGTAAGTACTTAACGTAATAGTAAATACTTAAAGCAATAATAAATAAATAATTATCTTATAATATTTTAAAGAAAGAACAACAATGTTAAAATATATTATATTGGGTCCAATATATATATAAATAAAAATTTATTTGTAGATGAGACTATTTACAAAATAAAAGACTGATTGAAATAAAGTATGTAATTTTGTTACAAATAAAAATTGAAACTTTTTATAGGAACTTACTGAAATTTCTCCTCAATGGTCGGCAGTTGCATTTGTATAATACGATTACGTCGATAGAAGGCCAGCGACTGCTTCTACCAACACCTCAAGTGAATTATGAATTATAGAGGTAACAACAATATGAAAACTGTCATCAAAACACCGTACGCAATAGTATCAACATGTAGTTCCTCTACTGACTTATTCACTGTTACTGTGCCACAACCGTAGCTGGAAACCTGACATCGTTTGTCGTTTATAGACACACTACACCCTTAGAATGGGGCTTTTGTAATTAAAACGCTTTAAACTGACGATTATGAAGTTTCAACTACCACGTTACCTACATAACTTAAACTCTTGAAAAGTTTTCGACGGCACACGTGGGGTTTCTTCAATATACCCACTTAATTAAATAGATACGTTGCTAAATAGGTTTACTATGGCAATTAGATTAAGTATTAAGAATATCTATTTAAAATTCTACCTAAATTTTAGTGTAAAACTAAATATGTATGTCTATGGTATTTTTTGATTGAAAGGGTATTGTGATTTTATAATTTTGTGATAGTAGTCTAACCACATATTGCATTTTTTTTTGGAACTCAATCACTCATGAATCAAGAAAATACATCGATACCAGACTCCATAAATGTCAAAAATTGTTTGTGTACAACATATACAATATTTTGGATTGGTATATTTAGATAATGGATTAATTATCACACGAAATATATTATATATACAAGGTTTTAATGATATTTTTAATAGTATTTCACAAGAACACTATAGTTTTCGTGTGGCATCTATGGCAAACGAAACTTTTTTTAAATAAGAATAGTGCATAAGTAACACGACAAATTATTATTTAGACTTATTTAAATTAATTTTTTTTGTAAACGGTAAATAATAATACGAATCGTACGCACTGATACGAAGAATGAGACCGTTATACCAATCTACATCTGAGCCCTTGGAGCCCGCATTAACTTTCAATTAAAACAATTTATACGTCCGCCAATAAGTGACAGAGTGGTCCGACACTGAGTTACTTGGCCATAAATTATATACTTTGAATTAATAAATGCACAATAGAGCGACTAACGAGCATCGTCGGCGGCGACCGCCTGCGTCGCCTACGAGCGAATTAAATTTGCATGTTGGTCGTTTCACCCCTTCAGTCACGGTTATTAGCAGGACGGCCATTTTGAACCGATGACCATAGGGTGAGCCAGCGGGATTACTTTGTACTTGATACGTTTACAAACATGGGTGTACTTACTATGTATACTTTAGGTACTAGGTATGTTAGGTATCTATACATTAATACTTAAAGCGAAAAATTAGGTTCTTTTTAAAGAAAAATGCGCGGACGAAGGAGTGTGAAGTTTGGTATAGATAAGGTTTATGTGGTAAGGTTTGAAGAAAGCTAATATTTTTATAATGATTTGCATTACAAATACATTAGTTTAATAAAATAATTAAAATGTGTGTTTGACACATGAAACACTCATTAATTGATATACTACGTTTGACACTAGTCTCTAGTGTTATTACTAAAAAAAAAAAAACATTAGTTACAGTTATTATGTTTAGCAACGGCAGGTCACAATGCGTTTCGCAGTTATTTACAGGTGGCTCGTCTGGCGGCAGTAACCACTCTCTTACAGGATACCACTGTGAAATAGCATAGCAGCACGTAAGGTGCGTTGTGAGTAAATAGTGAGTGTGTGCCAAAGTCTTCCTTGTGCATATCCATTATGCTGTAAAGGTCGATAGTACACGTGCCACAGATATGGCGTTAATAGACAAAGCCGATGATGGCATAGTCTTCAAGTGGATCGTCAACCTGCTTCTTAAAAAATGTTTATTAAGAATCGTTGGTTCGTTGTATTCAAAAGAAAAAAGGTTAGTATCGAACACAAAATATTACCTACCTTCTTTTAAATTACACGGGATTTTAAACAATTTATTTGCAACGATTTGTCTAAATATAATTGAAAAAAATTTAATGTTTGTACTGATTTTTAAAAATAGCGCCAAGAATGTTGTTACACTCATAAAGTGTATTTTCGGAAAAAAAAGTTAAAAAATTTATCAAATTCTATTGAAAATAAATTGAAGCCAAAAGGAATTGAATCTGACTTAAACTGCCTATAAACAAGTACTTTAAGCAATCGAAAACATATTATTCTGTACAACCGAAGTGGTGGAATACCTAAGTCAATTAGGTTATCAAAAATATATGTAAAACAGGATGAAAACATTTAATAAAGAAGAAGCTGGAAAAAAAGAGATTTTCGTATTTAATAACACTATCAGACAAAATGGCAGCGTTAGCAGATAAAAGCAGCCATTACCTACACATTGCGGTACATTAGGGAGTGCAGCTAGTAAAGAACATTCCGCTCATCTCACTATGAGAGGGGCGGCGCAAAATTATAAAATATAACACGTTCTTCCCTTTGTTTTTTAAAAAGGTATCATACCTTCATAGGGCGTGAGTATTCAAATTTTGAAACTCGGCAGGGGAGACTAATTCGATTTAAATTACGTTACGATATTGCGTTTCTGTTAAAATATTGCTGATATAAACAGGCGGGAGAGGGTTGGAATGAAATATTAGGAGCCTCTCAGGTTCACGGCTTAATTAGATTACCAATTTGATATTGGGTATCTATCTACTTTCATCTTTTCACTTAGACATAAGGTGCGTTTCCATGAAATTTTACTTAACAAGTATTGAGGTAATTTTTCTTTGAAAGAAAAAGACTAGTGCGAATATTCTTACCAATAGGTATTGGTAAGAAAATTCACATTCGTAGTAAATAGTTAATAAAAAAAACCTGTCCAACATTATTTTAACAAAAAAAAAACAGTTGTAAAAATCATGTTCAAAGTTCAAAGATTAATAGGTAAGCTTAGAAATCTTGAATTTGTTCTATTTGTATATATTTAAATTATATATACGAACCGGTAAATTTTAAATATTTTATTATAGCTATCTATTTATATTATCTATATCTATTTTAGAAAGTTATTATATTACCTATTATATTATATAATTACAACTAAGCGATTTAAACTGGACGCCATCCAAGTGATTAGGATAATTTAGGTCTAACTTTATGTATTTTTTTTACCTATAATTCTATAATTCGTGTGAAACAGTGTATTCTAATCACAACCATTTATAAAGTCTTGGAAAAATATTAGGTAAATTGCAACATCAGATATGTTCATGATATTTAGGTATGAAAACGTTTATCCATCCACGAGTTTCAACCTTTATATGAAAAGTTTGTGCACAAGATACTTTTATCTCAACACGTCTGCATGTATTTATAAGACAGGTGCATATTTTATTAGCTTTCGAACATAAAACAAACACATAAAAACTATCACTCCAACGCCCGAACAAGTCCGTACACAAATCTTATTCGCAATAAACGAGTCGGAACGAAACGGGACCGTTAATAAAGATATAATAATAAATATCCCGGGAAAACCTTTCGGGATTCGAATTAAAGTGAGGGTAGGAAAATTGCGGGGATCCCTAAGGAGACGGAGCAACAGCTGCGAAGCCTAATGTCCTATCTATTTATCTGCGAACGGGAAAATATTCTCCATACATAAAAAATCTTACGTTACGTGGGCATTTACCGAATATGCTGAATTTCGTGTTAGTAGTATATATTCTTAATTTTTATAATATATATATCACTTCATTATCATCAATTTTACGTAGAAAACTGATAGCTAATCTAGAACGCGTAGAAAATTGCGAACTCACTTTTGTTTTAAACAGAAATATAAACTCATACTTAAGCATTTTTGAATAGATAAGTAGTTCGGTTTATTTAAATCGTTAATAAAATGGACTATAAACTATAATAAAATTAAACCATGAACTATACACAGTAAAAGTACATATTTGTTTTTTTCAATAGACTTCTTTGTCTTTTTAGTGTACCTATAGTTTATTTATGAATAGACCTCTTGTAAAATTGGTTTTACAAGGCTAAAATTACACAATCTACTCTATTTACATAATCGTAATATTAAAACGAAATCACAATACGCGTTTGTATGTCATTTTTTTTTATTAAACAAAGGATTTTTATTGCTTTAGAATTGTTTTTTGTTTGGAAAATTTCTTATAATACGTAATATGAAATATGTAATTTTATTAATAAGAAAAACTACATATTAAGTATTAAGGTGATTTGGTATTTTTTAATTATTTAACTCAATAACAAGACGTGGTTTTACACGCGTCCTGTTGTTTTTTGTTGAGTGAGAAATGCCAAAGCTATCCACAGCTTGTCTTTTATCTTTTTATCACATAAAACTTGTTGTATTGTTTATGCTTATTTAATACTCCTAATAAAATATGATTAAGTTGATTAAATGAATATGGATACTTTAATGCGACCGTGTCGACAAGTTGCTAGCAATACCTATATTAATTTGTTAACAATATAAGCGAGTTTGATTGTTAATTTATGAATTACTTACTTGGAACAATATTTTAAATATCAATAGGTTTTTATAGAGAAATGAAACAAGAACCTCTTTCATAGTCGTACTGTTGTTTTGCAAAAATTTAAAGTTTTTGGTTTCGTATTACGTGCCAATTTCAATGACAGATTTTAATAAACATACATCGAATTAAATCCGGTATTTTATAATTTATTGGCCATAAAAATGATTCAAAGCACAAAACGAATTAATAGAATGTTATAGTTCGTATACTGTACAGTGACGTTGCGTAAGACGATGACAATCTCTGTTTTATGGTGGAGAGACCTCGTAAATGTCTATTAATATGAATGGCTTCCAATTACTTTTATGATTCGCGTTTTGTTGAAAGCAGTTCTAAAAAAAGTTTACGATCTTCCGCGCCCTTGGTCTGTTTGATTTTATGATTCGACTGAGGGTGTGAGGCTTTGAAGACCAGACAAAGAGTGGACAATCGCGTACAGATGGGGGCAGATGACGAAGCTATGACTAGGTCTCGCCTGCTTTTAGTTTAGAATTGAATCAATAGAAGTCTGATGAACTTTAAAGTCTGGCTTTAGTTAATACTTGGATTCCATTTTCGATTTGAAAGGCAGATGGAACACGTTTTGAATACCTGAACAGTTTTTTAAGCACTAATACCTACATTACGAGTATTCGTGCAGTCGCACTTACGTCTATTAGTGATTCGCTGTATAAATACTCTCTTTTTACGATTAAAAATAAATTATAGCGTCCCCTTTTGTACAAAGCAATTAAAGGTGTTTGATTTAAAAGTATATTAAATATGTACAAGCATGTGTTTTGAGTAATTGTTTAAAATATACCGACTACTTGGTGTAGTGGTTCCTTCTGTTTGTACATTTCATAAAAATGTATTATGACATAAATAATCGTCATGGGTAAAATTCTTAAAAAACTAAGAATAATCCATCACCTGATTGTATGAAAGAGCTGCAGATAAATTATTTTATACTGATTTATTTATAGCAACCTAATAGCATATAATAATTCACAAATAAAATTTAAAAATATACTAAGCCTATTGTATTACTCTATATTATGCTAGCTGTTGCACGCGACTTCGCCCGCGTAACTTTATAAAATATAACCTAATATGTTACTCGCTGATAACGTAGCTATCTATAGGTGAAAGAATTTTTAAAATCGGTCCAGTAGTTTTGGAGTTTATTCATTACAAACATACAAATCTGTTTATAACATTAGTATAGATATAGATTTAGGGCCAGTTTTATAAACGACATATACCTTTTTCCCGTTCGTTACAGTGCTGGTAAGCGAACAGTTAACGGTCCGTCAATAACGTTTACTGACGGTGATTCTATAAAAGAAATTAAACATTCGGTAGCTATCAGTAAAAATACGCCGAATTTTATGAATATTGTCGATGGTTTCGTTGTAGTCTGTCAAGAACTGTCAAGTGTCGCGTCACAAACACATTTATTTACAAAAATAACAAAATAAACTATACGTAAGATAAACCGACCCTATCATAGTCAGTAACGAACCAGTAAACGATAGCTGTCAAATTATACTGTTGACTAACGAACAGTTGTTTATAGTACACTATATTATACTATTAGATCATTTTTTCGTCTATTTGATATAAAATTTAACTAACGGATCGTTATAAAACTGGCCCTTAGACTTTTGTCGTAGCTGAGTTTGATTAAAAATAAGGTGTTCAGTATGTATCTAAAATTAGGCGTTAAAAAATCAATTGCGATGCTGTTGATATTAAAAATCGTTCACATAATTTAAGTAAGTACGTTTTAAACATTAACAATATATTATCTTCCTTCTGTGTATGTATATTTCCATTAATGCTCCCGAATGCGTCGATGAAGCAATTATGAGTTTACATGCATGCACCTTGTGAGGAGGTGAGCGATTTTATGCCGTTTAAAATTTATATTTATTACTTCAATTAAACTCTTTAATAAAATTTTGCCCCATTTAATTTCTTTTATTCCTTTAAAGACACTTAAACGTTAAATGTGATAACATTTAAAACTGCAATAACGATCTCAAAACTATTAATTTGAACTATGGAAACTCCACTAGTGTGGTTTTCATTCATTGTTATTTCATTTATGGCAAAAATGCCATAAATATTCTATTTTTTTATTGTTAAGGTCGACGGAAGACAGGCTGACGGTCCAGCAATTTCTCGATTTTCTTGTCCTATCCCTATTCTTTCTCGTCTCAAATTAGGCCAATTTTCCCTACGCACTAGAATAGTGACTATTTTGAAAAGTTTTCATTTCATAGATGTTGTTGTCAGTAATTTAATCCGAAACCCTAGAGTCAGATGTTATTTTGTTTAGAATGTTTAGTTTATTTTACGGCCTTAAAAGGATTTAAAAAAATACCTGTCATAAAATTAATTGCATAGTAAATTAAAAAAATAATTACATATGTATAGTTTCGCATATTGTGTCAATACGCGTACAATGAAGGTTTTCATTCATTGAAAAAGAGCGCTTCCTCGATTTGAAATACTATGGGCCGATATTAAAGTGGGAACTTCCTCTTGTGTGTGCCAGCAAGCGAAGCGTCTATCACATGATATGGCCCGCTCAATGCGTCTTATTACACTTTTATCGGTCGTATCGCTCATAAAATGCTAATGAACGAGCGCTTCGGACCAAACATCCGAGCTCAAGATTCGAATGACGATATAAAACGTAACCTGAAGTCGACACTTCGCTGGAAACCCAATCGTAATCGGTCTATGTGCTTTCAAAACAACGCGCGTAACTCGACCGTATGAATGCCCGCTAAGATAGCGCCTTGTTTTTAAAAGCTCTTTTATTGTGCGAGTGATATTAACAAGGCTATGTACAGATGCCAGCGAACACACGCCACATTCAACCCTATTACGAAAGCGATAGAATAACATTTCACTAAATTAAACTTCAACAATGGATACATGTATGTATCCGCGCTAAATATTAACGTGATTCATGACTTCATAACCGCTGATTAAATTCTTTTTTTTTAACAACAGACCATGGCAGTTATGAGACGCTAATTTGAAAATATGGAACGTTTAAGTGGGCGTAATATCTATAAGAACGATCAGCTGCCGGAAAATATTTTTGATAAATATTAAATTAAGTATTATTGTCGTCAATATTACACCTGGGTAATATTGATGTAAATATTTTCAAGGCATTGAAATATATACGTAATTACAAAAATATGTAAGTAGTTTATGTTGAGTAAATTAATATTGTTGAGTATCTTAATAGATACTTATGTTATATACGACTGTCACTACTAATTTCAATTTATTAAAATAAAAAAAATGCTCACATAACTTCGTCCTACATCCATTTTTAACCGCGAAAACAAAATGGACACCAGTCACCGACGCATTTAATTTTTATTTTGATTAAAATAACTGATTATTTCTTAGTAAGTTTTGACACTTTTCAATTATTGTAATGATCTAGGTATATTATTCGGAATTATATTTACAAAATATATAACAGCCTACATCCAGCATTGTCCTACGGCTGAGATGAAGCGCTGCCGATTCTAAAAGAAAGTTTTCTTACATGTCTTAGGTATACTCACGCACCGATTACATAATCACAAGTGCTGTTATCTGCGAGCTAACTGTGGTTAAGCGTACTGTGGTGCTTAGTTTTTTGATTAAAGAACGCAGTATTCTCTGTAACTATTAAAATATATAGAGATAGATGTCTCAATGTATTGTCTCGGGTTTTTGTTACCTGCGTCCAGTTGGATACTGATATTTTAGTATTTTTTTGGTCTCATTTTGTGACCTTCTCATTTGAAACTTTATCCTCAATATCTAAATTACGTTTTGAGTCTAATGTAGGTAATTTAAGTAGTGGCAAGTCATACTGCGTTTAGCAATAATTTGGGAAGCTCTTCTGGCGGTAGTACCGCCTTACAGAAGATCACCGTGAAATACTCGTAAGACGTGTGCTGTTGTGTTTCAATGAGTGAGTAAGGGATGCCAGAGCCCTTTTTCTATTCCCTTAACCCTACTATAGTCGGCAGGGCACTTCCAACACAGGTGTTGTTAGGTAGCCGCCTAACATCAAGTGAATCGTCAGCCTGTCTGTCAACATTAACATTAAAGAAAAATCTCAAGTGAATATTATTTTAGTTAATGTTAACATTTATCCAATGTAAACGCACTAAACAAGCAATAGTGCTATTCAAACATCCACTAAAGCTCATCGAACAACATTTTAGTTATTTCTAAATGGTACGCGACACATAATAACACGCCGTAATATTTTTTTAGTTATGCCGTCTCAAGAACGTTAACTGTGAGTGATGGTGTCACATTTAAAAATAAAATGGTTTTCTACGTCACGATGAGAATAAATGGCCACTTCACAATATATTATTAAAATAACGCTGTCTAAGCTACATTGGGTGCCTCGGCATGCGGCTTATCTACAAACGCATACTCACAAATAATAATAGGAAATGAAGTGCGTACTTAGCGGTATAATTTGAAGTCTCAAACATCCTGTTGTTGTATTAACACGTGTGCTCTAATATATCAAATATCTATTGACAAGTGTAATTTAATGCTACCCAAGCTAAAAATGTGAGATGTTTATTTCCGAGATATTCTTTTACAGCAATTACTTTTATAAACCACTAAAAATTCGTTCCATAATTCGATGGAGGAGGTCTGTTTATATTCATTTATAATTAGCAGAAAATGCATCTGGACGAAGCTCGCTAGTTTTTGTGATAAAATATACCCATCGTAGGTATTAATGTACAATTATAGGTAAAGGCATACTCTTATTATCATTTTATGTAATTTGATTATCTAACTAAGAGAACCAATTAAAATGAAATTCCAAATACCCAAACAGTAGTACTAAAATAATTATTTCCAATTATCAGATAAAAATCAAAGTTTAAGTTTAAAATCAAATGCTAAGCTTAAATTTATAGAGCCAATAATATAAGTATTCGGCCTTACGAAAATATTTTTGAAATGTTTGAGATTTCCTTTGTACAAAAAAAACACTGTCCTCTTTTCGAGTTCCAAATTTAAAAATATCAAGCAAAAAGTTCTTAATTAAAATATCAGAGGCAAAGTGAATTAATCCTGACTGCGGTGGGCGGCAGACCGAGTGCATTTATTTATTTGTGTCGCCAACGTATATATTTGAGACGTAGCTTTGGAGGGAAATCCACACTGATTTTTTTTAACAATTCACAAGGAAAGAACGCTTTAACTCTATGCGAAAAGAGTCTAGGTTAGAATGGAAAATTGTCAGTATTTGTGTCGTTTTTCCATTTTCAGTCGAATGCACATCCTGTGCAGACTTCGTGTAATTACGTCTCTGGGATTCGGTGTTTGGACGCAATATAATTATAACTTGTGCGAGCATGTGTCGTTCTGTGTTTTTTTAGACTGTATAATGACAGTTTCAGTTGAATCTCACCGAGATTTTATAAAAAACATATCTTTAGTTCTCATTCTAAACGACAAGTTCGTTTAGAATGAGAATTGAAACTATTAAGTACTATCTATTTACACATTTCTTAATAAGTATTAGAAAATTCAGGTTAGTATTATATAATACTAGCGAACCGCTCCTGGCTTCGTACAGGTACAATTTTATCTGCAAAATATAATGTAGAAACCTCGTTTCTTAATGCTATTTCCATAAGTGAAAACCGCATAAAAATCCATGCCGTAGTTTTAAAAGTTCATCGCGAACATACATACAGACATATAGACAGACGGACGCGGTGGGGATTTCGTTTTATAATATGAAAGGATTTATATCAGATCAATAATATCAACCTAAACCAATGAAACCATTCCTTATTTTTACAGTCATGTATCTAGCTTAGTTAAAAAAAATACTTATAGGTACAGTACCTACCTGATTATGTATATTCTAAATATTTCTATATTACCTACTCATTATTATAGCATTATTATAGCATATGAAACGATACGTGGGATATTTGCGTCGTGAGTTCTTCGCTTCGCTCATTCTGAATGTAAAGCGCTGAGGAACCTCGTGCATACAAACTCGTTTACCGGCTACTGAGAACGCGTTTGTGGCACTTTATGACATACGACAATGATCTATACACGTGGAGATAACCTTTTAAAAGTAAAAAAGGATTTCTTATTGTTTGCATTATGCTTGTTAATGGTTAAAACGGGTATCTGCCTTCTTACTTAGGTGTCGCGTTTGTTCTTGGTGAACTCCATAGGTTTACCTACCTACTAATAAATAAAATTAAAGTTTTTTAATTACAAATTTTTTTTTATTAAATGCATATCTTAATACATATATATACTTTGATACAATACTTTTAACAAAAAAACCATTTTTAATGTTTTTTAATGTTTTTTAATTGCGGCCGGGTTCAGCTAGTTTTTAAATACCTGAGTTTCTGAGTTTTTGAGCTAGATTTATTAGTTATTTAGTTGCAACTTTATTTAGTTGCACAATTACCCAATATAATTAACTAAGTACATTACAAATGACCTATTTTATAGAGAACACTATCTTTCCTCGCTTCGGGACAGTAGATAAATTGATTTTGAACCATTTACAGGTTTGTTTAGTATTTATCAGTTGTTTGCCAATCTATTTAGTATTTAAAACGTTAATTACTAACACGTCAATATGACCGCACCTTATAGCAGTTGTGCAACTGCTCTTGATATTAATAAATACCAACATGACGTTATTTTAACCACTAGCTAAAAAACGAGCGCAAGCGGCCTGCTTGATAGGAAATACTCCTTATTTCTTTCATGTTTCATACTTTTACAGTACGTTTATCGCCATACAGTATATTCGTATGTTCCTCTCGTACCTTACTTAGATAGGGATATTCAATAGGGTGCATTGTCCATGTCCAACTAATCCAATGTAGTTGGCAAGAAAATTCTGGCGGGAATCCAAAACGATATCCGGTTGATCTAAAATATTATAGTAATTCTAAAATACAATTTGTAGGATAACTTCAATATACTATCTGCAGTATCAATATGTTACGTACACGCATGAATGAAATTAATATACAGTTGGTTTATTGCTTGGTTCCTGCGATACCTACTAGCACTAATAAGAGGTGTGGCCCGTAGAGTATTCGGTATATATTTTGTAAAAATATGAAATAGGTAAATAAATATTATAGAAATCATCTATAAACTAATTTATAGATATCCATTTATAGACCAATTATCACACAAAAATATGTGACCATTTAAAATATACATTTTAAATTATAATTATAAATTATAAGTAGATATTGTTAATATCCAAGACTTTTCTGTTATTAATACCGACTTTAAACAATACAATATTTATAAAAGAACATTATTAAAAACATTTATATAAAGTATTATTTATAGTATTAATTATCAGTATATATGTATATACATTTTAGAGACCTTTTCATTTAGCTATTTAAAGTTATGACTTCGCAGTAACCCATCTTATCGAATTTATTTTATACTTTTTATACTTCTAAACGGTCAAAGCCACAGCACAAGTCAGAAAGAAATAGATAAAGACAGGTACCTACTTAGATAGTAAGAAATATGAAAGGACAGAACTTCTTCCTATTATACTTCTCAATATTTCTATCTACTTCATATAACATTAAACTTATAAAATAGGTGTTTTAGATAAATGATAAAACACATACATTCAATAAGATTAATATTAATATACTAACTATGCAAATGGTATTATATTTACATAAAACAAACGATAAATGAAAACATTGAGACTAATTAAATCGAACATTATGTGTCGTTCTAGATATCATTTGACCTATTTATCATGAATAAAGTCATCAATTTCAATAATAGTGGCCATTATGTGCACAACGTGTAGTAGTTTTGTACAATAAATGAGTTTTTACTGCTTTAGTGATTATTTTCAGTGATCTCTGACTAAAAATAACCTCCTTACGAAATTTAATAAATAATTTAATTTTTTAAATATCTAAGTAGCTACATAATAAAAATTGTAGACAATTAACTGATTTTTTATATATAATAATTATTATAACTTTATAAGTATACCTACCAACCTAGTTTAAAAAAGCCCCATCAAATTAATCCCTTTTCTACAAACATAACTCTTTTACTGGCTACAGTTATTTTCTAGAAAGAAGAAGCTGATACAACATTCTTCAATTCATACAAAAAATATGTACAAATACAAAAAAGAATCTTAAAAATATTCAGAAAAAGAAAATGTTCAGTTATTATAATGAAAAGATGAACTGTTATTTTCTTCCTATAACGATCATAATTATGAAAAAAATGAATGTCGTATTGTCGTCGGTTGAATAATAGTAAATTTTATTAAAATTATTATTAAGCAGTGACGTCATAGAGGCGCGCCACTACGGATCAAAGATTGCGATTCAAGGGTTTCAACTCGCTGCTGCCGCACATATCACATAATGCTCCTGCACATCAATATGAGTTAGGGATGTCTACATTACTTTTATCTTTATTTTCTACTATCATCCTTTTTATTTTCTTTCGGAGGATAGACATAATTAGAAAAGTGAAACACTTATCAACATCAAAATAGATCGCCATAAGAGTAGGCTGATACTTTCTACCAATACTATAAATGCGAAGGATGTATGAATTTTTGTTATTCTTTCACGCCAAACAGGCTGAACGAATTAGGATGAAATTTGGCACACAGATAGTTTATTACCTGGATTAACATATAGGATACTTTCTATCCTGAAATATGTAGAGTTCCCGAGAGATCGTCTATTCTCATTAAACTCTATATAATTAAGCGTTCTGCAAGCAAGGCCTTCCAAACAAGTCTTTATTTAATAAATATAAAAACGCAACTTAAGTAGGTTATGAACAACCCTACACCTAAGCCAATGTCCTTTTCGCAGCGGAGACAGAACAACATTGTGATGATTTAAATGGCGGCACTTACAATGAGCAAAAATAGTCCCTTCCTTTCCGAGTTAAACAAGATTGAAATATTACACACATTTGCCAATGTAAATAGTCGTATATATGCGCACTTAAACACCTCTTTCCTACAATCATTTATTTCTTTACACATTTCACTCAACTTAGATTGTATTTTAGAGACAATTTAATAGATTTAAAATACGAAATTTTGTTTTTACTACGCGCCCTGGTTACGTGCTATTGCAAATTGAGCCAGTGGAGACAGTATTACCCTGTTGAAAGTTTTAAACTCTTTATAACGAACTATCTGGTGCCTGCGTTTAAAATGTTATATAGCCCAAAGCCTTCCTCGATAAATGGACTATCCTCTGAACCTTTAACAATTGGCCCTGTTTGTTTATTGTACTTTTTGTTAAACCACAACAACATTGCTTCATCTGAATTTTACAGATTTGGACATTTATTTTTTTGTGGACACACGTTGGAGTTCTGAACGACGTTATAAAAAGTTTACATTGTATATTACTAATTATCCCTAATATTGTTATATGTCCTTCTGAAATAATGTACCTATTTCTTAATAGATGCTGTGGTTCAGAAGATTACACTCTACTTACAAAATCTGCGCTCTCTATATATACTTATATATAATGTTAGTGTAGGTAGGTATATATTTTAATAAATTCTTACATTGTTGCGTTAATTAAAACCCATTGGGTTAAATTAATAGCCATTAACGCAACGGGGTTACACAATGTAAAGTAATGTAGATATACTAAGTAAGTGTTAACATTGATATAATTAAGAGCGACCTTGTCTTTTTATCTACCGTGTGTTTATTATAACATATTGCAATAATTTTTACAATCTTGGGACTGATCGACAGAGTAGGTATCAAACAAAAAGGAGTAATTGATTTCTTAAAATAATATACATTATTATATTTTAAAACATTTTATTACTTTTAATTATAGTCTATAATTACCTGTCCGTTTTAAATAACTAATCGAGACGTGGTTCATAATGGTCATAAATAATAATAATAGGTAATAATCATAATAATATAAATGCGAAAGTTTGTAAGGATACATAATATCATATATATATATATATATAAATCTCGTGTCACGATGTATGTTCGCGATAAACTCCGAAACTACTGAACCGACTTTGATCAAACTTCATAAGTATCTGTTATTTGGTCCAACTTAAAAGATAGGATATAGTTTATATCTCATTTTGTTTATTATTATTTTTTAAATTATATAATATTATTAACATATCTGTTGATACCTATTCAATCCAGCAATTATTTATCTGTGAGTTCCAAAAGATTCTAACAGATGGCGATGTAAGGTAATTTTATCAGCTGGATTGAGTAAAAAAATTGCACCCGCGCGAAGCCGGGAGCGGGGCCACTAGTATACCTATATGGATGTTTGTTACTCTTTTACGCAACCATAAATGTGCAATCATAAATTAGTCTTATTATAATATTACTAGCTTTTGCCTAAGTTTTGTCTGCATGTCCTCATAAAGTATAACTATGTAGGTATATATTCTGAATATATGAATAAAAGATTTGTTTATTCTTAAATCATTTCGTTTTCAGGTTAAAAATAAAAATCAACTATTAAAACATAATGCACAATTCAAAATCGACGTTTAGGCAAATAACAATTTCTCAATCCGTGTGTGTCAGTATTTGTAGGTATTTTAAAGGACCCAACACATAATTCTTATATCAATATCATGAATAAAATCTAGGAGGCACTCTATTTTCTTTAATAAAACGACTGAACTCGGTACATGTACATCTTGACCACAAATCTCTCGACCGTCTCAGGCTTACCCGTTCCATAAATAACCTTCTTACCGGACAAAATTCTGTTATAATTCACAATCAGACCCTTTACCGGGCGCTGCATTAATCAAATACATATACGAACAGGTTTATACAAAGGCGGGCCAAGCTAAATAAAATAATAAATAAGCGGCGGCTTTTCGAGATTTATTTCGGAGAAAAAAAGCGACAAGGTAAGAGCCGGGTCTTGTCGCTGCAAGTTTATAGGCGGGCAGGCGTTCGTATCGCCCTGTAGGTACCCACTGTCTCCCTCTAATTAACGCTACACTGCTCCTCCGAGATATATTGGGTTTGTGTCTGCTCGTAACATACTTTTTCGTTTACTTTAATGCTAACACAAACGATTGTCTCGTGTCCAATTTATTTTGCTTTTAAGAAAAAAAATTAGAGCTAACACTTTGAGCGACTACGATTTGATAATTACTAATTAGATTAATAACAGTAGTATTAATCTAGTCCCTAGTAGTAAGATGGCGGAACAGCCTGCCTGCCGAAATTTCAAAAATCTTCTAATAATATAAAAATAAGTAGGTCCTCTGGTGAAGATTATATCACAGCCCGCAGTTTCTAAATTTTTTATAGATATTTCATGATCTTTTGATAGACCTAATATACCTAGATGATTTCGTATTAACATCTTTTGATAGATAATAATAACTTCCGTTAACATTAATATTTGGTGTTCTTTAAGTCAAAAGAACGTTGTGTAGTAATCCCAAATTAATCACTAGAGGTGTCTGCGATCTGCCACCGTATTGTATTATACTAACTATAGATAAAAAAAATCAAGTTACTTTAGACAACCCCTTCCAAAAAAAATATTGAAAAAAATTTTTTGACAAAATTTATTCCATATAAAACAATGATAATCCACCCTATAAACTAACATGAGAGGATCAAATTATCAAAAAATGCCATTACAGGTATACCTACACACATCACGGCAGACAAACCTCCCCATGACAACAATACTACCAAGAATAATGGAAGCCAGCTGACGGGAGGTGCCTTAACGCGCGTTGTCATGGCGACCATACGAAGGGTGGTTAACCTGCCTCGGTAACATATCACCAACCCCGACAACAAAAAAAAACTAAGGGGATCCCCATTGCATTCCGAATTAGCTTCTATGACCTAAAGCATTAGGGTCACAATACATGCGTGAACAAATATCACATAAGACCTTTTTCTTCTTTCATTTTATTGGGCTGCATGTATTGTGTTTTGGGTTCCATCTTTACTTTTTAAAATTAGAATAACCTCTCCTGTCTCTTTCTAGCTCATCACATTATCTATATGTCTTACACTCTAACCGCACTTATAATTATTCCATTCTCTATTTATGACTTTTTAAATAGTTTTTAAGTTTTTGTTGAAATGAGTAAATGTTACTGCGGCAGTAAAAATGCAGTTTTAGTAATTTATCGTTCGTATAAATGTGGTAGCAGAATTACCATCCACTTGATTTATATACATTTTGTTGCATATTTTTAATTACAAAGAAACGTTTGAAGAGATTTATATCAAAGCGAGTACCCACTTTGCCAACCTTTTAAAATTATGGTTAAGGTATAAAAACATACCGAATTCAGTTTTGAGAGCGTTAATAAATTACAAATAATATGTTATCGTCAGTCATGTTATTTATTTATTTTTTTGCTTTTTTGCTTTACATGCAAGTGAGGATGTTATCGAAACACTTTTAATACAATTAACTTCTACGCAATGTTGACCGCAAGTCGAGGACATTTTGACCGTAAAGAATATTTCTATAAATTTTATTTATTTCCACATCCTTCGTTAAAATGAAAATGAATAATCAATATAGCTTTTAGAAAAAATTAGAAATCAATTTAGTATTTTTTATTAATATTTTTAGTCTTATTTCTTAATTAATAAATCTATTTTAATGTAAACTATATAATTTAGATTTTTTACATATAATTTATAAGACATAAAATATAAAATGAAAAGTCAAAACACTCATTTTATAGTCTTTTGTTACTAACAATATTTTTTTAATATTTTTAATTAAAATGATGATACTACACTATTTTAAGTATATTTAACTTGTGTGATAAGCAAAATAATTAATTACATACGAAATATTAAAACGTAAATTAGTAAATTCAAAACAACCAACACTATAAAGTACATAACATTAAAATTAATGCTAGGTAAATAAATTTAGTCCTACGATTTCATCAAAATATATACAAAAAATAAATATTATTGGATTTTGCATAGAAATCATCCATACCTAAAGTGATTATCGATCCATTAGGTTTATCTGTGCTTATACATATTTTTAATGTGCTCAATCGTTTACCTCAAGCCCGGCCTACACAGTCGGGCATTCCAAGACACGCAGCCCGCTCTGGGCCGCTATCAATTTTATACCCGACAGAAAGGTTATTTATCTTGTCTTATTTATTGGCTGACTCCAAAACCTGTCTTGAGACCCGATCGCTTTGTACGAACTCGGCATTTACCTGTCTATGTGGACGTATTTTTACATGCATGTGTATAGGAGACGTGAGAAACATCGCGATCAATGTAAAATACCTTATTTGAGTTAAATCGTGCGTTACAATTGCCTCGGGACATAATGATAACAGAGTTTTAGTCGTTCGATTCATCTTTTAAAGGGTTAACTTTCACGAAATTCCACAAAAGTTTCGTAAGAAGCAACAAAGGAACTACCTCACAATGAGAATTAGAAAGTTGCGCAACCCTTTTTACGCACCATCCTTTTTTATGTTTTTTTTTTGTTATTTTTAACGGAATATTGTCACTCAACCCTTTCCGTTACTCTTTTACAACTATGTATTCTCAACTAAAAGCAAACTTTTTTTTTATTTTCGGACCTTAGTTGTTTAACATTTTTATTTTGTGTAATTTTAAATAGCCACTTAGCTTCGGCTTTCGTCCATTCTCTCTAACTAAACCGTATACTTATTTGATCTACTTTGAGGTTGGTCACAGTAGCCGATGACTCTAAAATTAACTTTACTGCGGCAATAAAATATTAATGAGCTATTAAAATCTAAGATGGCATAAAAGTGAAATTTAATGCTTTTGCTCGAAGCCGCACTGCGAATCTGAGCAGAAATTGCAATACTGATATATAGTGCAATAAATCGATTTAAAACTCTCCAGTAACTGCACATGCTGACAATTAGCGGCTAACCTTTTTAATTTTTATTGTTTGTCAATTTATTGATAATTTTATGAAAGTAATATTGACAAAGATATCTTTCCCACGATTTCGGGCTGACTACTCAACTAGTTTGGAAAAGTTGCTGAATTGTAAAAATATTATTATTAATAATATTTTTACAATTTCATATATTATTAGTAACCCATACAAATTTTGCCTTTTTTTAGCATAGTCAAGGCATTACCTTTATGCACTGCCTTTAGTAGGCATTGAGTAGGTAGGCCAGGCCTATTATGGGTCAACAAAATGTACCATGCTATCTTAAAAGTAACAAAAGTATTTGTTATAAATTATTATTTTCTCTTTGATTCCAGGTCCAAACGGATGTCCAAGGCGGCGAGGACGACAAACTTACACGAGATTTCAAACGTTAGAACTAGAAAAGGAGTTCCATTTCAACCATTATCTAACACGTCGACGCCGAATAGAGATTGCGCACGCGCTTTGCCTGACTGAGAGACAAATCAAAATATGGTTCCAAAACCGCCGAATGAAGTTAAAGAAGGAACTGCGCGCCGTGAAAGAGATAAACGAGCAGGCGCGCAGAGAAAGAGAGGAGCAGGACAGAATGAAACAGCAACAGCAGGAGAAACAAGCGAAGTTGGAAGGCCAACATCATGGACATCACGTGACGCACCATCACGATCCAATGAAGATGCCCATCGATAAGGGCTCGAACGACCTCCTCAAAGTGAACAAGGTTCCGACGTAAGGTGCTAGACACCGCGCTTAGGAAATCTAGACTGATTCTGTATCATATAGTGTGAATATATGAATGCGTTGCGTCCAGCTCCCGGACGGAGTTGAGGGCAACGATTAGTCGTTTCATAATTCGTATCCACTAGTGCTAGTTTATGTTTGCAGTTCGTTGAAGTGTCGCCTCGTTTGTGGAGGCTATGTGACTATGTTCGTGTTATGTTCCTGAATTGAGGAGGACTTCGCCTCGGTGTCATTCGCCCGGTGGCAAACAGGCTGGTGATGTGCTTTAAGCATTTATTTTGTTGCCATAAACTACAAACTGTATTGCAATAATAATGTACTAAATTTTAAAAAAGCGCTAGACCGCTCTAAGACTCGTCAACACCAGAATTTTTCGATATTGTTAGATAAGATTTTAAATCTGTGAATGTCATAGTATTTATTTGCTACCACTGATTCTATTATATATTTTTTAATAATATAAATTATTGCATATATTGTGTACATTTTGATGTATATTTTATTATTTTCCGCTATTAGCGGGCTAGTTATGTTTACATGGTCGCGTTTTTCGACGATTGTAAAATTTGTTGTTTTTACCAGTGGTTCTCAGGTTTTAATTATAAATGTTTAATTTCGTCCATCCACCATTTGTTAGTTTCGTGAGTTAATTGTTTGACTTTCGTGTACGTTCTATATAAATCTATATATCATTATTTATGATGTAACTACATAACTAATTCTCTAAGAACTATTAATGTTGTACATTAACAAAATACGTATGGAAGTACAATTGCAGATAGGTCTTCGTCATTACGAACGTTATGTTTTATACTTATTACCTTGAGGGTTAATTATAATTGAATATTGAATTAGGGCGTATTTTTTGATAACTATAGATTAAAGAATACCATGTCCAGAAAATAGTCGAACAACGTAAAAAAAAGGTTAAAATTGTTTGAATGTCCTGAAATCAAGTCATCTGATGTTCAAAATTATATACGTAACATTGATACATATAAAACAATAAAGTGTCTAAATGATATACATTTTACAAGTAATTTAAATATTGTATAGTTTAAGTGTATTATACATAAAACCGTAGATAATACCTATATCTAACAAAATAGTAGAACAAATAGTAATAAATCGACTTTGTATGAAGAGTATTGCTAAGTAATTAACTTAAACTTACTTATCATTCGTAGATTGTTGTATCCAACGGCTTGATTAAGACGTGTGAAAGTTTTTAACTTATAAACTTCCATTGCTCTTAAACTTAATTAATTTCAACTTACTGACGCGCGTATTGTACAGTACCTACAGTTGCCCAGGTACAGTGTTTCATTCCGTATTGTGCCAAAATCTTCTTAAATTAGTTTAACAAACTACTTTAGTTGTCGATAAAATACTTGTGTCCAAGGAATTTTCAATACATTCGCGTCCATGAACAATATGAAACAAATCCCCTTCTCGATACGTAATAACTAATCAAATTTAAAAATATTTTAATGTTAGTATTGATAGTCACCATTATACGTAAATTAATGCCAGGGTAGAATAAAGGATTATCTGTATTTAAAATGGAATCTTCGCTTGTCATGTCTGATAGATCGTCTGAATCTGTCCACTTTGTACTATAAATTCGGGATATGTGTAAAGTATAGCTGTTTAGAAATTCACAGTAATAAGTGTCGTGATATCATTATAGTTAAAGTAAAATCATGGATAGAAAAACATAGAACAAAATAGAAATTAATTTTTTTTTGTCGAATGAAACGTAATCATTTTGAAATTTCTTTCACTAAAGACTTTAGTGAAAGAACTTTTTTATTAAAGATAATTAAGACATTTTAAATAAAGTTCCAAAACCCAAATTGCTGGGAATACACGAATAGTAACACAACTGGATTGAAATATAGTTCCAAATTGATATCACGTGCGAATAATTATAATTAAACAAATGAGATTGTTCGAAGGCTTTGTTTATTTCATATTAACAATAAAAATTTTAACAGAGAACATTGCGTTAAATGTATCAACAATGTCGTATGGTTCACTTAAATGTATTAAATGCAATAATACATTTACCTAATTCATTAAAAATCATTAGTTTCGAAGTTAAGAATTGTCTACAAAATAAGGTTGTCGTTAGTAATAGATGTTTATCTCATAAATTATAGGAAAATCGAGAAAGAAAATCGAACAACATGTACTTAAGTAACTTCGGTATAAGTAGGCTTTAAAGATATAATGCTTAGTTGATAATATCGTAGACACTTTATTTATAAAGAATAAAGCGTAAGTCAAGGTTATTTATTAGTACCTATTTCATTGAAAAACGCTTGCAATTTACTTCTTAGTACATTTCACTTGTGCTTAACACATTGACAAACATTTTTAATGCTTTACAATTTTAACGTATACACTTTAACATAGTTAGCTATGTGATAAAAAAAATGAAATATTTTATAGAAACTGTTCAAGAAGTTGGTGTTTGACAAGCTTAAAAGAAAAAAATGCTGTTGAATCGTGTCGTTTATTTAAAAATATAACCTCTTAAAATTGTACAAAAATTTTGATTTTAAAAAATTTGGATACAATTCCTTTTTGAGGTTTTTCCACCTAGCTAACAATATGGGCTTCTACTCGTATAAGCGAGCTGTAAACAAATTCCTGCAGAGTTGGCAGCCAACCAGTTGCTGGTGTCCATAAGTGACAAGTGGACCGTTAGCCTGTCTGCCACACTTTATACTACATATAAAACATATAAACACTTACAATAAAAAAATGTGTTAATAATAGGGACAAATTCATTGTTCATTAATAATGAGTGTATCCCTCTTATGAACACAGTTTTTACCTTCACAATTTTAATGTGATTGAAATCACCACCCTCTTACAAAATTTTAGTGAAATATTTACGTCAATAGACAGTATATGTCTAATTAAAAAAAATAAAATACAAACGCTAATATTAACTATATGTGTATACGAAATAAATTGTTTCCTTACATTGCATTTGAAAGGTCATTTAAATTTAGTGTTATTTTGTTGTTTTCCTTTGTAATTATTTGCTTTAACGGTTATTGTTTTATTAAATTAAATAAAACGGGAATGTGCAAATTTAATATTCGAATCGGAGTTGTGTGGCTTCGCTTTAACTAGCCGTTTGGTTTCGACGCTGAACAATAGATAGAACATGTAACATTTAACGATATTTTCGTGCCTGAACACAAGTTGAATTATGCTAGTGTTTCTTATTGTTTTTGCCTCGTAAAGAATTGTAATTCTGGAGAAACAATGAGCAATTTGCTAAATAGATTACGTACGTCCGCCATCCATAATGCTGTCTTGCCATATTGCTAGTGTTACGTTGTTGTAGGTATCAACTCTTTTGCTACCTACGTCCACATAGATAATGCAATACCTAGATTGTTATATTTTATAAATTAATAAATTTGTATTCACTAGGAACAAAATAATACCTATATGCGAACCAATTACAACACTTGTCTCTTCAGAGATAAGTGTCTGAAGTAACTAAAGTGGTTCTCAAACTGATTTCAAAATATACTTTATGGATTTTAAAATATCCTTCTTTCCATTATGAGAATATGATTACAAATTGCTTGTTTTAATACATTAAACTGACTTTTTATACAAATTATAATTATACAGTTGTATATGTTAATAAAGCAAACACTGTATTAATAAAACGACCGAAAAATTTGATTCAATTTGAGAAACACTGCCCTAGTGAATACGCCGCCTTAACAATCACCAATTTGTTTTCAAACGTTATTTACTTTAATCGATTTTAACAATGTTTCTTTTTGATATTAATTACTTCTTTTATATATTATGTTATTATCTAGTTTTTTTATTGTGTTAACTTAAAAAGATAACAAGACTTCCTTTCTATTAGTTTTATAATGTAAGAATGATCAATTTTATCTTATAATAAATGTAGTTATGTATGTACCTATATCTATACGTATATTTTTGAAAATGGTAAGTGAAATTCGTATTAGCTATAAGTAATTGTAAATAGTTGTGAAAGTTTTATGTGGCGCATGATTCTTTTTTGTTTATATTCTTTGTTTTATATTATGTAATTAGGTGTCTAAATAAATTATAGAGACGAAAAACAAAAACATGCTGGATTGTATATTACGTTGTGCGTTTTCACCAGACTTTAAAATATATATCATATTTTATACTTGTTTCCAGTAAATTAACTTATGTAAATTCAACAATATTTGACATTGTGAAAGAGTTAGACGGTTGCCTTCTGGAAGTTACTCCATGCTAAACTTCATCAAAATTGTGAATTTATTTGAAAAAGAAAGAAAAAACTAAAGAGACATATATTTATTTATTTTCGCATTCACATTCACATTGTTGGTACCTACGTCACAATACACGGACGCCTTTGCAACCGTGTTTCATTACCTTTGCTATAGAATAAATTTAAGAGATTTATAATTAATAGAAAAGTGCACTTCGAAGTAACAGCCGCATTTAAAAGTGAGTGATGTCGCTCTAATTTGTTTGGATCCCTATAAACTGTATCATATTATTATGATACTTGTTAACGTGACTGTGGTGGTAAATAAGCAAATAGATGGGTGTTTGTATAATGAAACCCGCATTCAATACTGTAATACTTATTGATTTCAAATATTCAACAAAATAAAGAGTTAATTAAATTATGGCTATTTGATTGATTATTCATTTACAGTACCTTACCTACTACCTATCATAACTAATCCCTTTCTTTTTTAAATCAATGATGAGTATGTATTTATTGTTGTTTGGTCAAGAACCTTCTTTACTTTAAGCGTACATGCCCACTAGGCAATGATATCTTCCAGCCTACAATCTTGGCCGCGAAATGCGCGTGTAAACGCTAAAAGATCACTTTTATAACATTAGGACGATATGGGCGGTTTTTAATATCAAATTTAATTAATATTGCACAAACTACTTACATAGGTGCCAATTAACGTATTGGTAGCCGAGCGTACCTACTTCCCACAGCGCTATTACTGCTTCGTAAATCTCCGTATTAGGTACTAGCTGACCCGGCAAACGTTGTTTTGCCATACAAAAAAATATCGCTTAGGGGTATGGAAAATAGATGTTGGCCGATTCTCAGACCTACC
The DNA here is from genome assembly GCA_936446665.2 of Synanthedon andrenaeformis. Taxonomy (NCBI): domain Eukaryota; kingdom Metazoa; phylum Arthropoda; class Insecta; order Lepidoptera; family Sesiidae; genus Synanthedon; species Synanthedon andrenaeformis. The sequence continues at coordinate 8,148,228 of OW387785.2, forward strand.
CGATAAGCACACAAAATTTCATCAAAATCGGTCCAGCCGTTTCGGAGGAGTTTGGCAACAAACACCGCGACACGAGAATTTTATATATTAGATAATATCGTCACCTACCTCCCGCTTATTGTTTTAATATGCAGATATTTACACGGTTAGATGGCGCTTTGAAAAGTGCCAACGTCGCTAACTTAGATGAATGACCACTGCTAAATAATACTAAGTACAATTTCCGCCATGACTATCAGGTTGGCGAAACGTAATAAAGCATGATAATCTTGTTCCTCAGAACAGTAACTCTACCAGTATAAAAATGGGACTTCTAATTTATTTGGCTAATAACGAGGGTGGAAATCGCGGTATCATAAAGTTTTGTAAAGTGATGGACAGTGTGCGACGAGACGCTCTTTTATTGATCCTATGCGGTTGTTACTCGCTTAATTATTTTTTCATAGTTCCAAGTTTTTAGTGATTCTGTTCTATTTGCCGCAAAAAACTTAGTAAATTTACAGATTCAGTTCTTTTTCCAATATATATTTCTGAATATATGATATTGGACATATTCTAAAAATATACCTATAATCTAAAAATATTTATCTAAATATAAACAATGTACTAGCTTTTTATCCTGACTTTAACCGCATATCTTTATAAATTAGAGCCATACTTTAAACTCCATTACAAACTTACGCATTTATAAAATTAGTAGGCTTAACTATAAGGGCAAAGGAAGTTCATAATTTAATCATCATGAGCTCGCGGTAAGTAAAGCTTTTTTTTTTCAGTATATTTGAGACTTTGCTTTAGCACAAACTATTTCTAAACATTTAAGTTAGTAAAACATTTCATGAATTAAAAAAATAGAAAGAGTTGCTTTTATTATTATAGGATATACGAATATGGTGGGATATTCCAAGATAACTTACTCATTTTTTAAGTATCCAAAAAGTATTGATCAATGTAGCTAAAATATTAAGAAAACTTAGAGAACTAAGTACCTTCCTACTTAATTAGAACAATAATGGTGTATTGTTTTTGTAAATGTCACTAATACCTACTAATTATACCAATCCTTCAGACTTAACTTACATTCAGTACCTACGTAGGTAGTTAGTTATCCTGCAGGATTTATTTTATATTAGGTACTTTAGTACTATTATCCACAAGGATATGTTTTTGAGCAGTAGCCATCTACTCAAGAAACTGGCATCACTTATTCATAATACCTACTACAATAATTAATTTTACCGGTCACTAAAAAATATAACGAAAAAAATAGTTGTCTTATGGGTTTTCAATAAATAGGTAAAAAAAATGCATTATGAGTATGGTACCTAGGATGCATAATAAGTAAATGCAAAATAAATATCTCCTTAAATATCTAAAAAGCTAAGAAAAATACTATTCTTAAAATTAATTACTACAAACATGACATATATGGAGTGTTCCTTATAAATTATGTTACTTTGAAATATGTCTGCCACTTCATTGTGATTTCTTTTTTGCGTTCAACATCTTGTCACTGGATATTTAAAACAATATTAATTCCCACCGTAACAAACAATATCACTGTCGGCAAGTCATTCTTATGCCATTTTACGTCCCGTATATCACCATGAAAATGTAAAAAGGCATTGCCCCTAATAGCTAAATGTCCCTAAATACCAATAACGTTTGTCGGATCCCCGCCAAAAACAAACCGTGAGTTATATCCATAATGTATTGTGTTCCACCATTCCGCCATTTTCCATTCTCCACAGACACTGACGCTGTCAAATAAATTTCAGACCTACGGAATTCACAATAGGTGGGGACCACTCCACATTGAATCGAATATCGCTTGGCAATATACTTCGGGCCCTAAAGGAAAAAGTAAGAAAAGCGCCGAACGCTTTCAAGCAATTTTAACTTCAGTTCGATAAACAATTTTTTGTATCGACCTTTCTGATACTTTTGCCTTACAGTTTTTGTTGATAGTTTTTTTCGAGTACCCCTATCTACGACATTACCTTTATGGCGCTTGATATCTTTAAAATGATCATAGCAAATTCTAACGACTTTTAAAACTCGCTAAATCTGTTATGTTATGATCACAAGTTGCCATTACGTTATCTGTTATGGTTGTTTTTCATAACCAAACTTATTAATTTGTTTATTAATTTTTAACATTCTGACATCATTTCTTTTGCATATGATGAGTAATTTCTTTTTTATAGCATAAAAAAGAACGGCAATAATTATGATGATTATATAGAAATTATTTAAATATCCGTTTTTAATTAGAAATTTTATTCAGATGTACGTAAATATACTATTAGTTGGGCCTAATAGAAATTTCTGTAACATATAAAGGAATCACTTATTTTACTGTAGTACAGTTTAATCAACGCATTTCACTAATAACATTTAGAATTTGCATATTCACCCGTAAACTGCATTCATACCAAGCAGTAATTTAGCTTAGTTATTTATGAATATAGATGAAATCCCATTTGCCGGTTGACTATTAAGCTTCGTCGATGCGTTCTGTTCTGACAGCATGGACTGTGCCAATTTCATGGTCTAACGCTCGCACCCTGCATTCGAATCGCCAAATACGTGCTTAGTACATCCTGTGAATTCTATTACTTTTGATATGAATTTTTCGTCATATCTATCGACTATGAGTTTTTCTTTTAATTTTTCAGCATCCTGTTCTCGAAGTCATGTTGTTTTATAATTTTTTTTAGCAAATACAAGTTGATGATACTTGAGGTTAAACCAGTAACAAGAGAATGGATTACTCTGTCACTGAAACACTACATAATAACTATTCGTCAGTAGCCTTCAGTAAATGGGATGGCGGGATAGGAGTAAATGGGGGGTCTTCAGTAGACTGCCATCAGACCAAGTGCCTAGTTTATGACTAAGAGTTAACGAAAAGAAAAATTGATAATAAAGTTAAAGTTTCAAAAAATATGTAGGTACCTAACAGATAACCGATACGTAATAGAGGCCGTTTTAAATTGAACACAGCGACCGAACTCGCTTGCAAACTATCATTGATCCGATAGAAAGCTCTTTTGTTTTTATTTTATTTCTGATTTTCTCTTCCGTCTACACTTATATCCAATTGAGGAAATGCCACGAACCGCTAAATTTTGATTGGAAGTTTCTATTCGAGTTCTTATATACGTTCTTGATAATAATAAATAAATTAAATACTCAGATGAAATATTCCTCTATACCTACAGTAGTCATTTTTTTTATATAAATTGTAAGATACATTGTAAAAAAGGTAATACAAATATAAATAAAAATGTTATACTATTGCTTAAAATGCTATTGAAGCCACAACAAAGCCCTTGTTTTATATGCTGTAAATATGTGATAGGCCTTGTTTACGAGTCTACCTATACTAAATTCAGCTTTTTCTTGCGTAGAATTGCAGCTTAAAATTGGAGTCGTACTGAAATTATTTAAGTATATATTATACATGTGTCGTGTAGGTTTATGCAAATAAAAATGTAATAATAATACCTAACAAATATTTAAAAGACAGAAATCCATTTATTAGGTAGGTGCGCCCGCGACTTCGTCTGCTTTGAACAAAGATTTAAATCTTTGGCTTTGAAAAATAAACAATATATTAAGCGATATAACGCCTCACTTGCTATTACAGTTTTGCCAGGCGTCATTTTTTGTATTTTTAGAAGACTTCCTTTCCTGTATCCAATTTATTCCAAATTATAATTAAGTATCTTCTATACCTAGAAAATGGACCTACAAAAAGGTTACCATAACCATCTCTTTTTTTCAGGCGATTGTCTCCTTCAAAGTGTCGGCGGAGTAACAATAATTACCAAAACTTTCGAAGCTGAAATATACTATCTAGTTTTATTTAATAAATTCAGAGTGCAACTCAAAATGAAGGCCATTTAACACTTCAAGAATAGTTGGAAACACTCGTAAATTCGAACGCTTGTATCGTAAAGACTCGCGTTGCAGTATCGATTTACGGGGCTGTTATCGGTCGACATCTCATTCTCACAACAAAATAGATAAATAGACATAGAACCTTGTATAACAGACACAAGAAGGGATAGAGCCCTTAAGTCCCGAAGATAGGCTTCCCGTTCTCACATAGTTATTATTACTTATCGGAAGCGGCTTATACTAACTATACCTATTTCAAAGTCGACAACTATGTGGTTTTTGTGACTAAGAGAATTTTAAAAACAAACATTTGAGCATTACTTTGCACCTAAAGCTCAGTTAGAAAGATAGATATAGTTTGGCAATGGACCCATCCAGGGGACTAGTTACTATTTTTTTATTTTATTTTTTTTCATTTTGTCTGAAATGCACATTTACAAAAAACGATTTTTTAACCAATGCTTATATATCACGCAGATCCCGAGCAAAAGTTGGGATCTAAAAAATAGTAGAAATAGCAGTATGAAACCCCTTTGCCTTCCTTTCTTCTAAACTATAACGCAAAAGGATTTAAGTGTCTGAATCTGCTTTTTCCAATAATTAAAAAAAAAAAAAAAAAACTATTTATGTTTTAGCCTAATTATAAGAAAAACCTACTTTATCTGGCTTAAACTAAAATATCGTTATAACTTTTAACTTGTACCTTAGCACTGTACCTTTTATGTAATAAAAATGTCAAATCTTATAAGTTCATAATACTTATTGACCTATAGTAAATACTCTGTGATGAGTAATAAATTACACCTATAGTAAATATACATAATATCACTAATTACCTTCTAAAGGTAAATATGTCAATTAATTACTAACATTTAAATAGTAAAGCTATTTAATCACGAAATTAAACGACATTAGGTGCAGTAAAGACAATTTATGCTTTACTATAATATATAACGATTTATATGGTAATCAGATAAATTGTAGGCACTCGAATATACTAAAAGTAAATAAAGTTTTCTTTAATTATAAATTCACGTCAATAGTGCCATTTTATTTGCTTGAGATCTTGGAAGTCATTGATTTCCCTGTAACCAGGGTGGTATAATTCATTACACATTAAAAATCTATCTAGGGTTTAAATTAAAAATCTACAAAAATTTTTTTATTGAAATGTCAAGAACGTTACGAATTTACAACCTAGAATATTGGGAAAGGCCGTATGACAAACCAGTAGAGACATATGTAAATTACAAATATATACATATCAATTTAGTTAATATATATGTTTTGTAGTTTTGTTGAGTATTTAAATTACGTTAGGTATTGCAAAACCCAGAAAAAAACAAGTTTTAATTCTAAAATTTCTGGATTGCAATTTTTTAAAAAAGGAGAAAACTAATTTTTAAGACTGTAAACAATCAGTTGATGCAAAAAAAATCTGCTTATTGTTTCTTTATTTTTTTAAGCCGATAATCTACTAGATTCACTTTTCCCTACCTGTGGGCATACGGGATAGGTGGAACGGGCGTGTATTTTATAAAATAAAATTTATACATTAAATACGAAAGTTTCAGCACCTATTCGTTCCACATATTAGGCTCACGGTTTTTTTTGTTGCTATTAGGGTATTGAAACATTTCTTTCATTAAATTTAAATGTTGTATACGCAAAGTTTTCACTGTAGAAGGCTCTGGCAAATCCCTAAATGTGAACGTTCCGTATCTGCATAGGAAACGTTCCGGAGTCAGTAACTTCTGACCGGTAGCTTTCCAAACGCTTTGCGACTGCGCGAAAACTCGCTAATAGCCACATTGATTTTGCAGATAGAAGCCAGGTCGGGTGAGCGTGCAAACCTACCTCTTACTCCTAGGACCAAGCACGCACATGAACTCGATAGTCATCCACGTATTAGTATAGATTGACGTGTTCAATTGCAAACAATGAAAATTTCAGTTCTCTAACCTATACTTTCCGCGCAATGCAAAGCGTACAATTCCTGAATATAGTTATAATTTTAGCCGATAGTACAGGAATAAGGTTACGGGTAGATATAACAATAACTATATTATTATTACCTATGTTCGTTTCGATTGAAGCTACCGTTCTTACGCTGAATGACGACGAATTGCTATTGGGAAGGAAAATCGTTATTGTATAAGAAATGGAATATTATTTCTCTCGAGCGATTGCGTTTTGTGAAGGAAATAACAATGAAAAAGGAATATTATTATTTTCTTCCTAATTTTTCAATGGCGCTGTGAACAGGATAGTTGTTTTTTATTGTATTTTATCGAAATACTCTAATAATAACATGGCTAATTAATATTATACGAGCGAAAGTGAGATTGTTTATTTATTAAGATTTTACGCCTGAACTTTTCACACATTTCACTGAACAGTACACGTTGTCAGGGATACTACAGAAAAGAACATAGGGTAATTTTCATCCAGAAAAAGGTACTTTTCAGGAGGGAACACCTGAAAAATTATATGAAAAATTATATGACCTTTTCAACAACTGAAAAATTATATGAGCACTAAAGATTGTAGAAAGCACTAAAGAAGGGGCTCGGACGTAGTTACAGGCAAAACTAGCAAAATTACATAATAATAAAAAATCAAATCAATTATATTTTTTTGACAGAATAAGAATCAAATGCAATTTCTTAAAAGCAAAATAACAAGCGGTTCACTAAGACTAAGATCGAAACAGTGACTCGTCGACTACCCACAGTTACTTCTAAATTTCATCCAATTTAATTGGATCGTGCAATATAACAGCTCGTTGAAGTTAGGGCTGCTAGCGCAATATCGGACGTTATTCGTACACTTAACTATCCTAGTACGAATTACGAGTAGCTGGCTGTATAAGTTGTGTGGGTTTGAGGAGCATTTGAATCGTCTGCTAGTCGAGTTGGAACACAGTTGGAAGCTTGGAAGTAATATTAAAGCTAGCATAATCATATTTAGTATTGCAGTAGATCAAAATTTTAAAAAGATTCTAATTTGAATTTTAATTTATTATTAATTTGCCTATCATAACTATTAATTATGTTAATTTAGATATATCAAAAGTTCTTATAGGTAATGTCATATAACCTATAATTTTGATACTTTTTTTATTGAGAGGAGTTTAAGAGAACCAGTTACATATTAAATAACGATTAGAGAAAATTTTATTATTGGTATATATCAGTAAATTTATTATAAAAATATAATACTACTTACTTACGTATTTCAGTGAGAATTGGAATTATAAACATGATAGTGATTTACATTTATTTCATAACAGGTATGTATACATACTTCTCTTAATTATTTATTTTTTTAAATAAAATTCCAACGTAGCAATTAACCAAATTAATTAAAATGAATTACTTACTTTATTTAAAAATCTAAAATTTATATAAAATGTATTTTTTTTAAATATTGTTCTAATGGCAATGATATTAATATGTTTGTAATATATATAAATAATATGCAATTAATATTCGCCTAATAATAGTAACTAGTATGATTGGAGGCTTACCTACAGTAAACACACCTTCCGAAGCAACCCACCCAAATGACGAAGACCTATAACAAATAACCTCAAACCCCCAACACACCTATATTACCTTCGGAAGAGCGGTGAAAGGAAGACCTTTCACAATTGGTGGTGAAATTCTTGTGTGCGTATTGTATTGAGAACGTTGTAAGTGTGAGTTTGGTGCACCGCAAAACATAACCCTAGCTATAGCTGCAGAGAAGGCAGTCAAAAGCAAAACCTTTGTACATTTTTCACATTACTCACACATACTGTCTTGCTTATAGTGTTCTGCTTACAGTTATGAACTTTTCCATAAATCCAGATTAATTTTTCACATCAAGCATAACATTATAAACTTAGATGATACATACACATGATACATTCCATGGGAGATTTGTTTATTTTTATGACCATAAATGCCAAGAATGCTGACAGTAGGCGATTATATACCCTTGTCTATGAGACAGAGGGGAGCAAGCACTAATTATCTCCTACTACCAGTTATTACTGGATCATAATATTGTCTTTGTCAAACCAAAACCTGATAGGTATGTGCACTTTTTTGAGATTCCAACATTTTGACCTTAGTGAATGGTTAGTTAACTGCCTTATCTATCGTAAGTGCTTACGAGTATAATCACTTAGCTAATAAATATAACTATTAAAATATGCTATGATAGCAGCTAGAATCTGTTAAAATGTATAAAATTTACTCTATTATTAAAATTATAAATAAACTCTTAAATTTTCATGTTAAAAAGACAAATAAATTAACAACCCTAATTTCAAATGAAATACTTATTTTTTAAATAAACTTTCATGTAAAAAATTTCAGGAATACTTTTTTGGCAATATTTTAAGACTATACTTTTTTCAAATACCTACTTAGCAGATTTTGGTTTAACAACGACAACGATATAAGTCGTTATAGTTCTGATTAACGACTTATTTCGTAGTTTAGTTTATGATAGACAATGCTTAAAGCTGTTTACAGGTCATAATTTACACAGAGCAGACGATATACGTCTGAATAGGTGTGTAATAAAAAGCCCACGTATTTATTTAAGTATCCAAACACTTTTGTTTCCGAATATACAAGTGAAGGTCCGTTCAACGTACGAGTCAGAACTCCAACAACAAAACGTCATCCAGTAACCACTTTTTGGGTCACAAACGACTTTTCACTTCCGAAAACACCACCGCTCGAAATGAAACGTCCTAAGCACCTTCTACCCACTTTGAAGTTAAGTCGTTTTACTATGGACAGTGAGAAAATTTCCATTGCTAAAAGTAAAAGGAAATAAGTGAGCTTGTACCTCGAGCTTTTAAGTCTTTTTAGTGCGACTTTTGTTGGCACCTTATCTTGCCTCTAGCAAGGTGATTTACTATAATTACAAAGATAGCGGTAGATGCCTTTTGTTATAATTTTCCAGGCTGGCTCACGAGCGTTTTCCCGCGCAAACTCGGGGAAATGGCGGCCATTTTGTAATGTGCCTTGTTTTTTGATAAGGGTATTAAAATAATAGCGTATTCGGACTGCTCTCTTGCTTCGCTACAACGTATACGTATTTTAAATGCAAATTGGAAGAGTTGTTAATGAAAATTAATACGAAAATTGAGTTAACACAGCGGCTTAACTGTCGGTTGAAAGTTAAACTGTGCTTTTGTCATCCACTAGTAATAAAACGTTATGTCGAAAGGATAGAAGGCATAAAATATTTACAAATTATTATATATAATTAAATTGAAGGTATAATATAATTTGTCATTTATAATAGTTTCGCCATTTATAATATTCCAATAATTTATTTACATAATAAAATAATAAATCTCATTCGTTCATAATTCATATTGATTCTATTACTTATCAGAGTAGGTGAAGTAATCCCAAAATATTTAAGCTTTAATTAGTTTCAAAACATTCAAATAACCTGTTAAACATAATAAAATTTCAAAAATCATCTGTCTTTTGTTTAGCTTACCGTTAATATAACGATAATGCCATTATCCGCCTCTTTACGGCAGCAGGCTTTTTCCGGCTTCCATTAGGGAAAATTCTGGTACCTTAAGTATTCACAAAAGCATCCTGTGTTGTCTTTTCATTTTGTTTTCAGGAGGTTATATTTTATTAATTGAATAATTCCACCTAGATTTTTCTGTCTCATAGGACTTTACGTAGGTATACTTGCATACTAATATCTACTTATTTAAAAAAAGGTAATGTTGTAATTTTTATGTAAAGAGTATAGTTGATCTCAAAAAAAATTTCCTAAAGCGATTTCAAAAATACTTTCACCAATCTTTGGAATGGACCTTCATGGTGGACATAGGCTAGGTACTCGTACAGGCAACATGGCTTGGATATGTTTAGAATCTCCCGTTTGGTATGGCCGACATTGACTTGACGTTTTTTTTAAAGGCTGGTTTGCTAGGTCCTATATTGATTAGGAATACACATAACATCGGGAGTACGCAAGTACCCCCTCTGTCGAATCTGATAGGATAAAGGTTTAAGGATGATGAGGTAAGATCGGAGTGTGCTTTGACTTCTATTACTCACTCTTTGAAGCACAAATGTCATTTACTTTACCTCCAGAATTTTCGTTATAAATATTCAATTGTACATTGAAGAGTAATTTTTGAATATCTACGAGTACCGTATGTAAACCTACTCTACGTACCTCTTTTTAATATTTCTAACAGAATTATAGCAGATTTTGAATTTAGTTACCTACTTATTAGTCTACCTATTAAACCTAAATTTGCAGTTCGCAGTTAAAAATCTAATCACAGTAGTAAGTAGGTACTTCATATGAGGAAATCTGTGATAAAAACCTTAACTGTGACGTCGACACACCGTAACCTCTTTTATTCAATTGCATGGAAAATCGGTGGGATTTTAGCGGGCGAACCCACTCCGTTAATATCTATCCTTGTCGCGCACAGGGAAAATACTTATGGGAGGAAAGAGAGATCCGAGCTAACTGGGAGTAATGTGGAATAGTTTTAGTCTAGACGGAGAAAGTTGTAAGCTGCAAATTACAGGCGTGACGCCCGCTCCGGTTAAAATATTATTGTAATAGTACTTTAGTTCAAGCTTGCTTAAATTTATGAGGCTTAAGTGTGGGGAAATTGCACCCATTTCAACAATTTGTAAAGCTGGACCAGCAGTATTTTTTGTTTGTTTCAACTTCAAATAAAATATATTTTATATAATACTAAACTTTTAAATACATAAATATTTTTTCAGCAAAAGAAAAAAAATCTGAATATTATCTAATAACACTTTATTCCAGATTAAAGTTTCAAAGTCAAGATAACTTAAAATAAACAAAATTAGATGTGATTGAGTAATGGTAGAGCATACTGTTTTTCGCAGTCATTTGAGCAGCCTTTCTGGCGGCCGGCAGTAACTAAAGCGCTTACCATGAAATAACAGCATATGTGCGTGTGTGTTTACATAGGGAGTGAGTCAGGGATGAAAGACAGAGCCCGTTTCCTTAACTTCGTAATCCGTTTTCCTGTAAATTTGTTAGTGGTATAAGAAACGGTAGTCACCTAATGGTAGATTTTGAAATGTCTGACGACTTTCACATAAAGAATGATGGGTAAATAAAGAATACTAATTTTTGCTCCGAGCTTCAAAAACCTACTAATTTTTTTTGTATATTTTAGGCAATATATCAAAAATTGAAATAAATATATCAAAAATTGAAACAACAGATTAAAAAAATTCCTTTTATTACTTAACTTTCTTACCTACTTAAGTTTACCAAACTACTACACACCCGCGGTCAATTTAAAACAAATACACTACGTTATACACCTGCCATAGCTTTATGAGCCAATAAACCGTCACAAGCACCCATAAAAGCATTATTACCTATTAATTTCACACCACATTAGCGAAACATACAATAAAACTTCTGCGTTTAAGCGGTGACAGTGATTTCGTGGTCCTCACTACGCGCCATCTCTTGGCAAAGCTTGGAGTCTTTGGCAGAAAAAGATTATGGGCTTTATATGGCTGACTTTACGACATCGTAAAAATGTGCCGTAAAACCGAGGGGCACGCACGCCCTCTCTGTTAATCGTTCAGAAACCGATATTGCGGCGATGTCCTAAGATAGATTACTTTTGACGATTGGTTGTTTGCGCTGGATAGATATACATCTTGTTATTATCATGTGGAAATACCTAGTGGAACCTAAGTACAGACCTAAGTATGTACCTACATTCACCTGGGTCGTACACCTTTGACCATAAGAATAATAAGTTAACATGACCCAAAGCAATATCAAATTTTATTATCAAATATCAAATTTGATATTAATAATTTAATAAATAGGTATTGAACACATTATTAGTATACATTATTCCTTATTATATTATTAGTACACATTTACATAGGTATCCTACGTAAATTAAATAGGTTTAATACCTTCAAATATAGGTAAAATTTACAGGTAATGATTATACGTATAAGTATAATAATTTAAAACCTTATAAAATACTGCAGTCTTTAAAGACAACTAATAAAAAAAACTAAGATCTGTCTATTTAAAAGACCCTACCAAAAAACAAACATTATAATACAGTAAGTATAACAATTTATTGGGGCACCCTCGCAGTCGTTAAATTTTTATTGACTCCAAACTGCGTGACTTTAAAAATATACAAATTTATGGTCACTCAAACTGGGAAACGATTATTTGACACATCGTAACTATTTTATTGCCCCAATGTAAACAAAGCGTCGATTGTATAGCCCTTCCATTCAATATATTGTTTCAATTATTTATTAATGAGAGCTAATATTTGTTTACATTTATATCAAGAAACTTTTCAAAGAACTGTATTTGAAAATATGTTTGCAGAATTTCCGAAAATATATATTAAAAAAAAAAATGAAACGACAAGAAAAGTCGACAGAAAACAATATTTTTACAAGGGTTTGTAAAAATGTAGTAGCTACATCTTACGATCCTTGATAATACTTGTTGCTTACTGCTAAGTTAGTCAGCACACAAAATTACTATACTACATGTAGTTCTCGCGCATGCTCACAGATGGCAGCTGCATAGTTAGTTAGTTCGCTAGTTGAATCAGTGGTCTATGTAAATTAACTTAAAATCGACAGATGGAGCTATTATCACTTATGTGATTGTTTATTAGTTAAAGTACTTTATAACAAAATTGCATAAAATTACACTAGCAACAAATGAATCGGTGTTGATATTTAATTTGGATTTTTTTATCTCCTATTGCACACGGTTGATACTACTAAACACACTGATATTTTAAATTAAATTGATGTGTAGATAAAAAATAATATTCATTTGATATCTGACAGTACAAATGTGTACCTACATACATACATGACTGACTGAAAGGGACTACCCACGGACTACCTAATTATTCAACTACTTGTGTAGTTCAAAATTAGGTATTTATTTAGTCTTTAGATTGCTTAAGACTTGCTTAAGGTTAGTACCTACTTTAGATAGCTATATTGAAATCAAGTAAATTATATATAGGTACGTAGAATACGTACGTCTAGGTATTTATTAAAGATAAATTTTATCTTGACCGCCTTGACAGTTTCGTAAGCAATACGGATCGATGGAATGTATGGTTAAAAATTATAGCTACGTTTACCTTTTATAGAATCGCAAATACTTACCTACTTACCAATTTTGCGATTGTAAATAGATAAAATAATAACATAGCTATTTGTGTTTCAGGTTGTCCGCTTAGTGCTAATGGCCGACGCTAATAGCATAGTCAAAGAAAAGATTATCAAGAGTTTACATGGCCTAGATTGAAATTGTTCTTACTAAGTAAAAGTAGAATCAACAAACTCAAGCCATGTTTTTTTTTATTATTTGCCATTAGGCTGATGTGTCTCTCTGTATTGCTTTTATGTAATTTTTAATAAGTATACCTAAATTTATTTTGGTAAGATTTTCTAAGTGACTTAGGTAGGAATCATAAAAAGATTAGACGCTACTATAGGTATAGTTTATAGTTTTGATAATAATACTTTTTATTAGAATTCAGATATAATAACTACATTAGGATAAGTAAGTAATTACTTGATTAAAATGCATTGTGTGTTTGTGCCTAACATCGGTTTTAATATTGTTTTGGATAACTTTTTTGTTTTGTTTAAGAGGTCTTATTAAAAAATTTAAAATATAAGTAGAAGGTATCACTTACCTAATATTTAATGCTTCGGTCCAGGTATTAGTCTATATATCCATATAGATACCTATTTGCTTATAAGACATGCCTATAATATATGCACTTATGTTTGCTAAGGTAATGGCAGTGCCAAATATCTAACTGTGGTTGAAATCCTTCCAACTCCATCAATATCCAGGACACATTAACGTACCTAATCGCTTTGGGATTTGGTAATTCATCGATAATTTAGTCATATTATGCTTAACTCACATAATATCACTTGATAGGGGTTAACTTTTCAATATTAATTCTCATTTATAAACGCTTTGAACTCAACACAATGTAGCTTTTTTTTTAACATCCACAAAATAATGAAATTCATTGGTAAAATGATTTTTACTCTAATTACTCAATATTTGTTAAATATAACAGTTCTTATAGGTAAAACGGTCAAAGCAAACTGAACAGTTTTTAAAAAAATTTGTAAAGATAGAAAACGGTAAAATATTTATTAGGGGAATAATTATTACTTGAGTAAGGGTTTACTTTATTGCACAATTTTTGTTGTCAATACTTTTAAGTAACCGCCCGACAAACAATAAAACTATTGCTTTCTATTGCCATCAATAAAACATCTTAAAAACATTTATGATATTTTGAACTTTACAAAAAAGTTCTTTCACATTTTCAAATTTGATTTAAGAGAGCAGGGTTTGTATAAACTTGACAAATTTTTGTTTTTATTTAATTAGACTGAGAAGGACTTAATTGTAAACAATTAATAATGCATATTTCTTTCACACTAATAAGCGTGAAAAACGAGAAATATTTTCACTTTTTATTAATGTTTTTATTAATACTCTAAGAATTTCTTCTTAAGTAAGTGTAGCCATCTGTTGGTGACTCTTTATTGTCAGTGATTTTTTTTTGTTCCGTAATTATAAGTATGTAACGAGCTCTCATCATAGTAGATGTACACTGCCTGGAACTACTAAGTACTAAATAAGTAGGATATACTAAGTAAGATATACTAAGTAAGTTTTATCAAGACAAAGTAAAATCTCAATAAATCTCAACTGCTCGTTAGTCATTAGAAGATTTGTTCCTTACGTGTCATGTCAACATTTTCTCACCCGAAGATTACTTCCTTGAATAATCTTGAATAATTAACTAGACAAAAAAATCTATATTTTACATTATTTTCGGGTGCATACCTACGTGCTTTATGCCGATTTAACGTTATATTTGACAATTCAATGTAGTACAATCTTACCTGTATTAAGCTGGACCCGGCTTGCCATTTCTTTTAAAACGTCACATTTTTACGAAATTCAATATTAACCTTAAAAGCGCAATGAGTTTCCATAGGTTGATCGTAATAATGAACCCATATATAAAAAGGCTACCTTTTTTCCCTTACTGAGGATTACATTCCTCAGTAGGCACTCAGTGAATAAATATATATTTTTATCTCCCAACGCCAGGAGCCATCTCTATATCAGTCCGCGCCATCTAGCGAGCGCACAACAATTTTTATCGGCTTATTAAATCGTTGCTAGCTACCCCTTTATTGCCTTAGCGTGAATATCTCCTGTTGTTTGTTTTGGGTTGGATAAAGATAACATCTTCGGTGACTCTATGATTGTATCAACAGGTTTTGTCATGGATATTTATAAAGAGTTTTTGTTTTTAAGCAACGCAACATACGTTTGTTTTAAATTTCCTTTTTTTATTTCAGAAATAAGTAAATAAATTGAATCCTATATTAAAATTAAATGTCTTAATAATGCGTTTCAAAATCTCTTTTGAATAAATAGAGATTATTTTAGAACCTTTAGGTGTTGTCATTTTTAACAAAAGCACTTGGCTTCTATTTTTTAAAATTAATTTGATAATTTTGATATAAGCCCTCAGTTACAAAAACAATAGGATTTTAAAATATTATTTTTAAAATACCTATTAATTTTGTAATATATTAAAGTTATAGGCTATAACTTTAACACCTATAAATCTTTTGAGTAGACCCCTAGGTAGTTATAGAGTCTATTACATAGTCTTGTCCTATTCTGTCACTTATCAAACTATAACAAATACTAACCAATAAAACTATTTATCATATATGCCTCATTTCTATAATTGTAAAGAAAAAGAAAACAATTATTAAAGCAAACATTTTACAAAGAGTAAACAACATTATCCAGTCGGTAAAATTTACCAGATAATTCCATTAGGGTTTAAGAGAAACTCGCATCGATAGCATATCCAACTTCGAGAGGGAGAAATCTTAATTCAACGAGAGTTAAGGTGCGCTTGCGCATGACGATTTACGATCAATTAAAATCTATATCGAGACTTCAATTAAATTGTTGTTGGTTTATTAATATGGACCAGTTAGTTTATTAGTTTACTCAGTTAGTGAAGGCGTTAAGATTTTTTGTTGAAATAAAACTTTTTTAAATCACGATTTCATCGATTCCAGAACATATAGAATGTACTTATTTGGTCTAATTTGCTTTATTAACTTAGTAATAGACTAATAATAGTTAGATATATCTGCTAACATACAAACCTGGAAACATGTAAAAGTTTATTAGAGGATCCAATGATAATCATTATATATAGTATTTAAATATTTATTAATGACAGTCTTTTAAAATCCAATAAGATAATTTTCAAATAAGAACTGAAACTTGGTAATTGATATTTTATCTTAACTATCAAATGCAATTATATACTATTATATTTTAATTTAAATGATATACATTAATTGATGTTTTTTTATACTTTTATTCGAAATCAATTGGAACGTGAACTAATCACTTAAACATTCGCAGTTGATGCCATTCAGAGTCAATACAACAAATTTTCAATTACCCAAAGCCGGTCGCAAATTCAGCTCAATGTAAATTATTTCAGCCAATGCATTATAAATATAATTGTAGGTGTCGGTGGGCGGAGTGCGATGGACCAATGGCACGAGAGCAGCAAGTCTGGGCGGCGCTATATGGAAGATTAATGCTGTACCCGCGAAGCCTCCGACCTGCAAACAGCGGATGCTATTTCTAACTTTCAAATATTGTTTCTAATCTTTTAATATACATCTACTTCATGAAGTCTGTGTGTCTATGTGTACTCGCATAGAATTATCTACTTTATTATCATATATTATGTAGATAATTTTATTTCCATTATAAGTCATATAAGTACCTACCTATGTAAAATTATGTTGGACATAATTACAATCGTTAGATAGTATTCTGTGTAGGTTGCTCACTACACAAAGTCTGCCAAATATTGATTGAGCCTGCAGCTGTTTTTAATGTGTTTATGTTTTTTTAATGTTTAATGTCAGCAGACAAGCTAACGGTCCACTTAATGGTAGGTGGCTACCGTCGCTTATAACACAAACAACGTCACTGGTGCTGCAAATGCGCTAACGACCATTAATGGAATTAGGGTAGGGATTAGGAAGGGATAGGGAAATAGGCTCTGGCATCCCTTACTCACTCGCCGAAACACAACAGCACACATGCTATTATTTTACGATTGTCTTCTGTAAGGGCCACCCAAATGACTGCTATGTACAGCGTGCCCTGTCACTACTTTAATTACCTCCTTTCCTTTGATGTCCAAATACAAATTATATTAAGCGTGATAAATTGATAAAATGTAAAATTATTTTACAATTAATAAAATTAAGATCTACCTACCATCTAAAGCCGTTAATATAAATATTAATGCAACGATTGTAACAATCAAATGAAAGTTGCAACTTAATACACAGATACTACCAACATTGGACATTTAGTACCCTCAAATGAGTCATAAAATCGTTCAAATAACCCACAACAGATAAATTTATCGCGTAAAGTGTCGTCGAGGTTATAAAACCGTCGCGCGAGGTGATTCCCGTAACGGTGACCGACGAATGCTCTCATGTCAATCATTTGCGTCAAACAAAATATAAAAATCAATTTACTGCGACATTTAAAACCATTATGCGGCAAGGAAACCGCTTCATTACATTGACGAAACTCATAAATGCTCTCTCATGTATCCGAGTACAATGACCCACATGATTTAATATACAAATATATCTCTCGATGCGTAATAAAATCGCACTCATTGTTAGTTGCACTTCGAGCCTCGGAACAATAAATTTGCGATTAGATATAACGCAGAAACTCATGTATTCTATGATTTGTTTTCAAGGGGAGGCCATTTTGCTATTCATCCCCTACCTATTTACCTGAATAACTTTTAGAAATAAATTTAAAGTCGACCACAATGTAGAGTGAAAGATTTTTTTTTTTCTAGTGCGTTTTAAATTGAATTGTTCACATTTGTTAAAGACGCAATACGTCTGTTAGACCCGTTTCTTTGTTGTCGCCGACATATTAGATTTTCGGTATTGCCAATTTTAAAAAAAGACTTCACACGTTAAAAAAATCTAAAGAATACTTAGATGACGATACAAGAAATTAAAAATATGATTGCTTTTTTGGGTGTAGATGTTAACCTGTTACAATATATTTTTGGCTCCGTAGCAGTCAAATCCCAGTTAAAAATTTTAGTAATTAGAAATAAATTAACTAAATAAAATAAAAATAAAACTTTTTTAATATACCTATTGTACATTTTTGTCTGTCCTTCTTTTTGTCATGTGACTAAGTTCCAAGCTTAGTCATATTGTGTTATTATAACCTATTCAATACTTTATATAATATTACTTAATCAAAAGATAAAATATTCAGATATCGTCTACCACCCTTTACTATACCTAAACAAATCAACGGAAGGACGCAAGTACTCTGCATACCTGATGAGAGAAAGTAAAGAAATTAGGGATATAGTAAAAAATTGTACTTTATAATATAATCAGCGTACACTTTTGCATTTGCATCAATTATTGCAAATGCAAAAGTGGACTTGATTAGGGTAATCTACTTGATTAGGGTTACTATGGAAGTTTTTTCCCTAATATTTAATAATATTAAGGGTAAAATGAATCAATACCAACCTATCTCCACAATTAGCGGCAAGACCAAAACATCCCCTCCAATTTATTACATATTATAACAACCGTACAACCATTCTCGAACTAAAATTGTATTATTTTTTTATGAACATTTTTTTTAAATTTATTTATGACGCACCGAAGGAGCAAACTCGGGCAGGTGGTCCGTACTTAATCAAGATGTTACCGAAATAAAAAAGATCATTTTCTGTCGTTGTGAATTATAGTTTTATTTGTGATAAGTTACGCCGACTCGGCTTTGTTTCGTTATTTATATAAGATATTTTAATGCAATGGGAAAGACTTGTATTAATGAATACATTAGCAATAAATAAGCGGCTTCGAAAGGAAACCAGTTAGAGGTAATAAAACTGCCTTACGGCATGTTAATAGCATGGACAAATAGAAAATTAATATGGATGCAAACTTTTTGAATTATGTCATTTAATATAAGAATATTAATGTAAGGATTTATTAAAGATTTCAAGATTTTTAAGACCTAAGACTTTATTTTAACAAAGACACAAATATTGAATATTAATATTAATTTACAGATAATATGTAGTTGAATTCTGCTTTTTATATCTCCTATTGAAACTAAACAGAAAAAATACAAATAATATGAAAATTTTTATGTAATCATTAATTATGAAATTATAAGTAAATAGCTTTTCAAATGGACAAAAAAAATATTAAATTTACTAAAATTATATTATTTATTTATTTCAATTTATTTTATTTTATCATTGACAATCATTAACTTACAGAATCACTTACAATTTTGTGCATAAATAAAGTGGTAGGTCTTAAAAGAGACTAAGTCAGTCTTCATTGAGTACCTATCTAAGTTTCAATGGTAGCAATCATCTAACAGTGGATTAGTATTTTAATACCATATTTAACAACATACAAGTTACATATTACCTATCATAATTACCTATTGTAGTTTCAGTAATAAAAACTATATTATGTACGTATCAATATAAGGCTTTTTACCTGAAAATCCTTTTAGTTAATTCGTATGTAACACCTATACGTATAAATTTGCTTAAGCTCCATTTCATTTAACAACATTGTGTTGTTAGAGGTGGAAATATAATATAAAAAGAAAACAATCGGATGAATGTTAAAACTTGCTTTCGCTGTATCGCAAAAGGAGCATAATGCCCTCACCGCACCGTATTGGTGAAATATCCTCGAGTGATCTCAGAACAGATAGTGTCTTGATTTAGTCATCTGACTCTCAATATTTATTAAGGCGGCTTGATAGCTTTATGAAGGTATTAAACATGCGGTAACCTTTAAAGGTACAACATAATTTTGTTTAGCGACGCCATAATGTTGCAATAATTTAAGCATAGAACGTGACCGGCGTTAGTAATTTCATATTTGTTTGTTAATATCGTATACAATAATAAATATAATTTGAATATGTGTCACGTCATCAATACTTATAATAAATCTGTAAGTGTAGGTATTGTATGTATGTATGTTAATTCTGAAACGAATTAACTGATTTTCGTGAAACTTGATTAGATAAACATTTGGACGTACGGGACACAGCATTTTTCAACGCGGACGAAGTCGTGGGCACCAGCTAGTCTTTAATAAATTTGGTCACCAACTTATATGTAGTAAAATTTTAAATGTTATAATTGCTACTTTGTTACGACAATTTAAATCTACATTTTAAATACTCGGTTAAAAATTAGGAGATTTAGAGCTTCCTAAAATATAATACAAACTTTGATATTTCTCTATCCATATCTGCTAATATTATAAATTTGACAATAAATGTCTATCTGTCTGTTACCTTTTCACGTGTTAACTACTCAACCGATTATAGTGAAATTTTGCATACACATTGTCAGGGATACAGAAAAGGATATAGGGTACCCTTTATCCAGAATAAATATACTGTTCCCGAAGTATAATCTAAAAATAAAAATCCAACGTTTAGTATAGAAGTAACTAGACTAGATGGTGCCCGCAACTTCGTCCGCGTTGATAACGCCTGACATCGTTATTGCTATTACACTTAGCCAGGAGTTAGTTTCCTTAATTATAGATAATCCCTCGGGAATAGTTTTTTTTTTCTGGATGAAAGGTACCCTATGTCCTTTTCGGTAGCCCAGACAACGTGTACCTATACAAAATTTCATGGTGATTGGTTCAGTAGTTTTTGCGTGAAAGAGTAACAAACATCTATACATCCATACATCCAAACAAAATTTCGCATTTATAATATAGTAGGTACTAGTACGGATGAAGATCAGGTGTTATATTGCTAATGTATTTTGTCAGACGTTAATTTTTTATTTTGTTAAGTCGCGGGCACTAGTTAGTTATCTACGAGTATATATTTTTATTATAATATAATAGAATATATAAAACAAATACCTAAAGATATCTAAAGTACATTTTTAACAAAATGGCACTGAAAAACGACTCAAAATATCTTGCCTACTCTATAACATTTAAAAAAAAGGACATACCTAGGTACATTATAAGTAACATCAATTATTACATGCTTACTGGTGTGGTGCTAAAATATAGTAATACATTTTATTTGTTTTATTGAACTAAACGATCTAATTGTGTAAGTAAATAAATCCTCCAAATCCAGTGAAAAATTAGATTTAAAAAAGTCCACGAGTAGTTGAAAAGTTTCCGAGCCGAAGGGCACGGAGGGGTGAGGGCTAACAAAAGATAAAAGAGATATATAAGTGGCCCTCGACAGCGCCATCAAGTCGTTACAACAGCACTAAAATATTTCAAATTGTGCCCAATGCCGCGGAAAACGGAAGTTACGCATTTCGGCCCTCTCGCCTCTCTCTGTCCACATTGGTTACATGATATAGGTAGGTACCTACATCCATTTTACTAGTAATTTTCAAATATTAACAAAAAAGGGTACTATATAAAATTGCTTAGGACCTTTTAAAACATATGTAACATAGGTATGTATCAAAGGACAAATTCAATAATCAAAAAAATATTTAATCTTATTAAATGTTACTTTTTTTAGATGTACACTTATTATTACGTGGACGTGGACGATTTAGTGATCTTTATAATAATTTTAAGTAAATTTTAACGAGGGTTAATTAGTTACAAGCTAAAAAACTAGCTAAATTAGATTTAAATGCACACATGCCTGGGAAGGTTGATATTCTTCTCAAACACACAGATTTCTCCTAAGGAAAACTAAAAAAGTATAAAATAAATGCAACGCCATCCATAAATTAATTTTGTAATGTATTACAATTAGATGTAAATATAATACAATAATTCAAAAAGGGCAGCGAGAAGCAGGGGTCAGCGTTCATTCGCGAATGGATGAAGCTCCTCAATTTCCCTTGTGACCGGTCCCGCATATCGTAACTTTCATTTTACTGACCGTTTGTTATATCTCCCATTTGGCTATTTTTGTAATTATCAAGTTTATATATGCGAATATGCACTTGTTATCTTTCGAAGGGGATTTCCAACAAATAGACTCCTTCATTGTCACAATTAAATATCGACGTACACTGAGAATTAATTTAATGAGATTACCACTTTCAATACTCTTTCTTTCGATGTTTCGCGCCGTCTGCAATCTTTCTGAGCACGTAGCGTTAGCAAAGAAAATATGTACCTATAATGATTATTATTTTTACGAGAAGAGCGTCAATTGGTAGTTTGTCTTTATTGTAAAACTTATGGTTTTATAAAAAGTAATACTTGTTACATATACTTAAAGTAAAAATCATGCTATAACATTTCGTACTGAAGGCACTCATAGATAACCGAGGTAGCCGTAGACGGTGTTTACATGACATATATTTACATTTGATAAGTATGTTACAGGCAAGTAATTACAGTATGATACGGTACATATATGTAAAGATATTCATGTTAAATGGTCCGTCGGCAGTTTCATGCATGGTCGCCGATAAACGATGCGGCGTTTACGATCGCCGTAGCAATACAATCGTGCTTATGTTACAATTTATTTGAATCATCTTCTTAATAATCATGCCTTAATTACGGATCACACATATTACGGACCTTCTAGTGTTCAGAAATATGTCTACTTACTACACGCTCAGAGGCAGCGATAATTTATTAAATTTGTAAGTTGTACAGCTGAAATATTATCTAGCAAAAGTTGTATAATTAATGTTTTTTTTTTTGTAAAAGCCAAACGTACAGACAGACAAATCTCTTTTCTACATTTTATTTTGCAAAAAGAAATTTTTGCAGTAGAATGATATCAATTCTCTAATTTTTTACCTACGAGTAATTTTTTTTCTGTGACACATTTATATGCAATGCAAGTATATGCTTTAATCATATGTGTGTATACATGAGTACATGTATATTTAATTTTTTTATTAAATATTTAAAAATCTTATTTATTATTACTTATTTATTCACTTGTTATAAATTGTAACACTATTGTAAGTGAACCTGTAAATAAATAAATATATAAATCTCTCCCTTATAGTAACCTAACTTAGAATAAACCTAACTAATCCTTCGATATGATGATGTGATCGAACCAAGCACACGAAGAATACATATAAATATCACCACCACCCAACAGATGGCGGCACTAGCTCTGATGATCGTAAAAGATAATCAATAGTATTACTGTAGATGCACTTGTTTATTGCGATGAGAGGCATTGTGAGGAAAAACATATATTTTTTGGTCATTTTATAAATAGAAAACTAAACGACGCGTGCGTATATGTCATTTTTACTTATAAATAATTTAACTTTGTTTTTCCTACATTCCATAATCTATGAAGATGTAACAATAAATTCCACATTCCTAACATCGCATGTAAATGTTGGGAAGGTGTTCCAGCGAAAATTATTCCAAGTAGGCAGTACGTGTGACGTTTATTCGTTTTTTGAATAATGTTATATTTTTACGATTCCAGAAACATGGAGGTAGGGTCCATATACATATGCCATGTGACTATACATACTATACATATGTTATATTGTATAGTCTAATAAATAAGTCTGCTCACGCATATTTACAACAACTAAATAGAATTGCACTTCGGTATGATGATTTATGATCTATAGCGATATACAAATTGATGTATGAAATCAAGTAAGTTCGGCAGTCAGAACAAAAAATTATTCGCCTTTTCTTGCAAAAATCTTTTGACTTCAAAAAAAATTACCTACACTATTGAAACGATAAATATTTTTCATAATAACCTAAGTAAGTAAATTTCACAGAATTAAAAGTAATTATCATATTCAAGATTATGCATTGAGACGCGTATTTGTGATTAGAGATTTAGGCATTCTCTTTGACGAAAAACTTACATTTACATTAACTTACATTATGATTACATTGTCAGTAGATGCAACAAATTATTAGGCTTTGTCATAAGGTCCACTAAGCAATTCAAAAAGCCAGCTTCCACTCTTTCCTTGTTTTGTGCTTTGGTGAGAAGTGTTCTCGAGTACTGCTGCCCAGTTTGGTCTCCCTTCTATGCTATTCACATTAATAGGATTGAGTCCCTGCAGAAAAAACTACTAAAAATAATTTCATATAGAAATGGACTGGGTCGTACACTAAACAAATATACTGATCGCCTTCGGAGTTTTGGTTTGTTATCTCTGGAAGATCGGCGAAGGAGGTATGATATCATTTGTCTTCATAAAATATTACACTCATCCTGGGATTGTCCGAGTCTTCTCTCCGCGATTAAGATCAAAATTAAATATAGATCACGTTCTCCCCATGCTGGTCCCTTTTCCATTGAAGCATATAAAAACAACACATCCTATTATAATCCCTTGGTCAGGATGTGTCGAAGTTATAATGATATGGTAATCGGGTGTGAGGACGTTTTTGATATATTTGACAGTAGGTTTTCTCGTGTCAAAAATAGATTAAGACTTATATTTAAATAGAAAATAAGAAAATGTTATTAATTAAGAACTAATTAAGTAGTTAAGACATTTATTAATAACCATTAGTAGTTAAGTTAATTTAAACATGTTAAGTACACTGTTTAAGAGTGCAATTTAGTTTAGACAATACACTTGTTATTTATAATTATCATGTATATAATTGTATTCTGTTTGTGTACTTCATCAAATAAATAAATAAATAAATAAACATTAATATACATACCACAAAATTGTAAAGGTTAGGACCTAATATTTATTATATTCGAAGAATTTAATATTTGGTCATCATCATCGTCTCGCAGAACATCTGCTGTTGGACTTAGGCCTCCCTCATAATTCTTCAATAGAACCGGTCAGAAGCAGCGTGGATCCACCGATTGGTCAATTATTCGATATTTTTACATATGGTTTAGTTAGATATATAGTCATCTACTTACTTACATTCATATATTAACCAGCACCCATTAATGTAATCGTAGATCAATTTTCTCATTTCTAACTAAAAGGTATCTAAATGTACAAACATACAAATTATTACATAAACATCCCATAAGTAAAATTAGTACTAAATGCAAGTGCTACTAATCTTCAAACCTTTGACCAATAACATTTATTAATCATCAAATACCTAACAAAATAACACAAATAACTTAGTAGCAATAAACATAAAAATCATAATAAATGTGTTCATAAAATCAGATTACACTCATGATGTTAAATTTAATAGTACATTGTCACGCAATATATTTTCCTAATTAAAGGAAAGCTTTTTGCCTAATTACTCTCTCCTGTGTTCGTCCTTATTATATTTTTATAAATTATGGTGCGAAAGATTGCAGCACTTAGTTATTATGATTTAATGCATAATGATTACACTTTATGAAGTTTTAGTTGTTTTATATATATATTTATTCACTTTACATTTTATATACTTCGTAAGCACAATATCAAATAAAGAAAAGTTTTAATTAAATCAAATTTACTGATAAAATTGTTTAAGAGAGTGAGTAAAGCATACGAGAACACATTCTCATATCTCCTGATAAAGGATAAAGCAGGCCTTATCCTTTATCCTATTAAAGTTGGCAGCGTAAAGCATCAAACGATAGGCGATTGGGTTCAACCCTATGGTGCTGCTTGTGTTAAAGGGGGACAGTGACCTGCCATCAAGTCAGCCTTCCTGCCTATCTTAAATTAAGGTAAGAAAATTTAAAATCAATTCACTTTGAACCCTATATATATACCTAAGTTTTCAATTACAATTTAATGTTTACACAAAAAATCTCAGTTGACTGATTCAGCACACCAAGAGACGACATACTTACCTAACATTTTTATCAAGGATATATTGATTATATTTACTACACCAATAATGATAACCTCTGTCCTTGGGCGATGGTCTTCTGTATAAAGGTAGTTACTTCAGACGGGATTCTTACTAAAAGAGAAAAATCCTACGTGGCGCCCAACTCATAGAAAAAGTTTTTGATTGCTAATAAACAATAAGAATGAAAGTTTTTGATTGCTAATAACAAAATAACAAAACAATAAGACATTTATTATTTAACCATAAAAGCTAACATATTTTTATGAACCTAGGACGAAATAAACCTAATTTATGAACCAAGCATCACACAGGGTGAAACAATAGACGCCCACGAATTGGTTCACAAGTTACACAACGATACGCGAACCAAATACGCTTTTGGCAATAACCGGGCAACATTCTAACAATTTAATGTGATATAAACAATACATATTCCCGAGCTGGGCTGGTTGTACGCGCCTCCGGCATATGTACCGCGTAGCCGCCATATTTATTGTCTATGGTATTGTGGTGCGATCGTTACCGTATATCTGAGAGTGGGGGCGTGTGGGGGTCCTATCATGAATCCTGATACACGCCAACCAGTCGATCGAGACCCGCGGCGAATTTTAAACTTGGCTCCGCATGTATGTATTTAATCCAAGTTGTGGAGAGGCGAGGAGGATCATTCAACCTGGTGGTCACATAAAAGGGTTTGTTGATTGGACAGGGACACTCTCCAGGGCCTAAGTGACCCGTGCGTCGTGTTAATGGGTTTAATCGTCTGTATAGTCCGTCTCGGCAATTTATGTTTCATTTTCGATCCCATTATGCACGCTGGATTAGGTACTCGTATGTCTCTACTCTCTAATTTCAAATGTGTGGTTCGGAATATGTTAATTTTACAACACTGTGATCTCTCTTTATAATACATATTTTATAATAAGTACGTATTTTGAATATGTTGATATTGGTATTGTAAATGTATACCTAATTATTATACTAAATTTTTTATAGGTTATTAAATCGCTCAGAATAATATTTAATTAGTACTTTTTACAATAAAAGTAGGTAATTTTCAAGACATAGAATAAAATATATTACATACTAGCGGTCCGCTCCCGGCTTCGCCCGGGGTGCATTTTTTTTTTACGTAAAACCTTCCCTGATTATCCCTCTATCCATGAGTGAAGACAGATTTAAAATCGGTCCACCCGTTCTCGAGTTTTGCGCTTAGCAACACATTTAGGGATTCATTTTTATATTATAGATTATTCTTTTTTTTTAAATTATTTAAATTTAGTAATATGGATTTAAACATGCCCCATGATTCTCTACATTATAAATAATAAAAATTAAACACAAACATTTACAGAATAAACATTAATTTTAATACTTTTTTTTATGTCTTATGCATTATAAACCAAAAAAATTAAGTTTATATTATCAAATGTCCTATAACGGCAGGAATTAATACAGGTGGGCCTTTTATTAGAATTTAAAATAGGGATTATAACTGCTAGGCCGGCAGCGTATCGCCCGGGCCACGCCGTGCTTCGGCCGGATAATCCGGCCCGGATTTTACTCGTATTTACCCGGTTTACCCGGATTAATCTCACTCTACGGGTTGCCAGCGCATTGTTACGATATCGGATTGTTTATTCAACATTTTAAATTGCAAATGGATATTTGTTTTGGGCGTTAAGTGGTAGGCTTACGTTAATTTTATTCTTATTATAATAAAAAAAAATTGGAATAAAATTTTGTTAATAAATATACATTTTCTGTTGACTTTTTTATAACTACCAATAAAACACAACAATTTAATACCTATATTATATCATTATTTATACATATTATAAAATAAAGTAACATCTGTTTGTTTCTCCACTAACCGCTGTATGTTCTTCTAAATCAATAGTGAGGCTCTGATGAGTTGTTCCAATTAATGCGGAGTTCATTCGCATTACTTGGACAAAATGTCACTACGCACAGTCCGGAAACTTTATCTTGCGGACGAGCGAACTATGGAACATCCCTTCTGAGATGTTTCCACCTATACAGCTACAATATGGGCTTCTTTGAGCGAGCTGTAAACAAAGTCCTGCAGGGTAGGTAGCAAACCAGCACGCTCCTTGGTATTGTTTGTGTCCTTAGGCGACGGTAACCACCTACCATCAAGTGGACCGTTAGCCTGTCAGCCGCTCTTAAAAAAAAACAAGTTAGGCATTATTAACAAAAACAGTTTTAAGCATTTATTAGTCTTACATTGGACAAAATGGAATACAAATAAAATGTACCTACCCAATATTTAAAATAAGTCGTAGGTGTAACATACTGCCTACGGAACCCGACCCCCGCTTTACGTCGTAGCCCTGCTACGACGTAGCACTAACATATAATCCTTTTCGCTACAATAGCAATTTCAAACTTCCTTAGGGGCTTCGGATAATCTTTCTTTATATCGAGCCAGGAACGGCAACCGCGAACATTTCACATCTCCCTTCAACATTCAGACTGTGTTTGCGATAGAGAGGGAGAGAAATAAAAAAGCCAAAGAAAGTGCTTTCTCAATAAAGAGGGGTGCATTAAGACCGGTAATGTGTATTTAAATTTTGGCTCAAGTGTTATAATTCTGTTTTTTAATTTAATTTCTAATGGCGTTGTAAGACTTTAAGAGGGTGGGGAGGACATAAATCTTGTAAACGGTACTAAAATTTTTAGAGAAAACGTTTCATAAATATAATCTGCAGTAATTTACTTTACTATACATAAATTAAATTATGTTAATATACAATTATTTAACTTATCAACCAAAATTTTATGAAATGAAAATCTTTCATATATATTATTATATTATTAATTACTTTAATTAATATTTAAGCAAAATAGATGTCAATTTTTTATGTTTTCTGTGACAAACAGGCCTACACTCTAGTAGGTGAGATTAAGAAAATTAATAAAGAGAGATATAGAATGCATTCACCTTGACAAAATAAAATGATAAAACTACGAGACAGATGAGTATGTCAGAATGAGTGCTGTCGTTCTTTACATACGCAACGACACACATTTTTCTGTGGTCTCTAGTTAGCATGTACTTAATGACTACAGTAAGTATTTTCTTGCAGCGCTCTTGGAGCCTTTGTGGCATTATTTATGTTATAAGCGACGGGAACCTACCATTGAGTGGACCGTCTGAAGACCTTAACATAAAAATAAGATAAACTACTTACTCAAATTCGTAACTGAAGAACAAAGTTAGTCCTGGTACTCCTCTAATTGACGAATACAATTTATTACATCAAAAATGTAAAATATAATGTAAACCCAATTAACTAAATTTCTTATCAACAGACGCGAACCAAAAAAATGCCTTAAAAATAATCTATATCAATTTCCTTATTAATTTCGCGCGTGGCAAAAGCGTTACTTTCATAGCCACTTTAATGGGTAATTTTCATAAACAAAGTTGAGAATCCCTGGAGAGAGGGGAAGGGGTGAGCGGCGCGGGGAGGGAGGGATTGCGCGGGTTCCTTTCCGAGATAGAAAACAGCTCCAGAGCTCGTATAATGGGTTTTTGGAATGGCGTCGTCCGTCTTGCCCCCTGCTAGCGCCCCCGCCCGCCCCGCGCCTTCCTTTCTCCCCGGGGCGAGAAAGGATGAATTCTTATTTCCTCATCTCAAAGCGTCCGGTGTAAACCCTCCATGTAGACTGCCTTTTTCTCGTGGAACTTATAATATAACATAACAATGGCTTGTTTTCAATTGTGCTCGCTTTTATTATATTTTTTGTTTATTCTTAACAAATATTTATTTCTCCCCCTATGATGATGATGATGCAATGATGAAATACATAATCTAGTAATGACAGGTATTCTAACATAATATAGAATTACATTGCCCACATTGCGCTCTGCGTTCGTAACGCGGTATTCTTGTATCTGACTTGATATGCTTAGGTATATAAACACAAGCAACACTGCCACTTACCATCAAGCGGACCGTGTTGGCAGTTTTTATATCTATAATATAAAAATGAATCCCTAAATGTGTTGCTAAGCGCAAAACTCGAGAACGGCTGGGCTGATTTTAATTCTGTCGTCACTTATGGATAGAGGGATAATCAGGGAAGGTTTTTACGTGAAAAAATGCACCCGGGCGAAGCCGGGAACGAGTCGCTAGTTTTGTAAATAAAAATTATTTTGCAGGAAGTGCCTAGAATACTTTGTTCTTCAAATTGTACTAACCCAATTAATTGTATTAAAATTGTACTAATTTAACTAATTTTGATCACAATCGCCATGGCCATAGTCCATACCAGCTCTGGGATAGATCATATTTTTCGTAGGCAAAACCGCTGAAACTCATTTTATTGTAACTATTACCAGCTGTTAGGGCGTTTTAAATTATTCCGATAATTTATATATAACGAATCTAAAAAAATCATTCTATCTGAATAAGGATTTTTAAGTATTTTGTTCGTTTCATTCACTTGGAGATAGTTAACTGTTCCCTTTGTTACAGGCAACCACTTTGGGTAGTTCGGCGATCTGTAATCACAAAGGTAAGATTTTTCCATTAAATATTTTTTCTGAACCATTACAAGCAAAATTCAATTTATACATATAAATCTTTGTCAAAAAATTCCTTTGAAAAAAAAGGAACGCTTCTAATTGTACCTGATCTAACCATTTCAACGAAAACTAAAAAAGCAAATGATACTACGTGTATTGGTAAACAATGCTATAATGGACTTCGCAAATTTTCCTGTTGCTTTCAAAAAATAAAAATTATGAATTAATTTGTCAATAAAATAATGATTAGTAATGTATGAATTTTAGGAACCGATTTTATGGTTTGAACAGATCACTGTACTCACCCTGATTTGATAAAATTGGACCATATGCCCACCATAACATCAACCACATCACGGTCTTTTCCAGAAACATTGTCCAATGCAAACACGTAGTTGCTGGAATCCACGTGACCTGCCATCGGAATATGTTTAAAGTACTCTTTCGGTTGGTTCAGTCCTCCTTCGTAGCAAAACTCTAACATGTAAACACTTTTAGAATTAGTTGCAGCCATATTCAAAGACGAATTTATTATTGGATATATAAATAAAATATCTCCAAAGTAATTGAAATATTCCACAACAGTATTGTCAGATACATTTCTATTACCAAAGTAAAAAAATTTCGTTTTATTCGCCACTTCATACTTTTGTTTTAAATTTTCAAAATAAAGATTTCCAGGTAAAAATTCAGAAAAGTTTTCATTCATTCTGTCTTCGTAATCATAAAAGTTACTCTCTCTAAAGAAACCTTCTCCGTTCACGAAAATGTATAAAATTTGTAAATGTTCGAATTTGTTTTCACGAATAATATCTAACGGATCTTCTGTTAAAAATGTGTTTCCACTACTATTTTCAATGCAAGGCACAAATCCAAATGTTCCATCAGTTCTGTTTGCAAATTCCTCTTCTGTGTATTTGTTTAAAGTTTTTACATCAACTTTTATATAAAACTCAGCTAGGTCTTTTAAAGAATTCTTCCCTTCATAACCCATAGCAACGGCTACCTTTTCAGCGGTTATTATAGGCGTCGCATCGATAGCCCACACTGTTGCAGCAGATCCTGATTCAATAATTCCATTCCTAAACAATCCATTGGAGATTGGTGAAATAATTAAAAGTTCAACTGACGTTCCACCTGCGCTCGTTCCAGCTATTGTAAT
Organism: Synanthedon andrenaeformis; assembly: GCA_936446665.2. Classification (NCBI taxonomy): domain Eukaryota; kingdom Metazoa; phylum Arthropoda; class Insecta; order Lepidoptera; family Sesiidae; genus Synanthedon; species Synanthedon andrenaeformis. Next base: position 8,179,837 of record OW387785.2, read on the forward strand.
GTTATCGGGATTGCCTCCAAACATTTTAATATTTCTTTTAACCCACTTTAAAGCTGCTATTTGATCTTTCATACCAGCATTGCCTGGTGCTTCGTCAATTCCCAGACAGAGAAATCCTAATGCACCTAATCTATAATTAAAAGTGACTACAATTACATCTTGATCTATTAAATATTTTACATTGTCCGTTTCGATTCCTGCTCCTACAAGGAATGCTCCTCCGTGTATGTAAACTAATACTGGAAAAGTTTCTTCAATGGAAGAGTTCATGGAAGAGTTTGGAAGAGTTGAATCAGTTTCTTTATTGGGAACGTAAATGTTTACAACAAGGCAATCCTCATTGGTGATATTCCCTTGTGCACAAGTAACAGTTTTGTTAGCATGAAAAATTCCAAACCATTTAGGCGGTGGTAATGGAGCCTGAAAAGAAAGAAATATTTTTATCAATAGGTATAATAAATAGCACTACACTATCAATAATAATTAAGAGTTATTATTATTATCTTCCTAGCGGCTATTTCTGGTCTGCTAGAGAACCAGTATCACTTCGTCCATTGCTGAAATATTGTGATCGCCACGTAAACTAAAGCTCTCTACCTATACCTACCGCGTTTAGAAACTGTAGTACTTTTTTGATAGAGGCATTCCTCACATCTTCAGAAGCCATTGTGTGGCTTCCTAGGACGTGACTGCGCTTGTGCATCAAGGGGCCACACTCGCACAGGATATGCATTGGTGTTTCTTCTGCCTCGTGGCAGAAGCGACACTCTCCCGTACTGGTGAGACCCATTATTTTGAGGTGCCTATTGAGGCGGCAGTGCCCCGTTAGAGCCCTCGTTAGCATACACAGATTGCTCCTGCTAAGCGACATAGCCTGGTTCGTCACGTTTCGACTGTAGGCTTTTATGAGCGCTTTGAAATGGTTCAGACCTGGCAAGTTAGTCCAGCGTTTGTAAGATTTAGTAAAGCACTGGTTCCATATGGTCCAGCGAGCTAGGCTGTTAGGTAGTCCGCACATAGGTTCAGGACCTATTAGCCTACCTTTTGCGCCTGCTCGAGCCAGTTGGTCGGCATGTTCATTGCCTTCAATCCCCATATGGCCAGGTACACATCTTAGGACCACTTTATTCTTGCGCCCTAAAGTATTTAAGTAGTCTACACAGTTTCGCACCAGCTTTGAGACTGTAAAGTCCGAGTCCAGTGCTTGAAGTGCAGCCTGACTATCCGAGTGAATATAAATTACATGGTTGACGTAGTTTCTTCGCAGGTTGATTTCCGCACATTCTAGGATGGCGAAGACCTCTGCTTTGAAGATGCTGGCGTATTGTCCCAAATTTACACTGGTCCTGTAATTCTGGTCCCTGCCATACACTCCACAGCCTACGTCAGGTCCTGATTTGGACCCATCAGTATACCAAGAAAGGCTACCTTCCTCCCAAGAGATTTTTTTTTCTGACCAGTTTTCTCTTGAGAGTAACTCCACAGTGTAAGATTTTTCTTCGATATACTGTGGTAACATTGTATCAGTGGGCATGCCTAGGATGAGATCCCTTAATACTGAGTCTTCTAGAGCTCTGAGTACCTCGGACAGCCAATTGTGTTTACCCCGATTCATCATCCTGTGCATACTGGTTTTCGCCTCTTTCTCTAAAAATAGATTTAGAGGCGGTAAGCCCAGGATTGCCTCCAGAGATGCTCCGGGGGAACTCGACATGGCTCCTGTTATCATCAGACATGCCAAACGCTGTAGGCCATTAAGCTTATCCATAGTCGTCTTCTGGTTGGCTTTTCTATACCATACTATAGAGGCGTATGCGATCATCGGCCTCACAATAGCAGTGTACAGCCAGTAGGTGAGCTTTGGACACGGGCCCCAACTCTTCCCTACCATTCGACGACTGATACATAAAGCTGCCTTAGCCTCATTAATCACATTTCCAATGTGTGCATTCCACGTTAGTCTCTGGTCGAAAGTAACTCCCAGATATTTGACCTCTGAGGAAAATTCAACTCGTTTGCCATTTACTAGAGGTGGCTTTAATTTGTCCAGCAGCCTCTTTTTGGTAAACGGAACTATAACGGTTTTGTCACCGTTTACTGTCAGTGCATTTGCTGTGCACCATTCGCAAATGATATTTAGGGCTTTCTGTAGTAGGGCCGAAATTGTGCTTTGGCAGAAGCCTCTTATGATCACCACTAGGTCATCAGCATAACCTAGGGTGTCGATCTTCTGTTCCGCCAGCCTACACAGAAGCTGATCAACTGCAAGAGTCCAGAGCAGTGGCGAGAGAACACCGCCCTGCGGGCGTCCTCTTGTAGTTGCTACAGTAAGCGCTGTATCGTGTAGTTCGACTTTCGCTTTACGTTTGGATAGCATGGCCTTCACCCACCTAACTGTAGTCGGGTCCACATTTTTGTTTTGTAGTCCCCTCACTAGTGTGTTGGTGGGAGTATTGTCAAAAGCGCCTTCTATATCCAAAAATGCACACAGAGCTATCTGTTTATCATCCAGAGCCCTTTCCGCCCTGTCAGCTAGTTGAACCAGGGCAGTCTCAGTGGACCTTCCCTTCTGATAGGCGTGCTGGGTGGAATGAATGGGTTTCAGGGCCAGGGCTTTGTCCCTTATGTATTTATCTAGAATCTTTTCTAAAGTTGTAAGCATAAAGGACGTTAGGCAAATTGGTCTGAAGGACTTAGGCAGAGCATAGTCCTTCCGCCCTGCCTTTGGTATGAATAATACCTTAGCCCGGGTCCATTGTTCCGGTATATATCCCCAGGCATAACTTGCCCGGTAAATCTTTACCAGATGCGGTGTGAGTACGTCTATGCCTTTTTGTAATAATATGGGCAACAGTCCGTCTTCACCACTAGATTTCAGGGGCTTGAATGAACCAATAGCCCATTTCACAACATTTGGTCGGATGAGAACAGCCGCTCTGTTTCGGTCCTCGTTTCGAGGCCTTTGGTGTAAAGGCGTTGTGTCTGACCCGATCGAAAAGTTGCGAGCCCCTGGAAAGTGAGTTTTAATCAGCAGCTGAAGAGTCTCCTCTTCAGTGTTCGTAAAGGAGCCCTCAGGTCTTTTAAGCAGCCCTAATTGACTAGGCTTGTCCTTCGCGAGCAATCTATGGATTCTAGCCCCTTGAGGCATTTGTGTTAATTCCTCGCAGAGCTTCCTCCATGCAGCACGCTTGGACTTCCTTATCTCCTTATTATATTCAGTCAAGGCATTCTTGTAGTTCTCCCATTCAAGAGTTCTTCTTGCCTTATTGAATAAACGTCTGGTTTTCTCTCGTAGCTTCTTGAGCCTTGAGTTCCACCAGGGTACATTCCTTTTGGAGTGCTTCGTTCTGAGTGGACAGCTTTCCTCAAAAGCACTCCTTATTGCCCTCGTGATAGCCTCCACTGCAAGTTCTAGCTCCTCCGGTGTACATATACTTTTAGGGAAGTCCTCAAGATTTTGCCTTAGTTTGTTGTTATAAACATCCCAGGCTGTAGCTTTCGGGTCCCTGTACGTTACAGTTTGATCTTTTGTACATGTTGCTAGATCAAAACGAATTTGTCTGTGATCAGACATAGAGCTTTCCTCACTGACATGCCAGTTTGATATGAACTTGGACATATTGTCAGTGGCGAAGGTTATGTCTAAAACTTCCTGTCTTACAGTTGTCACGAAGGTCGGCTTGCTCCCTCTGTTGAGTACCTGTAAACAGTTAACTAAGAGAAAGTCATGTAGTAACTCCCCTCTATTGTTTGTGTCGCTGCTGCCCCACGTTACGTGATGGGCATTGGCATCGGCTCCAACAAGTAGCTCGGCTTTGTGATGATGCGCGTACGCCACCACTCGCGCAAGCTCCACCGTGGGGTCGTGTCCTTCAAAAGGTAGGTACGTAGAACAAACGATGATGCGAGTTCCCACCCTGCCCTTGATGTTGACAAAAGCTGCCGCCATATCGTCAGTACATAACTCTGGCACTGGCAAACATTCAATGTTTTTGTTGAAAACTATACTAGCTCTGGGCTTTGAGCCACAGGTATTATAAAGTATTTTACCTGCAGACTAGAATCCCAGAACCGTACCATTTAGGGTCCAGGGCTCTTGTATGAGGGCGATATCAACCTCACCCCGCAGGAGAAGGCGCTCTAGCAGTGCGGTGGCGGCCATAGCATGATGAAGGTTGATTTGAATCACCCTCATTATTATATATTTCCTACTGTCTCCTGTCTTTTGTGCTGTCACGGACCGAGTCTGTTGCCGTAGGCATTTCAGCGGCATTTGAGTCCACTGATTGCCCATGGTCTAGCCTCTCACCCGTGTCAGCTTCTTTAATCAAGGCTATATTGGGTACGTCGTAGCGTCCTCCAGGCGAGCCTGATTCTGATGGATCATCGAGATCCAAACCGGAAAACAATGATGTCGTTATAATTTCGTCCATATTGTTCCCACGAGTAGATACGGGATTTAAACATCCAGTCGGCCTTCCCGTTACCGACTAAGGGTATATACACTCCGAGGTCCCCAGGTATCGGAGGTTGACCGCTTGCGACTGAGAAACCCCTCAGCCACTCACCCTCTTGGCGCGCGTCATACCGTAGGGTTGGGGGTGAATTTTTATAGAGGCTTTCTACCTCGCGGTCCTGGCGGTTAAGCCAAGACCCCCGTTCCGGTGAGACATGACCAACGGCTTACAGTGTAGTAAAAGAGGGCATTTCCTCACCTCCTTTGAGCCTGCTGGTTAGGCCGGCTACAGTGTCGGGTTATTTGCCGCCGCCCGAGGTTCGGAGTTGACAGCTTCACGGCGAGGTTTTGTCTCTTCTCGAGCCAACCCTCCTCCTTTCTCATCCGGGCTTGGGACCGGCAATCGGCGGAGTTAATTAAGAGTTCAAGAGTTATTAAAATATATTTCATATAGTGTCAAATCAAGTAAGTATACTGATTATTGTTTAATACACGAATCTATTAAATAAATTTAGATTAATACCTTAAAACGATTTATGCCCACAGGAGCAGCAGCATAAGGTATGCCCAAAAATTCCAAATAATTTTTGTTTTCATATTGATATCCACGTAGTTCACCTTGATCTATTGTCAAATCTCTCTGTTTTACAATATTTTTATTCTGTACAACTTTTACTAACACAATTAAGAATAACACAATAAAAAATGACTTGAAAACCATTTTCGTATAATAAGTGCTTGATCAATTCCCCACCGGATTATATACCAATATTTTTTATCTTATTAACTAATCTCAAGTACCTTTCTGAAGTGTATTTGCAATATCTACAATGTTCCTATCTATTGAATAAATATTTTATTTAGCGCATGTTTCGAAAGTTATCTGTAATAAATAGTAGGTATTATTAGATTAATATTACCTAATGTAAAAAAATGTATTACAGATTGAATGCATTAATATCAGAAAGTATCTTTATTTATGTACATGCATTGATAATTTTTTAAATATTTATTAAAGAAAAACCTACTTATTTAAAAATAAATTCTTAAGCCGACTTGCACGCACAATTAACTTAAATACCTACTTAAAACTTTGGTCGTTCTTTTATATTAAAAAAAAATCAACTATGTTGCACCTACTCGTTGCGCAAGCTACCATTTCAAAATAAGAAAGAATATTAAGTTGTCTTCTTTGAAAAAATATAATTTGTTGTCTTCTTTGAGATAGGATTATTCAATATACTTCATTGTTTCTTCGTAAGGGTTTCTGAAACAAAAAAAATACAATATAAATATAAACATAATATTTTTAACATAATTCAAATATTCGAAATAAAAATGATATATATTCTTATTTCTTTTATTTTCTTCACTTCTATTGGGTAAATTCTAATTTTTTTTAGTAAAACTTTCTGCTATTTCTTTTTGTCAATGTCGTTCTACATTATGAATACAATTTTGTTCTGATTACAATTAATTTTTATATAATACAAAGCAAATAAAATGACAACTAGGTATATTAGTTTTATATGATCTCTACAAATACAAGCCTATGATCAAAAGCGTTCGTACTCGTAATATAATTTAGATAGCTGAAGCAACTGCATTCATGAAGTGCAATGTGAGCCAAAAATACTTTGATACGATGCCAAAACATGCGAAATATATAATATAGGCGTCAGTTATTGGACTGTGTTTATGACGAGGTTTTTTCATTTATAACCACAGTACAGTTCGTGAAAATATAGGGTCTCACAAATTATTTAAGCAAAGGAACTAATAAAGACGTGTGATTACATTTTTAATTACATTGATATATAGTAATTATAATTGTTTACCTATTTAATTTCAGTCTTAGTCTTAATAAAGTCTTATGAAATCTCTTGCAGTTATAAATTCATTGATATTGCTAAATTACTATTGATTTTAATAAAAAAAGCTTACGCTAATTTGTAATACCTACTATCACTACTGATAATGAACCAAAAAATCTGTGTTCATTCGTGAGGTCCCATTACGTAAACGTTTAGCAGTTTGTCCAATCTCAGATGACCTCCGACATTTCTCTAAGTTACGTGAATTCTCTTATATTCCTCCATGAAAACGAGAGATGAAGAATATCAACGGAAATTGGTCGGTGTATAGCAATCATAGCAGTTGTCTGAAATGAGAACTCTCCCTTAAAAGGATAAACAAGTAACGTGTGCGCGAAACAGCCGAAACGCGCTCGAATTTATATTTTACTTCTACCTCCCTTTGCGATAGCGTCTTGCGTTGTAAGGCGCTATAGAAAGTAAGAAAGTAAGAGAATCCATTTCCACACGAATGTTGCTTCACTTTAAAACTGTTTTTATTTAACACTAGCGAATTGCCTCCGGCTTTCCATTGATGTCCAATTTTCCAAATTTTTCTCCTTATAAAAACCTTTTTTAAACTTCAATTAATATTTAAAAAAAAAACATGTATTAGTAAATTCGTTCTCGAGTTTAGCGCTTAGCAACACTTTTAGCAATTCGTTTTTTTTATTTATATTGATTAATATTTTAGTGAATTAATTAACACAAATATTTTCGTCACTTCAAAATATAAAATTTTATCTTCTTATCGAAATCGTGATAAGAAGATAAAATCATGATCTTTACAATATCTGTCGATAAACGTGTCGCCATACACCGCACCGTTAGGTTGATTTAGATTATCGACCTATTTTTATCAGTGTACACTAAGCACCAGAATATTAAATAAACTCGGAAAAGGGTACTACTGGTATCTGTGTCCTTTTCCAGTGTTTTATTAATTCATTAAAGTATTTAAAGACGTCTGGATGTTTAACTGTTCGTTACACAATCACAAGTAAATTTGAATTTGGATCCAATTGGTAAACATATCCCGCATTAACCGTAATGTGTTTCTGTGATGTAACAAAATATATAAGTACTAAAACATTATTATTAGATGTCGATATGAGCTGCTGCGGGCAACTAATATTTTAAATTTTAAATAAAGGATATTTATTTCGTATCTGTTTGTTCTGTCAAATATATTCTTAGTAGAGTTACTTCTGTTGTGAACTAAATGTAATGTACCAAAAACGTTTCAGTAGTAGCATTCCACCATCAAATTGCTTTCCTTATATCTTCAATAAATGTTTAAAACATTCCGGCAAGCATGTGTTTTATAGATTTTAGGGCTTGTTATATTAATCTTAGGGGATTTTATGCGTATACATCGATGTGAGTGAAAAACGTACATTCCACGACCACATTTCTTCCAAAGAATTTGTGAAACTTATTTAGAAAAAGTTTCTATTTGAACGTTTATTTAAAGCAAAACAATTGTTATATTGATTTTTACCTGTTAGTGTTGTGTGGTAAATTAAAATTGATTTTTATTTCATATTTTATTGACCTTTTATACTGCAATGAATCATTGCCAATAATGTTATTATCGTCTTTATTACTTATGGATGATACATATTACTGAATAAATTTGATTTCATTTTTAATTGCAAAAACATTTAGCGTAATTAAACTAATATCTGGAATAATCATAAAACAACAACTCACATCTAAAAGGACGTTAACTGTACCTATTGTTATAATAAGTTTACATTTATTGAAAAATATAAGACTTTAGATACCTACTAGATTAACTATCTTTTGACAAAGTAATATACAAACAATGTTTCTTCGTTTATCTTTGATATTCGCAAGACAATTTGGTATCTCATAAATAAATTCAAAAGCATATAACAATAAAGTGGGATGTAGAAACATCGCGGTCTGCCTACTGCTCGATTTATGCGTATAACTCGCTCGCATACTAGTATTAATGCAAATAAATATATCGAGAGACAGTGGGGTGACCATCATTTGGTTATATGTTATAAAACTTGTATAGTTTATAATAAGTTGGTTGGATATAGCAAAAAATATTTAATTTCTTAACTTTAACTAAATTTAATGTTAGGATAAGTATATTACAGATTGGCCTGATTTAACTTCATAAACTAAAACAATAAAATAACCAAGATCGTAGTTATTACAATCTTGTATTATTCCGCAACACCTAAAATATCTCAATAAACTTATAATTGTTAGCCAGGGTCCTTCATACAACACCAAATAAATAACACTTGATGCTGATTTCCTCTATTTTATTTCCACTTAGGTGTAGATAGGTTAATTTGATCCGATGTTAATTATTATTTATTATACTTAATTTTTTTACATGGTTTATGTTATGGTATTATGTTAATAATAATAATAAATCTATTATCGTCATTATAATTCATATGAATTTTAGATTTTATACGACATACATATTTCCTTGTCCAGAATCTAAAATGTAGTGTCGTCACCCTTTCGAACCCGGATACCCTATCCCTTATGTCAGCTCGACGGAAAAGTTCGCCAGATCCGTTTCCTGTGTTTGCCATTTCCCCACTCTACCCCCGGGGTAGTCTCGGGTGGCCTGATATACAACTTCCACAAATAAATATATTCGAAGTCCCCCAAAAATAAATCTGGTTCAAACGAAACTATTTACTTTGGCTTTTGTAAGCTTTCTGGTACAGGCGGTAGCAATATTTGGCAATTAACACAGGTTGATGGTTAATTAATATAAGTCAATAAAAACATATTTCTCTTTTATTTTAATTAACACAACAAATATAGTTTTATAGATTATTTTCAGAGTGTGGGTAGGTACTTATGTATTACATAATTATAATTATTTCTTCCTAACCTGTATTCGTAATGACAATAGAGTTGGTTAATTATTTATAACCATATATCTAAACACAATATTTTTATTTTAAATAATTTTTATATCATTTAACAAATGTCCTTTAATATTGCTATAATATTCTTATTCTATTTTTAAAAATAATTCTAAAAATAGCAATTACATTTTGTGTATAGATATATTCCTTAAAAACTTTTAACAATGAACACTTATAAAACCTCAATAAATATCAAGTTAACATTAGGAATGTGTCATAAAAGGATGCGATCAAAGAAAATGGTGCGATTTAAAAATTAATGGTACCAAACACTCCATTTCAATGGAACATAACTTGGGGCGAATCTCTACAACGCAACCATTCAAAACACGGAGTTATATAACTTCGTGTTTTGAATGGATTAAATTTAGGTAACAATAAATAATTTAATAAACAATAAATTCAATATTTTAGTTATTCAAACAAGCTATAATTAAAATTATTTACGATCTCCCGATTTTCTGTTGAGCCCAATTACGCAAAATAATTATTGTAAGTTGCTGAGGAGTTGGGAGTCTCGCAGACAACTTAATGCTGCAGCATCAGTTCAAGGTTACAATGTCATGGAAATGCCACCGCAGTAACAGTATACCAAATTTCACATAAATCGAATTTGTGCGAGTTAGTGAAAATCCGTTCGTCAACTAGGAAATATGTTGATGGGCTGAAGGACTAAATTTCTTCATAAATTCAATTTTCGAACAAAAAAAAATGATCAAAATCGGTCCATCTGTTCAGGAGCTACGATTCCACAGACAGATACACACGTCACTTATAACACCACTTTTTGGGTGGGATGTCGGGGGTTAAAAAAGAATAACATAACTAACTACTTAAATTTTTTATTGAGAACTAGCTTATTAAGAACTTAAATTAAAATAGTGTTCTTTAGAGCTTATTTTTGGCTTAGATGTGTCACTTTTGCTTTTGGATCCTACTAATTTTATAAATGCGAAAGTTTATGAGAATGTACGCTACGCATAAACTACGTACCTACTGAAGATATTTTTATGAAACTTTACAGAACAGTTTAGGCTTACAAGTTTATAGTTTACACATCAGAATAACACACAAGCTAAAATTTATAGATATTATGCTAACAAAGTCGCGGGTAAAAGTTAGTCTTATAAAAGCCACTTCTGCATTTACTACATCTTTGCGCCAAGATGCACGTTTTAGTCAACAATGGCGCGCGATAGTGGCACAATAAACCGCTTTAAATGGTCCGGAACTTTTTCTCTAATGCTTTATTTAAAAATCTCAGTTTCCAGTCCAACTTTCCTTTAGGGTGGAGCATAAATCTGTTTTATTTGCAGTCCGAGACATCTAGCCTTTGATCGGAATTGCTTTTATGCGATGTTTGCTATCGAAAACTATGTTCCCAATATGATTTATTATTATTGTGTACGTATTCGTTATAAGTATTTTCATCTCAACGTATACCAATATAATAGTTTTTTTTTGCGTTCCAAACAATTAGTAGGCATCTACGTGTATACACCGCATGAAAAAGACGTTGGTAGATGTTGAATCCTACAAAATATTATAAATGCGAAAATTTGTGAGAACGGATGGATGGAAGTTTTCTTCAGATAAAAACTACTAACTGAACAGATTGTTTATTAGGTATACCTAACTGGATTAACATACATATCGGTTTTTCCGAGGTAGTTTAAAAATATTAAAAAATAGGCGCCACTGTCGCCGTGGACGCTGTGGCGGCGCCACCATCGTCACAGCTATAAAAATGTCAGATATTCTTTCAGGTGCTAGACAAAGTCGCGGGCACGAGCTAGTAAAATATAAGTTAATAACAGGTTTCATATAAGTTTATTATTATTAAATATTAATATAAAAAAATATAATAGGTATCCGAAGAAATCTTTGTTTGCACATCCGTTTTAGAGTAGCGTCCCAAAAGCGGTGCCCTCCGTCGCGTCGGGTCCACGGACAATTGCGTTTACGACGCATAAAAGTTAGTCTTTATAGGCCCTCCGTATATAAAAGTGGCGTTTATGCCTTTTTAATTAATTGACTTGTCGTTAAATGCCATATCAGCTTTGTCGGTGATGATGATGGCCGGAAAATTGTTATCCGAGTAGTGATTTCATAAAAAAATTCAACACGCGACCCATAAAATATCCATTAATGTCAGTTTAAATCGCAACATTAACAGTCAATGGAGTGATCGGTCTTTTTTATTATTTATTTACACAAATTTTGCTTTAAAACGAATTAAATTAATTTTTAATGTAAATTTGTCTTAATATTTTCAGAATATAACAATGAAAACACTTACCTACTATTTTTTTTTAAATTTAGTTAAAATAATTTACATTCCCACACAACTGAACTGAACTTCCCACACAAAAAATAAATCAGATAAAAAAATATCTTAATGAACATGCTCAAAGGAGATCCGATCAGGCTGGTCGTAGGGCAAATAAACTTCTTAATCACTGATTTTGTACACCGGCAGTATTATAAATTAAAACACTCAATTAACCAGTTTCTGTGGGCGGAGTTAGAATGTCTTCATCCCATTAATAAATTAGAGATAATGTTAAGTTAAGGGTCTTATACGAGGCTGTACAAAAGGCAGCGAACATTACTCACAGCATGAAGTCCCACTATGCCTATTTACAGCCGTTTTTGTCCCAGTTATAAATAAAAAGATTCCTCATTTCCCAGTACAGTCGTACAAATTTTATAGTGCTTCAAAAATGTGCTTAATCGCTCTAGAAATAGAGAGAGCTTTTGTGTGAAGATATCAGATAGAAATGATAGCACTTTGTATGGACACCAAGGGTACTGTCTGGTAGAGTTATAATGGTTGTGTAAGATTATTAATAGGCAGTCGCATTCAGACCATGCACGTGTTGCCTTATGATAATAAATTCAAGGACTTTTCATGTTTATTGCACAGTACGCGCCTCGTATCACACAATATTAATATTTATTTCAAAATCCATAAAACTGATTCATGCGATTTCAATAATGCGAATATTACATTCAGCGAGAGGTATATTGATGTCGTATACGTAAAATTTAATTGTACATAATATAAACAACCGACCCTAAGTTTGTATTAAGGCAATTTGTGAGCTAGACAATTAATTTGTTCCCTGCTTTTTTTACTCCGTCAACAGGAAAGAGTACAAAGTGGCAATAGACACAAATACAAGTGGCTATAAAGTAAATGTAGCTGAGTCAGTAGGAGCCAGTGTCTGTATAGCGCATGAGCAGTGCGTTCCAGTACTTTTATTGATTTCAGTAGCACTAACGGGCTATAATGCCGACGTGCCGGACTGGAGCCTCCATTCTATATACCGCTTATTACGTACTCAGGATCACCGCTGAATTTTTCTTGTTAACAATTCACAAGTTTACCCATACTTTATACCTACTTTTGTACTTCCAGATCATTCATTTTATTTAATATTTTAAATTGATGATATATGTATATAAATAGTAGTTGAAAAAAATACATAATTATCTATAATGTCATTTATAATTTTTATATATAAAATAGTATAATAATTTAGTAGCACTAACATTGACAGCATATTTTAATGCTGTTAATATTAATCTGGTAGCTAAAATAAAATATTTAACTGTGCTCTGAGTGACTTCCCAAATTATTTATTTACTGCATTAATTTAAGTACCTTTACAGATTAAATAAATAAATAAAATAAGTTAATAATATTTAATTAGCAATTAACTTTAGTGACATGTTAACATTAACACAAAATCTTACTTCAAAATCGCCAGTTTCTGAGAATCTGGTGTTGTATTATTATTTATGTGCAAATAATAATTTAAAACAAATTTTTACAATTACCAGACATTGATTTTGACTAAGCTTGCGCCATCTAACGATAAATTTCATTTCTAAATACATATTTTATTATCTACTACTATCACTCCAGAAGTAAGTAGCTATATTGAGTGACAAAAACTCATTAAAATTTGTTCAACAATTCACGAGTGATTGAATAAAAAAATGTCATTACCATAAATTTTCACATTTATTATAAAAACAGTATTAAAATAAAATACATTTAAGCGTTCGCTAAAAACAGTCAAGAAATAATAATTTAAAAAAATCGAAACGATAACTATTAAGCGCTTAATTATTATTTTATGTCTATAATCGTAGGTTTAAAGGGAGATTACAGCATAGAGATGAAAAGAACAGTAATGGAAACCTGTATTCTGCCAAGCCTGACCTACGCAAGCCAAACATGGATATACACAAATAAGATCAGAAATAGGCTACTGACTACACAACACGCAATGGAGAGAAGTATCTTAAGTCTAAAAAAGGTACAAAAAATCAAGAACAAAGTTATAAGACAACGGACAAAACTGACAGATGCACTCGAATATGCATTAAAGATGAAGTGGAAATGGGCAGGCCATATATCTCGCTACACAGATAAAAGATGGACACTACAAACCACAAAGTGGACCGGACCTGTAGGAAAAAGGAATACAGGCAGACCAAGGATGCGCTGGGTGGACGATATAGTGGCGGTAGCTGGTAAAAATTGGTTACAGGTTGCTAAAAACAGGGAAAACTGGATGAAGATGGAGGAGGCTTATACCCAGACGGGTTCCAAACTATAAAATTGAAATATTTATAAAAAATAAAAAAAATAATGAAATTTTCTTTTGTATTAGATTATAGTTATTGGAATTAAAAAGCTTTATTATTATTATACACATTTATTCATTTATTTTTCTTAATTCTAGGTTTTTTACAATATATATATAAAAACAATAAATATTATAAAAAACTTAAAACTAGGTAGCCGCTGGTAGCGGGGCAAGGCCCAAGCTACCGGTGGTTAGGGCTGCAGACTGAGGAACCTCCTGACAATACGTGCCGTGTCAAGGAGTACCGCCTTCTGAATTTGTCCCTTGATCCAGCCATCTAGCGAGAGCCTCTTGAGGTGTTGGTCGAGGCTCTTCGCAATAAGACCGTTCGCCGAAACGACTATCGGTACGATGATTGTCGAATCGACATCCCACATGGCGGTCACCTCGTGAGCCAAGTCTAGGTATTTGGACAGCTTGTCCTTCTCAGCTTTCACGAGGTTTTCGTCATGCGGAACAGCAATGTCGACAAGCATCGTCCGCCGCTGGGATCGGTCAATAACCACGATGTCAGGCTTATTGGCGACAATAGTCCTGTCTGTGATTATCGAGCGGTCCCAGTAGAGCGTAGCATGACCATTTTCGAGAACGGGCATAGGTACGTACTTGTAGTACGGCACCTCAGACTCGATAAGACCGTATCGAAGGGCAAGTTGCTGATGAATGATCCTGGCTACTTGGTTGTGTCTATGCAAATACTCGCCGTTAGCAAGATGACCACAACCGGAAATAATATGCCTGAGTGTTTCTCCAGGACGGCGGCATGCCCGACATATGTCGACCGTACCGTCCTTCAGGATATATTTCCGGTAGTTGTTCGTCTTGATAACTTCGTCCGCAATTGCACAGACAAAACCTTCGGTTTCCCCAAACAGGTCACCGAAACGTAGCCAGTTCACCGACACGAGCGAGTCTACATCAGGTCCCGTCAGGGCCTTGTAGAATCGCCCATGCAGCTCCTTGCTCTTCCATATACCCTTACGATCTTCAGTGCTCAGAACTACTAGCCTACGCCAGTTCTCGTTTGCCAGAGATAGTGGCGTGAAGTTTTTGTCGATTGCTACAACGTCGCGTTGTATCCCACTCTCGTTGTTTAGGAAATATTCCCTAAGACTGTACACCTCACGGTTATGAAGGTTCTTGGTGCTTAAAAAACCGCGACCCCCTAATTTCCGTGGGATGTACAGTCTCATAACAGATGAGCGTGGGTGTAGCATGCGATGCGTTGTGAGCAATCGACGAACCCTCCTATCTAAGCCATCGAGCTCAGTTTGAGTCCACCTTAGTATGCCAAAGGAGTATGTGAGTAAGGGCATAACCCAGCCATTAAAGGCGCGTACCTTGTTACCTCCTGATAAAAGACTGTTAAGAACTTTTATCAGGCGATTAAAGAAACGTGTCTTTATTGTCTGTTTTACTTCCTTATCACTAATACCCAACGACTGTGACATACCAAGGTATTTGTATGTCTCAACTTCGGAGAGGGATCTAAAAGTCATTGCATTTGAAAGTTGTAAATTTGGAGAATTTACAATTTCATTCGTTGTAATAGGTTCGCACGCTTGCTCGACAATGTGTATCCAGTCACCCTCAGTATGCTCGTCGGACGCCGACCAGATATTACGCCAGAAGTTCAACATAACTTCTGGGTCAGGTGGGTGTCCGACGTTCATACTTTGGTCGGTCTTCTCCCAATCTCGGTATACCTTTCTTTGGTCACTTTGAAAGAGACGATTCTGTCGGTACCTATGCACCCGTTCTTTATATCGTCTCACACGGTTTGCCAACGCATAAACTTTTTGTTTATAATAGTCAATGCGTTCCGTTGTCGAGGCCAAGTAGTCTTTTGATTTTATATTTGTACCTACAAAGGCCTGGGCAACGAAATTATTATTATTATTATTATTATTATAATCGTAGGTACATTTAATATATGTGTTAGATAAACATATATTAAAAGCCTAACTGCAATAAATGGATACAAGAAATACCAACCATAGCAAATACCTACCATAGCAAACATTCCATTTCCACAAACAAACGGAAAGTTGTACCTAAACGCCCGTCGGCAGTCTATAAACACTCCGCGCACGTATTTTCAGATTAACTGCATAGGGTGTAGCCAATCTTAATTGCTAACGTTACTGCGAGCCACGGGTCGTGGTCATTTCAACCTGGTCTGCACTCTCAATTATTTTACTTGATTGTGACGCACGAATATTTCCAGTTCCAATTAGACATTATTTAAGACTCTTACTTTGACTCAGATACTCTCTTTGATGATAAAATTTATAACGTAATTAATGATATGCTTCATTCAAAATTAATATACTTCATTAGACCTCCTTTCCGAATGTGTGAGGATTAAATTGAAATTTTCTTAGATCAAAGTAATTGCAGCATTGAGCGAAGTAAAGCTGAGATTGTCAACCCTAACCACATAATAACGCTTCAGAGTAATAAGAAAAGAGAACATTAGTGGGTGTTCGTCGTCTGTAATATCAAATAAAGTCGGCTGCTGAGGTCGCAATAGAACGTTTATGGAAACAAAATTTCTCGACGTTGAACGTCCGTATTTTTCATGTTTTCATTACTTTAGTAAATGCTTTATGTGATGCTAAGTAAGCCTTTAGTTTTAAGTTTTTGTGACCTTTTAGTAAATGCTTAATAAAATCTACACATTATGTTAATCATAATCTTGGAATATAATTTTGTAATTATAATGTTTGATTATATAGTGGATCTTTACAAATTTAATACTATTCGAAAAGATATTTTTTATTACAAATAAAATAAAAATAGCAAGTATGTTGGGGAAGTTAACATCAGTATTACCTGGTCTATAACAATTTCTATCCTTAAAACATGAAATAGGTATAAGAAGTGTCGCGTCATAAGTTTTGTATAGCATTAGAGCAAAATTAACGAATTTATTTAAGAAATGAAACTTCAAATGGTATTTATTACGGTTAAATGCAATTTTTTTTTTGAAATATCATTAGACAGGATAACAATCTACTCGATGATAAGTTAATGTTAGGTGGCTACCGTCACCTATAACACAAACAACTCAACAGGTCCTGAAGTACGCTACCGATTTAAGTAGGATTAAGGATAAGGGATAGAATCCTTCCTAACTCCCTCGGTAAATAAGTAAGGCATCTCTTACTTACCAAAACACAACAGCACACATCCTGTCATTTCACTGTAATCTTCTCTAATGGGGTGGTTTATTTTAGAATTGAAATTTAATACTTATAGCTGCTTACTATAGGTAGAGTAGAAAGAAAGAGCTATTCCATCCTTAAATATTTCAAGGTGTTTCCGAAATCGACGTGTTGAATTGAATGAAACATCTACATAACGCTTATAACAATATCCAATGGGTCCCAGTAGGTACAATATGTTGGTACACAAGTGAGACGGTTCGACGGAGGAACGATGATTTCGGTACATTTGCCGCGACCATAACGACGCTCAGAATCGTCTTGATGGACGCTAGGAATGAGCTCTCACAACATAAAGAAATCCCCTTAAAAAGGGTAGCGCTAGGGTGAAATAACAGAATGCACAGATGCTCAAAGCTCTCCAAATGTATTAAGAATTTTAAAAGTGTATATTTTGATAATCGATCATGCATAACAAGATAAATTGCCTAAAAAAACAATAAAAACTAATCAATTCGCATTTTGAAATTCTATCATGCTTAAACTTCCCAAACTTTTCGTTTTAATGTGTAAATTAAAAATAATGAACGTTTTCTCTAACTGTGAATGAAAAACATTAGCGAGTAAACGTGACTATCGAGATGACTATTGGAGCTTGGAGTATTACATTCATGGAGGATAAAGGTAAGCAGGACTAACGCTTATATGGGTGTTTGAAAAACTGTCAAGCTACAACCATTAAATAGTGCTTTATAAATTGGCCCGAATTGCACTTGCATTAAGTGGGTTTTAGCATTAAAGCTGGGTATGAAGGTACGAAGTTGCGTAATTCATGAAACCACCGTAAATAAAAAAGCTACTAAAACGCCACATTTCAATGCTACCACTACTATAGCGCTATTTGATGGTGGCTCTCACTTACCGACACCGACTGACACCGGTACCGACACTTTTTCAGGTATAGAGTTTGTTCTCTTTACCTCCATAATTTTGTAGTCAGTCAGAATTACGCCAGGATAATCCAAATAAATAACAATTAATCGCTAAATGTGGACCCATCTGGCTAATTCTCAAGATTACATTTAAACAAATACAGCTAGAAAACACTATTCTTAATTAATTTATAAAAGGTTTGAGAACCATATTCAAACAAGACAGCATTTGGTGGCGGAGCTCAGACAAGCTAAGCGTGCCATTACATTCCTTCTCTGCAGATATGTAACAGTTTAAACTAGTGCATGAATGCTAAATATGTTGACAGTTCCAAATAATTGAAATAGGTATGCCATGATATTTACTCCGTTCTTTTGATATTTTTTAAACAATTTCGTTATGCTCTTAATTATTGAATTGATTCATTTTATAAATGACTTATGATTCCAACTTGAAACAAACCTTTTCCAAATATTAGGTTTCCTTTATAGTTAGAATAGTATACGAAAGAGAAAATGTCTTCTCCGGTAACACAGTAAATCGACAAAGTTGCCACCGAAGCGTTATCTGTGACCTCCCCCACTGGAAGTAAACAAAACAACAATTTTTTTGTATTCGGATGAATAAATAAGGCAAGAAGGGTCGCACTCCGAGGAAGGGACCATCCCCACTGTCGGAATTGCTTCTTGTTTGATTTGCATGTTTAATCCTTTTTCCTCAGATGTCTGCAAATATCTGTTTAGCTTAGAGATTATTTTCTGCAAATGCGCAAATGTGTTATGCTAATTAACAATTTAATAAATAAAGCTTTTTCTTCATCTCTTATAGAAAGTAAGTAATTACAGGTGCCTTCATTTATGCTATATATTAAGTATATATAATTTTCTTATACTTAATGAAAAACTTTATAGGTATTTATAATTTTTGTAAAAATAAAGTATAATACTTTTGAGTGGTTCACAAGAGGAGAAATATACAGAGGCGGAAAACGACTATAGGTGTAGATATATATTGACAAAGATACAGAATACAGAGCATTCAAAAATTTTGTACCTACAAAATTATTGACTCATTTCAAAATATTATTGTCACAAATTATTTAATTTATGTAGGTAGTTATATAAAAATGGATAAATATTTTCGCGACCCATTTATCTTAGTGTCCAAAACGAAACTCTATTCCGGGATCCGGTCCCAACCCCCGGCGATGAAACTAACGACCCGGGGAATCAACAAAAGAGCAATGAGATATGCTTGGAAAACTAGTGTATGAGTCCCTTGGGCGCTGTAGCTAGTCCGCCCGCCGCCGTCACCGGTCCGTATATACCGTCTTGAGGAAACACAAGCCAAAACTCGACATTATCCTTGAGGAAGTGCGAGTCAGAATTCAACATTAGATTACCGTCTTGAGAACAAGGCTACGCCAAAAGCCGACGTGATTATTGCTGTTTCGAGAATAGCCGCGTTGAAAACCTTGCCTTTTGGTACCCGTCGAACACACGCTTTGCGGCGGGCGATGACAACGCGTCGCCAGCCGACGGACAAATGATGGGTAAGTAGGTACTTCTAACAGAATCGATGCGATGAAAGCTTTACATAAAAGATACAATGACATTTTTAGGTTTAATAATTAGTTACACTTGGTTATTTAAGTACCTGTAGATATTAATTAAGATACATAGACACAGTTTATCTAAACATTTAAGCACTTACTTACTTCAATGAAATAAGAATCTGTCATTGAGAAATCTATCAGTTCACTCAAATAGTGGTACAAATTTATTAAACTAGATGGCGCCGTTGTACATAATAACGTTAAATAAAATAAAATAAAGTATGTAACTATATTAGTAATACATTATTATACTATTGTTAATATGTTTGTAAAAAGACAAATAGCTATTGAAAACAGTTAATATAGGTACCTAATAGAAAATAAGTTTAATTATAAAAGTACAAAATGTGTCTATAGGTATTATAATAACTATCTTGTCTAACAGGTAAAAGGGTTCGAGTTAAATAGGTTGATACGAATCATATACCTAATTATGTATCTATTACATGAATATATGTAGATATCTATTATTATCAGCATCTCTGCATTTTTTTATATATTTATATATTTTAGCACGTTTCATGTGTAATTAATACGACCGTAATTGTGAACAATTTATTTGATTTTACTCTACGACAATTCCAGTAATATGTATAATTGTCGGCTGTCCCGGGACAAGGCAACACGTCACCGGGATTGCCGCGTATATCCCGGTAATTGGAGCGCAAGCCGGGATCCCACTTTCTTTATTGCAAATAAACTAGTCCCGCACTGGCGGTGTTCTCTATGCGCCCAAGGGACAAGTGACAGCGAAACGAGATACAACCTACTATATGAAAATGCCTGTTGGAGATAGTAAGTAAGTAATATGGTTTTAGTTACACTCTTGACTACGTAGACTAGACGTAGGCAGTTAAAGATTTAAATTAATTGAAATAATCAACAAATAATTATAGTAAACTTTTTATTTTACTACTTATTATATCTCCTTACGGCCCACAACTTAAATAATACTTAAATTAATTTGAGGTTAGACCCACAAACAAACAAATTTACCCATACACTGAAAATCGCGTATAGAAATCGACAGAAAGGCATTCGTTATCGATTTATTTCTAGCACTCTCGAATTCATAGGGCGTTTAATTATAACCTAAATATGCGATATAACGCGTCAGTTAATATTGAATATTAGGCGATATTGTGTAATGTTGAAAAATAAGAAATAACAACGCCTTATAAAAATATATTACTAACAATAATTTATTCAATCTTTATTCTTTATTGCATATATGTTTACATTTTCTGTACATTTTTCTGGATGGAATGTGTCCTTTTCTGTATCCATGATAACGAGTAGGTATGCAAAATTTCATGATGAACGGTTGAGTAGTTAAAGCGTGAAAATCGAAATAAAACAAACTTACTTTCGCATTTATAATATTATTTAGGGTTACTTTCAAGGTTAAAAATAATTACTTGTTATTAGAAAACAGTTCACAAATGGAAAACGCTTCAGTCTATGCCTTAATAATCTAGGCGTAGTAGGCAACATTTGCGAAATTTACCAGTTGAACTTGCGATCGTTTTCATTACAGAAAGTGTTTCCGAAACGATTTCGAATAGGCACTTTTATTTCTTAGTGGATTTACTTTGTACAAAAACAGTAACAAAGTTTCTTAGTGAACGAGTTTCATTTGATTTGTTCTTTGATTTAGTTTTATGTAATTGTTTACTTCTTCATTATTAAGACTAGGTCATATTTGTAATCAAGTTACATGTGATGATAAAATTTTATTAAGACGTTAAAAAAATATATATTAATAATATGTAAAAGGAAACATACTGTTTCGCAGTCTTAAACTTGGGATGTCTGGCGACGTAATTTAGATAACAGTTACGAAATAACAACACTTGTGCTGTCGTGTCTCAGTGATTGAGTAAGGAACTCTCCTATCCCCGCCGTCCTTATTCTTTATTTTGTTAAGGTTGGTACTTGCAACCTAAATGGCATTGTCTGTGTTAATAGGAGACGGTATCACCTGCCATCAAGTTTCACTTACACTAAACTTGATGGTAGGCAGTTACCATCTCCTGATTGTCTGCCTTTACATAAAAAATTTAGGTATTTTGTAAATGTAAAGCTAGTAGGTAATAACTAAAATGTAGAAGGTGAATTTATGTAAATAGGTAAGTATCTATCACATATAGTTTTAAAATAATAAAAAATCTCAAGCATTTACTAGTAGCTATCTATAATTCTATTCTAGATTCTAAATTATTTTAAAGACTTGCAAATAATAATAAAATTGGTAAAGCTGTTTCCATGATGAGGCTAGAGAAGACAAGAGAGTGTGTGATTTTCATCGCAGAGGCAGAAGGGTGTAAGTACCTAAATGCTCCCATTTTATGAGTTTATTACCAGAAATATTACCTTGTTTAAAATTACATGTCAAATGTATGACAGTTACAGTTCAAATGTATGTCAAATGTATACCTAATTACAAAAAATAAGCGAAATCATAAGTTTCTACGTAGGGTATCTGTTTAGATTTCCCCACGCATAAACCAGTATACGCTGCCGACGGCAAACAGACTGAATAATTGCATGCGCTTTCCTCCATATTACTTATAAATGACCCCTTATTACGTTTTTTCTTTGTTTATATGTCACAGATATTGATGACGCTACTCTGTTTTGTCACTCGCTTTCCAGTATTTCACTGCGACTTAATTAAATCCTGTTTATTAAAGACAGTTATAAGCTTTTAGCGGAAAGCTTGAAATTAATTTCGCTCGTAAATTTAGGTATTTTCATGGCACTGAAGCAAATGCGTCTGTTTTGAATTAAGTGTTTTTCGTTTTAATTATTTTTAACACAGGTACTTAGTATACAAAATATTAGCATTTGGACGAAACCAGCTTTCATACATAAAGCATTATCATTGCTTATAGTAATCATACTAATGGGTGAATATATAATAGTGATAGCCCTTTGATTACCATACTATAAAATATTGACACTATAATATACAAATAGATACCTCATATCTTTGTATTTTTATTACTTAGCTGATTTTTTATAAAGAAATAGCACTTAGCACCTAATCCTTGTCATTCTTAACTGTACAAAAGTTAAAAATAAACCTTAAGTAGGTATATGTATGTACTTGGCCTCCTACTTCGCACGTATTGTACATAAGTATGACATTATGTAGGTACATACCTATATGCCTAGTCCGTGGAACGCGAACTCGATAGGCAGCAATGAATATTTATACGCGTTAAATGTGCCAAGCAATTAAACTGGGACTGCCGAGCACTGATGCTCGCCCTCCTGGTACTGGGATTTACTCTTGAATTTATTTTAATATGAAATTCAATGAGTTTACAAGAAAATACTTCATAGTTTTAAATGTTAATCATATAAATAAACGAAAAACATACAGATAGCATTCACTTAAGTAATGGCCGAGCTGAGTTGGCAATTTTCTTTAAATCCCTGACTACTTTTAAAGAGTGTCTTCTATAAGATCAATGATTTTGAGATTGTCCGCGTTCTTTAAGTGACGTGTCGATTCGTGTGACGCTTTGTATGGGGTGGCGGTCGGGGAGTTTTGGACCGCCGTTCACTCGTATAGAGTTATCAAGGGCGGGGTCTAGTGATGAATTGGAAACATTGTAAGCGGGTGGCGCGGGAGACTTTTTTGAGGGGAGTCGTTCACCGAAGCGAGGGGGGGTCGAAGAGAAGGCAAGGGGCGAGGAGGGGGTTGATTAATGATCTCCGCTAGAGGGAGCCATGTTCATTATACCCATGGAACGATGTGTTACTTGCCTACTAATATTTTGTTTTGTTAACTTTACTAGATCATTGAAATTTCTTTGGATATTTTTATTGTTTTATAAAAAATGGTGTTACTTTAAATGTTATAAATATTATTTTTAATACATTTTCTTTTAAAGGGGTTTTCACAAAACCGGAGCAAGAATAAAATGTGTTCTATTTTTTTAATTTGTGAAGTAACAATGATCTATTATAATATAAAAATAACATAAAAAAATAAGTATGAACCTGAGAATTTAGAGAATGTGCTTATTCTCTAGTGGGCTAATGAATATAAAGACCATCAATCTGTTTTTTAACTCACATTTTTTTTTTAGAGATTTAGAATTTCTAGAATATTTTTAGTTTTTTTTGTATTTTTAGAATGGGAGATAATGCATTGACACAGCTATTTCACGGTCTAGTCAATGTTGTATTATTACCGGGAATATAATAATAACAAGTATAACAATATGATAGAGACGCACGTCCGAACATAATGTTAAGCAAACAGCGCTTGAAAACTCAAACTTGAGTATTCCATTCGCACGCCGCGTTTAAAATAGAAACAATGGGGCCATTAAAAATCCGCTTGGATATTTTCCCAGCGTATCCCGTAGTACGCATAAATCGGTAGCTTTCCACCGAAGCTATTTCCAAAGGAGCGTTTTCTATTCCGAACAGTGCACCCGTTTTTCTTAGACGCCCATTATAAGGCGAGGGGTGCACCTACCCCTGCCCCTGAGGGAGTCAGACCCCACGCAACCCCGCCGAAAGTAGAGGTTAAGACGACGTATAGGCCGTTATGAAAGTTTATAAGTAGAATGGATGATAATTATACAGGCTTTATGTAGAGGGCGTGCTTTTTAAACGATATCATTCCGAAAGAGTTTTCGCTGAAACCGTGAATTGTAATGAGCACTTATGTGAGTTGAGCTTATGAATAATTTAAGGAAATTCGTCCACCCAAGATGGCACTTATAGTCTTTTAAAAGAGGCATTTATACAAAAAAAAACTCAATATCAATTTTGTTATTATCGTTTATTATCATTTGGTTCTTTCTACATGAGAATGTAATCCATATATCCATATCTACTAATATTATAAATGTGAAAGTAACTGTCTGTCTGACTGGTACCTTTTCACGTCTTAACTACTTAACCGATCATCATGAAATTTTGCATACACGATGTCCGGGATACAAGAAAGGACATAGGGTACCTTTCACTAAGAAAAAAAGTACTGTTCCCGAGTGATCGTCTAAAAATATAAATAATTGGGCGCCACAGTCGCTTGGCGGCGCCACCGTCGTCATAGCGATAACGATGTCAGGCGTTATTACTTATATATTTTCTTTTTCATCGCGGACGAAGTCGCGGGCACCAGCTAGTTCAATTATTTTCAATAAAATTGCACATTAAAGTTCTTTTATTAGATAAGATCCATTATGATGACAGGGTTATCTGACCGGCTATGAAATACACTAAAAAAAAGTTAAATAAAGAACGTATTTGCCTCAGTTAGAGAAGTGCGATTAATGCTAAGACGAAGATGTGACGGGAAGCCAAGAAATATCCGCTTAAAAATACCTACATGAAAAATTCCACGGCTAGGAAATTATACCTACACTGGAATAACCATGAATGGTGGAGGGACATATACCTTACATGTGACAAAAGAGCCAAGATCATAACTGAGCCACCTGTGTAGGCTAGCTGAAATACTCGTACCTACTATGATAGCTTGCTTACAAAGGGATGACTACCAACAATCGTGTAATAAAAAAAAAACAGTTCCTAACAAATTCGCTTATACGATAATAAGATAAATACATTTTATTAGTTTATATCAAACACACATAATGTTGAAACTGAACCTTGCTTGTCACTTCTACACTTAAACTCCACCACAGAACAGCAACTCTATTTACATGTAAATACTTTGAAAAAGTAATTTGCGCTCGGCGGCGTCTCCCGCGCTGCTCTCCGCCCTCGAGATTGCGAAAAGGCGTATTAAAGCTTCTTCCAGGTGATACATGATAACTGTTATGGCCGAATATAATTTTCTGAGGCCCGCAGCGCCCCCTAATCCCAGCGAAAAGCCTTCGAAATTATTTCTACAGATATTTACGGTTTCGTGAATAAATAAAATTATGGACGCCGTATACGGGGATCTAACTAAGTCGACTCCTCCTTATTTATTATTATACCTATATTAAGTTGTTTATCTTTTTAATGGCCGCCGAGAATTATACGGGTCGACGCGATTTATGTCGTACAGGATAAGAAACGTCGGAGAAGGTGGAATGTCGGGTTGCGGTCGTCGTTTTCAATTCGACGAGATTGGATTTTCAAATTTAAATCTTTTTATTTATTTGTACACAAAAAAATATTTATAATGTACTCAGTGACTTTTTAACAGCAGTCCTTATTATTTTAGTCATATGTCCTTATTATTCTACCTACTACAAAACCATTGGAAAAACCATAAGGTTAAAATGTATATTAGGTGTACAGATTGGTAAGTAGGTATGAGGAATATTTAGAAGTCTAGTAATGTGCTATATCTTTTCTCAGTGTTATAACCTTATCATAACAAAAACAATATTAAATCTGTAAAGGATTAGGTGCACGTTAAACAAGAAAATACCTACCTACTTATAAAAAAACAGTGGTAGTACTCCGGGAGTGCCAACAGAAGTAAAAACTTGAACAATTACGTGTGTATTTTTTGAATCGTCATAATAGTACATACTTATATATGTACAGAGGTGTCGGTTACGGTAACAGTGTCGCTAGTTCAATGGTTTTTTTTTTCATCTTAAAAAAATAACTTATTTGTAATGAACACTAAGACAATTGTTGTAGGTACTTACCTACTGTTTATTATTTATTTTGCATACCTTCTTGACAAAGAAAGAATTTATTCTCTCTCTTAGGAGTCCGAAACTAAAGGCAAAACCTTTGCAAGAGCTAAACAATGTAATACTATTTTTCCATTTCGTGCAATATGGTACGAGATACAAAAAGACACTTTGTGCAATCTATTCAAGAAAAATAACAATAGACAAAGAAAGGGTGACAAAGCAGTGATCGCTTCGCAAACCCTTTTATTGCTTTCGAAAGAAAAACAACCCTTCTATTCAAGAAACAAAGGACTTTTGTCCATTGCAACAGTTATTTTGACGCAATCGGCTTTTACAGTTTCTTGGAAAGTTGTAAAGAATCTAAAAAAACGTATTTGTTTATACGCAATGTTTTTTGCAAGTTGCTCGGCCAGGTAAAATTTTGTTTGCAAAAATTCCCAGTCACGTAACATCAACACGAGCATTTAAAATTTTACGAATTTTATTCAGTACAGAAGCTTTAACTGGTGTGCCTACATAAATTGTAATAAAATTTTGTAATGTTTTTCTTTTAAATCTCGCTTTAAAACCAATGTTTATACTTAACTTGATTCTTATAATATTTTAGATATTATAAATATTTTCATATTTATTTAATCATGCAATAATTGTAACGTGTCAAAATTGTAATGTCAAAATTGCAAGTAGTTTTTTATTAGTTTAGTAAAATACTGAAGTGAAAGGGCCCCCCGCACATGCATTTTCTCGCCCGTTCCACCTGGTAGGGATAAGTGGATTTTTTTCTACTTAACCCTATCAGTAGGAATAGGTGGAAATTTTTCTTCCACCTCTCCGTAATACGTAAATGACTATTAAGGTGAAATGTCTTCTATATATTATCCGTAGAAAACTTTTGAGGCCACAGAATCATTTTTTCTATCGTAATTGATAAGAATATGTTACCCACAGTAGCCTGTTATCAAAGAAAAAAAAACAATCCAATGTACAGTTTCCACTAACAATTTACTGTACTCAGGCAAAAACTATTAAAGTCAACTCTACTCTATTTTACTTCGGGCTAAGATTGAATTGAATTTTGAAATGAGTGCGATTAATTATGAATCTCGAGCGGATCTATAATAATTCATAACAATTCCGAGTTTGTTGAGCAATATAAAAGTCGTAAAGTGAGTGCATCAACCCCGCTGCAGACCCTACTCAAGGTCGAGCTAGTAAAATGTTTATGGTCTATAAAAGAACCGTCTGTACCGTGTCTGTGTGTCAAGGACTCCAGACAAATTTTATCGAGTTTGACATCATTTACAACTTTACAGAAAACAGTTATGATTTTTTTAATGCCACCGTAGATCCGTTAATTTAATTTATTATTTCATTATTTTAATAACAATAAATTAATAGTATGGGCGGCCTGTAGGTACGAGTTATTGCTGACGTCTAGGTACGAGTCTTTTTATGGCAGCAGAATTATACCTTCTCATTAAAAAATATTAATAATGATATTTAAATTTAATGTCACTTAAACTTTTGAGAGGTTTGAAGGATGAAATTAGACTTAGGTACCTACACGTAGAAAATATGTTACATTCCTGTGAGCTAAATCTATACTAATATTAGCAGAGAAGATTTTGTATGTTTGTAATAAATAAACTTAAAAACCACTGGAATGATTTTGAAAACCCCTTTACCTACAGAAAGCTACATTATCAGCGAGTAACATAGGCTAATATACTTTACAAAGTTACGCGGGCGAAGTCGCGTGCAAAAGCTAGTATAAAATATTTTAATTATGAATTTATTTAATGGATTTTGAGCTCAAATCCAATTATAGACCTAAACTGTTTTGACATAGATTTACAATCCTCTATATCCAGACTTTATATGGAAATAAAATATTATATTTTTTCTTCTTTCAAAAAACCAATATTGTTTTTGTCTGTCCGTAAAGGAGAACATAAAACGATCCAAGTCGGGGAGCAGCAAATTAAATATTCCATATAACGGCGGCAGTTCGCGAAAGAAAAGCAATATCGGATACGCAAGTGGCTAATGACAGTTTGATGCCGACCGAGTGGCGTACTCGTAAAAAATCACTAGAAATGATCCCATTTTGATTAAAAAATCACGAGAGGCCACCCCTAAATGTGTAAGTGGAAAAGGAAACTTCCGAATGATTTAAAAGTTTTAATAACGTATTTCTAGTGAAATGACATTATACTTTTAAATTAGGAGTGAAAATTTAATTTAAAAGAGAGACAACTCGCCGGTCGAGGGGCGAATGAGATTCGCCATCGTAAAAATGTACAAGCTCTTCTTTCTGAGAGTTTCTTTTCAGCTTGCAAAATTTATGCCGCTTAAATCTCTCCAAGGAAAATTAGAAGGGGCCGTATTTATTAAAGGAGATGGTTCGCACTCGTTAGAGGAATTTTAATCGTTAAACTTTCCCTTATGAATGCGGTTTCGGCTCGAGTTTCGAGTTATCTTTTATTAGATTTTAGAGCTTCTAATTAGGCTTGTTTAATGTGCTGGAATGAAATCTTAAATGTTCACGTACATTTTTGTCATACTATGCTATTTGTGAATGTGAGGCACTCAGAACACACTACTTGAACTTGATGGAAATTATTATAAGATTCCTCAATAGTGAGTATCTTCTAATATGTTAATAAAAGTTGTTTGCTGAATAGAGTATATTATAAAAGTGTACAAAATATAATTGTCTACAAAGTCCAGATTAGGTCTGCGGCGCGTTAGGTAGGCATAGAAATAGGTACCAGCTGAATACTTTGACACCTCACAACTTGCAATTTTAGTTTGAATTGTTAACGATCTGACTACTGACACTTCAATTAAAAAAAAAAGGGTTTCTCTCATCTCTCCACAGTCACTAGAAGTGATTTTAGGAAGTTTTTACATATAATAAAATATAAATATATAGAAACGCTACATATAATTCGTCTAGCGTCGTCATTTCATCAACGAATATTGAGTTACTATTTCTCAAATCCTCGTATGTTATTGACAACGAAACAAAAAATAACGGAGATAAAAGTAGGAATTATTTTATTCGATTTATTAAGAGCATTCATCCATTAAAATCACGCTGGAGTCAAAATTTATGATTTTTAGTAGTTTCAGATGTTTAGTTTGCAGATAAGATGTTAACGTCATATTATTTGTAGTTTTTTAATCTAGTACATGGCTGAAAAATATTTTAAACTGAAATCTTATTAGAACAATTTTTAAACAGCGCTTTTTTAAACTAGCGGTCGACGGCCTACGCAGATAAATATATATATAAGTTATTAAAAAAAATATAAAACAATGTTTTAGAACATAAATGACTTCACATACTATAGGTCGAAGAATATCTAAAATAAGACGTTTAATATCTCGAAAAATTACTAAAAGTGACACTTTTGATTATACTTTTCTTGAATGAAAATTTACAGAAATCGTATGTTTTTATCCACTAGGCACTAATAAATGATATGAATTTTCGAAAATCAATATTTTTATAAGTTTGTCGCATATAATTTTTCTAATATCTCGCTTCCGCGTAGACCGTCGACCGCTAGTTTAAAAAAAGGGCTGTTTAAAAACTGTTCTAATGAGAAAATTGGCACAATATTTTAAAATATTTATCCACACTGCATTAGATTATAAAACTAAAAATAATATGACGTTCATATCTTATCTGCAAACAAAACACATCATGGGTTTATTTTCCGTCGGGAATCATAAATTTTGACTCCAGGCTGATTCTGACGGATGTATGGCCTTAAGTTGCTCCTTCACGCAAAAACTACAAAACGAATACAGTAATATATTATATCTAGTTTATACATAAAATACATTTAGGCTATAATTTATAAAGATACGCGGACGAAGTCTCTGCAAAAAGCTAGTCTTTCCGATATGAGAGTACAAAAACTGTAATAGTTTAACAGATGTAAGTGAAATTAGTATTAAACATCTTTATCACCCCTACTTATAAATTTCATATTTATTTTCAACCATAAGGAGATTAAGCATCTAATTAATATAAATTCTCATTAGCATCATTACATATGGATATTGCAATATAATTAGAGTGTAAAAGGTGAGCCGCAACTCGAGTGCGTTTCAAAGCATTTTCGTGTATCACTAATTAAAATACGCTGTCGCCACATAACGACCCGCACGCGGTCCGTTTATACACTGTGCAATTACTATTTTCCACCTTATGAAAATTTAATTATTCAAATGTGTGTTTGGTTGCGAAAAACATAACAGAACTTGCACAGATTTTTCACATAGATACCTACCTACAGTCACATACAGTCTAAAATGTTTAACAATTACGCTTACAGTAAGGTCCAGCTCTATAGTTATTATCTCCATAAATCTTCAATAACGTTGTTATAACTCGGTTTACGATCGTAGCAAACATAAAAATGCTTAATAACCCTTTTGAAAGAGTTAAATCTAGATAATTTGTAGTAGCTGGTCCATTCGGCAACCGCTTGCCCGTAAAATTGACACAAATCGACTCGTAAACATTGTGTAGGGTTGATATTTTATTACTCTATTAGGTACATAGTTTACTTAGCAAACTTCCCTTTTAATATCATTGATATTAACTCCATTTTGTTATCACGATAGGCATTTGTAAAAAAAAAACCGCGAGAAAGAGTTTGTTTATCTGGATAACGTTTAAAGTCTTTTTGAACTTATTTCTGACTTAGCAAAAAGTAAAAAAATATTACTTGTCTTGAATTTGTAGTGAGTAATTTTTTTTATTAAGGTTATTATTATTAAATGTTTATTAAAGTAATTAACATTTAACAAAGTAACAATATCAGTCACATTAACGAACTTAATGGAAATAATAGGGGTTAAAGTATGAAATTGCCGTTTTATTGTAATAGGTACTTCGAATTGACATAGAACCTTCATGGTTTGAGATTTTTGAGTGAAACTTTTTTCATACGGTACCTATGTAGTTCTTCTTTTAAAAAATGTGCAACATTCGATTATCAACTTTCAGTTGTTTTTTTTATTCAGCTTAGACAATAAAGATGGATACTTCGAAAATTCGTGTGATTTTTGAATACGAGTTCCGACGCGGAACTAACGCGGCAGAAACAGCTCGCAATATTAACGTTACGTTTGGAGAGGGGACTGCTAATGAACGCACTGTGCGATTTTGGTTTAAACGCTTTCGTGATGGAAACTTCGATTTGAAGAACGAACCACGTGGAAGTCCGCCCACACAGGTGAATAACAATGATTTGAAAGAGATGGTGGAAGCCGATCCGAGCCAAACTACCCAGGAATTAGCGGCATGGTTTAACGTTACCTTACCAACAATATTGACTCATTTGCGTCAAATCAATAAAATAAAAAAATATGAAAAATGGGTGCCTCATGATTTGACTGATCTGCAGAAAGAAACGCGTGTTGAAACTTGCGTTGCCTTGTTGAATCGATACAGAAATGAAGGAATATTGGATCGAATAGGCTAGTTGACAACATTTGGAAATTAGTTTAAAACTATAGCTTAGCATCTATTTCACCCCAAAAATATATTATTTTAAGAAAAATAGGTCTTTTACATTAGTATTTTGAATTTTTAGAAATGAACTTGAAATTGACCGCGAAAAAGGCCAAGACTGTCATGGCGTCTTGAATGACGTCACACCTCGATAAACAGCCGTGTTTGTTTATGACAGTCAATTGGTTTTTTTTTTAATAAATAATGAATTCCTCGTATTATAAACACTGTATAGTGCCCCAATGTAATAGTACAACAATAAAACGCCAAAGAAATTATTCATATACGTTCCAAACAATAAACAAATACGAAGAAAGTGGTTAAAAATGGCAAGATGCTCTTACTTTATCAACTGATTCCACAATTTATTTCTGTGAAAATCATTTTGATGTAAGTATTAAACACAACTTGATGTATCTATTTATAAATGACCTGAAATTAAAAATTAGTTAAGTTAAAGTTATTAAAACTTTATATCGCTAACCTCAAAATCGGTTAAGTATTTACATTCCACAGTAGGTAAATGCGACTCTGGTTGTTCTTCACATAATACTTACATAGAAGTTTTAACATTGCGGAATCCCGATGAACAAAAGTCGGTGTTTATGTAGAAAAAACATAGGCGCACTCAGTGCTGTGCTAGCAGAGCCGTACAGTGATGCGGCAAATGACTTATGTAATATGTTAATGCATCAATGAAGCTTTTAATAGGTTATGTTAGGTTAATTATGTTTAAGTTTATATTAATTAGTTTAGGGGATAATGGGGCTGACATGCCTTTTTAAGGTATAAGCCCCAAAATACCAAAAGTTAATAAAAAAAAAAGTCTGTATTCATTGCAAAAAAATTGCCAAGCATAATGGCGTCAATTTTGGGCAAATTACTGCTGTTTGCTTTGTTAAATCCTGATTCCATGGCAAATTATACCTGTCTTTCAAGATTAAACTAAAAACGAACTGTATTAATTTAACAATAATAGCTGAAAACTCGAAATAACCTGTTCACTTTATACGAAAATGACAGGCTACAACATGGTGTTTTGAGAGGTGTTACGTCACGCTTCTCTGATTGGTGTTTAATGTCACGTGATTAAACGCCTCATTTTGTCGATTTTATTTTCCAAAAATATTATTAATCTTTTATTATTTTAATAGAAAAGTTGTTTTTTTGTTTACTAATTATCATGGTTAATCATTAGAAACTCTAAGCCATCCGATTTATTCGTAGTGGAAACAAGCCTATTGTGACATGTGATGAAAAATGGATTCTTTACGATAATCGTAAGCGGAAAATGCAATGGCTGACCCCAGGTCAAACGCCGCAACAGTGTCCTAAAGCAAAGCTTACCAATAAAAAGGTAATGGTAACTGTTTGGTGGTCTCAGCGTGGTGTTATTCACTATAGCTTTCTCCGATCTGGTCAAGCAATAACGGCAGATGTCTACTGCGCCGAACTCCGAACAATGATAGCGAAACTAGCAGTGAAACAGCCCCGACTTATGAATCGATCTTCACCATTATTGCTCCATGATAACGCGAGACCTCATACAGCACGAGAAACCGTTTTAACTCTACAGGAACTGCAATTAGAAACCATTCGTCACCCTCCGTATTCGCCAGACCTTGCTCCGACGGACTACCATTTTTTTCGTGATTTGGACAATTTTCTGAGTGATAAAAAGTTTTCTTCTCAGGAGGCAGCGCAAAATGCTTTCACACAGTTTGTCGAATCTAGATCACCAGAGTTCTATCGCAAAGGCATAAATGAGCTTCCTATTAGATGGCAGCAATGTATAGATAATAATGGTAATTATTTTGATTAAATAAATATGTTAAATTAAAAAAAAAAAACAATTTTTATTTTTCAGTACAAATCGGCAATTTCATACTTTAACCCCAATATAATAAAAGTCAAACATTATCGACGACAACTTGATGTATAGGCACATAATTTATTTATTGCTAATTTAACTGACATTTTTTTTTCTTAACTATTCAACTTTATATTACAATTTACCAAAGATTTAAATCTTTGCAATTTACTACTGCATTCGATACTTGAATATAGGTGTTTATTTTATCATAAACTTGTTGTATTCATTTTATTCAAATAATTTATTGCTCATGTCACATTTATTTTCATATCAATAATAACTGAATTTTCTTTACTATTTTTTAAAACCCAAATACTAATTTGATATAATTTTGTATTTTTTATTGGTAACTATTAAAAATACAAAATTCCACTGATCACTACAAAATTAGTATGACAAAATCTTAAATTAAAACGAGCTCATTGGTTTACTAGCTAAGCAAGTTTAAAGTTTTACTTATTTAACTTAGCAAGTTTAACTTTATTTTCCATATTTACCATCCTGGTCAGGTTGTCCTCCGCCATAGGCTTTCTCTAGACTTTCTCTGCCATTAACCATAGACCACAAGTTTTCCCCTTCGATTGTTTGGTTAATTGTCATGCCATCTATTTACTTGTCTCCCTTTTCTAATTTTTTAATCCTTAGTCTATCTATTTTTCTGTATTATAGACGACACATGATGAGTATTTACAAAATATGAAATAAATATTTTTTATACACTAGTAGTATTTGATTAATAAGAAATAGAAAATGTAACATATATATTGCATTTTTTGTAATATAATAATGCTGTATTAAAATTTCTCTGAAATTTGCATAGATGACTCTGAATCGTCTATAAGAAATGTAACCCACCCGCTCCACCGATATTACATAAACATTATAGGGCAACAGTAAGAAGTATGGGGAACTGGCGACCCCATAACGAATGCGAACGACCGCATTAGGCCACCTTTTAACGTATTAAATCGGGACTTATCGGTCGACCTGTCGACGGTCTGACCCAAGGGTGGGTCTTATCTGGGATGCCACTCACTTGAAGATAACTCCTCATTCTGTGGTTTATTCCATAAGCTGCTTCGATGACTACATTGTATATTAGGAGATGTAATATCTAAATATGATTATTGAGATAGTAATCATGATGGTTTCTCATTGTTCGATTCGAATGACCCTCCCTCTTTTCAAATAGCTAGGTGTCGTGTCGCAACGAGTAACAAAGAAAGTCAATAATACATTTCATTAAGTTTTAGATAAAATTTATTAAATAATTTAATTTTAATGTTAAATTATAAACAAATAGTTTTTAATTTCAACTAAATAGTAAGGAAAAGGTAGACAAAGGCCGCCAAAAACGTAGCGCGAAAACAAAAGGTTTGTTTCGAAAATCAACTGGACGCGTAGAAGCCTTCGATACGTCGTAGTACTAACATATTCTGCCAGATGGAGCTACATACAAGAAATATAAAGAAACCTACTATTATATGTACTAAAACCATAATAGTTTGCAGTAATGATTTATTCTTCTTGATGGTAGTAATGGTAAGTTATTTCTTACCTAGTCTTATTAAAGATAAAAAAATGTTATTATGACCCAATTCATAGTAAAATTTTAATTCATAATTTCTTTAAAAATATGTTAAAAAATATGCAAATAATAACTTACCTACCTATTACTTGGCCGCTCTTAAGTCACTGTAATTGTATTGTAATTATAAAAATGTTGCGCTATTCATATCTATAGGTATATTTATTTATTTTATATTTTCATTAAAGTATATCACTATAAAATTTACGTTTTCATTTTACTTTATTTACACCAATAGTAATGTATCTAATTAAAAATACTTGCTTCCCCCAAATTACACACAAACTAGCAATTATTATACGTACTTAAATAATGATCTAAACATAAATAATGATTGTAGTGATCGTATCTCCCTCTCAAAGCACTACTGCACCGCCCCTATATCCACTCGCCATTTCACATCATTGCTAAATTGGTTGACTCATAAATCGCGCTCTTTAATTTAATCAACGCCCGCGTAATTCATGTATGTACTTCTTTGTAACCAACTAAACTTGACCCCTTTTGTAACCTTCTCTCATACTTTTAAAACGAACGTAAATATTCTCTGACCAAACTGCGAAATGTCAACAAAAACTGGTAGTAGTGTCACCATAATTTAAACAAATGTGGGAGCGAACCCACGCGTTCGTTAATGTCGCACTTGGCTGTTAACAACAAAAAAATTAAATTTAGTAAAAGTGTTACAAAGAAGTGGAAGTAAAATTTATACAAATTATGATTAAATTAAGTAATTTAAGTTATAAAATAAATAGTTTATATTAAAGATATGCATTATTGTATGTAGGTATGCATTATTGAAACGTACAGTATCAATTTTTAATTTTATCCATAAAATTTTTCATCATATTTTTAATAGTAATTTCCATTTGGAGGTAGGTATTTTTTTTAGTTTAATTATTTTACTAAAATAAATTTCTAAAAACTGAAAAAAAGTATTCTTGTTAAAAGTCTTGTAAGGTTTTTTTGTAGATATTAAGAAGAGGTTATCTTAGTCATTTTGATTTTTTGTCTTTTTTCTGCCAGTATCATGCCAGATATTTTTGTAAAGAAATTTTCCGCGTGGCCTTATTTGACCCAGATAACTACTTTTTAATTAAGTATATATTAAATTATATTAAATAATAACTTTAAATAGGTTGACATTTTAATGGTAAAAAACACATGTGAGTTTATGTAATGTTGTTTATTAAATATAAAAAGAATAAACGTACAGTTGTGTAATTAAAATATATAAGAAAACAACTACTTAAAACTACATACCTAAGTTTTAAGTAGGTATAAATTATATAGATCTATGTTTGAAGTTTCGATTCACTTTATAAACAAACAAAAAAATAGTGTCGTTGACTTTATTGTTATTGAATTGTTATGAAAACGTTGCTTAAACTTAAATTCAAGATGGCGTAACAAATAGGGTGGACTCCCCTGCATTATACTCACGAGTCCACATCGGAAGTGATGGAAATAATTTATGTGAATCGGGAATTATTATTTATATCTTTGTATAGACAATATGGTAATGTTCTTTATAATTATAGAATGGCCCCCATGTTTGTCATCAAAAGATAAAAATGTTTGCTACATGGTCGCGTGTGAAAATTATTGATTTCGGGGGATCCCAATCAACATTGATGGTACTGTGGTCGCCTATTATAAATACATATATTGGTTGTGATAATATAATAGGAATGGGTAAGTAATGGGTAGCCTAATCAGATTTAGATGTAGAAAGATCTGTAAGATCTTCCTTCTACTATGTCTATTAGCAAACACTGTAATCTCTTATCGATACATGTTATAAAATTAAGATAAATATATCTATACATCTTATAAAATAAAATCGCTGTCCGTCATTGTTGTTTCTCCCCTAACTTGTTCTATGCCGTTCAAATGATTTTAATGCGGTTACCACAAATGGAAAGAAAGATAAACAAGGAAGGTTTGTGTATATAATTTGCAGAAAAAATACATGCGTACGAAGTCGGAAGACTTAAAATAAAATTCTCTTATCATAACTCAGTATAAAACACAATAGTAACATGACATGTTATTATTTATTTGTTTTCTTTTAGTCAAAATACACAAACAACACACGAATAAGCGATCTTTCTTTTGTTTCTTGAATTTCACTTTATAAGGATTTATTATTAAATTTTACTCTGCAAAGTTATATGATAGATAACATATATGTGGACATAATATTTGGTATTTAACTGATATTTGGTTTGTAAATTCCCGACTAAGCTTTATTGAAAATTTAGTTTTTGTTTAACTTTATTAGACTCAGTAATAACAATATTTTTTTATTTAACAAACGTTTTAAAAATGTAGATTTGTAGTGTTTGTATCTAAATTTCGATATCTACATATCTAGAATTTGTATTTTATTAAATTTATCTCATTTATTTTTTGCTTTCAAGATGAAATAAACAAATAATTTAACAAATCCCAAAAAAAAAGAACTTGTAAGGTAAATAAAGCAACTAAGTCAACAAAGAATTGTTTCGAATGTGAGATAATCAGCGTGGCTAGCGAAAAGGAACAAAATGTCTGCTGGGGAGAGGTTACGATATTTCCGCGCCATTAGACGCTTTGTGGCCACCCTACGGCGCGTCATGGCCACGCGGCACGGAAAAGAAAAACTGTTTTATATACTGCCAGTATTTATTTAGTTATAACTCGTTGAACTTGGTAAATATCCTACATATAAGTCACAAAAAATTAGCCCCGTCATGCCTATTAACAAAATTAAATGACAAGTAGGTACTCGTATACTTAAAACCTGCACAATAGAAGTTATTTTCGCTTGTCAACTTTTTAGATATTTTTTGTTTTTTTAAGATAATTTAACTTTATAATTTTTGTTGCTGATAGCTGGCCTTGCCGTGTTCGATAACTAAGCTTCGCCAAATTACTTAATATTTTCAAAATATGTATTTGTGAGTAATATTTTTATTTAAGTATTACCTACAATACAATATTTCGTTTAACATAACATGTCTGAACACAAACACATTGGAGTTTACCGCATGCACAAATGTAATACTTATATTTTTAGGATACTAGCGACCCGCTCCCGGATTCGCCCAGGAAAAGACTAAGTTTTATTTATATACGCCCGGGGTGCATTTTTTTTACGTAAAAACCCTGATTATCCCTCTATCCATGAGTGAAGACAGAATTAAAATCGGTCCACCTGTTCTCGAGTTTTGCGCTTAGCAACACATTTAGGGATTCATTTTTATATTATAGATATGAAAAATTATCTAACTGATGGTGAAAATTGCATCAAAATCCGTTGCGTGGTTTAGGAGGAGTTAGCGGCCATACAGACAGAAGCGGATAGCGACTTCATATTACAGTATGTAATGATAACCCCGTTACTTTTTTATAGGTATGTTAAAGTCGCCAGACAAGCTAGCTGTAGGTCCACTTGATGGTAGGTGACTAGGTATTATCGCCTATAATACCTAAATGCAACGCCACAGCCATGCCAAGCAATAATACAGTGCAGTCAGCATAGAAGTACAGGTCCCTATAAAATATAAAGGTACTATTTGTATACTTATATAAATATAAGCGTGTAGCACAGCGAACGCCCAGTTATTTATCGTCGGTGCTATCTCACGCAGTAAAAATGTCAACGTTCCTCCCTCAGCACGGCTATCACAGCGCTATCGATTGCTTAGCCGTCGGTAGATCCCAGCAAACGTCTATCCTTTGAATTATTGTGGCAAAACACCAGATATTATTATTGGTTATAAACAAAGAAATAATTATACTGTTATGTTGCAATGTATTAGTAATATTTCAAAAGGAAAACTTGCAGTTTGTTTGGGTTGAAACAAAATACTACGAATATAGAGAATTATAGAAAGCCTACTACCCATGAATTACAATTTACATACCTACATACATAACTATTGTTATACTAAATCCGAAGAAGTTTCTATAGTTTCTTCATGCCAACCATAGCTTATCTCTAAGAAAGTACTTGTTGAACCTTCAATTGAAATACTTACATTAGATTGAGCTTAATAAATTGTGACATTTTTTTTAAAATGTTATGTATTATGTACAGTGTTATAATGCTACATAAATCTATATTTTTGTTCAACAAATACTAAGTACAAATTTGGAAATGAATATTTATTTTTTGTTTATTCTTTCTTTTTTCTTATGTAAGTAAAAGTCTTAAAGGCTGCGAGAAAAGCTGAGGAAAGGATGGAGTGAAAACAGCTGGTGGTCGAAGTTACCGAAGAAGCTATCTATCTATCTATGAAAGCGTAGCATGCAGATAAAAGCTCAATCAGATTCATTCTCTTAACCTTTACACATTCCGTTTATCTATATCTACAACATAAATATTTAATAAGATGACGTTAAGAGTGTATTTTCTCAGCTCCTTTCAATCAATTAACACTTGCAAAGGGTGTTCGAATTAAAATTCATAAAGTAATTACTGTAGGGCGTGCGCGAATTGAAATAAACTAATTATAAGGCAACACTGGCCGGCCAATTACGGCCTCTGATTTATCAGTGCTGCCTGATCAAATAATTAAAAATATACCGCTTGGTAGATGGCGTACCAGCTGTAAATCGTTCGGATAGCGTTCGCGTATTCAATTTGCAGAATGAAATGAAACTGCCCAGCCCCAATTCGCATTGTGAATGAGAATTTATAATGCATTCGTGATCTTCAATAAAACAATACAAGTGGATACAATTACGTATATTCTTTCAATATGTATAAATTGAATAAAAACAAAACTGTTCCTAAAAGTAGTTTATATAGTTTATATTTGACGACACGTTTGGTCTAGTGGCTAGTAACCCTAGCTGTTATTAACCAAACGGTCGCGGGTTCGAATCCCGCTAGGGGCAAATGTTTATGTGTTAACATTTATCTTTGTACCTGAGACATGGATGTTTGTATTTATAATATGTATGTATTTACAAAAAAAAAGTAATCTATGTATTATAACAACTGTCTGGTATCCACAATACAAGCATTAAGTTGCTTAGTGTGGAACTAGATGGTGCTGTGTGGAATATGTGAAGATATTACAAGATATTATATTATACAATAAGCGCTCCAATATTTGATATAAATACATAATATAGGATATAGGATAAGGTCCCTACTAACCCTCTATAAATATGTATCTATCGATTCCATACATATTTTTTGACTCTAAATGTCATCTCTAAAACATTAAATAAACATAAATATTTGCGATTTTGTAAGCATTTTAAAATTCAAGCAAAAAAATGTACACAAAATAACTAAACTCGTAGCAAATCAGTCAATAGTCATGTGCACAGATCTGTGTGTAGAACAACACTGAAAAGTTTTATGGTTTTTGTTGCTAATTGACGTCACAGATACAATATTGATGCGTTCCGCAGTGCGATACAAGCGTATTTACGAGTGGTGCATCCGATATTTTTCCTAAAGGCATTAAATGCGTGATGCGCGAATTGAAATATACTACAGTGTAAAGTTTCTTGCTGCGTTTGAACTAGATATGCTACTGGCACGTTTAGTAGTACTATATCTATCTTGTGAACGTGAGCTTAGATAAAGTGAAATAAAATAATTTTTACCAAATTTGACTATGTAATTATGATTACCTTCATTAAATTAAAGTTATCAAATTTGGAAGTACTTAAGAGGTGATCTCCTAAATCACTCATTTTATTTGAAAATGTACCTACCTATTTTACTAATGGAAATCCATATATTAGACTCATGCTATTTATTGGTTATACTTTATTTTGATAAATATTACTTTTCAATACGAAATCAAAATATATGTAAGTTAAATCGAAGAAAAAAGAGCTGGCGAGTTAATGTGCTAATGAAACTGTTTGATAAATTTGTATAAAAACAATGTTTAAGAAAAAGCTAGGTCTCTTTTAAGAGATCTATAAAAAAGTTCAACTTTTGTAGTTAACCTACAACCGCCCTGCATTTTTATTTTAAAACAATAAGGAAAATAATTAGACGATATTTACTTGGAGACATTAGCAATTAAATATAAATCTTTATGAAAATGAATTATTTCTTCATCGCCAGTGGTAAACAACGATCTAACAATTAAGCTTGTGTATAGAAAGAAGCTTGTGACTAGAAGTCTAGCAATCTTCAAAATCAATATTAACTTTTGCTAATCCGCAGTGAGATGTAAATATGAAATATATTAATTCTGATAGGGATACACTGAATTAATGTTATTAAACCTACTAACAAAGACTGGTCTGTTGTAACTGAAATAATCTTACATATTTAATGCAAAGGCCATTGCAGTCTAAACGTAGCATGGAAACGATATCTCAAGTGTTATGTATTGCAGAGTCGTGTTGTTGAAGAACGACTTTTTGATCAGTCAGCTCTCAGCCTTAAGGGGCTTTAAACTCTCTTAAGGGGCTTTATTAATCACCCATCTGGCACTTTGTCACGGGTGCCCATAAATATGACGTACTTCGTCCTGTTTGCAAGTTTATTTTAATATATCCAAATAATCTTTCTATTATGCGTGCGTGCGTGCTTGTTCAAATTATTAATATGAACTTGGAATGTATAAAAGCATCTAAACATATATGAACAAGTAGATATTCAATTGGTTTCTTGTAATTTCTTCTATACTCAAGGAAGTTAGCTTAGTAATCGAAGATCTATATCTAAATATATAAGTAGGAAAGTTAAATACATCAGTTGAAATATATTGTTACCCAATTTTATAAAACTTTTAACTTTGACTTTAACCCTTTAAAAACATCACTTCAAATCAATTCAAATTTACAATGTGTAAAAGAATTTCACAACGGATTAAAATTATTAAAATTGTGATAAAAATTTCATTTCGAAACTCGTAATTAAAACTACATTAAAAAACAACTAACATTAATTACATTAGTGTCTTTAAAGTTTACAGTTGTTTTAAATTGTATAAAAATAAATTTATTGTATTAATTTAATGTAAAGTATCTCTCGAATCTAAATAGTGAGTCTTAACATATCCAGTCAATGTTACTAATAAGTAAAACACATAATTAGCGAAGGTGTAATTATCCAACCTCCTTGGCAAGCATCAATTAGTATGTTTAGCATTTCCAGTCACGTCATACTCGACTCGAATACCTTGTAAAGACACCTTAAAGTATTTTAATTACTTTGTAATCTGACAAGATGAACGATGTAATTCTTTCACCGAATCATCAAAAATATTGTCTGAGGTCTAAAAGGTAAATTCAATTTGCTGCACGAATTACTAAATTCAATCTATTCCGAGTTTTACCAGCCTCCGCACGGATGCATTTTTGCCTACAAAATATATATAAGTACTTTTTTTTCTAATTGATCGCTCTTTGGATGGTTTAGAAGAAACAAACAAAGACGCACAGCGATTTCATTTAATAAATATTATAATTATGTATGAAGAAAGAATGATATAAAAGAAGTTGGTACCTACGTAGGTATACTTTATTTCTGGCCCCTCCCTCTATACTGTAGGTATAAGGTAGGTATATGTGAGAGTAAAAATACTGTATCATTAAAAGTTTACCAACGATTAAAAGTGTTCATGTCACTTATGGGACTCTATGGAGCAAAGGAAAAAATGTAAACACTGGAGAGTTCTATGAAATTTCAAATTACCCGTAATGAGATTTAAACTTTCTAAATTGTGTTGCGGCGAAAACTTCCAAGGGACGTCCGCAATAAGCTGAATCGCAAGTTTCCAGCCGAATTAATCTTGTTTTGAACTCAACACAAGGTTTTCTTCTGACACACTTTGAAGAAGGTCGTAGGAGTGTGTTAATATTTTCCTTACGCAATAATATTTTTTAAGCACCCAATCAATAATTACGAAAATAACTATTATAAGATACGAAAAAGTTTCAAATATTTAAATGTTTGCTTACCTATTATATTATATAAATAATTGTTTAATAATAGTTTAAAAAAT
Source organism: Synanthedon andrenaeformis (assembly GCA_936446665.2). Classification (NCBI taxonomy): domain Eukaryota; kingdom Metazoa; phylum Arthropoda; class Insecta; order Lepidoptera; family Sesiidae; genus Synanthedon; species Synanthedon andrenaeformis. Next base: position 8,223,048 of record OW387785.2, read on the forward strand.
ATACTGTATATAGTTTTGTGATTAAAATTTCTTCAATTTTATAGAATGTCTGCACTTCATAGGACATATATCTTACATTTTATAACACAGTGTCAGTAGATGGAAAACTAACCTCTGGCCGGCATAAACAACCCCGTGTGTTCAAAACTTATTTGCATTTACACGGGCCGAGTAATTGCAGTGCGCTTCAGGGAAAACTTTAATTAAACTTAAGTGTCTTAAACATAAGTATAGAACACTTAAGAGTTAGGAAAACTTTCGTGTAACTTATAACCCTTTCGTGATTCTTAACGGTTGAGGTAGGTAGTACATAAGGGCCGGCCACATTATTATTCGAAGGCCAAATTATTAGGGACAGTGTTTTCTAGTAGAACTTACGTTATACCTATATATGGCGTGCTTTCGTGTATTGTTAATTGCATTCTCTGGTGACTATTTCTATTAGTTCATCCAGCATTCAGATCGTGGTAGGTTATTTCTACTTTATTTATGGCCTGATTATAACATCTTTTTTAGACTAAATTTGCTTGAAAGTCAATTCAGAAAACTGATGATAATAAAATCGGGGGATAGAATTTGATACTGTACCTATGATTATCTATCATCAAATCCAAAATTTAATGACACCACTCGAGAGCTAAAGAATCAATGATATTTTTGGTTGGTATGAGTATATGGTATATTCGAATTTGTTATATATTATACAACATAATAATAAATAATAATCTCAAAGAAAATATTACTGGTAACGTAAACTTATACACATAAAACACACGGCCATATCCACAACACAGCCACACCCTATTTTATTTTTATTTTTTTTAAATAATAATTTGGTTCCCATAATACTGTTATACCTACTTGAAATTCCATGGACGTTACAGACTTGTGATATACCAGATATAGTTCCCAGTAACATCTTAAGTAACACAAAGAAGGTCTCTGAGCACACAGCACAACATCACAAGTGCTTTTATTTATGTGGTCTTCTGTTAGACAGTAATTATTGCCGCCAGACGGGTTGACAGTTTATGACTTACAGAACGCCAGTTTTCCTTACCACTCAAAGATATTACACAATAGATAGAAAATGTTGCAATAAATAAACTTATTTTATTTTGATAACGCAAAAGTTAACGAAGCTTGAACTACTCCGTCGGATGTTATTATAAATTATTTATTAGAAAAAGCAAAAAGAAAGCCGATCCAATTATTTCATTAAATAAATCGAAACTGTGATTGCAAAACAACAGGCGCGAATCAAGTGTGAAGTTTATAGATTCGTCGTGGCAATTGATTCGTTTAATTAAACACTGTTGATTTGATAACGCTCCATTAGAAATAAAACGATTAGTTTCACTTGACCATTAAACGACTGGTAGTTAATAACAGTTTTTTTTATATTTAGAATAATAATAAAAATGTTTAAGTAATATGTTCACAGAATGTTAATTAAAATTGATCAAATAGCTAGTCAATAGTTGGACAGCCCATCTGGCGGCAGTAAAATACCGCCCTTTACAGGATACCACAGTGAAATAATAACAGCAAATGTGCTGATGTGGTTTGGTGAGTGAGTAAGTAAGTTCCTCATCCTTAATCCTTCTATGGTCGGCAACTCACATGCAGCACCTATCCATGGCTTTGCTTTTGTTTTATTAATTTATTACTTACTAGCTGGTGCCCACGACTTCGTCCGCGTTGAAAAATATTAAGTAGCCTATCCTGTGTCCCGTACGTCCAAATGTTTATCTACCAAGTTTCATGAAAATCATTTAATTCGTTTCAGAGTTATAGAGGAACATACATACATACAGAAAAAAAATTCAAAAAATCATCAATTTCGTTTCAGTATCATGTATAGAGCCTATAAACACGATATCTCTGAAAACAAAGTAACTTACTCCATGACCGACCCTTACAGATTTATTATTAGTAGGTATTAATTACTTATAATTGATAAATTAAATGATAAATTTATTACTTATAAATGATACAATGCTAAAAAGATGTTACAAGAGATATTCGATTTAGATTTCATTATAATTATTGTATTTTCATTAAATATATTTTTTTCTTTCTTTATATATTTGTTATTATTCATTGGGTAAAGGATAGTGTTAAATGTTAAAATTGTGCGAAAATATTCCCCCTGCACCTTATTCCAGACACATAGATGGAAGATGTGGGCATTGTATAGTTTTGATTTACACGAACACAGATGCGCTTAGAACGAGGCCGGAGTGGCTAAGGAATGACGCACGCTGACACAAATTGTAAGTTACGACAGTATCGTCTAACGAGCACTTTAAAATATAGCAAGCTATGTTTGCGTTGCACTAACTTATAAGCCCTTTATTTATATGTACCTACGGATATTTTCATATCTATATTTTTTATATTTTATGAAAATAAAATTGTATCATTTTGTATTGTTCAGCGTAAGTAGTTTTTAATTCAGTAGTATTGTTAAACTTCAACTATTTTCGCTTTTTAATTATCTATTAAGAAATAAACGAGGCATGCAGGAGATTGTAATGTTAATATATTTTATGTTTATTTTTAAAATGTTATTATGTCAATGAACGAAAAACGAGTGTGAAATTAAATTAAAAAAATTGTAATTGTAGCATCTCTCTCTCAATCGACATCTCGGAGGTTTCAAACTCAGAATGTCATTTTCTAATGTGTGTGTCAGTTTGTCTATATGATGTAGGTATGATTATCTATATGATTATCACTTAATTTATATGATATTTGTATACGTAGTTTATAATTTTTTATCACATATAAGTAAACAGTTTTTTATATCGCGATGCCCCATATGATTTAATTGCATTATTTCTTGAACTGAAAGTTTTTTAAGTTCTTGAACTAAAATATTTTTAAGAAAAATTAATTTCAATAAAACTTAAATGGAATTTCTGATTTTAGATCATAATGTAGGTGGTATGTTTCCAGCATCAATAAATCTGTGTGACGAATTGTAACATTTGTTAGTGCGAGCTATTTTATTGGTGTAACGAATCGCTCCAGCGTTGGTTGGATTGCAAATTAGAAATTTATAGTCGATTATTCTACTTACTTGTTAAGTAATGAATTACTAATTTTACATTTCGTTTTATGAGAACTGAACCACCGATAAAATAATTTTTTTTTATTCTTTTAGTCTTCCTATAATCAGTATGACCACAGATTGCTTATGCTTAGGTTGACTATGAATTCAGAAAAAAATATGGAAAAAGGGACTTTAGGCTACTATGATGCAGTCTTCTACTTATGATTCTTCTTCGGTTATACTTTGAATTGTAACCTAAACCTCACCAGTTTAACCTACTGTGGTTACCATAGTAACCTTTTTATATTATGCCTGCGCTTGACGCCTTCGGCTATAAAATATATCTCTCAATGGAACCGGTATTCTTTAAAAGTAGTACAACTATTACATCAGCAAAACCTTTTAGTTCCTAATTAAAAATTTTAATGTACACAAAAGAAACATATACAATGTTGCTATGAATTTTCTCACGTAATTTTTTCATCATATTATAATCAAGGTTAAATCGCGGTAGTCCCTACTAAGATCAGTACTAGCATCAGATGACCAGTTAAGTCATGATGGTAGTACGTGTTTCTCATCTTAATGGCCTACTTAAATTCTTACTATGTAAACAAAGTAGAAGAAAGATAACATTGTAGTAACATTGTTTGATCACTCTACCTAATAATAAAATAGATCTAAGTGTGATAAAACGTCAAATTTTATTTTATCTGATATTATTTTTTAATTTAGAATATTATTGAGACTAAATTTCAGTATCTGCCTACTTCCCGCTTTAAATTATTTTATAAGTTAATCCGTTTATGAAATATTTTAATGTAATCATGTTATTGACAGATGCAAACGTTCGCACATGTGACTTGCATCGCGAAGATCATCAAACTACACGCAAGCGAGCCACGTGCCTCTACTAACCTCGCATAAATTCCGCTAGTTTCATTTGCTGGTTTGCTTTTGGTACAGTTAACAAACGCGAATGTTTTATAGCAAATCATTTCAGAGGAAAATGCCTTGTTGTGAAATTTCAGAGCAAATAGCTTATTATATATGTTAACCAATCACCAAAGTATTTTTTACACACTGTTAAAATAAAATGTTAATTATGATTTTAGAATTAAAGAATAATATAGGTACTTACTTTCAGAAGCAATTGTTGTTTAAAAATTGATACATTTCTTCATTTTACATCAAGTTGTAGAATTAGATATTGAGTAAAGTTATAAAGTGGATAAATTCAAAGATTACTTATTCGGGACATTTGAAAAGTTCTTAGCCTAACATACTTAAATAAACGAGACGATTTTGAGTTTATTTTTATTTTTCAACATACTCTCCTCCGAGCTCAAAACACTTTTTCCATCGACCCGGTAAGGCTTCGATACCCGTTTTAAAAAAATCTTCGTCTAACTCCTCAAAATAAGCGTCCACGGCGGCTATGACCTCTTCATTTGTAAAAAAATGTTTACCACCTAAAAATTTTTTCAGCTTTGGGAACAGATAAAAGTCGGACGGTGCTAAATCCGGTGAATATGGGGGATGAGGTAACAATTCGAAGCCACATTGATGGATTTCTGCCATGGATTGCACAGAGGTGTGAACGCGCGCATTGTCCTGATGAAACAAGACTTTTCTTCTCAATAAACCGCTGGACGTTTTTCTTTGATTTCTTCTCTCAAACGACGCAACAGGTTGCAATAGTAATCGGAGTTTATTGTTTCACCTTTTTTTAAATAATCCACGAGAATTATACCCTTTGCATCCCAAAAAACGGATGCCATGACTTTGCCCGCCGATAAAACCACCTTTGCCTTCTTTGGGGTGGGCGATCCTGCTCTTTTCCATTGTTTCGACTGTTCTTTTGTCTCGGGTGTATTGTGGTGAACCCAGGTTTCATCCATGGTTATAAATCTTTCAACAAATTCTATTGGGTTAGCTTCATATAACTCTAAACAGTCGCGAGAAGTTGTGAGTCGGTTGCGTTTTTGTTCCACTGAAAGCAGTTACGGTACCCACCGCGCAGACACCTTAGAGAATCCAAGTTCAGTAGTAATTATATGATGTGTTCGCTCAGATGAGATGCCTACAGTCTTAGCTATCTCCTCGACAGTCAATCTTCGATCAGATAAAATTAAATCACAGATTTTTTCTTTGTTTTGATCAGTGGAAGCAGTCGAAGGCCGGCCACTACGGGGCTCATCTTGAATGGTCTCACGACCACGTTTAAACTCTGCCACCCAGTTTTTAACAGTCGCATACGAAGGAGCGGTCTCACCCAAAGTAGCAGACATGTCTTCATGTATAGCTTTTGGAGTTAAACCTTTCAAATTCAGGTATTTTATCACTGCACGATGTTCAATTTTATCCATTTTCAAAAATAGCTCTGACTTGACTTACGGTATCACGTGTAAACGAACAATGAGTTACTGTGAATAAACTAAACTGTGCATACTTGTTGCTAAATAATGTAACTACAAAATGAGGGTAGTTATAAAAAAAACCAATGACTTTAACCATGTTAGGCTAAGAACTTTTCAAATGTCCCTAATAAATACACATTTTAAACAAAACATTTGTTCACACATTTCACTCATTAATTTGTATGAAAGCATCCGTTACAAAATTGACACATAAATTTTATAAACGGTATGATATTTTCTTGTTAAATTGGCAAAATTCTGAAAAGCGCTGAAAGATTAATAACTTGAGTAAATCCTCAACAATGACTAGTTAAAATTTACTTAAATTAACTTTTTAAATATTCTTCATAAATGGAACTGGCTGAAAGAAAACTATATTTTTTTACACAGTAAAGACCAGCAGGCAAGTGAAATCGCCATATGGTTACTGTCGCCTAGTATCACAACTAACAGATATAAGAATACTTTTATAATTCTTATTCCAGTAGAATCTGATAGTACAATTGTAAGAAACAAAGTGAAGATTCGCTTATGATGCCCTTTAAACATAAGAGATAATGTTATGTTACTTCACAGTGAACTTCTCTTTTCTAAAAGTTTTCTAGAAGATAAAATAATACTTACATACTTACAAATATTAAATAATTGCTAATTTCCGCTCCTCTTATTATATTGGAACAGACGACTTCATTCTCGTTGAGGCCATGTTGAACGCATGATCGCCTGCAATACTTCATGCACATATAAGGTGGTCGGATCAAAGCATTCCTCCGACGTTAATTGCGGAATACGCTTACTTTGAATCGTTGAATTAACACTTTGTTGATTGAGACCTCCATGTAAAAGTAGACTTCACGTTATACAGCCTATATTGATATATATTCTGCTATCAAGAATTTTCTATGTAGAAGTAACAGAGTTATCTTAGCTTGACTGTTTATAATATGAGAAAAAGTATCATGATGACGCGAAGACATCTTCGCTGCACGGCTAGATGCTGTGGCCAGCATCTAGCCGTCTCTAATCTAACCCATCTCTAATCAAAAATTTAAAAATATATATTAAAACTGCATTAAATCAGGTAAATTTCAAGGGTGACTCAGAGAGGATTGAGAGACAGCCCTAGTAAGTTTAGTAACTGAGTCGAAAGTGGGTTTACATGCTTTGGTAGATATAAAGTAGAGTGCGGTGGCGAGATTACGCGTTGCAGTGCGCGTGGGCAAACACCAAGCTAGTTCTTCATAAGTTCAACTAACAAACCCTTTTGTGCGCGCAGAGTAATGTCCGACACGACTGTAAAGCATGTCCATACACACCGTATTTATAACAGAACGAGTTATGTCCATGAGTAATGGAAGTTATGTACCCGGCTACATTATACCATACTAAATCTTTCATAGTGTCGCGTTTACTATTTAAATGTATTCATCCGTGAGTTTATCCAGGCGTCATGTGGAGAGGCTTTAGGTTGGGACGTGTATGAATAATTTTCGTATAAGCGTCCATGTTACGTCTATGGCGTGTTGGTTTTGATATGGTCGCGTCCATGTTGGAAGTTGCGAGATTTGTGACTCATAATCGAGATAAAATATTTTACATAGCGCTCACACTGAATTATAGGTCTACAAACATGTACTGAACATAATTATATTTCATATATAAATAAATAATTTATGTAAGTAATATTTATGTTGCATATAATTTATAACAATTATTTACTTATTTATCTAGGAATACGTTATAAAATTAACCAATAAATTCATGGAAAAACCTTGATATTGAAATATAGCCTATTTTCCGTTATGTTTTCTAAATTTAATAATATCTATACCTACATATTTTTCATATGAAAAAATACTTCGGAATATTTAAAAAAATCGTCGAAATTGCTTCAGAATATAATTTTAATTAAGTAAACCCTGTGTGGGCATCCAACTCAAAGGCCGTTTGTTATTCAGATATATTAATTATATAATAATGAATAATAGATACAAACGCCTGGTTACATTTAATTAACATAATTGAAAGCAATCTAAACAAGATTATTACAAAAAGCCTTTATTTCATAGTATCGATGTAGGTATAACCTTTTTACTGTAGTAATTTACATTATTGGTTACATTTCGCAACCATTATAAATGTTGATAACTGCCATCTATACCCTTAAGTATAGTGAAGATAATTCTCGTTTTGTGACCTTTATCGTTGTACATTAATGGACATTAACTTCTCAATAAATTAATTAAATTTAAGTGGACTGCACACATTTCAAATAGAAAATATGCATTAAAATTACAAAATGCAGACAAAATAATGTTTTCAATTAAACATCTAAGATCAATGGGTCTTAAGGACCACCGTGAAATAACAGCACGTGTGCTGTTGTGTTTCGGTGAGTTACTAAGAGATTCCAGAGCCCAATTTCATATCCCAATCATTTGATCCTTAACCACGGCGTTGATTGTGTTATAGGCGACGGTAGCCACCTACCATCATGTAGTTGTAGACTATTATTTTGTCTGCCGGCCTTGTCATAGAGAAAAAAATATAAAACAAATCTGAGTTTCAAAGCATGAATTTCTTCTTTTACAAGAACTATTTTTATATCTTTCATAAGAATGCTTCAAAGCAAGAATTTTCAAGTTTAATGGTTTTTAATTATGTTTTGTTTAGGTATATTTATGCAGGAAAAAGTAAAAGACAATAATACATTTAATTTTAGGCTAACAAAAAATAAATGTCTAAAGCGTTATGGACAGAAAAGTTTTCTGAATATAATAACAAATTTTTGATGATCATGCATAGGTACACTACCAATAACAACATGTAGTGTGACACATTTATGAAAATTACCGGTTATTGGTGTCTACCTTTTAAAATATCGGTTTCGTTTGTGTTAATCATATCATAAAATAATCGATGAATCATAAAAACATCGAACCGCGCCACTTTTTATACAATCAGTGATGACCCAACGAGCTACACTTAAATTGTTCCCTTATCGGGAACAAAATTATTGATACTTTCGAAATAATAAATCTGTGTGTAAAGTTTGTAAGAAGCGCGACCAGTTTCCCGTTAAGTGAGATAAAGTTGAAACTTGAAGCGGCTGTTTTAAAAGAAATCGAAACATTCGAGAAATGTCGATAGCGCGTCTGCATTCGTTGATTCACTGCTGGTACATAAAATCGGGTTGATGCAGAACGTACGCTGTTATGAATATTCATTAAATTCAATCACTGAGTGGTAATTTTTGTAAGAATATTTTTTAATGATTTGTTTCATAAATTTTAGTAATAGTGTCGGCTGCAGGCCAATTACAGCCAGTTACCAACTACTTGAAAAATGTTTTAATTTTTAATTTTTTATATTATTAATATTAATTAAATAGAAAAAAACAAAACAAAACAAGAGACTCCAAAATCAATGTTCTAGACAAAAACGTTAACTAGCAGCATGAAAGTATTTTACGTTTTTTTAAATATTTATTATTATTATTTTTATTAATTGAATTTTCATATTATATATAATTCAGAAAACTGTTTTCTAACTATAAATTATATTTCGAAAATTAAATATCTAAGGTTGTTCCTCATGTTTCCTTTCTGTATGTGTTAAGGGAAAAGCATTTTTATTGTGCAAAACTAAAGGATTCTCTTATTATTTTTGTAAGTAAGTAGATATGTCAAAATTGTAGGTAGGTACTGTAGGTAAAAATTTAATATATTTTATTCTATCATAATAACATTAAAAATATGAATTAAATAGAAATTTCACATCCCTAAAATTAAGTGTTTAGTAAATTTACTATAAAGCGGTGGCATACACAGTTACCTACTATCGCCGTTGTGTTCGCGGTTGGTAGCGAATTGTTAGTTTATGGACTTTTAGCCACCTTAAGTAAAAGTACAAGAGGTTTTTAATTACTTAAGTAGTCGCCTTAAATGGCGAGTTCTGCCCTTGTTGGTATCCAATTGATTTGTATAAATTTCAACTAGCCATATTTTGTTAACTGCGCTGCCATACTAAGGGGAAACGAACAACCCATTGTTGTTCTAAATACATGAACATAAACAATGAAATGGAAATGAATGAAATGAAATTTACTACATTCTACAAATTATGTTACGTTTTAAGTACTTACCTACATTAGATCTTGTTAAGTAGAAGTGAAGAAGATTTATATTTGTAATTTTAACCTTTTCCTATAATTGCAATTACTTTTTTTACTTAAGTATTTTATCCAAATTAATACAGAAGAAATATTGATATAGTAAAATATGTGTATATGTATGAAAACCACAAGTGGCGGATAACAACTGTTTTATTGAACAACTAGCGTTTGTTAGCGGTTTCGTCCTCGTTCCTAAGAGTAGGTACAATATTTTTGGTTAGATGAGAGATATGTCCTTATGATTGATAATAATTGATTAAGTAGTTAAGGCATGAAAGAGTAAAACAAAGAAACTCACTTTAGTACTCATACTTAATATTGTATTAGGAAGATTTAGGACAATCGTGACTACTTGTCAATTTATAAAGGCTTATGTTTAACTTATCACCAGATATAGTATAATATAACGGTCAAAAATTGTAAATGACCACCAAAATTATAACCGCATTTTAATGTGAAATTATAACCAAAGTTTTTACATCTTGATATCCTATTAAAGCAAATGACTTCAAAGAAATCATTGTTAACCCAATAATAGTTAATGAACACCAAACTATTAACCACATTTTAATTTAAAATGACATGCAAATATTTAACAACTTGTTATCCTATTAAAGTAAATTACGCTAGGTAAATTATTATTTACCCAAATATAGTAAATAAACTCCTAAAGTTTGATCCTTTACTATTGTAAAATGTTTACTAAGGTAAAAAAAATATGACTCTAAATTGATATAAACACTACCAAAAAAAATGATTTTCTTGAGCGTTTATTCAAATTCAACCAGTGCCTATACATAAGGTTAAAAAATAAAACACATACTTACAATTTCAATAATTCTTTTATTAAAATTTAAACAAACATAAAAAGTCAGTCCTCATAAAACTAATAATAAACATTATAAAAATCTTAAGAAGAATCAGCTTCTGTAATAATTTACTGTACAATTAATGCTTTTATGGCAATCATAGTGGTTTATCTAGGCAGAAATAGCGCATTAATTTGCTCGCTAAGATTTGGTGATCATTTACTACATTTGGTCTTTGAATACAATTTGAAGTGCAGTCGTGACTAAAACAGCTAGAACTATTGTAATTTTAGATTTTATTTTTTTGGTGTTAAGTATATATTTTTGGTAAAAGAGCTTACGGTATCAAAGTATTTTTTGGTGGTCATTATATTTAATCCCATTTATAAACACCACTTATATAACAAAATCCGAACATAATACTTCATTCCATGGCCAACAGCTTTTTCACCAGTCATTATAGCTTTATTTTTTAAGCAATTTATACTAATGCATATTATTAGTATAAATTACATAGGGAGTCCATAAATTTAACAGATTCAACTGGGATTCACAAAAAAAAAGTGATTATATACATTTCAAATATATTGTCTTCCTTTTCTCAGTGTGCCACTTCTCTACGAAGGTTGGCGACCATCATGGCTATCCTGTCCTTGAAAACTGCTGCGAGAAAGAGGGAAATGTGATGTAAAAGTTTCAAATAATGTTTTGTTTAACTAAACGCACCTAACATTCTACAAAGCCACTTCTTATTAGGAATTTATAAAATTTAATTTTAAAATGTTATTCGAATAGTCGTTTATAAAGCCTTAATTCACTCGGGCGAGCCGGGTAAGTTTTGAACGACAGTAAATTGCACCAGGCGCCTGCTTTATTGTGCAACAGATTACGAGGCTTTGACGGCGAGCCAGGACCAGCACCCGACTAAAAACTTTCACCAATTATTTCCCGCTTTGTTTTAATCTTTAAAGAGCTCTTTGCTGGTTCTCTACTATTTTCAGATACAAGAGTGGAACGTTTTTTATACGATATATTTGACGAGCCGAGTAGTTAGCGCTCTGACTCAGGTGTCCCGGGTTCTGAGTATAAACTAAGTTACATCCAAAAATATTGCATTCACTCTGTAGGTAGAACTATTTAGAAGATGTGATTGATGGCGCGATGATCTCATAATATTAAAAAAAGCAGGTAGGTATACCTTAACACACGCTATTTTTTCTACCTACATACCTATCGTCCTCCATACATGGAACAATAACCATATCCATCGACGCCTACCGCATCGCAAAAAAAAATAAACGACAACTTGCGAAAGGATGATAAACTGGTTTCGGGTCGCGAATAAAACAGGCAATTCGTCTTATTCCACCTCTCTTTCCTCCGCACTATATTTGCCATGAGAAAAAAAAGGACGCAAGAAACGGAGGCACCGAAAACCGGTCAAACAACTTTTATTTATTTCTTAACTTGTTGTAAGCACATAAAACATTTTTCGATTTACTACTTACAAGCTAAAAAGCCTTCGGTAATTGCTTCGCCTTCGGTCTTGACTAATTTACGCATATATTTTAAATATGGCTGATGGCTGCCGTTTGAATGCAGATAAATTATAATTTTTGCGCTGCCTGTCTTAACGTTTATTTATTAAGTGTTTTAATTACCCGTGAATATACAACATTTTTGTGAAGTGAGATTTATGTCAGAAGAAGCACAAGTAGAAGTATGATTACTGACTCTATGCAATATGTCTTGCCACTTTATAGTTAAAAAAAATTGTCTTAAACCTTTTCAGCCGTAACTAAAAATGTACTAACCTAAGCCTATTAAAATTAAACATAGGTACTGCCGTTACAAACTTTACCTACTTAAGTAAAACATAGTAGGTACCTACTCTTTGCGATGTTTAATACGAGGTATACCTACTTACTCTACTGAACATTTTTGGCTTGCTTCTTGGAACCGAAATTACTGAAAACAAGTGTAATAAATAAACTTTCCCATTGAATATTATGCATATTTTCGAGTTCTGAGTAAAATAAGTCCGGCAGAGACGCTCTTCGTACACAGGCTCCACATAAATTTCGCATCGGATTCTGAAGGCAGTTTTAAATCATGGCAATACCAGATACAGTGCGCGTTATCAATTAGTGCTGCATTACAATGCCGCATATACGTTCTAGTGTACCGGATAATAGTCATTTTTGAATATGCATTAGAGTTGAAAATGGAATGACTGTTCAGAAGTGTCGAAGCAGTAAGAAGTTTTTGGTGCAAGGACTGCTCGCTTCGGGCACGTAGCGCGTAATAAATAAAGGCCGAGAGTTAATACTCGCCGTGAGCAGAGCCTGTTCCTTATCTGACACCAGGCGGTATATACTAGGCCCGGTAACCTTATACTGAGGTTAGATGCTTACTTACAAAAGAAAATATTATTATTTACTTCAAAGGAATAAATCTTTCAAGAAATTTTTATATTTTTATGGTAAAGGTTAGACGACAGAGTGACAAACATAAACTTTATCAAGGGGATGCGTTATCCCATCAGAGCACTACCATTACTACCAACCTCAAACTAAATGTGGAAATAATGTTATGAAATCAGGCATAACATGGTGTTATTTTATGGTGGTCTTCTGTGAGGTGTGGGTTACTGCCACCAAACTACTTACCCAGTTCATGACTGCAAAATACCACGTATGGAGAATTACTATTTATAGGTAATATTTTTTAATAATAATAACAATAATAATAGCTTGCAAGAAAGAACCAGAGTGTGAGGAAATCCTTGTCCGGGGAGTGTAGACAAACTCCCACTGAAGATTTCAGAACCGTTTAGTATTCCGTAATCTTAGCGTTTACTATTATTATATACAGCATAAAAATAGATAGAGCAATAAAAGCATACTTTAATATAGGTTAGGTACTTGGCCATTAAATTAGATCTACATTTTTCTTTAATTTAAATACTTCATAACGTCTTAAGATACCTAGAGATTATAATGCAATAGATGTGCAGGTTTTCTTTTTTAAGGCTGATTGAATATCGAACTTAAAAATCTGCATCTTAGAATAAAAATTCGCTTGCGATTAGTTTGGCAAGAACGGGGTGTCGGGCAGCAGAGGGTCTGATTTATGTTGGAGCAATGCAGCAGTGGAATAGTGTGCAGTTAGTATTGATTTCCATTTGTAACGCTCATTCCCCCTCCACACCCCTCGGAACCCTCTCCGCGTGCATCTCACCTCACGCACCACACAATGGCACCAGGCCAACTGTCTTTGTCACATGAAAAAATATTAAAACCGTGAACGTTGTTGAAGGATTTCTTTGATTTTTTTAAAAAATAATACTAGCGCACTGATCCTGGCTTTATAGCTCTTTTATACAGTGAAAACCATATCAAAATCGATTGTTTTAGAAGAATTAGGTTAGCGGAAAAACAGACAAAGGTGGTCTTTGTTTTATACTAATACTAGCGGGACGCCGGATTTTTTCTGAAAATTATATATAACCTCTTTCCATTTCCTTAACACTCTTTTCATTAGTGAAAACCGCATTATAATACGTTGCGTAGTTTAAAAGAAACAGAGAGACAGACGGCGAGAAGCGACTGTTTTATAATATGTAGATATATTAATATTTAAAACAAAGTTAAATAAAAGATTCTGTTAATAAAATATTAATTTAACTTTCCAGTTGGCTGTATTCATAGTAGGTGTTAAAAATTCAGTGCTCTACATTTTAATGTAGGTATTCAAACAGTGTATATTATTAAGAGCACAGCCAGTATTATTTTTTACAATTTTTAATATATTTTTAAAACTTTTTAAATTTATATTTCCAAGGATCAATATATATATTTTTTAAATTTAGTACATAATATAACATCTTAGTACATAATATAGGTAAATGATGTTTTGAAATCTTATATATAAATATCGAAAATATAGAAAATCAGTATAACTAAGAAATACTTCGATTATTCGGTAACACAACACACGGTTCACATTAAATTATGGCTGTAATTGTAACTGCTTGCTTTGCTTTGTAATTGCATAATTGCTGAAATTTTTCCTTGTTAAAGGTTGTATTAAATAATAAATCTTAAAAATAAGTATAAAATAACTGTATTATTAAATAAAATATTGAGTTCTATGACAATTTTAATTATAGAAGAAATTATCGAGAAAATATATGAATGTGTAAATAAGATAATTATGAATTACCTTTTTACAAGTTGCAATTAAAATGCTACTATAAAAATTTCGCATTGCGATTGTGTGTGTGATTAATAATTATGATTTAAAAAATTACCATGAAGTCGATTTATATGTAGTAGGTAATAAATTACTATCATATTATAAGAATGTTGTTTGTGATGCTACAAAATGTAATGAAGTAATCTCGTCTGTGTAACAAAATTACACATGCTATGGGCTAAAATGCTCATTTATCTAGATGATAAATGTTCGGTGCGGCCTCGACCAACCGACACACTCCCTGTTCTCGTTCAATGACCTTTATTTCGGTAATATCATGTAGTATTCGTACACTTGTTATGATGTATAATTTTCTTTTCACAATAGAAAACTTTTTTCTATATGAAAAACTTTTTTTTTAATTTACGCAATAGATGTAATACCTATCACAATATAACAGGATGAATACCTATACTTACGCTAGTTTATTGGAAACTTCTTGCTACACTAAAAACACAGAATAGATAAATAGTGCCTACAAGTAGTAAAAGTAAAGATTGGGTTCTGAAACGTATTTTAATCAGTAATCGATATTCGGAGATCTTCGCTCTGTAAGTACCTATACTACAGAAAGGCGAGTAATTAAATTTATATTATGACTGTCAATATACAAATGTATCAATGTACAATATATTAATGTACAAATATTTTTAATTTAGTCTGTGTCGTTTATTGCATTCGAAAATTCGTTATTGTTTATAATATATAATATTGTCAAAGAATTATCAAACCTTGGGAACATATATTAATATATTAGATTTAATGCTATGTATATTATAGCATTTATTTTATTATGTTTAGCATTTTTTTAAGTGTTTTGTTTAGAATTATTTGCTTTTTCAAAAACCAAAAACTCTTGTTATAACACACCATATTATTTTATTTTTATTTTATTTTATTTTATTTTATTTGGGAAAACAAACAATTACACCGTGTATAATAAATATGAAAAAAGAAATTCTGGTACGCAAATGTTTTCAATAAAATAATGTGGTGCAGTGTACGTATATTATAGTAGTATGTGAGTGACACAACCATTGGCTGTTATTTTTGTTCTATCCACTCGCACGTAATAGGTTCAATGGCACTGATAAAACTAACTTATTACTACGCCGAAATTCAAAATAAGTCAAAACGCCTACTTATATAACTATATACCTACATAAAATTTATTTATTGTTTTAATATTTATATCTATGCAAATATTGATGAGTTGAAAACTGTATATACGAGTATATAATAAAAAAAAGGCTTAACTTGAAAGTTATGGATATCTTTTAAAAATTCAAAATGTGAAACAAAAAAAATCAATTTGAAGAAAAGTATACCACTCGAAATTGCGAGAAAGCGACAAAACATAGGTATACATACTGCGAACATATAAACTTAAAAAATCAAAAGTAGAAGCTCTTTACAATAAAACTTAACTTCCTACAGAGCCTACGAGTCAGTAGGTATGTATTATTTTTATTGTTTTCCCAAAATATGAATCTCCAAATTTTTTCAAATGTTAGGTAAACAAATATGTACCTACCTACTTCGAAAGTTAAATACGGAGAACGTTAATTTTTTAACATTATTTATTAGAACACTTATTATTATTACTTTATTTTTATTCATATTATGATGTACTAGTAATGTAACATTGAAATGAATGAGTCTAAGAGAAAATATGGGTAGATGGTTTCTTCTTTTATTTATGTAATTTGAAGTTAAATTTATAGTTAATTGTGGGGGTAATGTTATCATATTAAGTCTAGAAGAAAAGTAGGTAGGTACATAAGTATTATTCATATGTTATTTTGATTTATTATTATTATTTACATATTATTTTGCTAATTAATTTATACATTTTTTTTTATTTTATTATATTTGACAGTACCTACAACGACAATAAGCTAGATAAATTCATAAACTTATATAAAACTAGCGGCCTGTTCCCGGCTTAGCTCGGGGTGCATTTTTTTACGTAAAAACCTTCCCTGATTATCCCTCTATCCATGAGTGAAGACAGAATTAAAATCGGCTCAGCCGTTCTCGAGTTTTGCGCTTAGCAACACATTTAGAGATTCATTTTTATATTATAGAGAAGATATGACCTTAGTGGACGTTTCGCTAAATTATGTCTGTTTTGTCACAAATCATGAACTCAAAGGCCATAAAGATATACTCGTGATACGTTAAATTTATTAGTTTTACACATGTGAAACTGAAAACCACGCCTTCGCCTTAATAAATTATGTAAAGCAATACTCGGTTCGTTTTCACTTTAAATCATTTCCGCACAACCCTGTTTTAATTTGACTTTTGAAACTTTAATCATATCTGAAAAAAGGACGCGAGAGCATTCGATTTATCGGAATAAGAGAAAGCATTTACAAGGTGCATTCGACACCCACTCTTCCGGCTTTTATATCGTATATAATGTACACAGTCGAATAAATAAATATGTCGCGTGAGACATCGATTCTTATCATGTTTCTGAGAGATTTATTCGGAGCTTTCGAGTCGGAATTTATCGTGTTACAAGAAACCCGTTCCGTGCCTACTTAGCTCAGTAAATAATGCCCAAACGAAATTAATGGGCTTCTCCTTCTTTAAATAGATGACTAAATACCCCGGCTCACGGTATCTCAGTTAGGTACACGCCTTGTTTATATTACACGACTTACGTAATCTAAGCTTTTGGTTCCATTAGTGAGGCAGGCGTGCCGCGTCGTCCCTCACTCTTGGAAGCTTATTTCATTATATAGAAATAGATCAATGTTTCGCTTAAAATGAAGCCACATACAATTACAGAAACAAAAAATGACTTTTGGAATCGTTTTAAAATGTACATGGCGTAAAAGTGACGCTTACAACGTAGGTATGGTGCTGAAACGTGGCCTCTCATAGCAGGACTGGGATACAAGTTCAAAGTTGCTTATCAGTGAGCTATGGAGCGGCTATGCTAGGACGAGTTCTTTGGTGGATAGCATCAGAAATTCAGAAATTCGAAGAAAACCAAAATTGTTGACATAGCTGAGACAATTAACAAGCTGGAGTAACTGAAAAGTCGGTCACATCGGTCGATGAGCAGATAACCGATAGGTTATCTCGGTTGACGAATTCTCGAATGAAGGCAACGAATTGGAAGACGCAGCGTGGGACGCCCGGCGGCCGGGTAAACAGACGACCTGAAAGGCATCGCAAGCAAGAGACTGGATGTTAAGGTTCGAGGTGGCAAGACTTGGGAGAGGCCTATATCCAACAGTGGAGAGATACAGGCTGATAATGATGATGATAATGTACAAAAACTTATCAAATAAATTTCGTAGATTTAAATTTGATATATATTAAATTAATTGAAGCTTCTACCGTGTATAGGTATAGGTATACAGTGCTTTTTAATAGACCAGAGAAGTCAATGTCAATATATTGAACTACGTACAACTGACCAAGGAATAACTAACAGATTTAAATAGCCTTGGGTAGCACTCAGATTTGTTTTTAAGGTATCCACTCAACACATTGTCAGAGCTACCGAGGTTAACAAAAATAGATGACCGCTCAAAATTAAATATGACCAGAGAGAAAAATTTACGTTTAAATTCCGTACAACAATTTGCATCTGTTAATTGTTAAATTTTAAAGTTTTATTTTGTTTAGCCTTTTTACAGTCTGTAGTCATACGTCACTAAAGCAGCAGTTGTCAGCGTACAGTCGGCCTCACATACATAGGTATAATTCACCCCGATGCTTAATTTACAACACAATAAATATATATATTTATTATTTTTAAAAGCCAAGTGTTGTATTCAATTATATTTTTTACGTTGACATAAAATAATGTTTCTCATAATGTCATCGTACGTTTAGTTAATAACTTCTGAACTACTAAATTTGTATGACACACTAATATGAATTCACAATCATATAGGCATTTTATAAAGACCTGAAATTAGTTAGAATAGAAACTTAATTAATTTAATGATGATTAAATTATTTATATTTATAGCATACCTTTATCGACGGAATTATACAATAGTTAAGGCTCAACATTATGTGAATTAAAACTACATAAAATATTAATTATTTAATGAATTTCTACCTGATTATGGTGATTGTTTCACATATTGATAACTGAATTAATTTCAACTTTTTAATTAATAACCAAATTAATTATTTTTTATTGTTTATTATAGCGTTCTTTTCGTAGAACCGGAATTGTTGTAATTTATTAACTCAAAAACTAATGGACCGATTTTAAAAATTCTTTCACCTACAGAAAGCTACATTATCAGTGAGTAACATAGGCTATTTTTTAAAGTAATGTGGACGAAGTCGCGTGCAACGGCTGATTTATTTATAAAACAATTTGTTTCTTATTACTTCTTCGAAATTTCCCACCCCATGTTTTCTGTCTGAGTCAGTGCACACAAAATAAAAAGTAGGGAAGTATTTTAATTCGACATTTTCAAGTTTCACCCAAACAAAAGCCGGAAAGTACCAGATTTATCACCCACACGACACCTAACATGGCGAAGCTCACATACATGCCTCTGAATGTACACGAGATACTAATACCTATGTAACATAGGCACACGTTTCGATACAACACCAAAATCCACTTACCCCTTACGGTGGGACCCATAAGAGTATCACGTTAGCTGTTTACAAGAAGGGCTCGATATTTATTCGTTCATTAAGCAACGAGATGGGGGATCGCGGTACAAAGATGAATTTAGGATAATGGCTGAACTGCGTAGTTATTATGGAGGGCATTAAGTGAATATTTCAAGAGATTTTAGCGAAAGTATATTAACCAGAATAAAAGAAATTTTAAGATTCCACACATTTGGATTTCACATTAAAGAAATCAAGTTGGTTACAAGAGACAAGTGTTCATGTTTTAATAAATTAAAAATATTTATTTAAATAATTTCTAGATAAAGCAAAGATGTATTGCGTTGAGACATATTAGTGTTTTAGATAAAAAAGTCATCAATACTTATAATAAATCTGTAAGGGTCGGTCATGGAGTAAGTTACTTTGTTTTCAGAGATATCGTGTTTATAGGCTCTATACACGATACTGAAACTAAATTGATGATTTTTAGAATTTTTTTTCTGTATGTATGTGTGTGTGTGTGTGTGATTAGATATTACATAATCCATACGTATTTAGTAAAATTCAAGATGTAAAACATTCCGTTCTGTAAAAAGGAATAACCTTTGTTTCCCTAGTTCGAATGAGTAATTTGACATTTCCTAGTGTGTTGCCAGTTTTTGACCATACAAAAATAGTGTTCTCTCCTAATGGACTTATTAAATGTAGGTAAATCACAAAATATTTTATTTTACAATAGTAAACTTTTTTTTGTTTTATATTTTGGTAAACACAAAGTACGGAAACATGTTCATTTTTGTTAATTTATTGATTCTGAGGCGGTAAGAATTTCGCCGGGTCTGCTAGTTAATATATAAATCAATAAATCGCAATATATAAATGATATACACATTAAAAAGAAGATAAAAATATGTTAACAATTAGGAAATATTATTAACTTTTGCAGAATATAAAATCTTTAAAACATAAAATGCACGTTAAAATATATCCCATGTAGGACATTATTATAAGAGCTAGTGCATCGGGCATTTAATACAAAAGCAATAAATCGGATTTGGCGTGTAATTCAATAATAACGTCGGAAGACCGGCGGCACTCTAACCCAGTCTCAACTATTATCTATAATCAATGATTAGATACAGAGAGTCGACCTCGTATAGGAAATTGCGATGCTATCTACTAACAATTTGATTCGTTTCGTTGTGAAATCAAACAAATTTGAAACGCTTGTTCTGGCGAGACTTTGCCAGTTTAGTGTGCAATAAAATCATATTCAATTACGTGTTAACGAACTATGGTGGCATTGTACGAGTTAGATGTAAATTTAATTTAATGTAAATTAATAATATGTAAAGGAAAGAGTCCGTATTATATCTCATGAACTGATTTTTGAATATTTTGAAATAGCAGGTATTTTCTTATAATATTAGACAAAAAAATTTTTAGTTTTTTTTTTTTCACTTTTCACTTCTTTTTTAGTAATTTGTGTATAATACAATAATAGCCACAATATTATAACTCTTATGCTAAAATGCCATAAAAAAAACCAGAAAAAAGCAGCAAAAATAAATTCTTGCTATTTATATTTTAAGTAAAATATAAATTAAGGTATGTAGTTCACCTATATTTTGTTTTTACTTGTTATAACCTACCTGCTTTTAATTGTTTGAATCAAATTTGATGAGGGGATTAATCTCATAAATTTATGCTTTATTCATAGCATTTCAATGTTTATTATGGCACCTAAATTGAAGACTGCATCTTCAAAATGATACCTACCTAATGATTGGCAATGGATTTTGCGGTTCACATATTTATGTAACAAGAAATGTGAGACAACGCATAGCCCATGAGATATTTTGATCTAATGAAATTTATTTGTGTTCAAGTGCATTAATAAAGGAGTTCTTTGTGTTGGAATATATCAAAATTAATCTGTCTCACTCTAACAAGTAGATTGAGAGTCTTTCTCCTTTACACATATAAACATTAGGTTTATTACAATAGCTCTTTGTTTCATACAAGAGTCTTATACGTTTGACTTTGAGCTTCAGAGTCTGTTCTATTCAAACTGCGCCCCTTAGTAGTAGATACGAACACACCTTCCTGATATATTAAAAAGATACTATTAAATAATATGATTTCATATAAATTCCATCTTTCATTGCTTCCCATAACCCCAATAGGTTATGGGCTCAGCAAATGAAAGCTTCCCAGTGAAATAAAAACTTTCTAGTGAAATATGAAATAAGACTATAATAAAATATAAGTGAAATAAATTTTAATAAATAAAATAGAATAATAATTGTATAAAAAAATAGAAAACGGACTATTAAAACAATACTTTAATTAACGTATAATTTAAAATAAACTAAGTGAAATTGTGGTTTAAATAAAATGGACAATTCAAAATTAAAGCGAAATATTAAACCGTTTGACGGGGACAAATATAGTGTGTGGAAGCTAAGAATAAGAAATTTATTAAATGAACTTGAAGTGTTAAATATAATAGATGAAGAACCTCCCGCGGAACCTGATAATCAGTGGCTTCAAAAGCAGAAAATTGCAAAGAACACAATTATTGAATATTTATCGGATTCTTTGCTAGGCTTAACTAACGAAGAAATAACTCCAAAAGAAATCTTTAAGAAACTGGATTCTATCTATGAAAGAAAAAGCGTCGCGACGCAACTGGCTTTGCGAAAACGTATATTAAATTTGAAACTGGAGAGTGATAAGCCACTTTTAAAGCATTTCCAACAATTCGATGAATTAATTATCGAATTATTAGCTGCGGGTGCAAAATTGGAAGAGGCCGATAAAATTACACATTTATTCATGACCCTTCCCACCTGCTATGATGGTGTCATTACAGCTATTGAAACATTAGCGGAAGATAACTTGACTTTAACATTTGTCAAAACAAGACTTTTAGACCACGAAATAAAATTGGTACATGAAAGAAGAGATACGAGCTTGAAAGTGCTTCAGGCCGAAACAATAAAAACTCAAACTGCGTCATCAAAAACTTACAATGGAAATTTCAATAACAATAGAAAATTAAAAGGCGGACAATTTTATAAATTTCAATTCAAATCGAAAAATAAAAAAATGAAAATCTTAAAATGTCATTTCTGCGGAAAACGGGGTCATTTTCAAAAGAATTGTTTCTACAAGAAAAACCAACGTCCTGAAAACATTAGAACAGTTCAGATCATAAACACTGATTCCGAGAAACCAGACGTATCGGGATTTGCTTTTATGGCAGGCGACTTCGAACAAGAAAATAACAATCAAAATAGCATAATGTTCATTTTGGACTCAGGTGCGTCTGATCATATTATCAACAAAGAGGAGCTGGCACGAGGGTTCATAACTTTAGAAAAACCAATAAATATTTCTGTAGCAAAAAAGGGCACATTTGTAAGTGCAACAAAGAAAGGAAATCTCCAAGTAATCAGCAATACAGGCTTAAAAGGGGTGCTACGGGATGTTCTTTTCTGCTCAGAAATTCCCTACAATTTACTGTCTGTTAAGAAGATGCAAGATGCTGGCATGACTGTCGTTTTTGACGGCGGCGATGGTGGTGTGAAAATATACAACGAAGGTAAAATCGTATCATGTGGTAAGTCTTTGAACAATTTAATCGCAATTAATTTTGTGTACGATATACAAGCTTTAGTAGTGAATAACTCATCAAACAGATCCGTAAATAATAATTACGAATTATGGCATCAAAGATTGGGCCACATTGGTAAATCTAAATTTATGCAAATAAAAAGCAAGCAAATGTTTTCTGACATAAAAAAAAAAAAATGTTACTCCAAGTAACAATCTATGTGAAGCTTGCATAAATGGAAAACAAGCATGTTTACCATTTAATAAAACAAAGAGTAAAATTATAAAAAGACCGCTTTTTAATGTGCATACAGATGTGTGTGGTCCGATCACTCCTTCAAGTATTGACGGTAAAAACTATTTTGTCCTTTTTGTTGATGAGTATACCCACTACTGTGTGACCTACTTAATAGCCCATAAATCAGATGTTTTTTCTGTGTTTCAAGATTATGTTGCTAAGTGTGAAGTTCATTTCAATTTGAAAATAGTCAATTTGTATTGTGACAATGGTGGTGAATATTTATCGAAAGAAATGAAAGAGCATTGCGTGCGAAAAGGTATAAGCTACCATTTATTTAACAGTGCCGCATACCCCTGCTTTGAATGGGATTGCTGAACGAATGATAAGGACAATAACAGAGCGAAGTCGTGCCATGGTATCTGGCGCCAAATTAGACAACACGTTCTGGGGTGAGGCTGTGCTTACTACTACATACCTAATAAATATCAGCCCCACAAAAGCACTAAAATCAGCTAACACACCATTTGAATTGTGGCATAATAAAAAACCACAACTAAAATACTTAAAAATTTTCGGTTCAACGGTTTATTATTTAAATAAAACCAGGAAAACCAAATTCGACGAAAAGTCCTTAAAAGGTATTTTAATTGGTTATGAACCGAATTGCTATAAGGTGTGGGATGTGGTAAATAAAAAGTTTGTAAGGGTCAGAGATGTAATAATTGATGAGATCAATTTTTTTGGCTAGCAGGCCTAAGTCTGAAGGAATTTTAATAGAAAATTCCAGTACCTCTGATCAGCACTCCGTAAAAAGGACGTGTAAATCTGATAAGTCTAAATCAGATAATTTTAAACAAACTGACGGAATACCTGTATCATTAGGTCCACCACCTAATAAATCTGTAAGTGAAACAGATGGCTCTTCATTTCAAAATACAATGACTTCATCTCAAAATGGATTGACTTCACATAATCTCAGAAGAAGTGAAAGAATTAAAAACTTGCCCTGCATGTCATATAATGAAAACGAATCTGATAAGTCTGTTAACTATTTATTATATGCTTATTCTTTAATGTGCAAAATACCTTCATCATATAACGAAATTGAGTCTAGGAGTGATAAGAACTTATGGTTAACGGCTATTAAAGAGGAAATTCAGTCATTAACTGAAAATAATACATGGTCACTTGTACCGAAACCAATACACAGAAATATTGTAGACTGCAAATGGGTATTCACTATTAAAAATGATGAGTTTGGAAAACCCCTTAAATACAAAGCGCGTTTAGTAGCTCGTGGTTTTAGTCAGGAATATTTGATTGACTATAATGAAACTTTTGCACCTGTTGCAAGAATCTCAAGTTTCAGATTCATATTAGCTTTTGCGAATCAATTCAACTTGCTTGTCCATCATATGGACGTGAAAACGGCATTTTTAAATGGGAAATTAGAGGAAGAAATATATATGAAAATTCCTGAAGGAATCCCAAATAATAATAATAATAATAACGTTTGTAAATTAAATAAAGCCTTGTATGGTTTGAAACAATCTGCACGCTGTTGGTTTCAAATGTTTGAACAGGCCTTAATTAAAAAGGGTTTTCGATACTCATCAGCAGATCGATGCGTTTATGTTTTTGATGCAGGTAATATCTTGAAAAACATATATGTTGTACTTTATGTTGATGACCTTGTAATCTGTACAGCAAATATAAATACCATGAATTATTTTAAAAGATACTTAATGAACGAGTTTAAAATGGTAGACTTAAATGAAATAAAATGTTTCTTAGGAATAAGAGTTGAACGGAATCATGATAAAATTACATTGGACCAAGAGTTGTACATAAAAACAGTTTTGAAAAGTTTAACATGAGTGACTGTAAAACTGTCAGCACTCCTCTAGAAAGCAAAGTAGATTATGACGCCTTAAATTCAATTGAAACAAAGGCCCCTTGTATGAACCTCTTAGGTTGTTTAATGTATATAATGATATGCACTCGACCTGATTTGAGTTTTTCTGTTAATCTCTTGAGTAGATTTGTGAACAAAGGTAACCATACAGTTTGGTCATACTTAAAAAGATTATTACGATATTTAAAAGGAACAATGAGTTTAAAGTTAACCTACACCAGACGTAATTACGATAATGTACTGTGTGGCTTTGTTGATTCCGACTGGGGAAGTAATGAAGTGGACCGAAAAAGTACCACAGGTTATTTGTTTATATTATTTGAACAATGCATAATATGCTGGCAAACAAAGAGGCAACTAACAGTGGCGGCATCTTCTACTGAAGCCGAGTATATGGCTTTATATGAAGCCGTGAAAGAAGCTCTGTGGTTAAAATCATTAGTTACCAGCATAAATGTGGAAATATCCTGTCCAATTCCCATTTATGAGGATAATAATGGATGTATAAGCATTGCAAATAACCCTACTAGTCACAAGAGATCAAAGCATATTGATATTAAATATCACTTTTCAAGGGAACAAGTCGAGAAAAAGGTTATTAAAATGTTTTATCTTTCCACAGGTGACCAGTTGGCTGATATATTGACAAAATCATTGCCAAATCAACGTTTTTCTCAAATGAGAAACAAGCTCAACTTAGTGTAGAGATAAATATTAGAAATAAAAATAAAATTAAATATTACTACTTTACCTTGAATTAGATATTAGATTGAATATTAGATTTGAACTGGTCTGATTAGGTTTTTCTGGGTTTTCCCTAATCCTGCGCAACGAATGTTGGACCGCATAAGTTCAAAAGATTGTACTCCCAGACAAAGGAAGGTGTGATAATTTGTATTGTATAATTTTTGATAAGATATTAAGTTTTTGGAGAAAGAGGATTTATTTTGAGGGGGCATGTTGGAATATATCAAAATTAATCTGTCTCACTCTAACAAGTAGATTGAGAGTCTTTCTCCTTTACACATATAAACATTAGGTTTATTACAATAGCTCTTTGTTTCATACAAGAGTCTTATACGTTTGACTTTGAGCTTCAGAGTCTGTTCTATTCAAACTGCGCCCCTTAGTAGTAGATACGAACACACCTTCCTGATATATTAAAAAGATACTATTAAATAATATGATTTCATATAAATTCCATCTTTCATTGCTTCCCATAACCCCAATACTTTGTGCGTAATGCATACACAAAGTGGGTCATATTTAGTGTTACGAGTATTAAGTATTGCATAAACGGCAAGGGGCATGCTTTCAATGGTAGCTTCTACTTTATTTGTTAGCGAAGACATCACTTTTACGATAATGTTCGATTTTCTATTAAAGTTGAAAGCGTTCACGTCCCACATTCTTATCTGGAATGTTCTACGACATATTTTTCCAAAGTTTCCCGGGCGCTTTCAGGCAGCCGCGTATAAAGCTCTATTCACACATGGCGGGAGATAAGGCTGCTTTCACACCATTAAGCCGCGCGCTGGAGCCCGGGCTTTTCCAGATTAGATTATACACTCGATTTATGATGTCATTAAAGCTTTGATAATTACTCGGGACAGGCTGCGTAGGCGAGTGGGGATTCGACGGGGGGGTCTCGCGGGTTGGGGGGTTGCCTTGTACTGTTTGATTGGATTCCTGGTACTGCGGGGGTTAAGGGATTAAAGTTATGGAGATTAGTTCGCCGCCCGCGGGCGCGCACTTCGTTTATGTTAAAAGGTATATAGAGATGTGTACAGATAAGAGATTGGTTATTGCCAATTGTGATAGCGGGCGAGGTTTTAATTTCGTTGCTCGCCTGCGTGCGTACATCCGCAAATAAACCAATAATTGCTTTTAGTAACCACTGTTCGTATCTCTACTGAAAGCAAAAGTTATTTGAATCCAACTTCTGTATTTAGAAAGAAAAATTATTCATTGATTTTATTTTAAATTGTTTAAAATTGCATTTAAAAAATTAACCATAATTGAATTAAATGTTCAATTAAATTACATATAAAAATACCATAATGCTAACGTAAGTAATCGTCAAGCTGTCGTCAAGGATCCAGGTTGCTTCTAACCGGTCCTTTTGGAAAATTATGGGGAGACCAATGTCCAGCAGTTGACGTCCAGAGATGATGATGAAAGCATCTCTTACAATTTAGTAACCAATTTTTTAATTTTTTTTTAAAAACTTCAACACCCATTTTTATTATAATATTTTTTATTTAGAGAAACAATATGTAACCACAAGGTTACAAAATCTGTTAAAATTTTATTATATCATCGTCCGTCATGTGTTTATTTTTTTTTAAAGTAGCTACTCAGCAATATACCATAGATGCTGCAAGTGCGCTACTAACCATAGCTATAAGGATAAACGATTAGTAAGGGATAGGGAAATGGCAATCGAAAAAATATAAATATAGAAAATATAAATATAGAATGTTATTTGAAATTTTTATAATCTGTACCATTGTTCAAAGCATGAGTTTCTAACAGCAACGTATAAACATATATATGCAACTACTCGTTGATTGCTTTAGATTCCGCACCAGAAACCCTTTCCTTTCACGGACAATTTTCACAAATCATACGAATTAGGGTGACCAAGTAAGGTTTTAGATAATACGTGCACCTAATCCTCACCTTAACAACTAAATAGAGGGGCAGCACCAGCACCGACCCATCTCGAGGGCACTGAGGCCTTATAAATTGTTGTAAATTGCGTTAAAAGGGATCAATTTCACCTCAGCAATGTTGTTTCACGTTTAATATTATAATTCAGTCAATTATGACCGTTGTGGCGCATACATTACAAGCAATTTTCCTTCGCGTCGCCCCGGAACATATGAAAAATGAATATTTTCTCGGAAACAAAAGCTGTTAAGGCGACTTCCCTTAAAACCTTATTTATTAAGGTGGAAAATCGTGAGATATCCTTTTTGAAAACATATAAAAGTACCCATATTTTTCAATACTTATTATAGTTTTATAAGTAGGTAAATAAGCGCTTTTGGTTCAGTTAATTAATGTGACGTATGAGTAAATAAAAGAAAAAAACATGTTTGCTTATTGGATATGTTTCTACATACCTACTCATATGTAGGTACAGCATAAGTAGGTACTATACTTAGATTAAGCTAAATAAAATGTAAAATTTATTTTGCTCCACCGATAAATTCGGAAAAAACCAATCCCACAACATAATACAATTTATTTTCTTAATTTTTCTAAACAATATCTAACTTTCATTAATAGATTTATTTCACATTTCATTTTAAATCTTTTATTAAATGTATTTAATATAGTCTTACATTTTATAAAATATACTTAAATTTGAATAAATCAAAATCAGTCTGGCCTGTTCCTTAACAAATTTCAACCAATGATTTGAAAGTAAGAAGTTGGAGGGGCGCTTAACCGGTCGACGTATCAAAGATGGCCGCCAGCCGCCATTCGTAAATTAATGTATTTGAAGAAGGGACTGTATATTGGTAAGCTGTGCTTTCATTCATATTATTTTTTTCTATTTGCTCTCTTTTTGAAGATTATTAGAGGTAACTATAAAATAGGCTTGCAACGAATAGTATATTCGGCAGTATACCGAATACCGAATATTCGGCGAGCCCCCTGACCGAATAGCCGAATATTAGGCAAAAGTATTCGGCCGGATTTTAGCGCCAAAATTTGTTACTCACCGCCCGCGCGGCCGCAGTTGCTCTGCGCGGTATATTGCTAAAGCACTGCATGTTTAGACAAGTTTATTTCGTGGATATTGTATTACGTTCTGAAGCTGGGATGGTCTACGAGAAAAAAAGAAGTAAACTACTTCCTAAAAATGCAGAAAAATTAGTCTTTCTGCACTAAGGTTAGGTCAGGTTACCTTCCCCTTCTAAATTTTAAATTTTGATTACGACAATAATTCAAATACATAGAATCCTTAACTTTTCTAATACAGAAGATCATTATGTACCTGTGTTATGTACCAATGACTACTTAAATGATTATAAGAGAAATGAAAAGATGAATATACATATACCTACGTAATGAATCGTTTTTTTTTTTTCATTTTACCAATTATCTCCCTATAACAAAATATATTACTTAAGTATTGGGTATTCGGCCGAATAATATGTAGATATTCGGCATTCGGCCGAATATAATAAAAGCAGCCGAATTGGCCGAATACCGAATAGTAACCGAATATTCGTTGCAAGTCTACTATAAAATTATCGTTTTTTATTACCTACAAAACACAAAATGATTTTTATAAGATGCATTCACAAATAACCTTGAGGCTTTATTCATTTTAAACTGCGAATTTTTACATAATCGCCTAATTATAAAGTTTTTGTAACGTAGCAGTTTTAGTTTGAAACCCATCTAACCCTAATAGTCGTCCGCGAATGGTCCTCCAATTAAGTGTAATGAGGCAACCCGCGACGAAGCCCCTGGTCACATACATATAATAATATAACCCTTGCTGGATCTCCAACTATACCTATTATAACTAACTATACTGTAACTGTAGCTGATGTAGTCATACTTACTGTTAGTCTTATTGAAAATTATAGAACGTTTAATTATTAGCGAACTATCGCTGATTTAAAACTATTACTATCGTGTCCACTGCTGGGCAAATTATCTCTCGTGATTTTATATATGCTTTTATAAGCTTTTTCCTCAAGCTTCTGTTGCGTTATGAAAATATTTACTGAATATGATATATTATTTTTATTACCATAATCATATTTTTATTCTTTTCAAAGTTAAAACCATAAGAATTAAACTCAACTATAGTTATTTCTGTTTTAACTAATTTCTATATTAAAAACTTTCAAATTAAAATTTTAGGTAGTATCTTAATAATGTAAAAATTACTTAAAAGTTTCGTAGACCAGAACGCTTCAGAGATGTGTAATTTTTAGTTAGTTACGGAGATAGAAGTTAACTGTTTATAACTATAAAGGTCCAGTTAGGTGAGCATTAAATTACATTCCCACACGGCCTGTAAATTTGAAAGCATCATAGCCGAGGGCCTTCAAAAGTGTATCGGTGTTTATGTGTGCGTATTACGGGGCCTTTCATGGAAAATTCAAATCATATTTCAGTATACCGCCATTAGAGGGGACGCAATTAGTGTGGGTAGCTTAGGTATAATAGTTAAAAGTGATGCAGATCATAAGTCCAAACGCATTTGGCAACGTATTGTGATCCCGAAACGTCGAACAAACGCCCGGTAATGACGACACTAGAAAAATTTCTGTTGATGATCATGCATTAGATGCGAAAATAAATTTATTGTTTAAAACCTTAACCTTTAAGGTTCCATTAACCTAATTAAACTTTAAAATTAGCCGAATATAAGTAATGTACATTTATGTAAAATAGGAGCCTATATGTTATGTACATAAGTCCCTAAATACGTATCAGATACGTTGAACCTGATACGTTTGGACGTATGGTCTAAAAACTGGTACGTTCAAAATTTTGTTGACAAAATTAAGTATTTATGTATTATTTCGGAACGAAGCGAATGTATTGACTTTTTTGCCAATTAAGTATATCAATATAAAAATTTAGAAAAACTAATTTCTTTGAGTGTCCTATCACTTAAAAAAAAATTCAAGTTTTTAAAGAATGACATATAGTTTAAAGAAATGAGTGTCAATATGAACTATAAGTCTTATTTCTAACGTATCTAATGCTTTATATTTATTTAGTGTTATAATAATCCTACCTAAGCAACTGTGCTATTTCTTTTATTGTGTTATTATTTCTGCCTACGTAGGCTACATAGTTTAAAAAATATAAATTCAAGCT
Source organism: Synanthedon andrenaeformis (assembly GCA_936446665.2). Classification (NCBI taxonomy): domain Eukaryota; kingdom Metazoa; phylum Arthropoda; class Insecta; order Lepidoptera; family Sesiidae; genus Synanthedon; species Synanthedon andrenaeformis. The sequence goes on from OW387785.2 coordinate 8,254,007, forward strand.
TCGCGAAAACATTATTCAATGTCGTAGATTTTTAAGTAAGGCTGTAGCGTATCGAATCGGGCGTCCGTAACTGGAGTAATCTCGTAAGCCACGGATATTGTCCACTCAAAATAGGCGATAATTATGAAATGTGGCTCCGATTGTCGCTCCATTAGCCGGCTTTGTGACTCTAGCCACAACGTGCTCCGCTCTAGATATGCTAATGCATCAACAGATTACACTTCACACTGGCAGAGATTTATCTGTGGGCGCCTCCTCAGTAGGTACATCCTTCGTATTTATCATATTTTAGTTTTACATAATCCTTACCTCAATTTCCACGCAGTTCACTTGATAATATTTAAAATAGGTATAACTTTTTTTTAACTAGATTCCACACAAATAAGTCTGAAAATAATTTAACCACATTATTTCTCAAAAGATAACCACACGTCTTCGAAAAGCTGCACAAACTGAACTAACTAGTCTCAAACGCAAAAATAATCACAAAAACGCTCATTTCAAAAATAACATAAAAGGTGTCGTAAATTCATATTTCACCTGTGAAATTCGTTCACAACACAGTCATAACGATTATTAATATTTGCACAAAACAAGACCAAACAATGAGTGAAAGACTTTCTTTTTAAAGTCAGGTGTAATTATTCCCGGGTCATTGTCTGCTTAACACGCGTAATGGCCCGGAACACATTTCTAACGTTCTCTACAAGGTACTTTTTAGTGGTTTACGGTCCCATTAAATTCTTCGGACAAGGCCAAACATTGCGGGATTCCGCCGATTTATTTGCAACGCAATATGGAAAGGTGTGGAAGGTGAGTTGAAATTTCTTTAAACATTGTTTCGTCTTCAATAGAATGTTTTTTTTTTGTTTATTACATTTAGTTAACCCATTTAAAAAGGCGTTGAGAAACTGATTCCTTTGTCCGAAATAGTAAGGGTTGCGTATGAATTTTTTAGCCCAAAAAAATGTTTGTTATTTTTTACGGCATCGACAATATTCTGCGAACGCGGCCCGATACAAAAGCCTTTTAAACGTTTTGTTTCGTATTTTTTTTTTGTTTTGTTTATGCCAGTTAAGTATATGTTTGAAGCCATTGTGTTAGGCAGTTTGTTGAGAAGATTTTTTAGTCTTGAAAAAATCGTTCTAGTGTACGCTCGGTTTTAGGTCACTAGATAAAAATTGAATAGGTAAAATAGGTACAGTTACTCAAAAGTGTACTTCATACTGGTGTGCAACTTTTGGTATCAGAATCTGTTAAATAAAGTGCGTGTGTATGTAAGTGACAATGAAGTTTACATAGTATCACATACTCACCACTCACACAAGCGAAGCTGTACAAAGGTAAGAGAAATGAGGTCCAATAATTTCAGACCAGTTATCATTTTCTATCAGACAACGTCTGATATAAGTTGCAAGTTGTATCTGACACGAATTATCTCAGATTAATGCGATAAGTGTACTGAAATATTGTATTAAATGTCTATTATTACCTATAGGTAATATCTAGCTATCGATTTATGATTTTTATACAATATCTAAATAGGTTCTTCGTCGTCAATGTGTCCTTATACATTTGTCTATTCTTAAAGATAGGTAGGTGTGTGGCTTTGAAAACAAGAATACTTGATTATTTATGAGGTTGGTAGAAAAAAAAGAAGTAATTTATTATATCTATATTGTTTGTACCTACCTAGATTTTTTACTTTAGTAACTTTACTTTATTAGGTATTTATTATCAATCTACATAAATCAATCATACGGTATTAAATTGAAAATGGGTAGGTTAAAACAGGTTAAACATTCTTTAGATAATATTTGCGAGTTCATAGTAATATATAACAGGAATTAAAAATAATAATGGCTTATACAGGAATTGTAGAAATCGATACAAAGACAGAAACTTTGAATTGTCGAAGATAATATTCCTTTGTAGGTTGAAGCCTGCAAAGGAGCTTTGAGAACCCCGCCAGATATCTCAGTCCTGTGGCTATAACTCAAGGCAGCGTGTCCGCCGATAACGCTTGCCCTTCCCCTCACACCCACAATATCTTGAGTTTCAGTGTATAACTTTCAAACTTAAGACAGTTTCCAAATAACTTTTTAAAATTCAAATTTTGAATGTAGCTGTACTGTTTTAGTAATGGCAGATCACAATGCGTTACGCAGACATGAGATTTGAGCTTGACTGTACCCAGTACCTACCTACCTTTAGAGAAAATCAAAAATAATTGAACGTGTACAGTTGCAGTTGTTTCTTACGTAAGTAAAAGATGTTTGAGCTGATTCCCTCAACCTATCTCACCTTTTATCCCTTACCATCTATCCCTATCTAGGTTTACAGATGTAATTATACCTATAGGTACCCCAGTGTTGGTTATATAGCCAATATAACCCTACAATAAAAATTTACAATAAAAAATTTAGTAAATTCTTCTTTAAGTAAGTATGATTACAATAAAAGTTCTAATATATCATATCAGCCATGAACTTAACAACCCATTGCAGTAAGGTATATATAGGCATATATAAATATAGGATAGGTACAAACCTAGTACATACCTAAGCATATTGTATAAATAAATAACAAACATACTTATGAGTATTTAATAAGTATTTACATTACATGTACTGAAAAAATGTTTCTCCACTGTTGCATATAGATTACAAGACATAATTCACACTTGAATAAATTATTACAGGATTATCCTTGCCGCTTGCGCTTTTTTTTTTAAACTACATACTTACCTACCTTTTGTTCCAAATTGAATATTGTTACTTTTGTTACAGAGAAAAGGTTTATGTATTATATTAAATTTTATAAAAATTTGGTAGATGTTATAAACTATTTTTCATATTCGCATCTTATGCAAGAATAAATATTAAGGCCAGGCCCTATGAAACTAAGGGAACTTTAAATAAATGTGCTGAGTCAACCACATATCTGATCAATGTGGAATTTACATATATATATTTTGAGACCTTTATCTGTAGATTATCAAGTCAGAAACATAATTAGGTGATTTTCATTCGATACATTTTTTGATCGAAATCGGCGCCTTTTCCGGAGAATATTACATTTTTCTACTAAACGGCTTGAGTTATATCGCCAAAAAACTGCTCGTAGCAAGGAAACATTGTTTACCAGTGATTGTCAAAATAAAATAAACTTAGGTTTATTTTTACTCCTATAATTAACGAAAACAATTTTGAGACTTACGTTGTTTAGTTCCGAGCTAGTGCATACCAAATCATGCTTCAAATAATGTACGCAATATTCAACCTTACGTAAGCTGTATCTTGCGATATATTAAAAAAAATCCTAGAGAGCCGCCGAGCAACTTGTAACTCTCGGGCCTGCTCTTAACAAGTCACCATAGCTTTTTCTTCTTCTCAGGAATACATTTAAATTTATAAAAACCAAACGTTATGACTGGGTTATTTTCTCACTAAGTAGTTTTACTTACTCAAGCAAAAACACAAAATTACTAGAGAATTTGGTCTTATTTTCTAATATCATGAGAATGCAGATCCTTTTAATAAATGACTTTTATTATCTTTTTCATGCCTACATGCCTTCTTTTCATAATAGTAAAATTTTTAACAGATTTAGTATTTATGCATTCATTGTCGGCCACGTTGTGCTTTTTAGTTAAAACGCCACATTCACAAAGTCTATAGATACTATTGGCTTCTATTCTAATAATTTAAAATGAAGTAAAGAAATCAATAGTTAAAAATATTCTATATCTAACACTGTTAAAGAAAATTTAATCTCGTTTATAGATATAAAACGCAGCTACTAAATTTGATTATTGAATAAATTATATAAAGAGACTCTCAATGGTCACCTAAAATATTTATTTTAAATTTAGGTAGGCATACAGTAAGGAGTATAACAAATATATAAAGTATAACTACAAGTGGTAATTATAATATATTATTATAATAATTAATATTTATAAAACATTGTGGTTATTATATACATACCTATTGACTTTGTGTTTTCTTTCTTTTTATAATATAATAAATAGTAAAATATATTTTAGTAATTTCTTAAGTTGATCAAATAGTTAAAGACTACTCAAGAAAATACGTTAGCGTAGTCATGACAAAGAAAACAAGGCGAAAATGCTAAGGAGGACGTTTCTCTAAGGAACATACACTGAAGGGCTTTTATCTCAACTTGACGTACAGTCTGTCACGACTCGCCAGAACGCAACGTGACCGAAATACTTAGCGATTTATTCCCATACTCAACCGAAAGAGGGTCTCATCAAAGTGTATTTAACAGTTTCACATCAAATTCACCAACAGCTGGAAAGAGTTTATTTCATTACTAGCTGGTGCCCACGACTTCGTCCGCGTTGAAAAATATTAAGTAGCCTATCCTGTGTCCCGTACGTCCAAATGTTTATCTACCAAGTTTCATGAAAATCAGTTAATTCGTTTCAGAGTTATGGAGGAACATACATACATACATACAATACCTACACTTACAGATTTATTATTAGTATATTGAATATTGATAAGGTTAATTTATAAATTATTTTAAAAAAAGAAAATAAGTGAAAAATGCATTAGATTAACATCTGAAATAGCTTGAAATAGCATCTTAGGAACCATTCACAGTTCACAGTGTCTTTACGTCACCTACGTAAATACCAAGACCTAAAATTCTTTATTTAAATATTTCTATGCAGACAGCGCAAAAAGCAATTTCCTTTTTTAAGTTTTCATTAATAGAAATCATTATTTCTAAGCAAAAATATTTCATAAAATGTTACACCTAATACCTATTGCAAATGATTAAGATTAGCCGAGTGATAAGTTAAACAAGGTTAGGAATTATTTATTAACTATTGTTAACTATTCTTACATGGTCATATTATTAGCTATTTAAAATAGCGTAAAAGCTCCGCATGTTGAATCGCAGAAGATTTTCATAAGAAGTTGAATGACCGTCAGTAGACTTACTATGGTGTGATTTTGGGTCATCTTTTATTTAAAAATAAATAAATAAATGCGTCCTGTACGCTTTGGCAGTTATTATTGACAATCTCATGTTTTTAAATGCATAGCTTATTTTAGATATTACTTAGTTAGATTGTACAAGGCAGTTCAATGAGTAGGATATTAAAAACACTCAGATATCTACGTAGCAACTTTATAATATCGGTGCTAGAAATTCGCCACAAAATTGAATTCTCCATTTGAGCCGGTGTACGATACTCCAGTGTATTGTTCGAAATTGTTTCGTGTTTGAACTTATGGGGCCGTAAAAGGATGTTCACTATGTACCCGCGTCTAGGGACGATAAAGCAACAACCAAGCCGGTCCAAAGTTCATACCAAGATGTCTATACCTGGATATAACAAGGAAGTTGGTAAAACTTGTGGTAATGTAAGGACTGTAAAAGATGATACCCTTTTAAAATTACTTTTTTCTTAGTTGATTTCAGTTTGATATATTTATTTATCTCGTTATCCCGTTTTCGCTTTTGTATATTTTTCCCGTTTCATCTGATTTTGATACGGTTCTTGCTAATGAAAAAAGAGCGATGAAACGGGGAAAGTTTTTGTATATAATTTGCAGAAAAAAAATATAATAGTAATATATTAAAATTGCAATAAGCAATAGTATCAAACTTAACATTAGAGCAAACACACACACTAATTCTTTAAGGTAAACTGTAATTTTTAAAAGATTTTCAACACAGAAATTCATAGTATTCATGTAGACAGCATAAACGCATAAAGTAGCAGCATAATATTACCTATATTTTGATAATATATATTTTAATAATAGGTGGCAGCCTGGCGGTCCTATATGTGACGGTCCACTTGATACAAGATGACTTCTGTCACTTATATACAAGTAAGAAATGCAAGTGCCCTGCCTGCCGTTTCTGATATCAAAAAAAGACTAGATGATAAAAATAGTCGATGTGAAAGGGATATTACCTTTAAGCACTAAAATAGAACACACAAGGGCTATATATATAAGTCCTCCCAGCATCTATTAATTTGTAATAATATTTCAAAATACTTAGACTTTCCCGTTTCTACTTCTTAGTTTTGAGAGCGATATGAGAGCGAAACCCTTAACCAGACAGACCCATTCAAAACTAACTCGCGATTTACCATTCTCCATCGCAATAGCCTATCACTTACAAAATCTTATTTGTAGGCAGCAAATGTTCAACAAAACAATACACGGACCACAAACAATCTCATTTTAAACCCACCACCGAGTTGACGATCTTTTAAATGGGAAATATCGCTATCCAATAATTCACTACATACCTACCTTTTTTTTTTTTTTTTTTTTTTTTTTTTTTTTTTTTTTTTTTTTTTTTTTTTTTTTTTTTTTTTTTTTTTTTTTTTTTTTTTTTTTTTTTTTTTTTGACGAGGAGAAATCCTTTTATTGATCCCCTACCGCCCGCCGGCGATAGGGGTATGTGGGGGTCGACAGCGTACTCCGCGTTGCGCACGTGCAGACGGAACTGCCCCTACCCACTAAAACTCCCCGATGCCTCCTTAGCGGTGCCCATTGTTGCAAGGGGTGGACGGGCTCTGGCGAACCAACTGCTCCGACCCACCCCTCACGGGCGGCCTGGCCATCGCTGGCCAGGTTTGACGCCAACGGGGGATTGCCCGGAGACATCCGAACAATCCCCAGATGGGGGGGACCCGTGCAGGCACACGCAGCTCGCCAGCTGCGTGCGCAGGTCCCCTAGGGCATTTGAAGACAGGCTAAAGCCCGCCTTCTCCTGCCCTGCCATCTGCGTGTGTTTGGGAGGACTCAATGAACACCTATGGTGTCCATCGGCTCCTCCCTTCCGGCAGCAACAGCCCCTGCCGGGGCTTTCGGTGGTGCCGCAGGGCGGCCCTTAACGACTGGGGGGGAGCATTTGACGCCCCCCATACGGTGATCGGCCGGGAGGCCTGCGTCCGCGCAGGCCCCACAATGGTAGGCCGCCTCGCACTCAAAGGCGGAGTGCCCCTCTTCTCCGCAGCGGAAACACTGCCCTGCGCGATCCTTCCGCGACGGACAATTGACCCTCGGATGGCCGAGTCCCATACATTTGAAGCAGCGCATGGGGCGCTGCTCCAGCAGCTGGACGGAGGCCGAGCTCCATCCAACCGCTAGCCGGCCATCAATGGCCAACTTTCGGGCGGCCGCAACAGGGGCAGAGGCGAAGGCGGAGCCCACTCCTCTAGCGCCAGGATGCACCTTACCCACCCTGAACTGCTCAGGGGGGAAGCCGGTGCTCAACGCCAGCGCAGCCTTCAACTCCTCGGCCGACACCGAGTCGTCAAGACCGACGACCCGGATGTCGGCCGATTTGACGGGACGAGTCACCCTCGCCGCGTCCCCTAGCACCGAGCTCATCTGCTCCGCCAGTTTGTCCGCTTGACCGGGTGTCGCCTCCCTAGGGAGCACGAACACCCGTGAGCCCGTGATGCCCTCCCGGAACTGGAGCGGGCCAATTCCGAGGGCCTCTAGGGAGACCTTCGCCTTCGTCCGTTTGATTGCGGCAAGATAGGTGTCCCCCTTCGCCAGAGCCTCTGGCTTGAGGGACAATACCACAACTGATCTGGTAGGCACCCTAGGAAGCCTAGGGGCGGGCGTCTTCGTCGCCTTTGGAGCTGAAGGGGCGGAGGGAGGGGCGCGCTTCTTTCGCCCCACCACTTTCGTCCAGCTCTCGGCGGTGCCTCCTGGTTGGCTCTGAGCCTGTGACTCTGGGGCCTTGTCCGCAGCAGTGGGTTTCGCACCTTTCTTCGTTTTAGGCCTTGCCTTCTGCGGCAAGTTAGCCGGGGGCGTGAGCGTCGTTGGGGTGGGCTGGGAAGCTGCAGCCATGGCTGTCCTCATCTCCGCCACTGTGGGCGGTCGGCGCGGTTGGGTCGGGAGGAGTCTCCCGCTCACCTCCAGGTCCTCCAGACGGTCACTCACTATGCCACTCACGTGGCATACGAGCTCGTCCTGGAGGGCCCCGAGTGCCTCAAGAAATTCTGCCCGTGACAGGGGTTGGCTGGCCGCCGCTGTCGTGGGCGCCTCAGTGGAAGGCTGCGCAGCAGCCGAGGGCTCAGTTCGGGAGTTCTGGGACTCCATGAAGGTCTCCATCTCTGCTAACAGGGACTGTACCCTTTCGGAGAGGCCCCTGTTTTCAGCCTTCAACCGGCGAAGCTCGTCAGAAATGATGAGCGCCCTCGCTTTCGATGGAGAAGCTGCCTCCAGCTTGCTCCGGAGAGCCTCATTGTCGGCTTGAAGCCGACGCATCTCAGCGGACATCCTCCTGTCCTCCACTTTTCGGGCCCCGAGCTTAGGGGGTTTCTCAGCCTCAGCCTTGACCAGCTCGATAATCGACCTGGTCGCGTCCTTTACTTGCTTTTGGCAAGTGCCCTTCATATTGGTGGACTTTTTGACCACCTCTAGTATTGCGGAGGCTCTCGCCTCCACCTTCCTGGCTAGGGCCTCCAACGATCCAGTGGGGGAGACAGATCCCACCGACTGGTATTCGGTCTCATCCTCCGAGTTGGAGTCAGACGAAACCCAATCCCTCAGCTCCCGACGGGCCTGTGCCAAGCCAACGTCGTGGCCGTACTTTTTTTTCCCGGACTTGACCACCTTTGGAGGAAACGGTTCCTCCTCGGGCCCGGACTCGTCCATGGAACGGACTGACATTGCAGAGGACGCCCTAGGTATCTCTGCACCCTCCATTATGCGCTTCCGGGTTTGCGCGCGCGTCTTGCCCGGAGGCGGCATGTCCTTCTTAGAAGCCGACATGGGCCAGTTAATGGCCCTGTCGACCTCCGAGTCGTTCGGAGTGTCCACCCCTACTGGGGGGGACAGAACAAACAAAACTTAACGACAAACTACAAAGATAAACAATATGACTAAAACTACAAAAAACAAAAACAACGATAGCTTCTAAACTATCCTACCCACCAGAACGAATTTGGGCTATCCAGAAGCGCCCTCAACGGGGCTTCCTCCAGTCAGCACAAAAGACCAAAACTTTCTGGAATTCCGGAAGATACGGGGGAAAGAAAAATTCGGCAAAACCGGAAAATTCCCGGCCCGGCGTACCCTCCGAAGAAGTCTTGGAAGGCGGTTCTAATGAATCGCCTCCCAAGAGATTCCGGCCGCGGAATCAGAAGTTATTAAAGAAATAACCTAAAAAACAACAACTGCAAGAAGAGAAAAACAACAATAACAACTATAACAACAACGAATTGAACAGCTGATGTAGGCAGCCCTACGGAGCCTCAAAAGAGGCTTCGAATGAGCTGCACCACACCGCCGTGGAGCAACTAGCGGCGCAGCGCCGGCCGATCAAAAATTTCCGGAAATCCGGAAATTCCCGATTTTCCGGCACTGTCCGAAAGAGCTCCGAAAATAACCCCCCCAGGCCAAGTTTCAACAAAATCTAATTTAGACAATTTCAACAAATTTTACACAACAAAAACAGAGAAAAACAGACAAATCAACAAAACAACAAGAACAACAACAATTAACAAAAATTGCCGCGGGCCACCCGATGAGCCCTGAAAAGGGCTACGAATCAACGCAAACCGCGGCAAAATCCGTCAACGGATAACAAAGATACGACAAGGAGAAGTTTCGGGATTGAAACAAAAGGAGGCCAAAAAATGACCTTCAATCACTTCAATCCGTCAATCAACTGCCGGGAACAGAAAGAGAAGCCTCGAAAGTGCCTAAAAGTACCAACAGGTCAGTAGCTTTTAGGAAATCCTCAACCAACTAACCTAACCTCCTACATACCTACCTACTCACAGATATACGTCCGTATATATCTACCTAACACACAGCGCGATACAATCTTGCGTTGGCGCAACTAACTCAGCGACATTTTAAGCTTGATTGTTGCACTTCAACTTTAATTCAACATCATCTGTACCTAAACGTTCAGAGTTAAGGTTTGTTTTTGCGTGGCAATATGCGTCAACTGAGTATAAAGTAAGGAATAAAAATAAGTGAATTTATAAGGCAACGGACGATGTGTTGAATATTGTTTTCAGTCTTGACAACGCTGTTTAATGTCTTTGTTCTGGTAAAATAATATCACACGACGACAATAATTTAGCAAATAAATATAGTTACAAGTAGGTATATAAACAAGGAAAAACAATTAAACATACGCAACGTGACTTTTTGTCTCAAATGCAAGGTCCCTTTCAATTCAATAAGACTTTCTTTGAACATCACATTTAATATAATATAGATATTATGGTTTAGGTCTGTAAATAAGGTAAAGTAAACTAGCTTTTGCACGCGACTTCGTCCGCGTAACTTATAAAATATAGCCTATGTTACTCGCTGATGATGTAGCTTTCTAGAGGTGAAAGAATTTTTAAAATCGGTCCATTAGTTTTTGAGTTTACTCATTACAAATAAAAATATAAATATTTTCTCATTGTAATATTAACATAGGGAGATAAGAATTTATTAATAATAACTACCGATTGGCTCTCTACTTAAAAATAACTTATGAAATGCATAAACACCATACGCTCAAAACACCTGCCTGTTAAAAATAGAAAACTAATCTACATCAAAAATAAAGGGAATGCTGTCATAAAACCGACCATATGGACAAGAAAAACCAATGTAAACTGCTAAATGATTGACGATTAAATAATAAGCCACCGCAACCGTAAACATCTCGTAAAACAAAGATTAATACACATTCACGGGTGTAAATAGCCTATAACTTTGATTTTTACGACTAAATAATCGTAAAGGAACCCCGGCAAGGCGACTAAGTTAGAAAGGCAGGCGAAAGTTTCGAAGGAGCGATGTGCGTTTAGCGTTCCATGCGCGGTCGGGTTTTTATCGCGGACAATGCAAACGGGAGGCCCGTTTTGATGCACTTTTATTTTATGACGCACTCGTAACATAAAACGAAGAATGTCTCAACAAAACGGTTACAAGTCCATTAGAGGGAGACAGAGTTGTTTTCGTAATTGTTTAATTAATGATGAATTTAATACGAAAATTAAGTTAACTGGAAACATTACGATAAGCCTGTGATAAAGTAGATTATACGAGCACATAAACTTGACAATTATCTCTTGTATATTTTAAGAAAATAAAGAAATACCTGTACCACTTTAATCGAGTAGAATGGAGTATATATTGACTGATTTATTTGGATATTTTTAGGTTTCTTTTTATGTGCCTTCAAGTATACTTAGATCGCATGAAAATTTCAAATACTTATAAATTAATTCAAGAATTAATTTATAAGTATTAATTCAAGAATCAAACTAAATAATAGGTATTTTTTTATTAATATATATTTTAGTACTGGCAGGGTACACACTGCGTTGCGCAGTCAATAAATTAAGCAGCCCGTCTAGCACCAGTAACCACCCTCTTAGAGAAGAATTAGTGAACAACCCGTCTCTTAGTTTTCGCACGAATGCAATTTTTTTTCGCACGTTATATTTATATACCTTCACAATTCCTCCTCGTTTATCGTTTTTTTCATTAGTATAAACCGTATCAAAATCTGTTGGGTGGTTTAGAAGAAGCAATGGTAGAAATAGACATAAGCAAACACCGACTTTAAACACATCTTATTCCCGAGTCGTGGGTGGTATTATTGTCCCACCCCACTACAAGACATTTGAGCGCTAGTCAACTAATAGCTTAAAAGATTCTAAATATGTAATCTCAAAGTTAAGTAACTATTAATGTATTCTGTACTGTTTTAGTATAAAATTTTTTGTAAGTGCAAAATATTATTTTATAAAAAAAAAAATTTGTATGTGTAAGAAAAACAAGTCCTTCTTAGCAAGTTAGTATAGTGCCTATAGGTTCTATAGAAGCATTACAGTAAAACATCTAATTTCGCCGTGTCCGGTCCCGCACAGTGCGCCCATTAGCGGTTTCCCTGGACCCGAATTCGGAGTAATTAAACAAGTGAAATTTTAGCAGTGTCTACTATAAATTTAATAAGGATGGGCTATTAAGGCGCAAATGGACTGAATGTTTGGGTTTGAACAAAAACCGAAATGAGGTTTGTCCAGCGGTTTACTGCGTGAAATTTTGATCATTAAATTGGATCTAAGTAAAGTAATAAGTTTTCAAGCTCGATTGGTAAAGGTTATCATTTTACTGCTGAACGGTTGCGTGTTTAGAGACAGTAAATAATTTAGTTGGTAGGTAAGTATAATTATAGTCGATGCGGCTGAGTTACATTAAAGAGATTATAATTACCTACCTCTGATATCAGTTATGAGCATAACTGAATACCTAACAAAGTGTTAAATGCCTATTAGTGTGATTCACCTTATAATTAGCAATGTTAGGAACCAGAAAATTATAGTAAAACGGTATTTGCATTTGTGTTATCATTAAGGTGGATTGGGTGACTACCGATTATATTTATTAATAATTCACTAAACTACCTAGCTAATAGGTAAGCACATACATTATCCAAAAATATTCTTAATGGCAATGTTTTCATCTTTAAATATTTTTAAATAAATTGAAAGGTTTGCATGAATGGGATATACTTACTTATAATTATGTATATGGCAGGTAAAGTCATGGGTAGATAAAATTTATTCGTAAAATATACCACAAGTAGGTATGTATGTATATTTACCCCACATTTTCGCCATTCAAATAAAGTTGGTCATATATCTTACACGTGAATGAACATAGTACTGAAAACAATTTTACTCTGTAATGTAAAATTCTTTCACTTTAGTGCTTACCAGTTAAGGAAACGGCCTTTAAATAACAATAAGCAACGTTTTAATTGAACAACGGAACCCGAGATTCTCACTGAGTGCCAGTAAACGCTTAGAATCGCCCAATAATAATGAAAGTGATGGCAGTGACGCCGCCGTCGTCGGTGTATGAAGTTGCCGTTTTGGCTACATAAACAGCCCGTATACAACGATAACCCGTGCGAACTGATCTCGCTAACGCTCTAAGGCCGTGCACTTAGAAACGAAAGTTGATTGGCCGGCGTATCGATTAATAGTGGTAACTCCTACAGCAGTTTCCCCTCCACGCGACCGGCTCACACGCGTATACAAAATGGCCGACATTTTGTTCTGTTTGTCAGACTTACAACAAGAGGGACAGTGAGTGGTAGCGAATTTGGCGTGAATGTTATAAGTAAGATATTATAAAAAAATATAAAAATATATAAATAAAACTTGGATAAAATTATAATAAAAATAATATTAATTTTTGAAATAAATTAAACATTTTAGCCAAAAGCTTGGTCAATAGCACTGGCGACCTCATGGCTCATGGTAGATTTTAGTAGATATTCTTATACAATGGGTCCAGATTACAGTTTTCTTGGAACCCTTCCTAAGCGACCCAAGCTAGATGTGACATACCTAGGGGAGAGGGGGGCATGACGGGGTAGTTAACGTTTGAATGTCAATAAAACTAATAATATTATTCTTTTCTGGGTCTGTTTATTTTAATTATTATCTACAATAATCAGTCTTTCAATTTCAACAATTATTAGGATCTCTGGTTTTATAATTATATAAAAAAATAAAAAAATGTGTAATAAGTCCCACCTCCCCATCTTGCCCCCTGGGTAGGGTAAGATGGGGTATCTCTTAGGGGCAAGATGGGGCGATGGTACTTATTACATAATTTCAGGATTATTATTATTATTATGAGTATCGTGTCTTCGTCTTTATCTTCGACACCAGCACAACTACAGTGTGCCCATTTTTTACACACAGCACATGCCACCCATCCTTCTGAAGACTCTAAATAGCGACCTCTACAATAAAGACACGGCGTATATTCGGGTTCACTGTTCTGTTTTTTGACGATGACAATTTAGCGTCGGTAATTTTCTTCTGTTTGGTCAGTTTACGTTTCTTTGCATGTGTTTTCTTCAGTTCTTTTATTAATTTTCTCTTCTGTTTAGCATCATCTGCCAGGTTCCTATACTATACCCCATCTTGCCCCCGCATGTCTTACGAACTTTAATAAATTATAAAAAAAGCGATACTCCACATGGAAACAAGTAACCTACTTGCCGGTTTTCGTGAATCTTCAGACATTTGAAAAAAAAAACACCGTATCCGTAATGACAATGTTTAGATCACTAACACGAATCAAGTGAAATGCAAAAATGACAAGGGATTTGACAAAATTCAGTTTTTTTCAATTATTAAACAAATATCACAGTGTTTCTACGTGGCCTCTGTGCAAACTGTTTGGCATCATGGTGGCGCATTGTCACGCACTAGCGGGATTCTGATTAGTCGATCATCACGCCGTATAAAGCCGTTGCCCCGTCTTGCCCGCTACCCCGTCTTGCCCTCCTCTCCCCTACTTACAATTTGTAAATAATTTTTGTTAACAATTTACAATATCTATATATACATTTATCTAATTTATAAAAGTAAACACAAATACTTTATAAAAAGATATAATTACATATTTATTTATTTTTTTAGGAATTAAGACTTGTGCAGCAGTAGGTATATGCATTATGCTTTAGAACAGTAGAAATGTCACTGAAACATTGAGGTCCTATCGCTAAAGGTATCAGTATTGACAAGAATCGGTACACATTTCATTTAAATGATATGTATAAAACATAAGCATTGATATAATATGATTGAACTGAAGCAACACGGTACCTACACTACAGACTTATGTAGTTATGTCCTATTTGTAGTAAATACCTATTTAGGTTTAGTAGATTTTTAAAAACTATAAATAACAGGTTCGTTTCAATATCATATAGTCAGTCACTTATCATGATATATTCAATATATTATGGGAATATACTCAATATTAATTCTAGAAGTGCAACCATGTAAGCCCTCTCTAAACAAAATACGAAATTCCATGTTATTTTCGTAAAGCAGAGGGTTGGACGGCTCGGCGCCTGTTTTCTTTCCTTTTCTGTTTTTCTACTAAATAAGTACCTACCAGTCTATGCATTATTTACTCTGCACATTGAAAATATTTTATACAGGTAAATAGGTGCATTTAATCCATTGTTTCTATACAATTTGTAATTACATTCCAAAGAAACAGCAGTCCATCTCGCAACGAAAACAATAGATACATCACTGCGGGGATCGTGAAATGAATCAAACTCCTGCAGCGTATAATAACGTTTACAAAATTGAATAAGGAAATAGAATGGAATAATAATTTTCATTGAATACAAATGCGGGTAACCGGCGGCATTGCTGAGCCACTAAACAATGCTAGTCTCACACAAAAATATCTCACATACGAACCCATTGTATCTCCGCGGTTACAGAGACGCATATCTATTTTATTTCCACTCCATTGGTGTAAGGGGATAGCGTTCCTAGTGTATGTAAAACAAATTCAAATAAGAGTGGGATGGCGCATGAAGCGAGCTCTATTGTAAATCGCTTCCAGACGCGTTTGTAGGCGAGAGAAATTCGTGTCTACATAACATAGGTATGTAGGTATATGTTGTATATTATCTAGTTAGGTAAGTAGGTACTAATATTACCTGCACATAAATTCCATTCACTTTGGCTAAGTTTTATTTAACAGCTTTATCGGTAACGGGGTAACCAAATATATGTATTTAAGTGTATATAATTTTGAGAATTATATAATCTAAAATACATATATTCATCTCGTGCTAAGATATTCAGTACTCTGTAGAACGTAAGGATCGTTAGCATAAGATAACAAATCTATAATTTTCTATAAATCTATAGTTTTTATTTGTTTAATTACAAACAATTATCAGATATAATTAATAAACAACCTGATGTTGAAAAAGTAGAAGTTACTTGCCTCCCTCTTGTGGTAGTAACCAATTCAAAAAGATTCATATTCTTAAAAGCATGAATCTTTAAGTATAAATAGATTGCATGAATCTATTAGTTATAAATAGCAAGTGATGAATTCACACTTATTAGATAAGAATCTATCGAAGCATTGATGAAAACAATCGTACGATTACTACGCTCTTAGCGTCGGTGTGAAAACAAACAATGTTGCGCGGGAGTTGAATGTTAAAACTCATCGGCGCCGGCGCACGTGTGGCTGAGGCCACCAATTCGTATCCGGACTTTGTTAGCGTAGGCTACACTAACTTGTGCTGACGGATAAAGCGTCAGCATTCCTGTATAAATCTGGAATTTATAAGATATAGGTAAATAGAATAGACTAAGTTAGATAAAAAATCATGTATCCAGGTACTATAATTCACAATTTTTTTAATATATTTTCAACAGAAATATATACATATTTTTGAAATAAATAAAAATGAATTATATAAAAACCCGTCTCCAAAAAATGTTGATAAAACTTATATATGATTTGGATGTAAAGCACTGTCGCAACAAAATTACAAAAATACCTACTTTATGTAACTGTACGACAAACCAATTTAAAAGTCATTTTTGATGAAATATTGTTCACATAATATAACAAACAACACTAACATTAGATAAGTACCTACTTACTTCTTATTTCAAGGTAGCGAAAACTATATGTATAGGTACTCATAAAAGTTATTCCGGTAACGTGCCTATTTAAATATGTACCTACTATCCTAACCTAATATAATATTATAAATGCGAAAATTGTTTGGATGTCTATGTGCTTGGATGTTTGTTACTCAATCACCCAAAAACGGCTATACAGATTTGGATGAAATTTGGCACACAGATTTATTATTTTATTACCTAGATTAGCATAGGTATAGAACACTTTTTATCGTGTAAAATTGTTAGGTTCGCGAGAGATCATGTAAAAATATAACAGATAAAGACTTCGGGCGTCATATTAGGTATTCAATATTTTCTCAGGTGTTACATTTTTCATTTATCCACGCGGACGAAGTGGCGAACAGCAGCTGGTAAAAACAAATACCTAACATAGTTACTAAGTTGTTATTTTCATGGTTTAAAATGTTTTTAGTTGCTGTAGAATATGTCGGTAGGTATAACAGAATTTGAATTCGATTAACATATTTGTGTACTACATAATATTTTATTTCGTTATTTATATAGATACCTAATATATAGATAACTATTTGAGTAGGTATATGTATGGTATGATACATGCATGTATATATGGGCAATTGCATACGATATATTATCAGTATTAGTTATATCATTCAGTACAATTAATTAAGTAATAAATCAAAATGACGGAGACTTGCTGCTTACAAAGCTACAAATTATAAATACGGGCTGCCTGAATGCCTGAATGACACAGTTTACAATACCATTACAAGTTCGTCATTCATTTGGATTTTCTTAGGGGCAATTAGAAATTGAGTTGAACTGATTTTTGGAACCTATATAGGCTTCTTCAAGCGCAACACCGGATTAGGGTTTGCCCTGTAATGTAAGGTTTAAAAACGAGTTTTTAATTGAGCTTTGTATTAGTGTCTTCTAAGAAAAAAAAAAGAACTTGTCTGAAAATAGCTATCTACTCCTCTGTAGTAGGTAGATACAAAATAAATAATCAGAAACCCTTCTTTATTTAGAAAATGTCTTTCACCAAAATGTAACAACATCTGAATACTGACGAAATATTAATAGGTTAGGAACTAATATTTATTTCAAGCGAACGACTTGGAAGTGACCAGCTCCACTAAAACCCAAGTGTTTGTATTAAAAGTGTAAAGATAAGGTGGGTGGACCATGGAAGGCCATGCTCCTTTGAAGGCCAGCTATAAAAAAGTCATAGTTATAGTCATGTGATGACAAATTCCTTCCACTCACACAAAGCTCCATCAAACTCAAGGACACAGACGCAGCGACGAATCTCTCGCGTCGCTATTTTGTCAGTGCGGTCCCTCGCTTCGTAGACTTCGGTCGTCGACGTTAAAATTGTAATTCGCGCGCTCAGCAAAGGGTAAGTTTTTATGTGAATAACCTATTATTATCCTTTTCTTTTTACTGTAAATTGTCATATAAGGATTTTTTATAGTACTAAAGAAAAAAAAAAGAAAAATTTGCTTCGATTTCAGCTAAAATATCGGTTGTTCCTATGAAAGCCGGTGGTTCCTTATAAGGCCAATCAAAAATTTGACGGTTGGCCTTGCTAGGGTACGTGGGCCTTACTAGGAACGTTTACAAATAATGAAAATATGAACACTTAGATTTAAGTTATAAATACATACCGGGAAAGATGAAACAATGTTTTATGTATATAATTTTATAATTTATAACGATTATTCAACTTTTTAACTTAGACTGAATAGACATTTCTTTTAAAATTATTATATTACAGATATATCTTTAAATTTCTTTTATGAAAAGGTTATGTCTGTAAATATTGCTATGAGAATAAGTCTATAATTGAACAGATGATTAAATTTTACACGCATAATTTCAGATTTCAAGAATGTCAGGATCAAAACCTAGAAAAAGAGGTAGTACATGGGATGAAGATAGTTTAAGACGTGCCATGGAAGCAGTACAAAATAATCAACTTAATACGAATGCTGCAGCGTTAAAATTCAATATTCCAAGACGCACCCTTAGAAACCATTTACTAAGCGGTGACAGTACTAAAATTATTGGGAAGACAACTGTTCTTACAAAACAATTAGAAGAAGACTTATCGCAGCGAATCAAACGATTTGCAAAACTGGGCATACCACTTACCCCTAAATTTATCCGGAAACAAGCCTTTTTATTTTGTGAGAGGTTTAAAATCAAGCACTCGTTCAATATGTCTACAAGAATGGCTGGACGCAAATGGCTTAAAAATTTTTTAATTCGAAACCCATCGATATCAAAAAGAAAACCCCAGCTAATGAATCCAGCTAGAGCCCAAAAAATGAATAAGACCATTGTGAAACATCATTTTGAAGAAGTGAAGAAACTCTATGAAGAGTTAGACATTATTGCACATCCAGAACGCTTGTATAACATGGATGAAAAGGGGTGTCGCATTACGGTCCACAGACAAAATTTAGTTTTGGCTGAAAAAGGGAACACCAGAGTACATCTTGTTGCTCCAGAGCACGCTGAGAACGTCACTATAGCGATGTGTGTTAATGCTGTGGGTAATGCTATACCACCCATGATTATTTTTAAGGGGATTAGGTACAGATCAGAATTAGGGTCAAATTTGCCACATGGAACAAAGGTAAGCATGGCACCCAAAGGCAGCATGACTAGTAGCTTGTTTGTAGAGTTCATTCAACATTTTGCTCAACATAAAGCACCCGGAAAGTGTCTGCTTATCTTTGATGGTGCAAAGTGCCATTTAACATATGAGGCTCTGGAAGAAGCAGATAAAAATAACATAGTACTGTATTGCTTACCTTCTAACACTACGCACGAACTCCAACCTCTAGACAAATCAGTCAATCGGTCCTTCGAACATCACTGGGATGAAGAAGTGTTGAACTACCTGTGCAATTCTCTAGAAAGAACTTTAAACAAAGTTGCATTTAATAAAATTTTCTCGCGAACATGGCCGAAATGTATAACTCAAACCAATATAACAAATGGATTCAAAGCCACTGGCTTATACCCTCTTGATCCTGATATTATACCCGAAGATGCTTATGCTCCTTCAATTATAACTGAAAGACCTTTACCGGAAACGTTACAAAATCAGATCGACCAACCGCTTATATCTGTTCAAGTCTCGCCCCCTGTGTCTGAACTTAACCAAGTGTCAGAATTGTCATCTCCGTCTCTGATAAACGAAAGCAGGCCAGCTCATGCTTCTCACGTCTATTCAATTTTTCCATCAACTTCCAAAGAGAAGACCGTATCAACATCGCCAAAATTTTCAGCTACAACAGAAAATAGAAAACCAGTTCTTGTTTCTTACAGTTCTTCAACTGATGCTTCAGACATGGAATTAGATAATACGATCAATGATCAGTGCGGCCACCGTCTGCTAAGTTCAGTACACCGGTTCAACGACGCAGATACGAAACATGATGCTCTACCATCTCTCTACGATAATCCGGTTCCGAGTACGTCCGGGCTACAAGAAAATATCGATTATTCTAACCCTGAATTTGATCTTGATTTGAATCTTAGTGAATCATTTATCAAAAATAACTATATGAGTAAACTTCAAGTCTCAGATTTATACACTTCTTCTTCGTCATCTGATGAAGATCCCGATCAGAAAGAACAAATCACTCCAAAAAAACAAATTATCAGACCTAAAACAAAATCTCAACAAAACAGTCACGAGATAAGTGCCACTAGATCTTCGGATGATGACGAGCCGTTAATTAACCTAATACAGGAAAAATCGTTTCATACTTTTTTGCCTACTCCAAACTACGCTACGATAAAGTCTACACGTCCACGGCAAAAAGCTATTAATTATAAAGCACAAAGAATAGTTAAAGATTTATTTAAAAGTGAAGAAAAAAAGGATGAATTGAAGCAAACGACGAGTAACAAAAAAAGAAAATATACAAGTAAGCGAAAACAAAAAAGGAAAAACATAAATAAAAATGATTCCATAAAACTGCTGAAAAGAAAAGCACAACAACAAAACAGCAAAAGATTGAAAGTAGAGATAAAGAAAAGTGCAGAAGGTGAAGAAAAGAAATGGTACTGTCACGCATGTGGCGAGTGTAGAATCGAAGACATGAGGCAATGTAGCGAATGTCAAAAGTGGTATCACGAGGAGTGTATTGGTCTTACTAAAAAAGATCTCGCATTTTTATGCTCAGATTGTGATTAAAATAACCAAAATCTTTTTAATCTTAGGAATGGTCGATTTTAAATATTCCTGACTACAAGACTGACTATGTGCCATTACAAGTTCGTAATAATTAGAGTACTTTAGTCTGTAGTGTCTATTATTTTATTAAATATAAAAAAAGGTTGTCGTAGATGATAATTGTTAGTTTGGCCTTCTTAGGAACATTTTGGCCTTACAAAGAACGTACCCATAAGAAGGCCATTATAGGTAAATAATTATAATTATAATTTCATTGTAAAACGCATTGACAACTTATTTATTATCGATATAATATCCATTGCTATAATTTTTAAATAATTTCCATTAATATATTCTTAGTTATACGATGGTGTTCAAGGAATGTTCATTGAGTTTTTTAAAGAAGATTATAATATGTTAAGCATTTAATTTTTCGTTTAAATGAAAGAGCTTTTTATGTAGTTTTAGTAAAAGCGGATATTTTGATTATTACAATTCTAGTTTTAAGTTAACCGACTGATTTATAATATTGGCCTTGTATGGAGCTCTGTTCCTTGCAAGGCCGTTTGGAAGAGTTTTATAAAAGTTAAGTTTAAGAAATAGTGATTACATCTATAATAAAAAAAAGTAATTTATATGTTACACAATAAAACAAAGTCTTAATTAATAATTGGTTTCTTTCATTTATTCAGTAAATGAACTAATAAAAACTGTTTATTCGTTACAGTGGCCTTCCATGGTCCACCCACCTTATTATACAGCGGGCATGTACCGCAGGCGGTTCAAATTATATTGGCCGTGGAGGTGTGCGTGGTAAAATTATCGTGTTCCGTCGGCCGGGAAACGAGGCACGTGATTCCGAATTTAAATTACCCAATCAATTTTTAATTTTAAACTTGGAATCTGTGGTTTTCGACTTGTTTGCTATGTAGGTACGTACATACTCAGCAAAAACAAGAATTTTAGGCAACGCAAAAGCACAATGTTCAACATTCTTATAACTTTTTTGTTTTAATTTGTATAATATGTAATGATTGCAAATAGACGTCATTCTACTTTAAAAAATCATATCAATAGTGGAAATATAAGTAGGTAGGTAATAGTAACATTGTCGGGTACCTACTCTGGTCTTGAAAAAAAATTGATATTTTTTTTATTTAAATCGATTTAGATAGGTAAATTTTTTTAATAAATATTATGTATCTCCTTTAACATTTAAGTAGATATGCCTTTAAGGCATTTTTTAGTTATTATTACTAAGCATAGGCATACCTACTTAAATAATATACCTACTAAGTATTCGATTATTATGTAAATCCATATTTAAACTCTAATCGAAACTGTTTATTTTTAAATAATAGGATATTAAAATAATAGGTAGGATACTGTCTCTATGAAGATACCTATGACTTACATTAGTCAGTCATTTCAATGGTAGTAGGTAGGTATGAATGCAGATACCAGAAAAAAGTAAAAAAAGGTAATTAAAAATATTAAACCATTAAATGTAATCCATAATTAAGAAATAAAACAAATACTTATTATTTTATTACTAATTATAAACACATTTATTTATAAAAATTCAATATCATGCTATAAAGTATATCTGCACTATTCGCACTTACTTTACCACCGTAAGAGGAAGCGAGACAGAAAGAGATATATCGATCTCTTTTATTTGAGCCAATGCCCGGCTATTTTGTGTGGACTATAATGGCGTACGTGCAACAAACACAAATCTATATTTAAATTATTTAATTGCTATTTGTATTAAAGAGAACACTATTTGTAACAAATAATATCACTGAAGAACATTTTAACACAACTTTCACACATTATTGCTAAAAGAAAACAATAAAAATACGTTTTGAAATAGAGACAATCACATTGGCCGTTCTTCACACTGCGCATCGGTCGCCATATACAAATTCCTTTGTTCAGGGACGCACTTACCACTATATTTTAAATTGTTTTCTATAATATTTCTTATAACTAAATTTCATTCTATGTTTCGTAAAATTTGTATCTGATATGTTAAAAGGCCTTATGTGTTAAATTTACCATAACATGATAGTACGAAGATAACCTCAGTGGTTCTTATTGCTATTATTTCTATATGTATGTATATTATTATTATTTTATATTAATAATCATTGCTTGCATTAAAAAAAAATACCAGGGGGAAATCTTGATTTTGCGCAGGTGCTTTTATGAGGATAACGAAGCTCATGCAAATCATCCATATGACCCATAAGGTTATGTGAGATTCTTATTCATTAAATGAAACCTATGTTCATTGCTTTTAGTTTGAGGAATTTTATAGCGGCATCGGGCTATCGAACGAATGTGACATTGGACTCTTACTATCCAAAATAACTCATACACTAGCCCAGTCTAAGCAGCTATTATAGTTACTGTTGGTGCCAGCAGCGGTGGATCGTTTCTGCCCACCGAGGGGCAAAAACGGTCCCGAAGTGAGATTAGTGTCTAGATATAGTGTTGTGAGAGAAAGACGTTAAGAAGACTCTATAGTCGTGAAGTAGAATAGTTTATTGTATTATAAAAATAACTTTTCTAATAAATATAACTTTTATAATTTTTAAAAGCTTAAATTTAAGGCTAATACTAGATCGTTCAATAAGTCCCGGGACTAGCGTAGAGATGGCGCTAATAATGCCATGTATATACCAAGGTTCAGAAGTACCACCCTTTAGATGAGATGTGTCAAAATTTGATGTAATTCGAAACATAACCAAGAAAGCTATAGTGGTTAAAGTGACGCTACCTTTGCAATCGTGAAAAAATGGACCAAAACGAGTTTCGTGTGTTGATAAAACATTATTTTCTAATGGGAAAAAACACTGTTCAAGCTCAGCAATGGCTTGAAAAACGTTATCCGGACTCTACTCCGTCGAAAACAACCATTTGTCGGTGGTACGCTGACTTTAAACGCGGTCGTGCTGATACAAATGATGCGGAACGTTCGGGTCGGCCAAATGAGGCAGTAACTCCCGAAAACACCAAGCAAGTATTGAAAATCGTGATGGGTGACCGCAAAATGAAAGTGCGCGAGATAGCTAAGATGGTGAACATATCAACTGGTAGTACATTTACTATTTTGCACCAAAAATTGGCTATGAAAAGGGTTTTTTCCAAATGGGTGCCGCGTTTGCTCACAATGGAACAAAAGCAACAACGTATCAATGATTCGGAGAGCTGTTTGGCACTGTTTACTCGCAATAAACAGGATTTTTTGGGTCGATATGTGACAGTGGACGAAACATGGATTCACCATTTCACTCCGGAGTCAAGTCGGCAGTCAGCTGAATGGCGTACGACCGGTGAAAGCCGCCCGCAGCGTCCAAAAACACAACAGTCGGCCGGCAAAGTGATGGCGTCCGTATTCTGGGATGCTAATGGTATAATTTTCATTGACTACCTCGAAAAAGGAAAAACCATTAATAGCGACTACTACATGGTGTTATTGGATCGTTTGAAGGCCGAAATAGCGAAAAAACGCCCACACATGAAGAAGAAGAAAGTCATCTTTCATCAAGACAACGCACCGTGCCACAAGTCAATCAAAACGATGACCAAATTCAACGAATTGGGCTTCCAACTGCTTCCCCATCCTCCGTACTCGCCGGATCTGGCCCCCAACGACTACTGGCTCTTTGCGGATCTCAAAAAGATGCTCCAGGGAAAAAGATTTGGCTCAAATGAGGAGGTGATCGCTGCTACTGAGGCTCATTTTGAGTCAAAAGACAAATCGTTCTACAAACATAGCATTGAAAAGTTAGAGAAGCGTTGGAATGATTGTATTACACTTGAAGGAGATTAAGTTGATGAATAATAAAGAATTTTGTGGATAAAATGTTGTTTTCATAGTTAGTCCCGGGAATGTAGTCCCGGGTAGGAATGTAGAATTTAGTTATTTGTAGGTAGCTAAGTGGGTACTTCTACGTAGTTTAATTACCAATGTGCTGAATTTAAGTTGAATTCTTCATCACATTAAGTATTTACATTACATTACTTACTAGCTGGTGCCCGCGACTTTGTCCCCGTTGAAAAATAAAATATTATGTACCTATCAGTATTATAACGCTTGGCCTCTTGTTGCTATAACACTTTGGCCAGGCGTTAGTTTTTTATTTTATTTTAGATGATCCCTCGGGAACGGTACTCATTTCGGGATGAAAGGTACCCTATGTCCATTCCTGTATCCTTGACAACGTAGGTATATGCAAAATTTCATTGTGATCGGTTGTGTAGTTAAGGCGTGAAAAGGTAACAGACAGACAGATAGAGTTACTTACACATTTATAATATTAGTATGGATGGATAAGTAAGTATGGATGTAATAAAGTTTTTTTTTTCACATCCTAGGTATATTCTTAATATAATAGTTTGAATATAATAATAATAATTTGAAGTTAATAAAAGGTAATTTCTTGTGATTAAAATACCTCCCTGTGCGTGTACGCTCCGCCCATTACTGGCAACAAAAGTCGGCGGCGCTCCTTCAAAACATCTCGTTTGGAGGCCATTTTGACGATCGGGCGCGAAAGAGACAGCATAATGGGACACATCGTAACGACCGCACGTGCGTGAATGAGACCATTATGCAAAGTTAGTTTAGTTTTAATGTGGCAGTTGTATAACGGGATGATAGTACGTTTTGTGTAGTAGAAATGGTTGATCCCGACGGGCGCTTAGGCCAATTAATTCAAGAAAGTAAGATTTGAACTTTTAATATTTGCACGATATTAATACCTGTAAATATATACACACTTTAATAAATCTGACTAGTTAAAGTTAGATAAATAGATATGTTTAGTATACCTACTTACTCGGTTAGTTTAAGCCCTTTTCTTAATTAGCAAAGTAAACAAATATTTACCCACCTACAATAAAATATGTTATGAAAAATAAATATGCTATGAATTTAAAGTAACTTATTAACTGAAATTTAAAATAATACTATACCTAGGTACTATAATTATACCTACTTGGTAGGTACCTACTTAACTATCAGCTGTTTATTAAGGAATCCGATTCGGATGACTGCAATGGGGATTTTTTTAATGTAATAGTCAACCAAACAGGCTGTCGCTTATACCTAATCTAATCTAAATTTAAGAAAAACCAAGGAACCTTACAGAATATTTTAAGTATATTTATTTGTTTTATGCGTCGCATGATTCGCCGTGATTTTTAATATCTAACTGAATTTGTTTGTAGAAAAATTCAAAAGGTATTATGGGTTACAAAAATTTTAGAATCTATACCTATTCTATAGGTAATGTATATATTGCATAGGCCAAGAGATGTGTATTGAACGAGCTTCAGGTGATCTACACTGAGTGCAGCACATGCAATCTAGAAAGAATCTAGGGCGGGAAGATTTAGAGCAACAACACTGACTTACCTACCGTGTAAGTTGGACGCTCGCGTAGGACAGACGCTCGTTTAGAATGGACTCCTGTCGAAGGGCAAGGACTCCGTGAAATAACAGCACTTGTGCTGTCTTCTTTAATATTCTTTGTCCAACATGATCGAAAGCGCACTTGGCTTGGATTTTGGATTTACCTATAGGCGACGATAACCTCCTACGACCATTACCTACAGCTTGTCTGCAGTTTCACATAAAAGAAAAAGTTTATTCCTTATTGTCTTGATTATCTAGGTAAAGAAAAAGATTTTATTTTGATTAGGTATATTATTTTATGTCCATTTATTTTATTAAAAACATTGATGAAAGAAATCAGGATACAAAAGCAAATACACTTAATATAAGAAAACATTGCAGTTGTGAGGTAATATACAGATTGAAAAGTTTAGTGCAAGTTCACACCGTTGCCAACCATCAAATCCACATTTATGACTTCTCCATTCATTCAAGTGCTCTGTGATTGTGAATGCCTCATAAAAACCTGGGGCGCCATCAAATGACGTCAGTCAGTTTGACTCGATAGCAGTTCGTCCGCTCGCCGGTAGATGGCGCTAAAACAGACAGTTCCGGCGAGCGCTCGTAAAAATAAATTTTATTGTTATTACGAAAATAAAACGCTTGTCGTCAATTTAAACATCATTTTACTGTGTAATAAGATTTATTTTACGATTAACAAGTGCTTGATGAATTTATATGAGCGAATGATGAATAAAGCTATAAAATTTCCTTTTACGATCATGTTATCGCGTTTCTATTGGCATTTATGTTTCTTCTTGGATACGTATGTTGTTCTTGCGTAATATAATTTTATGAGCATGTTGAATCATTACAAAACATAAACATATTCTGTCTGCTAGGCGTCTAAGTGAGAGTGCGATAATATTATATTGATGACGAATTAGGTTATTGGAGTGTTTTTGCTTTGTTTTTAGTTATTATTTATCTGTGCTCTATTTATCTATATTGTAAATGGCTATTTTCACACAAAATGTTATCATAAAAATATAGCGCCAATTTCACCTTGACCCTTGATTGTTGTTCATTTTTGATGGCGTCGTCATTTAACCAAATTACGATAGATGGCAGTAATTAAGGACCATCAGAAATTGTCCCTATAAAATTATATGAAAACAATACGTCTTCACTGCAATCTCAATATGTAAGTTATATAAAAAGAAATAGTAAAATGTAAAATATAAACATTTAAAGGTAGACGTGATACGTAATTCCAGTATTTCAATATGTTTAATTTCATTTTTCTAACACAGATGGAGCGACAGGTTAACTACTTATACCTAAATAGGTAGAACTATAAACAAGTCAACTGGCTGAAAATTAATTCCAATTTTAATCAGTATTTACATATACCGAAATTTTATTACTAGCAAATTTCAATCATATTCACCATACCTACGTTGCAATAAATCACACATACTTACCTAAAGCTACCTAACTTAAGAGACTGGCGCTACTAAACTTGATATTTTCTAAATCACCTTTTGTTTTATCGAGAGTATCTTGAATTACTTATTTATACTACTAGAAATTTACCAGCGATCCGCCATTTGTTTCACACTGATACAATTTTTTTTGCAAATTTTAAACCTACACGAACCTTTCTCATTTATCGTTCTTTCCATTAGTGAAAACCATATTATAATCGGTTTAGAAGAAGTGAGGGAGAAACATGGTTATAGATTAGGGCGCTCTAGTTACCTAATCAGTATGCTATCCATGATCAAGTTGTTTTTGGGGTCAATTAAGTGAGCTCGCTCATTTCAATTTTAATTTTTTTAAAGGGATTTATTCCTTTGTCAGTCCTATGTTCCACTTATAAGTGGAACATACTCTCAAGGACATAAATCCCTAAAATCTTTGAATTCAACCACAGACTGTTACCCACTTAAGTAACAATCATTACAAAGAATAAACAAAAACCACAAACAATCCAGTTAAGTGGGCACTCATCTACACTTCATAATATAAGCGATTCTTTAACTAGCAATTACAGACGATTCATTGATGTTATCATAACATCAAGCACTGAACCAATAAACCATTGATATTCAATAAAAAGGTTGAATTACTGTAATAAAACTGAACTTATAACCGCAACCAAATATGTTGTAGGTATTATCAACAAGAACCACTATCAATATAGGAGCGATACTCACCGACTATATCCATATTACCTATACGGTTAAAAACTTTTGGATAGCCTGGAATTAACTCCTGGAGTCAGACCTGTAAGCCACTCACCGGTCAGAATCAGCCTGGATCCACCGTCGACCCGCGACCCTCATCAAATCGTCTGTCTACTTTGTGGGTGGATGTTCTATTCTGCGCTTGCCGGTCCGTAGCCTCAACTAGAGAACCTTCAGGCCCCAGCGGCCATCGGCTCCCCGTATTATGTGTCTTCCCCACTGCCACTTCAGCTTACTGAACCGCCGGGTTATGTCGGTAACTTTCGTTCGTCTACGGATATTTCTCAATTCTGATTCGATCTCGCAGTTTAACCCCAAACACAGCCCTCTCCGTAACTTAATCTCGTTAAGCATTCTTATGAGATCTATAGTTAGAGACCACATTTCAACGGCGTATGGCATCACCGGCAACATGTCGGTCGAAAACTTTTGTTTTGAACGAGAAGATATCTCGAAGCTTCCCGAACGCTGTACGTCCAAGTATACTCGTACATGTCATTAAAGTATTATGTATATCTTTTAAAAATTCTGACTAATTCACAAACTTTTTCTAGTTTAATGGTAACAGTGCAGACTAAATAAAGACCGCGTCGTCGCAGTTGCCGCAAATGCAACAATTTGTGTGATGGGGTTGCTAACTAACTCTGTAATACATATTTAATTCAAGGCGTAATCTGATGAAGACATAAACTATCAGCAAGTCTTTATCTCTATTAAGCAGCCGATACTTTAAACAAGTCAATAATGGTACAATAAACGTCTAAAGAACGGCATAATAACAAACCGCGTGCATCGCTGCCTGCGACCATAAAGTTTCCAATTTATATATCGAGGTTTAGCCCCGGAGGCGTATACGAAATAATCTGTGTCTTGTCACGGTAATATTTAAAGGTACAGTAAGCATTTGTGACAATACCATTTAATAATGATTTCAATTAAATAGGCAAACGGTACAAAGAATAAGAAGGTAATCTAGCTTATATACTGTTTTATCTATAATTTCCATAATATTGTATTGTCGAGGTAAGAAATGCACTGGGAGAGAAAGAGCGAACATTGAACTGATAAATGTGGAGTGGTAAACTTTAAAGCTGTCGAGTATACTATAGTGAAAATGGCACTATCACTCATATGTACACTGTACACTGCGGACAAAAAATTTGTTCTACTATTCGACTAAAACAGAAAATATCGATCACGAGTTAAAGCGCATTTGTCCGTTTTCAACCTACATCAAAGTTATCGAATACAGGTGTAATTTACTGGTATGTGACTACTGTTGTATAAACAGATGCAACACCAGGAGGTATTTAAGGGCGCTACCGACTTTATTATTATCATATGGCACAAGTACTGTTATTTCATACGGTGATTTTCTAAAAAGGCGTGGTAGCCCCCAACAGGCGGTTCAGATAACAAATGCAAACCACAGTGATCCATGCCACTACTTAGGAGGTAGGCTTGAGTACATCTTACATAGTTTACTCACGGCGTCTTTCCTCAATATACTGTGTGTAAAGCGGTGTGTTTACAGTGAGTTCTACAAACGGCGCAATTCACGTGACGTTTACGAGCGTTCAAGTGGTAGTAAAAATCGTGTTTACGATGGCCGCGCGTGCCCTGCGCCCGCGCTGCCCGTATGCGAATATCATCACATCTGTCGTTGAATGAAACATTAGATTTTTTTAGCATGTTAAGTTGGAGTGGAGCGGCTTCTTGGGTCCATTTTTTTACTCCGTGTTTACAACTTCAAAGCGGCGTTGAACAATCATTAGGTAAGTAAGTTAATAGTTAAAGGAAGTTAAGCACTTAAGTTTGTACCACACAGTAGCTACCTACTTGTATTGAGTAAATACAATTTGAGAATAGGCATTTCTAACAAACCGATGAGGCTTATGAGATTATGATATATTAGTTTTTAACTAAGCAGTTTCATGAAAATTTTATAAGAAAATGTTTGTGGGATTCTAATTCTAATAATGACCAAAATGGAAATTTCAACCAGATTCTTGTTGGTTGATTTGTATCTATGTAAATTCAATACGTGGGGTCTAGAAAACATTTCCTTCACCATTATTTCGCTCTATTGCTAAAAAAAATTTAGCATTTTTTAAATTTTAAATAAAATGAAACCAATAAACACTGGAAGCCATTTTTAACAGACAGATGAAATTATATAGAAACTAGCTGACCCGGCAAACGTTGTTTTGCCATTTTTTTTGGGCCACCCTTATCACTTAGGGATAGATATACATAAAAAAATTCATAAAAATCGGTCAAGCCGTTTTGGAGGAGTATAGAAGAAGATCTACCCTGTATGTCATTGCTGCCATAGAAAAAGCTACATGAAAAATCCCCATTACTTCTATATTAGTAATAGAAGCAAATACAGTAAGTAAAACTTTTTAAATGAACTGTGACACGAATGAACGAACTATTGACATTTTTAAGTCTTGTCTAATTGTATAGCGATCTAATCAGTTATAATCTGCGAAACCCGTGTCTGCGAATCGCCTTAGGTATAGAATACCATAGTTAAATAGCACGACTGCTTTTGAGGTTTCATTTAAGCTCTAATAGCCTTTTAAGCCCGTGGTCAAACCTTAGTTTAACCGGTGTCCATTATCTTGCCATTACGTTGTGCCATCTCGTACTTTTGGGGACTGCATGATCGACACAGCCACTACTAATCAGCTTGGTGTCAAAGTGAATCATGAATGTCATCTACACTTAAGTTCTAAAGTTCTAACTTGTTCTTGAACTGGTGCAGTCTCCTGGGCAACCTGTTCCTCTCTGGAAACTGTTAAAGAGAAACTGGGAATAAGAAGGCTTGACTCGTGATTCTTATTAATGATCTAGAATAGGTATAGGAAATTAATTTAGTTACATTATAGTGATGTTTTAGCATTTTAATGTTTCAATTAGGGCGATTAAAAACATATTTGTTAAATAGTATTTCTATTATGTACTTATAGTGTTTTGGTTAGAAGGCATGTTGAACGTCGTCTAATATTAATAAGTTACCTACGCCATGGAGACCTCGATATAGAGAAGGAGGGTTAAGGGAATTCAACCTGGAATTCCTTAGTCACTCACCGAAACACAGCAGTATCTAGTTATCTACCTATTTTCATTCTTGATTGACAATGTCCATACCATAGTGCGTCATTAAGTATCTGGCGTCATTAAGTACCTTGAGTCTAATTTGATACTTTTAAGATTCAAGCTACTTTTAAAAGCTTTCAATGCTTGTAGGTATGTTGTTAATAATCCTTGAATTTTTTAAATTTTGAAATCATGCACAAACCGATGCATTACATGCATCTATATATAAGATATATTTAAATTAGGTAGAGTCGATATTTTCTAACTAAAAGCAGCTCGGTAGGTACATACCTACTACTATGTCAAGAAAGTACCGGGAATCGGTAAATAAAATGCAAAATATTGTATCGTTTTCATTTTATCCAAATTTATTGTATCGTTTTCAAAATATGCTCCTTCCCAAACTATACAGTATAGGTAGGGGAGACTGGTGCTAGTTGTCACAAAAATTACATTATCCTGTATAATAGGCAAAATAAAACGGATTTATTTATTTAAAGTTTTTAATCGTAATGTTTGGTTCATCAGTCTTAATAATTCCACATTATACAAATAAATCAACGAGCTATTACATATAAAATTTAGCGAATTCGAACTTAAGTCTAGTGTAACAACTAACCCCATACCAGGGGTAAGTTGTCACAGCAAGAGGTTCACACTGTTCAATCCATCCAAAATATATATCTGCAGCCCTCTGTGTGTCATTGATAACATATTCTCTAATTCTCTTCAGCATCAGTGAACACCTGTCTAATTTTTACATAGCCCACAGACGTCACCTCAGCAGAGTCACATTTTTCCTTTATTTTCATGCAATAGCGAGAGAGTGTGCGATAGTTAATATTATAATTTTGGGCAACACTTCTAATCGAATTTCCATGACTTACTGCCTTCACAGCTTGCACCATGACACCAGCAGACGTTCGGTCACAGTGACAATTAGCCCCCGACCAACTGAGACAACATGTACCTAATCCACCATTAACAATAAAACGAAAAAAATAACCTCAAGTAATTGCAATTTAAACATAAAACCATTTGTATGATAAAAAGGATCTAATTCCTTATTAGAATAGACGAAAATCTTCGCCAACATTAATGCAAAGTAGTATGTAGAACATATAAACAATTAGTGTAAAATTTTACTCACTATTCAATATTTTTTATTTTTGTGTATTCACTGCGATCGGAGCGGCCAGCAGCCATGACAATTTCTGAGGTTGGTAACACTGGGATGTGTTTGGATATTACAACTTAGGCGTAACTAAAATAGTTGTCATTCCAAAAATATAGCGTTGTGACAACTAGTACTTGTGACAACGAGGACACCTTTCCCCTACACTACGCCAACGAATAACTTAATCATCACAACATTATGAAATCGTCTTTACTGCTCGCTGCGAATTCTCTTTTATGTCTTCTATCGACTGAAAACGGGTGTCTCGAAGTGGTAATTTGAGCTTTTGAAAAAGAAAAAAGTCCTTTGGAGCCATATCGGGGAATACGGTGGTTGTTCCAAAAGATTTGTTGAGTTATTGGCCAGAAATGCGTTCAAAATACTGCCGTGTGAGATGGCGTTGGCGCGTTATCGTGGTGCCAAATCCATGAGTTTTCTTTCCACAAATCTGGTCTTTTTCGACGAATTTGCTCTCTCAAACGTCGAATAACGCCCAGATAATATTCCTTATTTACTGTCGCACCTTCTCGCAAGAATCCGAGTGCACGACACCCCGATAGTAGTAAAAAATCTGTCATCATCACCTTCACTTTTGATTGAAGACGTTAATGGCCGACCAGTCTCTTGAATTCACTGCAACACTCATCATACACACGTGTTTTTGATAAAGTGGATATTTTATATTTTTGTAAGGCTTGTGTAACATTTTCAGCGCTTCGGCACACGAAATTCCATTCGCAATGCAAAATTTAAGACAGATTCTTTGTTCTGTAAAAATCGCAACTGACAAAACAGCGGTTTTAAATAATCTAAATGACCTATATGGCGCTCAAACTCCTCGTGAGTAGGTATAGAGGACAGTTGTGCCACTTGTGCCGACGTAGCGACCAAAATAATTTCGACAATCCCGTTAAATGGGCTTTTAAATCATTCCCGGTACTTATTTGACAGAATGTATACATATAACACTAAGGTTCAAAAGTTTCCGGCCTGAACTATAAAATGAAGGGTAAATCTCAAACAACGATATAGCTCTCAAAGCTCGTCGATATACCTACTCAATTTTATGCATTTCGATTTTTTTATCTACATTCGAACTTTCTCAACAATTATTTCATTTTGTTACAATATCTTCGTAACAAAATGAAATAATTTAATACCTTTTTCGTGCGTAGGTGACAAAAAAGTGTATTAATTCAATGACATGAAAGGTAGGCCGGAAACTTTTGGACCTAAGTGATACCTAACTACATATAGGAGAAAGAATAAATTTTAAAAAATAAAATAAAACGTAGCTGGGTACATACATACCCTTTAAAGATCATCTTTCTCGTTGCTCTGGCTAGTGACAAGACATCAGTTTTCTTGTTTACCTTGTACAGGAACTTGTCTCTGCAGCAAAAACAAAATTGCCGTCTGACTAAAAAACGCAGTTCCCTGTTCAATTAAGCCCTATTTTTAATGCGACCTTTGATGAATGCTTGGCAATTTACAATTAGCAAGTTTTTCTCGCAGCTCTAACTTTTTGAATCAATCGGACTCGACACGCATCCAAATAGATGTTAAGTATCCTGTAATTTGTAAAACGACGTCTCAACCGACATCTGCCCGGTATTTCTATGGACTCAAATTGGCTGATAACATATTATGAATAAAAAAAATCGCTGCATTCCTTCCCGCCCTTTTATTGGTGAATATTTGTTTAAGGTGACTGCAATAAAAATGTGTGCGAGTCTTCGAGTCGGCCGCTCCACCGGAGCCATTCATTCGTTTGATGACTTCATTTGAACGCGCGAACTGAGTGCTCTTGCGATAATGCTCTATTGTTTACCCTTCGATAGTGCGCCCTCCGTTGCACGCGCCACACTGCGCTAGAAAGAGACAGCCACATCTCTCTCAAGTCGCCGCGCACTTAAGCATGCCGCAGATCGCGCCCCGTCTCGCTCACTCATCTCCGATCCGCTATTGTATGAAGGCGACAGTGATACCACTCGTAAAAACAGGTAGTAGAAGAAATAATAATCATCTTTACGACTTCTCACTCTATTCAGCACCTTGTTACGATACTGCGCGCTCATTGTGGCTCGACCGAGGAGTGGTTGTAAAATCTTTTCTTTACTCGCCCGTTTCACTAATTGTACGTTTATGAGTTTACGACTTGCGGGTCGGCTTTACGGTAGTAGAACCTTTATTTGGCTTTTGTCGCTTTTTTTTAGTGTTTTGTTAGCGTGGGATGTTGCGATAACAAAATAAAAATCAAGTTATTTTACTATAGGCATTGCAATATTTACACTTGCAATTAAGTATATAGATTGAATAGACAATAGGTACCTACCTATATTTGATTGCAGTATTAGATGAATATGAGGGGTTGAGAAGGGTCCACGTGCTTAGAAGGATTGATAAGGAAGACGAGAGAGCGTAACTGATAATATTGATAGTGATTAGCGAAAAGGGGACGGAGCAATAGTCTGTCGGTGTAGATGGCAGGCGGCGCGCGGGGCGGCGCGCGTGTCAGTTACTCAAGACTCAGTAGACTGCGTGAGCCGGGCCGCGCTAGTCGCACACGGCATACACTCGCGCGAACCCGACACACGCGACCGCAAACTTCGCTCGCGAACACGCGTCCTATTCCAAATTTAAATTTCCTCACTCGCAACATATCCCTCGAAGAGAGCACGTGACCCACCTCAACGAAGCAGAGACCACACGGCGCCACGGGCGTTTAAAAAGTCGTAAAACCCGCGGCACGCGCTATCAAGTCGTAAAATAATCGTAAAAAGTAAACACACATCAACCGGCCTTTATCGCCAGCGAAGCCCATTATGACACTTGAGTGACGTTTAACAGCCAATAAAATTATCGAAAATTAATTTCCACACAGTGACATTGGCGGAGGTCGCTTTATCACGGCACGTGGGGCCGCGATGACATAGTGCTTTTCCGAGTGACGTTTGTGTTAGTGACCGATCAGAATGAACTCCTATTTCGAGCAGGGTGGTTTTTACGGGGCGCACGGGGTGCACCAGGGCGGTGGTGGTGGTGACCAGTATAGAGGTTTCCCGTTAGGGTTGACTTATGCTCAGCCCCACGCACTTCACCAGCCTAGGCCTCAGGACTCGCCTTACGATGCGTCCGTAGCGGCTGCTT
Organism: Synanthedon andrenaeformis; assembly: GCA_936446665.2. Classification (NCBI taxonomy): domain Eukaryota; kingdom Metazoa; phylum Arthropoda; class Insecta; order Lepidoptera; family Sesiidae; genus Synanthedon; species Synanthedon andrenaeformis. The sequence goes on from OW387785.2 coordinate 8,289,776, forward strand.
GTAAATTGTACGCCGGCGAACAACAGTATGCCAAAGCCGATTGCTCAAAAACCGGTGGCGAACAGCAGAACGGATATGGAGCTAAAGAGTGGGGTTCCGGATTGGGAGCACTCGTGAGGCCAGCGGCGTGTACCCCCGAAGCTCGATACAGCGAGTCTTCGAGTCCCGGTAGAGCACTTCCCTGGGGAAACCAATGCGCATTACCGGGATCAGCAGCTGCTGCAGCCCAACCCGTCCAACATCAGCCCACCAATCACACCTTTTATCCTTGGATGGCCATAGCAGGTATGTAGTATATTATTTAGGCTTTTAAAAATCTGCTTCAAAAATTTTCAATTTGTATTAGGTATGATTTCTTAAAAATAATTCAATATACATACATAGGTACTTATCTACTTAAATAAAAAAAAATCCCCAAATAGGTATATTTCCGAAAAACTTAATCGCTTTCGTTACTAATGGGCTTAAATTAATTAATGATTAATAGTGGAATTAAAACCAAAATGCCGAAATTATCTTCTCTAATAGAAATGCACTAAAATGTTGCTACAGTAAAATTGAGACCACACGAAATATAAATTAATTCTAGTAGGATTCTTATAAGCATTGAATATCGTCAGAGAGCGACCGACAACTCAAGTTAATAAAAATCACATAAAAGGAACGAACTGCTTTAACAGTTTATTAGGGCGTCAGTTTTGATTTAGGTATTCATAAATTAATGTCTACATCAGTCTTTCAATAGTAATAATTATTCAGTCGATATAAAATTTAAAACAGTAGATATAAAATTTTATTGCCTTTAGATTTTATTTTTACGACATTGTTCTGTTAATATTTATAGTTATTTTTTTCATATGAGTTAATTATTATTAAATATTTTATTTTTAAATATTTTAATAATTTTATGATTGTATTTATAATATTAAAATGTTTATGAAGTATTTGTATTAGTGTGCAAAAATTAAAAAGAAAAAAAACCACTTTTTGTAAATGTGCAAAAATCGATTTACAAAACCACAAAAGTTTCGTTGGTACTTGTATCTTATTTTCTATTTCTCCCCTTGAAATGAATACCTACAAGAGTTCATTATTACAAGAAATTCATATTTTAAATTATTATGATAATACAATAAAAATAATAATTATAAAAATAAAGTATCGGCTGTTTTTGAGACGTTGTAGAAATTATCACTTTAAATTAAATACGTTTATTTTAAAAGTAAGTTCATAAATAAATCCTAACTAATATTATAAATGCGAAATTGAGTTTGTTTATATGCGTTCACGCATTAACTCATGAAATTTTGCATACACGCGTTATGGACACAGAAATGGACATAGGGTACATCAAGAAAAAGAACTGTTTCCGAGCTAGGGATCATCAAAAATTAAAATTAAAATTCAACGCTGCACAAAATACAGATGAGCAATAAAATTGAATAAATATTTTAACACATAAGAAAAAGGAGCGCGGACAAAATTAGGGGCAAGAGCTAGTTTAATATATATTGCGAAATATTCATGTGTCTCTTTTATAAAACTTACAAGATATCTTTTCAACTTTAATAACATTTTTAAAAATATGATTTATAAAGAAGAGAATAAATTTATTGCTTTATTAAAAGTACGAGTATAATAAACTGTCTTATTACTTTTTGATTATGAATTTTATGAAGTATATAACTGAAGTGAAATAATTGAAGTAAGAATATCATAAGGAATAATCTGTGGATAAGTCAGGATTAATAGCAGTGGAGTATATTGTATGTATTGTGGCAACATTTTAGCGCTCCAAGTTGTGTCGGGCGGGAGCGCGGGCGCCGGGTCGACGACCCGTTCTAGTTTGGGCGCATTATTATTAACTTGAGGAGTGCCACTGACCACTCGACAAATGGCCACTCGATTATGCGTTCGTCGATCTTCAGATGAAAGTTGAACAGAGAATGCAGAGCTAACTAAATAGCTTATAGACGAAACATTTATAGGCTGCGTTGAAAAATTAACGATTATGATATTTACATTTATCAATATGAAGTTGCCAGCTAGTTTTAAATAATGCAAATTTGTTTAGAATTAGTTCATTTCATTTCACAATCTAGAGAAAATCCAGCGAATGAAGGTCTTCTAGTGTCCAATTCTTATAAGAAAGTAAGCGGTCAAAACTGATGTGTTGGAAGAGATAATGAAATTCGAATCTAGCAACCCTACCTTACGTAAGCTCACCTCACCGGGCACATTACTAATGCGTAATTAACACAGCGCGCGTGTGGTCCCGCTTCTCATAACTCATGCGACTTGATAAAATTAAGTAACACGACCTAAAAAAATAAAACAAAAATAAGTAGTCGAACTGTCGGCCATATTTCACTCGGGGTGCACGCAACACGACCCGCGAAAACAATACAAGGACGCCGGTGGAACGCTCGACGTGGGTTGTATGAAAAGTTTCGGCCTGTCTTGTCACTCCATACCGACCGGGACCGAAGGCTCGACGACCGGACGTTGTTCCAGAAAATCTTTCAAAAAATATCCCACTTCTTTTTAATAGTCAAAAGACGCAGTGGTTCACAAAATTAATTGCAATATTCTTTCAGAAAAAAATAATATTATATCCTTAACTATTAAAAATTAAACTATTTTTTATTATGTAGGTACTCTATTAATTATGTATTCATAATAAACACACGTGGTAGGCGACGGTAGCCAGCTACCATAAAGTGGACCGTCAGCCTGTGTGCCACCCTTTACAATATAAAAGAACACACTTTACAAACACCACAAACAACGTGTTTAAAATGCTTTTCTATTCTTGTATTTTGTAAACTTAAGTCTCTAAATAAATTATTTAAAACTTAAATCGAGACAAAATTCATTACTTATTATATTTCCATTCCTATTTATCATTTATAAATGATAAATCTATGATATTATAAATGAGAAAGTTCGCGAGGACGGATGAATGTTTTTTGCTCTATTATAACGCAAAAACTGCTGAACGGATTTTAATGAAATTTCACAGTTACATAGTTTAGACATTAGAATAATAATTGGCATAATAATGATTTATAAAGATTTGGAGACAAAGTAAAAGCAAAGCAAAAGCTAGTAAAAAGTATTCATTAATACAAAATGATTTTCTCTTACCTACTTTTAATAACATTTAACATTACATAATTCTCAACAAAAACTAAAGTAAGTAAGAAAATTTTTAACTTCGCATGCAGTTGTTTTTGCTTTGCGGTAAGTTGCGTTCTTCTAAGCTCGAGAAGACTTGACCCTATAATTTCTAAACAGGTTCCAAAATTGGCGACTGAATTTTGCTTGAGGGCCAAAACGTTTTAAATGCTGCTTTATTAAAAGAAAAAATGAGATATTGTAATAACTAGTTATTGCACTTCGATACTTGACTTTTGACTGCTTCTCTTTTTAAAAATCTTACTTAAAATTATAATTGTTAGAACCGCCATTATTCTTAGTAGGTAATTAAACGCAAAAAAACACATTTTCTACCAAGATTATTTTTTTTAAAGTAAAAAATTACTTAGTTGTTTATGAATCTAGTATATTTACACAAATATATAACACATAAAATATTTTACCCTTTAAAATAAAAAATAGCATATTTGCAACATTGTAATTAATTATTGTTGGTCGAAATACCAACCATATTTTATGGTTCATCTAGGTAGTTGTCTACTTTTACATAAAGCAGAATACATTATTCCTTAATAGCTTTCCTCGGCAGTTTTCCTCGGCATCGAAGCCAACACATTATCGTTGATAACAGTCAGAGAAACTATTGTTAATATTAACAGGTTTCATGTACAAAATGCTTTGCCGCAATAGAGACGTGACGCCCCGAAATATTGCTTACAAAACACTGTAGAGAACCTAATACTTTCCAGGATAAAAAGTTTCCGGTACCTAATGAAGTTCGGCACACAGATAAACTATCTGTGTGCCGAACTTCATCCAAATCCGTTCAGCCGTTTTTGCGTTATTCAGGGACAAACTTACCAACATACACACTCTGGCATTTATAATATTAATATATTGTTATTTTTACTGTAACATAATGGATTTTTTGTCGAAATTCTTATTAAAACATATAAAATATAGCCTATTTTATTCGCTGATAATATTGTAGCTTCCCAACAGTGAAAGAATTTTTCAAATCGGTCCAGTAGTTTCGGAGCCTATTCAATGCAAACACACAATCAAATCTTTCCTGTTTATAATATTAGTATCTATACTATATTACTCAAATTATATAAAACAAACATTAATGTCGATAAGAAAAACCATCATATCTTCAAATTTATTACTTTAAAAAAAATTAAATTAATACGTTTAAAATATTAATGTAGTTTAAAAGAATATTTTAAAAAAATAGCTAAGTGAATATTTAGTAAAAACTAGATTATTTATGAAATTGGACGAAAATGTATTTTATTATGAACACAATATAATATATTGTTATAAATAAAGGCAAGATAGAATGCGCGCAAGCATCCATGACTCAGCCGGCGTCTCGCGGCGTGTTAACGCATTGAAAGTAGCTCTACTTCGTAAATAATATATGTATGAACATTGTTGAACGTACTACTACGTTATTATTTCAAGGTTACAGTTACGTACGATAGATAACATTCCGAAATGTAAATAAAATGGCCACCAACACTTCCTCGTTGTGTATTTGTTTAAGAGGCCCTCCCGTAGTATAAAATTTGTTAGTTGATATATTTATTTTTATTCATATTAAAGGTGGCTAAAATCAAATAGCTATTGATTTAAAGATTCATAATATACTTATAATACCTATAATCATTTATTATTAAAAGTGTGATCAATAAATAATTTATTTATTTGATAAAAATGTAAATAAACAAAAACAGGTGATTCAAATGTGATTTATTTGTCAATACTTTAAAAAACCATTAATAAATTAACATTTATTTAACTAAGAAGATGAATATTTACTAAAACTTAAAAAAAAAATAAGAAGAAATAAATAAAACTAAGAACCAAAAAGTCTATTTACACACCGTTAGGTATTACTTAGGTAAATATTTTAACAAGACGTATTTTAGACAGGTTTGTTTTTAAATACCTAATAAGTTGACAATAGGTTTTTACGAACTTTTTAAAAACTTTGAATCTATTATGCGCGCGACAAGTAGAACGGCCTTGAAAAACATTAGTCCATTAAAAGAATCGGATAATAGTGAATAGAGGGCATTCAGTAATGGTACCCCAAATTGGCTCGTCCGTTTACCGCACACATTCGAAACAAACACAAATACACACAAAAATAACAGAGTATAATAGCACCGCACCGAACACAGTGCGAGATCATAAACTAATAATGGGGGAGATTATGTTTTATGGGTTTCAAACTTTGGAATACGTTTAAATGTTTTTTTTAAAGTTTTTAGTACAACGCAAGCCGTCTGCGAGTTTGCACGTTCGTTGGAATCGTAATTTAAGAAAGTTGGTTGATGTGTAAAATTAAAAAAGTTAAAAATCGGGCAAATTGGAGGACCGACAATGGCGGAGGTGTGCATGCGCGTGTTTCCCGCCCGGCCGAGCCGCTCACCCGGCGGCCATCTTGGATAAGGATCGATCATAGGTGTGCAGCTGTGAAGTGATAAATATGAACGCGACTACTCCCCAGTGCACTTTTTTTTGTAATCGGTGATGACTCGCAGTGAATTTTCAGACAATCTGTAAAAAAAAAACAGAAATAGACATTTAGTGGGAAATAAAATATAAGTTTAAATTAACTAATAAAATATGTGAATAGACCTAAACGACTGCAAGACCTATTAAGTAAGCTTACACTGACACTAAAACAATTGGAGCTCATATTTTTACTCAATTAAGAACTTGTAATAAGCAAATTCATAAGAATTGATATTTACTAAAATAAAAAATAGGTATATCTTAGATATAGATTTAAGGATCACATTATTCTGTTTGTTATTTTACACAGTATTTACCTACGTCTTTTACAGATTAATAATTTATTATGATTTTTTTTAAATCTTTTTTGGACATTAAGTATATGTTTGTCATAACATATAAATACTAAATTAACTTATTCAAAACATTTGGTCTACATTTTTTAGTTCTAATTTACGTATATGAAAGAATGTATAAAAGTATTAAAAAAATGATAGAACCTACATAGTGCTAAAATCTATAAATCCAAACATCCCATAACTTAGCGACTATACTCTTTTAAGAAACTAGCCACAAATTGCAACCTTACTAAATGGTGAAGCGTAAACTGGAAAACAGTGGAGGCTATGTTATCAGTTATCGCAGTCAGCTGTGGGATCCGTGACCTGGGATAGGTTATTACTCATTACTCGGTGCATTGCAAATTGCCAGGTATCCGGCATATCCCATGGTTTGCGTAGGTAAGCCGCAACCTTACAATTGCGATACTAGGCCTCAACTCGACGCTCTCGGTTGTTGACTAAAAGCTTTGTGGCTTTGACTTTGTAATGAACTTTTTGTTGCATATCATTTTCTTCAAAATAAAACTATTGAAATTGTAGCTTTAATTTTTATGTTATTGGTATTTTTAATTTTAAATAATTATACTGAATTCTTGTGAGGAAATGTTGTAAAACTTTGTGGCAATCTTTACTTGAATCTAAGATATTACCTGTATAATTCACTTATTAATTTTCATACATCATCTAAGTAAATAAAGTAAGTAAATAGAGTAAATAACTGGACAAAAAAGTGAATAGGTAAATAGGCAAATAGGAAAATATAAAATCACGTCAAAAGTAAAATGAAGATAATGCAAAGAATTTTTTAAACTAATCATAATTCCCAGTCATAATACCTACTCATGTCATTCAGACATGAGTCTAATCATTCAGATATTTTTTAAGTTATTACTTAACTTCAAAATAAGTAAAACTTAGTCGAGTTTAGTACTACAATGAATAATACGTAGATGCGCCTTTGGAAGGCTACCAGCTCTATGAGAATCAAATGTCGCTAAAAACTTAGAACAAAGGTGCAGATTATAAACCCATCCATCTATACACATATATAACCTACTTGACGATGAACTATAAATTATCTTTGCCCGTGGTATGTAAAAATGCATTATTACAAGTTTGTCGGTCGGAGCTGGGAACGGTACATTAAGTTTGTAATCCATAGTAAGATATCCAACCAAAAATTATCTACTAGCTTTTCATGGTTGTAGTTAAATAAGCCATGAAATTTTTTAAATTGTATATGTATTTTTAGGTATACTATTCTCAAAGAGTCCCATCCAAAAGTCTTTATAGAAAAAGGTTCCAATTAAAAACTGAATTTAATTAAGTTAGAGGGAAACTAAAATAAAAAATTACAATATAAACATTTCGAAGCTAACGAGATTTCAATTAGTTGGACGCATAATAATTCACTTAACTGCCACAAAACATGCTCTTAACTCAATTAAATGCAGTGAGTTTTTGTGAAAAGTATTTTATTTTTTATTCATTCGAATCAACATGGATTTCGCTTCGCTTCGCATGGTTGGCCGTCTTTACGCGGCTAAAGCCTGGTCCGCGATTAATGGTTGCACGATACCCCACACTGGAGGTGCCCGCCGGACTGTTTGAATATTTAAGTCGGTGGGTATAGGGTAGTAGAATAGGTATATGGCTAAATAGATAGACTCATAAATGATTCACCAATTACCATCTAGACCACTTTGTGAAACTTTTTTTAAACATTTCTTCTTATTTTAAAATGCGTTTGATGCACGAAACATATAAGTATAGGTATATAATCATTTATGACAAAACTAGCGACAAGGATGCAAACTTTTTTCTGAAAATTATATTCAAGTCAAATATTCCTCGTTTATCGTTATTTATAGGTACTACTATCGACTTACTAGTGATCCGCCCCCTGCTTCACGAGGACACATATTTTTTTCTGCTAATTATATATATACACACAAATCTTTACGTTTATCTTTCTATCCATTAGTGAAAACCGTATCGAAATCCGTTGGGTTGTTTAGAATAATTTATAGCGGAGAAACAGACAAAAGCAAACAGTGAATATTCTTTATAATGTGTATATATATATAAAATGGGCTTTGATGTCTTATAATTAGACAAATATAGGTAGTAGTAATAACCTTGCCTACATATTTCTTAAGGTAAGATCCTCAGGAAGTGAAAATCGTGTAGGTAACATGTTAACAACATTAATCATTATTACATGAAGACTTTGCCGCAAAAGCCACTACCAACTTACTCATTAAAATTAAAATGACACATAAAGCTGTGTATAGAATTACCTACATTTTGCAATAGGTAAATTATTAGGTGTTGTTTCCTATATAGGTAACAATAAGCGTAAATTTTAGTTAGGTACCTACCTAGGTATTTTATTTCTTCAATCAGCCCAACAATGCGTCATAAAATACAAATAACTCACATGGACATAAATCCTTAGAAATGTATCAGAAATGTACCAATTTTCAACAAAACCAGATACCTATAAACGCTTTGATATAAATGCCTTCAATTTAAATTGAATATTATGCCGTGGGTAACAACCTAAAAAGGTCAACAAAATCATAACCACAGCCTTAGTAGTTAGGCACTACCTACTTACTTACTTAGGTGAAATTGCATCAGTTAATTTTTGCTGGTACTAACCCGTTCTTAGTAAACTATTAAACCATATTTAATTTCACATAAACAGTGTACGGTAACATACACTTCATATTTTAACTCAACCAAGCCTTTCATTCGATGCAAAAATCTCTTTTTCGATAAACTAAATTGAATTTCATTGCATAAGACCAAAGGTAGAGTTTACACCGTCCTCGATTTTAGCCGAAGTTTAATCACACCAAACAAATATTGAACCTTTCTGTAACGACATAGGGATCATATTTGTGTGGGTTAATGGGGATTTAAGTTGTTTAAAAGTTACACCGTTGATCTACAGGGCTTCGTGTCGAAACTAGCGTTTTACAGAACAATGTATCTTCTTTTTAGACCATGTCGGTTAATCGCGTTCTTTCAACTAAGGTTTTAGCGTAAAATAGTGATTTAACAAACTTTTAACTAAACTTAAATTTCTGTTATTAAAATAAATATATTCATGTTGTCAAACATAATACTTTAGTACATCGTATCGCTTATTTCATAAACTCGATGAAAATAATTCATTCGCCATTTGAAATTGAATCAAAATATTTTGAGTTAGCAATATTAATCACCAGTTATTAGCTCCGGTATATGCCCTTTTTGAAAAGTTTAAACGAATTACCTATTTTGTTCTACATTTTGAGTTATGCCCCTTCCAAATTTCATCGAAATCGGTTCATGGAATGAATTTAAATATTAGGTGGAAATCGTTACATTCGAATCTATAATATGAATTAACTTAATATGAATCAATAGTATAAGTTATTATAATTAATAATATCTAAAAAAATAATTACCCAAAAAATTAAACTTTTAGGTGTAACATATTTTGCATTTCATTTGCGTGTCTTTTACAAGTAAAAACCAATTAATATTCTTTATGATTATTCCTTTGTATACATTAAAAAATGACAATGATTTCAATGCGATCTCTATTTGTGGATAATTTGATTATCCACAAGAATTCGTTTAAGTTCATTCGGAGCGAACTGTACTGAAAAGCTGCGCCGGCGCCGATCCCCATGATGTATGGCCCCACCACATACTTAACTAATAAACCCTTACGGTTTCAATGCACACGAGGTGATGTATAGCTGTCTCGCTCTCGTACAACTAACAAAATACCAAAACTAGTTCAATTTGCAATTACTTTGTGTTTATTTTTGTATAAATGTAATTAAGAAGTCCCTATTATTTGCCAATTATTACCCAAATTACATAAATTATAATTGTGTACCAACAATGTTGTACCAGTTATGATGTACCCTTTCGCTTATTACCACAAACAAACGAAGTAGGTAATACGAAAATGCGCACAAGAATGTAGTAATTGGATATGTCGAACTATCTTATGTTTAACGTTGAAATTATTTTAATTATAGGTGCCTTCGCAAATTTAACCTTCACTTGTTTTTATTGCGCATAAAATTACAAACCAAAAAGAAATAACAATATAAATCGTGGCACATCTTTTTGATTCAACGTCCAAAGCAACAGAGGCCACAGCCGAATGCTTGTACAATTTTAAAGAACCTACTACGAGTAAAAAAACGACGTATCTATTAACGTTTTTTTTCAACTCGACCACTGCTCAGGATAGCAATCGTAAATTATAATTTATTAACCCATAAGACTTCGGAATTAAGATATCCATCTTTTTTGAATCAATAGCGGCATGTCTTTGAAAATGTTTTCAAAGGGCCACCTTTAGTTCAGTTCAGATTTTCGAATGTAACGGACGTTTTCATTCAATCAGTTTATTTTTAAAAGTATGTGATATTTGACCATTTATTATAGTGCAAAAGTTGTGTGAATTATAAAAATTCCAGTGACCGAAAGAGAATCAAGGCGGATTCGAAATTGTTACGGCGTACTGACGTGACCTACCACAGTAAGATTTGTGAGCGGTGATATATCAAAGCGTTGTGCTCTGAACATACGATGCGACACACGTCCTGCAGATTTACGCATTGAAATCCAACGATGTCTTGCGGATTAGTGCTCGTTGGACCTCTGAAAGTTATCAAAACATTAAAATTAATTTATCAATTGAATACCAGACAATATGTTACGGAAATATTTATTCCTATACACAATTATTAATTTAATACCTATATATTGTATTTTTAATTTTAAATCAATATGTATGTACGCATTTTAATATAGGGAATAATACTATGTACCTATATAAAAAATGGAACAATAAGTGTTCCACTATATTAAAAATACCTACTATGGTTATACTATGGTGACTATGTTAAACATTTAAAGAAAAAAATGTTTAATTACCTTTTGCTTGCGACTTTATTCGTGTATTAATAGCTTAATATATATAATTTACATACGTCGACGTATAAACTAAGTATATTACTGTAAAGTTTAATCAAAATCCGTTCAGCAGTTTTAGCGTGAAAAAGTAAAAAAACCTACAATCATGCATCCTCATAAACTTTTACATTAACAGTACTAGTATAAATTGCCTCGCCTTTTAGCTGCAATAAGTTCTTATACCAAGAAAGTTATTTATGTATAATTGTTGCTATTATAACCAATAAAAATGATTTAATATGTACAGTCCATAGTAATATCCTTTTACTTTCTCACACGCATCACGGGAGATGCGTTTGACTATCAACTCACGAATGTTGGAATCATTTGAGTACGCGCAGAATTTCAATGAGAATTTCCTCCTTCAATGCATTTGCGATACATTAAACATTATGCGGTCCGAAGTCATGTTTACAAAGGAAAATGGTTACACGGCCTGTGTGTTAAGAGGATCTTTGCGCTATTTATATTATGAAAATATTATAATCTGCACGAAGGTATTGTTAGTATAGTGGACAAATGTGGTATTTTAAAATGTATTGGTTACGTGACCTGACAATGAACGGTGTCGTTGATGTGACATATTGCTTAATTCTAATTGTGTTTTGCTTACAATGTCTAGTAATTTTAAGAGTTAAAGTCCTCTGTGTACAATATTAATGCGAGAGCACGGATCTGGCGCGCTACGAAAATATGTCTGCACAAACAAGTATGCCAAACAGTCTTTAACCGGCCCGTGTAATAAGTGGGAAAAGGAAAAGCTGCAACCAAATTTATTTATATGCAAAGTATTTAATGCACTTAAATTACTAAGAGTGCAAGGAACCACATAATAACGACACCATACCTACATAGTAATGATAACTATGTATTTCTATGTATTTACCTACCTAAAAAAAGTTTCTGAACTCATTGAAAACCAATGTCATTTAAGAAACACGTTATAATGAGATCATATAAAAAATTAATCAATGCAAAAGAAAAAACAACCATTTTTATTTTTAAATTCTCTATTAATATTCTTACTAGAATTCTTAAAAATAAATTAACATAGATTCTATAATTATAATCATTAAATATTATAAAACAAAGTCCTCCGCCGCGTCTGTCTGTCTGTCTCTTCGCGATAAACTCAAAAACTACTGCACCGATTTTCACGCTGTTTTCCCCAATGGATAGAGTGGTTCTCGAGGAAGGTTTTGGTATATAATTTGCATCAGTGCGAAGCCGGGAACAGGCTGCTAGTAAAATATATTTTACAAAAGAAGACTGCTGACTGAAAAGATAGCCTTTCGAACAACTATACTTTTTATGTAGACACTAGAAGTTAACTTATAGTCAGGCTAACCTGACTAAACCTTACTAATTAAAATGAAACTAACAACTGAACATTTGTATGGAATATCCAAGTCCAGATCACAATTAGGTATATGTTTAAAACATATATGTAATTAACCAAATTTTATTCGCTTGAAATTAAAACATCAAATTCATTAATGCTGTCCATATCTACTTACATTCTAGCTAAATAATTTATTACTTTATCTTAAGTGTATAAATTACAACCTAATTTAATTAATATTAATGAGTGCCCATTCTAGACATTTATGCAAGGCATTTAGGAGCTCGGGCACTTTTATAGTAAACATCATCGGATCGTTGATAGTTAATTTTGAAATGTAGGTTAATTAATACGCAATGAAGAATTAACTAAGTTCTATTTTGGGTAAAGAAAATAAAGATATCTACATATAGGTACATATAATGGAATCATAAACAAACCGTGTCTGTACATTAATTTAGAAAAAAAGAAGCAATTTGTGCACGTTGTACCTATTCATGTTACCAAGGTCAAAAAATAGTTTTTAGAATTTTTGTCTGTATGTTTGTGAACACTAATCTCAGAAACTTCTTAACAGGTTTGAATGCGGCTTTCACTGATATATTGATGATTAGCTGGATTAAACCATAAGATACTTTTTATCCTGAAAACATGTTAGGTTCCTGTAGGATTTAAAAAAAAAAACTAACTATAGCGCGTACGAAGTTGCAGGCACCAGTTAGTTTGAAATATATTTGCATCAAGTTTTATCAAGTGCCTAGAAATAAGAAACATATTTATTTCAAATCATACCGTAACCGTAAAGAAAGTAATAAAATCAAAATTCAGAAACTATTTTTAAGAGCAGGCTCCACGAATAAAATTCCTACGCTCGCTCCGCCCACGTCCCGCCACCCGAGAGTTACAAGTTGCTCGGCGGCTCTCTAGGATTTTTTTTAATATATCGCAAGATACAGCTTACGTAAGGTTGAATATTGCGTACATTATTTGAAGCATGATTTGGTATGCACTAGCTCGGAACTAAACAACGTAAGTCTCAAAATTGTTTTCGTTAATTATAGGAGTAAAAATAAACCTAAGTTTATTTTATTTTGACAATCACTGGTAAACAATGTTTCCTTGCTACGAGAAGTTTTTTGGCGATATAACTCAAGCCGTTTAGTAGAAAAATGTAATATTCTCCGGAAAAGGCGTCGATTTCGATAAAAAAATGTATCGAATGAAAATCACCTAATTATGTTTCTGACTTGATAATCTACAGATAAAGGTCTCAAAATATATATATGTAAATTCCACATTGATCAGATATGTGGTTGACTCAGCACATTTATTTAAAGTTCCCTTAGTTTCATAGAGCCTGGCCTTAAGTCTGATGGCACGAGACAAAACTCTTTCCGCTGAATCATAGCTGAATCTTTAACAATTACACAATATTTACATACAATGCATAATTACGTACCTAACAATAAGTATATAATAAATATGTAAACCTAAAGGACACGTGATTAGTTTTCTCGTGTCAACATAATAAACACCATTCTCCTGCGTTTATCACCCATTGACTAACATATCTAACAGACGCCATTCTAAGGAAATTGTCAAGACTGGTGCGTCTTTATTTCTCTTCGTTATAAATTGAAAGAGACACGCAGATTCCAAAACAACCTTTCAATTCGCAATACAAAATATAAAGCTCAGTGCACACCGTCGATCGGTTCGGTAGCACTGAATTAAGATAATGTTCACACCTGCCCGCCTGTGTATAAACGTCACATTGTGAGCGGAGCGCAGTTACTACTCACAGTTTACGACTTAGCCGCGGCGCACACTGGGTACCGCGCGGACCCAGTGCCCCTATCAAACTGTAAAAATTTCAAAAATACATAGTTCTGATCAAACATCCTAAACCAATTAATTGAAATATTTTTTAGCACTCCGTACCTATTTGCTGTTTATTTTTGATAGAATTAAGAAAATCACTCACATGAAAACTATTACTTACATATAACTAGCGTTTTTTTTTTGTTTTGTTCTAAAAAGATTTTAACTTTTGGATATCTACAACTTCATGAATATTTCATTGATTCATTATTTTATTATTTTATTAAGGATACAATTCATTCTCAGTAATATTCGATCTTAATGTTTTAAATAACTTACACGACAGTGAACAGATGTAATAAAATTTTCTCCTAAATATCCCAGTATAGCTACATAAGCAGTATGCCGAAATTTAGCCTACATAGTTTTAGGCGTGACGTTTGTTGGATAGATGAATATTAAATAGAACAACTAGTATTTGTTAACCAAGGCGGTCATTACCACTTTTCGGAAAAAAATCAAAACTGTTGGTAATGTTTCAGGAGAAATATGAGATTTTTTTTTAATGTTTCATTATTTGTACAAAAAATAAGTAAATGATTCATTTTAATACTTAGATATTATTGGAAAAATTTAACTAAATTATTAATTATAATATAAAGAACAATAAAAAACAATGCTAAAAATATAATATTTATTAAGGTGTTTAGTGTACGTTAACCTTTATAAGCGTCGCGAGGAAAGCTCACAGTCCCTTTTTATTGTGGTTATGTTTACAGTAAATTTTATGGGATCAGCTGTTTTATTATATTACTACACAAATTTAGGCTTTATTCGACTTTGGAAGTTTTATCGGTACCGTTTACTTAATTGTCACTTGATTGCTCCGCAACCGAAATGATTCAGTTTTATTTATTTAAGAAATCTGCATAAACAAAACATTAAGCTTAAAATGGACACTCATCTGGAGTCTCTTAAAGTAATTGATTAAGTTTCTAGTTTCTTTTTTAATAAAAAACAAAACATTGCATATGTCTTTGAAAGTTTCAACTTTTGAAAGAAGTGAAATTCGAATATTGACACTTCAATAATAACGAACATATAATAACAGTTATGTTTAATAACGACCATAAATAACCGATTATGTTAATCGTATTGTAAGTTGCATGTTAAAAGATATTTACCAAACTTGTTTCAAATTAAATATGAGAATACTAAATGTAGGATCTATATGTTTGTACTTTTAATGTAGCTTAACGTCGCTAGCAACTCGCACTATAAAAATATATATCTATACTAATATTATAAAGAGAAAATATGTTTATTTTTGTATTTTTGTTAGTAATGAATAAACTCACACAACTGGATTTATTTTAAAAATTAAGAGGAACCTTAATATTAATTTAATAACTCTTATTAATAACAGTTGTTCTTTTATTAAAGCTATGTAGTGAGGTATTTTACTTTGTTAGATTTAGTATTAATAACAATTTAAATATATTATAAGTGGTCTTGACTTTTTCTGATTTTGATTATTTTCTGAATTATATTATGCACACAATCCTAATTTTAGAGTTACTCATATATGTAACTGAATACTAATTGTACCTAAGTAGAGAGGAAGTTGCATCTAACCACTTGCGGTTGAATAATGCAAAGAAACTTATTGAGAATCGTGGTCAAAGACAATAAAGACATTTATCGGTCAGCCAGGTATATCTACTCTACTGCTATTGTCCCGTGTTGTTGAAAGGTCTTGCTTGTTTTATGGTCTTAAAAAATATTGCATAACTTTTATGACTATGGGTTCGCAGAGAATGGACTCCGCTTTTTAGAGATAGTAAGAATAAAATTTTTGGCTGGGTCTTTTTGAAATAGAGTAACGGTAAAATATTCGAACACTTATGATAATGTTAACAAAATAAGTACCTACAACGATTTTGCGTTCCTTTTGTAACAAGAGAAAAAAATTCAATACACTTGCTTCTGGATTGAAATTTTTAAGGTTCAGGACAAGTAAAATAAAATAATACTTAGATTTGTACATAAACCATTGGTAGCTTAACAATTCCTCTAACTTTTTTTTATTATAAAATAACAAAGCTAGTCCAAGTTCTTCAAGTTCTTTATATAAAAATGATTGGTCAAAATAAGTTATATTTTTATAACTTATTAAATATCAAACAATATCAACAAACACCTTATTAAATAACAAACAACTTATTAATATCAACAATAACAATATATCCGTATTTGGAATATTTTTTTATTATTATTTTCTTTTTTATTATTATTTTCTATTTATTGATGTAAATAAGAAATAAAAATATTTATGCAATAAATACCTGAGGCATAGTTGGGATAATACCTGTTCTTGCATAATTCTGAGATGAGAAAACATCTTCATTCTGTGTAGTCTTTTTAAATACCTTTTGTTGTTATGTACCTATCTACCTACTTTCTACAGATAGACAATAGACGCCTAACTATTACCTATGAAGGTGCCTATTACATATGAAACGTTGACCTTCATTTTTCTCGTTTAATCTCGTGTTCAGTAATCTCTCTATAGCATCAATTAATATCTTGTAATCACTAAACGAGTGTGATACACAGGCTGTATAAATTTCTAGCCGTCCGCTGCTCGTCGCCATTTCCGCTGCATTCCCTTACCGATATTTTCCTCTCTTTCTTTCATGGTGAACTGGGTTACTGAGTTAAATGTACATTTCACTAATTCTGTGTGATTACTTTTAATACTTTTTAGAGTTTTGAATTGTTAAAGTAAAATTCATAAAGCAAATTTTTATTATAACCGGTAGATTATTGGAAATTGTAAGTAAAGGAACATTAAAAAAAGTTCAAGTTAGAAGAGTAAGTGAGCAATGATCTAAATTTGACATAAATATAATAAATATCCCTACAATGAGACCCAATGAAGCGATATAAGTAGGTACTTTATTTATGTCTGTCTACCTTTAGATGAATTTCTTTTACTTTTCATTGGCTAGATTTATAGCTGCAGCAGATTATTTAGCAGAAATCTTTTAATGCAGTCATTATACTTGTACAATTAAAAAAGATGTACCTGTGTACATACTCAGGATACTCGGTAGTAGGTATTTATACCCATGTACTTAGATTAGATACATAGAACATAGTAAGTGCTGCAAGAAAGAAGTACTAAAAGACTAAAAAAAAGGAAAAAAAATCAGTCACAATCTGGCCGCCATTAAAAACTTGTGCTGGCTTCTAACTAGCCTTAAAGTTTAGCGAATCTTTCTACCTATATCTAGAGGTAGGTTATATATTAGACTCAGTGTTTTTTTTAGGATGTTAACAAAATTACTTCAATGTCAAGAAAATCTAAGTAAATTTGTAATATATACTACAATTGTACCGAAACCCATTTGTTCTATTTTAATTTTTACTAACATAAAAACACTAACCGACTTCTATCACTTAATTTTATTTCAAGAAAACACAAGAATTGATTTTCAGTAGCTTTACAATTACTATACAGTATAATATAGATATACTTATTAAGTAACTAGTATTACTTTTCTTTTATGCAAATGTACATTGTAATACGAAACACACATAAAATTACAATAAACGCATAAAATGTTTAATAAAAAGGGTATTTAAGTATGTGTGTGCCATAGTTCATATTAATAAATGGCGAGAAGCGGCGACAGGGAAGCCACTCACACGATGCCACCGGAAAGCATTAAGACGCTCTGTGGAACGCTTTACCTATTTTATAAAGATAATATAAAATTTAATTACCTAGTTTTTATTTGATGAATTACAGTTGAAACAACTAATATTATAAATGCGAAATTTTGTGAGGATGTATGTTACTCTTTCACGTAATAACAGCTTAACGGTTTTGGATGAAATGTAGCTCCTGATTGCTAGTAATTGCTAATGGTTATATATACAATTTTTTTTTTATGTTGAAAGTTGCCAGGTAGGAAGACGGCCCAATTGATTTTAATGTAGGTAAGTATATAACAACATTGATGGTA
The DNA here is from genome assembly GCA_936446665.2 of Synanthedon andrenaeformis. NCBI lineage: Eukaryota > Metazoa > Arthropoda > Insecta > Lepidoptera > Sesiidae > Synanthedon > Synanthedon andrenaeformis. Next base: position 8,307,985 of record OW387785.2, read on the forward strand.
CCGTCAGTCTGTAGATGTTTAGATATCATTTAAATCACCAAATTATTGCAAATAATTGTATCAGCACAAGTCTACCTGGTATTTAAAATTATACAATATCTTGTGAACTTACAAAACTTACTAGTAATTTTGCGTATTTTAATTGTAGATTCAAATTCCAAGTGAACTATCGTTGATCAAAGTTTCTATGGCAAACGGAACAGTGTCCTTGAAACGTAGCTAATGCCCGTGGTAAAGTTGAATGCTATCATGACGTAATAAAACAATCTAATTTGGACTTTATTACCTATTTCGTAAGGTACCATCCACTATTATTAAACTTCTTATAGCTTTTTTTCTACAGAATTTGAGAGTTTTGAAGACAAATCTGAGGAATAAAAAATATCTAAGGCAAGATGAAAATCCCCATATACATAAAAAAATAGAAATATGCATATTTAATAATCATAATTATGCATAATTATTAAAAATTGGAGAGAGTCATTCACGAATCAGTCGTTAGCTTCGTTAGGATTATTGAATCCGCGGCAGGCACTGCACGTAATAAATCCCGAGTCGCGTCTTCCCATTGTTCCGGCCGAAGTCAAAGATCAGCAATTTGCCATTGTGATGCCGGAGGCGGTATTTACCTTTAACCGATTTTAAAAATTACTATACACAACTTTCACGAATTTTTTAACTCACTGTGCTAGTTGTTTCACTGCCGTAGGTATCATTTTGAATTATGTAGGGAAGTATTTAATCGAAATTGTTTGAGATATATTAGCTATTATCTACATATATATTCAGCTCCCTACTCTATCGTAATTATAGCGATAATATTATTATAAATTCTTAAATATTGTTTGAAAGTACGACTCAATAATGAAACAATTACAATGGATGTATAGACACTGTTATAAGTACCTATATTCTAAACATTTTTAATGTTTAAGTTATTTAAGTTAATTTTTAGTGTAAATGATGTGGATGGATGGGCACCCTCCTGGCAGCTAGTATTATTTTAAATTAAAAGGAGGCTCCATCAACAAAAACCTACTTACCTATCTTCAATTTGTATAAGAAAGTTAAAAAAAAAATTACTCAATATCACAGGGCGAAAATAACTCCCTGTTACGTTTACAAAATTTCCTAAAATGTTGAACCGATTTGGATAAAATATGATATGGTGATTATTGAAAAAAATTATAAGTTGATTATTTTTTGACATTTTTATTGAAATTTCATATAGGTATTTATATATTATAAAAATTTAAACGTTCAACAGATTTGGTATGAAACTGACATAGACTGAAAATGTCCTAGATATTCCAGGATAAAAATTTAGTTATAATCTTGATTAAACAAAGCTCGAGTGGAGCCCAGATGTATTATAGATGAAATATTATTATAGATATTAATTAGCAGATACATTACACGCCATTAAAAAATAACACTATGTACAGATGTGGTTAAATACGTAAGATACTTGTACAATTATCTATAATCTACTCCGCATAATATTTACCTCAAAGCATTTACTTAGATTGCAACACAACAAATAATAAATCACTGTTTCACCTAACCAAGTACATTCTAATATAGAATAATATACAGAACATATATTTTTTTATGCATTTTAAATTGTAACATCAGATAATCGACTTTAGACTAAGCTATTTATTGGACTAGTCTAAGGTATGTTGGGCGTTGTAAATGCGCAAAGGACAGGGTTTAACCATATGTACCCTAAAGGCAAATTCCGTTAACATGCAGATTGATTGCGGCATAGGTTGATATAGACCTGAATAACCTTGTTGACTTTATTGATATTCAAACGTTTGAAACCTTCACATTAGTTACACAATATGATTTAAATGTACATTTGAACAAACATTACATTAGTAATTAATATAACCTAATAGGTGTGAGGTAGGTGTAGATCATTTTTGTTCTCTAAATTGTTGATTAGTTTGAATAAGTAGATCTATTATAAAACTATTAAAGATTTATTTATCTATTAAAAATAGCGTAGGTAATATTGAACTCGTATGCGTATAACTCAGCGAACTTGAATAAGATATACCTATTAGTTTGATGGAATAATTTCATTTAAAAATTATGCTCAACGAAATTTAATGAATACCTACTTACTTTATAAAAAAAAATGAATGAAATTTGAATTCAAGCTTAAATATGAAATTTAATATAAGCTTAAAATTAATAATATATTTAAAGTAAATTATATATAAAATTTAGGTTTTTTAAAAATTACTTCAATTATTTTATTTTTGAATCTATGAAATGCAAAACTCTTTATTACCGTAATTTTTATTTCCAATTGAAATTCAAAAATTTAGATAAATTTCATTAAACGGTTGCTTTATTACTTTACTCTGTGTAAATCAAATGATTCATAAGGATTTCTAAATTGAGTATGTAAATGCGTGTTGTATATTGATTTACGAGCTTTTGATTACTTAGCAACTGAATTGTACAAACGTCTATTTATTGTGAAATAGGTATTATTAATTTACACAAGAGCATTCGTATACTCTATGCACTTTACACAATTGAGATAATCATTAAAAATTCTGACAAGATCAATACTTATCTTGATATTTATAGTAGGTACTCTGCATTCTGCAGTCATAAATAAATTGCCAGCCCTTCTGACGGTAGTAAACACAATCTTACATAGAACCACGAAATGACAATTATGTGCTTTAGTTTCACTGCTTGAGTGTTATTTTTATTATTTATTTTACACTCAATTGTTATAAAAGAGTAAAAAGGTTAAAAATACATGGTAAATACACGCTATGGTGGTTGGTAAATTTAGCATATTGTAGAATATATCTAAACTTTTATAATAAAATAAACTTAAAAATTAAATTAAAATGTTAGCAAAGTTAGCATTATATCTTGTTGTAAAAAAGTTATTACGTATATCGTAGTTTGTATTACGTGAATTACGAATGATATCACTCTCCCAACCAACGTACGAGTCATTAAAGCTATAAAGCAGTTCAGCGTGCCCGCTGAATTATCGACCGACCAAAATTGTATACAAGTTCAAGGACCCAATAAAAAAACGTCTGCCCACGTGCTTCTTTCTAACGAATTACTACTAGATAATACTTATTGTGCCATGAAATCGCCTTCTTGTATAATAGATTCATACATAGATTTTAGTGTATTATATATTTTAGTTAACTCTGCTACGCTTTGCTGCGGAGTGCGCTTGGAGCGCCGCCCGCCTTTTTGACAAAGACCGTGATAACTCGACAAATATTAAAAAAAATATCATGAATTATACACATAAATTATATTCAGAAATTCCTCTTTCCATCTATATAATCAGGAACTAAATCCGTTAACAAATTTCCGAGATTAGCGCATGCATAACTAAAGACAGACAGAGAAAAAGGAGGACTTTTAATAGTACTTACATCAAATCTCCGAAATTATTCGTTGTCACCGGTCACGCTTTGCTTGTAAAGTATCACAGAAACAGTTTTTTTTGTGTAGCCGTCAAAATGGAGTAACAATAGTGACTGGAAGTGGTGTATTCATTTATCTTCATAAGTGGCATGTATTTACATATTTTTTTAAACTAACAACGTCATATTTTCAGACTATTTTATGTTGACTATTGTTATTAAATTTTTTCCCGCATTAGATATGACTACAATACTAGCATAAACTATTTTGTAAATACAACCTTATATCAAGTTAAGACACGCTTATTTATATTCTTTTTATGACTACTTAAAATTGAAAAAATATTTGTACAATATGTATTAAAGTGTACATATTGTACAAATACAATGTCTACTACACATTTACTATAAACGGAAATATTACTCTGAATTTTAACCAGTTAATTTAAAGTAAGTATGGATAGCTTTTAAAATTTGCTCAAAGAGTTTATACATTTTCAAGCGAGCGAATTCGCAAGCAAAAGTCAGTACCAAATAATGTAAGATACAAATTCAAATCCAAGGCACATGTTTTTAATATAAGTATTTGTACTATTATCTATTATGTGATATAAGTGATTTTTGTATTTGTTTTTACCTTAGGCTTGTACTAATTAAGTAATGACATGAGTAAATGAGTAAGTACTTAGATGCAGAATAAAAGAAATTCATTTTTATCGTTATTTAAATTTGTGTATGAATGAAACTATTTTTAAATGTGTCACAGTCTAGTCTAGATTTTAAAATGAAATACACAATACCTAAATGGTAAAATGTAACAGTTGGTGAGTTTCCCACGATTCGGGCACAACGCGACATTTTCACGTCTAACGTATACTTGTTATAAATAATGAACTCTAAAGTCTGTGGTGTCTGCAGTTTTTGTTATTGTTAAACCAAGTTTAGATAAGCAACTGACGTTATTGTTACAGTATACTTTGTACAACAGTTATTTGAAATAAATCAGTGTTCTTCTTTGCGTTTTATTTTCACCATTACGCTTACTTTGGGTGGAATAAAGGCTTCTCTAAATAGCCGCGAATTATATTATATTCTGTATTTTGTATAGGAGTGTAGTATCGAACGATATTTGACATTGAAGATCACATAATAGTGTGTGATCGTGTCACAGTGTTTGTAACCAAACTCCTTTGAAACAGCTGGACCGATTTTTATGAATTTTTTTCGTGTATATTCGGTAGGTCTGAGAATAGATCCTAAACTATATTTTATATCCCTAAGTGGCCCACCCCATTTTTTTTTTTTTGGTAAAACAAAAACAACGTTTGCCGGATCAGCTAGTATGTTTACAAAATCGTGAAGGGTTAGTCAAACTAGTTCTTCAATTTGTTCTGCGATAGAACAAGTCAAAATATCGCAATTAATACCTACTGACAATCAACTCTACGATATGTATCTATTAAGTATAACGTCAAACTATTACTATATATGGGTTATTTCTTTATTAGTATTTATTTTTTACTTTAAAATATAAATTACGAAAACATGGCGAAACGTGTTGCTCATAAAAAATTATAGTTATATTGATTTTGAAATCAAAGTAACGACTATTTCTTTTATGTAAACGTAAATAGAAATTTTAGTTTTGTTTACTTCTAACCCAGCAAGTGAACACTGGCCTTTACTGTACTAGAACGGGTAATAGTGAATGTTTATTACACTTCATATTACCTAATTTTATGTGAGTTTTGATATACAGTTCTCTAGGCACGATATTTATGTCTTTATAACAACATTGCGTGCGTACGAACCATATAGATCTATACGTTTCATTTAACGCCACACAGTTTACCTTTTAATCATATATCAATTGCAATTACTTTGTACAATTTGCCATTTTTAAAGCTTTCAATTAACTAAATATAAACGTTCATAACAAACGGCTTACCGGAGCCAACATTTTTTCAAAATAAAAGGTATTCTACGTATATGTTAAGCCAGGTAATAAACTATCTGTGTACTAAATTTCATCCAAATCCGTTTAGCCATTTCTGAGATTAGCGTATACAGACAAACAAACAAAAATTCTAAAGACCAATTTTACAACGTGTATGTCTTGGCTCATTTACTATTTTAGGTGTAAAATTTCTTCGATAAATTTGTTAAGTTTGCTAATTATATTAATAATTACCAGTTGTTTTAATATAAATAAATAAATATTGGATTATTTTTGTGACTTAATCTTAAATAACAACTTCTACACATACATGTATTCAAGTAAATTTCACTTACTTTGAAGTAAAGATAATTTTCTACTGCTTCAGAAATAAATTTGAATTGGACGTTACAAAGTCAACCTTATTATTATGATAATAAGGTACGCGATATTACATTAGCTCAAGGCTGAAATGTTGTTCTTTTAGCAGGAGCCTAGTGTGGATAGGATACGTTAGTGAATGCTTATGTGGATGTAAGATGTAAGCGTTCCACATGGCGTGCATCACGACAATATCCCGTAGCCTGTGATCTAGGGAGGCGCAGAACAATTTGCTAACCACCTCACCCGGATCGCTTGATAAAGGGTTATTTGTATGAATTATTATATATTGTAACCCTTAAGTGCTTCTATCTTTCTCGAATATTCCATTTTCCGTATGTCGTGATAATGCGCATCTATCATTACACTGTATTAGAAATGATGTTTCATATAATTTTATTAGCACTCAAATTCAGTAGAAATGCGAATTTGAAAATCGGTCATTATTTATTACTTTGTCGGTGAAGTTATGGTCGGTTAATTGATGATAATACGATAATAGAAAATATTATTTAGATCTTTTTAATTTCTTATACCTATATCTTTTTCTAAAACGAAATTTTAGACTACACTTTAATTAGGGGTCACACTTGTATTTTAGATGTTCCTATAAAAATAGGAATGGGTAACACAATTAGGTTTACTAAGATTAAATCAAATAATCTTTTTGAATTTTTAAAATCGGTCCAGTAGTTATTGAGTTTATTCATTACAAACATACAAATCTTCTTTCTTTATAATTTTTGTATAGATATAGATAGTACTTACTATCTAGATATTAAAAATACGACCATGCAGATATAACTTTAGACAAGAACCATGTGGGCTGTGGAAACATTAATTCACACTAACCCACAATAATAATACTTGATCGATCTATAATTGTTGTGGCATTTCCCGAGCAATATGTTGATTTATTGACTGCCACTAATTGTACCTTACACGTAGCACATGTAAACCAGAATGGGTAAGTTTTATATTTTTTCAGTGCAACCAACGATCACGTGTCTATACTTAATTTAATTACTCTTCTTTCAACTCTTATATTATTTATTATACTATACATAATCTAAACACAATGTTAACTAGTCAGTTTAATGTTAACGTAACTGTAAAAGTATCTGTTAATTTTTTTTTACCAATTTAAAATTTTTTATGACAATTTTATAAAGTATTTGAAAGTATTTGAAGTATTGAAAGTATCCAGTTTTTTTTCGAGTATGTACAAAAAATATGTACAAAATGTCAGACGAAATATGTACAATATCGATTACTTTTTTTAATGAACTATTAGATTTAATATAATATTATGGGTAATAAATGGATTACTAGATATCCATTTATCGACGATTCTATTTTTTTTCGAACTTATCGATAAATTAGAATTATTATAAATTATTAAACTCGACTGTACACATAGTCGTCATGGTAAGTAAGTAGGTGGGTAGATACTTACCTATTCCTTGGTTATGTAAAACAGCAGATGAACAGAGTTTCTGAATCGATTACGTAATTATGAAATAAATTAAAATACCAGTCAATAAAACTAAGTTACTCGCAATGTATTTTCTGTAGTTTTTTATTAAATTACCTACTTATACAGTAATTAGTCGAACTGTAATGTCGTCTAATTACTACGCAAAAGGTACGTATAATAACATATTTGACATCGTAATAGGTGTCACAGAACCCGTTTCACTAATTAACTAAACTCAAACTACGTCTGATTTTCATGTCAGTAAACAACCTATCAAGGCTGTGAAAATCGACAATCTCTTTCTGTCATATTTATTTCTTTTTTATGCTCTGGTTACTTGTTCATCATAATAAATATTATATAATATCAAATTTTATAGTATATTAATAATTCGATTGCTATAGATATGTATTAGGTATACTAGCGACCAGTCCTCGGCATCGCACGGATGTAATTTGTTTCTACACAAAAATCTTTCTCATTTACCGCTCCATTACAAAATCCTTACATTATCCTTGTCCATTACATTATCCCCGGTTACATTTGACCATGTTGATGCAATACGATTGCTTAAAGATATACTGCTCATCCAGCATGAATTGCGAAATATTAAGGATACATACGCGTCAAAACTGCAAAATTAGAAGAATTGCAGAAAGATTTGAATAACATAAGAAATGAAACCACTATAAATACGATTAATTATGAGGGAAATTAATGTATGTCGAAAACGGGGACTGGACTGGCGCACTGGTAGATATAGCTATTGTTACGATAGCGGGCCGTTAGGCCTACCACACACTGCTAAAAGATCGGTATATGGTAATGGGATCCGGCAATCATCCGGAAACATATCAACAAATGAAAATGTTCTTATTGCGTCGGGAGAATATACCGCGCATTTTACCCCTATTGCTCCCTCACAGTTAACGCCATTGATACTGTCGATAGAAAAAAGGATAGATAATCGAAGAGATGACCATACTGAATATAATGACACCCATCGTACGGCGATATGTACACCCGCGCACAATAAAAAAGCGGAAGTTAAAGCGAATATATTTCAAGAAACTAGTACCAATAGTTACAATAATAATATTAATGACGGATGGACTGTTGTGACAAACAAGAAAATGCCAAGGAATAAATTTAGTTGTGCAAAGGGTAAAGCGGTCACTGAACTATGCAGTAATTTTAAAGCAGCTGATATCAGTATTACTCTTTTTATAAATAATGTAGATAAAAAGACTTTCGAGCCTGACATAATAAATTGCACAAAAAACCGAAATAACGGTGACCTTAAAGAAAATTAATATGAAAAAGGAAAGGAACTATAACATAAAATTTTTGTAGCACAACATAAGTTATCATTGTTCTTAAATGATGAACTGTGGCCGGAAGGAGTGTCCTTTCGTAAATTTATCTACTTTCGAAATAATGATAATGTATCAAGTGACAAATAATATATAAAACAAATACGATACAACCTTTGCTAGTTTTTAACTGCAGATTTATCAGCCGTTCTGTGGACTGTGTCAAAGCACTGTTTTTAACTTCAGATCTGTCACCCATTCTGTGGACTGTGTTGAAGCACTATGTCAATCAGATGATATTATTTACTATATATATATTAGGAAACCTGGCTGCTGCCTCATGGTATTCCACTTTAAGAATACTGTAATAATAAACTAAAGCAAATTGATTTTCCTTCATAGTTTATAAAATGTAGTGATAAATTATGTAGTAATGTAGAACATAAACAGATAATAGATAACATGTATAATAATATTGTGAATATATAAAGTGAAGCATCAATAAACAGTTGTAATAAACAAATTAAGGATAAAGGAAATGGGTTGGAATAAACATGTAAGGGATGCTCACAGGGATGCTCGACTGGCGTTCGGGTACTAGGTTCAAGCTGGTAAACCACCCTCAGGTCCTTTTTTTTTAAATATGTATGAAAGTAGAACATTATTTAAATCTAAACTTAAGTGGTGCTAAAACAATAAGGAACAAATAGAAATGGATATGATTGCTTCTTATCATTACTCCAAAAAATTTAAAAAAATTTGGATGGAGACTAATAGTTTAAGCCACAGGTCGGGCATTCCTCTGAGTGTGGAGGGGGTGAGTGGGCCGACCCAGATTGCTGAGCTTTTCAAAGATAGTTTTAAGACTGACCCTCCGCTTGAACCGGTATCAGCGCCTTATACTTATGGTGTTGGTTTAACAGTTACCGCATACTCTAATTCAAATTGAAAATTCAAATTCATTTATTTTCAGGATTCAGACACATATTTTACATTTTTATACCTTAGATATTAATATTTATCTAAACAGTTCCTAATTGAATAAAATAAAAGCAAATTTTTATTTTTTATCTACTATACCTATATACTAACAGTTATAAGATATAATACAAGATGAAAGAAATGAAAAAATAATAATAAGTAAATGCCTACAAACATTGGGTGGTTTAGAAGTTAGCAGTGAAATAGACAGAAATTATTAGCGTTTTTATTTTATAATATGTATATATTTTAATTGACCATTATAGACTTTAGGCGGTGTGCCATTTAGCCGATAGCCTTTCTATCACTCAATAACATTAAAATTATGTAGGTAAGTATCTAACTAGCTGATATTAGGAATTAGGGAGGTACATAATAAGATGAATGTATTGGTTTTTTCTACTTCATTAGTAAACATAGGCAGTAATAATTGATTGGTGCCGTTGTTTGCTCCTTGGCTCCGACCTTGCCACCGCAATAAATCCAACAGTTGTGACATGCAAATCTCTAACTGCATATGATTTATATTGTTGCCAACCGAATAAACGTTATCCACCAATCGTGCCAGACAACACTGGATAAGTCAATACTTGCTTTCGTAATAGATTTGCTGTTTTTGATAATGCAACAGCATTAGTTATTTCACATTTACTTCGAGACACGATTTGCTCCTGTCAAGTATATTCATAATTTGAAAGGAAAAGGAAAACTATGCTAGAAACTCCTTATAATGAAAAAAATTATGAAATTAAATAATTTTTGGAGTAGGTAGGTACTACGACACGCCCTAATTTAGGGCCGAGTGTAGATGGCGTATAAATATTTGTTAGAAAATTCACTTTGGGCCATTTAGGGAAAAGTCTGAACTCATTTTAGGGACTAAACTTATGAAAGCTCGGCTTTGTAGAAAATTCAAGAAAGTACTTGAATGTTTATTACATTACATTCATAGGTATATAATTTTCATAAAAAATTGCATTCAGGTATGTATGCGTGCTACAATTAGTTTCCCTGTTGAATATTTTGTTGCGTTGTACAAACTGCAAAGCTCAGCGGGCGATCGTGCTCAGGCGCCGCGTTACAAGCAACGTTCCCGCATCGGCCCCGAAGCGACGAGCCTGCCAATCTACAAATAACGAGAACTCACAGGCTGCTATTATAATTTAATTGATTCATATTTTCTTCAATGGATAAAGAATACGTTTTATAGATTCCGGTGTTTATTATACGAAAGCGGATGATAACTATATAGGTATTCAGATGAAACCAGAATCAAGTGTCTCTTGCGAGCGATTCGATCATTACGGCCCATTAGAATACTTATACCTATCATGGTGGCCATTACAGAGCAACGAATCATCACGCCGACCCTTTCTCGAGACGGTATGGTCAACGCTTTTTATACAAATCCAGCGTGACAGGGGCGTTAACAGCACACGCTAGGCTTATGCACTGTTTAGGTTTTGTGTTTCAAGAAAAAATTAAAAATTAAATTAAAAAATCCATTTAATCACTTACTTGTGATACGATACCTACTTTAGAATTTTTCTTATTCAGGTTTTTACGTTGATTTTTACACCAAAGCATAATGAGAAATGCGTCATTATGCTGCAACAGTTGTAAAATTTTGTGGAATTTCTTTCGGATATCGGCATGAGTCATCAACACGCAATTTAGCAGTGTATGTTGACGTAGAATAGGGCTCCCATAGCGGAATATAGGTGAGGGTGCAAAATATAGAGCATTCATCAATACAACGAGCGCAAAGCGAGTAGTTTATTCGCATTAAATCATACCAACCATAAATCTTTTGAACCCGTTCTACAGCTTATCAAAACAATACGCAGACACACTTCGACATGCGTATCGAAAAATGTCTTCTTTGCATTCGCAAACCAACAATTTTTAACTTAATGTGTTAAGCACAAGGTCTCATTTACATTGGTCACTGTAGCTCAATTGATGCACTTGGGAAATGAACAGGGATCATTTCAAAATTAAGCCTCAAGAGTATGATAAATTTTCATAAATCAGTTGTTATTTATTGAAGTATAGACTTTAAGGTGTTGCCAATCGGTTTATTTTAGTTTTAAGAGATTTGGTGCTATAAGTCACTTTCTAAACTGAGACTATGCGAAATAATCGGTCTCTCATCTCTCTTATGATATTTTGCAACAAAGTGTAGGAGATGCAAAAATAAAAGTTAAATGTTGTTATTATAGATGTTGCCGGAGATTACATATTAAAGAGTATTCAGTGTTAATGTGGTTGAAGGCATTTATGTAAGGAGTGGGATTATGATGGAATAAGCCTACAATTAAGACTATTTATAATATCTTTTACTTACCTACAGAATATAATGTGTATAAAATAACACTAATGTGAAAAAAATTGAAATAATGATGAATAATTAATACCTAACTTCGAAGTCATTATAACCATTTAATTTTATAATGAATTATAAATTTTTCTAATTCTTAAATTTCATCAAATCATAATCATAATTTAATGGATTTTTATTTAACATTTATACAAATCACTATCTTTCGTTGTCGTTTTATGACATTATCATCATCTCAGCCTTATGTCCACTGCTAGACACAGGCCTCTTCCATAAGGGTTATATTAGGGTTTTATAAAATTACATACCTCACTTAGATCTGTTTTTAATTGCTATAATTAAAATCTTTTTTAACTGCTACAAAACACTTGTTAATATATATGTAGTTAAAAATATTCTTCAAATGTGTAAACCAATGAAGGGAAAATTATAGGTCCTGGATGAAATTTCAGAGGTCACGGTCAGATTAGACCTACCTACCTACCTACCTACCTACCTACTATCGTGAGATTGTGTGCATTAAGGTTTGTATCTATTTAACAATATTATTTAAATCTAAATATTATTAAAAAAAATAGTTTCTACATTTTTTTGTAGGTACTTAATATATTGTACGTCATATGGACAGTTATAGACGATTAAAAACCCACATAATATAAGTATATTGTATAGATTCAGCCATGTGTGGACAAGTCTGTCCTCTGTCTTCATTCCCTCTGTTGAGATTACTAACAAGCACAGCCATTCGCTTTTGATAAGTATACTACCAGTTATTAATTGAAGATACCAAACCTTACATCCATTTTAATGCTACTGATATCTATATATAAATCCATAAATTAATGTTCTCTCAATGAAAGTACAAAATGTATATTTAATAATATTATTCATAAAAATTACGCCGCATTACGTATTTGCCATAGGTGATAAGAGATAGGCGGTGTGGTGTTTTCACACAATTAACTTTCAATAAATAACGATATAAAATGAGTTACAATGAGTCGACGCCCCGCGCGGCGCGTTCCCGGCGCGGGCGCATGATCGCGGTGAGCCATCGGACCCACCGCTTCGATACTTGAGCCTTTTGACATGTTCAACATTGGAAAATAAAAGAATTGAGCTATATTGTAAAGGAATTATAATTAAAGGGTCCACAGTTTACAACTCGTGTGTAGACATGCATTCCTATTGTCGAAATTCTTATCGTTGGATATACATATATGACCTTAAGTAAAAAAACATTTTGTATAACTAGATAGAAATTTGGTAGCTTTTCTAATCTCTTTTATCATTCTGCTTACCTTGCTGGGTAGTAAGAATGTTCTAGCCAATAAATACATTTTATCTGTGACATTCTTTTGTTCTATGATGTTATTTTGATTTAAACACCCTATTTATTTTTGTGTTATCAGTAGGTACGTCAACTTAATTTCGTAAAATACACAATTTGAAAATATTGAAAATATCCAATTTTCATTGCTTCGTTTGCATTTTTAATACAAATATTATGTATATATTACATAATATAAAATTTGATCTAACTGCAGGAATTAAATTCGTAATGCTTTAAGCATACGAGCTTAAATGTAATCTAACTACTGGCATCTTTTCAATGAATTTAATTTTTATTTGCATTTTTTATATTGCTACAATAAATGAACTGTGTTGTGACGTAACATTTAACACAAGATTCATTTGAACACTAACGATAATTATGTGACAATAAATAGTTATGATTACAGTTAGCACGTAAAAAGTTTAATCATAAAATTCACACGCTAATTGAATTCAAATTAATAAATGGTAGGCCGTATCATCGCATGTTACCATAAATACATAATATGCAACGTCGGTGCATGCACGCTTCATATCTGTAACGTGAAAGATTGTTATCTACGTAATTGTGCAAAATATTGCTGTCCGTCCGTCTGTCTGCTTGCGTGGAGATATTACTGATAGCTGCCCTTTATTGTAAAGGTTTTCTTTGTCTGTTTTTTTTTCTTTCACCAACGAAATACAGCTTTAATAAGTACTTTAAGGTCGGTATGTAGAAATTACGAAGTAAGTAAGTTAAAAGGCTCTGAATTATTCATGATTGGTAAATTAACTGCCCAATATGTTAAATGGTTTTCAATCGACGTAATATGTAAAGTTAAGGTACCTACAGTAACAATTGCCTAAAACAGCAAATAATTGAGTAGGTATTCATTTCATTTATATACATTTTGTAAGTGAGGCGATGAATCAATTTGCTGCAGGTAATTTGATTGTAATTTAGATAAAGATCTTTATAAGTATTAAAAAACTCAAGTATAGTCGGACACATTATACCCGTGTTTTTATTTAATAAACTAATTAATAATACAAAAACTTTAATTATAATAGGTACTCATCCTATAGTAACTAATATATAAAATTTTAATCTAAATACATTTTTTAATTAATACACAGTAGGAAAAGATTTTAAAACTTATAAAACTGATTTGTAAAGAATTCAAAGTAAAATCAAAATTATTTTTAGATCCTTTATGAAGTAAAATATATATGCCAACCTGAAATTTGTAATGCAAGTATTTTGTAATTTTGTATGAATGAATTTGTGCCTAATACGAAAGAGAATAAACAGTACAGAAGTATTTATAAAATTAAAATTACCTATCTGTGCAATTTTAATCATTTGTTTTTCTAGTTTTTTATATTATAATATAATATTATAATTACATTATAATATTTGGAGGATATACATAAATATTTAGCTAAAAATAGTTTACATTATGCTACTTTGAAAATTATAAGCATTGATAAGATTCGTGGGTTACTGTGATTGTATGTTTTGAAAGTCCATATTTTAATATTTTCCTATGATTTCAAGAGTATATAAATGTTAGAATATGTGTTCAAGGAGCACAAGGTGTAGTTGTGTAACAACTTTGTAAAACGTCGCCGCGAGGCAACCAAACTTAAATTATGAACCTATTGTCAGTTCGTAAATCGCTCGGTAGTGTTTACCGACAAATTTATATATGTATAATTAAATGCAAAACAATCTTAAGTATTCTGACGAAAAGGAAGACAATAATAGTACACTTAACCTTAGTTGGTATGTACCACACTTAAAACCAGTTTCGTTTTGGAGCGTCCGCAAAAAAGTCCGAACAAATTTACAATTCAACAAGTTTTGTGGTATTATTAAAAAATCATTCAATTTTTTAAGAAATTAAAAAACAAAATGTTCGTCCTTTACGGATTTATGCTGAACTATCTTGCTTGCGCTATGCCCAAGAAGTTTAAAGCTTGTACCATTAGAAGTTATGTAGCTTTAAAGCACATAATGTAAAATTTTAATAGTAGAATCGAAAACATTTGTTTTAGGAATTGAATTAAACAAACTACGAAATCAATTAAATCACCGAATAAGAGAGGGAAGTAAACTACAATCATTAAGCCTAAAAATGTAATTATTATTTTTATTCGTGAAATATCACAAATAAAAATGTGCTAGTTTTCTTGTATGCTGGTAGAAAATATTTTTAGTTATGGAAATTAAAAGAAAAAAACATAAAATAGCTCTTTACTTTCTTATTTATTAGAATATTTTAGTGGCCAATATTTCAAGTAGATTTTAAACCTAGATGCATATTCCCGATTTTGTAACTGCTTGTAATTCTAATATTGCAAATATATTGTTAATTATATGTCTATACCTACTAGTTCAAACAAGTATACCTAACATTATTTGATCAGATATCAGATCATTATTTGATTTTTGGGTACCGGACTATCTTTATTAGTAAAGGAACCATACTTACTTACAATAAATTAACAATCTTATTTATATTAAAAATATCACAAGCTAAAACATATTCACTCTTTATGTACAATCAATAGTTAAAAGGTTGACATCAAAAAAGCTTTGTGGAAAATTATTTACATGCTAACAATAAATGTGGGACAACCTACTTTAAAAAAATATTAAGCAAGAAATTTATATTGTGTAAAAAATGTAGTACACTAAATTGTAGGTCACTGTTTTGCCGACACTACAAATATTCAACGTCTACGAACTCCCTCCAAGATGATGTTATTTAAGATGAGATCAATTTTATTGAGATTTATTCCGTGAACATGTTTTGTATCGAATTTATTCTTTGTCTGTAAATCAACGATTTTGGAATTAGGTATGAATTAGGCCTTTGATTAATGATAACTTGTTGGGTTATTAATTTTAAATTTGTTAAATAATTTACATTTTATATTTAGGTCCCACTTCTGGACATAGGTCGCCACTCTGTTAGAGTTAGAGGTACTTGATATAATTCAATCACACTTGCCGTTTGTGGATCGCCAGGATTTCATATAGCATATACCTTATTCAAAAATAGTTGATCTTTTAGAACACGCAGATTTTCCAGTCTTCCGTCACGGTTAGAACAAGTAATAATTATTTCCAATCGACACATCAAATCAAAAAATATTTAAAAAAATTAGACTCGGCTGGGATTCGATCCCGTGTTTGTCGTTTTCCTAGCTCACGCGTGAGCAACGGTGGCTTTTAAACTACTAGATTAACGAAGATTACAAACATGAATTAGATTCCATAACACGTCAGTTTAAGCGTTAATATTACGCGGAATAAACATTTAATTAAATAATTATCTGAAAGTATGAATACCCTTAAATGTGAAGTATAAATTTAGTGTAAAAAGTGTAAGTTCAATGGAGACTTTTATCGCTGAATTAATAGAATAGCAGTTAACAGTGAAGTTTTAAGTAAATCGAGGATTGTGATGGTTCGTTGGCCATACGTTGGCACCACTTATAATTTATATAGAGAAAAAAGGTAAAATACGACATAAGAACGTCTTCTAATGAGACCACCGACGCGTGGCCCGCCGGGCGTATAATGCGCGTGAAACCGTACATCATAACAAGACTTGCGTCCGGCCAACTTACACACTCTTCGCTCCTCATGCTTTTTGTAGATCTTGGAAAATATTGATTTTAATCCTTACATAATAAACAGAGAGAATCTATTTACCTACATTTAAAATTGATTTAAGCGGATGTAGGAATCTAATTCCTTCAAATATTTAATTATAATGTATTTGTGTATCTACGGTGTTATGATAATATACGATCCATGGTAAATGCTTAATTAATGCTGGTCAAATACCCAAACATATCATATAAAAGTATAGGAGTCTCTTAAACACAATTGTAATTGTATAGGTAATTGTTTAATCATTTAAATAAGATATAAGTCTATTACGCATTAAATGTATTGGCAATTTGCATAATAATTAATCTTTGCCTATCTACTTTAAAAATTTAATGCCTCATTTACTATTTCATTAAAACAATTAGAAATTATTCAGTATTCGTAAATTATATAAAATGATAATACATTGTAATATACTATTACATAATATCTTAATTGTTGTGAAAACGGTTACTTAAACTAGGTAGTCTAATAAGAAATTTCCTACTCAACCTAGTGCCCGAACTTTACTAATAAGAAGCTTGAACGAGCGAGCGGTACGAAACGCTTTTCTCGTCTCTTTCCCGCGCAGTCCTTAAATGCTTAAAAAGCTCCATAGATGGCAGTAAAATCCTGGCAATGACTTGAACGGCCACTAGTGTCGCCATCTAGTGTCGAGTAACCGAACTTTTATAGCACGCTTATTGAAGAGAGCTCTTCGGCAGCTCGTAAACGATTTTATGGGCACTAACGAACTGTACTCCCGTGCTCGATATTACCCGACCAAGTACGGTTGGGAATGCAATATTTGGATGCTCCTGTTGAGTGGCGTTGTATTAAATTCAACCGGTGTTCATGGGCTTTTATGTGCGATTCAAGGTGCGATTGGATGGCGTGCTCGAGTGTTTATTTGGTTTTATTGTTGGGGTTTGTTTATGTGATTGCTGTTTAACCAAGTACGGCGTTTTGTACATGCTTTTGTTATGATTATTATGTTGTTTCGAATAATGAACAAAGATACCGTGAGAACTTTTATTTTTAACATAATTTTACGCTTTTTAACGCATTTTGAATAGCTGTAGGCACATAAGGTCACGAAAGTATTTGATAGAAATTAACAATAGCCTCTATGAGATTCGACTTTCTCTTATTTATACCTCATAATGTTTCGACTGGGAGTTAACAATGTTGAAATTAGGTACGAAACCCAATAACCATTTATCAGTGATTTATATTCGAGTTTTCCCCAAAACGTAGCCGTGAAAAAGGCAAATCATAAATAAGATCCGATTCAAATTTGTAGAAGATGCTATCTGTATGATTTGTAGGCTCGCACCCGAGAGCTGCTTGTCTAGTGATGTGCTAATCGTGGCGTCACGTATCGATAAACCGATTAACCGGGGTCCGCTATCACAAACTTTACGATAATAATTTGTCTCATTTTATATTTCCCTATATATATTTTGATACGTAGCGGATTTAAATCAATAAGTGTACTTGTACTTTTAGACAAATAAATACATGTCCTATCTAAGTATCATTAAACAAAGTCGCTGTCCATCTCAGATTTCTATTTGATTGTGTTATTAAAATTAAGATGATATTTTCACCAGTATTCAGTGGATATACTGGTGAAAATATCATCTATAGGTATATACTCTGTAAGGTATATCGATACTTCTATGTAATATTCTATGCAATGTATGTAACACGTCTATGTATGAGATATGCGTATTAACACTTTTATTAAAACACTATTTACATAAATCTTCAAAAGAAATATATTTGGTAATGGTTAAATTTACCTTAAACACTTAATGGTACAACATGAGATTGTACGTACGAGGTACATAGATTGTATACCTACATGTAAATTCCAGGATAGGTCTCTAGACATCTAAAAATGCCTTAAGTAAAACTAGGTTGTGCCAGAAGTCAATTGCATCGTCTGACCAAATTCGTGTGTGAGTTATCCTTCCATGCTAGTTCGTTTTATTCATATACCACAGTGTTAGCACGTCGCCTTCCATGCAAGCGAGAGTTACGAGGTAATATGTCGAGCCTGTGGGATGCCGCATCACTAATTTTGCTGTTTTGCATGTATGCCGTTTTATTATGCTACCAGAAGGTCAAACCTTTGAATGTGTTAAATTATTGTCTAAAGTGTTAATATATGTTTATACAAATACATTACTCATTTAAGTGTTAAATTACTACATATTATAATAATTACTATCTTTTCCCGAGACTTTCTGCATATATTATTCTGATTTATAAATTTTATCAAAACCCATTTAATAATTTTTGCGTGAAAGAATAACAAACTCCATATATTCATTCTCAACAATATTACTTACTCGTAGGATTTAAGTAAGTAGCAGGTAAGCGTCGTAAATAGCTTTTCGACACGATATTATGTCAAGTGAGGTTCATATGAATTATCATAAATAAATAATCACTGTAATTTATAATCGACGAAACAGCCCACGCACTATTTGTGGTAGCGTTGTCGACTTAAAAGTGCCACGTCAAATAAAATGTCACAACTTTTTATTAAAAATCTGCATTAACACATTAAACAAACTTGGAGGGTTATTGAATTAATTGTGTATACCAAAAACATATTTAAATCGAATGATATGAGTTGCCAACTCTTAATATATTATAATATTCAAATGTTGGTAGCACATATACCTACCTATCTAATTTAAGGCGTGTGTGTATCTTGAGATCAAATGACGGGGGTACCACCCCGAAGGCAACAAATTTTGACCGTGTCATCCGACAAAGATTTTTTTGTAAACCGCATATAACCCAAACAATGTGTTATCTGTCCTAATGTGATTTAACAGGTAATTTTGAGAATAAATTGCTTCTAAAGAAAATCAGATTTATGCTCGAGAACAATGTAAATATGTAGACTACAGAATGAGGAACTACATTTATTTTCATTTACCCCCATTTATATCGCGGCTCCACGTGGAGATTACGTGATTTAACAAAGGCCAAGCGATAAATCTGAGAGTCCTGTCTTAGTAGGCTTTTGTGGGTATTTTTGATATGTGCCTTTAAAAGCTTTTTTCTGTATTTAGATGAGAGTTCATTGTGTAATTCATTAGAGTGGGGGTAGGTCGCCTGCGTGGAGTGAAGTGCGGCCGCGGTCGATATCAAGAGATAACATTATATTTATTACCTACCAATGAGATGTCCAACATTGTCGCGATAGGTTTCTTTAAAGCCCGACGAATTAGTCGCTACAAATAAGAACATAGAGTGTCAACTTGTTTGTAAATAGAACAAAAAAAAGACTCATTTTCGGGGCTAATTCTTACTTGTGTCTACATGGACTTAACAATTCTAAATTAATTAGAGATGACTAAACCCCATACCCTATTTCTTCTACTCCAGTTATTTGATTACAATTTCTCATCCAAATATACCTATTAGGTACCTAATACAAGAGACGGGTATCATATCGCTAACTTAAACACATTTATTTCAATAAAATATATCCCATTTTTAGTTTAGTATAGTAGGTATTTATTATATAAGGGAAGGAACTGATTTTACAAATTTATAATGTTTTTAGAGGATTTTCATCCTATCTATCATATGAAAATCTAGCGTCCTTATCTGATTCATTTCATTAGCAGTCGTATCACACCTGACCAATCGATTTTACCAACTAACAGTTTAGGACGCTAGTTATGCTAATGCGAATGTGTCATACCGATAAAGCGTGAATCCACTATAATTTATCTATACTTATTTTCAAAGACGAACTAACTAATAGGTAGTTTTTTTAAACTTTTTATGTACTTTTAAGAAATAACCTAAGTAGGTACTATTATTATATGCAATTATAGAAATAACCTAGGTACTATTATTATCACATCTTTATAAAATAAAATAAGTCTCTAATAAAGTAAAAATGAATAATAAAGGATTGTGGGTGGTCTCATAAACCTAGCTTCCATTGTCTATTCTAGAATCGAACTTGCGATTTGCATTGAGAACTTACTAGGCATACATTACAATGGCGCGGTCGATCGGCGACTAATTATGTCGATATCGATATTCGCATCATGTGCCACACTAACTCACTAATAGATCTATTTCCGTTCCATCAAAGTAAACATTACTAGTTTTTAACATTTTTGGAGGAAGAAAGAAGAGAATCCGATAAATATTCATGTGCATATGAACCAGAGACTGCCTTACCTACTCACTTAATCAAGAAGAGAGAAACGTATCTATAAAATAAACGCCTTAAAGATGACCTTATCTATTTATAAAAAAATCATCAATTTTTTTTTAATCACAAAAAAATTTACAGCAATAGCTCAAACACTCAAGTACTTAGGTCCCAACAGTACGAGTTAAGGTGATGCCATAATTTGAGAAGCCCTAATTTTTATGAATGTTAACCTAAAAACAAAATCTTTCTCAATACGGAAACAGCATTAACAGTATAGAATAAGCTCAAAGCTCAAATTAGAGAAGCCCTTATATTTATTAATGAATAGGCTCCAAAAGAGATGCTTTTCAAGCAAATAAGCTCTTTACGTTTAGCAGAATGAAGCTGAGTTTACCTAATAACGTGTTCTAGGTCGTACTGTTTTTAAGAAGACTATAAGTGTAGGAACTCAACCATTTTATATTTCCTTATCATTGTCTTATTTTAAACACATTTATTCATTATTTATTTTAATAAAACTAAACTTTTTTGGCATTTACAGATATTTAAGTAGTAAGTATTTATCGACAAAGTAAACGTAGTGACCTGACCGACCGCCAGTCGGGTAATACGTCACGACTAGACAGCTGCCCCCTCCCCTTGACCCCCTAAAGCTCCAGCTTAACGAGAGAAAGAGACGAATGTATACAGAACAACATTAGCGCGACAAAGATAGGGGGCCTCGTGAAACATGGCGTATAACGCCCCTTGATTTATGGTACTGTGCCAAAGTTCGAATTTTATGTGTGCGTGATGTTTACATGTGTGTTGATGTTGTACTTTAAAAGGACTACATTTTACCAGTGAAACTAAAAAAATACATTTATCTACATAAACATTCCATACATTAAACATTTTCCAACAAAAAAATCATGGCATGCAGATTTCATGTCACCATAATTAAGCCTTGAAGTATCTACAAATATATTCAGCTGTTACATCACACAAACATATCACAGCTCATTTAATAATATTAATAACCAAATAGAACTCTCCTTGACCGCCTTTAATGATTTCGCTTTGAAACAGACCTAATGACGTCATACGTTAATTCAAACTGTCATAACCATTAGCTGTCTATAGCCGTGAATTAAGTGTCACGTAAAGTACGATAGGCCGTACTAATTGTTGACGCTCTAATAATTGTTAATTTGGAGTTGAGGATTTTTTTTTAAATTAGTTTAATTTTGGTTACATACCTACATTGGCTTGATTAAACATCTAGGTAGAATTCCATAAAGAAATGTATCCATATAAACGTAAGATGAACATTCACTTATTAAAAATACATTTTAATCCTCTTGATTTGATTGAAACTGTCATAAATAAATTCTTACGAAAGTGTTCTGGCTTAATGTATTAATTTTAAAGCAAAATATCAACATAATGAGACGCAATGCATTTGGGCAGAACCTCTGGCGGTGGTAACCACCATATTACAGAAGACCATTGTAAAATAAAAGCACGTGTGCTGTTGTGTTTCGGCGAGTGAGTGGCGTATTGTAAATTCTAACGAATGCCAGAACACACTTCCCTGTCCCTTATTATCAATCGTACTTACTATTCTCGGCAAAGCAGTTACAACGCCTGTGGAGTTGCTTTTTTGTAGAAGATGGTAACCACTTACCTCCAAGTGGACCGTCAGTCTGTCTGACGACCTTTGCATAAAAAAAAGTGTGGAAAAAATACTAGATACCTACGAGAATATTTTATAATACAATAAGTGATAATGATAACTTGAATGCATTCTAATGTTAATGAATACTTTCACATAGACAAAGATTGTCTCTATGAAAGTAATGAATAATTAAAAAAATTGAAACAACTACATTAGCATATTTCCATTTGTGTAGTAGCATCATGTGATTTAAATTAAAATATTTTCTATAGTAAGGTTCGATCTGTTGTAGTTCTGGGTAGGTATAAGTATAAGTATATAGGTACGAATTGCTAATAGGTAGCTACGTTTGGTCATTGAAACTGTCTTGAACGACATAATAACAGTGTTCTAGTGGGGACTTCAGATTGATATCTATCTAGATTGTATTCAAATGAGCCATTAACGCAGTTCTTTAGTTTTGTGAATGGAGTGGCCGAGTCGCGTGCTCTAACCTGAATTCATTTGCGTTACATTATTCAAATACTATAATCAAATTCTATTAAGTGCCTATAAATAGACAGATAGCGGTAAACCTGTACAATTATGCACGTATTTCTATATTTGAATGTCAGTCACATTTATAATTTTATTTATAGAACTAATCCTATATTGTTACTAGTAGATTATTAAGCTAATCGTTTTAGATTATTGAATTTATCGTTTAATTTGGAATAAATTCCACTACTTTATATTTTATAAACATCACTTACGTTATTATTACGTAAGTCTATATTATAAACGTTATTATTACGTATATATACATATAGACATTCATTTCAATTGTTTTCTCTGTTACAGGTAAGGCTGTGTATTTTGAGAATTAAAATTCAAAATAAACGGTACGTACTACACTTATAAGATTGTTTCTTTGAGGATTTTTTATGTGTAGGTTACCTAGATGGTAGGTGACTACCGCCGTTTATAATACCAGCAACGCCACAGGTGTGCGCTGCCGATTAGTAAGCGATAGGGAAATTGGCTGTGGCAACCTAACACTTTAAAACCCAATAGCAAACATGCTGTTATTTCACGGTGGCCTTCGGCTGGTTACTGCCGCCGGACGAGCTTTTCAAATGAAATGCAGTGGGGCCGCCCTGTCACTATATATAATACCAAAATCTTTTGTTGTCGCGACTTTGCTATCGGCTTTGGTCTTTGGTCATGAAAATATCTTATTTTTAAAATTCGAGGAAACTGTTTCTGACAAGGTTATATTTTTATAGTTTTTCTATTAATAAGAGACAATTTTTGCTTTCTATGAGGAGCATTGGCTGCCTGTCTGTTAAAGTCTTTACTTTAATCGTAAAAGAATAATGTAAATTAGTATAGATCATAAAACCTTTGCTGGAATTCTGCCAAGGTTTCTTCCACAATACCATCTCTTCCGTGAATATTTCAAACCATATATGCACGATGTGATTTGTAATTAGTCATACGTCCAGTTTTAACCTTAAGAAGGACAGATTTACTATTGCAGTAGTGACGATTTAATATGAAAAGTATTTTTATAGCCTGCTATTTTCTCACTTCTAAATAGCTTTGAAAGACCTTGTCGACGTGCCTTCTCAGTATAGTTATCTTTGTGTGTAGGTTTAAGTTAAAATAAAATTACCTAATATTTTTACTTATTTTAATTTGATTAATAATTCGTATTAAAAAAATGGGAATAAAATACCTTTTTACAGTTGGTAGGTTTATCTATTCTCTGCCCGCAATGCCTGTTCAACCTTCCACTCGAATATTTTTGATTTTACAGCTTCATTTATTATTTAGAATCATAGCAATCTTAGACAATGTTTTCATTATATTGCTAAGTAATATCAGTAGTACTTATACATGCATCTTTTATGTACCTACCTATACTTATATTAACCTTAATATAGCGTTACAGAAGGCTTTACTTTAAAAGCATTGTACTTATTTGTTAATTTTGTTTAAAGCTTGTAATATTTGTAATGTGCATTGTTTAATACATTAAAGCTACAAATGTTTAAGTAAGTAGATGTGCAAGTAGATGTGCAATGTCTAACAGGTGAGGTAGGTACAATTTTCTGTAACGACAGGGTGTTTAAAGTTTGTTACAAAAATATTTTAATTTTTTTTTAAAAGTTATAATTAATCAAATATTTGCAATTTTAATATTAAGTTCTAGAACGGATTCCCTGTCAGTCATAAAAACTGAAACATTAATTGAGGGATAAATTCAGTGATTTCTAAGGTTTCTCTTTAGATTTTCAAATGATACTTCATATTATGTTAGTAGGAAGGAACTCAGGTTCTTAGTGGCACGTTCCAAATTATTTAACTTGTGTGTATAATAATTACGTCTGCAGCACTTTTTGACTTCATTAGTCAACGTTTTTATTGAGATGATGTAACAAAAATATTGACTCTAAATTCATCGCTCGACTTGAACTTCGCAAAAACCTACACTTAATCAAAATTTCCCTTTATTAAGGGGGTTATTAGACACCGCACTGAGCAATTTGCTAAGCAAAATGTATTACGTAGGTGGCCACAATACGGCGTTGCTAACGCAGTAAACAAGCGCTGCTTCCTCGCTAGGTGGTCTTAACTCACGCTGCTATTATTTATTAGGCTACCCGACGGAGTACAGTAGTACATGAAATGATCTATCGCACCGACATGTGTACGTACTAATATTTAAATTAGCCTGGCTTTTCTGTACATTAATATGTACATAGTTTTTTTAAAAGTTAATGTTGTCAGTTGACACATTGTAAGTGTTCTTACCTGTTTTAGTATTTACACTACACTAAACTTAACGGAGATTTTAATATGAGTAACAAATCAATTTGAAGATAGTCTATCTATATGATATATCACAAATATATTATAAATAATACCTACCTACCGAAACACAGATAATTAATTTCATATTAATATTACATAAAGCGGTGAAGGAAGAGCGGGGTCTCCTGATACAAGTATTTTTATACTTAATGGGAGTGTCCCTACACCTAATTTGTGCCTAGGTTTAAGATAAAAGAAATCTTTTTTTAAACTCTTATTTTGTACCATAATTAAATTACAATTTAAAGTATTTTTGCTTGTATATAATTTTATAATAAACTTGTACTTTTTTTAGTGGAGTAATAATTTTATTTAACACTACAAAGACATAGCCCCTTATGTCATTGGGAAAGTTAGCATATAATTAAGCATTATCTCTTCACCCTTCAGAAATATAAAAATGTTTCTAAATGGCTGTATTTTGTTAAATATCTTAGGCCATATAATTGGACTACACTAAAGTACCCTTTAATTTTTCTGTATAAATGTGTCATTACAATTATCGTTGACAAATTGTGTAAGATAGTAGGTGTGTTACGAGGGCATTGTTCAGTCAATGACAAATAATGGTAGATAATACCACGGTATCGGGTGTCCGGGGCGAATTTAGCACTATGTTTCGAGCCAATATTCACTGTTGATAATAAACATGCATCATGCTATAAATACCTACCTATGTAATACGATTTATTGTACCATTTAGATAGGTAGACATGCAATTACGTCTACATTTACGGAGAAATTAAATGCGCAATTTATTATGGGTACATAGGCAATAAGCAGATCTTTCACAGGCATTACAACTCTTAACATGAATATACATATTTATATATTGAATTTTGAACCCAAATCAATTTAAAATAATTACTCTAAGATATTTATGACATCTGGATTCGTTATCACTTCAAATTGGTATTAAATGTTATTTAATATTTATATGAAAAAAGATAAAATATAGTATATATATTTTTTATAAAATAATATAATTTATAAAAAATTTTGAAAAAACAAACAAAAAAATTATAATATTTTAACATTAGAGACGCTATTTTTCTGAACCCCAAAAATGTCAAAATATTAGCATTTTCTTTATTTATGTCCTCAAATTTACGAAAAACTATACTATGTAACGAAACATTGTGATCATTTTATACTTACTTATTTATTTTATTTATTTATAATTTTAACAATTTTAAGGGCTACTTTATAAAATAACATGTAAAACGATAAAACTAAAAACCACTGAGGTTTAATCTCGTTTTATCATTTGAAATTATTAATAATTCTAACTATATACTATTAATTATTATTAATATTATTATTAATTACATACAATTTAAAAAATATTTCTTTAACTTAAATTTAATATTTTTAATTGATATATTGTTACATAGATCTGAAGGTAGGCCGTTGATAAGGTGTGGGACAATGTAAGCGGTAGTCCTTTCGCCATAAGTATTATTTACGCGCTGTGTACGTAATCGCTTTTTTGAAATAGCTCTAGTGCATACTGGGTGTTCCATCAATTTTTTTAAGGACTCTTGATTTGATTTTTCATTGCTTTTATTTTTCCTTTTCTTTTAAAATATGTGTAGGTATTCCATATAATTAAGTATTAAAAACTTTTCAATGTCTCGCAATTTTAAGCATAATCATTAAATTAATCTATAGAAAATCGTATGTTTCATTTTTAGGGATTTGCGCTAAACTGCAAAGTTTGAGTGATAAAGCTCAGTATTCACGCAAGTCGTGACTACACGATCTGACAACACTTTACTTGGTGCAATACATCTTTATGAGGAATAAAGTGGCGCGGTTTTTGTTAATAGAATCTGGGGAAGACTATAATTATATCTTTTATTAGTTTTTCAATAGCACGCAAGGAGTAAATTTAATAAAGGTGGTCAAATAATTCTTAGGCACCTATTTTTGTACACAAACAACTGAGACATCAAAAATTTTCGGACGTCTAATACTCATATATGTTCTGTTCATAAAAATAAATGCAAAGAAATTTTTATTAGAGAAAAATGTGTGCAGTAAATATTTGATTTACAAAACAAACTTTCTCCATAGAAAAAACGTTATAATACACACAAAAAGGCTGAAATAACAAGCATCAATCTCTTATATTAGCTCCGTACTCGGTGGAACAACATAAAAACTTCTCAAAGTTTCCCATATTCGACCGTAAATCTCACGTTTTTTAATAGATAAATAGGGCCTCGCACAAACGAGCAATATCACATTATTTGACTCTCCCTCAGGAAAGGCCCTCCTGATAAAGCCTCCTTGCCTCACACCCTTCATGCTAATGTACTACACCAGACGGTGACAACCATTTTTTGGCCCACTTGGTTACATTATGGCTGCTATAAAGAGTATTTCAAATTATATTCTCCGTGTCCATTAAAAGATGTGCCGTTCTTTTGAGCATATTATTTTAAATAACCTTTTGTTGTTAAATCACAATTTGTTGCCTTTCATACATTTTTTTTAAATTTGAGTAATTTATAACGGCACCTTGATCTTAATTTATTGCTTCCAACAAAGACAGGTAGCAAAGTTAAAAAATGTGTATAACAAAGAGTTTGTTTTGTCGGGCATTTTAAAGGTACAATGTAACTATGTACGCAACAAAAATTGTACTAAACTTGGAAAAAATGTACCGTCATAAACAAAGCGGTTCGGATGCAAAGTTAGATAAAGAACATCTCACACACCTGAGCTAGAAAATTGCTTTTTTTCTCTATGCGCCTCCAAGTTCTTACGCAACTTTCTCCGAGAATAAAAGAAGTTTCATGGAACAACTTTCTCGTTTTTCTGTTGGGACGTAAATCATACGCCGACATGATAAGATGTGCTGCAAACGGGAAAAATATGGAAACAATAAAAATATTGTGACAAGAAAGTTAACAATTCCTCAAAGCATTCTTATAACAAGACTTTGTTAGAACTTTAGTTTAACAAAAAGTCGTTACAATTGTTTCTAACCGACGATAATTTTGCAATTCGTTGCGCTGTTCATTTGCAATTTTAAGACGCAGATACAGATGTTGCAAATTCAACTCATCCCTATTCGAATGCGGGTCTTACTGCCGAGCGTAAAATACAGCGGACCCTTATCAGAACTAGTTAAAAACTAATTACCGGGGTGACACCACCTTTCCATAAATCGCGTAACTCCACCGAATTGCCCTGACAAAAGTTATTTTTAAGAAAAAGCCCTTGAGGCTGCCCCGCGTCTCTCTCCCCGCACTCCGCCCCCACGAGAATTTATCACGATTTATATTCATGGCATAACAACACGAGCTGCGTTTGGGGCGATCCCATTCGAACTAGACCGCGCCAAAGAAAACCTGTTGGGTTTTGGATGCTTAAACACTTCAGAACCGGAATTGTGTTGTGTAAGAGTTACTAAACTCTGCATTTTATTTTATTTACCATATGAATAGTTGACGGTTTCCCACAGACCGCTTACTTTTAATCAAATCATATAAAAGTTCTCGTGTTTGTAGTAGGTATGTAATATGGGTAGCCCGATGGGATGAATTCTCGCTTACTTATACGCATAGCAGGTTTGAATCGCGCTCAGGCTAGCCTAGCACCTCTGAATCTTTTCGATCTAATAATACGGTAATTAGTTAATTTAACGCAAAAGATCTTTCTTTCACTAAATACCTATTACAAATCAAGTAGAGAAAAGGCCTGTGTGTATGACCAGCAAAGAGGCAAAATGTTATAGTACCAGTACAGGCTACCAGTAAAGATATGCTTTTTTTGGATACTAGAAATATATGGGTATCCGTTACGACAATGGATTCATGTGGCTTCAAATACTTGTCTACTTATCTATAGTATACAATAGTTGCTCTAAAGGCATACCATATGGTGCGTCCAAATGTTTCAAACATCGGCGACAGTACGGGCGGACGGAACTACAAATCAAGTGCGGTTTAGGAACGGAAGCGTTTGGTGCCGGGTACAACAACAGCTTAAGGGCCATTACTTATTGCTAAGTAATAAACACTTCCATACTAAAACTGTTCATTAATTAACCGGTTATTATTAATGATACCTTGATCCATAAATTTTTATTTGTGTTTCCCACCGTTTATGTCAAACCTAGAAGAAGTTTGTATACGTGCGTACTTATTTATCTTTTTACTATGTAAATATTATGTTTTGTGCAATCTAAAATGTTGCTGACATTTTGTAATACCTATGTAATTTATTTGTAAAAGTACTGAATCTATAAATGACACATAATAGTCATTCATATTAAGTCACAATTTAGTCTCCTACTGTAATGAAATGAATAGGTAAACTCAAAAACTACTGGATCGATTTAAAAATTTCTTTCAACTATAGAAAGCTACATTATCAGCGAGTAACATTGGCTATATTTTATAAAGTTACGCGGACGAAGTCGCGTGCAATAGCTAGTTTGAACAAAAAAGATATCACACAGTTAATGTTATCAAAAAGGGATGCAAGTGAGGTTGTAAGCTGGGGGTGCCTCCACAATAATTGATGAGGATCTTAGCGCAGCAGGAGCGGAGTATAATCATCTCAACGGCCGGCTACAAGCTCTCATTAATTTGTGATTAGCCCGCAGTTAGGCTCGGTGCGGCATTCGTAATTACAATCAGTTTTTAAAGAATTCTCAAATTAGAACAGGATGTGGGCATCTGCTGTGTGCAAGTTTTAAATAAGAGTAAGACATTATATCGACTCTGAATAAGACACGAATGGTTAAAATCCAGTGATATGTTAAACAAAACTAACATATCACTGTTAAAATCAAAGTCACAATTCAAATACAAATAAAATTAATACTTTTTTTATGTACCTAAAGTAAGCTGACGATCCACTTGATGGTAGTTGACTATAACAAAAGCAATGCAACAGGTGTTGCATAGCGAAAATGAGATTGAGGATAAGGGATTAGGAAGGGATAGGGAAATGGGCTCTGGTATCCCTCACCGCAGACTCACTCACAAAAACACGACAGCACCATTGGTACCTACATTCTGCTATTTCCCGGTGGTCTTCTATAAGGTTATTGTCGCCAGAAAAGCTGGCCAAGTTAGGTTAAGAAGGGTGTTTCTTTGATGATCCGTAAGGAGATCTGAACCGTATTTCACAATTACCAAATTGTGATTCACTCATATAAAAATCACAAAAATAATAGTATGACATTAACTTCCTTGCCCGGATTATGTAAGTTTTATGAGAAAAATAAATTGTGAGATTAATCTTGTTTTAAGACAGAATATTATTAAAAAAACACACAACATTATAACATTTATTACACACAACATGATTTCAACATTGTTCCGGCGTTTGCTAACTCCGACAAATACTGTCCAATAAATTAAAATGAACACAAAATCCCAAGAAACATTTTGCTTAAAGACAGCTGTTATATTTTACAGTTAAAAACATAAAAGGAGTTTTACTAAGTCTGTTTGTTTATTGTAAGAAAGAGAGACAGAAATAAGTGTACGTTCAAAAACTCAATTCATCCCCCAATAAATATCTTAAGCATCGTTTACTCGGAATGAGGCAAAATGCGACTCTTCCCCATACTGTTTATTTGAAGGTGGATTTGTAACTGTATTTATTTACGTGCTTACTTAAATAATACATTTGCGCATTTGCCTTTGCCTATGAGATTTTTTTTTTTAAGAGTATAATGACAGCTTTTCTACATGGAGACGTATTGCACATCTTGTTTCTTACATTTCTATAGAAACCTGAATCTATTATTTGTATTACATAATACAGTTACATAATATTATTGTAAGAAAATAATTATATTAATGATTTGGTTTATTAATTTCATATTCTTTGCTTTGAATTCCCATTAGAAGTTAATACGTAAGAATAAGAAGTCTAATGTAAACATTTTCTTGAAACTCTTGCCAATAAAAAATAGAATCAAAATATTTATAGTTATTTAGCTGTGCATACACAAACGTATAATAGACAACATAGACATTTTGCATTTTTTATTTAGTTCTTCAATACATTGGGATTATTTTTCTACAAATAAAGGTCCTTGCAGACAAATCAATGTCTTATATACTTTATTCATACTTAGTTGCAGACTTATATTCATTCGCTAAACTCCAATAAATAATGTAAATCGACATTCGGTCCTATCTTTGCCCTCCTATATCGGAGCTCATATTTCTCTGTCTAAGTGGTTTTAGCTAAGAAAACCTACGTATCAGATTAATTCGGTTAGAGGGGTTTGGATGGAGCCAATTTGTCTGATTGCTACCGTTGTCATTTTGTGTAACTCACCTACCTATGTATGTATATTGTCTAGTTCACAATAAATTCTGACCCTATCTTGCGTCCCTATCAATAAATATTTGCGCATGATCAATTCAATAAACTAACGGTGCATACTCGAATTACTTTTTTATTTATTTAAGAAATTTTGTCTGGATCATATTTTCAAATCTATTTCAGAAGGACGACGTAGAAATATATTGTTTGGTTAAATATATAAATAACTTTATTTTATATAGCTTAGGTTATAACTCAAATCAAACTTATTAAAAAAATGATTGTAATTATAGGTATAGTAATTAAAGTAGGTACATTTCGCTGTCTTGGTATCAGCACAAACTGTAGAATGTAGAATCTGTCTGATTTTTTTACGATTCTAATGTTTTAGTTTCGGCTATTTATGAAAATCTATTCATTTAAGTATCCCGACCAGATTTCGTGAATGAAATCACTGTCTAAGTATCGACTCGGCTTCTGCCGGTCTTCAGTGTTGAGATATTAGAAAGCAGAGAGCTCGTAGTTGTAAAGGTGCTTTACAAAACCACCTCCATAAAACGCGTAGTTCTAGTAAACATTAGAATTAATTACGTGTTTTGTGGAAGTTAAATTCCTTATAAAGTAAATGAATAAGGTTAACTATATTTTATGTAAACAGTTGAGTTAAACCAAGTTTTCTTTTAAGAAAATAGTAAATCGCTCACAGAATTTTTTTAATCCTTTCGTTCGTTCGCATAGCAAAATATAATCTTGTTACATTGGAAGTGTGTATTTTAAATTAGTAAAACGCTACAGGTAGATATGTACATAAAGTATTTTATACACTCATGTTACCTGCATTTTAGGTAGGTACATTGCTAACGTCAGGTGATGATAATGTGTATAAACTTTTTATTTTTAGATGATCACTTAGGAACTTTACAATTTTTCTGGATGAAAGGTACCTTTGTATCGTTTTCTATATTCCTGACAAGTACTAAACTTGTATGCAAAATGTCATAATGATCGGTTGAATAGTTAAGGAGGGAAAATGTAACAGACATACAGACAGTTCTCTCATATTTATAATATTAGTAGGTATAGATAACATTTTAATAGTGAAATTATTATATTTGTATATTAAAAGTATTCCTTACTCGATAATGAAAGTAATAAATACACAATTTAAAACAATACATAGCGTAAGTTAAAGAGATGAAATAAAAGAGCTTTACCTTAACAGGTCGGACAAATTGTTAATTAGGAAGGTCGTGTGTATCTTGAACCCCATGGTCATTACCAACTACCGGAACATACCTTATTCCAGTAAACGCCCCAAATCTCGACAAGAGGGGAAAAAATCAAACAGTAAATATCGGAAAGCAATCCGAGGTGATTCTATTAGATTAAGTTAGCTTTGCCCCTTACTCTAGGGTCTTGGTAACGATATTTATTTAGAAGAAAATTTTAATTGAATTAATAAAAATTGTTTAATTGTAGAACTTGTTAATTTATTCACCAGTATATATTGCCATATGTGAAGATGCATCAGTTTGCGTGTAAGATGCATCGCTTAAACCTGCCGCAACAGTCTCTATCTAGATCCGCCCAATGAGAGCTCAGCTTTTCACATTTCTTTAATTGGCAGATTTCTAGATAAATACCTATAAATACTGTCGTACATTCAAATTAAACAATGGCTATTTTAGAAATTTTCTTTAATTGGATGCATTCACATGAGAGAATGTTTTGTAAATAAACTAGCTCTTTCACGCGCCTTCATCTGCGTAACTTTATAAAATATAGCCTATGTTACTCGTTGATAATGTAGCTTTCTATAGGTGAAAGAATTTTTAAAATCGGACTGTTAGTTTTTGAGTTTAATATTAGTATAGATATATAGATGTATGGTAATTTCTTGGTCGTGTGAATGTAGGTTAACTGAGATCACGATAAGCCGTCACATTCGAGATATTTAAATCGATTTTCCTCAATTTTCGTGAAGCGAGCGCGAGTGAGGCTCAAGTCAATTTATCCAAATGCAGGCACAGAGCGTTTTCATTGTTCGCCAAATAGAGTGGGTACGATCTAAGCGTTACGGGATCATTACACTGCTTCGGACGAGAATTTAAATTTTGAGCCCCACTGGTGTAAGCAAATATATGTTGGATTGTTTTATTATTTTTTTCATCTAATTAGTTAAATCAGACAGATTCAGACATCAATACAAAACGAAAAATAAATCTATTTTAGTTACAATTAAAGACAAAATTTAAATTTCTAAAATAATTATTTAAATATTTAACACCATTTGTATAAATTAAAATAAATGTCAGATGTTCCCTTATAAAAAAGAAAAAAAAATGATTTTAAAAATAATTAAAGCAACAACCTTAACTTAAGTTATATGCCAGTTAATTACCACATACATAAGTCTGGAAACAGTTAGGTAAGTAGATTGTAATTTTTTATTCTAGACTAAACATGGAATTTTACATATCACTTTTTAAATTACATGTTGTAGTAAATAAATAGCTCTTTATACACCTGCGATAATCTGGTAGTTAATTATTTAAATTTTAGCTAGGGAACTGGTTGTAACCCATTCAAAAAGTACGTACTATATCATTAAGCAGTCTTATTTCTCTCAAGTGAAACGTATTTGTTTGGGTTGCTATTTAAAACATCCACCCCGACTGTTTACATAGATCAGATACGTTGTACAAAGGCTTTTGTAATTAAGAAAGATATTTAAAGTTGGCGGCAGCTTGAGTTAATATACGCGAAATGAATTTACTGGATTAAGGGAGAAGTTTTGCTTTAGGGAATTTTGATTGTATACATTTATTTGTGACCTATCTAAATAAAGCTGCGTATAACTGAGAAAGCTCAAACATGTAACATTAACATTAATGAAATTAGTTGTTTTATTTATGTATATACCGATTAGTAAGTAGCGAAAAAATTAAATTTAAACGAAGTGTAGGTGTGGTTTTTAAGTTAGTATGAATTCATATAACTTACCTATAAAATTTTACCTATTTTATATCAAATTCGTTTTATACAATATTAAATAATGTAACTCAATTAGCAAACGATAGAAAATTGTCATTAATGTAGAAAGGTATATAAGGTTATAGAAAGGTATCATATATATAATATGTGTCTATGGTATCACATATGTATTTATCTACAAGATGTAAATCCGAGGGCATTAGGTTTGTAAATTACAAGCCTACAATGGACATTGCTACAATGGACACGGTCTGCAGGCAATATTCCACAGATTGGATCCACAAGTAAAACACGCAAGGCAATATTTCGAGCGCCTCATAAATATAAATTTTCCGAATTCCGACCCCAATTTAGGAGTGCATTATTTTCGCTTTCACGGACATCCGATACAATTAAAATCTTCTTTAATTAAGGGACTGCTATGAATCATTCGCACGTGGCGCACCGAGTTTTCCACTTGTATACGCACTGGCAATGCCTCAAAGTATTTACACGCAAACATTTTCAAACGAATACCAATTCTATGAGCAAACAATAAAGCTTACTGTTACTTAATCGCAGATGGCACTTAAGGCAACAGTGCTCGCGGAATTAGGGGTATCTCTTTTCACTTTATCGCAGTGTCTCCGTTATTTACTCGCACGTGAGGGATGCTTGCAATAAATAGGTGCGCACAAACATATTTGACGTTTACAAATACCTTCGAAATTGGTTTCCTTGGCGTGACTGGCCGTTATTACAAACATTGCTCACTTATTTTCCCGGAACGGTAGCAGATTGCAGATGGATACAATATTATGTTTATTTAGGAGTTACTTAGACAATTCTTCTTCTGACATGAGGTCTCCTGATACAAGTATTTTTGTACTTAATAGGAGCGCCCCTAATACAGTGTAAACTGTACTTAGGTTAAAAAAAACTATTTGTATATACATTAAATTATTATTTTTATATATAAATAACGAATAAATTCTATAATTTGCAAATAACGAAAATATGGATTTTCATTATACATAGAATACACAATATTGTGTAGGCACATATCTACAGCGTAATAATCATAAGATACTTTTATTTTATCTGTCGATAATTAAGATATACATAAGTTATTATTGAAATTATTAATACTACTATTTATAAAAAGTAGGACTTTTTCAAACACATCGCTACATGAATAAAATTTCTATTATCTAATTGTTATATAAAATAAAGTGTTTTTGTTTAGAATTGGAAGACATTAAAATTATGAAATTATAAAAAAAAATTAAAGAAATTAGATTTTGGAAACCGCGTCAACAATATCAATTACGTTACATATAGAAGAAAGAAAATGATACTTAGACTAAAAAGAAATATCCTAATATTTAATACTTACACTAAGTAAACACAGCGACATGTAAATCTGAATTTAATATAAATTTGTTAGTCACAGCTAAAAGATAAAAATAATGTGTTTAAAATAAGAATTACGAAGGAGTTATTTATATTGCCAAAGCGTAGGTATTGAGTACTACGTTTTACTAACAAACACTTTGAATGTGTGCCCGAAATTCCGTGGAAAAAATAGACCAACCAGCAAACGAGGTGCGACTCACAATTTCGACCATTCGGGAATCCGTCGGGAGTTGTAATTCAAGTGACAAATATCGAACGCTATAATTCATATTTTCTGCTATCTGTGCGCCTGTGTCGCCATCTGTGCCACAGGGCCGTCCGCTATTGGTTCTCCATCAAGCGGTCGCGTGATCTATTTTTGTTGGGTATAAAACATTACTTTTTTCCCGAAGGAAATGTTCTATAAGTATTTTAGGGGTCGTACGTGACGTGTTGTTTTAGGGGAATGTGGTTTAGGTGGTTCGTTTGCGTTGTACCCAAGTTTGCACATTTATGAAGCCCTCCGCTCGTTCCGAATCAAAATATTAATAAAAACGCGGTCAAACTTATAGATAAAACTACATACGCACATTTTACAACAAAACATATTTGAAATGTGATTTCATTTTAAAAAATTATAATTTTATACTTTTTATTGTATAAAAATTCTTGGACAATCCACAAATTATTACAAATTAAAATCACTAACATTATTTTCTACTTAGCAGACTTCAATTTATTCTTAGCAGATTTTTTATTGGTTCAGTTGTATAAAAAATATATTTGAATTTTATTTTAATTAAATTATAATAATTTTATATGATACCTAAGACTTGTTACATTTTAAATTAAATTTAAATTGTTTAAATTGTTAAAAAAAAATTACGATTTGTTACACACTTGTCAAATAACTAACTTACCTAAGGCTTATCGTTGACTAGATATTTGATATTACCTTGGGCATGTAATGAACGTATATCTAGTATAGGTACATAGATTAAAAATTGCCCTGTATTCATTCAACACACGTGCGAAGCCAAGGCGGATGTCTTTATTTAATGCCAGAGAACAGTTATTTATAGATTTGACTATCAGATAAGTAGTAAATTTGAAAATGAGTTTTAAAATTGCATTGAAAATAGTGTTGGCCGTGCACAACTGCATTATCGAGATCGAAAATTTCACGTGCTCATATAATTTTAAGCTCGTAAAGCCCGAACAATAATTCACCGGGAGCATTTGCGGAAAATGCATTTTATTGTTAAAACGTGAATTTTATTTATCGTCGACAGCCGAAAGGGGGGTGTAGTGTGGCGGGAGGGGGGTTTGATTTGCAGTGGCGGCGCATCGAAGCCACCCCTTACGCGGATTATTTATACTAAAGGTAATTTCCCCGGTTCATTATTGGGAAATGCAACATTTGTGTATTTTACCAACTGTCATTTGCAGTTCATTAAAAACAAGCTATGACCGCAATGCATTATTTTTGTACACAGAACTTTTGATTGCTACTTTGATTTCGCATCTGAAATTACATTTACATGTTAACGCAATTTTAATCCATATTTATTTGCCTATAAATATTGTTACCCACATATAAAGGGGATAGTAGGTATTTGTATTTTTTTTAATATGTTTTACGTAAAGGTACACTCATCACCTATAACACAAGCAACGCTACAGAATCTGCAAGTGCGCTGCCTACTACAATAGGATTAGGGATAAGGGATTGGAAAGGGATAGGGAAATGAGCACTGGCATCCCTTACTCACTCACCGAAACAACAGCACACGTGCTGTTATTTCACAGTGGTTTTCTGTAAGGGGGTGGTTATTGTCGCCAGATGGGTTATTGTCGCCAGAATGACTGTGAAACGCAGTGTGCCCTGTCACTACGTACTATTCCTCTTCCTCTTAATATTATTTCCTCTTCCTATAACCGGTTTCAATAATTAAGCTATCAAATGCAAAAATATTTTTTTTTAATTCGAACACGATTTGACATAAAAAATATATATAATATTGAAGTATTTAATCAACTTAATACAAAAAAATCCACAATTTCTTCTTTAAAAAAAGTATTTCCTGTTTAAATACCTTTTGCTGATCTCCTTTCTATTATAACAAATTGCTACTAGTGATGATAAATATATGTTTATCATCATCATATTTTAACGTCTCATAAAATTCCAATCGGAAACAATCTTTTTTTTTTTCTTTCTTCCTCCGAAGTGATCTGCAAAAGAAAAATATATATATCAGTTGAGTAAACCGCGTAATTTATAAGAGCCACTTAGCACTGCATAACTCATACAATGTGCATTTACTTGCATTTATCGGTTAGTCTAGCACGCGTTAAGGCGGCACCGGACCGCGATAGCAATCGTGAGGCGTTACCAACCGCTACCAAACACCTCTGGAAACGCCTCGACAGCATTACACGCTGTTTAATTGCGCATGCGATTTATTTATGGCGTTTGGTTTCTACTAGAAGAATCACTTTACCGGTTATAAGCATTTGATTCATTCAAAAGTCAATGTTTTCAAATCACAACGCTCGGACTTGTTTTAACTTTTCTATGATAATAATTAGTGAAAACATATTAAGATAGTTGGAAAATTAAAAATGTAACTGATTCTGTTATAATGTTCAACAGCTGTTATAACTGTTACGTAATAATATTTAATTATTGTACAAATTAACAACCTTTTAAACAAATTCCACTTGATATTTTTTTCTAATTTGTTAACGACATGACAATTAATGTGTGACATATAATACATATGTCTGAATATTAAACAAAAAAATGTTTTTGTTTAATTTAAATAACTTAAAAAATTACAAAAATAAAAAAATATATATTCAACATTGTTGAATCACTTGTCTTGTATGATGATTCTTCAACTAAGAGTCATTTAAATGTGAAGGGTTTGATTGTTACATACACTTAAGTAGATATCTTTTTAATTCATTATAACTTAATTATATAAATTAAATGTGCATTTACCCCAAATAGACTCTACTTGTAATTATACCGTTTTTCGTTAAGGAAAATAAAATGAGAAGAAAACTTTTATTTAGCCAGTCTATTAAGTAAAAGAGTAGAAAGGAAATAAACGAGAACTCTTTTTAAAGCTATTTACTGGTGGTCGTAGATAGCGTCTACCGCAATTGGCCTCGCTTCGTTTTTTACCGCTGAAAAGCCAATTTGAAATGAATCACTGTAACAGTGGTGAGCATCTGTGCTAATTTACCTACGGCGGACAGTATAATGCGAGTCGTTCGCTCGTAAATATGGAATCGCGACCAAGCGCCGAATATCGAAAGCCGGCATTAGTCGGATACAGCTAATACACACGGGATACGTACGCTGCGATAAATTATCGCACGTTTTGGCCTCCAATGTAATCTATAGTGTAGGCTTCGGGCGATGTTTTGTTTTGTTAGTTACGGGAACTTGGCTTTATTACATGAGCTCTAAACAACTACTCACAATTAATACGTTTTGGAAGTTACAAATGAGATGTAATGAACATATTACACGCGGAGGATAGAATTAAATTAAAAATTAAAGTTTTTATTTTTATTTTTCCTCAAAAATTTACAATTAAGTATTAATAATTTCTTTGGTAATCAAGATATCAGTCTAAAACGTGATTTATTTGAGCTATTCGTTGTAATCTGAGTAAAAATCTGATTACAACGAACAGCTCAAATAGCTAGTAATCTCAGCTATTCGTTATCAATATGTCGATAATTTATCGATGTTTGGTAGGTATATAATGTATCTGCTGGCACTGTGTCTGTCTACGTGGCGGGCGTGACTGGCTGGGTTAGCAATTTGTTCCATGTGTCTCTCTATTGCATGTGGATGCATTCAAGCGATTATACTTTAAACATTTACACTATTTCGATCGAATATTTAATTCATTTCTCTTTGAATATAGAAATATTTTATTTATGGACTTTAAAGTCTATAGGTACCTACATATCAATAAAATCGTAACCTACATATTAATTTAAAAAAAAGGAACGTTGCGTTGTTTATTGTTTTTAAATATTAAATAAGCAGGTAGGTATTGAAATAAATTCAGATATTGGTACTTACTTAAAATATATATACAATACCTACAATCAATTATCTAATTTCCATTTCTAATATTTTCAGGTATGCTTGATCAAACTACTTCTGGCCTCTATTTATCAAGTAAGTAACAAAACAAGTATAAAGAAAATGCTACGCACTATTTCAAAAACAAATTTTATCTGAGCCTTTTGATATGCAATAATGGCTGTAATGTATCAACTAGCTATCTAACTTAAACGCAATTTGAAGTATGACGGTCTTAAGGCGGCCTCCCTCCCCCAACGCGTAGGTGGGGAGACGGGGATGCCTTATCGCGAAAATGCAGGCACTTCTCCCGTTTACCTTAACATCTTTAATATTAAATACCTATAGGTACTACAGTTAGAGCGACCTTAAACGTCTTAACGCTATTGGTGTGACGTGAAATTTTTGATTGTCAAGATTTCGTTTGAATTATGAATCCATTAACTTCTTCTTATTAAAACTTATAACAAAATTTACATAATATATTTTAAAAAAATATGTATTTTCAATATACAAAGTTGTAATCTGAAGGTATCCAATTTTAATACAAAATAGCAATTATTCGTATACACGTGCAAACAAAAAGCAATATCATAAAAATAATGTTACTTGCTCTGATCGACGTGTAAAATCATACCTATTACTGCAAATTATATGCGCAGACCTTCCTCATTTATCGTTATTTCCGTTAGTAAAAACCATAAAAAAATGAGTTGGGTGGTTTATAGAAGTTAACACGAGAAATAGTCTTTATTTTATAATATTATAGATCTGGATATGTACCTAATGTAAAAAAATATGAATTCAGCTCTGAAGATTGCAAGTAAATTACCTATGGGATAATCTGTATCCAGATCTATAATATTATAAAATAAAGTCGGTGATATAGTATAATATTTTAATATTCACTAGAAATGATAAATAAGAGAAGTGTGAGGCAGTGTTTAAGAAATACATGTATAACATTAAATATCAATGCAGAATTGTAACGAAATCAACCACCTAACTGAGGCCTACTGCAAAGTTAGCACGGAAAAATGTACGTCCTATGTGTTGAAGGCAACTACTTAGTTAATGTTAAAGTAAAATAAATAAGAGACGAAGTTCATGTATCTTCACATCCGCGTGCCGGCATGCAACCCGCGTGCACCATGCAGAATGAAGACGTTAAATAATTTAATCGGATGCCGGGATGGTTTATGTAAGCACGCACCAAGCTCAGAAAGCGCTAACTTGTTTGGTCACCTAACTTTACCGCTATATTTACATGACACGACAATATGTTGATAGATGCACGGCTATATGTTTATATGCGTCAAATCTTACAACATAATTTCTGTTGATTTTATCCACTTAATACTAACAGCGTAATAAAGTTATTGATAGCTTAGTTATATCCATTATCATACCAGATAAAATCGAGTATTAAATTAACAAGCAGTTTAGGTATTTAATTTGGTACAAGTTATTGAAATTTATAATGTAAGGTTAATGAAAATAAATTAAGAATAATTAAATATAATTCGACATAGTGTCTGTCTGTCGGCTTATTCCTAGTTTAAAACTATGAAACAGATTTAATGCATATTAAAGTACCTACATATAATTTAGCCTTAATTACTTTTAAGAAAATTGCTTCAAAAAATCAACGAAACATTGACAGCTTTTATTTGTTTTGTTACATAAAATAATTACATAAAAATATACATAAAATGATAATGTCGTCTGCCCATATAAATATTTTAGTTTTGGCTGAATACGTCAAAATAATAAATAACTTTTTAAAATATTTTTTAAAATATTTTTTTCATTTTGCAGTTTCTAATTTCATATCTGAATCAATGATTGATAGTAAGAGATAATGGGAAAAAAATATTTTAACAAATAAACCTTTAGCAGGCTTAGAGCAAGATTGCTCAATGAGAATTTCAGACTATAAATTTGAAAACATCATTCCCGGTGAACAATTTGAAATAGGATGAGATTGAAGTTACATTCTCTTATGTAAATTATGTGTCTGTTTAACAGCAATTCACTGTAAGTGACGGGCTGACAGCAGATTGTATCGGGTCCTGTCTGCACGTCGTTAAGTCTTTGGTCTTGCATAACGATTGTAATTATAGTCGACCTTGTCGCACAAACAATGGGCGTTGCCACATCAGAGTCCCTTGAACTTATATTAGAGCGTTACATGTTTTTTTTTTCATAGCATTTATAATATTATGCAAAACGAGCCTTAGAAATACTTTGTAAAAACAATAGGTCGTGACAATTCGAAGCCTATTAATTCCATATAATGAAATCGAATAATCACCTTGCAAAGTAATTACAAATAAAATATTCTAAAAACATTTGATTAGTTTGCTTTGTTTTGATATCTGATAATTTAATTTTTGAACTATTCAATCATAATATAGGTCTGTCTGATAAATTTTTGGGTACAAATGTTACTCGTTATATAATTAAATTAGTGAATAAATGGTCCATGTATATAACGTTTACAGAATAATAAATTATATAAGTTAGGTATACATTGTAATAGGTAACAAATCAAATAAAATTTGAGTATTACATTTTACATTTTTTAATAAATTAGCAATTTCTTCAAAAAATTCAGAAGATATTAAA
Source organism: Synanthedon andrenaeformis (assembly GCA_936446665.2). Classification (NCBI taxonomy): domain Eukaryota; kingdom Metazoa; phylum Arthropoda; class Insecta; order Lepidoptera; family Sesiidae; genus Synanthedon; species Synanthedon andrenaeformis. The sequence continues at coordinate 8,350,932 of OW387785.2, forward strand.
AACTGCCAATAACTACTACATATATTTGAATTTGGCTTTGAATTTCAATAGAAACTAAATGCAATTACACAGAAATTTAATCTAATCTATTTATAATTGGGAATAATCTTAAAATTGTGCTAATAAATTTCGTTACAGTATTGAGTCATTATAAAACAATAAGACCGCTGCGCTATACATCAAAGCGACCCACGCGCCGTCAGCGCAAGCCCTGTCTTATTTATGACGACCCTACCTAGTATCATATACCTAACTTAACCTATCTAAATTGCTACATAAACTTCATAGTTACATAATTTAACACAGCGCAACTGAACACCTATTTTGGTTAAGTTATTTGTTTGCTACTCATTTTTACACGTGCGACGTTACACGTACACCTTAAATAGGCAAGTGTTCCCATAAAAATAATAGGTATTAAAAATTCCAATCACATTGTAATAATTTCTTTCATTTCATTAAATATTCTCTTAACGGAATGAAAACTTCTAACCAACACCAAATTAATGTCAGCTAGCACACATATTTTAATGTGTTATAAACTTTTCGGAAATTTTTTTAGTCGGAAAGTGATGTTTTTCTAGAACTACTACAAAAATGTGTTACTAAAAAGTAGTGTCAGGGCATAATGCGTTTCGGAGTTACTGAAACAGCCCGTCTGGCGGCAGTAACAACCTCCTTAAGAAGACCGTGAAACAACAGCTCTGTCTGTCTGTGCTGTTCTGTCAGAGCTAGAGTTCATTTCCATATCTCTTCTTATTCCCTTATTATGGTCGGTAGCGCTCTTGAAGCACATTGTGGCGTTGCTTCATTTATAAGTGGACCGGTCAGCCTGTTTGTCGACCTTAACATAAAAAATATATAAGCAAACCACTATATTACCTACCTTTATTTAAAAAAAAAAGTGTCATCAATGGCAATAGGCGGGGAGGCACCAATCCTGAAATCCCCGTGATACGGATACTAAAATTTTTAATAAAAAATAAAAGTTAACACTTAGACGAACAAGATTTGCTTGGTCGGCGTGGATTTGGTTGGCCGAAAATATTTTAAATAAATTATAATATTATTAAATTTCCAAATTTTTTTTCCGTCATCACGGATTTTGATCAATCTCATATAGAATTTTGTGCGAAATAATGTTCATCAAGAAAAAATCCGGCCGACCAATGATTTTTAGCCGGAAAGGTCACGCATACCTATTTGAATGGTGTGATAGGGGGTAAAATTTATCCATCATCACGGATACCTTTTTTTTTTTTTTTTCATTTCACGCGTTTCAATGTTACATTCATAATTATCTTGGTATGCGTGCTTGCAAACTGCCGAAAGTATCGCGCATACCAGATTTTATTGTGTGGGTGAGGATTATACTGTCGTAGATTTTACTTACTTGATGACATTACTTTTGGAGTCTTTTTTCTACCAGAAAAATGAATCCAGTAAACTCGAACCATTGTGGTACATTGGCCCATCAGCACCGTTAAATATTGAGGAAATATTAAGTTGCCAACAGAATGAGGAAGAAAGCGAAGAATCAGAAGAAGAGAGAAATTATAATTTCGATGATAATGATGTAGATGATTATTGATAAATAAATTTGAATTGAACATAACCTTTGTATCAACCTTCAATTATTATATGATCAACTCAAATAAAATTTTTCCTGTATTTCCTTTTCTCCATATTAATTTGTATAATAAATAGCTGAAAACTTAAGGAAGAGACCAGAGGTAGAAAAAAGACTCCAAAAGAAATGTCATCAAGTAAGTAAAATCTATGACAGTATAATCCTCACCCACACAATAAAATCTGGTATGCGCGATACTTTCGGCAGTTTGCAAGCACGCATACCAAGATAATTATGAATGTAACATTGAAACGCGTGAAATGAAAAAAAAAAAAGGTTTCCGTGATGATGGATAAATTTTACCCCCTATCACACCATTCAAATAGGTATGCGTGACCTTTCCGGCTAAAACTCATTGGTCGGCCGGATTTTTTCTTGATGAACATTATTTCGCACAAAATTCTATATGAGATTGATCAAAATCCGTGATGACGGAAAAAAATTTTGGAAATTTAATAATATATAATTTATTTAAAATATTTCCGGCCAACCAAATCCACGCCGACCAACCAAATCTTGTTCGTCTAAGTGTTAACTTTTATTTTTTATTAAAAATTTTAGTATCCGTAATCACGGGGCTTTCAGGATTGGTGCCTCCCAGACTACAACATATAGATTCTCAATGCGCAATTGCAACTTGTGAATAGAGTTACGATGACTTATCGTAATGATTCCTTAAATAGTAGTAGGTAGGTATGTATTGAGACATGTTTCTTTTTCCTGATATGGTCCTGTTGTTCGTTACAAACTTTACAAGTAGCAAGTAGGTATCACACAGTGCAAAGTGTAATAATGTTACATTATCAATATTAATATTAATGTACAGTACAATTAAATGCCTTCACCGCAATGTATTGCCCTCCGTAGCAAGAAGACGTCCCCACATGACAAATAACTTATAAACTGGGGGGAGGAATCTTGGTTAATTTAACTAATGGACTGACAGATATTGTTGGAAGATTTTCATATTAGGTACTGACTAAAAAATAAGGAGGTTATACCTTTTATTTATTACGTTTACCACAAAAATACCTTGAAAAAAGTGTTTTTTAAAATAGCTCTATAGTCATTAAAATAATACAAAATACGCTTAAGTTTTTATTTCTATTGAGTTTGGAGCTAACATGAAGGTTATTTATGTGACTTTTCATTATATATTAGTTGTAATTTCCTACTTTAGTTAGCCATAGAGAAAAACTTAACTTCTATGAGTATTAATTTAGGCAGAAAATCGTTTACAAGTACCCACATTTTCATATTAGTTTAATTATAGTTGTAGTAGGTAATCCTCTCACCGCAAGCCATACACTTTTGAGTAATCATCATGTCAAAAATGAACAAACGTGTCATCAAAAACGTGTCACATTTTTTTCTAATTAACCTGAAACATAGTACTTATCGCATGTATTGGAAACCGCTGGTATAACGTCCTGTTAACCTAACTCAATATTTAACAGACACGTGACCGCACCAAATATATGGCCCTCCTGTGTATTTGCTAATGAAGTTTTACCGCACACCTAATGGATGAGAACAAAAACATTATCAATATGTCTATATAGAAAATGGATTTATACCTCTACTTACTTACACATAAAATAACTATTTATAGTAGAATAGTGACCGAGTCTGGCTTCGAAGTTGCATAAGACTAAATGGTATTTTAATATTAAAATATAGATATATTACATTAAATGAACAAATAAGTACTTAATAACACAGCCACAGACAGACAAGCGTGAAATTTTTTTTAGACGAGATTGTTTTTTCTCAATTATTTACAAATCCAAGCAGAATTTTTATACATATCTACTTATATCTCGCAAAAAAGAAAATCTCTAAATCAAAGAAAAAAACCATTCCAAAAACTGTTGTTAAGAAGGTTTAAACCGAAAAACGAAAAGGGTTTTGTTTGGTTTTTTGTTTTATAATGTTAAGAATAAATAAAAAATAAAAATAAATTGGTAGCAACTACATTAAATTAAAAACTACACAATTAATGTGCATTTTTAATTAACTATTATTTTTTAAATAAACTGTTATCAATAAATTAAAAAGTATAGATTTATGTTAAAATATAATAAACCTTAAAATTTGAATATTGTTTATAAGTTAGTATAGTAGGAATTTATACCTACCTGTCATATACTAGGTGTATGAAGTTTAGAACTGATAGATTAAATTTTAAAACATGTGTTTTTATTTTTTTGTTTTCTTACGTCTATTCGCAAATAAATGTAGGTACAATCGGTAGGTATTCGACAAAGCTACCGACACTCACGACTCTGTCGCTGTATCGTATCTCCCGCATCCAGTTATTTTCAGCGTGACTGCACTTAAATATTGCTGCAACATTGTCATGATACATTGTCCAAAACAAAGACCCGCCACATTCCTTGTAAACAAAACTAAAGTGCGTACCATTTCTTCAACTTTTGTTTTATTCACTTTCGCATTGTTGAAACGTGTTAAAATTAATACATATTCACGATCACGAATACCTATAGTTGGATTTTAATGCGTGCGTCATAACGGAAAATTTAGAATGTGTTTCTTTCTTTGTAAAGTGAATGGAACTGAAAAATATTTGTCAATATTTGTTGTACATATCTATTTGCTTTTTAAAAATTAATTGTATAAGAATTCATATTGCCATAACAATGAACGGCCCACTAGAAAGCTGGAAGTGTTATTAGACTGCAATCACCTGAAAATACAAGCAACACTAAGAAATGGGATATGGCAACACTTCCTTAACTACCGTAAAACAACAGCAAAAGTAAAAGCATCTTCTGTAAAAGCATCCCCTTTCAGAATACCACAGCGTCGGAATACGACTATTTGAGACACATCAATAAACGGAAACTAATATTATTTGTAAGTTCTAATAAAAGTTTAATTGATAGAGTTATCATATGAGCCTCTAACATATTTAAAAGACTTATTAGACAACAATAAACAAAAGCGGAGTATTGCGCGGATCCATTCGCTGGCGGGCGAGGGTGGTTAGGAGGTGCCACCCTCTACAAAATTATGTACGACGAACTGGGACTAATATATCAAGGGGAGGACGTGCCAGACTAAGGAGACTGGGTATTATAGGGTGGGCCGGTGGAATACTTAAGAACCCTGGTGACACCCCATTAAAACACACGTCCCGCATTTTTGGCCAGACATTTTCATTTGGGGCCTGAACGAACACAAATGGATTTGCCCTGGAATTTGTGATGAACTCCTTAAAATTGGACTGAATTATTAAGGGATTTGGATTGGGGGAATCCTTATGACCCAACCGGAAAAAGTTAACTATGAAATGTATCAATTATGTAATATTTAAAAATATATTTTTTTATTATTTAAAAAAAGAATTTCAATTTATTTATGCTTTATTACCTATGTATTTATAATTTTATATCACTTAATAAAAATTACTTTGTAAATTTTTGTGAACACCTAGTAGACTGGTAGACACCTACTAAAATTTATATATTACTAAAATCTACTGATTAGTTAAATTAAAAAATAACTAGGCAAAAAACACTTTGTTTAAAAAGATGTCCCATTTGACAATGCCATACCTGTCAGATCTCAATTGTGAACGCGTTCAATATAGGTATTTTAGAGTAAATATTGTATAAGTATTCGTCTATTTCAATAGCGTGATAAATATTTCAGCTAAGTATTATATTCTCCCGATGCAAGTTAAATGCATTGCAACCGATATTACACCGTAACGAGGCGTGAAACACGCGGCGCTCGCAGGACGCATCCGGAATCATAATTCCAAAATAACTTCCATCCGTTCCTTCCCCCTCGCCCCTCCACTTTGCCCGCTATGCCGCTCTCTACACGTTTTTTGGATAAACTGGAATCCCCGTCCCACCGTTAATTCCCAAGATAGCCATAATTTGGAATTGGATCCATCTATCCTGTACCTACGAACAAAAATAAGTTAGCGCTGTGCACGCCCGATTTATGTGGGCGAAAACAAAGCGCCAACGTATTGGATACAAGGTTTTGTTTGCGCTGAACTTTGCACCTACACACAACCTCATCAATATTTTACTAACCTTTCCATATTCCACTTAAAAAAGAAATTTTTTATCAAACAATAAATACAAGTGTGTATAGGTTTATCTACTAACAAGCTGATACCCGTGGATTATTTAGCCTTTGTCCATTCTGAAATTCTTTCTGACTATTGATGAAATATTTTTTTAAATCGGATGAGTAATTTCGAAGATAATCTTCTATAAACAAACTTTACCTCTTTATAATATTAGTATAGATTTAGTATACTTGTTTATATTATTGTAAATGAACATTAATATCAACATTATAAATAAACAATAAAAATATAATAGGTTAAACAAACTTATCAAGAAGCAATTTATTTAACGAGCAATTCTAACACTTAACAAGCCATAAAACGAGTCATAAAACTCGAGCTCGTCCATTCACAAATACTATTTCTACTCTATGTTTATTTACCGTTTTAAATGCAAATACGGTAACAGAGTTGTGACAATATAGTGACGTTTTCTGTTTTGTTAAATATAAATATATTACTTTGGCGATTTTTAACCATGTGTACTCGAAAATACGTACAGTTTTCACTGAATTCAATTTCGTCGAAACGGGACTCGGTTGACGTTGCACAGACATCGCAAAAGATAAAGTATGTAGGCATCCGCATTTTTTATTTCACCTTTGACACTTTAATCCAATTTGTTTCTTCGTATTCCGCCCTTGGGATGGGGGAAGAATTTTGAGCTTATAATTGTTATTTTGAATTTATAATATACTTCCATATTTTATAGGCCTAAGTGTCCCTAAAGGCGCAACCGATAAAAAGACGACATTTTACCTTGTATAAGCAAGTTTCGTGAGTTTTTTTTTTAATTTCACATTGTATAAACATCTAGAAATTTTACTAAGCAATAATATTTACGAGTCTAGGGACTCTTCCAGTGTTTTTTATAGTTTTTTTGACTTAAACATGGCAAATAAATTTTTGTAGATTTTTTTAGGGCGAAACTACTTTGTAGAACTTCTATATCTGTTATCTAATATACTAATAAAGATGACCGCAAAAGCGTTCAGTTTATTTGTGATATAATTATACTTCTAGTAAATCAAAATAACTACTAAGTATTGCTTAAATAATGACATATGATTGCCTTTTTATACTTGAACTTGTATGAAATCGGTTGTTAGAATTCTTTAAAGATTAGGTGCGTCCAAAGATGACCCGTGAGTGGGCACTGTAGCCATCGAGGTCGGCCTAGCGATTCTTTTTATAGCCAACTAAGAAAATTGGGTCATTAATCTTAAAGATAAATGTCCAGTATTCGGCCCATCTTATCAGAGCACGGAATGAATGGAAGTGTGGATATACCTACTGCTTTATCACGGAACGTTGCGTTGTAAAGAATCTTCGGTGAAGCACTTTTCGTTTTTGTGTTCTGTTTTATTGCCAGTTTTATTGGTCGCCCATTCCTTATTGTATTGGCAGTTACTAGGTGCTTGGTACTGTAGCTTATTACCAGCTTCTTATAGTAATTTAAATTTATATTAATACTTTTTTATTTAGAAGGACCACAACCCTCGTTCTATAATTTGATGCTTTAACACATTGATGTTAACAAAAAAGCTGATTTTAAATTTTTATTTATTGCCAAAGGTTAATATTAATCTTTTTGTAAACTGCAAATATATAATTGGATATATAGTGAAAATGAAGTTAATACTTACACGTTAAATTTCTAAAAATATTTGTAGCGAAACTTGGAAAGAGAAACACAAGACTTCGTTGCGTTATATAAACAATAATAAATTGGTAAATCAATTCATTGATCATTGATTAAAATCTTTAAATACCTATTTCTTAGACAAATAAATCCCTAATGACATTTTTTTACAATATTCCACTCTCAAACTTTCAAATCTGGTTTGAAATGACGCCTCAGATACTAAAACACATCTACAAAGCGTTATATAGGTAAATTCTATATTTTAAACCACGATGTTGTGTTGCTATGTTGAAGTTTCGTGCGTCACGATTGCGCCTCCAGTCGTCAAACGTTACTGTTAACCCTAAGGAAATCTATACACTATAAGAAACTATAATATATACGATGTACAAGATGAGAAGCAGTTAGCCTACCGTTCTGTATTTGCTCAAATGCGATTTACGGCCGATTTGAGTTAACTCGATTGGAATATTTTTTTTCTGTGATCCACAACTTCATAAGCTTCTGATAAGGTTAATAACTTGATAAGCTAACTGAGATATTCAACGAAAACCTTTAAAAATAACTTACAATAAAATAACATACCTACCTACCTACTTAAATTTCATTCAATTTGATGTTTAATTCAATTGAATTACATTTCAATTATAATAGATATAAAAATCCTAAATTTATGAATTATAATAATAATCAACTTTCATAAAGCATATTGACAATATTTTAATGGAATCAATGTCATGAATATCAAATAGCGTTAAGTCCGTTGGTCCTTGGTCCCTTTACTATTTTTTTCTATCATGGTCGAAAATGCACTTGCATTCCAGGTGCTGTCACCTATGTTTATAATGGACGATAACAAACCTACCATCAAGTGGACCGTTAACCTCCATTCCATGCCACCGTTTCTCATATCAAGAATAATATAAGTCCATAAATCAAGACAAGCATCAAGATGCTATCTTACAACTACAACACAATAAAATATAAATAATTGTTAATAGAATGGATATTCATATAAAAATCGTATATTAAAAAACATCAAAACTTATAAATTATAATAATAATAAAATTAAATATGCGATCAGCGGCCTGAGTAACTGTCATGCTTGCCTCATAAATAACTGCAAATCAGCAATAGATAATGCTCAAAATCAAAATTTCACAACGTAAAAATCAAAGGCATTGATCAAACGTAAAGAACTAATGGCTAAATATTTACCCATTGAAACTACAATACCTACTTCCATATTTTATATACTTTATCCATACTTACTAATATAATAAACGTAAAAGTAATTGTGTCTATCTTTTAGCTTTTCACGCCTTAACTACTCAACGGATCGTCATGAAATTTTGCATACACGTTGTAAGGGTTGGGTTACAAGAAAGGACATAGGGACAAGGACATCTATCTCCTTTCATCTAGAGAAAGGACTGGACATTTCATCTAGAAAAAAAGTACATTCCCAAGGGATCATCTTTTTTTTATATATTATAAAGGTGGCAGACAGGCTGGCGGCCCACTTGATGGTAGGTGGTTACACCAAGGGGAGTGCTAGTGCGCTGCCTACCCTGTAGGTATTTGTTTACCCCTCGCTTGAAGTAGCCCATCGCGCGTCCGCGAGATAAATTTATATATTTTATTATATATTTTATTTATTTTTCATCGCAGACGAAGTCGCGGGCACCAGCTAGTTCCTAATAAAATAATAATCATTATATTTATATAGGGACATACTAATTCTTTACTGCTATAAGGTGGCCTTTAGTTAACTAAGTTGCATGACTGAGAGTCCACAGTCCAATCGTAAATAAATATACATACTCTAAATAGGTATAATTACGGCTATGAAATAATGCATGGGCTGGTATAGCTTTGTAGACAAGTAGTAAGTACTAATAACGCCGCCTGTCCTTTTTAAATATTCCCCGGGAGACATCCACAATGTTATTTACAGAGCTGTAACATTTTAAATATCACCACTTAAATATATTTTACGGCACTTTACGCTAACACTTTGATGTTAATTTATTTAGCTTGTTTTAGCTTTTTCATAATAATAATAACACGATTTTTTATCTTTGTGATGTTAAATCATATTCTATTTATAATAAATTCTCATAAGTAATTTCAATATAATTTGGAAAAGTACTTAAAGTATAATATAATGTAGTATTTATAAATAATATAAATTTAAATATAAAAACCATTTTAGTCACTTAAATACGAGTATGTAACTAATTATCAACTAGATTCCCCCAAACACAAAGATCTGCATTATGTATATATACCTACATATATACATTATATACACCTACAATATACATTGTAGTAAGTAGTATAGTAGTAATATTAAGTATCATACTAAGTACATTGTCTAATAAACTTGCAACAAATACAAAACCAAATACATACTGATTTTTTTTCTGATAATTTTTTATGGTTGAATAACTCAAACAATCTTTATGAAGCTTTGTATGCTTATAGCTTAGTTTGTAAAAAAAGCTGTAGTGTAGTCTAAGCAATATTTTGGAGCAAACTGGTCATATATCAGCAATCAATTATGAATTAAATAATAGATGCGCATAAAGTATGTAAACTTTTAACGCAAAATGTCTTCCCAACACGAACAGAACGTCTTCATTCAAGCACTGTCCATTCTTATCGAGCTTATAATCAACACTGTTCGAGGAAAAGTTACGGTGAACTTGTATACATACATGCGTACGGATCTTCGTAACGTTCGTCGCACTCTGCCCCACGTCTACATTTTCAGGTATTAACCACTAACGTCAGCGTTACCGAGAAATGTACATTTATAAACCTCTTTATAGTGCGTTTGACTTTGCTTATGAAGCTCTAGGGAGCACTGTTGACCCGCATAACGATTCGAACCGTCATAAACAAGCAATCCGCTCGACAAAAATCGCCATAGCGATTTCGTATCAATCATTTCGGTTGTTTATTTGAAATTTATTCCGTTAGGGAAATACGAATGAGTAGTGGGCTAGTGTGGCGATAAATCGTGTCGATGTCGCGGTGTGTCGCGCGTCGGGTTAAAAGCTCGATAACCAAGACAGCACACACCTACCCGAGCCAACAATAACCTTTCGCTTTGTTTTATTTGCGAACGTTCCGTCGCAGCCGACCAGATATCCGCCAAGTATTTTATGCATAAAAATATCGATATATAATTGCTTCATTACGTCGCTGTGTTGGTGAGTAAAATATGTGGGAGTCAATTACAGGGGGCTCCTGTTTTAACAAGGAAAAATTATTATGACCTTAGTAAGACCTTAGACCTTAGCTACTCAACCGATCACCACGAAATTTCGCATAGGTACCCTACCTACGTTGTTAGAAATACAAAAAAGGACTTAAGGTATCTTTCATCCATAAACAAAATTCAATCCCTGTCAAAAATTATCTATATTATAAACAGAGTGATTCCTGAGGAAGGTACAGGTGTTAAGTGAATAAGTTAAGATTTTCTATAAATTGGGTTAAATATGACGATGATTGTTGAAGATGTTAAAAAAATCAAGCTTTCTGAAAGCTTTCATCGAAAACACTGCCTAATACGTTTATTATGTCTATCTTTTAAGGATCTTACTACACCCATTCTAACTTCTAAAAAATGACAAAATCCAATGTGTCTGGCGTAATCAGTGTTCATAATCACATGAGATTTTATTTATCAGCCCTAGAAATAATATAATATAATTAACTAACAATAACGTTTCTTTGCATATTTGATAAAATAGACTAAAAAAAATGAGAGCTTTAGTAAAAAAAATGAGACTTAAAAATATTCTAACACTCATGAATTTTTTTGGAATTGAATTAGCTGAGTTACCAATTAAGGTACATATGAAGTTAGTGCTCTTGTTTAATATCATACAAACTTCAGCTTTAATTGGCGAGGGAATTAGCACACGATATGGAGAGGAAATCTATTGAAAAAGAGCCGATGCAAGTAGGTATCTTAAAGTTTCTCACTGCTGAGCATTCAATGTTGGGGTACACAGTTAGCCATTAGAACCGTTGGAATTTGAGCGATTCTCGAAAAGGGAACATGCTGTATGTTATGTTCGGAGAGCAAGCAAGTTCTCTTGTGTCTGTCGGTCGGGCGGGTCTCGCAGTGTCGCTATCGTTGTATCGCCAGTGCCACGCCGTTTGCTTTATGGTGCCAGCTCGGGTGTAATATTTCATGAGGAACGCACGCCATGATTCATTCGAAGGCACTTTTTAACTTTTCGAACGTACCTGTAATGAAGGTGGAAGGCTGATAATAGAATTTTAAAACGTTTCAAAGTGGATACTGGGAGTGGTGATTATGTTGTTTAATTTATAAATTAACATACACGGATATGTACGAGGGATAATTAAAATTTATTTTAGCCCCAGTCTAGGTTCGTTAGCGTTGCGACTTGTAATGACGAGAGAACATGTCTCGTAGCGAAATACTAATACTTGTAACTTGAAGGCTTGAAATTGAGCGGACGGCCGCGCCTGCGCCGCTTGTCAGTTATAATTGGCTGAACTTGTCGACCGACTCGTAGCGAATTTTTTGTTGCTTTTTCTCCCTACGCCGACATTACTCTTCGTCTCCCGCGAGAGACGTAAATTGCGAACCCACAGAACGTGGAAACAAACCGTGATGTGATGTATGAATACACGAACACGTTTATGTTTTATTAAAGACTACCTGAACTCGGCCACGCTTCGCTGCGGCTGTGCGGTACTGGACATTGCATATATTTTTTTTCTAAAATTAAAGTATTAAAGTTTTAAATTAAGTTACTCATCATAGCATCAGCTATCTGCTAGTGAAAGTCCCATATAAATCGGTCCAGCCGTTACGGAGTTTGACCGGAACTAACAGACAGACAAGCAAAAATTTTAATTTTTTTTTGTTCTTATAAATAAGTATATACTTGGATGTAACCTATATTTAGTACCTATAACGCAGTTATTTTGACACTACTAACAAATATTTCAATTTTATTTATTAGTAGGTATAGTAGGTATAGGTATAGAAAAAGGTTTAGGATAATGTGAAATGATAGGTTTTGACGTCTATTACTTATGCACTGAAACACAACAGCACATTTGCTGCTTCAACGACTATATTTGGTTGTTAATTATAATAATTAGAAAAAGTATACAAATTACATTTTTTTTAATATAATTCAATACATATATTAATTTTCGGTTCGTGATTTGTGTAATATTGGGTTAGATAAAATTATTAATGTCCTTTCGCAGCTTTGAACCACTCAGCCTGAACACTTAGAGCTTGAATTTTAAATGTCGATTAATTAATAAAATTCTAATTCTGAATGTTATTTCTCAACTCATCTCACCACATGGTTTGAATTTGGAATTGTCGGTTTTGAAATACCGCAACAGCTCCGCGTCTTTAGCCACTTATGGATTCTTCTAATGAGTATCTAGTTAGTTAAATGACAAATACTTGTTAATTGGCGCAAAGGAATGCGTTAGAGTTAAACACAGAGATTCCTTCGACTAAAGAGGTGTAGCATTTAATTTCGCTTATACAACTAACGCCCAAGCAGCTGCCGCGAGAGCCTTTACATAATTCATAAGAAACGTTTAAGCATATCGACGCGTGTGACAAGTGCCGCATTTGTGTTGTGGACAATACTTTTTATTTGCAGATGTTCCTTTATGTTCAACATCATTTTACGTAAACACGGTAGCTTATGATAGATGGAAAATTGCTTTATTTTAGTACCTTCCATACTGCTTTTAAAATGTAAACTGGAGACTAAAAAGTTCTGTACAGTGTTGAGTAGAGTCCTCGTGCATTGAGCCAAAAAAACTGCACCTCGCTCCTAATAAATAATACATGAACATATTTATGGCTCGCTCATTAACTTGGCGAACTTTTCGGATGTCTTCTCTTTTAGTTCTTTCTTCCCACCTTGTTTATTGTCTTAGTTTTGTTCTAGACGCTAGTTGAAGTAATGGTTAACCGGGATATAAAAAAATAAGTTTAAAACTTTATAATATCAAGCTAGCAAAGTAACAACAGAAATAAAAAGAAACAATATATCTTTTAAGATCTTACAAAGTAGGTACGTTACTAATGTGCTTATGTTTAGGATTTCTAAAAATGAAATTTAAGACTGTCCTCAATACTTTTAAAACTGTGCAATAGTGTGTTGTCACTAAATTAAATTAAATTTTATTTATTTTAATGAAATTTGTCTTTGCTCATAATTTTACGAGTTAAGCTTACCAGCAGAAGAGTAACTTAGAAGGAATCCGTATATATATATATATATATATATATATAACTGTTTAGATAATGTATGTATATGTTCGGAGAAAGGTGGCTTCAACTAATATTCACTGTATCTTGTTATTCAACACAATACACACGGAATCCAATAAATAGATCTGTCCATGCTCTCTTGGCGATAAATTGTAATTATTTCGTATAAGTATCAGAATGTTGTCAACGCATTGCCGCTTATCACATCACACGGTTGACCCAACTTCACCTTTAACTGATTTGCACTTTGATAGAGACTCCAACCCAACTTGACCTTCCGCACTCCCCTTTCTATGTAAGCAGAAAAGTGTCTGTGCTCATAATAAGGACGATTATTAAAACATTTAAGTGTCACCATATATTGGCTACCAATAATGGACAGTAGAAATTGTGACTGAACATGCATCATGCACCGACTGGTGTAATCACTAACTGACATTTTATTGCATTTGTTAATTGTTGTGACAATTTATTTCATAAATATTCTTACCGCTTCTTGGCATACAGTTATGAAGTCTATTAAAAATTAATGGTTTTGTAGGTTAAGATAAAATGGAAGTTGATTTTGTTGTTTTCTTTATTTTCCAATTTATTTTACTTTCTCTCTCTCTCTCTCTCTCTCTCTCTCTCTCTCTCTCCCTCTCTACTTGTGCCTCTTCAGTCCGTCAACTTTTTTTTATAAGCTTTTTTATTTTATTTTTATTTTATTTGTATATATTTTATTTATAAGCCAAATTTTACTTTGGCTTTGCCAAATTGTAAATTTTATAAAATATTGGTTAGGCCAATATTTTACTTTTGGACTGCATGGCGAAATTAATTCGCACAATACAAATAGGAATACAATTCTAAGTAAACACCAGTAGTTGGTACTCACACTTGAGCTATGCTCACTGAATTTACTTATAAATAATTCACTGTTTACTAACTATAGAGTAGTTTAAAAAAAATTTAATTCCAAATAAAAATCTATTTAAATATAACTTAAAACTTTACAGCGAAATTGGACAGCGAAGCTTATATAGAAGACAAAATAAGCCATTTATAATACTGGTCAAAATTCATAAAAAAAAATTTATAAAAAAAATATAATTTAGTATTATTGGTTGTACCTACTCTGTTACTACTGTGACTTTTCGGCTTCTTAAACGTTAGAAAGTTTATATTAAAATAAAAGTTTTGCCAATTCTAAGATTTACATACCTATGTCGATGACAAAGTTGTACGTAGTTTAGACCACATTAAATACCGTATAGTTGCATATTAATAACTCAATTTTAAATCGTTATTACAGTAATTAACTTGATAAGCTTCAGATACAGCCGCTGTGTATAGGTACTGGTATATAATTTATTTAAATATTACGTCTAGATGACACTATGATAAACCAACATTTGCATAAATGTAGGTAAATGCAGTTGTAAGTTTTTGTTTATATTAAATAATTAAAACGCTTCAAGGATATTGTTTTAAAACAGTATTCTACATGAAGACACAAAATTACTTGCAATAAATCGTTGTCGTCTATACTTTTAGTTCTAAAAAACGAACTGGATAGTTCTTTATATGGAGTACCTAATTAGTTTCTTGAAAGAAAGAAGGAAGTTTCATTTAATTCGGATATTTATAAGTACTGACAATTCCTTCTACATTAAATCTTGCAAACTATACCAAATCGTATAAATCTAATTGTAATAAGAATAAATCGTTAGCTTATTGAACCTATTTGTTTGAGAAGCTCTTATTTTTAAAGACCCCGAGAGTACCTACACGTATTAGGAAGTTAGGTTAATTCAAACTGTTTTTCTCTGTAAGAATTTCTCGTTTAGTGATTTGCTCTCTATATTTTTTTAATGAAATATTCAAAGTACCCCACATTTGAATACTCAGACCGAACAGTTTCTCTGTAAAGCATCCTATTTAAATTCAGATTAGATGCTTCCTACACTAACGTCTCCGATTCGTCACGCTTCCCCAAATAAATCACGTCGAGTATCTACCCAAAAACATAAATAAGGTAGATCTTGTTAAAAACTTACCAGAGAGGAATTTAGCGGGCATTTTCCGCCATTTTTAAAACCGAGACGCTCCCCTTAAGGAGGCTTCCGCTTCCATAAATATGCAGATATGCGTTCACCTGGGCTAAAGCGACCAAATTTAGCGCACCCAATTTATCGTAGGAGAAATATTGTAAATAAAGTTACGTTACATCCCTGCGTACGCTTAAATAGATTTGTGGGTGGGCGTGCTTTTGCATAAGTAGCTTTGACACCGGCTCATTTTCCTTGTGTATCTAGGGCGTTTAGCGTAAACAATTGCTTTTATCTGATTACTACATTTGAGGAAATTTGATGTACCTAATTTCTGCCTACGTTTTAAGGTCAAATTTTGAAATTACTGCAGTAATTTACTGTACTACCTATTGCGTAAGGATGGCTACGCTCAGGTCATCTTATGATTATGTTTAGGTATAGCTAAGCTGGAAGAAGGGAAAACATTAGAGCTTGGTATAAAAACTGCCTCTCCTGTTTGTAGCTGTATGTTGATTGTCATCATAATCTGTTAAGCTTTTCACGAGTGATTGAGTATCAAATTTGTACACCTCAAATTCTTTAAACAACCTAGTAAATTATACCAATATTACCTAGTAAATTACAATTTCTAAATGCATGAACTTGGTTGTAAGTATTTTTAAAATAAATATGTTGAAGACATTTTTGTTTGAGGTGTTTTTATGTACCGTTTCCCTAATAGATATGATATGACAATGTATAAATAAAATGAATTATACTAAAATATCTGACAATGCAAACGGAAATTAACATTGTGACTTTAACATATCAATTTCGATACATAGATACATAGGTTAAAATACGTGTTATTAGTGCACACAATAAATCTCATTAGAGCAAAACTGATATGCAATTATCTCATTACTCATTAATTACTCAAAGTAAACATGGAATGCGTAACTCACATATCTGTCTATCCTATCTTTTGCACAACGTTATAATTGTTCAGTCAATTTTATTGCCCTTTACGTATTTATTGTTTTTAATACATATTCATAGCTATTAGGAAATGTAACTATTATGATTATTATCGTTTTTTTTTCTGTTCTGACAAATATATTGTATATATACATGATTAACTAATTCTAAATAAGATTTTTTTTAAATAATATACAGGTGAGTATAATGCAATTACTAATATAAAATAATACTTTGCTCTGTTTATTTATTATTTAGTTCTTTAGTATTAAAATTAAAATAAATTGGGTTTCTAATGCTTTATAATTTATTCACTACAAATTAAACCTGTTAATATTTTTTTATTAATATACATTTAATTATTTATTATGTAATAATATAATCGAATGTTATATAAAATATAAACACAGAATATAACAGAGAAAAAAATATGTTATTACATTCTACAGGGATAGATAAGTGAATTTCATTTGATAAAGGTACAAATAAACTGTTAAGAAAATAGAGAAAATGACAAATTTTCTCGACTTTTGAACAAAGTAAATTTGCAAACTTACTAAATTTGGCTAACAACGTTACACTTAATTCCTTTAAAACCCCTAAGAAACTGTGGCGTTGCAGGCTTATTGTGAGGCTTTATTGTAAGGGTTTATACATATTAAAGTAGCTGTCTAAATTTGATAAATGTACATTTTAAATGTTTGGTTAGATATTTACTGAAGCTCAATTCTAATAATGTAATGGATCTAAATTGCAGAAAGAAAAAAAGTATTTTACTAATTAACAACTTTTGGAGTAAGTACAATCTTTCTAATAAAAAATCCTGGCGAAAATTTAAATTTAATGCTAATTTCAGGAAGATTTTGTATAAAATTATAAAGAATTTTTATTTGGCATTATAAATACCTACACACCAAACCTGAATTTATATAAATAAAATTGGATTAAGTACATACATTTGGAGTAATTACAAAATACTTTTTACGACAGATTTGTAAAAAGTCCAGATTCTCAAAAGAACGGAAATGGTATATGTGCATACATCATGTTTCGTTACGTAAATGACACACCTTTAAATTAAACACATTTGTCGTAGATTCCTATGTATATTTTCTATTCAATATTCTTTACACGATTGAAATTCATAGGCAATTAAAACCGTCAGACAAAGCTGATTAATGTCGGTAGTTCGTTAGCAATTATAATTTTTGTACTATCACGTGAGGCGGTGGGATAAATCTTGGATTTTTTTTGCTTACTGATCCAAACATTTATCAATCAACTGGCTCATTTCCATGACTATCTGCTTGGAATTTAGAATGAATTCATATCAACCCCTCTTAAGAGTGGAATTTATAAAACGAATCCTCTTTGATTTTGCGTAGGTATAAATGTAAAATATAAGTGATAAAATCTTTTAAAAAGCTTTTATGTTATTTATAAAATAACATTATTATATTTTGATTTTATTTTTTGTTTCCGTGATCACTTACGGAAAATGATATTAGATGTTATTTCAAATGAGGAGGCTCCATTTAAAAACTAGTGTTATATGTTATTTTATATTATGTTGTACATAATATAACATAACATAGTTGTGAACATAAAAAATGAGAAATTTATATTAATTTATATTAAAATAATTACATGTTTTCTGCCATAATCTCCCGAGGCGTGTACAGTAAACTTATTCATTTTAAAATTCTGAAATTTCTCAGAACCTCATCCAAAATCTACAAAATAACATTCACGCGTTACATAACTTTGAAAACGCAGGTGTTAAAAGCGTATTAGAGCTAACAAACAGGCGTTAAGCTTCGGGATTCGGCAGACCATGGCACGGTTAAATGTTCGAAGATTAGCCGCTCAGCGGACTTATAATAAGTAATGTTTTTGAACCGTCTAACTTTTAAACAGATTCATCGTTCAAGTTTATACTCAAGTATTCAAGTTCATTATTACAAATATTCTATGAAGTTTCCAAACAATGGATACAAGATAATCGCTGTTTAACTTAGTAAAAGTTAGTGCTAAAATGGTGCCTAAATAATAAAATCTCTTTCTTAGGTTCTAAGCCGTTGTTTTTAGACCGTTAAGATTGTAGGATTGGGTTATTATCAAAACTTACTATTTAGGTACCCATTTATTATAACCAAATAACTCATTTAAATATAACCAAATAATAAAATTAATAAAAAAAAATTGTAAAATTAAAATTAATTTAAAAAAATAACTGTGCAGGTATATATAATTAAGAAAATCTACAATGAATGTACCTTACTTTAATAAAGTAATATTTTTTTGTCTTTCATATTATATACAACATATACAGTCTTGTGTATTTATTTATCACCTTTTCTACAATTTAAGTTGATTATAAGTTAGCTATATTATTTTGACTTAGGTTACGGTAATTATTTTTTATTAAACTCAACAGGCAAATTTTAAATAATCGGTGTTGTATAATAGCACTTAAATGTAGAACTATATGCGTTGACATAGAGGCGTGCCAAGTTTTTCTCAGAACCTAATCAATAATGTGAAGCCGAGTATTAAAATCCGCGCAAGTGCTAACGGCGTTTATGCACGCCACTTTTGTTCACTATCAATTCAATGCAATCGCTATTTCAATTCATTTTATTCTTTCTAATGAAAAAGTAATAAACATATACTTGAAAACAGTATTTCATCACTACTAAAATTACTCCAGAAATATCGTACAAATAATATTTCCGTACATTTTGTTTGTAATCTTAAATTTAAATGAATTCTTAGTGAATTCATTTTTTAAAAATATTTTTTATAAAGAAATAAACGAAAAATACACACATTTTAATAACATTTACCAGTGATATTGCACTTATAGAAACACTCGACTGCCAAATAGCATACGCAGGATCGAATGCTTGCACTTCTGAATTGTTTATTGAGTTCAAGTGATAAAAACTGATTACTTGCTTTCATATCATAGATTTATTTTGTACCTACACTAGCGTACTTTCTTCTAAAGGTCAAGGAAATATCGCCAGGAAACCTGCATTTCTCAGTGTATTACATTGAGGGGAGAGATACGTAATACGATATAATATTTATCTATATTTTGTGAATAGATGTTTGTTAGTCTTCCAAGCAAAAACGGATTAACCGATTTGAATGAAACTTGGCACACAGATAGCTTAATTACCTCAATTAAATATAGGATTATGTTAATCCAGGTGATAAGCTATATGTTAGGTTCCCGAAGGACCGTCTGAAGTATAAAAAATTGAGCGCCACTGTCGCTGTGGCGGAGCCATGTCATATTACTTTCTCAGATGTTATATTATTGTTTTTCAACGCGGACAAAGTCGCGGGCAAGAGCTAGTAAATACATATAGGCAGATATAGAGCAAAAGGCTTTACGCTTTGTAGTCATTTCTAGTCGCCCCGAAGGACCACCTGAGATTAACTTGTTTATCCCCAGTTAATGTTACTTGCAAACTTCAACAATTCCTATGATATACTTGAACTAGTTCGGGTCTGTTCGGCAAGGTTCGTCCTTCGCGTTAATTTCTGCGTACGGTTCAACTGAATTTGCATTTTGCACGCGTGATAAGTGTCCCGGATTACAAGGGATTCCCACCCAACAGCCTGTGTTTGTACTAAAATAAAGGACTGTTAAACTTTTTTCATGGTAATTTGGGTCACCTTTAGATTGCTGTAAATTTGTTTAAGTAGGCTTAGGGCCAGCCCCTTTGTTTAAATTAAAATGTTTAGCAACGCATTTTACTCATTTTTATGCAAGCTAAGGCTTAATACTTAATACAATACACATAAAAAAGCTCGAAATTAATTGTAAAAATTATTGTTTTTTTTTAAACAATAAATGACAAGTTTTCATAATTTATGAGGTTCTTCATATCAAATTCATAAAATTAAAACGTAACGGAAGAGCATAACTCCTTAAGTTATCTGTAATAAGAAATTAAAATATTCTAACTCAAGTAATTACTCCTATTAATTACTAATTAGGCACTTATTAATATTCAAAAAACTTTTTAAATTTTTATAATTAATCTTAAGGTAATATTATTACTTAAGAATATTGCCTTATAAAAATAAGTAGGGTAGACCGGGGACAATAGTAACACGGGGCAATAGTAACATCATCCACAGTTTCGACCATATATGATTGTATAACTGAGCGCGTATGTGCTTCGAACCTGTCGCAACACGCTCACCAGTCCGCGGCTCGATGCGATAAGAGTCGGACGTGTTATTACACATTTTTTGTTTTCGCACCACCACGGTAAGTTTTTACATATTTTATTTTGGCTTATTATTCAGTGGAAAATGACTCAAGTATCATAAATCATAAATATTATGATGCGTTGGTTATTAAAGATTCAGTTTCCTAGTAGATTAGGAGCCAGTACTGTATAAATAAGTAGATTATATGTTATTTCTGAATTTGGTCTGTTGGTGACAATTGTACCAGCACCGCCGGGTTCGATTGTAACGTTACATTTGACCCCTTGGTACAAATGACCCCAAGTATTAAAAATATCAGATAATATTTTTCACGACTGTTGGCACTGGATAACTGTGCGTGGATTGTGATATATTGTTTTTATTATTAATTCGTAATTTTATTTAGTTAGATGCTTTTATTAACCAATAAAATAATCTGTTTTAGATGCCAAGAAAAAGAGAGAAGAAAACGGACCGCGGTTCAAAAGACCTTCTGTTGTACGAAGAAGCCTACCGGGAGATTCAAAAAGGTCGATCAATAAGAGCAGCTGCAAGTATGTTCGACCTATGTCATGTGTCTTTGTTAAGATACAAAAAAAAGAAAATGGAAGCCCCTGACAATAACCCAACCATGGGTTATAACTCAGCAACTAAAGTTTTTTCCGAAGAGCAGGAACATAAATTGTCAAGGTACCTTAACAGAACTGCAGACATCTACTTTGGCTTTACCCCTAAAGCTGTTCGACGACTCGCTTACGACCTAGCCATCAAGTATAGCTTGAGAAAACCTGTAGCTTGGGATCGAGACAAGATGGCAGGTACAGATTGGTTTTCGGCATTTTTGAAGAGAAACCCGGAACTTTCCATCCGATGTGCTCAAGCCACCAGTCTGTCAAGAGCTACTAGCTTTAACCGTACCAACGTTGATGCTTTTTTTGATAACTATGAAAAAGTCATGGAAAGAGATCACTTTGAGCCTCAAAACATTTATAATATGGACGAGACTGGAATTACTACTGTCCAGAAACCAAATCGCGTTGTCACTAGAAAGGGAACTCGTCAAGTTGGAGCTCTAACATCGAGTGAGCGAGGGACACTAGTCACGGTAGCAACCGCTGCAAATGCGCTGGGAAACGCTATACCACCTTTTTTCGTTTTTCCGCGCCTCAGGTACCAAAGTCATTTTGTTCGTGATGGTCCGCCTGGTTGTGTTGGGGCTGGAAACGCTTCTGGTTGGATGGAAGAAAATCAGTATCTTGAATTTTTACGTCATTTCCAACATCATACACGAGCATCTCGTAGCAACAAAGTTTTGCTTCTGTTGGATAACCATGCATCCCATATTTCAATTAAGGCTCTGGATTATTCTAAAGACAATGGCATTGTAGTTCTTTCTTTTCCACCACATTGTTCCCACAAATTACAGCCACTTGACCGGTCAGTGTATGGTCCATTAAAGAAATTTGTGAATACGGCTTCTGATGCATGGATGAGATCTAATCCCGGCCAGACAATGTCTATATACAACATTCCATCAATTGTGTCGTCCACATTCCCACTTGCATTTACTCCGCGAAATATACAAGCTGGGTTCAGAATAACTGGAATTTTTCCATATAACCGAAACATATTTGACGACAGTGACTTTGGACCATCATTCGTAACTGATCGACCTCTACCTAATCCAGATGATGCGCAAATGCTTCAAGGATCAACCTCTCTGTCACATTATGAAGAACCTTTACCAGAGCAGGAATACGCACCTGAACTTTTGCCACAGCGATTTGAATCTTCAAGTCAACCAGAAGAGTCTGCCATAAGAGGTAATTCGACATCAAAGGAACATTTACTGCTTATTGGTGCATCGGAAATAGACCCGCTAGCATTTACGTCAGATGCTCAAACTCGAGAAAACTCTCCAGAAATGGTACCCAAAAAAAGACGTACTTCTAATTCCAGAGAAAAGTTATCATCGCTTTATTCTATGCACCCACTTGAAATAATGGCAGAGAAAACCAAAGAAAACTCAACAGAACTCATTTCTCAGCGTCAATGTACACCGAGTCCCACATCGTCGCAATCATTGCTTCCATGTCAACTAGCGTCCGATTCAGTAGATTCGAGAAAAGATTCTTCTGAAATACTACTTGTCCCCCCTAAGCATGTGGGACCAACGTTGCAGCAGTCATATTTCGATCCAAATAGACCTTCGACTTCGAAACTTGAAGATTTCTCACCTGAAGCAGTTTGTCCGTTCCCGAAAGCACCGCCTCGTAAATTAACCAACCGCAGACGTAAAACAAGAAAATCTACAATATATACTGACACCCCCGAAAAAGCCGTAATAGAAAAGGAAGCAGAAGAACAAGAAAAAAAGAAAAGATTAAATGAAATAAAGAAAAACCTAACTACTTCAGCAAAAGGCAAATCAAAGGGAAAAAAGACTAAACCAAAGGCAAACAAAGATAAAGAGAACACAGAGAAAATAATAGAAGAAGAAGAATGGTTCTGTCTTGTTTGTGGAGAGCGATATAGTAAGAGCAAACCTAACGAAATATGGATACCTTGCGAACAATGTCGATTCTGGGCCCATGAAGAATGTACTCCACAGGAGTCTTCATACATTTGTCACAATTGCTAGCAGGGAGGTTGAATACTCGCGTATTCATACAAAAGTACTTTCGTCACACATTTATACTTTCATTTTGACATTACAAACTGAAATACAACTTTTCAGATTAAAGGGATGAAGCATATCAAGTTCAGAAATAATTTATCTTCGATGAGAAATCTAACAAATATTTGTGAAAATTGATTATTCTGTGCAAATGGTACTTTTTTCATTTAATGAAGCTTTCACAAACTAAATTATTTTCCGATTTTGACATGTTACGAGACATGATATTGTACTTAAATTATTCTGATCCGTCATCACTTGGTTTGTATGTAAATAACTGGAAAATCTTTAAACAAAAATTGTTGGTTTTCTTGCTATTATTTGAATTCATGTGGCAAATATAACAAACATTTTAATTTAAATTTGAGTAGAATTTTACTTCTATTTTAAGACATGGGGTCGATTGTACCGGGGGTCAATTGTAACTCCATACTAAATGTGATTTATTAAAATTATTGATCTCTATTTAGTTCCTAATATAAAATAGATATTTTAATGTTAGTATTGAATATTCTAAGTATTTCACTTGTGACTGTTAGTCTATTTCAATGTTTTAAGCTATGTTATTTAGGTATAATTCGTAAGCGTATCATGAGGCTCATTTTGTGTTCAGGTTATAATTTTGTGCAGTTCAAATTGATAGGACGTTTAAGACTGATTACTATGAATAAAGAGATAATAAAACTTTTTTAATAAAAATGAAAATGTGTATTTTATTGACTTCTGAAATTGTGGTACAACTAACCCTTACTTGGGGTCAGTTGTACCAATAGGAGTCTCTGCACTAAAACCGGATTTTTTCCGTATTCTGATATAGCCATTAAATATATAACACCTAAAATATGTAGATTATAAAGCCACAAATTGTTGTATGAAACAGATTTTCTTACAATGTTATAGTTTCTGATCTACAAGATATTATATCCAAAGTGGTACTATTGTCCCCGGTCTACCCTACCTAAGTGCATTTATAATTATTGACTAAATACCTACACTGATCAAAGTATGCAAAAATCAAAGCTTTGATTTTCGCAATATGAAGTACCTAGTATATGTCCATACCTAAACCAGCGTCCACCAAGGAAAGGAAATGTTGGGTATTTTTCTTTAGGAAGATTAATGCAAGCCTCCACAAACGCAGTCCCGGCTGACTTCCAAAATTTCCACACTAAATCTCTAGTTCGTTTCGCTTCTTTTGCCCGAAGACTTGGCACCGTATTTTATCTCTGTAATGCAAGCATTGCACTGTAGATAAATAGATAGCATCTTTATGGCGGATAGTATAACACTTTAAATCAACTTCTCTATTTATTTAGGTACCTATATGCGTTACCCACCGTTATATATGATTATTTTTCTTCGTGGATCATATTACCATCTTCATGGTTCAGTCTTGCTATTCTGGGATTACAACCGGTTTGCATACCTATTTTCCTTATTTAAATTTTTTGGTTGTATTTACATTTAAGTTCGCAAAAAGTCAATGTTAGGTAAATATATATTTCATATAATAAGTATATAGGTAAATATATATTTTAAACGAATTGCAGAAGTTTGGGAGCACATGTAAGTATAGGTATTAAATTATGTTCATTGTTCACATAATGCCTCATTAGAACATGTGAAGAGAATGCAAATTAATTAAATCAGCTAATATTATTAACTAATATAGTAAATTATTAAATCACTCAGCATATAGAAAGGCTGTCTGATACAGCTTTTAACGATAAATGAGTTGTACCTCCATAATTATGTGATGTTAGATGCAATTCGACTATACACATTTAAAAAAGATATTTATCTATAATTTAATACGTTTTTATTTTTCAAATACTTTTTTTACAAACTGCTAAATAAAAAATGTGGGGCTGGTTAATCAAATAAAGAAGTCCAGAGTTCCATGGTTTGGTAGGTAGGTATTGCAGTAAAACTTTGGTCAGTATTTCGACACCTCCAACGCAAATGGTCGTAACGCTTTTTTAGGCAAAATTCGATTTTTTACTCATTTAACATAAGTTAATCCATACAATAACTTCCAAAAATAAAACTGCAAATATTTTTGTTAATTACAGAGTTTTATAATCGCTAACAGTCGTATCATTTGAACTCTCCCACGCAAAACGCTGCGCCACTACATTCGACGATTTGCGTTGCCTATTGGACCGCGGTCCGGTCAATCATAGCAGAGTAACGACGTCGTATTCTCTAAAACGGACTCACATTAGTACATCGTACTAAATTAAATAAAAACTAACAGTTGTGTTTCTGGTTGTTGTATACCTGTTGCTAACTGTTATTGTAAATAAAATGAGGGGAAGACGGTCTACAAAATTACTGGAATTAGCCTTAAAAAGTTACCCGCCGGAGAAAGACAAATAACTGGTGGTGAAAATTCTTTGACTGGTAAGTTTTATCATAATAATATTTACTGTTATAGATTTCTTAGTGCATCTTTGTCATATAATAAAAGTGCAAATAGACCAATACTTATTATTGCTTATATAATTTGTAATTATAAAAATTGATCATGCCCCTCGCAAATCGCCGTAACTTCTAAGTTACGACTTTGTACGTGGAGGTAAGAGTCATAGTTACGACTTTATGCTGTAATTTTTTTTTAAATCATGCGTCGTAACTTGTACTTACGACAGTGTGCGTCGCTTTAATAAAAAAATATATCCGTTCATATAGTCGTATTTACGACATACACCTTTATGCAATGTCCAAAATTTAAGATACGATTTTATGTATTTTTGTAACTGGCTTAATAATAATAATAATAAGCCCTAATAAGCCCAAGTTACCTGTGGTAGCTTGTGCCTTGCCCCGCTACTTGTGGCACATACAAAATTTAATGTAGTACAAATATACATACATAATAGAACCAATATTTTAATTTATGAGTATTTACATCAAAGTTATTATATTTTATCACCAAATACCTTTTTCTTTTCAGAATTAAGCGACGTAATGCCAAATATTATAAATACCAGCACGGATTCAAGTCTACTGTGTCTTTCATCTTCTATGCTGAACGAAATACTTCAAGAAGGTCCCGATCCTGAAGAAGCGAGAGCTCATGAAGTAACGCTAAATATTCACAGATACAGTTCAGATCTTATCTTACCATCTACTTCGACATCCACGCCTATCGAAAATCTTATTGAAGGTAGAGATCCCAGAGAATCAATTGACCAAGAGGTATCGCTGAGTGTTAATGATAGTAGTGCACTCTTAGATTTAGTAAAGTTAATCGACTTTAGTACTAAACGAAAACCTTGATAAATTCTGAACTACGTGCTAAACAAATCACAGATTATACAGATTATACAGTTGGTCTCCGATGGAACACCGATGCCATCCCCATGCAATGACTTGTTTGAAAATGGTATTTTCAACTCTGATGTTCACTCGCCCAGTACTAAAAGTAGAGTTAGTTCACCACAGTTGAGTTCGAGTCAGGATTCATCTGACAACACGCCGGTTAGCAGAAAGAGCCGTTATCAACAGTGTCGACGTCAAAAGGACATCAAAAGGAAGTGTTTAAAAAACCTAGGTAAGGCCTATTTGAGCAGAAATGGACTCTGTAGAGACGGTAAACTTTTAAAATAATCTTGTCCAGTCACTTGTCGACTCAAATGCTTTCAAAAGTATTCTGAACAGGAACGTGAACAAATTTTCTCTTCTTTTTGGCAACTTGGAGATCACTCTACAGTGGGATTACATTGATAATCATGCTCAAGTGGTTGAGACTCGACATCTTTCTACTTCACGGGCAAGAAAACCATAAAATATTATTTGCCTCTTTCTAGCGACAGAGATGTACCCAATAAAATATGTAAAACTATGTTTTTAAACACCCTTTCGATAGGAGAGAAAACAGTTCATACAGCGTTATCAAAGTGCTGCTTAGGCGGTGGATCTATTTCTCCGGACCGTTCGTGGAGGAGCTAAAGTTATTGTTATAGACGATGGAATAAAGCAAGGAGTAATAAGACATGTGAATATCACTACGTTCACAAAAAATCCTCAAACCTTTATCTAGACAGTGATCTTACCTTTAGAAAGATGTTTTCTTTATACAATGAATGGTATACAGGCGAAAATATAATAAAAAAAGCAATGACGGCTAGACAGTATCGAGATATCATAAATCAATATTTAAATATATCATTTCATATACCTAAAAAGGACATTTGTATATTATAATACAAACAAGAGTACAAAATGAACGATGAAGAAAAGAAAAAGCAAGAATTATATTATTCCTTTATTCCTTTATATTATTTTCTTTATTTCTTAATTCGTTGGCCTCATTTATTATAAAAGAAAATTATCAATCCATAATTTTACCGTGTTTGATTAAGCTAGTCGAGAAGGATTTTGTTACATGTGGCCTGAGACTAACGGTAGACATGGTGCATGTGAAGTAGCTAGTTGTTTGACCAAATTTATGTAAAGTAAAGGACGGTGCTAAAAATTTAGATTTTGGTCTGATAATTGTGCAGGACAAAATCGTAACCGCATCTTATTTTCATTTTATATTTATGCGGCTAAGAGGTATGGTATACTTAACAATAGTTCACAGATTTTTAGAGCGTGGTCACACACTTTAAAAATCTGGAAAATCAGTTTATTTTTGGAGGAATTCCAAAAATAAACTTAAAATTATTTAAAATAATTTAATTTTTCGTTTCAAGTTATTCCTTTCGCTAAGTTTGTGTTTCTTTTTTAATATGTCGTGATAAGTTATACCAATGGTAATTATATTAACACAGACTGTTTAATGTAAATTTTAAGCTAAGTAATTACATATTTTGCATAATAAAGTTGATTTTATAAAAATATTATGTGTTAAAGATTCATTTACTATATCTAATTAATTGAATTGACTTAGTTACGACCTTTTATATAAACTTATATAAAAATACGTGCGTAGTATAAGGTCGTATATGAAACATACGGCCATATTCGCGCTGTCCACGTAGGCCTGATCAATCGCAAAAAGTTGTAACTTTCTTATACGACCTTTTGACGACGGGCATAAAGTCGTAACTTTAGATTTTATGCTATAATTTCGAAATTATGGTATTTATTTTAATAAATATTTATTCATTTAATGTCATTTAACCCGCTACGGATAGTGGGTCCAAAATTTAAAGTAATAAATATATACAGATTGCAAAATACATGAAAGTTCCTTATAATCGCTCTAGTGAAAAATCATACTTTTGTCGATACGACCTAATGCGTGGGAGGTGTCGATTTGTTTAAATTCGACCGACGGATACCAAGTCAGTAGATATACTTAGCTGAAGATAGACTAGTATAGAGTAGTTTTAAGTTTATATTATATTCCATGAACTTTTACACTTAAGTATGACTTTAGATCACTGCTCTATTTAAAGTTGAGAATAGCTCGGAGAGGCTCAACTTTTACAATATCACGCCAACCACTCTCACACTTTTATCTCAATTCAGAGCGTTAACAAAATAAATTTGCAAAATAAAATGTGGAAAAACTTATACCGGAAAAATGTGTAAAAAAAATTATGTCACGACTGATTGAATAAGTTAAGATATATAAAAAAGAACAGATTTTTTTAAGAGCCTACATGAGTTTTTTTTTTTAAGAAAACGGGTGACACACAGGTTGACGGTCGACTTGATGCTAAGTGGCTACCGCTACTTACAAAAACAGCACTACTTACTGGATACAATTCGGCTTCTGAATCTGTAAGGATTAAAGATAGGTAGGTAAAGGAAAAGCTGAGAATACCTATAGGGGAAACAGAAAAATAACAATGGGTTGGTTTTTACCACCAGTAAAGCGGTCTAAATAATGATTGCTATTTATTTACCTACAAATTATTCAGCATTAATTTATTAATATTATTCAGCAGATATTGTTAATCAGCATTATAAACTTTCATTATTTCTTTACTTATATATTATATTATATACTTATATATTACTATATATTACTTATTCTTTATAGAACTATTATTTAAATCTTTTAGTACCTACTTACCTATACTTTAGGTTTTCAGATTATGTCTAATTTTATTGTAACTAAAGCCATTTATCTATAAAATATTACATGTACCTACCTTTTTCAATCATTCACTATGTCGTATCAAAAAATGCGTTAAAATTAAATTATTCAATTTATACCCATATATGTCCTAAATAAACAAAATATATTAAGTAGTAACCAAATCAAGTCCACGCATGCGCCGTCGGTGGCTAGCCGTCGGTACCCACCTATAACTTTTCATGCTTTCATGCTTGAAAATAACAAATAAAATAATTAAAAAGCAATCACAGAAAATAATTTTGTAAACACTTTAAATTAATTAATAATAGACACTCAATAACCATATGTTCTTTCTCAGAAATATCAATAGATAAAACTATAGGGATGCAAAAAATTTGGCAACAATCTTGCGTTTAATTTAATGTAGGTAGATTACTTATATGATAAATAAGCTTATTATTGTGTTATAAAATATAATCACGTTGTCAGCTTAAAAATCTTTAAAATAAAAATACTTACTTTGTATTTCTATCTATAATATCATATGAGAATCTTGCCTATGATTGTAATAAGTTATATTGAATAATTTTCATTATAAAGTAAATTTAATTCAAACAAAGTTGATATTTTCATGAATCATTTTACACAAGCCATTCATTAATTAAAATTTTTAATAACAGAATAAAAAGTAGGTATCTAATATCTACCTTTCAAGCAGATAGGTAAGTCAAGTGTTTACCTATTCGTAATTTCATTGACATTGCGTTATTAGATTATAATAAATATATAGATTACACTATTATATTTTAATTAAAATATTATATAATAATATAAAATTGTCCCTACATTAATTTGTCATGGACTGAACTTAGCTTTAGATACTAACTGAGTGAGACGCTTCTCTGCTAGCAACGATTTGAACTTGGAACACTTGAAATCGTATACAAATCATTGAAAATTTATTAATATTGTCATTCCACATTATAACACACGTATTTTCAGTAAAAATAATTATTTTACACGCTCATTATTTAAGAAAAACTCACAAAAACAATAGGAAAACCTCAGACGCTTTGTTTGCATTAGTTCGTCCAGATGGCAGCACGGGCGTTTCATTCAATATGGCGATAGTGAGGCGCGCGTTGATTGGTCGTGGCATTCTGTGCCCTGAAGTTGTTTCGGACAAAGGAGCGAGATAGATTTATGTGATGTTTTGGCGCCGATGAAAGACGGAAGATGTGTTGGTAGAAAGACATTTGTATGCGAGCGGGTGTTTGGACCGCGACCGGTTTTGTCAGAGGCGTTTACGTAGTGTGTGTATGTGCGTTCGTTCAGCTATGTGCCGAGGGCAGGTAGAGTGGTAGGGCCCGCTCCGCTATGCTATTTATAATGATGAATCGTTGCATGGCACCGTTCTTGGACGAATTAATAAATTTAATAACTGAATTTTCAATTCTTCCAACTGTTTAAGTCTTTACTGATTGTTTTTGTTTTGTTTGTTTCAGGTAAGCATATTTTAGAAAAAAAAAATGAATATTGTACAGGTAGGTATAATAAGTAGGTATTGTTAGTTACAACTGGTGGAATTGTTTAAATACCGATATTAATTACTTTGAAAAGTTTGATTGCATAGGGTCGGCAGCGCTAACCCTCCTCTGGTATTGCTTATTGTATAAAAAAATATTGTATCAAACCCCGAAAACATTTATTAGTAGTATATGGTACTAAATTTCATATATTTTTTTAATAATATTACTTGAGCTAAAATAATTAATATCTTATGGTAGATATAGTAAAAAGATAGTAACAGGTAGTACTAGTTACGGGGGATGCCTATGCCCAGCAGTGGACTTTTTGCGGCTGAGATTATGAGTGAACTGGAAATGATATTTAAATAATTTTAAGCTTTGTTTCCATCAAAAGGATATATTTAGTACCTATCTACATTTTTTTTACATCTTAAGTTTTGCCTGTTAGGTATTTTAGTAATATTTACTAGGTATTAATAATGTGGCCATTGGATCGCAGGCTAATTTGCTCCCAAATCCGTAGATGCGGTTTAGTAGTGGTTTCGCACAATTTTGTTTCGTACGAATTGTGCGAAGAGCCCAATTTAAATTTAAATATATTTTTTGTAGTAGTCTCGCACAAATATATTTTTTTTAAACTTGAAAAATAAAAGTACTTAGGTACTGTAGGTACCGTACAATAGTGATACCTACCTATGGGAGAATATTAATATAGAAATATTGACCACTTGCTCTAACAGCAATCAAAAATTATCATAGCAAACCTGCGTGCCTAAAAGACTAGAAAATTTGAAGATACATTTAAAGCCTTACCAATCCAAAGTTGGCTAGTGTGGTGGACGTGTTATCGCTTTGAGATGAGACCTATGCCCAGCAGTTTGACTTATAAGGTAACATAAACTCATAAATAAGTGGTAGTAGGTATTGTTTTCATACCATCGTATATACGGAAGCTTAAGACAAGCGGAAGACTGAATATGTTGCAATGAAAAAAGGCGTATACTGCTCAAGCCCAATGGGCTAAGATAAATTTATTTTGTCGTGTAACTACCAATAAATATGCTAATTCGGCACTATAACGTCCGTATGTCGCCTAGCTGTTCCGCCGTCGAAAGAGTGAAAAAGATATCACAGAATTGCACTGCGCATTGCTCTTTTCAGTCATACTACCTTCGGACAGTATCATACTACAGTTTACTCTGTTCTTTTCATTGTAAAGTCGTATTTTTCTCGATGCAATTTATGGAGTTACGTCGTTCTTGTGTCGTTACGTAGTTTTATCGACCTACGGCAACTACTAACCCAATAAATTTTGGTGTTTCGCTCACTGAATCCGTTCACTGAACGAATGCATCGTCCTAGATACGAATGTGCGGGATTTCGCTGAATCGATTCATCTGTGTTTCGAATTATTAGATTATAATGAAACGTTGACATTTTGATTTGTAACATACATTTCATAGGTAATTATTATAAAATTTTGTGTGACTATGTTAGAAATGTTTACGTAAATAACTGTTTTTTTTCCGGATGAGTGTGACCTTAAACTACTTATTGTGATCTTTTATATATTTTGTGAACTATTTATTTTATTATTTGTTTCGGAGCAGCAATACTGTAACGATCTTCACAAAAAGAATACCGGAACCGGAACATGTTAAGAGAGAATAATTTCCGATAAAAATTTACGAAAATCAAGACAAATAGATTGTTCGCATTTATCACTCTATTTCTGGTTACCTTTTTATGTTAAGTTCCCTACATGTGCTGTATGTGCGGTGCAGACCATAATAGGATTAAGGTTTAAAGTATTTAAGGAAGGAATAGGGCAATGAGCTCTGAAATAAATACATAGAAAGATGTTAGATACATTTAAAAGATACATTGAAACATTCGATTACATCAATTCCATGAATAAGTTGGTTACCTTAATTTTGATTTACCTATAAAATTGCATGGCATAGCAATTTTTTTAGAAATATCTACTCTCCATTACTGCTACTACAACTCAATACTTTACGGCAACATATAAATGTCATACGGCAACGTACCTATACTTTAAAGATATTCGCCATATACTTAATATAAGCAAATCCTTCGTTACCACTCAACACAATGGACTACTTAATTAAAGAAACACAATTAACGAGTATAAATCAATGACACAACTTAATCTGCAAAATGAAAACAATCAAAACCGATATTTAATTGATGGGCATACCTTAATTAACTTGTATTTTGGCGGCGGCCGCAAAGCTCTTCGTATAAAAGAAGCCATTTCGGTATTCAAATTATTTTCCAAACGTGTTTATGCGTTTAATATTTGGGCCGATAGTGAGAAAATCGTTGCATCACGCTCACTCCTGCGCATTAGATACATGTCACGAACAGTACAACCCTTTACCATACAATACACATCGTTAGGAGAATATAACAAACAGACTCATATGGGGCCGAGTAAAACTGAACAAAAAATAACATCACAAAGGTTTGCCTAAACTAACCTCGTTAAGAGATTTCGGGATAAAAGAATACCGTTTTTTAGTATCGTCACGATTGTCCGACCGATCGGATAGGTTTGTCGCGACTCAACTAACTGTACAGTGAATTTAGAAATGTTACTCAAGACACTCCAAAGAGAAAGTGTGTTTTATTGGGCATCGCACCGAAAAATTATTTCAAATCATTATTTGAGAGAAAGTAGCGTTTGTCCACAAAAAATATGTCTATAGGTGACAAAGAATGGGAGAGTCAACAGTTTTTTTAGTTTTAGCTGAACGGCGTACGCGAAAGCTTGTGTGGTATTGAAATAATCATGTTAATAGTGTATAGTGTTGTATACTTAATTGAACATTGGAATAAAGGTGAATTGGTTGCTAATTGGTTTCATTAAATTTCAAACACTTTGTAATTACGTATTAAGTAAAAAAAGTTGCTTAAATTGCTTGGTAAGTTACCCCACCGAATATGTAATATCTACTTTTTATATATATAAATAAATTGAAACATATTTTGAAATAACGCCATCTGTGTCTAAATATGCGTAAACTTTGACAAAGCGATATTGTATGATGGAGATATAAAACGGTTGTCAAAACACAACAGCAACTGCACTTAGACGGCATATGGAGGTTCGAATCCTGGTCCTCTGAGTGTTTAATCAGAAGTATCCAATATTTTATTTGCTTTGACGATGAATGAAAATATCGCATGGGAACCTGCTTGTTCTAGATGACTAGCAATCTTCAAGGATATGTGAAGTCCTGCCATCCCACAGAAAATATTTCACCAACAATTAGAATAAAATTTCAGGGTGAACATAGCTGAATGGACCAATTAGTATTTTATATAAACTTAAATTCATCAAATAATGATTTGTGTTGTATATAAAACAAATTGTATATTCTACCGGATGATAAATTTTCTGTTATAATTGAGAGACGCATGTCTGAAAATTTAATTTGACGGTCATGTAGGTACCTACGGTTGTGGACACATTCTCTGTACACGTAGGCACAAATTGGCCTTGTGTTTCGAACTTTTTCGTCGCAAATTGAACGGGCTTGTTTAAACAATTTATAGCACGAGTTATTTATAGGTGTGGACAAATTGTGTCTGTATAGGTACCTTACTGTATATATTTTATTGCTTATACAACAGCTTGAAAGCTCGCGAATTAATTAACACTATTCTGTTTAATTTAAGTAGTCTACAGAGAATCATGGTCTTCATTCGGTGAAGTATCTATCAGGTAACTCAACTGCTGTACATTAAAGTGTCAAAAGTTTTTCTCTCCCGGTTTATTTTACCATGTTATTGTAAAATATGCATATTAGGTATATCTGTACAGAGTACAGATATAAACTAGAAATCGGTGACGTGATATCAAGTCCAATTGATCGTCTCACCCTAAGTGTAAATCACTCTACATAACACTATAAGAAAAATATTGTATAATTGCTTGCGACAAAATACAATGTTCCAACATATTTTTTTGCGGTAAAAAGATCTCATCATTATTCGGTTAAGTTTAATTCTAATTATCTAAACGTTATGTCCACACCCTGACCCTAAGAACAACGAGCATGTTGAACGTCTTTACGCACATACAGACACAATGGAGACGCTTAATTAAACTAGCGGAGCGGGGAGAAACGTAAGCATTTAATTTATATCCCTGCAGTAAACTGAGCAGGCTCTTCCTCACTGGTGCAAATTCATAAGAGATAGCAGATTACAACAGACCAAATTACCCCATTGTATATCATATTCTAAGTCAACGGAATTAAGGTCAAGTAACATATAAAACTTTCATGTTTGAAATTTAACAAAATTTTTAAGTTAATAAAATATAAACTGTGACTTTCACTTAATTGAATCTGAAATAGTTTAATGATACTTCACTTT
Source organism: Synanthedon andrenaeformis (assembly GCA_936446665.2). Classification (NCBI taxonomy): domain Eukaryota; kingdom Metazoa; phylum Arthropoda; class Insecta; order Lepidoptera; family Sesiidae; genus Synanthedon; species Synanthedon andrenaeformis. The sequence continues at coordinate 8,386,487 of OW387785.2, forward strand.
TAAGTGAAAATTTGATTGGGTTTTAATATAAAGAAGATATGGAAACCTACCAACTACCAATCCTAAATGAAAATAATATAGTCATAAACATAATGTGATGACATTACTCAATTATTTAATTTTGCTATGTATCCTGTTATAAAATTTAACAAGAAATAACGAACGATATTTCTTACAAGACATACTATGTAAGAATAAGCAAATCTTTTGAATTCCGAAACAAAAGGAAAGAGGTTTCACTAATGGAAGTGATGAAATTGCTCTAGTTTTTTATCTAATATTTACTATATAGTAAAAGGAGTTTTATAACATAAAATATGCAGTGTGTATATTGAGGATTTCGGTCCGTAATGACGTTAGTAATCAAAATAAGATGATAGTAGCAAGAAATGACTGGAAATTGGTCAAACGTTATAAATATTGAATTAGAAGTCAACACTGTTATAATAAGTTTATCAGTAAGCGATAGGTATTCGTAGAGAGGTTTCGTAGCAGCGTCGCGCCAGAGACGTAGCGGTTGCTACGAAACGCTCTACGCTCCTACCTTGAGTGCCGCTTTTTCGTTGTGGAAAAACTCGCCTTAGTTGAACAAGTAGAATAAACTATTTTAATTACGAGTTACGTATCTCATCGACTTGGTAAACACAATTACACCTATAATTGTGTGCTTAATAGCCGACTCTATAAAGGTCTGCCGACATTTCGTACATCAGTTTTTTTGTTAAATTGTTTTGAGAGCGCGTAATAATTGCGGTTTTAACAACTTACTCGGCTTAAATGATAAAAAAAATGTCGGTGAAGTGACATTTACTCCCGGTATATAATTTGAGGTTTTAATTTCTTTTTTTAACCTGCGTATTTATTACTGAATGACAACTTGTCCAAAGCGAATATTTCAATAACTTGACAAGTCATTGTTAATTGAATAACTAGCTGACAAGACATACGTCGTTCTGTTAAAAGTTATTGGACTTATGTGTAATTTAAACAAAAAAATGTTTTCGTTAATGTATAATGAACGTCAATATTTGGTAAAAATATTTGAATTGTCAGGTAAGATCTTTGAATAGGAAAAAGAAAAATACGTTTTTCTTAACATTTTTTCTCTGCTTTAAAACAGTAGTTAGGTACTCGAACTTTAAAGAATATTTGAAAAAAAAAAAAAAAAAAAAAAAAAAAAAAAAAAAAAAAAACAAGATGATACAGCTGTTGTCGAGGGTATACCTCTACTGTTGGTTTTTATAAATCTGTATATCTAATTGAAACCATAGCGTAATTTGTCCATATCATATTTATGATAAACACAATTCAAAACTTTATTACACATATTACTCAGAGTGTGTTAAATTGTAGTTGTATTAAGTTAGTTGTGTTATAACACTTAAGAGTTGGCAGCAAAGTTAGCTAAGGGAAGATATATAGATTATTATCCCCCAAGGCCTTTCCAGTGACCACTGCAGTACCAAGTTCGCCATCTTGATTTCCCCGCTGTCAAATTTGAAGGCAAATATTATAGTCTACATGTGATAAAGTCGAATTATTAAATGCTAAACATTGTCTTATATTAACTCAGATCATCTATTTAATCTTCTTATTCTAAAAACATATCTGATTTTCATTAATTTACATTGAGGTAGATTTATTTAAATATACGTTAAAATATGCAATATGGAGTAGAAATTATGCCACTAATAAACAAATTTTTATTGAAAATGTATCGTTGTCTTAAAATAAAAATAAAATAAATAAATAATAAAAAGATATACTTCATTGAAATCAATTTAGTTAGGGCCGATTTCACCAAAGTCTAATTTATACCGGTGTAACTATCCGAGAGTAGTGATACTCTTTTAAATTTAATCTTCGGATAATATTATTACGTTTCACTGCACTACTCCAGAGTAAATTTACTCTTGTTCAACTATTCCTTACTATGAACGAACGAAATGATCGAAAGTATAAGTCGATAAAATAAAGAAGTCGTGTCATAAAGAACATTTCAAATGATTTTGACATTCTTTGAAATTTGTTGGAATAATACCAATGTCAGACAGACTTCAGATAAAAACGGCCGATAGTTGTCATTGTATTTTGCAGTTATTTGGTTTCTTGGTTTTGTTTGTTTGTATTTTCGATGTTTGTAAATGTCGAGGAAACGAAGTCCTAACTGTAACTCACCGATCAGACATGTATTTCAATTTATTTTCAATTTTTGAAAGCAAATATAATGTTGATGCTTTCGACAAGCGAAACCTTTTTACGAAATCATAGTTATCGTAATTTTGAAAGAAATCACTCCTTTCCTTGAACAATCTAGGACGCGGCCTTGGGTAATCTTCTTCACTATCATCAGACTTATTTATCATTATCATTAAACGACGTGACATTTTACTATATAAAGTGTTGTTCACGTACCAACTCAGAACACAAAACTAACACGTCATAAAACAACAGCTGTTACGAAAAATTGTCGCCATCTTAGTTATTTATTCCAAGAATAAGCAGTTATTCCGTCAAAATCGGCGGTATAAAATTTATACCTGGGTTAGTAAATTTATGCTAGGGATAATGGTTGGTGAAACAGAATACTTCTTTACTCTTGAGTAAATAGTGATTTAGTCTGAGAGTATATTTTACTCTCCTTTGGTGAAATCCGCCCTTAATCAAGTAACTAAGCAAGTAGTATGTAACTTTAAAAAAATATAGCAAACTCTACTCATAAAGTTAATTCGTATCAACTTAAAGTAATAAATAATATGTAAAATGAATAGCAAGACGCGACTCAGTGGACGTTCTTATTAACATTGCATGATCACTTTTTGTGCAATAAACACCCGTGTTAACCATTTTCCACTTATAGATAATGCTAAGAATTATTACTTATATTTACATGCGCCAAGCAACGATCCGGTTGTATGACGAGCCTGTTTTAGGAATAGAAAGAAATGCATTTACCTACATAGTTCGAAAAAATTTTTCCCTCTGACAAACCTATTTTTATTTTTATATTTATCATTATGAGGTTTCAACGATATTCTATACAGAATATCGTTGTGATGTATAAAGATAGGCACACAGTGAATTCAAATGAATTTGAGACTTAAACTTAATATAATAAAGGCACATTCTCTCATGACTTGGAAATTCACGTACAAAACCTACTCAGACTTCGCTTGGTTATAATTTTAAATTAAATAATTAATATCAATACATATTATTAAATAAAGTCGCTGTCCGCCTTTATCTGTTTCTCTGCTAACTTCTAAATCACCTAACAGATTTCGATACGATTTTGTATTTGGAAGTGGAAGAATGTGTATATAATTTAAAAAAAAAATCATCCATGCAAAGTCGGGGGCGGAACGCTAATTGTTCATAAAATTTAAAAAGTAAATCTTGCTGACGTATGTACCTATTTGTGTCGGATTTATTTCATTTTTCAAATTCAGTGACTTCGATTTTAAAATACTTGAAATCTAAATAGAGAAAATGTAAATATTACTAACATTTTGTATTTTAATAATTAATTATTTTAATAATTTTAATCTCTTAATAATTTCAAAAGATTCGATATTATCTCCTTAGTAGGTTGCGATCAGTGACCATCTCTAAATTCCTGTTGATCCCAACATATTTTGCTCCACCTTAATTAAGTCCATACTGGGCAGAGACAACAATGGCGATGGTCGATGCACACCAAGATATTCAAATATGTCTAAGGCCACTATTATATTGGCTCAGTATATTTCACATTTTATAACTTGCACATATTACAACTTTAAAATTAATTTAATGAATGAATGATAAAGAAATACAATAGCGTCTCTATAACAGATATAAGTAGGTATTACCTACTGTTCTGATAACATCGTAGCCGTGTCTAAATATTAGAAAGTTTATGTTTTCTTTGTCTCAACGGTAGCTACAACGGTACAACGATAGTCTACTTACTATCAAGTGAACCGTCAGCCTGTCTGACGACATTTATATATAAAAAAAATATTAATTTAATTTTGATAGTCAATTGCACAAGGAATTTGAATATATGCTTTATAGGTTGGGTTTCATACATTTTTTTTTAAATCTAGCTACATTGAAATGGATTGTCCCTGCAAAGATAATACAGCTAATTCCTAGACAAGTCCTAGACGAAGGTTTCATTTATAATTTTTTTTACTTTTTTTTAAACAAAGAAAAGCAGCATTTAAGAAGTCTGGCCTTAAAATCGTCATTTTTAAGGAAAAGGGTGAATTAAATTACTTTTCACATTCTATGGTGGTCCTATAATTATGTGAATCAACTGAGTTCTTAGGCATTACAAGCGTAAAATATTAGCTTAGGTTAAAAAAAAATATTAAAATGTCAACTGCAATTATAGTTCTAATGTGAAGTATTTTACAAAATATAAATTAAAATATTAAATAAACAGAAAAAAGTGTGAAATTATAAATGCGAAGCTTACAGAGGTATGTATAGTATATACCTACCTACATATAACTTGTTCGTATATTGACTATTGTTAAGGCTAACTAAAAAAGCACAGATGCGCTTGCAAAGTAAAAAAGAAAGACGCAAAACGCGACATGGCTCTTGATTAATACTTTAAAGGAAACTTGGTCCTGCTGTGAGCGGACTAGGCAGTTCGCAAGAAATAATAAAATACTTATGTGCGTACCTACTGTATATGTGCGATCACATATATTTATAAGTATTAAGTACACAATGGTATAATTATTAACAATTTTATTAATTTTAATTTTAAATTTAATACCAATTTTACGTTCTTACTTATTATGAGGTATCTATGGATATAAACGCGCTTAACAGGTATTTTTATTAACTAGATCAGAAAGATATACGTTAAAATTTAATATACTTCTTGCAATATTTTAACTTGTTTTTTAGTTTGATCTAATTTTATTTTGACAAGTAGTAGGTACAAAGAGCCGAGGACTATAAACTATATACTTGGTGTGCATTAGTATTTTTTATGTTCCAAACAACTAAATAATTTAAATATTATAAAAAAAAACAGTGCATAAATACCCATAGTAAAGTAATACCTACTTATATTCTATAATAAAATTCAGCATCCGGCAAAAAAGACCTATTTTTTACGTAGTTATTAGAGCATTTTACCTATTTACTTTAAATTATATAACTTATTTTTGTGGCCACTGTAGATATTTCAGTACTTTCCAATGGCCGATAAAAATAGAACTCTTGCGTGTAGGATACCTAGGACCAATTGAGTCACTGCGGGGTTCTACTCTTAAAGGGCTATCTAATTGGAAATAGATGGAATAATTTCTAACAAGTTTATAGTCAAACGTTAATTATAATAAGTTTTTTTTTAATTCAAATAGTTGCATTTTCAAAGCACACACTATCCTGATGCATAATATAGGTGTTAGCGCCAGTTATATATGTAGGTATATAATAAGAATCTAAACAGAATTAAGCAACTTAATATTAATAGTATATATAAAAAATATTAACAATTATTAGTTGTTAAATGTTTTTTTTTTTATAAAATGTTTTTTAAAAAGGTTTTTTTTTATAACATTTTTATAATATAAATAAAATATACTATATTTTAAAACAGTACTTAGTAACCTTAAGTATTTTTTCGTTTAATTTTCTTAAAATATTATTTACATACTTCTAAATAGTAGAAAGTAATGAGCTTTAATTATTTTTAAACCATTATAAGCTATGTCCAGCAAATATTTTGTTATTATTATTCATAAATTTTCTTTTATATATTAAAAGTAAATTAAAATAGTAAATATAAACATATTAATTTGTGTAAAATAAAACTTTGAATTTGTAAACTCATTGGTTATTGAAACCAATGATAATACAATAATGTATCAATTTTAAGAACAAAACGATGAATGGGTAATTTTGAAGTAATGATTGCATTTCATTAAATTTAATGCTTTATTTTCACAGTAAATTTTCAAATTGAATCGATCTCCTTTGTACACACGCGCCTGCCTAATGTTTAGTAAATACCCAATAAGAATCTATTTTATAGGCAAAGTATAGATAGGCACGCCAGAGACAATAGTAAGGTATACCTAATGTATTCAAAGACCTCCCTCTGAACAGTGGATTCAAACGTAATGCTGGGGCAATAAAATATCCGACCAACTTTAGCAACCAGAATTTCAAATTCCGCTTTCAAGTCGTATGTTAAACGAATAAATAGAAAGTCCCACTGTATACCAGGTGACGATCTGATCGGCGAAGAACACACCAGTTTTACATATGACCGAAGTAAAAGTACGATACTCTCAGGGTTTGCCGCATAAATTGGATCGTTCGTGATGCAGTACCTTGTTGAATATGTATAGGTGCGCTCCCTTCCGTACTTCTCATTTTACTAATAGATTTCTCTTTGATTAAATTTGTATACGTTTTATTCATACGGCCGAGGTCAGTTTGCTTAAATCACTTGTTACGACCATAGGTTTGTTACGCAGCGTTTGTTTATCATTACATAAATATAGGGGAAAGTGTCTTTATTTAGTAGAATGTTAAACGTAGCTTCAATACCCAGTTGAATCTGCATCTTTGGGGCTTTTCTAATCGGCATACCTATCTAAAAGAATACTTGTATAATTTTTAGCATCTTTGTATAATTTTCAATATTTTATTTTATTATATTTCAACATTTTAATCCGCAATGATCTAGCTAGCCTATTTATTTCTCCTAACTCTATGGATATAATTATGTTAACAGATCTGTTGTATATGATATCATGAATATAATTTATTAAGGCAGATACAATTCGTACAAAAATAATAGCATATTTTGGTATGTATCTTATCTATTAACTTTATCTATTACTATATTGCGCAAATGGCAAATATTCTAATGCCCAGCGATAAAATGTTGGTAGCTTAATAAGTTCGCATATTGCTCATGTACAAAGCAAAATATTCAAATTTATATTTCAATATATCTACAACCGGTAACCCTTTAACGTTCGGCGTCGACTGAGCGGACGAACATCGATGTATCAGATATTTATAATGGCTTTATTAAGACAAGCCATCGTCTGAGCTCACTCCCGCTTATTATTATAATTTAGACGATTGCCTAAAGCTCCGACCGACCGATAAAGTCATCATATCTCGAATATTAACTTTGCTGTTTTTACTAATTAAATTAGTAAAAACCAAACTTGTTTCGAATGTTTACGTGTAAATCTTTTAAATTATTGTTGATGTTCATAAAATTACCGATAAGTGTTCTCATTAACATAAAGTGTTGACATTCAAATCGGCTTCATAAACAATTTTAGTGATAAGCCACAAGTAACAAATCATATCAGTCAGAGTATTTGCTATGCAAAAATGCAACCGAGTATGCCGTGATACAGTGCCATGGCGGGGCGCAGCGTTCATGTCTTTGGTGTGTTTATATTTTTTGTTAACTCCTGTACAATGAGGGGAAAATTAAAATATAAATAGGCCGGACAGTTTTTACACACTTTCTTAATGAGATGCGGTTGCCGATAATAAAAAAACAACTTCGTATGAATAATTAGACAGCCAAACTTAATTAAGGACTGCCGTTACGCATTACGTAACTTTGCGCCGTGGACTAATCTTATGGAAATATTTATGCGCGCCTTACCTCATTGGAGACATTAAAAGTTTCAAAGTTCATAACGCTTACTCTTACCTCTCATTGTTCATTCAGAGTGCGTATATTGCTGGGAGTAGAAATTTGTAGGCAGCATTGAAAAAGTGTCAATTCATCATAGGAAAGCCCCGGGCTCGAGACCGAAGTCCCCCGTATAAATCTCACTTCCATACTTTCGCGTGGGGAAAACGACTGCTTTATGAGATCCTTAAGGCAGTATGGATTTGGGAAAATATTTCCTCTGCGTGTTGGCCCCCGACAAATGAAGGAGCATTACGCACGTTTGAATGTGTGAAAGGGCCCATAGACGTTTTTATTGTTATGCGAAGCAATTCGTTTAAAAGCTAGTGCCGGTTGCGTTACCAGTAGGTACCTATCGCGTATCGAGGGCCTATTAGCTAATATTTATTGGAAAAAAACACTTACTTCGGGGTTAGGAAAAAAACAGGTAAGTACCTATATAACATAATGATTCCAAACTATTCCGTGTTTATTTGATGCAGCCAACGACCGCTTGTCACAGCTGTTCGAAAATCCTGACTTATCTTGATTTATATACCTAAACATGCTTAATATACTGCACACACGCAAGTTACAGCCATTGAAATGAATTAAATTACAATATTTAATTTGTAATGTCGTACGTCTTTGACTTTATTTAATATTTTGTACTAATAATTCTTACCGGCTATGCTTGAGTGTATTTGATTAAATCAACCTAAATAAATACATTAAAAAAATTAAGATTTGACCCGTAACTAATAAGGGACTGAAAATCATTTATTATTATATCTACCTAATATATCTGGATGATTTTCTAATAGTAATTTTCAGTAAACGTTTAAGAAAAGTAATTTGTTCGAAACCGCACTTGCCTGAAGTACGCTTATTATTATATGCTTGAATAAGACCTACTTAGATGCGTCTTGAAAGATAAATTTTAATACTATATAATGTTACTATACTACTTAAACTTTAGAATATGCAAAGAAAAGTCATTTGAACAACTATATTTTCATTTTAAATCATAATAAAAGTTGATAATTGAAATGGGCGTAGGTATTAATTTAAATTCATACCTACCCACATAAACTGTAGCGGGGGCAGCGTCCGCTGCGCAAGCTGGGCGCGCCTCATTAGAAACACGCTCACCCCCGTCCCCCCCGTCCCCCTCTCACTGCGCACCTCCTGCGCGAGCGCACCCGTTTATCCAGAAACCGGCGACATTTCCATTGCTAATGCGGAAATAGACATTTTAGGAAAACACCAATGTGCCGCCACATTCTTGTGCACAAAACGAATTCGTCGCAATTTTTTAAGTGAAGCTGCACGCGATGAGACTAAAATTTCGAAGTAGAATTTTGTGTGACTCTTCAGTGTAACGGCCAAGTGGTGCTTCTTGTAAAGTTTCTTGTAAACATTTCTGGTATCGATTCTTGTAACGGTTCTGCAAAAAAAAAAAAAACTATTAATCAATTCAAATATTGATTTTATTCTCTCTCTATGTGAGTTCTACTGCTTTCTATATATTTGATCGCCAAAGAAGTTTCATTCTTAATGCGTACTCTGTACACGGGCATGTTCTTTTGTATGCACATGAAATAAATGTTTAATTGGCACGAAGCAGTCTTCGTTTCCTGCAAAAGAATCTAGAAAGATCTAAGCAGTCGTTTCTGCGAGACCGTCTAAGGTACAGTGCAACACCAAGCGCTAGATAAATTAGACGGCTCGTGGGCGACGTCGTCGTGATTTGAATTGAATTAATTATGAGCAGCGGGGCACTCGCTCACGAACTCCTGCAGGAAATGTAAACGAGCGGGTAAAAATTACGAGATAATCGAACGTTTTCACCGCTATTTCATGGAAGCTGCGCGTTATCTTGGAGCCGGGTTCAATAAACCATGGGACGCGAATGTCTTGCGACGGAATCGCGAGCGGCCAATTTATGCGACACAATAACGCATACAGGTGTCGCGGAGCTCAGCGCCCCTTCAAATAGCCACCGATGGGAACTAAATAGAAAAGGGGCTCGTTAAACTCGAATATTGAAGCGTTAGACACGAACGATGGCCGCGATAAGCCCGCTACACATCCCGGTCCCAATTACGATTTATTTCCAACTTTAAAAGGCACCAGTAATGACGTACCACGCGATGCCTTTTTCTCGCACAATCGAAATCCAATTATTTCTGAAAGTAACTAAGATACCGGTTCAGGGAGTATAAGAGGCGAGCCGTAAATCGACGCTGGATATTTGCAGCGCGCTCGGAATATGAATTATTCCTCGGTGATTGTTCTTGCGACCGCGTCATGGTTCATACATGAAGCGCGAACTAGTTTTTTCGAGGTACCATTGCAGCCATAAATAAAAGTGATTTCGTAAGAATGTTGAGTTTCCGAGCCTCTCTTTGGGCACATGGATGTTGTGGAGACTCGGTCTTGATTCTGATCGCAATTGGTGTTTGAGAAAGTCGTATCCTTCGCGTGGACGGCCCGAGGTTGTTTTTTCAGATAACCTAAATTTGTTTGCACGAAATTTTACGAAGCGCTTTTTATCAATCGTTGGACTGGTTGGTAATTGGCGAATCGGCTGCGGCTGCAGGCGAGTAGCCATAATTGACAGTGCTATCATTCTGAACTCCTCTCTCGGACATTCGGGGAAACTCTTAATTGGTCCACCTTTTGTGACGTTCAATAACGCCGCCTCGATAATAACACGGACAATTATTAGCAGATCGTTGCTTTTAATTAGCTGTTGAAATTTGAAGAGATTCATTTAATGATTCTACTGAATATTTTTAAATGAACGGAATCATTTAAAAAAAATATTTCTACCTAGATAAATATCGCACATTATTTATAGCGATCTATGGTGACTTGTATACATTAGATAATTATTTATTTACAATTTATGATAAATTAGGATTACCTACTCATACCTACGTTTTAAAGAAAAAAGAAAATAAGTAATTTGTAGTTTAAAAAATATCCGATCAATCCTGATCAATCCTAACTAAGGCCTCGGCATGTAGCTTTCTTATTGGTTAACAATTAGCGTTCTGAAGGTGACCGTGCTATTCTCGAAGACGGATAAAAAGTTGGCATTCATCAAATACTAACGAAAGCAGCTTCACTGAAATCCTCCATCGAAAAAGCCACCGACCGATACTTATCAAGTGTTTGAAATGACGCAACCGGATTCCATCCCTTTCCATGTATACTTTTTAGTGGCGGGAATAAAACTGACGAATTTCTCAATAAAAGAGGGATGTCCGGCGTGCTGTCACGTACTGGGGACTCACAAGACTGGGTATTTGGAGCGCTGCAGCAAAAACTATTCAGGGGCCATTATTATGGCATTTTTGTCGTCTGACGGGGCAAGTGGACGCGGCCATTATAGTGCGGTGGAGGGGGGCGGTATGCGCTACCCCGCTTCATCTCCGCTCGCCCTGCCCCCGCGCGTCCCGCGAATCCCGCAATGCTGCGCCACACACTCGCTCGCGCCATCCATCTTCGATATGCACATAAAGCGAACCGGACCCGTAACGGCAGACCCACATTCCCGCTGCTCTTAAATTTATTTATCTCTTTATTAATTCTCCACTCGAAATTTTAATGCTTTGCGTGAAACATTTATTTTTAAAATCCGCCCAAGTCTACTTGTCGCTTAAGGCGCGTTATGTCCCTTACTAAAAATGTGAAAAGTTTATAAGTTTTCTTATATTTTATATAAAATTAAATTATATGTATTTTATAAAATATTTCTTATAAAATAAAATAAATAATTAATAAAACAAAATTAATCTTTAGTAGTAAATAATTTATAACTAATAACTAAAATCAAAAAGTCCGTCTTATTGAAACTAAAATATCAATAAGTAAGCCAATAATGTTATAAACGTTATAAATGATATTACATTGGGTATAATATTATCTTAATTATACCTAATTTTTTTTTTAAATTATTCACATAAAACTAACGATTTATACACTAACAAGGTTCCTAACTTACTACTTGCCTACTTAGAAGCTTAAATAATAGCTTGGACTTTAAATAAAAAGTTCAACATACTTTATTTTTTTTCATTTTATATCCAGCAACTAACCACCATGTAGATGTCAACTTTGTAAGTCCACATTGTATCTTTTAATTAAACTGTCTATTAATTAACAAAAGACTAGGGTTCTTTTTATGATCTTATTGTAAAGTGTAGCTATTCTTGTACCTATGGTAAAAAGTCATTGACTATTTTCTGTTCTTTAATTCATGAATAAAAATGAAAGACCTCACAGGCCTAAACACAGACTTTACTTATAAATGCAAAAAGGTTTTCAGATCAACGACATTCCATACATCGTTATCAAAATGTTACAGAAAATTGTAACCTATACGTTTTATATTTAACCACTATATTATTTCTTTCATTTTTATATGTCTTCTTAATGTACTATACATAAATTTGACCCTTTATTGGTAAAACTGCGGCAGACGTATGGCGACCCCAGAAGTATAGTCGCTATACCCAGGTGACTTTGCGACTTGACAACGGACAAAGATTTACGAGTGGTCGGACTTAGATTAACTGCTTCCTATATGTTTATACTCATGATCGTAATACAACTTAGGTACCAAGGCTATTGATTTTTTTTTAAATAATATGTTCACATACATATAAAAAAATATATAAGTAATATAGTCAAATAAATATAGGTAGGTATATAAAGTTTAACTAAGAAATTGCACGTATGTAGGTATGTTAGGTATTTTATCGTATATGTGTTATGTCAAATTAAATAGGTACTTAAGTTAATGTAGGTATACCTAAGTTGAAGATTTATTAAAATGAAATTATTTAATGAATAACTTTTTTTAATAAATTTAGGTAGGTATGTATTTATGAAACAATATTGAGAAGTATTTAGTTTACCTATGAAATTTATTTAATTACGCTTTAAGTTATAATTCAAAGGGTGGTCCTTTCCGTTAAAAATAAAATAAAAAGCCTTTATCATTAAAATGTAACTTGCATTTTCACTATTAACTTATGTAAGTTAGATCAACAAAGTAACTTAACTGCGCGAGATAAACTAACACACATGCTTCTCATATAGGCATGGAAGACATTGCATAAGTCCGGGCGGCTATCGCCTTAATTGGAATACAATACAAGTTGAATTCCAAGACACGTTTGTGTTTTACTTTAACTCAATTCTTACTTAGTTTATTTATAATGATATACTTTTGATTATGTAATCTGAAACTTAGCTTTTGCTTCATAAAATTCGTTAACTAGTTCTTTTTTTATATGTATTTTATTTACATAATATCCTCAAAGTTGCAAAGCATGAACATTTAGACGGTTTATATTGTAAATATAAGATCTTAACTAATGTACAATAATTTTTAAACATAAACAGACGTATTTTATGTATAAGTAATTACTGATAATGCATCACGATGTTGACATTTTAACAAAATTCAAATTATTTATCTATTTCAAATTATTTACTTCAGTTTTTTTATACGTTTACATAAGTACGAGTATAGAATCAATAGAAATCAATCAATAATTTCTAATAAACAATGCATTCAGTTATAATTTAGAAGGAAATTACAATGCACATTATCAGACAAGAGAATCTCGTGCATAATGCCCTAAGGTGGCTACAGATGTAGTTAGTGTAATTTGCAATAGCTCCATCGCGTTAATTGATCCCACGACGGTGTTAGTTACGATAATTGTCAATAAATTGTTACGCACATTAATCTCTACATCAAATTGCCCTTACTGGGTAATTGGCGTATTGGCTTACAATATTGGATCAAACAAATACCTGGACAGTACCTACCTACCTCCCAATTGTCAGATTTGTCAGTCAATGCAGACAAATTCAAAGGGTCAATATAACTACTATGGTTTCTAAACACAATCAAACATGGACGAGAGATAGTATAATATATTTTTGATTTGTCTATTTGATAAACTATATAATTAATAAATTTGACATATTTTTATTTACATAACTCCATAACATGGAGTACAACTCTTATGGAGTACAGACCTTCAAATAATATTGTAACTACTGGACAAGGGTTCTTCTAAGCTGTGAACTGATTCTTAGTAAACCATTATAGCCAAGACGCATTTTTTCAGTGAAAATGAAAAGGCTCGTTGAAATTATTACAACGTTATCTTTATCAAAGCCGAGTGCTGCGATGTTTCGTTTGTCGTATGAAAATCCTGGCCAGTTATTTTAATTCGGCCCTCAGTCCCGAGACACTAATCTCGTGAACATACATCCATACATGCCTGAGAACGTGAGGCACGCACTAATTAACGTTCAACGTGGAAACTTTGTCGTATAACTTCACCAATCAAACACGACCTGCGTCACTTAATATATCTCCCCCATTCTCTTCCCACACGTCAAATTCCGGAAGGGAGGAGCGGGTCAGGTTAGAATGGGTGCGCCGTAATTGCGTGTCTAACGCTCCCTACACGTAACATGGCCTTTTATTAGGTGGAAATTCTGTATACGGCACTACATTTTGAGCGTGAGACTTATGGAGGTTAACAATTTATCTAAAATTAGTTTTCTCAATATAATGTAACACTAAATTGTCTACTATAGTAAAAAAATTGTAGAGAGCTCACTTTCCAACTCGAGCAGCTTAACAATTCCATACTAATTAATTCCACAATTACTCTTTAGTTATTGTTCGTTAGCAATACATAAAAAACATGATATTTCTGAAATACAATATGAAGGTTTAGATGGAAACAAAAAAAACTTAAATTAATTTTATATCTAGTATAATCAATTTCTAAAATGTGCAAAATTTCTGACATTTTCGCGCGTTGAATTCTTGTAGGTAATTACTGTCTAAAAGCCAAATACAATATGTTTTTCCATAAAAAACATCGTAGCTATAATGTACCTACATTTAAAAATAGGTTGTCAATAGGTCATCTTAAAGATTTTCTTAAATATTGCGAGTTAAGTAACTATTATTTTCGCGAGTTAAGTAAGTGGCGCGAATGTCTTGCTTCGCATTCTGTTTTCCGTTATTCGCATTATAGTAAGTTCAGACAACAAATTCTCCCAAATACCCCGAATCCAAATCATATTTAAATGTCCCTCATACTAATTTGAGAAATCGCTCTTTGCTGCATGTAGCTCTTAGTAAGACTAATTATAGGAAAAATACATTCATGTCTCGTTCATGTAGACTTTTTAATGAAATTTTATTAGAGGATACAGATGTTGACCTGTTCCGCAGTTCCATAGTTAAAACGAAAAATATTATAGCCGATAAATTCTTCAATGGCTTATCGTTGTTTTGGACTAGTTTGTAATTTATAAGTGGAAATTTTTTATTAGGTTTAAGCTATTTACTCTAATTGTTATTATGTAATTGTACCTGTAAATTTCCCTAAAATAAAATAAATAAATAAATACCTATTACTGACTTCAGTCGCTCGTCCAACGTGTCCTTAAAGTTATGATTTAACAAAGAAGAGCGTTTTAAATCCGAACGTGGAGTTTGGAAAATAAAATTTACATCAATGAATATGAATTGTGCTTAATCTTGTGAGACGTCCGGAACATTTAAAACTCGCATTCCATATTTGAATTTTTTATTCGTTTCGATTGATTTCTTAATCTTTAATCGACGATTTACCGACCGTGTTAGTTCAATGAGGCTTGGGATAGTTGATGTGTTATTGTCGTGTATTGAAGCAATCGTAAATGTCTACATCATTCGAATAAGGCTTTTACTAACGCATTGGTCACGTTTGAGTGGCTTCTTGACATCGAATGATTGATGACACACAACACGCAACTATTAACTTACTTGTACATTCATTAATAATTCATTAGATGCATCACATAGCGATGCTTTGAAATCCTCATATTATGTACAGTCGGGGTAAAAAAGTACGTCATCTCAAAGTCGAAATTTGCTTGCGCCAAGGCAATCTATGACAAAGGAATGAATTTGAAAAATGACGAAGAATTTCGTGCCCCGACTGTACCTCATATGTAAAAGTTATTGTCTCTATAAGTAGGTATGTTAAGACTTTTTTAGTTAAATGTTAATAATATTTTATAGAATTTTGACACATTCTAACCTAAATTTATTATACTTTGCATGCAAAGTTCACTCTCTATTTTACTATCTGTGTAGATGTATAAACAAAAGTGCATACATAGGCCAGGTCCCCGACATTGTTCACTAACAAGCCACTATAACCGCGCCCTGGCACGACAACGTAACCCTGCTTAACATACCCAACTCGCAAACGTAGCATATTAAACCAGTTTGTATATAAATTCGGATTTAGATTTTAACTATATAAAGATTTTTAGAAGATTTGTAAAATTAACAATTTAAGTTACTGCATAATTTCTTAAGCTATTGATTTTTTTAATTATTCTACCCAAACAACAAGAACCAACATTGAATAGCATGTATTATAACTGTGTTTTATCCAATGCCCTCAACGATCGCATATCAGAGACGGTAAACTTTAGTACAGTTTTAACTGAACAATGGACAAACAATATCGAATTTTAGAAAGCCTGTTACTTGCGTAACTTTCTCCCTTTATTCCGAACACAAAGTAAACATGTTGAAAACATTTTTTTTACACTTTATGACTTGTTGTAATAACGGTCACTTATCCGTTATATTTTTTTGTTTCTTTCTTTTGAGTTTACAACTCACGTTGCGTCAAAGTGCCCTAATGGACTTTCAAACAATATTTATCTTTTGAAAAACCTCAACTATCCACATAAATTATTAACATTCGATGTAGTTGTTTTAAACGTGACATATTTTTTTACTGCTTTCAATAGAATATACATCCACTTCCTAAATCAATAGAATAAATGTAGGTACCTATTTAATTAATATTTATAATCACTGCAACTAACGCCGTGGACTATGACTACAAACTATAGGTAAAAACTAAAATATGTAATAATATCCCTTATATGTAATAATAAGGGATCAACCTTTAAAAATATATATAAATATGGTCATGGAGTAATTTGGTTCATTTGGATTGAGTTCTTTTTTAATATAGGAATAGGTAGATTAAGGAATAGAATAGGCATTTAAATGCAAGTGAAAACACATTGCTATGATATATGATACGTAGCGATCACATAGCATATATGTGATGGCTATGTGTCATAAAAGAACCACTATAGAAATTGTAAGAACCAATTAATAACTAAAAACGGTATATGGTTATTTTGTTGCTATAGATTTATTAATTGTTTGTGAGAAGATAGTAAGAGAGGTTTTTCCTGTTATACAAGGCTATGTCATAGATGTATAGTTAGGTATTAAATTAGGCAGGAGCGACGTTTACGAGCGTATTGGCGCTGCGCAGGGTGCATGCAAACGCTCTCCGTTACCCTGTTCCCTGGCTAATTCACTGTGACAAATTAACAACGTCTAAATTTACAGTCTCACTCTATGCCTATACGTTTATTTAAAGTGATAACCCCAGTGTTTACAAAGTAATAGTTGCTTCTGATAATGTGTTCTAAATGTATTGAATAACTTGCCACTGTAAACATTCTTAGTTTGTTTCTAGACGGACGTTATATAATTAAATGTGTCATTTATGATTATAATTATAATAATTGATATAAATATTAATATACATATTATGGTAATTATAAACATTATAGTTTTACCTTTAAAAAGTGAGTCTTTTGATGTGACCGGCATACAGCTAAAAGAAATGTCCAGTCGCCTAGAATCTAGAAACAGAAAGGCCCGTCGTTCTTTAAAAATATAAAGTTAAAAGGACAGAAGTTTTCCCTCGATATCGTGTCAATAGAGGAATTGAATCTCTCATCTCTTTCTTTCTACAATCCCACAGATGTTGCTCTTTCGTGGTAATCTTCTGTGCACGGACAGTTTCCTACTACCGCCAGATGTCTGCTTATTCTGTAAACTGCCATATCATAGCAAACTTCCCATATTTTATAAATACTAAATAATCCAAGATAATATATTTCAGTACAATTAAATTTACTAATTATTATTTACTACTTGAGTTAGTTACTTAGTTAGTGAGCGTGACTACTTTTTTCTATCTATCTTTGGTGCTAAAGGTGGGTTGAATATTTATTGCTAATAGTATTTTGCGTATTAAAAAGAGCCCGCTTGAAATCGTGACGGACTAAATAAAAGCAATACACTTCAGTAAAGGTATAATAGATAGAAACAGCGTCGTGGCCGTATAAAGCACTCTAAAACAGTTCATTGTTACTGTCCCTGCATCTAGATATCGACGCTTGAAAGGCAAAACGTAATACCCCGCATTGTAGCGACAAAAGAATACAGAATTATTTAAATGTTTAAAACAGTAACTAACATTGTTTCTGACATTTATCAATAAATTTAATTATTTAATTAATTAGGTATGTGATCAAACCCCCACCGGGTTTAGCTTAGAGCTCAAATCTACCAATAAAAGAAAGTACGTATCATAAGGAAAGCTGCTTTTCCTAGGCGTTTAGCAATCTTCGAACAATCGAAGACCTAATATGAAATGCTGTTAATCCGCAGTGGTATAGATGGATGGATATACTAAGTAGTACCTACTAGGTATGGTGTATGCCTAGTAGTGAGGTAAAATGCCTGTGGTATAGGTAAATGTTTGTTACCTTCTTTGGATATCGGATGCAGTCACACAATAAAACTCAACCATCAATTACCATGTAGCTATATTCCAATATACAATTATAATTTACAAGGTTTCTATAAACACAAATTAATTTATTTACACGGCTTGCTGACATATATGATAAAGCTTTTTATTATAGAATTCACCAATCACCACGCACCATTTATTTTCGCTGTCTGTTAGAAGTCAAAATCTTCTAGCGCGTTCCACGCAGGCGTTGAAAAAGGTTGGTTTTGTATGGTGTATGGCCCAAGTTGAAATGCAATGCTTGTTATGGTGGTGGTCCAAGTTGGACACCACATGCCTATACATAATATCTATTACGTAATACTTACGCTGGATGACTATATGATGTTGAAATTATTACAATTGATTGAAACATGTATTAAAATAAAATAAAAATCTATCCAATAATTCTAAATTGAATGAAACTAATAAAAAAAAATCACTTACCACGTTTTACCTCAAAGCAAAGATATCTGTGTGTATTGTAGAATCTCATGTGTTATATGTAGGTATATGTTAAGTTGCAGGGCTTAGACAGGAATAGAGCAGATATTGCGACACAGGGAAATGTAGCGGGGAAGTCTCTTTGTATTGCAAACCGGATATAAAGTATGGGTATGTTGAAGGTGTGTGGGGACTACATGGAAATGCTTGGTACTCACCATTTCAATATTACAACTTTACCTCATCAAGATCCCGGAACTAGTCGAGTACATATAAATTTATTAAATACTCGTTATACTTACTTCAGTACCTCTATTAGGTACACTACTTCTTTTTTAAAGTTTGGCAAGAACAATAAGCTCAGAATTAACAGCATTTATATTGTTGTGTGATTAAGAGATATCAGAGCCATTCATACGTTCATTCATTCGTTATATATTTTTAATACAATTTTTGTAATAAAAAATGCCTTATCAAGTAACTTTCTAGTTAAAGCATTGTTAAAAATCTATTGGATATTTACTGTGGTCTTTAATATTGTCTATCGTATTCTATTCATTGTTAAAGATTAAAGATGTTAAAGTATGTGACTAGTTTGCTTTAATGTTATTTTCTGTATCTAATATCAAAGATAGCTATCAAAAGCGCGGCGAAGTTGTGTCGAGCCATGCCGTGATGTATTGCTCGTTTGAACGTTGTATTTCAAATCAGCATTGTCTATAAGCCGCCCCACTGAATCATACATAGATCTTGGCTGACTTGTTATACAATTGCTTTATATAAGTTTACATGTCTGCACCTTAGTACCTAAAAATTTATAGCTAATTTTGATTTTGAGGTACCAAAAGAAAGAATTATAGGTTTTCAATACCTGGCGTCTGTGTTTCCGAGCTCATATAACCCAAACCTTTTCAAAATTCGAGTGAATATCTTCTGGGTGAGCTCGCTCCATCATAGGCCTCATCTTAGCTACACTGTTATGCTGGCCAAAGCAAACCAATCTCTATTAAAATAAAAAAATAAAATTCAATATTTTCAATAAATTACAAAGCGTTTGAATAGGTACACTACGCTTTGTACTAGACTAGGTATAATATTCATTTATAGTTTCTCAAAAACTATTTAAATATTGTGAAATTCATTTTCGGAATATTGCAGTGAAAATGCTCCCTTGCTCACAGAGGTGAAGTACATTAATCCAACGCCCCCTATTGTGAGCGTTCTTCTATGTCGAGTTATGCGATGAAGTATTAGGTCGGTTGCCCATACTTAGGTCCGGATTGTGTAGCTATGTTGTGTGAAATTTACTGTTATTGCAATATAATTTCAAGAAACTTATCTAATTTACGATTAATTAAATAAGTTTGTTCAATTTTCAAATACACTTTATCGAAAGATAATTAAAAAAAAGTATTAATTAATAGTAAAAAAAATCGTTTTACAGTATCATTACAGACTTTATTAGAAACTAACTAGGTATATACGTCTTACAAAAATTCTTATTATTTATTGGGTGCACCTTATACCTTACTATACCTTACCTATATTACCTTACCTTAACTTACATTTTTGATATCTATAAATACACAAAGTTAACGATTAAGCTTTGTATGCATGCATTTTATTATTAATCCATATATCCAAGCGAAGCACTGTTGCACTTTACACTAGGTCAGAGAAGCGTGATGCGAGACGCGTTTAGTTTAAATTCGTAACTGATCAACAGATTTTTCACAAACATTCTCATATTTAATATTAGCAAGATTTTCCTAAAAAAAATTTTTTTTTTTTTTTGTTTTAGTCTTAATTTTTCAAGGCAATATTGGTTTTCATCTAAATGTTATTGGTATTGTACAGTTATTCAGTAACACCTGTATAGTGCAGTTTAGATTTACAGATACTGTACAGTTTTCAAGTTAAAGTTACTTTGTAGTACAAATAAAATTACGTATTTGTTTTAAGTTGTAACATTTATACCCACCCTATCGAGCCAACACTCCTAATTCGAGAGTCAACGTTGGCGGGCGTGCTCGAGCTATCGCCTGCATCTCCGTATGTCCAATAAACCGCTGACGTCCCGACAGACAGGCTTAACAAACGTAACTGATCTGCCGAGCTATTGTTCTAGAGCCACACACGTCTCCCTATCACTAACTTGCAGAGTTCACTGACTCACCCCGTCCTGTCTATCCGTATTTGTTGTCTTCAAACAACCATGTTACTGAAATTCGCGAATGGGAATGTATCATTTTTCATCCTTGTTTATTCGTACGTTGAATATAATGTTACTTAGGTACTTAAGTCGTGGCGTATATTTGCCCTCATAGCGATGAACAATCTCAATTGATGACCTGTCGGTATTCCCTCGCACATGATGATATAGCTTTCTCGGCCAGAATCCATCTTCATTACATGAGTATCAACACATGCGTTCCTAGATCTCAGAGAAAAAGGTTTTCAATACATGAATATGTATAAATATTGTAAATAATACTATCAAATGCAAAAAGATCGCACAGGTAATAAATCCATTTGTTTTTGATATTTTCGTTGTGGTATCTAGAAATGTGGCAATGCAAATTAGCTGAAGGCTAAAGACGAAGTTTTGTTGCACGAATATCATCGGTATTATGAAGAAATATATATTTTCTTTACAAATTGCGATGATATTCAAATAACCGTTTATATATTGGAAACTCATGAATTTTACTCAGATTTTATTTACGACGAAATTAATTATTAATTCTAAAGAGTTTCACTCGGAAAACGCGCCTATAAACATATCATTCAACCGAGCTCTCCATTTTAGGCATTTGACTGATACAACCACTCGTGAAACTAAAAAACAGCATTGTTTCAGCAACAAATTCCATTTGTTTGTCCGCTTTCCGCGCGCTCTGATACTCGCATAAATCGAGCGAAAAATCCAAATTGCACCAATGTTTTGCAGCACTCAACTAAAAATGGCTGTGCTTTACAAACAAATATTGCGTGAGTACTAGTTGTTCGCTTTTATTGCTTCATTTCAACTATTTCAATCGTTTTTATCGACCGTTTAGTTGGACATAATTACATAATTACAGAATGGGTTACATACAGAAGAATACTGAGTGAGTATATCGCCTACCAATGGAATAGATCAACTTCTATGTCAGGTTGATTTGTTTTTATGTACCTATATTATCGCAAAATTTCATTTATGTGGTAAAAAAACTGGCGAGCTTCGGTCTAGAATCCTACAGACTTTCCTTTTAGACTACCCTTCGTAAAACTTGTCTAAGTGGAAAACAAAAAAATTATAGACATTTTTTAAACCGAAACAATTTGTAAATAAAATTACACAAATCAATGTAATTAAGTATTGTAATGTAAATTTTAATAACACCAGATTAAATGTTAATAAATGCGGAAAGATCAGGGAATAAAAATAAATAAACTTCAATCAAATTAATACTCAAACTTAATAAATATATAATGGTTTTTCTCCAGACTTCGTATCGTTCTAGATAAAAGTTTGAAAAGTTAAGTGCGATGATTAAAGTCTTGCAACAAAAGACAAAACACAATTCTTCGTATCTGCAGTTAAAGTTTTACTCCTCTGCGTCGCTAGAATAATCCCTCAAAGCTTTGCAGTAGCGAGAACCGCTGATAAACGACTAAACTAATGCCGTGCGATTGCATTACGATGCAAACTTTTTCAGTAACTGGCGGGCGCGAGCGTAAATCGAATAAAAAAGAATCGAATAAATCGTCGGGTTTTTCAGCGGCTCCATTGGATATTGGGCGATCGAGTAATGAATCGGAATGCAGGTTTAATGTCATTAGTTGAAAAAAGTTCGCCTACGACAAAAGGTTACTGTTGCCAAATTAAACAACAGTGTACCTTACCACGTATTTACTGTAGCAATAAAAGCCCTTAATAATATTATAAATGAGAAAGTTTGTAAGAATGGATCACGCAACAACGGCTTAACAGATTTGGGTTAAATTTAGCGCACAGATAGTTTATTATTTGGATTACTTTTTATACTGATTAGGTTCCCGCGAGATGAACTAAAAATATAAAAAAATGATCGCCAACGTCGTCACAGCAATAATGATGTTACATTTTTCCTTTTAAAAGGTGTTATATTTTTAATTTTTTACCGCGGACAAAGTCGTGGACACCAGCTAGTATTAAATATAACTACGTCTTCTGGACACTCCTCTCTTCTGTATGAAAGGTAGAGCTATGGCTACCTGTTAATTGACTTGATTTCAATTTTTTTCGAAATATTGTTAGTTTTCTTATGCTCCTTTCCTATAGGTACTTCTAGAGTACTATATGTACTTAACTATTTACATAAGAAAACGAAAGGGGTCAAAGGTGACAACAGTACAGGAATCGTACCTGCGTTTCTCATCGACTATGTATGTAGTATCTATGTACCTTATATAGTATCTATCTACAATAAACTGTATAGTTGTTGCAGTGGTAGGTAGTGAACTATATGAAGCGGGATTCTCTTATGATGATTTACTGTTGCACGCGACATCGCTGGATGGATTTACCGTCGTATGAACGGATTATGTGGGCGAGAGCAAACACGGGGCAGCGGACGCCATGTCGTGATTTATACGCAACTTTTGATTCGCGGCTTTATTACCGATTTAGTGCGTGGGGACGAATTTAAAAAAGCATTACGTTTGCCAATTTTGAGGATAAACGAACACATAATTTAGGTAGGTTTTTTACCTATTTTTTATATTTTTTTATTAATCTTACAACAACCTCTAAAGTTCTTGGTTCATATTTAATTTTTTCTTGATTTTAGTTTTATATTATGAAAAAAAATTTAATGTTTTTGCGTGTGTATGTCAAAGACGTGTGTAATGTAGGGTATTTATTATTATTATGATTTCATAGATAGGGTATCTCATAAGTTGTCAGTCAGTCATCAATTATACGTTTGAATGTCAACCGCGTTTTATTGCCGTCCGCACATCTAATACCTAACACTGGCGACGAGAAATCGAATTAATTTGTGCGTGTATTATTTAAAAGTACAAGAAAAAAATGTCGATCGGAAAGCTAAGTACGTTTGATATAAATAACGGACAATGGTCATCATACATCGACAGACTAGAAATGTATTTCAAGGCCAACAATGTGGCGGGTGATTTACACTTACCCTCATTAATAGCCAGCATGGGGGACGAGGCTTATGAGCTGCTGGTAAGCCTTGCTAGTCCAAATAAGCCATCGGAACTGACATATGCAGAAGTCGTTAAATTAATG
The DNA here is from genome assembly GCA_936446665.2 of Synanthedon andrenaeformis. Lineage (NCBI taxonomy): Eukaryota > Metazoa > Arthropoda > Insecta > Lepidoptera > Sesiidae > Synanthedon > Synanthedon andrenaeformis. The sequence continues at coordinate 8,410,584 of OW387785.2, forward strand.
AAGGACCATTTACAACCAACACCATCAGCGTTAGCGGAGAGATTCCGGTTCAGACAGAAGCGTCAGGCTGCGTCGGAAGACGTGGCGGCCTACGTAGCGGACTTAAAGAAGATGTCACGTAACTGCAAATTCGCTGCTAATCTAAATGAAAATTTACGTGACCAGTTTGTGTGCGGACTCAAGAGTGATTTGATTAGGCAACGGTTGTTCGCGGAGGATGACTCAATCACGTTCTCCCGGGCCGTTTGTCTGGCGAGTTCCCTGGAAGCTGCGGAGAGAGATGCAGCGGAGGTCGAGGGGGCACCATTGTCATCGGCAGTTACTAGTGCGGTACATGCACTGGCTCACGGGCAGAGGCAGAAGTGCTCGGGCGGCTGGAGGGGCACGACGAGCGGCGGGAGGGGGTGCGCGCGCGCACCCAACAACGGCAGCGCGAAGATGACAGGCCCTGCTGATACAGCGGGAAATGAGACGGTTAATTGTGGGGCGTGTGGAGCCAACGACCATGCGCATGCCACTTGTCGCTACCGGAAATTCATGTGCAGCAAGTGCCGACGTATCGGACATTTACGTCGAGTTTGTACGGAGCGTGACAGGCAGCCCAGCAGTCATAGTGGTGCGAGGGGTCAAGGTCAGCGGCGGCAACTTCACTTCGGCGGGGTGGACCGCGAGTCTAGCGAGGAAGACCACGATGCTGAGGAGAGTCTGAACCTCCTGGCTCTGAACAATTATAAGGCAGTAAGTGTTCCCATTTCTATAAACAATACCACAATATACATGGAAATAGACACCGGGACAGCGGTGTCGTGTATAAGCAAGGAGACATACAATAAATATTTTCCGGAATTTCCCATTAAAAAAGACAATACTGTTTTAAGATTTTACGATGGCACAAGGGTCAAGCCGTTAGGTATAATACGGCCCTACGTTCAGTACCAAGGTCAACGAGGAAAGCATTTAGAATTATTTGTAATGAACCAAGGTGCCACTCCATTAATAGGTAGACAGTGGTTAGCGGAACTAAATATTGATATTCCAATGTTTAAAAAAGTTACAAAATTAAATAATTTGTGTCTTGAACATATTGACAAGGATGTGTATAATATACTCGACAGATATAAAGAAGTGTTCAGCGGCGGGCTCGGGCGGTATACGGGCGGCAGGGCGACACTGCGCGTGAGAGAGGGGGCGGTGCCTGTGTTTCACCGCGCGCGGCCGTTGCCGTACGCACTGCGCGAGCGCGTCGACGCCGAGCTGGATGCCATGCTGGACGCCGGCGTAATTGAGCCGGTCGACTGCTCTGACTGGGCCTCGCCGCTGGTGCCTGTCAATAAGGCTGACGGTACGTTGCGAATTTGTGCGGACTACAAGGCAACCGTTAACCCCGTTTTGCTGATCGACCGATTTCCGTTACCCCGAATCGAAGACGTACTAGTAGGGTTAAATGGGGCGCAATATTTCAGTAAAATTGATTTTTCACAAGCATATAACCAGGTGGAGTTAGACGAGTCTAAAATGTATACCGTAATAAATACCCATAGGGGGTTATTCCGTTACAATAGATTAGTATATGGCTTATCCTCGAGTGTGGGTATCTTCCAGCGGATTATGACGAATCTTTTCCAGGGAATTCCAGACGTCCAAGTCTTCTTAGATGATGTGATCGTGGGCGGGAAGACTAGGAAGGAACATTTAAAGGCGCTCGGAGAGGTTTTTAGACGGGTGTCGCAAAACGGTTTAAAATTAAAAAAACAAAAATGTATTTTCTTAGTCGACGAAGTAAAATATTTAGGTTACATTGTTTCTAAGGAAGGGATAAAAGCCGATCAATCAAAAATAAAAGCAATTCTGAAAATTGAACCACCCGGAAACGTGAGTGAGTTACGTTCTTTTCTCGGAATGGTAAATTTCTTTTCTAGATTTATAAAAAACTTTAGCTCTTTATTATTACCTTTGAACAAATTATTGCAAAAGGGAGTCGAGTGGCATTGGAACAATAAATGTAATGAGGCGTTTACAAAAATAAAAAGGGTTTTAACTAGTACAGATGTACTCGCGCATTATGATCCAAAGCGACCTTTGATAGTGACGTGCGACGCAAGCGCACGAGGAATCGGTGGAGTGCTATCGCAGCCGGACGGGGGTGGGGAGCGGCCGGTAGCCTATGTGTCGCGCTCACTCACACAGGCGGAGGCTAATTATTCACAGATTCATCGGGAAGCATTGGCGATAGTGTTTTGTATGCAAAAATTTCATCAGTATGTTTACGGAAGGAAGTTTGTATTACGCACGGATCATAAACCGCTAGTATCTATATTCGGACCTCATACCGGTATACCTACTATGACGGCCAGTCGAATGCAACGGTGGGCAGTAATTCTTTCAGCGTACAATTACGACATAGAATATATTAGAACCGACGAAAACTGCGCTGACGGTTTATCGCGCCTACCGGTGAGCACAGGTGACCAGTCAGTAGTTAAAGATGTCATCCCGGAGCAAACGTATTTACATTTCGCACAGGACGCCTTGTTGTTGGATTATAATGAGTTAAAAACAGAAACGGAAAAAGATCCAATATTAGGTAGGGTGTTGAGTTACATAAGGGATGGTTGGCCGCAAACATGCGAAATAAGGAATTTAATACCTTACTTTAATCGTAGAAAAGAACTGTATGAGGAACTAAATTGCATAATGTGGGGACACAGGGTTGTCATTCCGGAGGCTTGCTACAGTAAAGTATTAAAAATGATTCATGAACCGCACATGGGCATCGTAAGAACGAAATCGTTGGCGCGTAGCTACGTGTGGTGGCCCGGCGTGGACGAGGCAGTGGAGCGCGAGTGCCGCGCCTGCGAGGTATGTGCGGCCGTGGCGGATGCACCGGCGCGCGCGCCACCAAAGCCCTGGCCCTGGTATCCGCGACCTTGGACCCGGTTGCATTTGGACTTTATGGGCCCGATTGCTGGTAAAATTTATTTAGTAGTCGTAGACTCGACGTCTAAATGGTTGGAAGTTTTCCCAGTTCCCAGTACAGCCGCGGGTAGCACCATAGGGAAACTTAGAGAGTTATGGAGTAGGTGGGGTATACCTAGGCAGATAGTTACCGACAATGGACCGCCATTTACGAGTAGAGAATTCGCAAATTTTATTAAATATTGCGGAATCAGACATGTGTTTATTGCTCCATATCACCCATCATCGAACGGTGCGGCTGAAAATGCCGTAAAAATCTTAAAAAGGGTAATTAAAAAAGCCCTAACAGAAAAAACTGATATTAATGAAGCATTAAACACATATCTGCTATATTATAGGAATACGGAACATGCTACAACGGGAGAACCCCCTTCCGTGATACTTCTAGGCAGGCGATTGCGTACAAGACTGGACGCACTAAAACCCGATAGAGAGGCGAGGGTAGGAAATGCGCAACAGAAGCAGGTGGAATGTGCGGGGGGGACGAGCAGAGAAATAAAAGAGGGGGAGGACGTATGGTATCGTCAGTACATTAAGGGCGAGAAATGGGCTCCGGGAACGGTCGTAAGTTCGGCAGGTTTAAACGACTATAGCGTTATAGATAGTAATGGGAATCGGTGGCATAGGCATGTCGATCAGCTAAAGCGTAGGTCGCGGAGCTCGCTTGTGGTCCCTACAGGTTCGTCATCGCTGCCATCACCACGACCGCAAACGGTCGCTATTAGTCCCTGTAGACGGGACGAGAGCACAGGCGGGGAACAGTCGGAGCTGCCGACGGCGGAGGTTTCGCCGGTTCACGTGGCGTCTCCTTCACCGGTTCGTGACGATCAAGAGGTTTTCACTACGCCACCTGCCGCCCCTGTACCGCCCGAAGCCCGACCAATTCGAAAGTGTAGGTTAAAGAATATTAATTATAAGGTTAGATTTTAATGTGTATAAACTTTAACTTTTGCTATATCATATTTGTTGTATGTTATGTTATATGTTTATTTATGTTATTAGGTAGTGTTAATTAAGGTGGAGAGATGTAATGTAGGGTATTTATTATTATTATGATTTCATAGATAGGGTATCTCATAAGTTGTCAGTCAGTCATCAATTATACGTTTGAATGTCAACCGCGTTTTATTGCCGTCCGCACATCTAATACCTAACAACGTGGTAGTGTATATAGTGTTAATTTTAATGAAAATATTGACATTTTTTCAGTCCTTTTCCATATGAGCCCTTGAATGTAAAAACTTTCACACTTCTTCGTCAGTGCAATTTTCTTAAAAAGTCATCCTATGTTTTCGTTTCAGCTTTTAGTTAACTTATATATATATATAGTTAATATTTAATATATGTATACATATAAAAATGTAGTTGGCCTTTAATAACCTATGATAATAAGGTTAAACATTATGAAAAGCAATTTTCACACGGAATAGAGAGGAACATTAAATAGTAATTACTCACCACAATCTCGGAGGCATATTTGTTGATAAACCAGGAAATACTACTTACTACTTTCTCCCCAGCAATTTTTCTCCAGTACGAGATAAATAAGATAAACAATAAATCATACCGGACCATTTCCTCGGTAGCAACAAAACAACAGGCGGGGAAGCTGGAAAGGGAAATTATGACAAATCATGCATTAAACATAGGGAATAAATGTTTTCTTATCACGTACCTATTCGTGTTTTGATATTAGTTCCCCTTTATCTTTATTGACACAGGTTTCGTGGGGAAGTGTTTTATGAATGTTTTGAACAAGTATTAAAACGCAATGTCTGATACGACTTATTGTTTACGTAATAGGTAGGTATGAAATTTTTAAGACACAAAAATATTTACAGATGAATGCTCTAGCTTTGGTTTCCATATAAAAAATGTAAAAATACATAATCATAATCACCGAAGAATAAAAATATATGAAAAAATAATCTGTGGTACATAAAATGTATTTCTAAAATACGTTTATTTAAAAATCTCAAAGTATTTTTTTACATAATATACAAATAAAAAGTAGCATGACTTTGGATTTGTTGTGATGTCTTAGAATCTTTAGAAAAAGATTTAGAAAATTTAGCACAATATAAATTTACCTAAATTACCGTAGTAAACCATCTCAGCATAAATTCACAAAAAGGTAGCAACTTAACCATCTTGAATTACCACAACTGTATCCAAACCCCACCATTTAAGTCGGTCGTCAGACAGCGAAGCGCTGCGGTTTCTTTACTTAAGTCTAGCTTAAGTTACTCTAGACTACGCCCAAGTTACGTACTACCTCCTGAATACCAACTCCTTTGCAGGTGACTTTGCGCTTGTATCTTTGAAACATTTAACATTTTTGGTAGAGAACCTTGAGCACGCGGATTTAAACTTGGAATTTCAAATGCGGATTCCAAATAAAAGAGAAATGTGAACTGATTTCTTTAGCATTTGTTTCATTTAACAATAGACATAAATGTATGACTATTTTTACTCTTATGACCACCTTTATACAGGATTATATGTATACTTTTATATATATACACTTCTATATATAAATAGGAGAATAAATAATTATACAGAATAATTTCAATAGTGATATAAAGAGTAACGAAGACTTTTTTTATATACATATATAAAATGGGTTTGCTCTTGGCCAACATCCAGGTGTGTAACGAATATGAGGCCTAGATGGAGCGAGCTCACTTAGAAGATGCTCGGAAATACAGACGCCGGCAGGGAGTTCCAAACCTTCCAGGCTAGATTAAAATCATTATTAATTAAAATTTATTATTCTAACTGATGCTAATGTTATAAACGCTAAAATGAGTTACGACTAAACTAGTTTGAACTGTAACCGGCTAAACTCTGAAGTTCAGGTTCACGCTGACAATGTAACGGAAAAAAACGAGAAAAGAAGCTCTTATAAATGACAAGTCTATATTCTGGAGATCTATAAAAATAAACATCGAAATAAACGCTAAATCAATGCTAGATCGATAGAAACATCATCCTTTTAAATACTAATTTATTTATGTAAGTAAGTAATAGATGTGGATGTGTAAACGACTATAAAGTGGCTTTAAATGGTTAATATGACCGATTCTTGTGTCAATAGTTGTTTTGCGGCCGTTTTATGTTATTGTACGTTATGAAGTGGGCTTAAAAGGCTATCAATTTAATAAGTCTGCGATGTAGCATTGCGGCTCAACGATTTTATTTCAACTTGTACTTTATTGCATTCGCTAAAACGGTACGGTCTGCAAAAGATTTGATTACCGTTGAAATATAACTAAAATTTAAACAAACCTGCATAGTAAATTTATACACTTAGTTTAAATTGTGATGGCCTTTTTAAAATACATTTTTTAATATTTACTTTTATTTAGTATTAATATTTATAGTTGATAATAAATAAAAATGAACCACCAGATTATTTGCATGTTAACTAATATAAATAATGTTATGAAATATTATGGATAAATAATTATGAAAATTTTTTCCTTCAGCACCTACAAAGCCTTATCTAGTTCAGACAAATTCACACATGAACTTTTCTAGTAAGTGTTATTTCTCACAAATTAATCCACTAAACATTTTTTATATCAAAATTAATTGACTACATTTTTCTTATGTAAAGGTTGGCAGACAGGCAACGTTTTATTTTATGTAAAGGGTCGACAATTGATGGCCTTCGCCTATTTACACAACTACCTAACTTACCTACAGGTGCGGTAAGGACGCGGCCGACCTTAGTAAGATAAAGAAAGAAAGCCATGGAATCCTTTACCCACTCACTGAAACACAACAGCCACATGGTGTTATTTAACAATGGTTAAATGGATGGGCTGCCCAATTTATGCAATCATAAATCGTCATAAATGTATGCACTACTATTTAGTATATTATAATACTAAATATGAGCGGGTTAATATGAGTTCTTTTTAAAATACTCATTCATTATCTACGGTTTTTTATTTAATATTCAATATTTAATATAAAAAAAGAAATGTTTTTTTCGTGTAATATTTTGCACACTGTACACTACAGATGTGTTTTATACGTAATAATATGACGAACAAGATTACTATCGGCACAGTATGATTCGCCTTTATGTACATCAAATCGCAAATTGTCGGTCAAGTAGATCGCACACTTCAGACTGTGGTAGAAATTCAATAAACTAATCAAACTTTTGAACCTTAATGTGTTGAGTTAAGAGTGAAAATCGAATTTGATGTTAATTTTCCACATACAAACGTCTAGGTAGAGGTTACCCGCCTACTTTGTGGTCTGCAATCAAAGTTGTTACCGCGTCGATACTTCAGTAGTCCAGTTTGCTTAGAGGTAAAACATCGGTTTAGTGGTTTACCGCTCATAGCTATTTTTGCACCTAATCCTTATTTTTTGTTTCTGCAGTAAACAGAGCAATTGAGATTCAAGACGCTCAATTTCATTGGTGTCACAGTTTATTTAAACCATGTGAAACTATATAAAATAAAGTATTTTTACAATCAATTTTTACAGTCAAATTTACAATCCTAAATTAAATATCTAAGCCTTATATAAAAACTCTGTTTTGCCATAAAACGTCTTGATAAATCATAAGTCCTCATTTCTCGGTAGGGAGATATTTATTATAAATTTTACACCTTCAAAACACACGATCAATACACATTTCAAAAGATTATTGAAAAAAAATAAAATCTAAAGAATTTTTTGCCCTATCAATTTAGGTAATATTTTACGCAATCAAATCGTGAACCCAACATTAATTTTCAACGTGGCTATATTGTCCGTGACATTCTTAATTTAGTCGGATATTTTAAGACAACGCGCCCACTAATGCAAACGTAGAGAAAGCTAGCGGCCATATTTCAAAGTTTGACAGCTACAAGCTTGGAGCAATATGGCGACCACGCCACCCAATGAGGTATTGCCGCGTCACACGGTACGCTCCGTTCTAAACTTAAATGCATTAATCACCGTTGATTTATTGAAGGAGGAGTGACACATTTTATAATCTATTTTCGAAAACTCCACGTACTTTTTTCAAAATGGACGCCGTTTGAGATATCCTAACAGCTGCATCTTGTTAGCGTCGTTTTCAGTGGTTTGCTTTGTGTTAGAATTATTTGCGTGAATGGATTTATACAACATTTAGCTTGTATCGCACCCTCGGAATCAGAACTCTTATATAAGTATAATATGAATTTCTTTATTATTTGATTACAATGACAATTATACGCTACATCAATTTATACTGGAATATTGATTTATTTCGAGTAACAGCTGATAAGTATATTATCCATTTGAAGTGGCTATTTCATTCCATTTATGGCTCAAAAAGTATAAATGCACCTTAAAATTGTTTTTAGGTTACATTATTAAGATTTTCCCTTTGTGAAGATAAAGCCCGTCTTTTAAATTGTCTCATACGTCAGGGTTTGTCCTAATCCTTTAGGGACGTACAATTTTTATTGCATTTAACCCTGATCTATCGTCCAATATCGGTTCAAAATTGACAAGTGACGTCAAAAAGGGTCTGAATATTATTCTGCAGAGACATCAACTTGAATTGGAGAATCGTGTGTGGTTATATATTTTCTTATATAAATACTGAAGTAATCGTTTTTAAATATGAAATTGAACGTTTCATAATTACTCCAATATATCTTTAAGCAATCAGTGCGAAAGCAAGTACACATTATCGAAAATTAAAGGGCATTGAATATAATTGCAAGGGTTTTGTTCATGGACGTTTAACTTCATGATTTCGACACGACTATCTTTGGACACCATCATTTAGCAATTTGCATTTACACAGCCAGTCAACATTAACATCTAGAGTCTTGGATCGAAATCAGACGAAAAAATCAGGTTGGCGACGCCATTTTGGCGCCCAAAAATGATAATTTTCTCGGTAAAACGCCTTCTGTGGCGTCTTATTTTTCGTTGCATGCTTCGCAATTATTTTAATAGCCATCTTCACATAATACATAATATCTTGTATCGAGTGTAAATCGGCGGGGGTCAGGTTAAACAACCATATTGGAAGATTGAAAAATACTTCATATTTTCTTTTATTACATATCCTAGTTATCTATGAGTAGGTTTTATTTTATTATTTTTATTCTTATTACATTTTAGATTACATTTTTAATTACCTTTAGTAATTATTCATATGATTATCTATCTGCCTTTTGTATAGTTTCTGACAATATTTATATTTAACTTTTGTCCATAACTAATTTTATTATTCAACCTACCTACTAAAGAAGTAAGCTTCAAATGAAATGTTATATATTTAATTCAAAAAGATTTTCCAATAATTAAATCAGTTCTATAAAACTCACTAAGTAAATTCCTCACGAATAGTTTTTTGTCTCTCGTAAAATCTTGGAAAAAAAAACTCATTCCCTTCGGCATGCCCCCCGGCCCCGTTTTACAAATACATTGAACAGTAGTTTCGATCCGATTTGATAATTTTTTTCACCCTTTATAATCCATTATAATCTTCAATATAGGTAATAGTGAAGATATAAGTTAAATATATCCGCCCCGCGCTGGTTGGCTCTATGTTTAATCACGTTGAATTTGTTACACTACACCCGACATCGGACGGCGGCTACATTATGGGAAACTAAACTTAATTACTTTTTAATTAAATTACGATACCGCGCCATCGATATACCTTCGCTGTAGTTTCGCGTAATGTTATAGGTATACATATGAAAAATATGTACCTACTTATACACATGTAGATTTTTAAACTTTAATTAATTATTAAACATAAATACCTCTATATGTAGGTAGGTATCATATACTTTTCTGATTATTGGAATGCTTGTATGTGTCTATATTTTATGTGTGAAATTATATTTCAAGTAATGCTCGTTTGGTACAATATTAACTTGTTTTTAGTATTTTTATTAATTAAACTATCTGTAAAAATTAATTAGCTTTAGGAGATGGGTTAATATAATATACCAAGAGGAATACGCTTCAGGAGTAAATATATAACCATAATTGTGATTTTTCACAAATAATTTTTCCATTTTTCTGTACGTTCATCTCGGGTTATAGTTCTCTTTTTTTTTCTAGAATTGTTTCCAAAGGAATCTAGAGACATTTGATTATTATTAATTTAATAAAATAAAATCTAAATAATTTTTGAAACCATTTATAATTAATAAATAAATAATAAATAATGACCGTGAAATAATAAATAATCTCATACTTATTTACCACATCTTAGCATGTATGTGTGTTTTACTGGTAAAGGGAAAGTCTTCGATTTAAATAATTTTAATATCTTTTTAATAATAACACAAAAGTTTTAAATTCGATTTAATAAATTGTTTTGGTTTGGTATAAGTAATCCACTTGAAAAAATATTTATATAATTTAAAATTATTGATATAATAAAAATAAACTGAAGAAAACTCAAAATAAGTTGCTTGTCCTAATATCAAAGTCAACGTTCACAAAAATGTATAAGGTACTCTTATTAGAGTGAAAGTGGTATACTTTTCAATAGAACCTAACGAAGTTATTAGCTTTATCATTATAGTATGAAACTATGGACAATGTATAAAAAGTTGTAGAGTTACCTCACAATCTTTGCAAATTTATTTGTCCAAACAATAACACCTATTGAGATGTCCTTTATTTGAAACGTTAAGTCAATCTACGTGAACTTAAACATTATTCTAATTTATATATTTATTGCGAACTCTACGAAACCCTTAAATGCAATGCTACATAGCCGATTTAAATTGATTCCGTTATGCAGTCGGTCGAGTACAGATTACATAAAAAGTTGCCACAGATTGTTTGTGAGGTCCACTGCGAAGCCCACGGCCCTGCTTCATTTTCAACCTTTGAGTCAATTAAAGCTTCGCCAATTTAAGAGTGAGCCGGTAACCGCATCGACCACTAATGTATTATTCATAATGCGTTTTTGAGATAACAAGCAACCTCTTAAGTCGATACACATCTAGTGGACTGATTGGAAGTCCGCATTGTAGATAGTTGGAAAGCAGGCCTTAAGCGGTGCTTTGGAAAGTCTATTAAAATTACACAGTAGTATACGCTTAATTTAACATAGCCGACACAGGATTTATAAGGCTTCTAAAGGACAGTCATTACACAGTATTTATTAAAGATTAATTCCTTGCAAATTCTTGGGAAAACAATTTTCTTTAGAGCTAAGCTAAACAAACCTAAGCATCCGGTGTCATAAACTAAGCTTTTCTGGCGACAGTATCATTCCATCACAAGAGATAACCTTTAATAACGGCACGTTATTAAAGGTTATCTCTTGTGACGGAATGGATAGTGAAAAGAATGGCACGGCACCATTCTTTTCACTATCCATTGTCATTTTCAAGATTATCATTCATCTTATCTAACTTTTTTTAACTTCATCAACCTGGAGACAAATTATTTTGAATTGTTGATTGTTATACAAGCATCCCCACCCCATCTATTGGCCTATATTTTCAAATTAGAATAAAGATAAATTAAAAGGAGTTTTAAAACACATTTAAGTCGCTTTGCATTCTGACGGTACTTGAACATGGGTTTAATTACTGCAAGTACTGATACCGTATTTCAAGCGCGTTTTTTATTTAAATAATAATTCACATCGTATTGATATAAATAAAAGGTGCGCGGGAGCAGCGAATGTAGGTACAGTTTGGTGTTTATATGGCTTCGTAATCGGTTGATACTTCGGACCACCCACGAAGTAGGCCCATCCTTTTACCTGTACCTCCGTACATATACAAACATACGCTTATCGAGCGATGCAGTAGGTATATTGACTGATACTCTCAACTCACCTGAATGTCCCACTCGGATGTTTTCGTACCAATTTCGTAATTTGCGATTCGCGTTACCAATTTGAGTTATTATGTTTCGTCGAGCCGGTTGGTTACGAATATATTATGACGAAAATTGTGTCCGAATATGAGCGGCTGTTATTATTTAAACTTGTTCCGATCGATGGGAAATGAGATGATAATGTTATGTGCCGAAAAGGAGCACGTTCGCTTGTAATATCTCCACAAATTCTTATTAACAGTATTACATAACACAGTTAACTAATGTCGTCTTAAAAATTTTTGCATAAATTTTCATATTTAGAATATAGATTTATTAATTTAAAATAACGTAAATTAAAAGATACACACTAATAAGATTGAAGTGTGAAATATGTATCTATTTGAGGATAGGGACGTATTTTAGTGTTTTTTTTAATATATTCTGATTTTATTGATAAATAGCTAGGACTAGTTTTGTGAAAAATTTGAAAAAAATATACTTTCTAGGGATTATTTTAATTATCTTTGAGCATTTAACATATTCAACCTGTTAGCAAGCAACCTAAGCAAGCTATGCTTAGGTTTATTTATAATTTTAAGAATCACAACGCCTTTAACACAAACGAACTTCTGCGAAATAGGAAGAGGTTATAGAAAATCATAAAGATAGGTACCATTTATAATATCAAGTATCTGAGATTTGATATTCTAATATATTTTTCGTTTTAAGTGGATACTTCGTAACTGGCATCTACATATATAGGTATAATACACATATGTGTCTACTATACTCACAGAAATAGCGCTAATGATAACTATAGTCAGTAAAATGTTCACAGTTATTATATAATAAATATAAATGAACCCAGACACAGGTCCGTAGCCTTGTCTGGACGAGTCCTAGACGCATTTATTGACTAGTAAAACATGTTCTATAAGCGAGCAGTCACACACTGCGTTATCTTAATTTGTCTCATTACGCTCAGCGCGCAAATATATACTTTACATAATTTTATCGAGGAAAATTGTGCGCGTGGGCAAAGTTGTCGACGTGATCCGTTTTAATGTGACCCTTCCTTTGAAATATGCAAACACAACTGCACCGTTCACTCCGCTACGTGTACGACCTGCCTACGCTTGATTTTACCCAGATGATACCGGACTTGCGAAGGACTTTCTTGTGGATTATTCTCGAAAACTGAGACGTGTTACTGTTTAAAAAGCCCTTTTTATTTTTCTGCTAAATAAACATTGTTCCTCTGTTTACTAACTAATTTAATTATATAACAGACTAATGTTATAGAAATTTTTTCGTATATTTAAAATTATATATCGAAAAATAATATGGTGCTAATAATAAGCATTTCCTGAAATAATAATTCGATTTAAATGAATCGACAAGATGCGCAAAAGTTATATATCATTTTACTATATTAAATTAAAATAAGTAGGTATATAAAATATAGTAGGTAAAAATTATTAAAAAGGAAGAAAAAGGAACCAACATGATGAAGATAGTTGTTTAAAGTTAAGGTTAGTTCTTTTAAATATTCATTATCATTAATACTTCTAATTGCTTACAGCATAAGGTTCATGACGTTTCTCCGCGCTATAACATTTATACAGATACATGTTTGCAACAAACAAAACTGCAAAAGAAGAATCTGTCTTGTTAACTTGTCAAATTGTCTCTGACCAAAGCGAAATCGTTGTAGAAAGACAAACGAAGACCCCGTTCGGCGTAGAATATTAACTGTTGTAAATCACGTGCGAAACTTTTAGAAATTGGGAACAATTAAAACATTAGAGCAAACAACAGTTGTTGCGAATGTCCCCCGCAATCGCGGGAGAATTGGAAATTACGGCGGTTTACAAGCCATAGATCTTAGTCGAAAATTCTTTACGATTAATATAACTTGCGTTTTGCGCAATCCTTTTGTCGCTCGACGGGGGGAAGTTTCGGCAAGTTTCTTTTGTTTGCGACACGTGTTGCAAAACGGGTTGGCTCTGACACTTGTAAGGGAATCTTGGAAACGACCAAAAGCGACTCGTGGAACGAACGAGCCACTCGATTTCCGTGGAACCGCTCCTCTTTTTACTCGACAAGACAATTTTTTTACTGAATCGGATTACAGACCTCGGGAATGTGTTTTTTAGTGGAAATTTCTTTACAAATGTCCATGTCTTTGCTGCATTCTCTCGGCTGGTTACCGGCGACATGACATTATTTGTTTTTGTGTAAAAGACCACATGTAGTTCTTTTTATTTATTCAAATTAACCACAAGAACTATGTTAATTCATAGTGGACATAAGCGCGTAATTGAAAGAGTTCTATTGTTATAAATGTAACTTGGTATAAATTATTTCCAACTAACAATATAAATGCAAATGTGAATTTTGTTTGTTTGTTACTCCTTAACTACTAAACCGATCATGTGGAAATTTTAAATATATACCTAACACGTTGTCAGATATACAGGAAAGACATAAGCTATTCTTCATCCAGAAAAAGTATTGTTTGGAGGGATAATCTAAAAATAAATAATAAAAAATCAACGCCTGACAAAAATATATAAGCAATAAAGATTGAATTAATGTGTAAACTTTTAAGAACAAGGACCAGTACAAGATATTTATCGATTTTGTCATTAATTCGTTGAAAAGTTCAAGTTGACGAAACAAACTAGGACATACCTAATGCAACACCAACTGATTCATGGCGCTCATGACTCTGATGTGGGATGAAAGCTATAAAGTATTTATTATACTATAGGAATATGGAATAATTGTTATCTAAGAGATCTCAGTACTAGATCAGTAAATAATAAATAACCCAAGTACTTAATACTAATAGTATACTAATATAAAGTACTTAATAATAGGGGTTAAAGTATGAAATTGCCGTTTTATTGTAATAGGTACTGAGATGTACGAATAAAACACAATGGCGGTTGGCTCAGAACTGATTTTATTTCTTATAATATATATCCATTTACCTACATGTGGTAGGTCTACCCACATACATTACATACATTCCTCCCCCGAAAATTATGCAGGTTATATAATATGTTATTTTATATTTATTCGATTTAGACAAGGTAACTTAAGAACAGTAATTAGGTGGCTAAAAGAGAAAAAAAAAGAATAAGAAATTCGTATCGCTAATAAGCATGGTGTATGAATACGTATACGTAGAATGATATGAAGAAGAAAAAAAATTAATGTATATATTTTTTGTAATTTTACTTATCTTTTTTTTTTTTTAATTTATTTATTTATTTTATGTTTTTAACCAAGAGAATTGGTATAATTGGCTAAAGTGTGTCACTCTTTATAAATCGGTCGGTTCTTTCGCGGTCGCAGATTAGGTACCCTAACCGGTGTCACAGATTGATCATACTCGTAAGTAGCATCGTTGACTTCGTCAACGCGCCTCGACCGCGGCGTGTCAGCTGGTGTGGAGGCACGGCTAGGGGGTGTTTCTGGCGATTGTAGTGTTGCTGCCGACGATGCTAATGGCTCACTGTTCTCAACCGGAACACACTCTGGGTTATGCCACGACTTCCGTACCTTGTTATTAGGTATGATTTGGTCAATGTGTCTTCTGCTAGTTACGTTGTTGGCGGCGTCGACTCGATAGGTGACTGGACCAGTACGTTCTGCCACCACGCCTTCCAACCAATTCTCGCCGTGTTTCGAATAATTTTTAAACAGCACCGTGTCGCCGACGGCGACCTCGCGTGCTCTGCCTCCCGCGTTGTCGACCTGTTTGCTCTGTGCCCTCTGAACACAGTGGGCAGCGCTCGCTGGCCGCAGCATGTCCAATCTAGACCGTAAGCGCCGCCCCAACATAGCCACGGCAGGTTCTCGTTCAGTACTACAATGTGTACTATTGCGGTATTGAAGTAAGAATTTACTTAAGGCGCGATCGATATCTTCGCCTTCAATTACCGCTTTCTTAATAACTTTTTTAACAGTTTTTACTGCATTCTCCGCAGCACCATTACTCGATGGATGGTAAGGCGCGATAAGAATGTGATCTATTCCATTTTTCTTAAAAAATTGAGCTAGTTCAGCCGACGTGAATGGAGGCCCGCCATCTGTTACCATTTGCTTTGGTATTCCGAATCTCGCAAACAGTTCCCTCAGTTTAGCAGCTACCGAGGAGGCGGACGTACCAGTGGTCATGCGGAATACCTCGATCCACTTCGAGTGGGCATCCAAGATTAAGAAATAGTATTTCCCATTATGTTGTAGAAAATCGGCATGAAGACGTGTCCAAGGCTCGTTCGGCCAGACGTACGGCACTGGGGAAGCCCGCGGCGGCGCGTCTCGCTGGTCACGGCAGGCGGCGCACGTGCGAGCACGCTCCTCTAGCTCTGCGTCGAGATGTGGCCACCAGACGTAGTTTCGCGCGATCTGCTTCATCCTGACTATCCCTACATGCCCGCCATGCACCTCCTCGATGATTTGTCGCCGAAGGATGCTCGGTATTACAATGCGGTAACCCCATACTATGCAACCGTGATCTATGTGCAGCTCCTTCTGGCGATGGAAGTAGGGTTTCTCCCCGTCTCTTTGTATCTCGGTCGGCCAACCGCTTATAATGTAACCGAAAATTATTCGCAACACGTTGTCTCTGCTCGTTTCTCTGGCTACTTCTCTATGGCTAAGTGGAAAGCTGTCCTCCACGAAATGTATATATGCCGCGTCGTCCTCCTCGGTTCCGGCTTTACTCAGCGGAAGGCGGGAGAGGCAGTCGGCATTGCCGTTCTTGTCTGTTGATACGAACACAATATTAAAATCGTAAGCCGCCAGACGAACCGCATACCTTTGTAAGCGACTAGCGGCAGTCTGCGGTATGCCATGCTTAGGACCGAAGATGTGAGTCAGCGCCTTGTGATCGCTTCGCAGTGTAAATTTACGGCCAAATACGTACTGGTGGTGTCGCGTGACTCCATATACGATCGCCAGCGCCTCCTTGTCAATTTGACTGTAGCGACATTCCGCTTCGTTGAGGGTGCGCGACGCACAGCACACAATACGCTCGCTGCCATCGGGATAGGTGTGAGCGAGCACAGCGCCCAGTCCATACGCGCTACTGTCCACCGCCAACACCAGTGGCAGTTCCGGCGAGTAGTGCGCGAGAGCGGGCCCGCTGACCAATTTTTCTTTAATCACATTAAATGCACTATCGCATTCCTCACTCCATTTCCATTGTGTACCTTTTGCTAATAATTTATATAACGGGTTTAGCACTGTGCTGATATTCGGTATAAATCGTGAATAATAATTTATTAATCCTAAGGCCGCCCTCAGTTGCGACACGTTCTGTGGTACCGGCAATTTAGCGATAGCAGTGATTTTACTTTCGTCTGTATATACACCATGCTTATTTATGCGATAACCGAGATAACATATTTCGTTTTTAAAGAATTCACATTTTTCGAACTTTATACGTAACCCTGCTTCATTTAATCTGTTAAGAACTATTTTTAAATTTTGCATGTGATCGCTTTTATTGCGGCCGCTCACACAGATGTCGTCTATGAAACATACAACAAAATCCAATCCACATAGTGTTTCTTCTATTAATTTTTGAAAACTTTCTGGTAAACATTTAAGTCCAAAAGGTGCGCGACGATATACATATATACCGATGTGGGTTGTGATTGCTGTGAGCGGCTGCGAAGCCTCATCCAAAATTAATTGCAAGTACGCATTTTTAAGGTCTAGTTTAGTGAATTCTTCGCCCCCACTTAAGGCGGCGAATAGTTGCTCGATTCGCGGCAATGGGTAATGAAAGTCTTTTAATAAGGGGTTCACAGTAATTTTGTAATCGCCGCATATTCTAATGGTGCCGTCTCGTTTAATTATTGGGACGATAGGCGTTCCATAGTCTGATCTTTCTACTTTGTAAATGACGCCTTCTGATTGCAACCTTTGTAACTCGCGCTCCACAGGTAAGCGTAACGCCAATGGCAATGGACGGGCCTTGCAAAATATCGGCGATTCATCTTTTAAAAATAGTTTTATTGCTGTTTTGAATGTACCTATGCCCTCTCCAAATACTGTAGGAAATTCTTTTTCTAAATTAGACACTAAATTATTATTACATAGGTCAATTTTGTTAATATTGATTTCATTTAATTTTAATTTGCGAAGCCAAATACGTCCCAACAGCGGAGGGCCACCGTTAAAGATAACAAACAAAGGCAACTCGACTATCTCGCTAGCACCTCTCACTCGCACGGCGATGCGACCGTACGGTACGATCGCGTCGCCCGTGTACGACTGCAGTTTAATATTATCTTTTGTTATTGGTATGTGCGAAAAACAATTATCATAAAACTTTTTTGAAATCGCCGAGATTCTGCTTCCCGTATCAATTTCGAACATAATATCTATATTTTCTACATTTATTGTACAATGATAGGGACCATCTCTTATATTGCTATTTACAGATAAGATATGAAACAAACCGTCACTGTCGGAATCACTGTCCTCTATGTAATTTTGGTACCATTTCTTATTAACGTTAACACTCTTACTGTCTTTATTCGCGCACATATGGGCCAAATGCCCACAATCACCACACATGTTACACACTAACGATTTACACCGGCACTTATTCGGCGTGTGGCCCACCTTGCCACAACGCCAGCAAGCGGGTCGCCGCTTCGGAGTGGGCCTCGCGCCCACTCGATGCAGGCCGACCGCGCCCTGCCCGAGTCCTGAGCTGCTCGACGCCCCGCCTTCTCGCGCGCCGCCAGCGCCGCTGTCCGGCGCCCAGCCTGCGCGCGCGCCGCCACCTGCCGCCTCCGCGTGCCGTTCTGCGGCTTCCAATGCAAGCGCCAGCTCCACCGCCCTTTTATAGTTTAAAGTGGGTTCTGCGAAGAGACGAGAACGCATCTCTTCGTTCTGGAGACCCGACACGAATTGATCTCTGATGTTCTCCTCCAGAGTTGCGCCGAAATTGCAGTGTTTTGCCAAATGTTTTAAATTTTGTAGAAAGGCGCCAATAGTTTCGGTCTCATTTTGTCGTCTCTGTCGAAATATGTGTCGTTCGGCAATTTCTGACCTTTTCGGTTCCAGATGATCACTTACGAGTTTTATCAATTCGTCGAACGTTTTGTCTTCGGGGTGGTGCGGTGCACACAAATCGCACATAAGTTCGTATGTAGGCGCTCCGACGTGTGTCACTAAGGTAGCTACACGCAGCTCATCTTTTATTTCATTTAAGAAAATGAACTGTTTCACCAGTCGTACGTACGCGTCCCAATTATGACGATCGTTTAAATCGAACTCGTGTAGTTTTCCGAAAGGCATGATGTTTATTTTATTTTTTTAAATTTGATTGCAACGACTAATTTTAGCAATATCCACTAATTCCTCGTCGCCACTGAGATGTACGAATAAAACACAATGGCGGTTGGCTCAGAACTGATTTTATTTCTTATAATATATATCCATTTACCTACATGTGGTAGGTCTACCCACATACATTACAGAATTGACATAGAACCTTTATGGTTTGAGATTTTTGAGTGAAACTTTTTTCATACGGTACCTATGTAGTTCTTCTTTTAAAAAATGTGCAACATTCGATTATCAACTTTCAGTTGTTTTTTTTATTCAGCTTAGACAATAAAGATGGATACTTCGAAAATTCGTGTGATTTTTGAATACGAGTTCCGACGCGGAACTAACGCGGCAGAAACAGCTCGCAATATTAATGTTGCGTTTGGAGAGGGGACTGCTAATGAACGCACTGTGCGATTTTGGTTTAAACGCTTTCGTGATGGAAACTTCGATTTGAAGAACGAACCACGTGGAAGACCGCCCACACAGGTGAATAACAATGATTTGAAAGAGATGGTGGAAGCCGATCCGAGCCAAACTACCCAGGAATTAGCGGCATAGTTTAACGTTACCTTACCAACAATATTGACTCATTTGCGTCAAATCAATAAAATAAAAAAATATGAAAAATGGGTGCCTCATGATTTGACTGATCTGCAGAAAGAAACGCGTGTTGAACCTTGCGTTGCCTTGTTGAATCGATACAGAAATGAAGGAATATTGGATCGAATTGTGACATGTGATGAAAAATGGATTCTTTACGATAATCGTAAGCGGAAAATGCAATGGCTGACCCCAGGTCAAACGCCGCAACAGTGTCCTAAAGCAAAGCTTACCAATAAAAAGGTAATGGTAACTGTTTGGTGGTCTCAGCGTGGTGTTATTCACTATAGCTTTCTCCGATCTGGTCAAGCAATAACGGCAGATGTCTACTGTGCCGAACTCCGAACAATGATAGCGAAACTAGCAGTGAAACAGCCCCGACTTATGAATCGATCTTCACCATTATTGCTCCATGATAACGCGAGACCTCATACAGCACGAGAAACCGTTTCAACTCTACAGGAACTGCAATTAGAAACCATTCGTCACCCTCCGTATTCGCCAGACCTTGCTCCAACGGACTACCATTTTTATCGTGATTTGGACAATTTTCTGCGTGATAAAAAGTTTTCTTCTCAGGAGGCAGTGCAAAATGCTTTCACACAGTTTATCGAATCTAGATCACCAGAGTTCTATCGCAAAGGCATAAATGAGCTTCCTATTAGGTGGCAGCAATGTATAGATAATAATGGTAATTATTTTGATTAAATAAATATGTTAAATTAAAAAAAAAACGAATTTTTATTTTTCAGTACAAATCGGCAATTTCATACTTTAACCCCTAACAAGTAAAGATATTAATTCAATTTGGTAAATTTATTCTTATTTTTTTTTCTAATGTATGATGTTCATCAAGTGGAACTATAATGTCATATTGTGAATTATAATAACATTGTGTAACACAATTCAAGCAACAGGAACCGGTAAATGACAGAGGGCCCCTGAGAGAGGCCCTTGACTTGAGTACATCGAAACAGATGATATTTCAGATTTGCTTGTAACGGAAACATTTCCCGTCATTATATACATATTAAGGCACCGAAGACTGGCACAACACGGCTTTTTTGCTAGGCGTCAGGCCCCGCCCAAGGCCTTAATGAAGCCATTTGTGTCATGTTTATTGCTTTTATGGCGTATACAGGATTTTAAGGCGATTTATAAGGCGCAAATTGACACTGAAATTGTAGCCGACCTAATTAGTAGAAGCATGTGTCGAATGTGGGCTGTCTTCTGGTTTTTTTTTTTTGTGTCAATCATTGTTTGTATATACTTTTTGTTTTATTGTGAGCTTAAAACATAAATTCTTAGTTATATATTTAAACCTTTGAAATATACATTCATTACATCATATATCTAAAAAATCAAAACAAATGCAGGATAGGTGTCAGTCTACGTGATGGCAGGTGGTTGACGTCTCTTATTAACACAAGCAACGCCACAAGTGTTCTGTCGACATCAGTTGGATAAGATATCAACTAGAAACAGGGAAATGAAGTCCATCCTTTTCCTACTCACTCAGCGAAAACAACGGCAAGCGTGCTGTTACGGTGGTCTTTTGTAAGGGGCTTGGTTACTGCCGTCAGAAGGGCTTTTTCATCTTTTCGTTTTCCAACCAGTTTTTGTCCCTAAAATGAAAACAACGATTTCGTGTTTACCTATATTTATTTATATTTCTACCAAAATATATTTTCTGATTACAGTTCTAGGTCCTTATATTGCAATTACGGTATAAATTTAAATCAAATTACTCATTCTATAGATACCTAACCCATTTAAATAACCTAATTTACCTGAAACTCCCATAAATAAACTGGTAATGTAAATAACGACACAGTATAAGCCCCTAAATATAGCGCAACGGATATCTAAATACGTAAGAGGAAAGAAAAGGCCGAGGCCCCATGATATTTACGTGGTACCCTCGAAAGGCTTTCACGGCTCAAGCAATTAGCGTCACTCAATTAACCACTACTTGGGCAAATGAATTTTTGTTAATTATTAAAAAGGTTGCACTTTAGGCCTGTTCTCGGAAGACTTAGGCTAATCACTTTTTACAACAATATCTTTCGTTAACCTTTAAACAGATAGATCTACGTTTGAGAACGAATAAGACAGAATCCATCGAAGATAAATGACTGAGTATTGAATAAAGGAATCTAAAATTAACAATCTCTTTAGTTGTGTTTAAACAACTGGTTTAGTTTTTTAGCGATAACCTTAGTTAGCTAATTTATTAACAAAGGTTTGTTGTTGGTTTATTCTAAACGAGATGGTGCCCGCGACTTCGTCCGCGTTGAAAAAGTAATATATCGCCTAACATCGTTATTGCTATTACACTTAGCCAGGAGTTAGTTTCCTTAATTTTAGATGTTCCCTCGGGAATAGTCCTTTTTTCTGGATGAAAGGTACCCTATGTCCTTTCTAGTGTCCTAGACAACGTGTATGCAAAATTTCATGGTGATCGGTTCAGTAGTTTTTTGCGTGAAAGAGTAACAAACATCCATACCTACATCTATACCTACATCCAAAAAAACTTTCACATTTATAATATATAATATACCTATATAGTACGGATATTAATTTAGTTATCTAGACTGTACATACCTAACCAAATTGATAATATTGTTAACTCATATTTTATTCAAAATTTTATTTACTTACTACCTACTATATATTTTTCTGAATTACCTCTACGTGATCAGTTTTACCATTGTTTTAATTCATTTAAAACATGCGATCAACTTGTCACAAGCACTGAATCTAGTAATACTACCGATATTGTAAATATGTAAGTTTTTGAAAATAGATGGATGTTTGATACTCCTTCGCGCAAATACCTACTACTGAACAGATTTGGATTAAACTTTGGAGAAATATTTTTTATACATTACTTCAACTATATACTATGTACCTTATAAGTTATACTTACTTATTTTGTTATAGGTACAACATAAGTACACTTATGTTGTACTTATAAGTTATAGGTATATAAATGGATGAAATCTCGGGTAAAACCCGAGTGCATTTTTGAATATTTTTAATTAAAAGCGTTGTTATGAAGAGAGTGTATGAGCACACATGATTCTATGTGTGTTGGTATCTAACTGAATGCTCCACGATTTTAGTAAGTACTTGAGATAATTAAGCCATTAATTCGGCTTGTAATCCTTTCACAGTGTGAGAAGTGAACGTTGGGTTCGATCCCAAATGGGTTTATTTTTACACGTAATTCGATGGCAATGTGGTGTTTTGAGTGGTCGGTAAAA
The DNA here is from genome assembly GCA_936446665.2 of Synanthedon andrenaeformis. Lineage (NCBI taxonomy): Eukaryota > Metazoa > Arthropoda > Insecta > Lepidoptera > Sesiidae > Synanthedon > Synanthedon andrenaeformis. The sequence goes on from OW387785.2 coordinate 8,433,599, forward strand.
GGAACAAAACAGAGGACTACATTTGTAGTGCAAGTGTATTAAGTTATTTGAGCGGTAATTTAAAGATTAGGGCTAATTAATTGTCTCGTTGTCGATAAATATTTTTCCTTAAATAAAATGAACACAATTAAACTTAAGAAAGTAATAACTGACTATAAAAAATGCATTATTTAATTTTTGTTGTAGAAATTAAATAAGTTGTAGAAATTAAGCTTTCTTGTGACACGTATAAAATACATAATAGCTAGTCTTATAAAATTCGATTTTCACACAATGCATACTTTTTTCACTTTTTTATAAACTTAATTTTTGATTTTTTTTCTTTATAAACGTGATACGTGAACTTGTTTAATTGTTTACAAAACTGTTGATGTTTCTATCTATTTATAAAAAGGCCTTGTAATAGGGTATTTCCATTACGTTCATAGGTAAATACCACTTATAGTTTGCTTATATAACATTTTTTATAATTATACTTACATAGGGCATTATAATAAAACATCTATATATAAAAAAATCTCGTGTCACGATGTATGTTCGCGATAAACTCTGAAACTACTGAACCGACTTTGATCAAACTTCATAAGTATCTGTTATTTGGTCCAACTTAAAAGATAGGATAGTTCATATCTCATTTTGTTTATTTTTTTTTAAATTATATAATATTTTTAACATAGCGCCATCTGTTGATACTTATTCAATACAGCAATTATTTATCTCTGAGTTCCATAAGGTTCTCACACATGGCGGTTTAAAGTAATTTATCGGCTGGATTGCAAAAAAGCACCCCGGGCGAAGCCGGGAGCGGGCCACTAGTATTATTATAAATTATTAGTATAATTATTAATTAGTATACTTACTTAATTATTTTAAATTGTGAAACATTTAAGATCTAAGTATATTTAATCACTTTATCATTACATATTATACATATAATGTTACAGAATATACAATTTCTTATTGGGTCTTAATCCAATTTAAGTATCTGCCTACCGAGAAAGAATATAAAAAAATAAAATGAACTCAGCGTGCGTTCGGATACCTATACATTAAGTTCGAGAGCACGCAACCCAGCGGCATGCAATGAAAGCTTTTCGTACATAATCGAAAGCGCCGCGGGTTTAATACCGTTTATAGGGTTACCACTTTTTACTGACTACTATAATGACACATTTTTCAACTGAAAGAAAGAAGGAAAACTCATTTTATTTTAAACAAACTCCAAGTAAACACAAAACATGTTTCCTTTAAAACTATTAATGGTTAATTTAATTACTGATTAAAAGTTTTTTGCCAGGCTATCTAAAAGCTTCTAAAGGCGCCAAACTCAACATGTGCATTGATTGCTACAAGTCACACAGCACTGATCCTCCATTAAGACTTCATTTTGACACCACAGTTCGCCAAAATAAATAATATATAAAAATAATAAAAAAACACCACAATAATATAATTAGGTATTTAATTTAGTCTCAAACAAACAAATAAACACATGACATAGAAAATATTACATTCAAATTCATACAAGATATAGTGTGACAATAAATTTACAATAAAAAGCTACAATAATTTACATCATCTTTCTTTAATTTCCGAATTATTAGAAATAGTCCATTAACATCCTTTAAGTTTGAATCTATCTAGTCGTTTTAATATCACTTAGTGATAGGATAATACTATTCTAATATGAATATATACACATGCATTAGACACATTAATTACATACACATTTATACTGCGTTTCTTAATTCGAAAGAGTAATTTGACATTTCCTGGGCTGCAGGTTTTTGACCATACAAAACCGTAATCAATGCTTTATATAACATTAATTAGTTAAGATTAATATTAATTTATTATTTAACTGTTTAATTTATATTTTTTGCAAAGTCCGTTCTATGAATCGCAATTCTTTTTTATTTATTTGACTTCACATATAAATTGTGAATTGATTTTTTTATTTATTCCAAATCGACTTGGTCATTAGCAATCCTGCTTTAAACGAAATTCAAACCTTAAAATAACAATAATATGAAGTGAAATCAATAAAACAAAATCAATTACATTATTACCGTAAAATATTATAACTATTTAAATAAAACCGATATTAGTAGATACAGCACTACCTACAGAAAAAAACGTTGGTAACATTATTTTAAAATTTGACATTGAGACCTGTCAAACTACTCCTTCGAATTATGGCACGCAATTTAACTTTTTTTAAATATAACTAAAAACTAGATAAAGCATTTGTAAATCCTTTTCTTTTTGTTATGGTGAAAACTTACCTATTTTTTAATAGAAATAAATTTGAAATATTTTTTTTTAATAAATACGACATATTTAAAATAACAGATTATGAAATGGCATAACTTAAAAGTCCTTAAAATGTGAAAATGCCTATTGAACCTACAGATTGGTCGAATTTTCGCGAGTCACGGCTGTTGGCCTCTTATTTAGTTATCTTAGCCTGAGATCGGGTTCCTGGTATGCAATTCAATGGGCATTCATGAGCAAGAAAGTTTCATGTTGATTAATTATATTTTAAAAAAAGACCTAACATTGCATAAATTAAATGTTTCATTTCACTTTTCAAAAGTCAAACATCTAAATGAAACAATATTCTCTCAAATATACCTACTGATAATGTAACAAGACCTTATTATTGTTTAAATAAATCCCCATGTGTTCGAGTCCGGCCAGAGTTCAAATTTTAAATTTTAAGGTCAAATTGTAAATTTTAATCTTTGTAATTTAATTATCAAAAGTCAGTTTAGTGATTTAGCCTTGTAAATATAACAGACAGACGGAAGTTACTTTCACATTGTTCGATTGGTTAAGGTACCTACTCAAACCACTCTCTGACGCATGGATTCGAATTCGGGCAATCATAATTGTTTATAACTATGATTGATTAGTTTTAATAAAAACTACTTATTAAAACATTTGAAATATTCATGAAAAAAATTCTCATACATTTTGGAACGGGTTTTTATTCTGAGGCGGTACAAAGTTTGGCGAGTCAGCTAGTAAAATGTAAAAGTTCAAATTATAATGGCCGAATAATTCGTCGTTTCTTTAAAAAAGGGATTAAAGTACTACAAAGAATTAGCTATATTTAAACTAAAAAAAAAAGTTATTGAATAATAAACAGCCTTACAAAATTGTATGTAATTATTTTCTTAGTCCCTCCATTGCTGCAATGTTTAAATAAGTAATAAACAGATAAGCCAGTAGGTATTTATCGAGATGTCGATCTGCGCTTCTCATTACACTTGAATATGTATCTTTAATCAAGTCCGCGAACTAATTCTGTGGCCGCGGCGTGCACAAGGCGTGCTCAGTCGCAATATATAAACTTTGATGGTTAAACGAAATGAAGCTGTCCATACTGCCAATTGTAACGTCGTTTGAACTAACCTACGTGAGACAACCGATCCCATTCAACATTCAAACGCTCCTGTACGCGCCGGCGAGACTTAGCAAATGCACATTTACCCCCGCTTCTTTATGGAGATAAAAATTTATACTCCGATTACAGACAACATATATTTTACGGGTACATCTTAAATTACTTTAAATCGTCGACATTGAATATTGTTTACTCATAGTCATTTCACTCAGTCAGCTTATTTTAACATTATTTTTTAATTTGTTATGCTTTATTTAGACCTCGAAAGACGGTTTCTTAAGTGCTGTTTTTAAAAGTCTAACCTTTTTATATATATATTTTATAATAAGTTGGGTATCACAAATAGGACTCATTACTTATTTTATTAATAATTATATAAAATCTATAAATATATTAATAAGTACAAGACTTATGTTAAAACTAATGAAACTATTAACATATAATTATTATATAATACATAGATATCTCTTATATCTACAATATAATAGACATAGGTACTTACTAACATCTTAGGCATAGAAATCTTACTATCCTAGTCTATGAAATGAATTTTACTGTAGTAGACAAAAAGATATTAATAAAAACTGTTATACCTAAAATGCCAATTAATCCCCCTAGGATGATATCGTGTATTGTTATATCCAGTTTCTAATGTAGTAGAAGAAGTCCTGAAATGTTCTTAACATAATATGTTTTGTTACAGGTGCAAACGGCCTCAGAAGACGAGGGAGACAGACGTACACTAGATATCAAACACTAGAGCTAGAGAAGGAATTCCACACCAACCACTACCTCACGCGGAGGAGACGCATAGAAATGGCACACGCACTTTGTCTCACAGAACGACAGATCAAGATCTGGTTCCAGAACAGACGGATGAAGTTAAAGAAGGAGATACAAGCTATAAAGGAGCTCAACGAACAGGAGAAGCAAGCGCAAGCGCAGAAGGCGGCGGCGGCTGCGGCGGCTGCGGCGGCCGCTCAAGGCCATCCCGAACACTAAAACGACTAAAAACTTAAACGACGCGACTAAAAACTCAGACGACGCGACTAAAAACGCGTTAGTGATAAAACCGCAGTCCGCTGAACTCTTTATTAGCCTATGTTTGTAAATTGTTTGTAGTTATTTTTCGTTATTTAAGTGTTGTTCGGTTGTTGTGATTATGTTTTATTGATTAATTTAAAATTAGACTCATGTTTTTTTCAATGGATTTTAAAAGGAACAATAAACGGTTGAATGCTAGACAAGAAACGGGTGGTATTATTTTGTGTTTCGGGTTTTTTGTTTTTGTTATTGATTTGTTTTATATTTTAATTAGCGCCGCGATGAAGCGAGTTCGCGTTCGGAAACCAGTGCAATTTGTAGGATTCTTTCTCGTGTAACATAGGAGTGTAGGTGCATCTTAGTGCGTTTTACAAGACGAACTTATACTATATATTGTACAAATAAGCCTACCAAAGAGACCCGGTCTCGTACCCTTAAAACTAAGTAAAGTATAGGTTAAATATATTACCTGCTATTTCATAGAACACATGTGTAAAACCTTCCGCGCCATCTATTCTCAATACTCTCGCATGTAAGTTTAGTGTTAACATGATCGTGTTCCTGCAGTTTTAACAGTCGGTGAAGTTAAACAAATTGCCATAAATATAAGTAGATATTATTTAGACGGTAGCCGTGTAAATAGTTAGGGTCGTAATGGAAGTGAGCGGTGATTGCGCGGGCGCCGTGGAATTGCCAGAAAAACCTATAGAAAGAGTGCAACGGCGAGCGAGGGGCGAAGCGAGGGATGAGCGGACAAGGGGGGGTATATCGCGCGCCGTCGTCCACCGAACAGGACTAGGTGAGTTTTTGTCAAAGTCCACCACATTATTTATCGAGTGGAGACGGTTGCGAAAAACTCACTCGTGGTCGTCACTCGACGCCATTTTTGAAATCGTCCAAGCGCAACTTCTTTGGTTAGCTGTTTTGCAATGTTTTAATTTACGGAGCACGTCTTTCATTGGCTTTGATGTTTCCCGACTGTCTCCAACTACGTTGTCGAAACGTTGAAAATGCTTTGGCTAAAAACTTTAAGCACTACAATTAATTATTGACAATATGGATTTTTGTAGGCACCTAGTATTTTAGTCACATGTGGAAATTTTACAACTTTTACTTAGCATTTTTAACGTGTCAGCAAACTCTGATTATCGAGATAATAATATACAGGACGCAAGAGTCATCAAGAAAATGATAAATATTAAGCTTTGAAAACTATGAATAAAATAACTTAGCCTTAGAAATTAAACCCACTTTTTAAATGAAGATTTCAACATCGTAAGTGCATAATGACTTAATCCAGATTTGCATTAGTATATATTTGGGTATTAATTAATTTAACCATAGACTATCTCACACTAAATAAAGAAACTAAAAATCTCAAACAGGCACTAAAAATTGAATTCCTTAAGACTAAATCGAGTAAGGTTGCCAAAAAAGTTATTTAGGCGTTTGACAATATTTAATATACTTACTTTCTTACCCAGCAACTCCTAATAAAATTCCTTATGCTTATAGGTGTTGTTTATGTCTATAGAGATAGGAAACCCACCCTATTCCTTCTCATAAATAATTAGCTACAGCTCGACCATTTGGCGTGATTTAGATTTTCTAAAAATATTTCCATGGACGAAGCAGCAATGATTCATTATCAGATTTTATTATTAATGTTAACATATAAAGCCATTCAAATCTTGTTAAGTATGGAAATTTATATTTTGTCTAGCTGACATTATTTTAATTTTGGAGTAAATATTGTCTAAAATAATTAATAAGTTTGTTGAATAACATAACCTATTAATGTACTAAGTAAAGTTCTTTTGTTGTCCTTACCTACTACGAGTCGGCCATCTTTTTGGTCCTCGACCCGGGTCTGCCAATTCGACGATAACAAATAATTATTTAGGCGATACGGAAAATAATTGGTTGCTGGGTCAAGATATCGCTAAGGGGCGATTTTTTAAAACATCTCAATTTTAGTGTGAGCCATTGCAGAACACGAATCTTATGTGGTTTTTAGTTCAAGTTATTCTATGAAAATGATAGAAGTAGGTACTAATTTACTTACTTGCAGTTTCATTACTGCTAAATAAAATCACCATTTTCTAAGATGTTCTCAAGAAAATGAGTAGTGCTAAAGAGAAGCACTTCAGTGCACACGAGAAATTATATATAAAGATAGGCAAGGAAATATTATTCCATCTTACTTTGGTTTTAAAAGTTTTTAATTTTATAAAAAATAAATAAACAAAAAAAAACAATAAAATATAAGGTCACTCTTACTGTTTTCTATATGCTTCTAAGACGGCAGACAACTCATATTACATATCTATCCATGCAATATTAATGATTCATTAATGTGATGGAATATTGGATTGAATAATGCGATATGCCCAGGGTGTCGCAGTGACACCGTCCATCTCACATGTATTTTGAAAGATATTTGTAATAGGAAAAAGATATAAAAATCAAAATTATCTTAGGGGGAAAGGCTCTTTATTGTACGGGTCTTAAATAATCTGCTCAGGTTCTGACTTCGAATGCTCTGTCACTAGAAAAATGTAATGTTGCGATAGTTTTTTTGGGTAAGTGCCAAATTTTCTCTGATGCCAATCTTGTAATCTTTTCTATTTCACTTTTTCAGACGAAATGTAATCAGGCGCTAACCTCATTACATGATACCTTCATATTAAATTTTTTTTTTCCCTATATAAAAAACAATTGTTGATACATACACAAATAAGGGGATGCAAGTATAGTTTGTAATATTTTAAAAGTAACACAAAATAATTAAGATTGTACTCAAAATTTTAAAAAGTCCAAACAAACAATAATTTTATCTATTTTAGGTTCTACAAATTGTTCTTGATACTTTTTAATATTTTCCTAGATTTCACACACCTAAATATAAAAACTTTAGAGAAGATAAATTTTCAATTCATTACATTTATTTTCTTCTAACTGATGAAACCAAATATTCTATTATATTCACAGACTATATAAGTATATTGGAAGTACTTATTTAGTCTTTGAATCAGTGAAGTTTAGATCAGTGGTTATATTATAAATGGTAAGAAGTATCAAAACGGTTCCTACAATCTTTATGATAACTATAGATCTTTATGATCAAACTTTATGATAACTACGGTATTCAACATAACAAAGATTGGGAGTCACCCAGTCTTTTTTGTTTTTACCACACTGTAAGTATTATAACACTCCTATTGAACTATATGATGCGGCCCTGACAGAAAGTGGGGATGCTAGTAGGGATAGGTGGAAAGGGCGGATAAGGGATGTATCCCTTATCAAATGTTCTCTCAAAGGATAATTTACGTCTCTCTACCTACACTTGTGTTCTTTTTTAATATAAGAATTGTATAAAATTGTAAGAGACCTACGCGACCATGGGAACGCCTCTTGGTAATATAATTATTTATTGATGATTATTATATCGTGTTTATATACAATGTTGTGCCTAATTCATTCTTATTTTCATATAATCGCGGTTAATGCATCAATTTCGTGTGTGCAACATGGCAGTTTCTAAAGTTAATCATGGTAGCTTGAATAATGCATGACCGATTAATCAATACGGGTCGTATGTTTTTTATTAACAAATTAATTTATATTCAGCGGCAGTTTCTTATTAAAATATTGCAGTTTTAAAGCTCCTGTCGCGGACCAGTTTGATTGTAATAAAACGAGTGTGGGTATATTGCGGCGCGGGGAGTGGGGACCGGGTAACACTACGTATGTCGTAGCCTACATAATACCAATATGTGTAGGTACCTACTTACTATAGTTACAGTTAGGGTTGTCGAGTTGTAATATTATAATTCATCCAAATCGAGTCTAAAGTCGAGAGGCAAAATAACATAGGTAGGTAAACACATTACGGACTAAATATAGTTTATATATTCTATATTTGTTGCACTAAATATAGTTTATTATGTAATTTATCATCCTATTAAAATTATAAATGCAAAACTTTATAAGTTTGAATGTTTGTTACACAATCACGCGAAAACGGCATTAGGTATCTACCTGGATTATCATAGAGGATACTTTTTCTTCTGGAAATCCTAGAGTAACCTACCATTTACAAGAAAAGCAGCGCGTAGGAAATCGCGGACACAGCTAGTATATAATAAATTTGAAAATTATGCTTAAACTTAAACGTGGACAAAGGAAAACAATCTATCACCTATCTCAATAAATTTATTAAAGTTTTAGAAAATTTTCTTATATGAATAAAAGAACAATATTATTTCTTTTAAAAGGTAAAACAAACTGGTTCATCGTAACAGTAACAGAGATTTAAATATTGCTGTCGGTTTGGTGAAATGTCGTGATGGTTGACAACCCTACATAGATAGGTATAGTGAGTAGAGGCCGGTCCAGGCAGCTGTACAGATGAGAGATCTCCTTTCTTGTGTGCAGTCATTCGTCGCGAACTCAGCTGCATTCAATGCATGGTTTAATTTATCCAACGTCTTTTGTTTGCAGATTAGATACTTACCTTTATCAACGTTTAAAGGTGAACGTTTAATACCTACGCTATCTTAAATGTATTGAGACATTTCATATATTTCAGCACACGTTAAAGATAGCACCTAAAATTTATTAAAATAAATATACTTTTAGGTTACATATACATAACAAGTTTATTTGCCTTTGGTCGTATAAAAAAGGCCTTTGGTCGTAGTAGAGATTGATACAATGTCAAAAATACAATGGATTTTCTATATTAATCCAAAACACTTCGACAAAACAACACGCAGTTAAATCAGGATACTTATAGATACTTGATAACCTTGATCTAAAATTCTAAATCTTTAGATTCTTTATTTCCGAGCAATCAAGAACTTTAAAGAAGATAAACGGATTATTTAGTACCTAATAAGGAAGCACATATTTATTTTACTCATAAAATCATTTTAAGATTTGGAATACATATATTATTATTCTAATTCATATATTAAGTAAATTCACATTATAATCTAAAGTTTTAGTTAGCTAGGTAATCAAAAGTATTTCTAGGGAGTGATTATCATTATTAAAATATCTATTAGGTACCTAATCTATACTTATACTTTTAAGTATTAAAAGTTATACTTTACTTTTAAGTAAACAGTTTATACTTTTAAGTATAAACTGTTTTTTTTCATATATTTACAGAATGTCGAACTTGAAAAGCAAAAGCTGGAAACGATTTTCTATTACCTACTTCACTAGTTATCCATAGAGGTATGTAGGCACTAAGTACCTTATACCTATATCTCCATATTAGATAGTTTGGTAACGGTAAATGGAATATAAACAGTCACCAATAAAATTCATTCACAATTGCTATAGCTCCTTTTTTTTACACAAAGCCCTTCATTAAAATTTACCAGATCGTTTGATAACTAATTCATTTAAAAATATGTTTGGGCATAATTTAATGAAGAAAAAGTACCTACTTTAGCTCCGTTAAGTGTTTATCGTTAATTTATTAACTGTAACATTAATTGGATTTCTTATTTAATTAATTATAGATTAAAGCTTTCTTATCTACTTACTTATCTCCTTAATTAACAATATTTACACTTCCATTCGAGTAATTCTCAATTTAATTTAAGTATAAGTTTTCCCACAAGATAAGTCAACCTCAAAAATATTTATGTTTGTATTTTACTGTTTTTGTTAGTGAATCGTAATTGTTTGATAAGTGTTTTTATACTCGATTGTACTTTCGTGCAGCACGTCGATACTATCGTATCACCCGACCTGCCCTGTCCTGCACCCTGCACAGCTCCTTAACTGTACCTGCTATACGTTACTTCACCGATTTATTTAGGTAAGTCTCTCGCTACATAGAGTGAAATACTTTTAAAGACAATAGCTTATATTGATTATCGATTGATTTATACAATGAAAGTTTGATCTCAATTGCGATAATTTTCTAGCGCTATATTTCTTGTAAATGTTTACTTTTCTAGAAAAAAAAATTGTAGAATAAAAAAATAATAATGAAAACAGTCAATTCTTCCAACCCTTACATGGCGACTTATTTTGTTTATTTTCTTTAAGCAATATATGACATGAACCGTTTCGGCTTATCCCTCTGAAACAGATGGCAAGCGAGATGAAATTTTGGTTTATTTAGTCTCTATCATTGAACTATATGTTAGTGTCTATAAATGTAGTAAAAATTTCGATTTGAAACGATTGATTTTTATTTAGATATCTCCAAAAATACAATACAATAAAGTATAATTTCATACATCTATATAATATAATAATTAAAAGGTTTGTAATTATGTAAACTTAAACATTAGTTATAGAATTTATATATCTCTATTATATACTTCATCCTAACTGATATCAATAAATGCGATGATATGTTTCTTTATTTGTTTCATTTTTACGCCAAATTCTCAACAAATCATAGTGTAATGTACCTAATCTTAGATGTAATCCGATAAAATCTGACAAAGTTGAATGAATTGAGAAGATTGCAGTATTATTAATTAGTAATACCTAATAACATAGAATTTAAAAACAATATAATTATCAAGTGACTGAAAAGATATGAATCAAACTTTCAATGTACAAATTAACCAAAAATTTATTTAAGCTATTAACTTTTAAGTATTTCACTCTATGGTATATGCAATAGATTGATAAATTTATCTTATCTCCCTAACTAAAATTATTAAATAAGTTTTGTGAATCGATGAAATAAACAAGACTGTACAGAAGTGACCCTCATAAAATAAGGTTTCTATACAGTAATGTCATTTCGAAACTGTCTATTCCGGACGATTATGAAAACAACTATTAACCCGATCGTTTCGGACACCAAACATAAATTGAACCTTCTATTATAGAGTCTTACAGCTGTACAGCTACAAAATTAATTACTTATAAAAATATTGAACATTTATTTCTTAGTTTTTAATGTTAAGGTCGCAGACAGGCTGACGACTTGATGGTGGCAACCTCCACCGTCACCTATAAAACAAGCAACGCCACAGACGACGCTGCAATTGCGGTGCCGACTACAGTAGGATTAAGGATAAGAGATAAGGAAATGGGCTCTGGCATCCCTTCGTTTATTTCAGTTTGACGGTGGTCTTCTGTGAGGAGGTGGTTACTGCCGCCAGGCAGGTTTAAGCAGTGTGCGCTACCACTTCTATAACTAAGCTAAAACCATAATTAGCTCAACTATAATTGATTCTTTACTGAGTAACAAAGAGGACGAAATTGAAATTTACAAATGTGTAAAAATTTATTATTTTTCTAACAGACAGTTCGTATAAATCAACTAAATATTTTAATATAACAAACGAACTAGGTATGACAAATAATTAACTTCTGGGTAGTTATTTACATATTACTACACGATATTCATGAATTTGCCAATCACCGTTCTAACAATAGAACAAACAATTCACAATGGGAAGGGGGCGGACGCATAAAGGTAGGTAACTGCCATTTACGACAGGGCCTTTACAATCAATGAGGGACTGTTGTAAAACTGACCAATAAAACTTCATTATCTATTGGCTTGTTCGCGCTTCTAACTTCCATTTTATTGGTTTATGACTTAACACCAAGCTGTAATAAAATCCCTAGTTATGATTGTGTGAATTGGTTTGAATTAAGTTAATTTAGCCGCGGCACAGTTTATAATTTAAGCGCATGCAAGTGGATTATAAAATCTTTTTTGTGCTATCAGATTTCCATCTTAAACGTAAATCACATAATAAACGATATTTTCGAGATGATCACTTATACATTTTGCATTAACTAATTAAATTATCTTTGCAGGTCATTAATTTCATCATAATCATTTTAAACTTAAATTAAACTTTGTCATAATTTACAACAGTGAAATGCAGTATGTTTTAATTATTATTATTATTTTAATAAAAGTTGCTTGATTTATTATAGTCGGCAAAATAATTATGTACACTTAAATAAATGGGTTCATAAGAATTACATGACATACAAGCATTTTCAATAACGTTGTGGGGGATTACATTTTAAAAATTAACATTAAAAACTCACTGAAAAGATTATTTACGGAGCAAGTGGTTAAATGGCATTCGCTGGGCGTGGCGACATTTATGCAAACTGCTCTGAGACATGCCCCGCGTGGTAGCTTGACTCGACTGCCCACTTGGTTCAAATAACTTGCTACTTACCTAATTACCACAACACTTAATGATTATGATTGGTCCCCGGACTAGAACTATAACAGCTACTTACGGTTAGGCTTCATTACTGCGTATACCTGATAAAGTTAAACATGCTCCAATCACAAGCAACTAGGATGTGTTTAGTGGGGGTTCGCTTTTATTTGATTAAAGTAATATTAAAGTATTTTTATACATATGATGAGTTTTATTGTTTTATAATAGGTTTCATCAGTGGAGCAAAAACCTTTTTTTAATTAAGATATATGCCTACAAATATAAATAAAACAAGTTTTTTTTATTTAATCAAACGACATTATTATGAATTAAGCTACAGACATTCATTAAGAAATATGAATATTTAATAATAATTAAGGAAACTAACTTATATGTATAGGCAAAAATATATGAAAACTTTATGCAGTTTTATATGTTAGGTAATTATTTTTAAACTCTATAATTTAACTTTCTAATAAACACTTGTACAATCTCAGTACCGTTAATTGTTCGCTCAAAATACTCCCTTCACTCTTTCTACGCGTTTTCTGGAATCATATTAAGCTTTTCCTTCAGAAATTATTTGCCTTAGATTTTATCGCCCAATGAGAAAAAGTTTAATAAAAATAATTAGCCTAGGAAAGCCCTAAGAGTTTATAAGGGCTACATAGAAATTGGTGTTCACAATCTGGCCGTATATGAAGGCCCGAACTAATACTCGGTGCGCGTCCGAACGGCAAAAGTGTATAAATTAGAAATGTCGTAAATCCGTGGAGGCGTTTTAATTGAAATCGTAGCAGTTAATTGAGTGCGCGGTGTGGCGAGTTTCGCGCATGCGTGTCCACTGATTTATGTCAATCGCACCTATTTATTGAGCCCGTGCACGTTTTGCTATACAACCTGCATTTTATTTGAATCCTCTGATGAACGCAATAATTGCACTTCAAAGGAATATCCAATAAAAAAGCGCATATTTCGACTCACCATTACACCTCACTATTGTCTATTCAGCTTACGAATAATTATAAAATATCTTCAAACCTATTTCCTTTATATCTGTGAAATGAAGTTAAGTATTGTTAATAAGTACTTAAGTTAATATCATTCCCAATGCTGTCAGTCAGTCATTTCTATTTATTATGCAGTATACACATACGGATACTAATTTGCATGTAGTCATTTTATAAATAAATTAGGTTTTCGCGTCCGATCGCTACCAAACTTCACAGGACTACCCGCTGGACTAATCTGAAGATTCTCTGAAAATCGGTTCAGCGGTTTCGGAGTCCATAGGGAACATACATACATACATACATACATACATACATACATACACACACACATTGACTTTTATATGGTATCTACTTAGATAGGTCAGAAAATAATAGAGAATAGTGATAAAATAGATAAAATAGTGATAAAATAGTGATAGATAGTAATAGAATAAAATAATAGAGAAAAGTCCTTGTTATGTAATCAAGTCGCCATCAAAACTGTGTTTACACATATTTTTTATAAAAAGGTAACCTACATTGTGTGAATTGTGAATACATTGTATGCTGGGTAGCTACCTAAACTTCAAAATTAAGTTAGGAATTTAGGTTTATTTTATCTGTATCGACCCAAATTTGTTCAAATAACTTCCCATTGTTGGGCACAGGATTCCCTTCTATGTATACTACCTTCACTGGTAGTTATATAGACTTTTCATACAGAAATTACAGGAATAAAAAGAATAGACAAAGTAATAAGATGGGCCAAAAATAACCAGGGAAGATCCAAATTTAGCCTTTACGGAACTTGGACTAAATGTAAAAACATTTTTACAGGTCTCCGTTCCGTGGCAGGTAAATAAATAGAAACTCTATCAAAGTAGCGACAGAGGGCTCTCGAGTAAATAAATGGGGAAGGGTTGAACCCTTCAACTTTTTCCTCACGGGATCTTACCGACCTCCATTCGTCTTCTCGAGAGATACGCTAATTTATCTTTATTGGCTTTTCTTTATTGCGAGAGATTCTTTGCCGCGGTATTGTTTAGAAGTATACTTACCTACTATTAGAAGGAGATGTTTCGCTGTTGCTATTGAGCCGATAAATGACAATACAATTTTAATTGCAGGAAATTAATACCTTACTTACTTCGCACAAAACCGTATATTGACGATTTAACATTTTGAGTGAAAGTACTTAGGTACGTAAGCGTAATTTTAAAAAAAACTTTAAACTAAATAAAAGATTAAAAAGTAAAGTAAAATAGTTTTCAGGCAAGTCCTAGAAACAGTCTGGTTTTTTTTTTAAATTACATATCAGCTGCCACAGCCCCAAGGCTTTTGACAGAACTTCTGACTTTTAAAAGTCCAAAGGCTGTAGGGTCAGCTAGATGTAGATAAAAAATATTATTCTTTAAAATATTTACCTACCTAACATATTTATTTTATAATATACTTACCTCTTACATACCTTAGTTTATGTATTTGTGTACATAATCATTAACCAATTCTTTCATACCGAATTGTATTTCCTTATTATTAGGGCATAGTGACACTGATATTAACCTATGAGTTCGTTACCATGTACTGTTAATGAACTTAATCACTTATGCATAATTTCAAACTGTGCCCTACAATGTTTAATATCTACTACAAGCGGGCCTTAGAAATTTAAGACGTGACAATGTTAATTAAACAACATATCGGCCATCTTGTACATAGGTACTCTCATGCCTATGTAGGAACAACAACGACCACTGGAAGAGACCCTTCGGATTACACTAAGCGACTCCCCTATCACCAGTTCTACAGTACTTTAGTAAAACGAAGCAGCTCTTGAATGAATGGATGGTTTTGGTATTACTATGGTACTACTGAGAATAATAATGTATCGACTTTACGCTCCATAAATTCCGCTTTACGCTCATTTTTGAAGTTTTTTTTTTAATTAGGGAATTTCGAAATATGTAAACCAAAAGAATAATATTATTACATATTACTAACGCGATAAGTTAGGATTTTATTTATTACTCATTAGTGTATAAATTGTATGCTGTCATTTGAATTAGATTTGACATCCAACGGATTTTGATACGTTTTTTACAAATTGAAACAGGTATAAACGAGGATAGCTTGTGTATGTTATGTATATAATTTGCAGAAAAAAAAAATATCCATGCGCATCTGAGAGCAGGTCACTAGTTAATTCTAAATATCCAAAGAAAGCATCCCAAAATGAAAACTAATTAAAAAGTTAATTGGTTATTAAAAATAAAGTTGTCAATAAGAAATCGCTTAGACTATTTCGAGTTGTAAAAATGGTAGGGCTCCTAAAAGAGGAGTAGGTACCAACTCAACCAAATAATTGCTATTCTATTCACACTAAGAGGGCGATGGTAAGACGATTTATGCCCGGAATTATTTCCCTGTTGTTTTATTTGGGGATTTGTCACTGCCGCTTTTATAATTACCCTTGATATCGGATAACTTTTTGCATTAGATTTACATTGTTAACTTTTGGGATACGGCTTTTTGGTGGATTACTTAGTTGGAAATACGGTAATTCAAATACAATATGCTTGTTAGGTTAATACCTACTCTGGTTTTATTGCTTTTGAATTTTAGTCCTACTCTGAGTACTTTTTATACTTATACATGATATCTACCTAATACTTGTGTTACTTTCATATCATTTGAAAGAAAACTGGGTACCAAACTCACACAGATGTCTACACCTACATAAAAACAGAAACAGTATGTTTAGGTGTTTGTCATTTTGTATGACTAGGTAATTAACTTGTAGGTTGCACTTGAATGAGTAGGCAATAGAACACAACTGCTTCATTTTTGTATCTAATAATACTCAAAGTTAATGCGAATGATTGTTTCAATGTTGATGATGTGTTCAAATTGCGTTAAAAATATTTTTTTTAAAAGCTCTTGAAAAGTAGTATGAAAGCTTGATTTAATTCGTAATATTATTTGGTAACAGTTAAGGTATTGATCTATACCTTTTTTTTTTCAAATATGGGCTTTATAGTTCAATGTATTCTATTATAAAAATAGTAGCAGTTTAGACACGTTCTATTAAAATTATTCGAGTCATATATCTGTCATACTGTGCAGTAGAACTAGTTGGATTTTTTTTTGTCCAAACAGCTCTATTGTAGAACTAATAGTAGAACTGTTTGGACTAACCCGATACCTATTGGACCTATTTGTAAAGGTACCTGCAAATTTAAATCAGATTAAATTAAATCATTATTATTAAATAATTAATTAAATCAAATTTTTTTTTGTTATTCTATAATTTTTCATGATTACAAATGTAATCATAAATAAATCATAATAATCATCACAATATTAGATAATGTAATCATAATAGTTTTTCGGATTAATTGTACCAATAAGTCCATTAACATCTATATTTCCACATTAAACCATATTTTCAATTGCAGGAGCGCCATCTAGTAATGAGAGGCAAACATATTTTACCTAATTTAACCCTAACTACAATTGAGATATAGTAAAACTTAAGTAAAAACAAATTATGCCTAATTGTTTTCTTTTCGTTACTAAGCAGAAAATGATAAATACCTAGGTACATGCACACTCTACTTCATTACTCCATAGAAGCACGAGCGAGTTCAATACATTTTTGACAGATGGCGCTGAACGCAATAAAGGAAGCTTTTTTTTATACTGCCGACTATACACTAACAGAAACTTGGCAAGCCAAAAGTTATGGTGCAAATAATAATTTATTGTCCAATTTACGGTTTGCATAGTAGATAACGTATTGCAGGATATACATGACCTATCTTGTACTCCTCAGTTATTTTCTTTTTATAATTTTGCACAAAAATACGTTCGTTTTAATATTTTGCAATTTTTGTTTTAATTAATGTCTTTTGTTAACGATTGTACAATATTTCTTTTAAAACATGATTGTTGGATTTTAACTCAATTTTGCTTTAAAGTTGATTTTAACTAAATATGTTATACTAAATTTTATAATAATCATACAAGATGCTCCTCAAAACTTACTGCATTGCTATACTAGCGGCATCAATCGGAACAATAAAGCATGTTTCTATTTTACGACGTGTCAACATAAAATGACGTCGCAAAGCTTCAGCAGTGTATTCACAGATGGCGCCGCATTACATTAGTACTGCCATCTATAAGCCACAATATTGGGACTTCGACCACTACTAGCGTGTCCGGTAGTTTTATTGGGTACAATAAAAGTTGAAAGTTACAGCTTTCGACGGTCGAATATGGAGATATCGGAGGGTGAATGGGCGTGTAAGACAAGAGACCGACTTTTATTGTTTGTAAATTGACTGTAAAATTATGAGTTCGGTCGTATTGTGCGTAATCACAGCGATCAGCTGTTATTTTATGGGATAAATCACTTTATTGCCTTCAACAGTGGTTTATTGCTCTATAAAGGTTTATTTATATGGATGTCAGGTTGCGGTGTGGCGTTTAGAATGCTGTACTGCTATTTATTATTTATTAATTACCTATTTATCGTTTTTAATAATTTTCTATAACTTAATGCGGATTGTTGACCCTTAGTTATGCTTATTGACCTATTAAGTATGTAGGTACTTACCTATCAATGAAAATATTTCGTTTATGTTTCCTCAACTTCCGAAATATCCAAACGATATTTCAATGGACATACTCTTAAGGAAAGACTAGTTAAAACTTTTTTGATTAATACAAATTAAAAGAAATCAGGGACTTCGATTTTTCTTATGATTGCGGCTTTTCAATACTAGATGGCGCTATATACTTCTTCATTCACATTTGATACAATCTGTATATATTTTAGTTTTCTTTTGTCAAATAGATACAATTTACAAATAATGATTTTCTTTACTAGATACATATTAGACGGAATGTTGCTATGTTGAACACGTAATACTTACCCACTTAAAAATTTAAGTAGTTAGGTATTCTTTTTAATATAAGTACTTTTTTAACAATATTTCATAAACGTCATCTTTAGCCAGGTCGTTTATAGGGTCTAAACGGGCTGCCAAAATATTGACTACAGAATGCTACAGGTACCTGGAACATAGTGTACTTTTTAATCTGGTCATTTAACTTAAGTTACTTAACCTTTCTATTAACTCTCTCTCAAATTGAAATTAATGACTTCGGTGCAAAAAAGCATATTAATATTTGTGATGTCACTCATTTGAAGAGCATAAAAACAAAGGGCACGTGCTGTGTGTTTTTTCAAGTGGCGTTCTTAGTGCACGCTCACAACTTTACTGCCGCTAATTATTTGTTTTACGATACTTTTACGATTATCGTGATCGTTATGTCGACGTTTACGATCGGTTAACACCTCGTAGTGATTGTGCGGCGGACGTTTAGTGCCACTTGAAATTAATTTTGTAAACATAACATAAATACTGTCGGCGCGACTTTGATGTGCCTTATTCGTATTGACTTATCCAAACCGCCTATTTGCGATTCTTAACTTGATTGATTCATCATTATTTTTTTTGTTTTATTTTGTGTTTTTGTATAAAATGTAGAGCGAGCGAGTAAAACAAAAGTAGGTATATTTATTATAATCATTTATCGTCGATCCACACGTTGCTTTCTTTAAAAAGCAATGGCCAGCTTGTCTGCCAAACTACATAAAAAAGTGTGTAGGTATGTGTCAGCTCCGATGCACGATAAACTCCTTACGAACGATAAATAAATAATTAAATAAATATAATTAAAACATATTAATATAATATATTATATGTATTATATTATATTAATATGTATTGAAGCATATTTTAACTGTGACATTTAACTCTCATTTTTCATACCCCGGCTTACATTATGAAATGAAAATCGATGTTTAAGGAGTAGGTAAACTCCAAAAGTAGAAGTATCTAATCTAATGTAAAGTATCTATCTACGCCAAAAAGTCTTCATTTTTTAATAATCTGACTCATATTTTCTTGTACACAACCATTTCATCGCACATTATATTTTAAAAAAAAAGTTGAAATTCGAACATGATGTTCGAATTCTTAATTGCGTTTTCAGAACAATTTCGAACACCTTGATGATCTGCGTAGGTAATTTTAGCTATATGTACAAAGCATTTGTGATACTTATTAGGTATCTCTTTTACTACCAAATAAGTTTTGCTGCCATTATTGTTTCGTATTAACTAACTATATATATAATACAAGAGAACAACAGAACAAATTAGCTGACAATAACTTTAATTTCTAAACAGCAACAGAATTCCAATTATATTTTTGACAAACAACAAATACATTATAGTACCCAAGTGGATTGTCCTAGCAACTTAATAAAGCCGGAGTCGAAAAGAGAGGAAAATAAAAGACAAAGAAAGAAACAGTGAAGGAGAGTCGTAATTTATGGGATGCACATTTGGAATGAACAGCACCAAATAAAAAGATATTGCGTGGTATGGTTATGAAATTAAAAATATCTTTTTTTAATAAACATTATTGTTTGAAAGGGTAATATGAAGTACTCTATGAAATTTTAATATGTATTATACCTCTCTTACCTTTAGAATTTTATATGAACTCAGTTAATTAAAATATGAAGTAATAATTTGAATGTTTTATAAAATCTGTGTGAAACTTGATTTTTTTTAATATTTATAAACCTAAAAAGTTATGTTTTATTAATTCTTTTTTGAATTCAACTTTATTATCTACATTTCTCTAAATTTTTACTATTTCTAATGCTAATTTAAAACACAATAAAAATTAAAAAACACTTTTAATAGACATATTAACTATTAAAAGTGTTTTTAATACCTACTTATGATGAAACGATTCCTAATGGAAATAAAAAAATATATATTGTTGAAGAAATGAAGTAAAAATTATATTGAGCAACGTTTTTCGCGACCGTACCGCCTATCGCTATGAGTAAGTTATGGCCGCTGTAGGGTGAGTTACACCCTGCTTAGGTCACGTGGCTCGAGCGGGATAGAAGCACATAAATAACCCCAAGCAGAACAAGGACAGGGAAACTTGGGGCGGCAAGTTATCTTCGTTTCATTCAACTCACACTTGCGCCGCCCGAACGTCGGTATAGATCAATAAAACTACTTTATCTTTTTTTGGCACATCCCCATCCCGTCGGCGACTTCCTAGAACGATACCCCGTTGTCAATATGCTGTGCTTTCTCCTTGAAAAAAAATATATATAAAAAACAATTGGGCACAAAGAACTACACTGACAATTATCTTTAAAAAAGGAACTGAAAAGTCGATGTTTTATAAAAAGAACTTTTTGTTCAATACTTGAAAAGCTTTCTATTGTTTGTCTTTTTTAAAAAAAAGAACTCAATGTCATTGACGCAATAGTAGTATGTTTTTACGATGTCTTTTGCAGAGTTGGATTTTTATCCGCATTACTAAAGGTAACGGCCATAAAATATTATTACGGGGCCATTAGGAGACGAGCTACAGGTAGGTCCGGGTCGCAGCCACTAGTTCTCTCTCGCTGCGATCGCGTACCGGTAGTTTAAAGACTTTTAAGTAAATTGACGCTTTTAATTTTCCGTGTTAAGTGCTTTGGTGATTTGTTTATGTGTTCACTCCTATTACGTGATTTAGATGAAACATTTTAAGCAGCAATTAAGTTGGTTCAATACGTAGGTAGGTACTGTATTTTTTTAATTTTTTTTTTTTTCTAAATATTTAATTAAAGCAAACAGATACGCATAGACTGTTGAGAAATATTAAATTTTGTCTTTATTAAGATAACTGATTAATAATGCAAATGACTATTTTTTATGTAGATTTAATATAAATAATGTTATATCTAGCTAGTAGGTAAATATGTATATGACCTAAGCAGGTTCTCATTTCATGCAGGTAAGAACAACTACCTATATAAAATTAGACTGAAACGGACTGATGACGCCGTTAAATATCACTGCATCATCAAATTTTAGTAGTCAAACAGAAAATAAAAAGTTATTAAGTGTTCTCTATAAAGTCTCATCAAAGCAATAGTTTCCCATTCGGTCATCTAGAAGCCAGTCCCTAATTAATGTACCGTTATTAGTTTACTTTATTCATTTATTAATTAAAAACTCTCACGCTAGAGCGAGTATGCGTTCGGATTGAATGCGTGATGCAGTGCGTGCTAAATATTTCATTAGAGGGCTGAAAGGTTGCTGACCCTGTTACTATGCTATGTTAATGAATTGCTACCGGAACTTTGGAGGTTTACATCCGCCACATGGGTAAACCAATTTTATTATCTTAACCGACAAAAGTAATAGAAAAAGTCATACTTATCAATCTTATCATAGTAGTAATAATTATTTTAGGATGTTTAAGATTTACTCGATTTACTCAACCTGTAGACCAGTAATGTTATTTTATTTGTAACTAGCGAGCGACCCGCCCCCGGAAAAATCGTATCTTAGCAGATGCTTATGATATAAAATAAACCTATTTTCCAAATTTCAGCTTTGTACTTAGTAGTTTTGGCTGTGCGTTGATATAGTTAGTCAGAACAAACGATTTTATAAATACAGATTGTAAGTGAATGTAATAAGTAACAAAAAAACATTATTTTGAACTTAGTCAAAAATGCGATTAACTTTAACTCAATATTCGACTTTTTAATGAAATCCAACAGTAGATGATCGAATTTATACCTACTTATAAATTCGATCACGTACTGTTGGATTTCATTACCTACTTATTAAGACAAAACAAGCTATGTTTAATAATTATGTGATTTTAGAAATGTCTATTGTGTGACCTTTCTATGATAAATACAAGACCGATCCTCTTGGTTAGAAGTTGTTATTTCAGTTTACTGTTGACTTGATATTGAAACTATTAAGTTCCTATTGTACATTGGAGACTAGGTACTCTCACTTTATAGAGTGTTAAGACTACAGTTTCTTCCTAAAATATCAAAATTGCCTTTTGTAAATTTGGTAGTGAGTAAATAATGATTCATTAAGTACCTAAGTAAATATTAGTAATATAAAATATATAAAAAATGGGTCCTATCTGCAACTTTGCCCAGAGATAGGAACCCAATTTTATAAATCTGCAAGTAAAACAAAGTTCGTCACATTGTGACTATTAATTCGCTACTTTATCTCTAAGAAATTAACTTAACGTCTCTTCAATATCTGTTCTCCTTTCTCCCCCGCCCTTTAAGTTACCCCACAGATCAGATTCGTGACAAAACTGGAAACATCCCCATACATATGTTTTACAAGTTTTCGGCAGTCAAGAAAATGGGGGAAAGTGGAAGATTGGTTTTTATAACGTTCGCTTAGATCAAAATGTGTAGGTATAATTGTAGCTTATTTATTGTTCATACTTCTGCAATATCTTATTCATATATTAGTTATCCCTTTTGTAATAATAATAATAATATAAATTGTTCTTTATATTCCTACATTGATTAATTGATCCTACCAAGATAAAATAAAAGTTTTTTGTCCTAGTAGAGGTTAGACATATAAATAAATTTTCAAATTGTCAATTTGTGTGAAAAACAATGAAAAGGTATGTAAAACTTTTTAGTTTCTTTATATTGAGATTAGTGAATAGAATAAGTTTTTCCGTTTACTAATGCATTCGCTTTATTTGTTTTAAGTATTACTTAATTTATTTTGATTTATGAAAAAACTTAGGTACATATCTTTATTCGTTAAATAGAGCTTAAAAATAACACTATTCATGAAGTTGAGTTTTAATAAACTTTTTCTTGCAAGGTTCGCCATACCTTGTTATTTCTTTGATAAAATTTATTCAATTAATTTTATAAATGACAATTATTGAAAATACAGGTAACGTGATTTGCCTTCTCCAAAAATGGGATACTTATTAAATATAATCGACATTTGTACTGTAAACCAATCCTTTGCTTTTCATTCAAATTGTTATATGATTTTTCCATACTAATTTCTTTTTATGTAATTTAGTTATCATAGTTGTGTAAGTAAGTACAATACAATACAGTTAAAAACATTAGAAATCAATACTTAACGGCTTGTATTTTTTATTATTATTTTTTTGGGATGGCTCCTTTCTGCGTAACTGCATCCAATTAATCTTTAATTAAGTACTAAATCTTGAAACAGTGAAGATTCAAATTTGAAAGAGTACAAGATGCGACATTACGTTCATGCTTACATCGGTTGTATCAAACAAAAGTTTGGTCACGCTTAATGCTTTTACGACTGCCGAGGGTGACATAAAGAAAATGAAAAACATTTTGTATTATTCTTGTTGCGCTCTTACCCGCGCAACTTCAACTACCCTTCGAAAGCTGCCTACACACTTGCGACTTTATTGCACTTTTTTATTCAAAAAAATCTTAGTCTATTAACTCTTCATTTTTCATATTACAAATTGCGGCAGGCCGGTCGACAGTCCTCTTGATGATAGCGTTACCTAAGGACCCAAAGCGCGCTGTTTGTTTCTAATTCCACAGGATTTTGTTTGGAGCATGCTTGAAAAAGTGTATATTTTAGTTAGACGGCAACATATCAAAAGGGAAATCAAACATCTCAAAATCAAAATGCTTCAAGCAGTGATGGGCTTCAAAGCAATGAACACATGTGATTATTGGAAGGAAACAGAATGGAAACTTTTAAATAACCCTTTTTTAAATATTAGGTACTTACTTTTACTGTGCAGGCGCTTTGTATGCTTCTAAGCACACGATTAAACACAACTTAATGTAGTTTTGTAAATATTTTAGCTTCATTTATTTAATAAAACGGGTAACTGTGGCATTATCTGTTAATATTTTTATATGAGCCGGATAAGTGTAAGCAGCCTTAAATAAACATCCCTCCGCTGCCAACGGCACAGCGTCTGCTTAGACAAATATCTACAGAAACTAGTTACGTGTTCAGACTAGCATGTAGGTACTAGATGTTTATTTATTGCTAACATTCTTAATCATAGTAAGCTTATGGGAGCTTCTCACGATTATAGAAGGCAACAAATGTTGTAATCATCAATAATTATAATATAATTAACATTTCTTGTGAAATAGTATAAAATGATTCAGTTGTTATATGAGCTTTTCTATATTTTACTATCTGATAGGTATAATGGATTAATATTGTGATTTCATTTTATCGAAAGTAAAAAACTTTCAAAAGGCAAATCGATACTTGGAACTTACGAATTTATACCAATAATTTGTGTGACATGCAAAATAGCACTATGAATAATAGGTATTAGGTAAGTACCTAAGTACAGGGTGAGAATATACCTTTACAATTTATTCCAAACAGCATGGTACATGTCTCTTTTCTTATAAGTAATAGTTTTTTATTAGTTATTTTTATAAATACCTACTTAGAGCCAATTGACCAGCTTTATCCGTTTCATACATCATTGTTTTCGTTTACCCTATAACAAACACCATGCGCCAATGTCTTGAAATCTAAATCAATATCTAAATAATATTAATAAATTACACCCTACATTTATCTACGCTCTATCTAATATTGTATTATATAAGAGATCCAAATTCCGCCAGCTACGTGAGGAGACAGCGAAAGTGTGGCACGCTATAAACTTGTCAACTGAAACTATTTCTGTTGTGTTTGTTCGCCTTTTGACAAATCGCGTCTCGCGCCGGACTCTATCTATCTTGCAGCATATATACCTATTACATTACCTTATTTCGTAAACTTTATACGCAGAAGCATAGGATAGGATTTTGCACAACTTTTCTAATTATCATTCATACCGGCTATCTTCAAATATGATCACTTTTAATATGTGTATAAGCTTGATGAAATAATGTTGAAATGGCATAAGATAAATAAAGATAAAATAAGAACATAACAACACAAAAATCAGAAATCTCAATACAAGTTACCAAAAGATTATATTGTCCCTGAGTATTACCTATACCTACCTACTAATTATCACAAGCTTATTCATATTCTTCAAAAACTAAGAATATTGTTATTTTATTAGTTTGTAGGTAACACAATACTTATTAGTCTGTGACATTACGATGTTAAGCTTTTGCACAGGTTGTGACTAAATAATAATCACAGATCCATTGATGAGTAGAAAAAAGTCTAAATCAACCACTTAATAATTTCCATCTAAAAACAGTAGGTAGTATATAACTACCATATCGGTAACCTTTAACCGTTGTATAGTACTAGGTTAATTTATTTTACAATAAATAAGGAAAAATAGGAGTAATTCCTGTACTTCTTAGATATTGGAATAGGTTTTTCCGAGGATAAGAGTTATTACGTAAAAATTATATATCGCGGTCACATATTTCAACCCGGTCGCGTAGCGGGCTCGCTCGTAATTCGTCGTGTGTGGCTCGCGACTCTTCTCCTTACCGCTTTCCTTATAACACCGTTTTAATACTCACCCCTTTCCAAACTAATCGCAACTTTCGCACCTTTTAAAAGAGGCTATATTTCAACGACAATTTATTTGGAGTTAATGCGTTTTCTAAGACCGATACCTAAAGCCTTGGACAAATGTGATCTATGATAAACGTGATTTCGGTAACGAGCAGCGCTGACGTTGATCAATGGTCATGATTGTTATTTTTCCTAGGAAATAGAGGAAGAAAAATAAAAAGATTTGATCGTGGGTCCTCACTAAATAACGATGATGAAAAATTGTTTATTGTGAGATCACGTGTTTCTGTGTTATAAAAGAAATAAAAGGTACCTCCTATAACCTATTATGCTCAATTTCTTGATAGTAAACAACACACAACTCACATTCTTGATAGAAAACATTTATCAAAAAGTAGGTTTTTACTATTTGATTAACTGATACTATATGTGCTACATGTAGTTATTAGTAAGAAAATAATTGATGATACTTACACAGACTGACGAAGAATTTATTCCATAAATATTACGTTTTACGACACTATTACGACAGTTGCCACCTATCAAGTGAGCCGTCAGCTTACCTCCACACTTTAACATAAAAAACAGCCTGACAAGATTACGATTGCTGAACGCGATGAAACTAATTTTTGGATGAAAGTTATGTTTTTTCTGTTCCTATATTCTTTTCTGTATCCCTGAAAACCTGTACCTATGCAAAATTTCTTTGTGATTAGTTGAGTAGTTAAGGTGTGAAAGAGTAACAAACAAACGAACTCACTTTCGCATTGATAAGTACCTTAATATTAAATTAAGGATATACCAATGTAGGTAAGGGATGTAGGTAAGGGTTTGTAATGATTGAGATAAACACATTTGATATTTCAGTGAAATATGAGATTACCTTCTTTGAAGAACTCCAAATAGCTGAAGAGGAAATTTAAATTAGGTACACAACCAATATTATATGTATTTAATCTGTACGGGGTATACCTAGGTATAAAATGAAGCACAATGCAATAAGGTATTATAAAGAAGATATCTTTGTCGAAGTCAGCTGGACGCGGCGGCGGCGCAGCGTGGTTTTATAACAAATCATACCAAGATTTACGAGGTGCCTGCAACCGACCGCTGAGAACTTGTATCTTACAGTAACAACTACATAACCACTTAAGAGTTCATACTAAGTGTTCGTAGAAGATTTTCGAAAATCAAACCTCAACACGGACTTACCATTTGTTACAAGTTTTCTGTTACCATTATCCTATCACCTTGGATTTGCATATGCATCAGTGCCTAAATTTTATTGATATATTTTTTTGTTTCAATTTGCGATAGTCGTAAAACAACTTATTCGAGGTTTCATCTACTGTAGTAAAATGTTTTTACCATTTCTCAGATTTCTGTCAAGTGCTTTGAGTCCTGAATAGTAACATAAAGCATTTCTCTTAATGAAGTTTAGAAACGATGACAGTATTATGATGACCGATCGCTCAAAAATAGAAATCAATTTTTGACATTGCATAAAAGGAACACGCTGTATATTTGTGTAAAATACGGTGGATTCCAGAATCATAATTAAAATCATTTGAATTCAGAATTATAATAAACAGTTCTTGGTATTTTTAATAATAATAATTTTATTGTTAAAAATGTTAGCAAACGTTTGCATATCGCCGATTTATTTAGTACATGGATATGTATTTATTGTAACTCTTCATGTTTTTTTTTAAATTCTGCATTTTTCCAATCTTTTTTGAACTTCTAAAAATATGAAACTAAAACTATCCGAATTGGTCCAGCCATTCTCGAGTTGTGCGTTTAACGGCACATTTTAGTGGTTCATTTTTATTTATATATATGCACCTATATAATATTAACACACGTGTCCATCATCAATAAAATTATCCCATGAATTAAAATTTTGTATAATATTGCTCAAGGATGCCTTACTTAAAATAAAAGTACATCCTCTTACGAAGCAAGTAATGCTAATATAGGTATATTTGAATTTAAAGAGGGGTAATTAATGACAAGTAAGCCATGTATTTATATTAAGAATTAACTCTCCATCACACGTTTAGTCGCGTCCCATTGGTCGCGAAAGTAATAACATTGACAGATTATGCATACGTTGCCGCTCCGTCTACATAGTGTTGCCAACTCGATCTCATCTTATTTCCTTGGCATCGACGCCACGCAACGACTCTGATTTATTGCTCTGTACCAACCTACAAAAGTTTTTGAATTAAATAGTTTTTTCTCCGTTTCAATATTTGGCAGCAAATTTTAATTCCGTGTCTAAAAAATAAATTTTTAGAAGTTATCGTAGGTTTTCGGCTCCTTTATATGCGGTACGTGGTTAATTTGTGGTTTTACTTTTAGTTTTAAGTGTTTTTAAAACAACTTTTGTCTATATTTTTAATTATTCACTACACTTTTGGGAAACATCTTACGGCGGGTGAAACCGGCTGTTGGCGTAGCGACGCCAACATTTATTGGCTACACTTTCGCCAACACGTTGGCGGAATTTATAATTTTTTTTTTGAATAAAGGTTTCTAAACAAAACATTTCACTTTGGCGGAACTAATATTTTTTATACAAAATATTTTCTAACTTTTTTTAACTTTTAAAACTTTAATTTGCTATGGACAGTCAGAGGCCCATTGGATAGGTTGTCGACTATATAAACCAAACACCAAAAATTACCATACTAAAAAAAAATTTATTAGCAATCAATTATTTACACTCAGTTAAACTTTATTTAAAATTGCATTTCAAACATTCGTTAATTGATACAGTAGGTATAATCAGATTCATTAATAAAACATTGCGGTCTCACATTACCTGCCTCGCCACGAGAATAGATTAGAGAGCATCGCCTCAAAACATTTGACGGGAAATGACTTCAATTTATTGTTGATGACTGTATCCACTTCACGGACAATTAAAATTCAGTGCATTAATCCCGTGTGTTGCCGATTGTACATTTATATCACATGTTCAGAAGTTACGCATAGGTGTTAGGTTGAGTGTGAACCACCCAAAAATAGTGACAACATTTCAACCCTCACGTAGTCGGCGTAATGTAGGCACATAATAAAGCGTTACAGAAATAAATAGCTAAAAAAAATAAAACTAGTCTGGGCACGTCGCTCGCATTAGTCGTGCCCAAAAATAAAATTAATCTGTGCGGTGTGAAAGTTCAGTATGGCGACAAACAAGCACGCATGCACAACGGTTTGCTTTTAAGAACTTCCGCGTAATTGGTCGTGTTCTTGAAAGATATGTGGGAATTTATACACGAAATGTTAATTTATACATTGGACATTTTTAAATGTTTCAAAGATAGTAGGTATGGTTAAGAGCATAATATATATATTCCCATTCGACTGGATAAATTTTAAGGAAGTTTTCATTTTTAAACGATATTAAGATAGAGAAATTCTAACAATGTTTGTTTGTTTGTTTGTTTGATTGTTTTAACAACAATTGTTTTAAGTCAAAGTTTTAAAATTTTGTGACAGTATTTTGAAGATATACCTACCTCAAATATATTTGAACCAAACTGTGCAGTGGTTCAAATAATAAATTATAATTTTATTCAAATGTTTAAATTTTATTTTTATTGCATTTATATCATTTTTATATTAATATTTTTAAGCCACAAACTCTGCATATATTGTACAATCAGAACGAATTGTAATATGGCTTTTTATTTCAATATTCATTTCGTTTCGAGGCAAATGTTTGAAATAACTTTTTATAGCGATTTTTTTCCGTTCTGTCATGTTTTGCGAAATTTACGCCCGGCTTAAACCGTCCAAAATTTTAGCTTCACCGTCGCAAAATCCTGATATATAATGTTCGAGCAGGGAGGACTGGGGAGGGAGAGGATCGCGGCCGAAAAACTCCTTTAGTGCGATATCAAATATCACTTTCTAAGCATTTATATATGTATCAGTTCCTTTTCCGATTCCTTTTAAATAACTACTAGCTTTTTCCCGCGACTTCGTCCGCGCCCGTTTTCTTTATTTCTCATATAGATATATGTCATATTTTTGTCAGCCGTTGAATTTTTATTTTTATTTTATCCCTCGGGAAGCTCTATACTTTAGCCGAGTTACAAAATTAATTACTATAATAAGTACCTACTTGAACAGTTTCGTTTTTTAATTATTTATCAGTATTATTTTAATTATGTATTGTAAATTTGAATCCTATTGAATTCCCATATTATAGTTATCTAAAAAAAGAACCCGTTTAAACATGAGGTCACAGCCAAAAAATGTACAGTGACTAAACTTGAACATATAAATTGAGAGTAGAGTTCTCTATTTTCGTAGATTATCTTTCTTATATGTTTATTAAAAAAAATTTCTTTGAATTAATAAATAGATATTTTCAAAAACAATATTACATATATTAAATAAAAATGAAACTAGAGTGATTAGATGTTGATAAAAGCTGTAATCAGGTGTTAGTATATGTAGGTCTGCAGATAATATTACTTGTAAACTTTACTCTTATTATTTTCCTATTGTTCAAATTTTACTATCTTTTGAGTGTTTTAACGTGTATTTTCCGGCTACTAAAATCTCTAAATAAAATACCTGTATATATAACTTATATAATAAAGTTTCTGGATATATATTTTACATCTACTTAAACTGATGGAAGCTGTAATATAAACTAAGCTCAGCTGCAGTGGCAAAATAATCTCGAACATTTAATTTGGTAAAAGGACTAGACTGTTTAAATGGTATACGTACTATATAATAACACATTTTATTTTATTTTAAAATAAAACAAATGTAGGGCTATTTGATCTTACATTGAGGAGAAGATTTATTCGCAGCAAAATGTTATGTTATGTTATGTTAGCAAAATATATATGTTATACGATATTACTGACAGTTCTTTGTACTGTGTGCGAACAATAGCGTTCACTTTGATAGGAACACACGTCAGAGCTGAATCCACAAACGTCGGGGAGGGGATGCGATAGATGTGTTGCCCATTCAGGTACAGGCAGGGAGGGTGTCAGCTAACCCCGCCAAATCGCATTATAAAAATGGAGCCTCTATTTCGGTGTTCGTACCCCAATTATAGTCATACCTGGCAGATGTTCCACTTTTTAATAATAATATTAAAAACATACTAATACAAAAGCATGGAAAGTATTTATGAGTTATCAAATTTAATGTTTTTTTTGCAATTATTACACATTTAGGCTGCACTTTCTTGATGTTAATTTTTTACACCTACTGATACTAAATATTTTTTATAAGTTTTAGAAAATCTGTACTGAATGCAGATTTATTTACTACTTTTTAGTAAATTTTAGTAGCTAAAGTAAAGTAAAAAACAAAAATATATATTGTATTTTAGTAAATACTATCTATTACTTTGTTTTAGTAAATTTATAAATTATTTTAAGATGTCGCAAAAATAATGTAAAATCTTTATTTATGGGGAGGGGCATCTAACACAATTTGCCTTCTCACCCCTCTTTTAAGCCCACCTATGTGTCATTCTTATTGTCGACTAAATCTCGAATATACAACTAAGATTAAAACTGTTGAAAGAAAGGGTATTTATTGCTACGCGCATTTTCCAATAAAGGACTAGTGTCTTGGAAGTAATTCAAGTAACTAATAAGTTGACGATACCTACTTATTTATTATCAACTAGCTGCTTACTTTTATAAATTATAGCTGAAGTATGTGTTTTTTTGATACATAAACTATATTTCTGTATATTTCTTTAAAAATTTTTATTTTATTTTATTTTATTTTGAACATAAACCCTACAGCAAAACAAAATAACATACAATACACACAGTATTAGTACTTACATTCCCAATTACAAGGTTTCATTGTGTAGGAATTAAAAGACTTTAAAATTATAATACCTAAGTTAATTCTCAACAATGGCGGAGGGATCTGAGGTAGGGTATGAGCAATTTGTGTGCTTCAAAATTCAATCACTAGTTTTTGCGTGAAAGGGTCAACAAACATTCAATACATTTATTCTAATACTAGCTGGTGCCCACGACTTCGTCTGCGTTGAAAAATATTAAGTAGCCTATCCTGTGTCCCGTACGTCCAAATGTTTAAGTACCAACTTTCATGAAAATCAGTTAATTCGTTTCAGAGTTATGGAGGAACATACATACATACATACATACAATACCTACACTTACAGATTTATTATTAGTATTGATTTTTTTGAAATTTATAATGTTAGTAGCTTTTTTAAAAAAAATTCTTTCCTATGAGGCTTACCTACTATACTAATACAGTTATTTCTAAATTATACCTTCTAGTAAGTAAATAATTTTAAAATGTATATTTCATCTGACATAGACAACTACATGTATCTACGTCTTAAAATTAGAAAGAAACCAAGTCATTTGCGAAGTTATGCAAGCAGATCGATATTCATTATTTCCACGGTAGAATACTTTCAACCCTTATCAAGGGAAGACGCCCGTTTTTTCTCGGTTTTCCCAAATAATTTATTTAGCGGCCCGCCGTCAATTTATCTCGGTGGGAGCTAATTTCGCGTTGGCCCGGCGGTGGCTGGCTGGCGCATGCTGTAATTCAACAAATTGCGCGTCCTATACGATTTATAGCCGCTCGCACTTGACGGAGCGCCCGGCTCCCTTCTTCCATTGTTCTTCACGCTGCGTTCATACTGGACTCTGGAAATAGAATAGAGCAACAGAAATTAGCTGCGTCACCAAAAAGGTCGATGGCCTTGTGTAAATTATGTATTTGTATCATGTATCATTAATACACGTGAGAACCAACTTTACATACCGAAGTTTAAATTTTTAATACAACTTATTATTCTTTCGCGATTAAAATAAAATTGAAAATGATATCGGTACTTTTTTAACTGAATTAATCAATGTTGACTCGCTGGTAAGTCTACATTAATTACATTTTAACTGAATCATTCATTTATTTTATATTGTAAAAAAGGATATCATATATATATAGCTCGTCAGTATGTTACCATCCTTATCTCTTTGTAGTGGTAACACATAATCGTATCAATTATTCGGTTGGCGTCCTTCTTCTTTATTACTTACCCGAGCAGGAAGGTAACGCTTTTTGTAACTGATCTTACTGAAGAAAGTCTTTAGGCACTTGCAATAAATTGTCAGTAACTACTTACTAACTTATTATAAAAATCATAGACTTTTTTTTCAAAATTGACCCAAAATAAACATAGCTAAATAAAATGTGTTATGTCGTGTACATAAACTATTATAAAGGCTTTTATTGCATACTTACTATGGTGCCTATAAATTTGAAGCATATTGTTTCGTTTTGTTACAAGTAAAAAGGGTGCAATACATATGAAAAATTGTTGAGTTTAATTTTAAAATAAGCCTGCGTAAGGCGAAGAATAAGGCCAATAAAACAATTACGTGCCAACGTGGCAACGTTACAATATAGTTGCTTTGCGTACGCGAACTAAGGCGAGGCAAGAGATACTGTTCCTTTCCGCTGACTGCGCATTGCCAGACTGTCGTCCCGCTCGCGCCCGCGGGAAGGGCCACATCAGCAATGGTATATCTATACAGAGTTGATATTACCAAATGAAAAAAAAATCATACTTATTTTAGAAGTTTACGCTGATACTTAACAAAAAAACTTTTTAATTTCGATTTATACTAATACCGAATTTTTTAATTGCAAAGTCAATATACATATATAACTGCCAGAATTGACAAACATTAGCACTATAAGATGTTTGCACATCTTATAGTGCTAGTGCTTTTACTTTAAGTCTTTATAAATAATTCAATTGTGTTGGTTTCTTGAGATAAATTTATTTAGTATACAAATCAATTACCTAAAACTTTCTTACCTCCTTTAGGATTCGTGGTCTTTAGAATATTTTTTAGAGTAAAACAAACACTTCTATCAGTGATCTTTTTATCAGGTATCTTTTTCATGTTCAGAATTATCAAGAAACACAGTGTATTAGTAAGTTCATTTGCGGCTTTCAAGAAACCTCTTCGCTTAATAATAATGCTACATTTGTTATTCAAATTAATACTAAGAGTATTGAATATACTTTTATAATATTATGCCCTTTGAATGGCAATCATTGTACCATTGTTTCTATTCTGTCACACTCATTTAGTTATTGTCACATTTAACTACACTCTATGTGATATCCCTCGTCTTTGTAAATCAGCATATGCAAAGTGGTATAGCAATAAATCTCGCAGCTCTTGCTCGTTCTCGCATCATGTTACATCTTAATTTTCAGAGCCGGCTCGACGGAGCCTGCCTGCCAGAGATATAGCCTTTTATCAAATACGCATTACGCTAGAAATTAACTGAAAAAAAAATCGCCTTTCCGTGAGCGTAAGCGATAAATAATGAAAAGCTGTTAGAATGTTGATTTTGTTTTAACATACCCATGGGGGCTCGTGTAAAATTATTTGTATTTTAAGTCAGTCCTTGTTTGTGTTACGTATCGCTGTACGTTAGGTTGCAAAATATTTAACATGTGTTTACTCATTGAAATCGTTGTAAGTAATGCTTTTAAACGAAAATTTCTTTGCAATATTTTATGAGATCACACGTTATATTCAAAGATAGTTCTACCTATGCTTAAAACATCACCTACTTTTCACGCTTTCAGCCTTTATAATTTTGCATTGGCATTTTCATTAATTTCGCTTTTCTTTTTGTTTCAGGTCGCCATCGCGTTAAGGTTATGCTTTGGTAGGTGTTAGGTCGTATCACCAATCACAATCACCAAGAAATATTGTATTTTTGTTTTATATTGCTTGACATAATATTCAAAACAATGATTAATTTTCATATTGATTGTAAATTTATAATATATAGATTCATAAAAACCATTTTATGTCATTGCGCAACTCGTTAGCAGTTATCTGTAGGCAAGGAAGGGTGTGAAAGGGAAACATCTGCTGACTGACTGACGTCACAGCTCCTCAAAACAGTCGCGGCTCACTATTTGATTTTATTAATTATTAAAATTGCTCGATAATTTTACAGTTCTTTCTAAAGTGGTCATAACATTATCAGTTAGCACAGTAGACAAAAACAAGGCAACAGAAAAATAAATTTTTTACCCAACCGCTTAACGTGGCTGTATTATCGCTGCCGTGTAAAGAAGACCGTGTACGAAGATCGAAGATAATATCCGCGATTTGATTTTGATAATAGAGCAATAAGTCACTGTTTGAAGCTTTCGCCCATCGTTGCTTTATAAACTACTAGCTTTTGTCCGCGACTTCGTCCGCGTTAAAAAAAAAAACAAAACATAAACAATATAACGCTCGACATCTTTATTGCTATTTCACTTTTGCCTAGTGTTAGTTTTCTTAATTTTAGATGATCCCTCGGAAAGGGTACTTTTTTCTGTATGAAAGGTACCGTACCCATCCGGTATCACTGACAACGTATGCAAAATTTCATGATGATTGGCTGAGTAGTTAAGGTAGTAGTTACTTTCACATTTATAACATTTGTATGGATAGTATGGATCTCGCCTCTCCGCTGCACCGGATCCAGGGATCGGCCAACGACTTGCGCTTGGCTTACTAAAAAGTTGACGTCACAAAATCAAGATGTCAAAGTATTTGGAATGAATTTTGGTGCCAGCCCACGCGAACGCTTAGGCAATCGACTGCCAGAGATTTATTGTCAAAATTTCCCGTTAGTAACGCTCACCGAGCACACTCCGCGTATCACTATTTCACAAATAAAAGAACCAGTCTCGATATCATCGTCGACTATAAATTATATGTGCTCGGATGAAAAATACGCGGTTTGGTGTCCCGCTTATTTATCGCTTAGCTTCACTTATGTACCTATGCATAATATATGTTATGCTAATGCCTCGGCGGTTATTGAATAGACGCTTTAATTAATATTATTTGACTACTGAGGCACGCGATTCAATATTTACTTTTAAAAAAAATGCATGTACAAAACGGTTTTCAGTTTATCAGTATCAGATGGCTGATCTGTTATCGTGTACCATCGGAACAGTGGCTGTTCCAACGCTAGGAATAGGTCGGGTTCCCGCGTTGTTCCGTTCCGTGATATATTGTTCCGCATCTCCCTGTATAAATCTTGAATGCCTGCTGAGGTACACGGGACACGGCCGACGCACCGCAGCTCTGAGCTTCAAATGGAATTGTGTTTTTATTTATCGTGCGAATCGTGCTAGACTATCGCTCACTCTATACTATATCTCACTTTATCTGCCAAAACACTACTAAAATCGATGCGCGCTTGGCCTATTCATATTCACGCAATACAATATAACAAATTCGAAATTATTGTCAAATTTGCATTTACTTTTAATGTAACATTCATCTACCATTACGAGATTAGAATAATAAATGCATAGAAATTATAACTTATATTTAATTTCAAAAATAAAAACTAAAAAGCTAGGGGTCCGTCTCTACACAGTGAACCAGTGATAACAGCAGGAGCTGTTCTGTCTGGCCCGTGTTGGGAATCGTTCAAGGAAAACTGACTGTTGTTGGGATTTTTCTTGCAAAAAAAAACCCCGGCATATTTCTTTCGTTTCTTGCAAAAGGATATAGCTAAGCTGTTAAGTTATTTATAATGATGATAACTTCAATGAAATATAGTTACACAATTTAAGCAACAATTTTGTCGTATACATCAGTAAGAGAAAGTGGATATCTATGCATTTATTATTCTATATTAATTTGGGGTCAGTGGGCTAGTTTAAATATGTAATGTAAATAATAATAGTATAATAGTAATAACTATTAGATTAGAATCTGAAATCTGATGTACAACATTTGTATACGTTCATAGCCAGATAATGATTCAGCTTATGGGACAATGTGTGGTGATGTTATGTTTGTAATTCAAGCGGTAAAGTTACAACTGAAGTATAATAATTTATCACTTTTTTGTATATAATTGTCATTTATTTTATTCAGACATAAGAAATGAAGTTATTAGTAGGTATTTATACAGAACTATATAATACTATAGAATTTGCAAATCAAAGTTTTACAGTCATTTTTATCAACTTAATTTAAACTTAAACTTAACTTTAATTACTGATCCAATACTTTAATTACTAATAAAGTGTGAAAACCACACAGTATATACCTACGAAGAATATAAAGAATGATATTATATATCATACCGTCAGCATGTAGGTCAGCATTATACAATTTAAAATGTTACGAAGCATATATATCTGGGAATTTGGTTAAACTCGTTCTCATACTAAATGAGTAATCATACTAATTCTATAGTATTAGGGTGTTCTGTGTATAAATAAAGCTATTAAAATCTTATAAAAACATTTAATCACATTGATGGATGTAATTATGAAGTAAAAGAAATTTAATTGAATTAATTTATTTGTTATTTTGATTTAAATTTAAAATTTGTGTTTTCTATTAAATTATTATAACAATTAAATTAAATTAAATTAAATTATGTAATAAAAAATTATGCCCCACAATACTATTTTTGTTTACAGAGTAGGTATGTGTAATTGTACAGTCAGCTTTAAAATATTTTAATATATTTTTGAAATATTTTTAATTACTGCAATATTTGTGTGCAATGTTAGCAAAACCATTAATTTTTTAGTTTGCTTAAATGAAATATGGTTTAAAAAATAGTTTAAATATTTTTTGTTATTAATCTTAAATTATGTGAGCTATGATTATTGTTTGTCAACCTCATTTTGTCTTGCATCCAAGTATTAATTGCAATATCTTTGTTGATGGCACCACAGCTTATAATTGGACTGTGGTATGTTTTGTTCTGTGACGGAGAATTGCATCTTCAATGTTGCGTTGATGTACCTACGGACTAATTATTGACTGACACATCTGGTAAAATATAATTTATGAACATTGTCTCAACAAGAGCTCAAAGCTTATTTATTATTTATATAAATCATCTATTTAAGAATATACGTCCAAGAACTCTTATAAACATGCAAAGCTGACTGTATACATATATATCTTTTAAAAAAAAACAATGTTTTATAGATTATGATTATAAAAATAATAATGTTCATAATATATTTGACTTTATTCATTGGCTTTAATTTTACTTGAAGTCATACAACGATGTTGTCAAATTATGTTAATACCTACTACATAATATAGGTATATATTTCATGTATATAAAAAAGGAATTATTTTTTTCACTGTCACATCACATTGCAAACCTGAAATACGTAACTACGAAGGCTTTAGTACGAGAAATTATTCCATTTATTAGTCAATAGTATAACTTATTCTTAGTTAAAAAATAGTCAGTTAAAATGACAACAATCAAAACTAGTTGTGCCCAGTATACGATTTTAAATAATAAATAATTGATAATTTATTTTAAGATACGACTAGTGTGTAATATTTTTGGATTCCTATAAAAAATATACGTAATTTTTGTCTTCTGTATAATAGGTAGATTTGCATTGAAAATATTGATCGATATTCTTTCGATATTTAAATCGGTATTTTATAAGGTGCCAAATTAATTTTGTATTAGTTATTAAAATTTGAAAACTTTTTTTATACTTTTCATTTTGCATAAAATTTATATTAATATTTTATAATAATGATGCAATATTTTAGTGTTATTTATTTCGGATTTTATCAATTTAATCGAAAGGATAATCATCATAATATTTTCTTTGATCATTTTGTTAAAATAATATATGTTGTAAATATAATATAGCTCTCTATTTATATAGCTTTTTAGTAGATAGTTTAGCGGTTCGAGTATAATTTGCAATTCTGATAGTAGGACACTTGTTTTGAAATCACTTATTTTTATTTTATTGAACGAAACGTTTATTTATTGAAATTGAAAACGTGCTCACGAATGTTATACGTAAATTTTGTCCTTAATGAAGCATTTGTCATACGTAAATAATAGGTAGGCCCAATTTATTGTAATGTAACATAATTAATTATATTAATTACCTAGTTATAAAGCGAAGAGGAATACTTTAAAACTCGAGGGACTCTAGCGTAGAACAAAAAAAAACGATTTCAATGTTTGTGTTTCATGATTGTAATTGTGTGAAAAACTTGTGTAATATTTACCTATCTATTACACTAAAGTAAAAAAAAAGGTTATTTGATTTTGTACAATATCGGCCATAGTGCGAGATGGATCTGCATTCAATAAAATTCTGTTACAGCACTTTTGACTTTTATTATTTACCCACATCTATATCGATCACTTTTGAAGAGAATTTTTCAAGAATTTTTGCAAAACTTCTGTCATATATTTGAGTAGACATACCAAATATGTTTTTTTTTTATTTACTCGTACATCTCAGTCATTTAAAATAGCAAGGATTACTCAAACATAATGTATTGGCTACCCTATATCATATTAAGCTATTATTAAGCTACATTTTATAATTTTATTAAGAAGAATCAGTCTTTTCCTTTATAAAAAACTTGAATATTTATTTTTCGAAATCCGTGGTAATTTGACACGAAATTTACTTACAAACAAACCACAGTTGTTTGAAAATTGGACAGTATTATATGACAAATTTCAACTAATTATATCAAAACAATTTCATATGTAAGTTAATTTTTCTTCCTAGAGAAAGAGACGTTAAGTAAGTAGATGGAAGAGTTAAGTATGACATGGAATTACTTTATTTTATTACTTTAAACTTATTTTCTATAACTTCTAGTTACAGAATATTATAGTTGATAACAGTGGAGAAATGTTCACATTGTAGTATTCTATCTGAAATATGACATTTGATCATTGTCTATCTAATCATATTTTATATTATAATGTACAAAAATACTTACAATTAGATACCATAATGAAGTAGGTATAGTCGTAGTAGGTTTATCGTAGCAAAAAAAAAATTATCTGTGCGAAGTCGGTGCGGGCCGCTTGTAATCGATTAAGGTAGACGTATCCAACGATAAAAAACGTAGAAGTCTGCCACTGGGAAATTGTTAGAATAAATGTTAGATGGATAAATATATTATGGTGTGTATTGTGAAGAGTAGTCGTGATGTCGTGCCAAAGCGGAAGTTTGTACGGAGAGACGACGACTGGGGCGGACTTCGATTTTCTGATACCAACTTTTATTTTGTATATTATACCTACCTACTTTTCCTCTCCTTTACAAATTCGTGGTACAAAGCTGTTAGTATAAATAAACATATGAAAATATCTCGAAATCAATTGCTAAATACGGGCATAAATTAAAATGACTTAGATACTACAAGATTTATAAATTTTAAGAGATAAATTTTGCAACTAAGTTCTACAGTGAACTTCATTAAATATTTTTTAATAGGCTAATCAATGAAAGTAAGAATCCTACTGAAAATATAATTTATTTACCAAAAATAATTACGACAAAGTATTTCTATGAAGTAAATTAATGCAGTGTTTTGTTAGTAAAAAATATAAGTATAGCATACAATGCTAAATCGATGTTATACCTAATATTATGATAAATCGATGATTGATGAACTGGCAGACAGTTCGGAACAGAGGATGACTGTTTCCATTATAAGAGCTATGCCACATCAAGGACGTGTAGTATTTTCATGATAATTTGAGAACTAAAAAACATTTAAAAAAAACCATATAATTTGTTCATAAAATTAGAACATAACTATGATATTTTTTCTAAAAAAACTAGTACCTTATTAGTAATGTACGAGTAGTAATATTAATATAACAGTTGCCAGTTTGCTAAGTAAGTAGGTAATAAAAAAAGATAATATACTAATACTTTATTTCATTTATTATTATTATTACTTTTTAAAGGATTGGTTAGGATTCCTAATTCCTAATGTGGTTCCAAGTGACCTTAAGTACTTCAGTGATATTAAGTCAGCTCCCAATATTGACTTTAACTGAAAATTTAATTTTCATCTAGGTAAGTAGTTACTGAATATGTAACAATTGCCTTAAGTGGTTATATTTGGTTATAATTTTTCCTTAATGCGCCACAGCTGTACGCTCGGAGTAGGCGTCTATTCCGGTAACCGAGGA
This sequence comes from Synanthedon andrenaeformis, assembly GCA_936446665.2. Classification (NCBI taxonomy): domain Eukaryota; kingdom Metazoa; phylum Arthropoda; class Insecta; order Lepidoptera; family Sesiidae; genus Synanthedon; species Synanthedon andrenaeformis. Next base: position 8,474,666 of record OW387785.2, read on the forward strand.
TTTCCATTATTTATAACTCAAGAAAGTAAGCTCCATTTTTTATAAAACACGTAAATTTAGAGCGGTCCGTCAGTAGGGCCTCCATAAATCGCTGCGTATTCGGCGGATTACCGCAAGAGTAATGACTCGAGTCCACCTGGTGAGGGACGCCCATTATTTAGACATTTGCTCGTGCGTTCACTGTTACCTACCATGTCCCCCTACCTATGGCTAAGATTATACATTATGTAGGTACATAGAGCACTTACGCATATTACACCTATATTGAAATACATCACATTTATTTTCCAGGATAAAAAGTATCCTATATGTTAATCTAGGTAGTAAACTTACCAAATTTCATCCAAATCGGTTTCTGAGATAAGCGTGCACAAACGCAAAGACAAACAAGCAGACAATAATTCCAATAACTATATTTTTTATCTTTGTAACATAAGTTATACAACGTGTAGAAATCTTTTATATATATTTAACTCACAGTTTAGTTGTTAGGTATACTTCAAAGTAACTAATATTTGGCTAACTAAATATGTACCCAATTAACTATTTTAACTGAATTAAAATTAAAAGATTGATATTAAAATTAATTAAAACTTTCTACTCTGATGACCGTCGCTAGCAAATAAACTTGAATTACTGTTTCTTTAATAAATTTTCAAGTAACAAAATCCTTTCAAAAATTAATCCGCCAAGAGTTATTTTACGCAGAATTAAGGCTGGCATGAAATACTTATAATTAACGTTCTAATTAGCAACGTGAGACTGCACACTTTATTAGAAGGCTCTCAGGGGTTCGTGACGACACGATGCTTTGATATCGGATTTTGGTACTAGTCTTAATTAGGCATTTTCATGTTGCACAGATAATGCCTAGGTACCTACTTCGAAAGTTTTTAAAGTTTTCAAATTTTAAAACGCACGTAGCGTAGACTTCTTCGTTTATTAGGTGATGTATTTAATTAAATTAAGTACACGTTGTATTGTACCTAGGTCAAAAAAATAGTTATTATAATTTCTCTCTGCCTATATGTTCGTGCGTTCATGCACGCTAATCTTAGAAACGGCTTAACGAATTTGGATGAATTTTGGCACACAATATAGTTTAGGTATTACTTCAATCACATATAGGATACTTTTTATCTTGGAATAATGTTGGGAATGGTGTTACTTTTAAGTGAATAAATTACGAATTGAATCTAAATAAATTATTTTAATACCAATATAACCCCATTTTTGCAGTTGGCTAACACATAGCTACTTGCAGTTGGCTAACACATACCCATCATTGTAGGTAAAGTTAAATCTAGTTCGTTTTTTAAATTGTTTATTTCTAATTTGTTGTAAGTGCTTTCTATTAAGTTAGGTAAAATTGTTAAGTTTAGTATTAAGTTAACGATATAAAAAAGAAAAATAATAATACAATTACAAAGAATGGCAAATATCTGCGATATTTAATCATTTTCAAAATTTGATTTCTTTGAGTAGGTTTTAAATAATAAAATTACATTTTGAACTTTATTTTAAACAATAAATAACCCTTAACGTGTGTCATACAACAATTTGCTATGCGGCAAAACCTGTGCACATACAAAGCTATCTATCTTGCGTGCGCGCACCCATATTTTGCAGCCTGCGGACATATTGAGTTATCTTAATTAGTAAGGAGTCGAACCAACCACCCATGCGCTGTTCCACAACAGGAACTGTTGTATATTCTGCATCTACAAATAGATAAATAGTGATTTATAATTCCAAATTTTATTCAGAAGTTATTGTGTTATTTGTTAAAAAATTTGTTAGTATTAGCTGTGCTACTATTCTCCTTAAAACTATTTCTTCCTTAGCAAAATAAATGAGTTTAAGGCAGGCGTATTCGACGATCTTTATACAGTAGATAAGGCCTCATTTAAAAATAAGTAATTGACATATGCGTACGTATGTGCAAAACGCTTATTCTTGCAAAAATACTAATTATCCTGTAAATAAATTCTATGAAATTAGCTCTAACCTATAGGTAAAATAATTGTAGGCTTATTCTGGGTCCATTCTAGTAATAAAGTTTTTAGAATAAATTCTGATAAACTGAGTTTTTAAAGAGCATTATTTAGTTTTGCTTGCCAGATTCTGGTGAAAAGCGCGATCTGTATTAGGTACCTAATTTAAACCATCAATTGTACCGCTTTTTTTAATACAGAAGTATACTTGCGTGTGTGTCTTGCGATTTTCAATTAATTAATGATCAAAGTCAAATTATCATACCTAATTTTTTCTGTCCTTTACATAATCTGATTTTTTAGACTTTTTATTTTATCTTATCTCAATTACAACTTTGAAATTTAAATGAAAAGTCAAAACCTATGCATGTTTATACGCGATATACAGGATACCTGGAATGCAGACGATTCAGATGTTAAAATTTTATCGAAGCTAAGCATGTCGGGGAAAGCCGCCGGAGTGTACAATGTTACAAATATGAAGTTTGAACATAAATCGTCGTGTCTGCAATATCAGGCAACTCCCGCGCAGACATGGTCGGTCGTGCGCGCAGATAAGATAAACGCGAAGTGCGCGTGCGCGGTGCCCCGCCGCGCCCGCTAATTAACTCTTTAGCTTTTCCATACATTTCACTACTCCATTGTATGCCTCTTATTTTTATAGGTAAGTAATATTGTCAATGACTCTAATAGTGGATAAATGGTACAATGAAATTCAACATTTAAAACGGGACCACATTATCGCCTGTATAATACCCACCTGATAATAGCAACGTGGGAGAAAGCCTCTGACAACTCAGGAGTGTGACAAATTGCTTGTCGTACCGCAAGGCGAATATAAAATTATTATCAAATATAATGATAATTTTATATATTGTTATAACACTTTTTGTTTGCGGTTTGCGATTTCTTTAACCGTTAACGAAAAAATAAATAATGTATTTTAATTAATTGAGTATATATTAAATTTTATTGTTGTTATTTAATTATATATGACGACTATTTTTGTTATAGACGATAAGTCATAGATTTTCAATCTATGACTTATCGTAAGGATTGTACTTACTTAAGAATTTAAGCTTAGCTTTTAAAAGATTAAGGTTTAAAGTTTTTTTAGGGTTTTTGTTAGAAAAAACCTTCAATTTTTAAATCTCCGCGATTAACTCCGAAAACTTACAATAATTTTCTTTGCAATATTGAATTTTAATTGTTATTTTACTGAGTTATTAATTAATTTTATTAAGTTGCTTTTTTTTGTTAGTTTGTGCATATTGTTCGGTCTTACCTTAGTCCCTGTCTTAAAATGGTTTGCGTCATAACCATCATTTTTTACTTTCAATAAGTGTAAATTTTTTATGCAAATTACAATTATTCAATGCACAGGTAAGGATCAAAATAATAATTGTAAGCGTGCAAGGGACAAAAACTTGAATCTCTTGTTTATATTGTACAATAACAGGGTAACCGCATCACTATGCAGATAGCGAGTAGACAAAGCTGTCTCTGCCGGACTGTCATAAATGGATGATTTACGCAATTACCTTGCAAAGACTGCGATAAATTTATTGTTCACTTCACTACACAACTTGCCAACTCAAATAACTAATGAGAGCGAGTGCGTTGTTCAACATTAAACTCTATTTCGACGGCATTAAAATACATTGTTTAATGAAACACACGCAAATCTATTTTTGTTGAAATGTGAGACCAAGTAAATTATTCGCAGATATTGTATCAAGTTTTACCACCCGCTTACCTGTGACGCAAAGAAATTCTTCATACTTTTGCAAATGGTTAAAAAAAAAGTTAAAACTGTGTGTTGTTTAATGTTTAAAATAGATGGACGTTTTCAGATTATTACAAAATTGGTAATAATTTCTATTTCTAATGTGCAATAATAACTTCTAGATTTTTAGGTACCTATACTTACCTACTTAATAGATATAAATTTAGAAGTCGTAATATTTAAGTAATATTAGGAAACAAGTTGAAATTCAATCATATATTTAAAAAATATCTATTTTTTTTTGTATAACACTAAATGTCGGCAATACTTGTAAAGGGTTGCAAACATAGGAAAAAATCTACTGAACTATCTATTTTAATTAATCTATTTATAAATACTAGTAAAGATAATTCCTCTATTTAAAGCCAATTAGTTATAAGCATCATAATAAAAAACCTAGAACTGATATCATTTTAAGTCTAATATATAAATATAAAATTTAATTATGTATACTTAATAAATGTCCAACAACAACCACGTGTTAATGTAGTCAATCTGATAAATTGGAATATTGCCCGTCGTTTTACTAGTGTTTAAAATTCCATACATCAATATTCGATAAAGATCTACATGTCGTGTTGGGGACTGCGCATGAGCATTCGTATAGACTTCAAACCAAACTAAATGTTCTGTCAATCATCGATCTTCCAGCTTATAGCTGCTGAATTTTAACAAGCTTTTTTATTTGTTCTTTACTTTCGTTGAATATTAAGATATTGTCGCAACAGGCATCACCCGTATCGCACCACAGGATCTAGTTAGCTGGTAAGGTAAATTTACTTTTATATTTATTTCTCTAATATTTAACCAAGCGAAAAATATTTATATATTAACATCTACATACCTCCTCTATCATATCATACTCTAAATGAGTTTAATTTATTAACTTAATTAATTAAATTGGATTCAACTAATAGAGTAAATTCGTTTTAATTTAAATGAAAATGTAAATATTTTCTTATTTGAACCAGTTTATAAAAATGAACACATCATATTATATCCCATACTATTTACTTTTCAATAATAGAATTCGCCAAACGCCAGTTTTCACAGATAAATCATGAATTTGAATGATGAGAAATGTGATGTTGACGGTTCCATTAGAAAATATTAATATTTCTAATGAAACTTTCAGTATTTATAGCATTGATTCATAATTCATACGTTTTTGACTTTTTTAAATGACATAAGGTCATTGTTTATTATATAAATAAAAATGAATATGTGTAGGAGTGGCAATCAGACTAACGATAATCTCGATGGTGGTCAGCGTTGCATTAGAAACATAATCAACACCAAGAAATGAACCAATAAACACGGCCAAATTTCTTCATAATTTTGGCTAAAAACGATAGGGTAACCACATAAACCACAAAACCTTCATCAGTTTTCAAATTCATTCCTTTATCAAGTCGTAGTCTCTTAATACCTTTTGAAACTAAAGCACTAAGCAAACAACTGACAGACGTTTGAAAAGAAATTTTGGCATGACTATTAATTGCCCTGGTGCAAGCAAATGTAAACTTTAAGGGTGACGAACTGTACATGAGCTCAGTGTAAATAAATAGCGAGTTTGAACTCATGAGTTGTTATGAGACTAACGTTAACGGAACTCTTCCAGTGTCAAACCCAACAAGACGTTAGCAGTTTTCAGAAAACACCAAGCCAGTTTAGAATCGACAGGTTAACACCAAATACTGGTTTTGCAACTTGTCTATAATTGCGCCTTGTATCATAAATAAATAAAAAAATATAAATAAAATCTTTCTTTTAATAAAAGGTTTTTAAAATTAAGAATCTCTGCGTTCGAGATATTATTTAATTCTTACGTACTATTTGGTCTTTTCAACTAAACTGCGGTAGGCAACAGCGAATGTATTTAGTACTTCGATTCACGTTTGCATTGACACTCTTATCGACTATTAATTTCCTCAATACCAGCGCCTTATGACGTCATCTTGCTATTAATGATTTCCGATAAACGTTTTTGACATGCAGATTGTGTAGGAATTCAGAAGTATGCCAATAAGAAGCAAGGTCACATAGTTTTGTCGATTATAAGCTGTACTTTGCAAAGGGAAGGGTTCTTGAATGCTAGTTCCATCGAAATATATCTTCTAGTTCTAATAACATTGACAAAATATTATTTATTAGATTTTAATGTTAATCGAGAAACATATAGTCAATGAACAATACCCAGACCTGGCATTACGGACCGAACTCACCACATAAGCCTTAATTAAATAAAATTGAAATGAAAATGCCAAATGGATTTTACGTGCTCCCATTAATGGTTTGTTTCGTATTATTTTCGGACATACATTATTGTGTGTGTAATGCGTATGATCGTTATTCATGTGCTGTTTAATAAGCTGCTTTAAAAACAACATGTGTATTCATTATAGGCGCAGGTATGTTAAACTAGTTTTAGTAAATTTAGCTGTTGTATACTAAAAAGAAGTTTACACTTCGGTAAAAATACTTTATTTACCTTATAAATAAGACGTTATAAGTCCACTGCGATCTTGATAAGATAAATGATAAGGAATAAAGAGGGGATAGTGGAACTGGCTCTAGCACCTCTTTCTTCTTACTCATTGAACAAAACAGCGCTTGTGCTGTTATTCCACCGTGAAAGGTTTCTAATTAAGGGCTGGTTAATGCGACCAGTAAGGCTCAAGTACATACATACCGTCTAGGGGTTTATCAGTCTGCCTGCAATCTTTTATCAAAACAATATGTTAGATACAAATTGCAAATGTCATAGAGGGCAATTGAATTCAACTGAACAAATGTCAAGTATACCATGTTGTCATTACAAATATTAACAAGAATAATTTATATCACAACAAATTATTTAACAAATATGAACTAATGGGTCAGCAAATTGCATAAAATAACCTTTATTTCTATCAAATGGACTTTTAAATAGTTGTAGACAAGTGCAATAGGTATATTATTGAAATGTGTAACTGCAGTGGAATTGTGTGTCACGAAGAATTGATAAATGGTTACAAAATTACGTACAAACGTTTTGAATTATCAATGAAGCTGCTTGTAATACTCTTAAAATATTCGTAGTTTGTAACGACATGTTGATAAATTACTTTACAATTGTACAGTGATCAAATGTCACACGTACCTTTATTTTTTGACTCGACAAATGGCAAATAAGACAATAAGCCATTCTATTCTTTTTGTATATATTTTGTATATGTACACAGTTATGTTAATATACCTAGGGTATGTTTAATATACTATGGTGTGCTGACATTTGAATTTAATGGTTATAATAATACCAGTAATAATATAAAGCATAACTCTTAATTTCATCAATCCATCTTTTGTACCTTGTCCATCTCGTTTTCTTTCCTCAAATTTTGTGAATTTCTCTTTATCTCTAATTTTATGACCAGTGTCTTCCTATTTGTGTTAATAATATTTTAATAATATGACTGATGCTTAATGATTAATATTCTAAGTTCTGGTATGTTTCTTTATAATTAAGGTGTTAACGCCGTCAGACATTTTTTTTTCATTGTACCTACTTTTTTCTATGGAATTTTGGCATGTTGCAAGATTTTTTTACTAAGTTAGTTTAGCTTTAGCTTTAGCTCTGCCCTCGTTAAGCAGCTATATGTGACAAACACTGGATTTTATTGTATCCAAGCATTAAATATGCAGACGCATAGTCAACATATCGGAATGAATATAGAGAGCTTTTTTTTAAATTCTTATTTCAGAGCTTTTCTTTTTGCCTGCGTACCTAATAGGTACTAATATTTGTAATTTCATTGCCAATGTTTCCTGATATTAATGTGTGTAAATTTATATAATAAGACGTTTCGAAACAAATATGTTTTATCAAAACACTCATGGCGTTACAGCGTAACGTAGAATAAAACCATTAAATTTTAATACCGAATTACGCTTTAAGTTGTTTACGGACCAATGTTTGTACGGGCTGACAACGTCCCGGGAACATTTGTTAGGGGACTGCCGCGTAAATTTTTACGCGAAAAACACAGCAATGCGGTACATTTGAAAAAAAAAGAGACGAGAATAAACAGACGACGGCAGCGGCGAGAGGAGCGCTCGAATTTTGAATACAAATGTAAATTAGTATCTCCACTAATTACCTTGGTAGACACGTCCAGGGCTATGCGTCTTCTCGGCTTACTGGGAACGTTCATTTTTTTTTAAACCCGGCCAAATTGTTCGGGCTATTTTTCTCATTAGTCCAGAATCAAGTGTAATTTAAAAGAAATATCTACAAGAAAATGGTAAATTATAATTAAACAAGCTAAGAGGCCGCGGTTGATATTAATTGGACTAAGTTTCTAAAATTTTGTGTCTTTCAATTTAAAATGTGTAGGAGTATGTATTATTTGTACTCTATAAGTACAAATAATACATATATACATTACAAAAGATGAAGTGAAAAATTTGTCAGTTCGAGTATTAATAAGTATTATTAATAGTTAAATCTAGTTTAAAATTTACGAGGTCGATCGGAAGAGAGCTGCCAAATAACAATTAATACTTAATTAATGTATTAGAACTCAATAAACAGTATCAAAATACATGAATTCTAGTTTTAGGAGACTTGATATATATTTTTTAGGCCCAGAATACTTAATTTACGACATAATGAGCTATGACCATGAAATGATGCAACTGCTCTTACAGATCATATTTAGTCTAGTTTACTTGCTAGGTGTTTAACAGTAAATTTCAAAAGACTAGGACTAGGATTACTTTTCACGTATTTTTGTATTTTTATTTAAAAATTGAATTTTCAACCTATCACAAAATTTGTTTGTAAAAGATTCACAGTCACAACGCACCATTTTGCGTATAATCTAGGTAAATACAAGTAAAATTAACTTAAGAGATTAACTGGCAAAAATGTAGAAAAATATTTTTTTTAATTACAATTCACGTATCAACCCTCAAGTTACCCTCGCGACTAGCTACATATTTAACGCGTTGTTTATCATCATCTGCTCTGTTCCGCTTTTCATCGCATCTTCGTTAGAACCTCGCTGTAATTAACGCTTTATGGTGACCTTTAGACTGTCCGATATCAATCTATTTGTAAATAATATAGTACAGTAAAATAAGCCGTGTGAATATGTGAAAATATATTGGTTACTACTTTCCCTTGCTGGTGGTGATAGAGCTATTAGAAGAACGACTAAATCCACTTCTTCCCCGACAACAGCATCTTACACAACTTAACTCTCTGTTAACACTTACTTTCACAGCCTGTAGCTCCTAAAGTATTAATCGTAGTGGTAGAGTAAACATTTATATAGCCAAATTTGTAGAAAATTTTATGTAGAAACTTTTGTGAGAAGTAGTCATAATGCTATTAGTACCTAGAGTTATCAGCGATATGACCAAAAACCTGAAAAAAGGTACCAACTCAGACTTAGAAAAATTAGTAATTTATTTGAGCAAGAATTTTATCAATTTTCGCATTTTTTTCACGTTTCTGTATTTACCAATTACTTGTCATTGCATTTTTTTGTCTGACTTCATATTCCCCTGGTATAATATATATTTTACATCAGCACAGAAGTCGTACCGTACAGTATAAAAAGCGATCTGCGGCATTCTCGTCGGTTGAAACTTTATAAAAACGTTATCATGTTTTATTTCCACGCTCGCAATTTGCATGTCCCGTTTTAGAGATGATGTACTCTGGAATTATGCCCTAAAACTTATTTATGCAGTCTGCGTTTAACTTCATTATGATAATTATGTATATTTTTAATTACGGCACTCGTTAATTTTTTAACTATTAATCTATTGAATTATAAAGAAAAAAGGCACAACCTATTAAAAATAATAAGTATACTTTATTATAATCACATAATTTTTATGCCTCTAATATAAGTGGATGAAAAAATAATTGATATTAATAGCTTTTATATTGATGATTATATCATCTACCATTTTATCTATAATATAAAAATGAATCCCTAAATGTGTTGCTAAGCGCAAAACTCGAGAACGGCTAGACCGATTTTAATTCTGTCTTCACTCATGGACAGAGGGATAATCAGGGAAGGTTTTTACGTAAAAAAATTCACCTCGGGCGAAGCCGGGAGCGGCCCGCTAGTATTCAAATAAAAGTATAAGTAGCGTTCGGGGCTTGTGAGCGCTCGCGTTACTGACCACGGCTTGGGCTTGAACGTAATTTTTAAAAATAATTTTTAATTTTTTCCTTCTGTTATAGGCTAAACGCTAACTAAAATTCAAATTTTAAAGTTTGTGAGACTTCTAGTATTTTAGAATTTTGATGATCGGTGAATGTGACAAAATTAAAGAACTTTGACTAGCGATGATTTGTAAACATAAGTTACCATTATTAGATAAATTGGCAATAAAGCCAGTTTGTAGTCCTCTGTTACTAAAAATTCGATTAAACTTCTTAGTTTATCCACAACGACGTTACAGGCCTTATTTGAATCACACGCACAAACGCTATCAAGTAATTTGTCTAATGACTATTTTGCTATCATTGTAATACTTTTATTTATTAAATTCTTCATATCTTTTTAAATTAAAGTAATGAACAGTGCTTATACAATTGCAATAATAGTATAACTTTTTTTAACTTTTGAATAAATTGCCAGTTAAGTCTACCATTACAAATGCAGAAGACCTCGCAACAAAGATTTTGGTGCAACTAAATTTTTAATTAATCAGATCACGTTTTTCATCTATTTTTAACAGCGACCCCAAACTAGAGAAGTTCGAAACTTTCAAACGCACTTAACATTCTGCGTTTACTTGGCGACGAGACCAAGCTGACATGAAAACTTATTGTATGGGCAAGTACGTATAAGTGACTCAAATCTAGGACAAATTATCTGTACTCCCACAATTTAATCTGAGTCGAGCTGGCCCGGACCTTGTGCACCATAAATTATTATGTGCAAAGAATCTTAATAAAGGCGGTCCGCTGGCTATTTATAATAAATGACGAAACAAAAATAAGGACTGAATACTTAATGGTCGTTAAAAGGCTGCGTATTACGTGTAACACATGTTGCCGTTGTCAGTTTGATGCGAATTTGAATTATATTACTTTTATTTACTCTTGTTTTGTTTTAAAGGTTTCACGTAGCACACGGGCCGAAGTAAATAGGGTATGAAAGTACGGAATGGTTCATGTGAAAATAGCATCAGGTTCTTGCTATTAGTTTCTAATGTATTTTTTTCATATTTATTATTTTTTTATGTTAAGGTTAACAGGTTTTCGGTCCATTTGATGGTAGTTTAGTACAAGCAACGCCACAGATGCTGCAAGTGCTGGCCGACCATAGCACCACCAAGGATAAGGGATTAGGGCGGGATGGGGAACCCCTCCCCCCCTTACTCACTCACCGAATGAAACAGCACACATGCTGTTATTTCATTGTGACTTTCGAAGATATAGATCAAAAGTATTTAATCTCTCCTTCGAGATATTAACTTCAGGATTGAAATCGTCAATATGTAGCCAAATTGTTTGTTGCTAAACGTTGACTCAGCGATAACCTTCTAGAAACTTCAAAAGGATAAGTCATTAAGGGCAACAACACTTTATTGAACTACATTTAGTTCTTTAAGTTCCATTAATGTGTCGTAAAGTTACCACAACCGCAAAGCCGACAATCGCTTAGCTAAATATCTAACTTATTTGTTTAGTTACTACTTACTTGCAAACTAGGTGCAAGAGTACCGCGTGGGGTACTTTATAATTTCGTTGCGGTCTTCTTAACTGAAGACGTCGATCCATGCCAATATTAAAAAACAATCAATTTATTTTTGATTGTTTTCATATTATTATTTCAATTTTACGGTTTGTATTAAAATATATTAAAATCATTAGTGGAATTGACTTACAATTTGTATTACTTGTATGAAAATTAGTTTCATAATGCCTTCTAGATACATAAATTATGTTTTAAATCACCATCATTATCATAATTATTGGCCTGTGTCTCTCCACTTTTGGATTAGACCTCTGACAAGGCTCGTCACCACGCACGGTCCTCTGCGCTTATAAATGTTAAATAATCATTTGTATTCATTATTTTTATCTGTGTTTTTAAACATTATATAGAATTCTCATAGAATCTATAAAGATTGAAATTATGGAAATTTTAACGATAACATTATTTCAAGTATAATCCCGGTTTAAATTGCCATAAAAATGCGACTACGTAGCGACCGAATGAATACACTACACACATTTTAGTGAGCTCATGAAAGAAGCGACTAAAAACGAATATGTTTGAAAGAGAAACGACTGAAATACATCGCAAAGTTACTGTTGGTATACTAAAAATCTGGAAGCGACATGTGTTGAGATAGCTTCAGGTATTGCTTTATATCATCACTCTCGGTAACTAATGACTAAGTGTTTATTACTGTTTTTCTTATTTATGTTATTTATTTACTTAAAACTACTGTGCTAGTCGTTTGAAAATAAATTTCAGAATAATCATATGAAGACAATAGTAAGTCACTGAAGACAGCCAAAAAACATTCTTTTTAAAAACACATTTTTTGTACCTATCTTATTTTAATGCTACATACCTAAATCTGTTATAACTCTATATTGTTGATCTAATGTTATATTTGGCAAATGATATCCCTAATATATGTGATGTTCCTTTTTGATAAATTTTATTTAACACTACAGTTATGGTAGACTTATGGTGCTGAAACGAGGCCTCTTACGGCAAGAATTGTCCACAAGTTCAAAGTCGCTCAACAGCTATGGAGCGGGTTATGCTCTGAGTTTCTATAGTGGATTGGATCAGAAATTCTGAAATTCGCCGAAGAACCAAGGTTGTCGACATAGCCAAGAGATATAGCAAGTTGAAGTGGCAATGTTGTCCGCTCTGTGACGGTCACATCCGTCACAGAGCGGACAACTGAAGGGGTAGACGAGTTCTTGAATGGAGGCCACAAATTACATTTCGCAGCGTGTCTGCGAAGCTAATAGGCTATTAGGCCTATTAGCTATTAAGCCAGGTGACCTAATAGGCATTGCAAGAAGCTGCTGAATGGGAAGGGTAGAGGAAAGTGCAAGTGCATGGTGGCGAGCCTTGGGAAAGCTCTATATCCAATAGTGGATAGACACAGTCTGATGATAATCATGATGAACACTAAAAGACAAAATGCCTTGAAAAACTTATAAGCTTACATTTATCTCAGTTTAGGTATTTTATTTCCTTGTCAACTAAAGCTGGCATTGGATAATACCTTTGCGGTAGGAATATAAATAGGAGCTACCTATGTATATTTATACGTGTATATGTACGAGTCTGAATGCATGTATAACATAAACCTGTTTACTGATAAAAAAATGGAAAACAAACAATTTTATTTACTTTATTATTCTTTTACCATAAGACACGAGGGAGACATACATAACAACATGTTATTATAAGCAACGTGTAGGTAGATACTTATTAAATATGAAATCATATAATGTAATTATGTACCTATATTAAAGAAAATTGTTTTTAAATATAATAAACATGCAAATTGGGGACACTGTGTGTTTTTAAATCCCTTTTTTTAATTAAAAGTCGGTTTCGTTCATTTTTATAATCGCCGATTACGTAGATCGGACACTTTATAAGGTTATTTGTTGATTTTATTTTGAATCAGTTTTTTTTTCATGCTGATAAGAATTACAGAGATTGTTTTCAGAGTTTTCAGGGTTTTCAGAGCATTAAATTTTTCACAAGTCTTAGTTTCTTTGAAGTAGAAGTAGACTGTCTTCACGACTAATTGGTCTTAGTCCAAATAGATTTTCATGAGCTTATGTTATAACATTAAATCAATATCAAACATCGGTAGGTACAATCTCGAGAAGGTCACGGTGGCGCCCTTGACAATACAAAAAGGGGTAGGGAGAATAATAATTAGGATAAAGACTGAGAGATGAAATGAGCAAATGACTTGCTAATATTTCTTCACAATGTCTTCTGCAAGGGGTGGTTCTGTAAAGGAACTTCATAGAGTTTGCCATCGCTAAACGCATTGTAACATACCATTCTAAAATAGCATTCATATTTAAAGAAGCTTCAGCATTCAGAAAGCTTGTTTCTGTTAGTAAATGTATATACAAAATACAAATATTTATGTATAAACAATATAAAATTTATACTTTAAAGGAGTATATATTTCATAAACATAACACAAGAAATGTGATATTGAATATGGTTGAAGCACTTAAAATGACAAATAGTAAGAATGCAATTGACATTGCATTGAACAGAACCCATTGCCAAAGAGCACTTCTGTGAATATACTATTAAATTTCACTCGGTTTTTAACACAGAATACTGTAATATCTACTATATCAAACCGACGAAGAAATAATAATAAAAAAAACTAGTAACATCATTAAAAAGTTAACAAATGCGAGTAGGACTCACTTCTAAATGATTCACGGTTTCAACTCGCCAAATTTCTGAAGAAAAAAACTACTTATACATGCGAACAGACGTATGAAACTATGAAACTATGAACCGACAGAACCCTAAAAAAGAATATAAATGATTTAGGTAAATGACAATATATTTATTGGTAAACAAACGAAGTTGAATCTATGATTGAAGCATTAACAAGCACAAATAATGCGACAGGTCATGAACAGAGCTTCAAGCGAAGGTTGTCTCAATTGGAAGAAGGTTGCCAGCTCGCAACTTTTCTTTGATAGAGTTGAAATAAATCCGCGCCAAGACCGCCCCGCGCCGCCGGTGCAGGCGCCAGAAGACGTGACTAGAGATTGTATTCCAACTTACATTGTTAAAGAAAAGCGAGGAAAATGTTAACTTTGTTATTTATTTGTTTTCCTTGTACCACCTAGTGCAACAAATATTGTTCTATAACTGACTATATTATTGAAATAACATTTATTTGAAAAAAAGACAGCTGAGCAATCACAGATTGGGGCCTGAGTCACCTGTGATTAGTCATTTCGATTTGAACAAAATAAATAAATAGAAATGGCAATAAATCTGTATTTATTATGTTAAGGTCGACAGACAGGCTGACGATCACCTTGATCATAGGTGGCTACCGTCGCCTATAACACAAGCAATGCCAAAAGTGCTGCAAGTGCGCTGCCGACCATAGGATCGGCATAGGATCGGCGAATGAGGATAAGGAATGAGGAAGGGATGGGGTAGTGCCTTCTAAGTATCCCTTACTCACTCATCGAATTACAACAGCACACGCCTTATAAGCACAGTACTTATATTTCACGGTGGTCAGGGGTGGTTACTGCAGCCAGACGGGGTGGTTATGGAACGTGTTTTATTTAAGGCGGTACGAAGTTAGCCAAGCCAGCTAAGCATATTAATTAAATGATGTATCAATTAATTAATACACTTACCTAATCTCTAATTAAAATACGATACGATAATTAAATAACGATACTTTGGATCGAACATTGGAGAGAGAATATATAGGTAAAAGCACACACTTAGATACACAATACTTGACCTATCACATAAATCAAATCCATGGCTCGCATCTAATATGAGTTCCCTAAATACAATATTTATGTATTTTCAGACAGTTTCATACTTTGCTCGCGATGTCCGCTACAGTTGCTTCGATACGACCAGTTTATTCGGATCTCTCACTATCTATTTAACTGTCCCTTTTTATCTATTTTGTTTTGATGTAGGAGGGTATAGAAGGTCATTTTATGGTGGTAAGTGTAAAGGCGAGTGGCAAGTATGAATAATACATTATTGTTTTGGATTTTTATGAGCAAAGTTTTGATTATTTTCAGTTCGCTGCCGAATGTATCTACGGGAGACTTTTCCGATACCCAACAAGAATAATTGCATAACTACGTAAAGGTAACGATTGCCTTGTAGGTATAATTATATTTGAAAGTCGTTTGCGGTTTTCAAAAGAGGAATAAATTAATGAACAAACACAGATCTGTTATAAACTTGATTTAAATATATCTGATTTAAAATTATGGTTATATAAAAGTGCGTTCGTATTACGTTTTGAAACATTAAACATTTTGATATGGATTTTTTTGTATTGATTAATTTAATAAAATTAAGAAAATAAATCTAAATTATTTCGGTATCAAGCTTTATAATTCTTATATAAACAACTGTTATAATAGTTTTAAGTATCTACAATACTTAGTGGCAGGGCACATTGCGTTTCGCAGTCATTTGGGCAGCCCGTCTGGCGGCAGTAACCACCCCCGTACAGACAGATCACCGTGAAATAACAGTAAAGTATGTGTACTGTTGTATTTCGGTGAGAGCCCATTTCCCTATCCTCTATACCACTAAATGTTCGGCATCGCAATTGCAACACCTTGTTTTATAGGCGACAGTAGCCATCTACCATCAAGTGGATAAACGACAGCTACCATCAAGTGGATCGTCAGCCTGTCTGTCAACATTAACATAAAAAAATACATAGGCCTATATAGGTATAAATAATTCTACCAACAAATGTTTGCGACTACGTCTGACACGGGTTACTCTAATGAGTAAAAAGCTTAATATAAGAAAAGCGTTTATGCCCTGATATATTTCTCTTTTTGTATAAAAATATCTTTTATTGTAATTGTTTTTGTCATAACACTTGACTAAATCACTCGTCATAATGTACATCCGACATCATAAAAACTATGGAAGTAGGTAATAAATCCAATGCGCTACATTTATCATGTTCGCGTTTATTGTTTATACTGAATCTATTGTCACATATCGAAACAATTTTGATACATTTTTGTAAAAGGTCCTTAATATAAAAATACCACTTGTTTTGTCGGTAGTATGTATCATTCATGGTTCTGTCTAAATAAAAATTAACTTAATGTTAACTTTTACACTTTATTCTTCGGCAGACAATATAACGTGTAGGTAATAGAATCTGTGACCACATAAGAAATTTTATTAACCCTACTTATTTTATGGATGTTACCTGTCCACAGTTCAAAGAACTGTTTCAACAGAAGTTAAACTTCCATAATAAATAAACTATAAAGGTGTTCATAAACTTGGTATAGATTTTCCCTCAAAAAGTACAAGCAATAAATCAAATAATGTCTGTGTTTGCGTTTTGAACTATAAATCTGTTTATTTGTTCACGTATGGCTGGTAGCCTTGTTACATGTACGAACAAAATATCTGATAAACGTTAACTGAACGCACTCTCACGCGATATTCCAAGCTTTTCAATGTTAAAAACATTGGTAAAAGGGGAAATGTAAGTATGTTGGCTTATACTGATGTTATCATTTTAGGACAAGACTATTTTTGAAGCAGACTTGTGCGAAGTTACATACTGTATACTTATTAGCAGGTTATTTTTACGTTATATACATGTAATTTTAGTATAAACTATGTAGATCTTCCTTAAGGCAAGCATAAACTGATTTAAAACATTTCAACTCAATTTAGAAGTAAGTTTTTAAATTTAGAATAGATATATTTTTTTAATGCTTCCGAGATCCAAGAAATTACGTCATTTGGGTATTGTTATCAAATTACAAGACTAGTTATAGACAAATTATAAGTCACATAAAATTGCGCGGTCGCGTTAGTGTTTTGTTTGAGGCGAAAATATTTTATTTGTCTAATATGTAAACCAATGTAATTTTAGAGTGATTGAAAATTTTCTATGTTAACAAGTTATCCATAGAATTTCTAAGATATAACACAAATTATCCAAATTAAAATTATAGGGATTTTTTGTACTAAATTGTTATATATTAATCAGTTTAAATTACAATTTAGAGATATGCATATGAACAATTTTGTTCCCGTAAAATAAAACTTACCCAAAGAAATAAAACTTTTAAACCTGCAATAAATAATCTCAACTTTGGCACTATTTATTTTCAAACTTTCACCTTATATCCGAAATCAGTATACCTTATGCTTTAACCTTATACCTTATCTATTCAAGGGGATATACCGGGACATTAAGTGACTGTCAGCCGACGTAATAAAAAAGTGAGAACTCTCTATTAAAAAGTCAGCTTATCAAAAGAGAACCTTCTATACTCGAGCTGTCATTACCAAATTTATGTAATTTGGAAGAAAGTTATTTTATTATTTTTATTAATAAAAATGTAAATGTTCACAACGAAAGTATATGTAGATAAAATACCGGATGTAAAGAAGCCGGCTAGCCGACCACCACCCGAATCACGCAACCGTTTCTCGACACCGGACGAATTTCACGAGGCAGCCTACACCCACCTTAATTCACCGAGATTGAACGATTAAACAAGTAATTAAGTATCGACGCTCATTCTGTCGTGGCAACTCTCAAATTTGCATGTTAAACGAAGTTTAATTTTGGTTTTTGTTTTGTACCCCTTATTGAGATGCTGCGTCGTTCGCGTGCGTAGCCTCGGTGACACTTGAAGCTGAAAGGGGTTTTCTTACGCATAACTCTTATGCAACAAGCATAAGGTTCAAAATTGAACAACTATCCAGCTTTAGAAATAAGCATTGATAGACTTTTTAATTGTGTTGTTAATGTCAGTGTTAAGGCGTAGAGATCGCTTGCTCCGATTGTTTGCGTGTCGATTATTCCAATTTGATAGCTTTTATGTGTAGGCCTTGAGTAAATTTTGTTTGAAATATAGTTTTTATATGGATTAAAAATCAGGATATATAGATTAATCCTTTGCTTAATCTTGTGAAGTTATATTTTTATACTGTAGTATCATTGTCTAGCTATTCGTATACTATTCGATTATATTTGTATGACCATTTTGGACAAGAGATAAATGGAGGCAGTTGGAGGAGGCCTATGCCAAAAGGGCTGAATTGAGGGACGTTTTGTGAAGTATTTGTAAAAAGTTGTAACATTTCGGAAATAAATGGCTATTTTTATATCATTGTCTAGCAGCTTCAGCCTAGCATAACTAAAGAAAAATAAAATAAATTGCATGGAGTTAGATACTTATATCGGTCCGCCATTATAAGTAACCCCAATTAGTCGACTTGACTTATATGGATTTATTTCGTTTCGGGGGGACGAGAATATCGATCGTACGTTAGCGGGCAGTGGTCAAGCATTAAAATATTAAGGGGCCTCTAATCTACCATGATTGAATTTGCGTTTCCGCTACTCCCAGATGTGCGTACCCAACCCTTTGAGTTATTATGTACCTCTGACCCCTACTTAAGGTTTTCTTCTCACTATTTTAACCTGTTTAATTTTCAAATATTAGCTTGTCTTAAGCAACAAGCAATATTGAAACAATTATTGGTTTAGTCAATTATATAAATTAAACTCAGTATTAAGGATATGTAGCTAAAATATAGTTTATTTGTCTAAGGGCCTCTTTCACCAACTACAAGTAAAGTGTTTACTAGTTACTTTTCAAGTAACGCTAATTGGCGAGTAAATGTTACGAATATCTTGTTTCAATTTCATTTAAATTATCCTTGAGTAATGCTACTCGAAGATGGTGAAACTCGTACGCTTTCTTACCGGTGACTAAATGGCGGTTAGCCTACTTGACACTTTACTCAGAGATGGTGAAAGGGTGTTTATTAAGACTTAATTTAGTGTCGCATGTTAATAAGAATCACGTGATCATGAAATGATTTGTAATTAGGTGTCCGTGAAATTTCATTTTAAAAGTGTCACTGTCAAAAATATGCCACTCAAATCTGCATGTCAGTATATGAAATTTAAAAAAATCTATACCTAGGTGTACGAGTAACTACAAAAGTATTCCAAACAAGAAAGTTGGCGAGTACGTCCACGCTCGTTTCAAATAATTACAAGCTTCTTCTGATTAACATTGAGAAAATTGCAATTTTTACTTCTAAACCTATTGATATAGATAGACACCAATAGACACTATATGTAAAATTACGAAAGGATTGGTTGTCATCAATTTTAAGATAAAATACCATATTAGATAAAAACTACTCCATAAAATAGTTATTATAGTTCCTAAAAATCTAAAAAAATATTAACCCGAATTTTAAAACAAAATAGGTATCTAATTTAGTAGAACTCGAATTGCAGCCTTAATTAATGAAAAATGCCTGTAATTTTATGAAAACCTACTGTCAAAAAATTTTGTAAGCTTTAAATTTTTTTAAATAAATAAATACCCACATAAATGCAGAGCTTGATTAAAATCTCGATCAATAAAATATTAAAGTAATTTATATACATAACACTAATGCACTAAAAAGCGGTGGTTTCGTCAAAAGTGTCATGGTGGTTAAATATGACGAAAACGTTGAAAATCATAAACTTAACATTTAAAATGTTCCTTAATAATTGTCTTTTAAGTTAGTGATAAATTATCGAGAACCGTTAGTATATCCTCAACGTATGGTATAAATCTACAGGCTGTATACAAAGCGTGCGGGACTCCGATAGCGGAGTATCTAAAGCCGCTGCGGAGGAGAGGAAAATTAGCATTTTAATAAATACACACCCTTTGCACCGCGCCGCATATAAATTCGCCGGATCTTTATAATCAAATTCAAACACATTATTCTTATTTTAAACGTTGGATGCTGAAACAACGCAAATTCTAAATAAACCGCATCTGAATGAAAATGGAAATGGGGAAGTTCCTTTTATTTTAAAGCTTAGGCTTCATAAAATCAGTTACTTCATAATATCATATTGACTAAGTGTATAATGATTATATTTAGTCATAAGGTGTGTTTGAAAAACTTTTTTATCTCGAAAACTTATATTCTCTCTATAAAAGGTAAATGATGTTGCAGGTCCATGCCATATTGTTATGTTACCAATTCAGAAAATAAAAGCCTTTACAAGTAGGTACGTAATATAATATCAATGTCACAATCTCATATAGGTTCCTATACATCCCTAACATAGTAGGTACAAAAGTTTTTATTCTTCTGAACATTTGCTAGATTATGAAAATACAATACAGAAATACCTTTTAGTGCATTATACCAGTTGTCCAGTCAATTGCTAGTACAAATCCAACTCGAAGGACCAAGTACATAGTGATTGTCCGTAATATATTTAATTAGTATTATTATTATTTGCCAGCACAATTAATAAAGGTCTGCGTGTATAAGCAACTATTAAACTAAGCAAGTGGATCGCGGTCATCGTAATCTTGGATAAGGGCTGGTGCATAAATCAGGACGGGTGACGCGGCGCCCCGGGCCTTTATCTTCAGTGCGGGTGACTCCAACCTAGAACAAAATTAATATACTAGACTAGATGTGATTACTTCTTAATTCTATACAAATCTATAATTACATTTAGGACTATTAATTAATATTTTTTCGTAATTATATACTTATTTCTCTAATTTACATGATTACAAATTAATTATAATTTTGTTTTAATAAAAAAATCATTGTAACAATACAATTAATAAGATACAATGATTTGGCATTGTTTGATTTGATTTGAAAAATTGTTGGTTACGCCACTTCGTTTAGGACAGAGTTCAAAATCACTACATACGGTTCTGATAAAAGGTGTATATATAAGTCCAATAACAAGCGCCTTATTCATGTGAGTATTAGTGGAATAACTTAGTTTATCCATGTATCTATTTATGTCTGTGTGTCCGATAATTGCTGCCCGCCCCGCACTCCCACCCCTGGACACCTCTGACCCGTCCTGAAACTTGCACCCGATCGTAATTTATTAATGTTTGCCAACTATGTACCACTCGTAAACATTTAACAAAAATTATATTGTATAACCTTGGAACTATAAATTACTAGCACGAATTAAAATTGCAATTCGTGTGATACTCTGGTCTAAATTATTTGATACACATTACATAATGCTACGAATATTTTATTAAATACTTATATCACGTGTCTACTTTGCACAAATGCTTAGAAAAATCCAAAGTATACCTCGGGCTTAAGTTGAAAATGATGACTTAATGACAATCTTATATAAAATTATTAAAGATTTAAATTATATTATATAAGATCAATATAAAAATCTGTAAAACGTGTGCAGTTTAATATAGGTAAATCGTAAAAGAATAGAAAACTGCTTGGAACCTCTTTGAAAACCTCTTAATTATAAAATAACTCTCTTATTTTTTTATGAATTTTTAGAATAGAAAACCAACTATCTATATGAAATATACCCAAAATATAGATTTTTCTATAAAATAAAAAAGAGATATTATTTTTAATATTCATACTTAGAAAAAAGACTATATTTTTGCTTTTATACCGAACTTTTTGTTCATAATAACTATATTTATTATTTTTAAAGTAGCTGTAAGCTTCACGCTTGCGTCGCAGTAGTAACCTGATTTGCACACAAAACACTGCCCCGATCTTATCCTAAAGGACAGGGCGGTCGCATAAATAAATTAGTTAATCCTGAAACTAAGACTACATTAAACATTTACTTACCTGAAATAGAATGTAAGTATGTAATATGTAGGTAATTCTAAGTAAGCAAAAATCTACAAACTTACTAGGTATTTAATTACCTACTTAGTTATTACTAGTAAGTAACTTAGGTTAAAAATATTGTACTTTAAGCTGTTTATATTAGCCATAAAAGCCATGACCAAATATGACACCAGTTCTAGTATCACTAAAATGTGCCTGCATATAGGTGCTAATGACTAAATAATTAAGTTTCTTAAAAATAGGAATAAGAAGGCTTTGTCCGAAAAAGAGTTCGCATTTTTTTGTCCTTTTAAAAATAATTGTCTTGTTTTACTCACTATGAATGACAAATAGGTACAAACAATAATTGGGATGCGATAAGTATTCATTTACATTTTATGTTATTACTCTAGCCTTAATAGATAATATAGGATGAAGTATAGGATATAGGATTCTTATATCTTATATAAGATTTCCTTTAGTCCTGATGTTGATAAAGTACTTTCAGTCACTTGAGCACGTGACTACTACTCCGCCTTATACTTATTTTTATTTTTCAATATAGTTACTTCATAAACTTTCGATGTTACGTACCTAAGTAAATAATTTTCCCATTTATATGTCTTCATACTACTAGTGTAGACTAGGTAAAGGCCGAAAATTAAATATTATACCAATAAAAGGGATAATAATGGCTTCCCCCACATCCGACCGCCGATAATTCCACCGCTGGAAAGCCTATAAATATACCTTCGACGTTTTCAAGTTAAACAGAGCTGGTATATTTCATAATAACTGAAGGCCAGACAGGTCCCAGGCATCCGCCCTTTAGTTGGACGGAGCAATAAAGGGAATCCCTTTAAACGTGCTATCCTTGTCCCCACGACTTATAAATATCAATTTATCCGCGATGTCAAATACGGCCAAAGCCTGGCCGTTTTCACATTACGAATCGTCGACTATCCGTCTTGCGGGTGCACACTTTATCTCAATTTTTCTTGAATTTTTTATATAAAACAGACCGCTCCATTCTTTCTTTGAATTTAAGCGGAGGTAATTACAGGACACCCAAAGCTTTGTAGTAATATACTGTTAGTGTTTTACTTCTGTTTTGTTTTTCGCGAATCTTAATGAATATAAATTAGCTCACTCTTTTCTATTTTACTTAAAGTTCAAAATTATAAAACGGAAACGCTAAATTGTAATCATCATCATCAAGAGCTCGTAAAGCACAATATGTTGTCACTGTGTTGTTGAATGGGAAACAATGAGTTTCTATATGATTTAAGGATTTGTTCATATATTGTGTGAACAATAAATCCGTCTCGCTTATTCAGTACAATGCGTAGCAACATTCCGCGCGACATTACACCAATTGTGAGCCGCGAATGCAAGCAAACATTAACATTCATTAAATACTTACGTCCTCGCCTTAAATTTACAATCTACCAACAAAAATAGAGCGATATATTATAAGGATTTACGGTACAAATATATGTAAAGTTTACTAGATATATTATTTGGGGTCGGTCCCGAGATGAAGGGAGGGGTATACGTGAAAACATTCGGCTACGTGCTTTAGCATAATGCCTTCCTTAGGGCGCTGAGGATGCTAAGCTTTCGTAATTCGTCTTTCAGGAATCCCTAATTTGAAATGTGAATTTATTTCTAAATATTCCTAGCAATATTTCATACTTATCTCATTTTCATTATAGTTTCCATTACAATATCAGTTTATATTTATTTTATAACCTAAAAATTTTATGAACCTAAAAAGTAATTAGACAAATTTCAAACAAAAATTACATTGAAAATGTTTAATATAAAAATTTATTTCACCTATCACCATCTGTGGATTTAAAATTTCCCTCCAAAAGTTGTTTGGGGATTAGCGACAAAGCGGCTGCGATATCTTAAATGTGTATCTGGTGTAAACAAATTCGCGGACTCGCTCCCGAATTTATGACCATATTTATCATTAGCAAATTATTAAAAGCGCACGAGGAAAGCTTTTTTGTATTCCAGAGAACTGTTTAATGCTAATTCGACGCTTATCTATATTGTCTGATGGGCATTGGTGATTGTTTTTAAAAAGTAATTAAACAAATAAGTTTTTTTTTTAAATTTGAACCGCGTTTGTATTTTCCAAAATTTATGTTTCTAGTTGGAAACAGCTAGAATTAACCTTGGTGATTGACATGAAGATTTTACAATTGCATTTTATTGGTTTTCTGTTTGGGAAGAGCCTTTAGGTATAGATCAAGAAATAATTTAAAATATAAGAAAACTAGTGACCCGCTCCCGGCTTCGCCCGGGGTGAATTTTTTATATATAATAATATTTCCCGTATACCCCTCTTTCCATACCTGAAAACTAATTTAAAATCAGTCTATCCATTCTCGAGTTTTTTGTATACAAACTTAACATTTTTGTATATAAAAAAAGATAAATACCTTCATGAGTTATCTGCTACTTTCTTTATTGTTTTAACAGTAAATAATAAAATTTACTAAAAGCAAAGAATGCTCTATAAATGAAAATTAAAACTTAAGGCGATTTGCAATTAGCCTGCTGCTGCGCCTTTCTACTTTAATTTTAACAAAATAAAACACTAAACATTCAATAGGTAAGACTAATTGAGTGTAGAAAGTCATTGTTAAATTTGACTTCATTACAAACAAAGCGTATAACACAAAATATTGTTACACTTTTGCGCATAGAATATACCGTTAAGGTTTTTTTTTTTAAAAACGTTAAAAAAGACAAAGGCCTCAAGGGTATACAGGGCGAATATTTTGGTGGCGAGGCAATAGAAAGAGGAACCGTTAAGGGCGTACAATACGCCGTCCCATCTGCTCCCACTTCCGAGATTCAATTAAATTTTTACTGAAGATTATCACGCAGACATAAAGCAAGAGAAGTGGCCTACGCCAATTACGTGTTTTGACCTAAATACAGAGCAGAATTATTTACTTGTTTACTGTGTTCTATTATTTGCCTGTGGGTGGCAATTATTTATTTAAGAAACGTATATTAATATATCTCATTTTATATAAATAAATGTCATTTTTTATTTTCCGTATTTGTATACACAAGGTTAATCAAAATAGCCAATTGGGTATTTTGTACTGAAAATACGATTCTTGTTTTTTGTGAAAAAATATTAATAATAGTAAATATATTAGTAAAATATACTATACATACATGCATAATATAGATAGACTAGATAATACACTTAGCGTTACAGGAGACCACAATGAAATAACATCACATGTGCTGTTGTGTATCGGTGACAGAGTTAAAGATGCCAGAGCCCATTTCCTTAGGTATACTTGCCTAATCACTTACCCCTAATGCCACTATGGTCGACAGCGCACTTGCAGCATCCGTGGTGTTGGTTAAAGTAGCCACCTACCAGCTAGTTGATCTTCAACCTAAAGAGAAATATTTGAATTTTAACAAGAACAAGTCATGGACATTCCTCGTCTATGTTGACACGTAATAGCGACCTGCTGTTTACCCATAGAGCTCCTCGTAAATGAAAAATAAACATGGTCCGTTAACAAATCTTCAGTGGCGCTGTTTATGCGACTTGCGATGTTACACGTATTAACGTTGTATGTGAATGTGCTGAGCTGTTTGTTATGCTTAATGTTAAACTACTTTATACACTTGACTTTATAATTCACGACACTAGATTTTAGTTTTGTTATTATATTTTTAAAAGATTTGCGTAAAAAGAAAAGGTTCATCTCATTTCTTTATTATTAATCATAATAATTATAATTTCCGTATCAACTGTTACTTTGTCTACACATTTTTTTTAATGTAAAGGTCTCCCACTAGGTTGACTGTCCACCTGACCGTAGAAACTACCATCTCTTATAAACCCGAGCAAGACCATGAGGAGATCTTGTTCACTGAGACCTTGACGGATAAAGGATAAGAAGAATAAGAAAGATAGATAAATGGACCCTGCACACAACAGCGCATACGCTGTTATTTCCTGGTTTTTTTTCTATAAGATAGAGTGGTCACTTTCGTCAGATATAAATTAAGAACGGCATACCTGATACCACTGCTAAAGTGGATGGAAGTTTGTTATAATTTTACGCAAAAACTAAAAAACTTATTATAATAAAACTTTACCCTAATATATTTAATATATCAAAATTATGTATAGGCAGGTTATAATTTATAAAGATACGTGGACATAGTCGCGGAAAAAAAGGAGACTGACTTGCTATGTAATGAATGGATCTTCAGTGAAACTGGGCACATGACTCCAGTGTCCTGGATTACAATAAGTATAGAAATTCCTAAAACGGTTATTGTGGTGTAGTGGTTCCAAATTGGTTCTGTAATTCTTCAGTAGGTAGATGGCGCAAGTGGAGATGAGGGATAAGCACTTCGGTTCCCTTACAAAACCCATTTTAATGTGTATATTTTTACTAAGCGGTATTGGTTTGAATCCATAATCATAAATTCATAGTGTGCTAGTGAAGTCATCTTCCAATTCCTCTAACTAATTATCTATGTAGTGGGTAACGTAAAACGAGATATATGGACGAGTATAACAAACCACTAATATCTTTATAAGTGAACCGACGAAACCCAAAACAAATTACCATAGAAAAGAGATTCAAAACTTTCCTACACTCATACCCATTATAAGTTTTCCAAGAAAAACACTTTTCGTGCACACGTCGCTCGCAGTTTTTTCGCGGCGCACTTTTCTAAGTGCTATAAATCTTTCACGTAAATAATTGAAACGATATTTTATGCCAAAACATTCCGCGGGAAGGGAGATGTCGCTGGAGCGCCACCTGCCGCCCTTCCCACCAACTTGTACCACTTTCCACTTTAATTTGGTTGCGTAATGTATTTTCAATTACTTCAGGAGCCCCGTGATTTGTGGTCGGGACTTAAAGAGATTGGAGCATAATTCTTCTACTTAATTTAAAGTTTATTCGATTGCAATTCATCCGTACTTTGGCGACCGAAACCTATAAATTTTGTTATTTGTCTCACAGTGTAGTATAATTTTATACCTTATCTGGAGTAAAAGGGAATGGCTGCTGGAGACAATGCGTTCCTAGGGAGAGACTTAAACTGGGCAACTCGCGTGCTATCAAAACCAGGCTATTACATAGGACCACCGTAAAAGTGCTTGACTAAGAAATTTAATAGCCCGTTTCCCTTTTTTCATCTTGTCCTTTAACCTTTTCCTATTCTATTTCCTTTCTGCGCCTCTATTAAGTAACTGAAGGCGTTTTGTTAGCTTGACGTCTCATAAGCGGACCTCATAAACGACTCAATTGGTGGGTTGTTATCTATATAAAATAATACACATACGAGTACTATGTAATATTTATGGCAATGTGTAAGTGGAATCCACGGCCATATGTCATTTAGTTCCATATAACGCGTAGGTATTATATGTTGGTGTGGGTATTTGTATTTTACATGGCTGTAATGTTCGCGTCAAATCACTAAATGCACATTATAAATGTAAAAACCGAACAAGATCTGATAAACAGTTCCTCTTTTGCCACAATACACTGTAGTGTCATAAATAAAGCCTTACTTTTTCACATCGAGTTGGAAATTTATCATTTCGTTCCATTTTTTCTCCCTCTTTTTTTATACATCTTGAATCACACTTTTAAACGCCATTTATTTCTTGGTTCGACGTTACATAGCGCTTTTTGGGTTGATAAAGGTATCCCTGTATGATATCAGATAATAAAATGCTTGAGTGGTCTTATGTTTTTCATTTCGCGTATTATTATTTTTTTGTGTTGATTTGTTGATTCATTTCGACTTTTTACAAGAGAATATCGCTCAATAGTTAACATTATTATAAGAAATTCTTACAAAACTTACAACATATTTTTGTATATGAATATGAATAGCTAATATTCGCAACTTACCTGCGTGAATATATCAGATTTTAAAAACACGTTTTTCGTATACAACTTTCATGAAAATCGTTTCAAAAGATTAGCAGTGTATCACTGCAGTCAGTTAATAAATGTTAGTTTAAATAAAGATTTTTTTTGAATAGATGTACATATCGCTCCACTATTTTACACCATCAACACATAAAAATAACTGTCTAATTTATAGGTTGGCAACTCTTTTTTGTAAAAATTAATCCTCTCACTTCTAAATTTAAAACGTGACTAATGATGCAAGTTGATTTTTGTTCGACTAATTTTGTTTTGAACACTCCCCATACTGTGTCGACTCCATTTCTTTGTGTTCTCTGCACAAGTGCTTATAAATTTTTGCCTGTCGCTGTAATAAGTCATACGTGTAATGAATAAGGGCGATTTGTTTTGAATCTGTCAAAATTTATGGACGATATCGGGGCTTTTTACAAGCGTTTTTCTCCTCATTCGTCCATTGTGATCGCCTTTTTCTGGTCTTTTGTTGCCTAAAGTTTTTTATTGTCCTCAACGCAGACACTTTACGAGTTATTAATTGGTTGTCACAATTTTATTTATTTCTCTATTTTGACAGCGGAACGTTTTTCGCCGTATATATTCTGGAGGCCGGATTGAAAATCCATCATATTCAGGTTCTCGTAAATTTGCCGTGATATAGTGCGTTACACGGCCATAATTCTGTGAGAGAGTCGCGTAGTGTGGACGGGAGTGACGCCCGTTAAATGATGGCAATTTTTATTTGCACCACTGAATATTAAAATGAATGCTGTACATAATGTAGTTATTTACATTACGTGCATAATGTTAATACATGAGCAATGACTCAGTGAGACTTTTTATTCAATCGTATTTCCTTTTAGATTCAACTGTTTTATTTTGTCAAGACGCTCAATGATTGTCTTTCTCATTGTAAATTTACACTAACGAATTTTAATACCTACTGATCTATTGAGAAGCCTTCCATTCCATTTCTTGTGTTCTTTTTTATAGCGACTAGCAACCGCTATATATGCAAGTTGCAACATATAAACCTTCCCCGTTAATCGCTAATCCCATAGACTTTTTCTTTCGTAGACCGTTTCTGCCCGCGGTCATTATCACCACCGACGACAAAAAATTCTTTCCCATTTTTGGTTTCAAAACGATTGCTTTATATTTAATTGTTTTTTATAAATATATAAAACTGTATTAAATAAGAGACATATAATAATAAAGAAAATATAAATAAGTTTGACAATATGTAAAGTGATTAACAGTGCAAGTGAGTTATCTAATTAAAATAATTAAGACGCGAAGATCAGAACGCCTTTTTTCTAATGTAATTTTTAGCACAATTTCTTGGTGGATTGTAAATCTATCCCGTCCGGTGTTGTAGCTAAACTGAAGCTTTCTCTTACGCAACACTATCCACATCCATATCCATAATATATGTATATGCGGAGGCCCGTACGCTATTTTCTTCTTATATACGTTCTTTTTTCCCGACATAAAGCATTGTTGGCTGCTTTATTCCTTGATTTATAAGAGACGTTGGAAAGACAAATAGCCGGATTGTGTTCCAAATTTTTAAAGCCACATTTCGTTTCGCGCGAAAACCCGCACCCCCCACGTATATAACCCTCACCAAGCTTAGGGAGACTTGGTGCCTTCCATCTCATCTCATTATCCGATGGCTCACCTTCAAACGCCTTTTCTAATAATACAACCATTTAGCTGTGCTAAGAGGGGGTCCCTCACCATATCATATTGATAAGACTCAGTTGGTCATTTATAATTAGGTAGTCACTACAAGAATGAAAACTTGATAATATATTTGTTAATTAGTACCGGAAATCATAGATTCTCTATCATACGTTTGAAGCGCTAAGTATATTTTTATACGTGCCTATTTTTACTATTATATTATTCTAATATTTCCAAACTCATAATAAACGCTTCCAAACTCATAACACATTAATATTAGGGGTTAAAGTATGTAATTGCCGATTTGTACTGAAAAATAAAAATTCATTTTTTTTTTAATTTAACATATTTATTGAATCAAAATAATTACCATTATTATCTATACATTGCTGCCATCTAATAGGAAGCTCATTTATGTCTTTGCGATAGAACTCTGGTGATCTAGATTCGACAAACTGTGTGAAAGCACTGTGCACTGTGCACTGCCTCCTGAGAAGAAAACTTTTTATCACGCAGAAAATTGTCCAAATCACGAAAAAAATGGTAGTCCGTTGGAGCAAGGTCTGGCGAATACGGAGGGTGACGAATGGTTTCTAATTGCAGTTCCTGTAGAGTTAAAACGGTTTCTCGTGCTGTATGAGGTCTCGCGTTATCATGGAGCAATAATGGTGAAGATCGATTCATAAGTCGGGGCTGTTTCACTGCTAGTTTCGCTATCATTGTTCGGAGTTCGGCGCAGTAGACATCTGCCGTTATTGCTTGACCAGATCGGAGAAAGCTATAGTGAATAACACCACGTGAATAGTGACCACCAAACAGTTACCATTACCTTTTTATTGGTAAGCTTTGCTTTAGGACACTGTTGCGGCGTTTGACCTGGGGTCAGCCATTGCATTTTCCGCTTACGATTATCGTAAAGAATCCATTTTTCATCACATGTCACAATTCGATCCAATATTCCTTCATTTCTGTATCGATTCAACAAGGCAACGCAAGTTTCAACACGCGTTTCTTTCTGCAGATCAGTCAAATCATGAGGCACCCATTTTTCATATTTTTTTATTTTATTGATTTGACGCAAATGAGTCAATATTGTTGGTAAGGTAACGTTAAACCATGCCGCTAATTCCTGGGTAGTTTGGCTCGGATCGGCTTCCACCATCTCTTTCAAATCATTGTTATTCACCTGTGTGGGCGGTCTTCCACGTGGTTCGTTCTTCAAATCGAAGTTTCCATCACGAAAGCGTTTAAACCAAAATCGCACAGTGCGTTCATTAGCAGTCCCCTCTCCAAACGCAACATTAATATTGCGAGCTGTTTTTGCCGCGTTAGTTCTGCGTCGGAACTCGTATTCAAAAATCACACGAATTTTCGAAGTATCCATCTTTATTGTCTAAGCTGAATAAAAAAAACAACTGAAAGTTGATAATCGAATGTTGCACATTTTTTAAAAGAAGAACTACATAGGTACCGTATGAAAAAAGTTTCACTCAAAAATCTCAAACCATGAAGGTTCTATGTCAATTCGAAGTACCTATTACAATAAAACGGCAATTTCATACTTTAACCCCTATTATTATACATCCACATAATCCATACTAATATTTCCAATTAAATCCAGAAAAGTGGTATTTTCTGGATTTAATAGTCATTCAAACAGTACTTACGTTCTTATTGTGGTTTTTAATTAGTTATTGAAAAAAAAAAACATATACATACTTACTTTGTGGGTTAATTAAAGATTTAAACAATTTGTTTAGCAAATTTGAAATAAAGATAAATCCTTTCTTTTTTTAAAAACGAATGATTTATTATTTCTTATTCTTTGCTTTATCTTATGTCTTATTATTACCTACTTCTTATTACTATTACAATTTAAATTTTAAAAAAATGCTTTTACTAATATGGTTTAATACGGAACTGTCTAAAATAATTAAAATATAATAATATATTGTCTGAAAATAAATGAATTTTAATTTTATTTCATTTAATAAAGGCCTAATTTATAGGAAAACTAATGTAATTCTTTCTTCAAAACTATGGTCTTATATTGTTTCAAATTAATTTGTGTTATAAATTTATTTCAGTAGGTAGGTACATGTAGTTTACTATTAGTTTAAATATCCACAAACACTAACATCTAAGTAAAATTGTAAGCAGACAATTGAATATCAACACCTAACTGTGTTTGGCGACTTAATTTTTACCCCATAAACGCACCCCACGAATCGCGATACGATATGGAAATTCGCCGGCGGTCGTCGGCAATATTCGGCAATATTCGGTAGGACGTGAGCCCCGCACTAAATAGCCTATTTATTCTTAACTTCATATATTACTTTGCGCGTGTTGTCTGCGCAAAGCGATATTTATTGTTTGACCGTTATTGCGTCAAATGACGTATTGGTTGTACGTAATATCGGGAGCTTTATGAATGGTGCACACGTGACGCATTCTACTTCATTATCGGCTTAAAAATACTAATTCAAGGCAGTATCAAACTATTAATTAACTTAGTTATTATTATAACAGTTATAGTTAATATAGATTGTATCATTATACATACCTATCTAATAACTATTATATGTTCTATGAAATTAAAAATAATAGAACATATTTTGTTTTACTAATCTGAGCATATTTCTTAAAATTTAAAAAATAAGAATTAAGAAGGTTTTGTAATGTTAGTAGGTACCTAAATTAATTTAATAAGTTGAGAAAATTATATTGTGATAATTTCTCATAATACAAGAATAAGTTTTTTGATATTTTTTGAGTCAATCATACATTTCGATTTGTACTTAATCGATTTGACTTTGTACCTACGTAAATTTCATTAATGAGACAATTACATTTCGAATTTTTACATACGTTAGCTATAAGTGTCGTTTTCTTTATTTTAACTGTAAAACAGTTGAACTAAATTACAATATATTGTATAAACAAAAGTAAGTAGGTAGGTACTTATCTGAAGGAATAAAAAGTAAAACATACCCATTTTACGCTTAGGCGAAAGAATAGGAATAAGTTGACAGAGACTTCGTCCTTAAGAATTATGTTTCTCAAGATAAACGACGCGGGCGAAATGAAGTCGCCCCCCCTCCGTCTCGTCCCACCCTCTCACCCCCAACAAGCGCCCTCTGGAGGCAGCCTACGGACATAAATTTTGAAAGAAAAATCCACGACGGTTTCGCTTGGAATGTGTTTCGGTTAACTTGTATGTGATGTCGATTTGTCATTTGAAATTAAAATTATATTGCTTTTTATTGAGAAATTCATTGCAATTTTTATTTTTAAAATCTTTATAAGCTCTTGTGAGGATTGTCGATGCAGTATTCTTATGGTTTTTTTTAATAACGCCAGACCTTATGTGATATATTTTAATTGTGACTTTTTTGTACTTTATTCGTCCATATGTAGCTATAAAAGACGACATATGTATGTCCCCTGGGGACTACAAAACCGAACATTCGAGAAATTTTGTATACCTACCTAGAGTTACATTATGCGCAAACGAAGTCGTGGGCAAAATCTTGTACTGATATAATATAAATAATATAATTTGCCATAACTCTTGCATTCTTGTACCCTACCCATGAAAGGAACTGTCAACGGTCCATAGTCGTAAGCTCAGCTGAAAGCGCCTCCATTATTTTTTTCTCATTACACCATCAATCTACTCCCTTTTTCCTGTGTTTTTCTTACATTAATAACGGCATTACTATCTCCAAAAAGTAATCTATTGCTGACCTGTATTATTGTCATAGGGATATTTACAGCGTTCATTTATTCGTAAATGTCCCCTCTTATTTTCCGTTCGGAGCCAATCCGATAGAAGAGACTGTTGAAAATTTTTCGTAAGCAGCAATACATCTTGTCGCGAGCCCTATCTCTGGCCGAACATTCGACGGTCACCCCCGTGCTGGGTTCAAAGAATAACCATCCGCACAGAACGAACATTTCTCTATTTGTCACAGGTTTCTCACAATATATTCACAATATCTCTATTATTATAACCGTACCTATATATAGAAACCACAGATTACTTGTCTCTAATTCCCAAAATTTTAAAGTTGCTTTTTGACCGGAAAGTTGCTTGGTAAAGAAGCTAAACATTGTTCGAGGACAAGCTAAGTTACGAAACCATTTGTGTCAATCTTTTCTTATAATATAAAAATGAATCCCTAAATGTGTTGCTAAGCGCAAAACTCGAGAACGGCTGGGCCGATTTTAATTCTGTCTTCACTCATGGATATTGGGATAATCAGGGAAGGTTATCCCTGATGCACCTGGGCGAAGCCGGGAACGAGTCGCTAGTTTTCAATAAAGATAACTGCTGTAGCGGAACAGATTAAAAAATGACGTGTTCTTTGTGCGAGGCAGCTGTGATGCGTGGAAAGACGCTAACTACTAGTAATTCATCTACATAGGTATTGAACTCAGCTCTGAGAAATACACATCCTTGTTCTACTCGCTTTTACTCGTTAACTTTAACTTCACAACTAATGTTAAAGCACAATTACCTTTGTTTGTAGGTAATTAAAACAATTCTTAATTAAAACAATTCTGTCACTGATGGGATGACACACACATCCTTCGTTTCAAACTATAGCATGTCTATAATATAAAAGTTGTATGCTCCATGTGACGTCATCGATAATAGTTCTGAAAGAGTAGTGTAAATATCTAAATAAACACTAATTTGTCATCTATGGTTATCTGGTTGACCTTGTAAAGACAAGTCCATGTCTTTGTGCTGTTAAGGTCCATCCACTGCACTTACAGATCCACTAGTGTTCCTTGTGTTTATAGGTGACAGAGACACCTGTCATCAGGTGGAGCGACATGGCGGGGCACCGAAATCGTGTCACAACGTCCCGGCGACCCCGCCCATCAACGGCCGCACTAGAAAGTCGTTGGGTTTTAATCGGTACGAATCCGACATGACTCCGCAGTGTCCCTTACACTGCCGAGTATCTAAGAGGATTTCCCAACGTTAGGTGGACCGACATATTGCCTAACTTTACATATAAAAATGATGTCATTTGAAGAATTCTTTAGAAGTATGCTATTTTTTTTCGACAAATTGGCGATAAGGAAAGTATATTTTCAAAGTATTTAGATAATAAATTAATGAAAACACTTCCTATTTATTTGATTAATTACAATAAGCATCAATGTCTTACCGCAATTATTTCCCAAGTAACATTTAATTTTTTCTGATGTTATCTTAAAATGAACTAGCTAGTGGCAGAATGATGCCATGACACATATGATTTCGAGTTAAGTTTTTACTTTTTCGTATAAATAAAAGATTACAATGCCGCGCAAGTTACACGTGAAAATTTAATGTTAATGAAAACAAATGTCATGGATGTTTGTCGAGTCTTTTTTATGATTGCCGCTCGTACATTCCTTTGTAGGTGATTCTTACTTTTTGTTATTTTATCATGGTACGGCATACAAATGTGGTTATTGAATAAATAAATACAACGAGTGATATTAACAACTTCATTAATACAAACTTTTCTCATTTAGGAGTTAATCCGACTACTTTATTCAAGAATATACGATCGTCGTATTTTATTATTTGCTTTTAACCGCGTTTTATATGGCTTTGAATAAGCAAGGATTTTGACAAGTGTAGTCAAGTAATTGTTACAAACCCTTTTCTGCACCTTTTTGATTTCTTTCACAGCCATAACATGGATGATTATTTGTGAAAGATTAGTTTATTAAAATTTATAATTGGTATTGAAAATTTATAGATATTAGAAGATAGTTAATTAAAAAGAAGAATTTCCCTTACTAATTTAAAAAACAACGAAGGTAAAGCATTGGAAGAGATCTCGTTGGCCATCGTAGAGTTAATTAATTGTAAATACCTATTTATCATATTTATTGTTCTTACATTAAATATGATTACTCAATATTAAACAGATTTCTTACATTCAACTGTCTCTTCTACACATTTGTCTATACTTTAGTTCGCACCCCGCACCTCGTTTTCCCCCGCGCCTTTCCCGACTAAAACCACTTGTGCCAATTTTCTCGGGGAAGTCGGGGACTCCTTCCACTTTACTTGAGCCGGTACTCGTCCCGAACTTAACGACTTATATTCACTTTTTATACGATAAAATTACAATTTTATGTGATGGCTATAAAGCTCTATTTCGCCTGAATATATAGCCGATGATGTAATGTAGCTTTGTTGCAAAATTGCTGGTATTTCGGGCTACATTTGTAGGCTCAGGCAATTCTTTTCCCGCCCATACTAATGTCTTTCGGTTGTAATGAGCAGATTTTAGTGGCAGCTCTCATCTTAATTTGATTCGAGTAACTTTTGAACTGTTATTTTATTACAATAACTACCTATGTTTTAAAGGATTAAATTTATTAAATTTAATTAAATTTAATATTTGACGACACGTTTGGTCTAGTGGCTAGTAACCCTAGCTGTTAACCAAACGGTCGCGGGTTCGAATCCCGCTAGGGGCAAATGTTTAAGTGTTAACATTTACCTTTGTACCTGAGTCATGGATGTTTGTATTTATAATATGTATGTATTTACAAAAAAAAGTAATCTATGTATTATATCAACTGTCTGGTATCCATAATACAAGCATTAAGTTGCTTAGTGTGAAACTAGATGGTGCTGTGTGGAATGTGTGGAGATATTTATTATTTATTTATTTATTTATTTATTATTAGTTATTATCTAATATTTAAAAATAATAATAATATTAAATCATAAGGTTATTAGAATAATTAATATAATTCTTTACTTGGTAAAAACATGAGTTTTTTTATAACAATTCAACTAATTTGTGATAAGTTTTAATTCAACTATTTTATTACTGGTAAGCTCTAATATAAGTATCTCTTAAGGCGACGGATATCCAGAACAATAGGTATATAAGTGTAATTAAAAAAAAACATTTTTTAAAATGAAATAGGTATGTGCCTATGTGTACGGATTAATTCATAGATACTTCTTAAGCCATTTATTCTACGTCCATTTGGATAACATTTAGATAACGTATACATTATATTACATAACATTTTTTTTACAAATTTTGTACAATTAAAAATGTCAAATTTACAAATTTTAGGGCCTCTTTTACCAACTACAATTAAAGTGTTGATTAGTTACTTTTCAAGTAACGCTAATTGGCGAGTAAATGTTACGATTATTATTGTTTCAATTTCATTGAAATTACCCTTGAGTAATGCTACTCGAAGATGGTGAAACTCGTACGCTTTCTTACCGGTGACTTTAAATGGCGGTTAGCCTACTTGACACTTTACTAAGAGATGGTGAAAGAGGCCCTTAGTCTCCTAAACATTTACTTATATCATAAAATATGTAGTAGGTAGCAAGAAGTAAAATAATAAAAAATTTGGCCTACAAACTAAATTCTCAGCCTCGCTTTCTATAACCGTGTTTTTTATATTTAAAAAATATATTACGGTTATGGGTACCAAAACACGCAAGGTCGAAAGGACATTGAATTATGTCTTAGGAAAAGACAATTAATTTGAAATCAAAGCTCCTTTGTTGAGGTGGATTCATATACGTATGACGATCATTATCCCGTTTCAACTTTTATTTTGTAACACGTAGGTAAATTAATTCCGAGCTTCATAATTCTCGGGTTGACTTTAGGCAGCGGCCACACTGAGAGCAATAAATCTAAGCTGTCAGGATCAGGTGACACTACCTTCTTTATGTTTTTTCCCAAGCCGTTTTACGGAAAAGATAAAAATCTTTACATATTTTGACGCTGCTTTACGGGTTTTATTTTTAAATTACTCAGGTATTGTATAATACCAAGAACGGACCAGATTTAAGTGGTAACATGAGAATCCTGGTACACATAGTTAAGTCTAGTGGGAGTTTAGAACCTGCTTACTTGTTACGCGTTATTTGATATCGCTTTTACCTTTTATTATACTTCCCAGTGTAAGTAGGTACTTACTTGTAATTTTGTAGAAATATGATTAAGTGAATTTCAAGAAAAAACTATAAAAAGTTTGTTCTTGTCTTACAATTTCTTGGGAAAGAATTTTAGACACGATAACTAATTACACAGTGAAATGTTTGTGAAATTTGTCACTGAACTCCTAAACTGCAAGATCGATTTTAATGATTTTTTTTGTTTGTTAAGTGGGTCCAAGGATTTACACTTGACCCAATAGGTGGCGATGTGATAGAGTAACAAATTTTTTTGGGTTCTAGCAGGACCACTTTTACAAAATCCGTAGAGTAGTAGGTCCTGAATACAAAATGATGTTATTTCAAGTAATGGAAGGGGCTGATTTTGTTGTTATGCTAAATTGTAAAATAAAATTTAAACACTGAAAAAATATTTCCATAAGTTGCTTATCAAATAAACATATAAAATTAATATATCGTTATTAAAATTAAAAAACAGAGGTTTTTTTTAGTTTGTTTATTATGTGGAAGTTAGTTTCCGGAAGCTATTTGAAGAATTCTTTCACGTTTTGAAAAATTGGTCTTCTTCACCGAGCTAAGTCAGGACGCTTCGGGTTTAATTTATTATGAAATGGTTTTAATGTGGATGTAACCAAGTGTCTATGAACTACCAATCTTAATAGTTACATTCATCCTTATTTGCAAGTTTCCACTACTGTGCCGACATTGGATGAGCTGTAGATTAGAACGTCTTTGGTCCATACAAATGAATATTTTAAATCTGAACCTTAAATTCTAAATGAATTAAGGACGAAATTGCATTATCACCACAGGCCAAAAAGGACATTACCACTGAAACTCCACACGAACGCTTCTCGTATCAATTGTGAATGTTTGCGTGGATACAGTCGTAAACGAAACTGCATAGGTCCTAGAATATACTATGTAAGCTAAGAAAATTCGGTACGTATTTCCATTGCGCCGGATATGCGAAAAGCGCACAAAAGTTATACTCAAAACGAGCGATGTATAAGACATTAGTTAAATACAGGAAAGTAGCGAACTGACGGCGTAGCGTCTATGTACCGTACAACCGCACTGGGCAAAACGAAAATATATTACTTTTCCGAAGATTTAGGAGTGTTTGGACCGAACAATAATGTCCGGCTTTTGTGGAAAAAGATAAATGGGAATGCATACATGGAAGCGGAGTTTTTCTTTTGTAAACGAATGAAACTTCAGCAGTGGGAAGCGTTGTGAGCGGTGGTTATTAATAATATTTATGGTAGCCATGTTATAATGCCTATTGTATGAGAAAAGTGAAAATATTGCAAACATCTTAGGGAATGAAAAGAAATTTTGTCCAGACACGATAAAAAGGTAAGTAAAAATTAAAAAAAAAATTAGTAGTCTTTTATAAAACGATGTGCCTCATACTTTACGATAATGTCTTGTGTTGACGATGTTAGAGTTGTGAATTAATAAATAAATAATGAATGAATCAAGCACGGAAAATAACGTAGGTAGGTATAAGTATGCAAATTATTTATTATGCCGATTTATCATCAATGTCTTGTATTTTATATAGTTGATAAATTTAAATTTTTCTTCCCAACAATTCCTAAACATTTTTCATTGTCAGACAACATCCGGTACAATTTGAATATTTCTGTGCGAAGTTTAAAAAAAAATGCGCAAGGCTTTAAAATTCCGGACGTCCGATCGCAATAAATCGTTCATTATTGAAAATTATTTTAGTGATAACGAGCCTATTATGTTAAATAATTTTACATGAATTGAAATATTTAAACCAGATTACTTTTATTTTTATTCCGTATTGGTCACAATATTATATTTCTTACTAGACTGTGATTTACTTGTATGTTGTTGTATTTTAGTCAGTTAGTATGGGATGCCAGCTTTCCTTTTTCTTATCAAAGTTGTGAGCGCTTTTGCTATGATTGGCTAAGGCATTGCTTGTACCATCTTTGATGGTAACCATCTTTCATCAAATGGAGCGTAATTCTGCCTGCCAACCATTAAATAAAAAAAGAG
Source organism: Synanthedon andrenaeformis (assembly GCA_936446665.2). Lineage (NCBI taxonomy): Eukaryota > Metazoa > Arthropoda > Insecta > Lepidoptera > Sesiidae > Synanthedon > Synanthedon andrenaeformis. The sequence goes on from OW387785.2 coordinate 8,514,472, forward strand.
ATGACTGTAAAGTCTTGGCAATTTCTAGTGAGCGCAAGTCGTAGAATATACTCCAATATTGCGCTGTTCTATGCTCTGATACATACTTAATGCTACATACTCATCTGCTATATGTAGTTAATTTGATTTTGGATTGTTCCTAGGTCGTGTCGACATAAATAATAACGTGTAATAATTCAAATTGGAGTCCAACCAAAGTACAGAAGTGAAACTGTGCGCATACGCATCGTGACTTGAAGTGGAATAGTTGATTATTCCCCGGGGTCGCTTACCTATACGTTTCTCTTATAGGTACTAATCTGCATATTGACTCTAGCGTGCCTGTCACTTATATATCGATTTATTATTGTAATCATATTCGATTTTGGTACAGCCGATTGCATATCGATTGACAATTTTGGTGGTATCGGTAGCGTAAACAATAACTTAACACTTTCAAATATGGTGTAGTTCAAACCTGTTTTTTTTATATATTTTCTTATTATAATATACAAGACAATGATGCGTCTACGCACATACATAACTGTCAACTAAGAACTACTAAATATGTAAAAGGTTTTGTCCAAAATACATCAAGGTACTTAGGGTATTAACTTCTTTTTAATATTTTTACACAAAAAATAATAATAGGAAAATTAAAAAGAGTTCACAAAAACAATCCTGTATAGATGAAACTCCCGAAGTCGTTTGATTTCTGACGGCAAATGTTTATTTGTTACGTTCTAAATACAAACATTATAGGTATTGGTAAGTATTACAAAGTGTACCAAAATGGTCTCCGCTCAGCAAGTAGTCTTGATGATATTGATCATCATGACGCTGATCTTCCGCGTTATATATAAGTTTACATTACTTACATACTAATTTATAGTTCCGTATTTTTTATTAATATAGATAATAGATAATACACTATTATTTAATATACAGGCATGATTAACGATTCAATCGATTTGCCCTTTCTTTGGTTTCCTTTGATTGTGTGGGCTGCTATTCAATCTAAACTGCTTACAATAGAAAAAGAAGTCAAGGATATTAACTCAATTACTGTAAGTAATATTTTTCTGGTGAGTAGTGACCTACCTCGTGGTTCAAAGTAGACGTAGGTAGGTACATTATTATATCGTATAAACATACTTGATACTTGATTTACAAGTATTTATAAGTACATATAAGTATTACTTAATTTTCATACAGGGATTTAACTTATTTTAAACTCTGATAATATAAATTAAGGAATATAACATAAATGTTAAAAATGCTGTAACATTAGATAATACTAAAATGCTAGTTACTTTACATAATCAGATTACATTTAAAACTTATTGTTAAACTGTTTTACAAATTGTATTTTATATGGAATCGAAAAAAATCTGAATTTTTATTCTTTCCCTAAATTGCTTTTAGAACGAGATTAAAACTATTGGACTTTATTACACAGTTTATTATCTTGTCTTGAGTGTGGGTAATTTGTTTCATAAACAATTTTCAAATGAACAATATTTTAATTTCCCATTTTAATTTTCTCAGAAACCGTCATCGAATTAATTTTTGAATGAGTAGGTACTATCTTCTTTCTATGAATAAAGTTGAATGAAGTATAAACGCGGCCTAAGTTCATAATGAACCCGGTTAAACGCCGCCTAACCTCCATTCAGAATAATTTCTGGTAGCAAACCGTCCCCGAATCCGGTGTGAAGTATGCCGTTCTAATTTATAGGGCGTAGGGCGCCTCTCATTAATGGTAGGGTTACACCTTCCTTTGCCACCTGTGGAATGATCCGCTCCAACGGATTTATTGTTGATTGCCACTTTTACTTTTATTGTTTCCTTAAGTGGCTTTTAATGAGGCCGGAGGCGTTATGATCAGCTTCAACTATCATTTCGAACGCCTGTGAGCAAATACAATACCTACTTATTTTGGGAATTATTCATTTGCTAACTTCAGACATTGTTATGGAGGCGTAAATACTTTAGTTAAGTATATGCAAATGATCAAATTAAATATTTTATATAGGTGTAACTACTTCATCATAATATCTTCAGAGAGAGAATATACAAATTCAAGTCCTGTTCTTCCACCTCTGTGCCATTTTGTATTTTATTTCATGTGCCGACCTAAGTACATGATTAATTCCTTAACTGTGTATAAAAGTACATTAGAAGTCTAGCAATTTACTAAGACATGGGAGGTAAAAGTGAAGATGATGATAAACCATACCTTTTTACATAACTCATCATAATGGTATCTAACCATGAGGTAATATTATAATTAATATAACATAACATTGTGAACTCTATTGGACACAGAAATTTATTTGTTTGTGTATAAAATAGATATTTAATGTTCTTTTATTTATAATTATCAATGATTACAATGCATCTTATCCCACCTATTATTAGTGGAAAATGTATTTTGAATAAAAATTAAAAGACTGATACTGATAGAAAAGATACTTATTTATAAATAATCCAGTATTAAATTAAATGCCAAATAATAAAACTCAATTATTTGTTAATATCTAGGTAATTACTTCGTAAATTAAAGTCATAGAATAATAATAATAATCTACCTATGTTATTTCTAATTAAACCATCGTTTTAATTAAATATTTTTTTATCCAGCCAATCTATTCTTAAATATGCTTAGAAAACTTTATTTTTTAGATATTTTTGCTTGAGCCCATTTTTTACAATAAAATATGAAAAAATATTAAAAATATTAATGTAATGGGGATACGTAGATGACGGGAAGACTCTACAGAGGCGCCATGCTCACGACTGCCGGTGCTGGGCTTCCCACTCCCGCTCGCAGCACGCGCACCCCGCCCATAAACATGTCACTTCAGGGCGCATGCCGCAATTTACGATTTCTCGCTCTAACGTTGCCATAACTCAGCCAAACAAAAGGGAAAGCTATAACGCTCATCGGTCCCATGCGGATAGTTTAATTTACGCACACAGACGTAACGAAATGAGCTAGTATGCGATTTAGGAGCATAGTAAACGGTGAATTTGTAGATAAATTTCATTTTGTGACATTAAATTAAAATTACTCATAAAAAGCCCAATCGAATTAAAAACGATACCTTATTTCAAAAATGTTTAAATGTATTTTTACTAATTTAATATGTAACATGCGTAGATTTAGATTATACTGTGAAAACCTTGCCCTCCGTACGTCAGCGGGACCGCTATTTCCGAGCTCGCCGTCGGCAGGGAGTTTAATATTTTTATCTCCCTCTAACACACAATTCCCAGATCGTAAATCTGGAAATGGCCGCATGTAGGTTACGCACGCCGTGAGCGCAACTCCGGCGGAGGCGCATAAAGTATAGTTTTCTCTGTTTTATTACGTGTTTTACTGCGCGACGAAGGAGACGAGAGTATCTCGGAGAAATCAGCTGTTTACGGCATGCTTTAAACGTGCTGAGGAATGTGGCAAACGAATTGTGCACTGCACCGTAATGAAAGTTCGTCTACTTCAAAACAAAATAAAAAAACACAAGTAAGCACCTACTATTGCTACTATCCTAATTTAATCATTTTTTTATAAACCAAATTGTCTTTATATTGACGCATATTGCATCGATATGATATAATATCGTTATGTCATACCTACTCGATATATAGTAAAGTCATTGAAATGAACATTACTAAGTATTAGGGGGAGGCCGCCGGGAACCAGACTCTTAAGGAATAACAAAAATAAAACGAATCGTGTAATAGTCTAATTTGTTTATTTCTCTTTAAGAAGCTCTCAACTGTATACCTAATCAACACAGATATATCGGCAGTCTCAAATGTTACTTTAAATGTACTAGATAAAAAGGAAGAATTAACATTGAAAAACGGACGTTTTCAAAAAGGTCCCCTAATGACGGACAGTCAACTTTTCGTTCATTTTTAAACTTAAACGTTATTTTAACAAACAATTCATAACAACATCTATTACAATAGAACAAATCACCAGTTAATAAAGAAAATTAATCTTAATTCTAATAAACTTTGATTATAATCAGGAACGTTTTCTATAGAATCCCAAAACCTTAATTGTAGGTGCCTACAACATGCAAAAAAAAATTTTGGATTATTATTTTTTTTGTTTATTATTAAACAAAAAAAAAATTTTAAAGTGTACGTTCACGAGTCTTGGTACACAAAGTACTTATGTAGTGTAGATACCACAGAGGCAGGAACGTACCCTAGAACCTACTCAAGCGAGTAACTACATTAACTCAGCTATTGTCCATTGAAAACAGCAGTTTTGTACAGAGATGCGTACGCGTCCTTACAGTTCGGAAAGTTGAACAGACCCATCTCCGTTGTTTTCTATGGACAAAATCTGTATTGAGCTGAATAAATATATTAATAGCTGAGCTGAATTTTTATTTTTATATGTTAATAAAGAAACGCCGCTGATAGAAGCGAAACTTTATAAGACGGTGTAACAAAAATCATCCAGCGAAACTCGAATGGAGCTGACACCTGCCTTTAATAGTAGGCGAGCCCAAAAGGGGATTTTGGGATTTACTCGAGCGCGTCAGATATTGCCAATGTATATACCCCATGTGTCTCCGATAATGGATATGTGTTAATTTGCCGGTTTGGGTGGTGGGGTTGCTGGGAGTTGGGGTAAAATTTTAGATACTACTCGAGAGCGTCAGATTTTCAGAGGGGATGTTAAGAGAACCCAAACTAAGCTCCCATTTAAAATACAGTAGATTTGGATGTAATGCAAGCTCGTGGCAGCTTTTTGAAATTGCAATAAAATATTTTTGGCGATTGCTATTTTGAAATACTCGAGCGCGTTAGGTTTTCATTTCATTAGGCGGTTCAGCCTGAATTCCTGATCGTGCTGATTCTTAATCTGACGATTATTTGGAGGATTTTTTTTAATACAGCGTCTACAAACTTTTGAACGCCTGTACTCTCGCCCCACCGTTTAAAAAGAAAACATCATATAACCTTTTTTTCTTTTTACCATCTAATCTTCAAAATCCAATAGGTCCCCACGACACTCGAGGATTCCACATTTAGCATCGTGGGCTCCCCTACTGAACAAAAATTCTACCTACATTTACAATAATTTTGTACTTGTTAAATATTTACTGAGCAGATATTATACACCTACATGCCAATCATTTTGTAAAATTTTCTTTACGTAGAAGATAATCTTTTGCCTTATTTATATATATGTTGCCACGTATAATGCAGGACCTGAATGCAGTTTTAGAGAAGTTCACGTATGTGAGTTTTTTGAGGAAAGTTTAGTAGGAGTCTGTTTTGTGACGTCATATAGTTTGAATTACAAGGATAGGCAGGCAAAACGTTGTTCCCTGAGATGGCCGGTGTATCTTTACTTTCGGGTACGCCGAGGTTCTGACAGGGAGCGTAGCCCTCCCCGCGCTAGATAGTCGTGGCGGGGCACCGAAGTCGTGTCATAACGTCTCCGCGAGAAAATCGTTAGGTTTTAACCAGTAGAAATCCGGCATAACCCCTCAGTGTCCCCTACACTGCCGGGTATCCAAGAGGATTTTCTAACGTTAAAAAAAGACATCGCAGCAGCCAGAAGTCGGGTCCTATGCGACGGCATCAGGACCCGACTTCTGCCCGAGGCCTTAGGCCCGAGGTGAATTTCTCACTACCGAATCTACAAATGAATTTTAAGTACTTAAGTACCTTAATTTAAAAATGAGAACTTGTATCTCACGATCTCGAAGATGACGTGGACTTAGATAAAAAGTAGCGGTTTTACATTATTGTGAATAACGTAAACCAAGTGAGTAATCGCAAGCAGGCCTGACCATTTTATCCCCTGCGTAAGCTTTTGATGAATATGGAAACTCAATGATGTCAGAATTTTTATTTTATGGAGAGCTGTATAGTTGCTTGTATTATTTATTTACCTGTTATACAAATATAATTATACTCTAATTTTTTTTATCACATTTACAAGCAAATAAAAATATTTTATATGATTACAACAACAAAATTTAGGAACCGCTTTCTTTTTACGATGTACCTTTTGTCGTTGTGTATTGTTGGGATATTGTAACAGTACCATGATTCTGTACTGGCCAACAATAATGACAATAGCCAGTATAATATTTACAAATAAAACATGTGTATTAATTTCACCTTATTATTTTGTTAACCGTTATGCATATTAAAATTTCATTAAATTTAACATTAAAAGTAAAATGTTATATTTGGCGAAGGAAATACATTTTTTATAATATTCCTATAAATGCAATAAAAAACCACATTAAAAATAAATAAGCTGAGTAGCTAATTTTTCTTTGCCTTTTCTTTTGCCTAGCTGAACGAACGACTTTTAATAATATTGGATGTACCTAAACAATGTAAAAAAGCATCGCTCGATTCTTTAATTTATTTTCGTACTTGCAAATTATATTAGCATTTTGAATTAAATATGATTTAATTCCTAGACTTCAGCGTAATAAGCGTTAAAAATATTAAGAGTATCAATTTAAAAACAGTTAAAAGGTATTCTTTTGATTATTATTTCTTTGATAAAATAGCTTGGAATTGATTGCAACAATTGGGTCTACAAATTATATATATTAGGTTCATAAACATCAGCTAAGATATATGCTTTCTTTTTGAATCAACCCTTTTTTTAATACTAAAATCTTATAAAATTACAGTATTTTTAAAATACCTACAGAATTAACGTTTAAAAAAATCTAAATTGTTCTCTTACCTTCGTGTGAAACGTGTCTCGAGTGGGTATTAAAAATACCAAATTTATATCTTGGCTAAATATACGTATTATATCACGTTGACATTGACAAATGAGACTGGTTCACACTCGTTGGCTTCTCGCTGTGAATAGCGTTGCATTCGCGTTTGAAGCGGACATCGTCGTATACTTGGAGGGGGCAACATGATGGCGGACAAATATTGAAACGCTATTGGTTCGTGTGTGCACTATACATCTGTTAGTAAATATATGATTGAAAAGTACTGATAATTCTTACGTTCTAAATTTTTTTCTATATCATGTTTTATTGTATCAAGTGAATAAATGTTTAATTTTATAAGTATAGTAAGAAATTATCTTATTTTATTGGTAGGTACCTATATTTTAATGGGCGTTACAAAAGGTATTCATACAATGTTTAAATTATTTACTGACTACTCAAATTAGTAAAGTAGATTCTACTGAGATCTGAGACTAACTAATGTGGTTGAAAAGTGAATTGCTTTTTATAGCATAATTTTATTATTTACTTAGCTTATTTTAGTAGCACTATTTATCTTTAATAAATATATCTTTTGTAATTTATGTTTAAGAATTTTCATTTTGGGTATTCATCAGACATAGCATTAGACTAGGTCTGTCACTTGAACAGTAAATTTTAAGTAGGTGTAACGGATTCCTTATACTTATAAATCGTTAGATTTAGGTATTCCTATAGGTAAACTATACTATCCTATAGGCCAAACTACGCTAGTATGGCCGCCTCACAAGAAGAGGAAGGTAATAACCTCTTACGATCAAGTAATGCGAATTTGAGTTAACCATATAGTAGGTACACAAATTTAAATTTATTATTTTTGAAAATATATATTTCTCTTTTTATATTATTATATTCTCTTTTTATATTATTATATTCTCTTTTTATATTATTATATTAAATTAGCTTAGTAGCTTAAAATTAAGATTAATCGAATATTAAAATTAAGAATATAAAATTAAAGGTAAAAACGATAATTAGGTTGTAGTGATACAAGCTACCTACTGAGGGTTTATTTATTATTTCACAGAAATTATATTCAATTATTATCCATGACTAGATACCTACTATGTTGTTCGTTATTTATAATATGCATTAAGTAAGTTTTTGAGGCATTACGTTGGTTAGATGCTATTGTTAACTATCTACTTTTTCTCAGTCGTATTCTTCATGCTAAAGGTTGTGTCCCTTAAAAGTGTTTTGTGGCTATGTGCACTATACGCCTCCACTCCGTCCGGTCCTCAGCTTCTCAAAGGGCAAGTATTACGGGAAGACCAGTGAGAGCATTTACTTGGTCACACCAAAGGCCAATCACCTTTCACCAAGGACGAAGGCCAGCCTTCGACCTTGCCCGTAATAACTAATTTATGGAGGTCTTGTAGCGGACGACGAACAATGTGACCAAATAAGTTACATGTTAACAAATTAATTCATCCAGGATGCATTGGTCCTCCTAGCTGTCCATAGATTACATTAAACATTAAACAGTTTTACTAATTTAAGTATTATACAACCCTTTCCTGAGCACAAACTTCTTACCCTAGTGAGGCTCACGACGTAACTTTAATGCAGTTCATCAGGTCATACTTGATCGAGAATCTTGATATAAGTTAACATAGGTGAAAAATATTCAATAATTCTAAATTTTGATGGAAACCGTGTAAAAAAAAAACTTAATGCATGACAAGTAGAGCAACATTGACGGCGGTCCGCTTGGAATCAACGTTTGGTGCATCGAACGATACACGAAGAAACTTTACGAGGCCGCACTTGGTCGGATCGGGCGTGCTACGGGCAGCCGCAGCTGATACAATTCTATCGCGCGATGCGAGTGAACCGTTCAATTATTCGGCTCGATTAACTTTGTCTTTTGGACATCAATGGTGCCGGATTAAAGGGAGGGTGGTCGTGTCCTATCCCTTTGGTCGCAGATTTAGTGCGGCGCCGCGGCGTGTGGCGTCGTCACCGGGAGGGGGTGAGGCGTCGCTCGTAAAGCATCGGTCGGCACACTCTACTGACGCGCGCCTCGGCGACTACGCGTTGCGTAACACACCGCGCCATAAACAAGACGACGTGCTCGCCATCGCACCTGACTCCGCTGACCCACGTGCGTTGCACGCATTAAGTATTTCGCTCATGCCTCATCTAAAACGCTGACACGTGACTCGGAGTGAAACTTTCAGAACACTTTTCGGTACAACTGTGTTTGTGAAGTTGTTTACCGAGCGCGGGATGCCGCGCGCCCGTCTACCGTCGGCGAGCCGCGGCCGCCCGGCTTAAGGTGAGTTTATAGCCAATTTATTGCTCCCAACTTCACCCGACCCGGGAGCGAACGGTTCGCAATATTCGCAGAACAAACTTTTACGCGACTCTTGATCGCTCTATGACAAGGGAAATAAGTTGTGAGGAGCAATTTTGACATGTGTAAATGAGGCGGTAATAGCCTAAACTCGCGCTGCAGCCATAAAACACATTTACTGCCTGTTTTAGTCATTATACTACTCGGCGACTTTATTGTCTGTATAAACAAGTTTGACTTTCTATTCTGTTTATATTACGATTATAATGTTATTTAAGTAAATATGTTCCAGGTAAATTGACAACAATACACATAAGAACCTTTAAACATTTAAAACATAGGTTATTAAAATGCTATCAATTAATCTAAACATATTTCCTTTACAACACTGAAGACTCGTTTATTTAGTAAATTAAAATAAGGTAAATATGAATTTAGAATTGATGGTCGCCAACAATAGCACCTAGGATCGATTTAATGAATTATAATTCGTATTAAACTTAAAGACAAACTGTTTGTTATATAATTATCACCATGTTGGTCACATATTCTTTAGTCGATTAGCATGAGAATCAGCATAAGAAATTTCAATATTGGCCATGCATAGGTATGCCTTAATTTTCAAATTGTGGGCTAATTAATTTTTCCTGTATATTTATAGGTACCTATTTATACTAAATAAGTAGGTACTTACAAAATCTTACTTTTATAAGAACCTATGTCTTGTACAAGTAAAGATTTATCCTATTTGAATGTTGAATTTATTGTATACCTAACATACCTATCAAGAAGCTGCTAACAGTTGCTATACCTACCTACACATGTCACTTTTAGTTACCTACACATATTACCAAATTCCTTACACTGAAATATGCAGGTGCAAAAACTAATAAGTATAAAGTAACTATAATATAATAAAATACAGATTGTTTAAAATTAATAAGTTTTATCTTATATCTACCTAAGTAGGTAAGTGCCTACTTGCTTACTTTACTTCCTATAAGTAAGTACATATTTATTATTTTCTATTTACCTACTGATGCATTTTTGGGTATTTGTTGTATCTAAGATCGATATTTTTATAGCTAGGTAATTAATTAATTGCAATAATCGCTTACTGAATTAAACTGACAATTTATGATTATTGAATCAAAACGTCAAAGCGTTTAAAACATATGAAATATAGTAATAAATAACAATAATTAAAAATGGCAGTGGCCGTAGACTTAATTCATAATTAAATTGAATATGCCGTCCTACATAATATTTTTGAAAATTGTAATGTGATAACAATGGTAAACTTGACATAAACTTATTTACAAATTGAATAGACAGCACTTATGCTGTTGTGTCCGGGTGTATTAAGAAGGGATGTCAGAGCTCATTTTTGTATGATCTTGATTCTTATCCTGTATCTTGTCAGGGTCGACAGCTCGCGTGCAACTCAGTCGTTCTGTTCTTGTGTTTATGGCGACTGAATTCTGTTTTAATCAAATGACCCATAAAGCTTTTCCGCAAACTTTTATTTAATAAAAAATAATATTCAATACTGAAATGAATTTTAAATTTTTAAAGTTGAAAATTGACTGGTAGTTTACTAGTAGTTAGTAGATACCGCCTATCCACATACAATATATATATATATATATCCATATTAGGGAAAATTACAGAGTTGTTGCAACTTAAAATTTTAAACAATGTGACACAACATCCTTTAAGCATACAAAATCACGCAAAATAATTCATATATGTACCCAACTTACTTAAAAATACTAGTTCTAAAATGCGCGGGCGCAGGCGTTCTACTTAGAATTCATCTCGTGTGCGCGGCCATATTTGTCTGATTTCGCATCACCCTGTTTGTTAGATCTCAATCTCTGTTTATTATTCAGTGGTGCTGCTGTTTTACCGCATTTTGTGTTTTAACTCGTTTTTAAGGTAGTCCAGGCGAGGTATGCAAAAAGTATCAACTTAGTTACTAGAAAACTTAGAGTAACATAACTAGGTATACTTACTAGTAATATCTATGAAATTAAATTGTCTCTTAGTTTCCACCTTACCTGATTTGCAAAATAAAATTTTGTAAGGGATTATAAAGTTACATATTTACTTAATGTTTATTAATACATTTACTTAATATAGGTAGTTGCTTAATAAAGAATAATAAATCATTCTTTATTTATGAACTTACAATACACCTATTCATCATTTTTTTGCTATTCATACCTAATTTTAAAATACCGGAAAAGCCTTTTATTAGTTTAAGATATTTACAGGTACATTATTGCCTATACATTCATGGTCTTAAAGGGTTCAAACATTATAAAAACCTATTAAATATTTGAGCAATAGTTAATCTTTCTTTTACTTGAAAGTTGAAAAGAACATTGAATATTTCAATATTATTCTAAATACCTAAGTAAATTATCATTTTAATATGATTAAAAATACATTTTTGTATACCTAATAATTAGATAAACCATTTTGTATTAAAACTTTTAGTTAAGTTGTTAATACCGACATAACTTTTGAATTTTTTAGTAACACAATATAAATATTAGGCATTCATTATGTACCTACTTCATATATGAGACAAAGAACCTTTTGTATTGAATCTTACAATAATTATAATATCATCTATATATTAATATCATCTAAATAATAATAACAATATTTATTACGGATTTTTTTTACAATTTTTTTAAATATAAACACATATTTTGATATAACAGATGCAGGCAGCGTTTTAATTTCAACTCTACAAAAGGAAATACGTAGTCATTTATGCCGTGTTAAAAAACCTGAATCTATCTCTCTGGTTAGTATGCCCTTGTATCGCATATTTGTATAAAAAGTCAGCAATTTCAACATTTGTATAAAATGGCAAAAAGGAAACCCAAGTTGGTAAACTAAAATAACCATAAAATTGTCTCCGTGTCGGCAATAAATTAACATTTTAATAAGCGTATGAGTAATTCCTGTATTGGCATTGTTTTTGCTATTTTCTAGGGCCCCAAGTGTCACGTAACCTGTGGACATTTTACCTTAAAAGACGAGCATCTGCTGTTATCGAATTTTATTAAACATCATGTTTATTTATCATTCATTTTATTTAGACAAGTGAACATGTATAATGTCCCATAATATGAATTGGCAATTATTAATATTTTTCGCTTACATTGTTTTTACAGCACCGGCCTCCATTTTAAAATTTGCTCTTCTGTGTTAGTTAAACATGAATTAATATAATAGAAAAAATAGCAAATGTATTATCATTCCATGTACCTACACATGATTTAAATTAGAAAATACCTTTTTTATATATATATATCATTGTGACCTACCTTCAATGAAAACAGGTAGTTCAAAGTACCAATGCCTTCTATATTAATTTTAAAATTTACTGAAGATAATCACCAATAGTCAACGGCCAATATAAATAATGAATGAAAATATTAACATTGTCATTGCGTAGGTATTTCTGTCTAGTATTGGTTTTTTAATTCTTCTGTAGCAGGGAATTTTAATGAGGATTTTAATATTATTTAAAAATAATTACTTTCGAAGGGCCTATATGATTTCCTTATACTTCACAATGATAAGAACCTTCGTTTTAACAATGATCAAAACCATTGATAAGTATTAGACTTTAGTTTTAAATTTGATACTTATTTTATTTAACCATATTGCATTTATACCTCAATTCGGCTTTCATTATGAAGTAATAAATGGCGCAAATGACAAGACAGTGTTCAGCGAATGTGATGCGATTCTACTACTTACCCGTTGTAGTTAAAACAATGCGTCTCACGTAAACTCGATCAGGCGCTATCAAACATTTAATTTAAGTAAAAAAACCTTCAAACGTAACAGGTGAGTGGTTCACCTCCCGCGTATCAGAAGCAAAAAACACACATCTGTTTGTGGAAATTTATGCAAGCATCGGTCCTACACACGATCATATCTACTTGAAACACGTCGCTTCAGACAAATTGCGCACACTTCAAACGTGGCCAACAATTGTTCCGACGCAACGGACTAATCAAATCGACCATTCGCATATGCAAATCTAAACAAGTCTAAGTTTCTATGCGTAGGTAGGTACGTAATACCTATGTTGTACAAGGCGTATCTATGATATAATTCTATTTTAAGAAAAATTACTTTAATGTGTATTTAGCCTTTTTATGAAACATGATGTAGGGAAGTTTTAGACAAACTCCCTCTCCTTCTCGGTTTGAGGAGGTAAAGGCATACTAAGTAAAGCCATGCAGATTTGCAAGATTTTGACTGTCTTGAGAAATTACATTTAGTTACATAGCATCGGAAATGATCCTATGTACAGAAATCAGAAATCACTTGGTGTAGGGTGGCATTTCGAACACAATATGTGAAGGCCTATCAATCTGCAGTTGGCTGGTGGTGAATTATAAACCTTATCTCCCCATATAGAGGAGCGATATACGTTTGTAGCGCGCAACGGTAAATAATATTGTAATGTATCGCTAGTAGATCTAGTGTCTACTAGCTGTGCCGTGCTCCTTCACCTGTCTTAAAATTTTAAACCATAACAATCTTCTCAATGCCTACTTTGGCATTTATCAATTTCATATAGGAGTAGATATAGGTAATAATATATAGTACAAGTAAAATACTTAAATTTTTACACATACAAGAAATAATTGCTGAACAGATGCACCTTCTCGTAAGGTCGAAATACATTTTTTCTTGTGTGTGTATCACATAGTGCTTCATTTCATTGATTAATATTTGTTGTTTTTAAAAACTAACACGCATCTTACATTAGGTATTCATTTATAAATACTCTTTTTTTAATAAGCGTACGAACTGTGTTTCTTGAGTAACGAGCTATCTCTGATTTTATTGTAAAATAGTAAACCAACGTAAACCCGTAAACATCGACAGCTTTAAATCCGCATAATTATCGGCCATAAATTGCTGGTGTGCGGTCGCGTGTCCTTCGTATTCTCATCGCTTAGTCGTTGGCATTGTTTGTAAACTTAACATACACTTTAAGCATCACCTTTTTTAACTTAGCACCTTGCGTTCAATTTCTCCATAATTAATTGTAAGGGACACCTACCAAGATAGTTATCGGTGGACTGTAAAAAGTTTTCAACAGTCATAGATCGTTAGGGTAATTGTTGAAATCGTAAGGGCCAGTATTATCATTTAGGTACGAACCTACAAATCATACTTGATTTACAGATGTTATGACCTTAACAGTTCGATAATGAATGAGGTGGTCGTAAACGCGGGAGTTGTAAGAACATTAATGCCAATAAAAAGGCTATAAACTTGATTAGGTATCATAAACTTCACCGCATCTGGTCAATAACTCGTTTCGCGAACAAATAGTTTTGTTAATTATATAACTGTTCTGTATTGTGTCACTTTTAGTTCCTTATTTAAAAAAAAAAGGATTTTCCAACGTCCTTTTTTTATAATTTTTATACAGTTCCTATTATTTGGGAGCAGTAAATTTTAGGTGTCAAAGTGATAAGTCCGATAGAATTCCGAAAAGAAACTATTGTTAAGAAATAGAGCAATAAATTTAGGCAAGGTGTTTTAAAGTTTTTGACCACAATTGCCGAAAACATTAGAAGGTGCATTGTCAAAAGCATTACCATAATAATCGGTTACCTGCTTAGTTAACAGGTGAATTTGTAAAAGAGTCTTTGTCTAAATGTCCTTTGTACAATTTGTGCAACATTTATTGCCCACCATGCGTTCCATTTGCATACAGTTCTTTTCGACTGTCTTTTTACGACTTAACGGAATTTAGTGAAAAAAATCCGTAAACATAACGGTTCCATGAGAATTTGTATCTTTTCACTATTTAACATAACAATAGTGACAAAAGAACGTGTTTTCTAACTGTTCATAAATTTTATGCAATGTCGATATTCAAAATGTTTGTTTGATTTTCGAGAATTGTATAAACACGTGTTGCTTTAGGGGCTACTTGATTTTTGTGTGTATTGTTTTTTAAAAGTAGCTCCTTTATTGTCTTTTTTGCTACTAGTATTCAGAGATGTTCGTAAAAAAATCGTAGATTTTTTTCCGTGAACTTGAAACCAAACTTTGTTAAGTCACACCATCCAGTTATTTTGGTTTATAATGTGTTATGAAGCAGATATACTTGCATTTATTTTGCATTATTTATTTAAATACTGAGATCTAAATTATTTCTCAAAATTGACTTTAAAAATTGGATATGTAGGGTTAAAAAAACTGTAAAATTTTTAACCACACAATAAGTTCTAATCAAATAATGAAATAAAATTTTATTAAATATTAATAACACCTTAATCTTAGCTTTTTTAATATATTGGAAAATCATTATATAATTAATAGATTTGCAATTTATACCAATATACCTATTCGCCAAACACTTTCTAAACATTGCGATAACAGTTTATAAAATAAAAGTTTATCAATAAATAAATAAAAATAGTGATAGCATTAGGTAGGATGCGAATATTTTCATTATTCATTTATTTTTCATTTATAAAGAGCTGAATTTATCAAATTAAAATTAATGTTCTATTAGTTTGTTGTGTAATTTGTTTTCACAACAAACTAATAAAACATTAGTAACTGATGTAATTGATCAGAACGTATTACTGATCTCTTGTATTCGAACAAAATTGGTCGGTCCATCGGAGCGCGGCGGGCGTGGCAACGCGGCTCGAAAATTGTAATATTTCAAAATTACTCAAGAGTCGCGTTCGTTTGAATAATGCGATAAGTTTTGAGTTAGGGTGGTTGCTGGTTGCCCCAACCCTCTGCGTGCGTGCTGACTTACACAGGAACACAATAGACTTAACATACAGTAAATGTGTATTGTAGAAAAGATCCAAAATGTTTCTGTTCTTCCAATTTTTTTAATCTTTTTCCTTCATTATTTACTTAAATTATTTAGGGCCACTTTCACCATCTCTGAGTAAAGTGTCAAGTAGGCTAACCGCCATTTAAAGTCACTGGTAAGAAAGCGTACGAGTTTCACCATCTTCAAGTAGCATTACTCAAGGGTAATTTCAATGAAATTGAAACAAAATACTCGTAACATTTACTCGCCAATTAGCGTTACTTAAAAAGTAACTACTCAACATTTTACTTATAGTTGGTGAAAAAGGCCCTTATTCACACATATAGAATAGCTTAGTTAGGTAAATCAATACACCATCCTTAGTATTGTGCTAATTATAATCTTTTAAAAGATAGTTACAAATTAGTACCTACAAATTTGTTATAGAATGTTAACTCTGCTGATAACAATTGTTGCCTATTTAATATATATACATATTTCCATTTAAAGAAATTCCAAATTCCTGCAAATTTTTATAATTTATCCGACCCGACAGATGTCGTTCTAAAATACAATACAAAAAAATAGGCAATAATTTCCGTTTTTGTTTTCATAAAAACTTTCCTAATAATTGCCTAATTGATCCAGCCGTTTTCGAGTTTTGCGCTTAAACGACACATTACCGATTTATTTTTGTTTGTGTACCTACTTATCTAAATATGAAAAATAACTATTAAATAACAGTCACCATTTAACATTAATCATTAAATATTATGTATTACATTATACATAATTGATATAATTATTATATTATGTGTAATATTTTTCAAATTCATATAAGTTTTCAAAAGTAATAAAATGATACATCAAATATTTATGTGTTATACACATATCCAATTTGAAAATCAAAATGAGTTTACGTTCTGTTACAATCGTATACCGTTAACAGACTTGTTTTTGAACTCCTGCCCGCGAGTTTGATCAAAATATACTCCCGCGCCGCCCGCTTCATTTAGCGAGACACGTAAGAGCGTGGTACAAAACGTAATTATCTAAATTTCAATATAATCATTCTAATAATTTTGCAATTGCAAGTTTTGTTATTATTATACTTATTATCTATAATAATTTGTTGATTTCGGATGTCCAGTACCTTTACTTAAGAGCTTCTTAGGAATTTTTCAAACTCATAATATGTATCTACTATGTGAACAAGTACATACTCACCTATCCGTACAGGTATGGGTTTTATACCTACGTAATACAAGGCCACATTATGAACTCTTGGTGGTTTTCATTTATGCACTTTCTCTTAAGTCTCATTACTTTACTATTTGTTTTTATTATATATAATAGGTAATCAGAGTATTAAGGAAACACATTCTATTTAAGTAAACGTTACCTTTGGCCTGCATATGGTTCTCACCGCACGTGGTCCATGCCCATGTGACAAACCGGTTTCGGCCCAGCCTAGTAACCTCTAAACGACTTACGAAGGATCCTCGGTCCACTTGACGTTTTTTTAGGTACACTTGCGTGGAAAATTATACAATACAAAATGATAATTAGATGGATGTTACCAAGCGCTTCTACATTTTATGTAAAATATTATTAAATTATGTGTTATAACTTTGTGTTAGACATTATGTGCCTACCTAACTACCTACATATATATATATTTTTATAATTTTTTTTTTCAAAATAGAGGTCCTTTTATACGCACTGTGCCAAGACACATCCGACTTATTAATAATCATTAAAAAGTTAAAGAAAAGAGTTAAAAAGTTAACTTTCCATGATTCTCAGCATGTCAATTAGGCTTCGTAAAATAGAACTAGAATGTGCATGATGATTAAGTTACAACCGACAGGCGTTAGAAAAAAAAAATTGAAAAATGCTATGATTTATCTTTATTTTCAATGAATAATTATTGCGGTTTTAAAATCTCCATACTTGTGAAGTTGTAGGAAAAATGTATTTATATAAATTAATTTTGTTATCAATGAATGATGATTATCAAGCACAGAAAACTTTTTAATAAACGGTTTCTAATGAAGGTTTTACAGTGTGTTACAATTAAAAAAAAAATGTTTTGGATTGTTATATTGATTATATTCTAAACTTATAAATTTTCCTACAATAACGCTGAGTAAGCCTTAGGTTGATTAGTATTGAAAAAGAAGACTAAGTACGTTTTGAAGTATGGACATCTGACTTTTTCTGAAAATAATGAGACAAGTGCACCAAAACACTCAAGCAGTAGGTATTAAATTTGCTCATTTGTCCAATGCACCGGATTATCAACAGTTTAATGTTAAAGTAAAGATTATTAATTTTTAAAACAAAACTCATAAAACGTCACAAATCACAAACGAATAATCCGTTTCATATAAATTTTGAAGGAATATAAATGTTTGACTACATTTATACTGAATTATACAGCATGTAACCGCACCTGTAAAACTTCGTGCAAGACTCCCAACAACTCGAGGAGTTCCCAACTCTAAGAATTCCTCAGAGAACTTGCCTCGTCTCGTTTGCAGCCGCAAAACCTCCTCTTATTTATGCCTTTAATTTATTCCATTAGCGGGTAACTTCCTAGACATTTTGTTTTCGATTTTCCGTTTTTTTTTTAAATCCCAAGCAATAATATATATTGACAGTATTTTAGACAATTGTACATTCCACAGTGATAGATTTGGGTAGCCCGTGTGACTAGAGTAACAAACCTCTTACATCATATAGATGGCAGGCTACTGACCTGACTGTCAGCCTGCCTACTGACATAAAAAAATCGTGAGTCTACTCCTGCGATAATGCAATGTGATCTGTTTCAAAGGAAAACTTATGCTGGATACTGGATTTATATTATTTATCTGTCGTAACTATACCTTTATATCATTCGAAGTCCATGCACGAGAACTTCAAGTGGTCACAAAAAATATATAGATACTTATTTCATGTAGGTAAAAGATAAAAGAAGTCTAATCTAAAGTCTTAGTAGTTTGGTTATTAGTAAGGTGATTGGACTAATGAGACTTTTTTGTTTTAGTTAAATAATCTGAAACACAAACGAAACTTTACAATAGGCTTAAATTTATTATTTACTAGCTGGCGCCCGCGACTTCGTTCGCGTTGAAAAAGAAAAAAGTACCTAGCCTATCCTGTGTCCCGTACGTCCAAATGTTTATCTAACAAGTTTCATGAAAATCAGTTAATTCGTTTCAGTTATGGAGGAACATACATACAATACCTACACTTACAGGTTTATTATTAGTATTGATGATTGATAATACGATAATTAAATCTAAGAAAACTAAAAGATCTTCTTTCCCATGTTGTTGATATTGAAATACCTATAAAATTTAAATAACAGCTTTTAACAAAAAGAGTAGTATCGTAAAGCTTGCTAGAATTCATGGCATGCAATTGTAAGGTGACGGAAAAACGCCTGCCGTAGGTACCATGAAAATGCATCGGACCAAAGAAACTTGCAACGGAATGTCACGTGTTGGCATATGAAGATCAATATCTATAAATTCGTTCAATCTAAATTAATCTTTACAGGTTACGAGTTAAAGACAAACTTTTAATGTCACCAATTGTGTAGTTACGACGTTTTCTTGTGTCCACGTAATTGTTTCATGTTTTTATAGAGATGCAAGGTGCAGACTAAAAATGCTTCTGTATTATAAATGTTCACCGGCTAACGGTTCTGGGAGAATATTAGTGTGTATTATTCTAGAGAATCTTGTCAGTAATGTGTTTTATTCACAATAAATAAACAAGTGATTTCGACACGCTCTATACAAGGCTCGGCCTCTTGAGAATTAAATAAATTATGTATATTTAACTACATACAAATTAAAGAGCCATTTTATTTAAAAGACATTTTATTTGAATTGCTGTCTTATTAATGTCTTAAAGATATACAATAGATCATTGTGAATGTAGAAATAATATAAAGATCACTAGGTACTAAAATTTTAACATTTATACAATATGTATGACACGTTAAGTTTATATCACTGTCGTGTATTATTAAAGCAAATAATATGCTGATAAATTTCATTAACAGCATTCTTGAAATTAAGATTATATAGTTAAACTTTTTACTACTTGTAGGTATGTAAGTAAGTATGGAAATTTCAACCACAAACCAGAAACCTTCTTTTCTTACCAGATGTGTATTCTTTACCAGGCAAGTACATTCTCATGAAATAAAAATACCCTTTACATTATTTGTGGTCAGGAGCATTACTTTGTAGTTTAAAAACTTGTATGTTTCGACTTTAGGTCACGTTTCGGTATCTTTTAATGCTATCTTCAAACCACGCATCTTGGCATCAACAATTATTTTACATGAATATTAATTTAAAATTTTCAAACAAATTAAAAAAATCTAAAATCATTGCGATAGTTTTGCCTTTATTGTGTATGTGAATTAGGCAATGGAACTAGTGAAAATAAACCATATTATATGCAACTTCCTAGAAGCCCTACTGCATCATCTAGGGGCAGTAGAAAATTAAAAAATATATTAAAAAATATTTTTTATGTATTGATGAATGAATATTTCAAAAAGATAGAAAATGGTAAAATAGGAAATACACGAGATCTGTATTTCCTATAAATATACCACTAGATAATTTTCAGAATCAATGTCAATCTATTATTTCACAGGCTAATTAAAACACATATCCATTTGATTACATAATCATTTATAAAAAAAAACCCGACGCACACATAATATCAAAAACATCTCCCTTGATTATCTCAATTGCACGATCAGAGCGTGAGTAACATCTGGATAAATTATAATGTTAGAGAGTACTTATATTCTCATTGAGCATTGTAAACTTCTCAAAAATAATCCAAACAATACCATCAGAGGAAGTAAATTTAATTTAACTATCAAAAATCATAACAATAACAAATGAGCAAGATTTAAAATTAAAATAATTGCCTAAATAAAATATGTACGAGTACTTAAAAATCTATACTAATATAACTAATAAAGAGAAAAGATTTGTATTTTTGTTTGTAAGGAATAAACTCAAAAACTACTGGACCGATTTTAGAAATTCTTTCACCTATAGAAAGCTGCATTATCAGGAAGTAATCATAGGCTATATTTTATAGTCACGCGAAGGAAGTCGCGTGCAACAGCTAGTAGTAAAATAAAATGGTAGGCATGGTTAGTAGTGTCAACCTTATTCTATCCTATCCCTATATTAGTAAAAATTTAAAAACATTAAAATTGTAAGGAAATCGAATATTTCACTAAAGCTAAGCTCGTTTATGTTTCAGGTAGTTCACGAAGGAGCGTAGTAGAGGTAGGTAATAAGTTACGTCTTAGTCTTATTCCGTCGTAGAGACGGAGAAGTGCACTCCAAATGATCGCAACTGGCTTACACACTTGATTGATGGCTTAAAAGGCTGCCGGGCACAAATTAAAAAACAATCCCCTACCAACATGGTCTGGGAAAGTAACGTCTTCAATTAAATGGATTTGTTTAATTTAAATAGACTCGAACTAACCTTATAGAGCCTATTGACTTCACAATCTTGACTTCTGTCTCCCTAGTTGTTTTAATGAAATATTGAAATGATTATAGTTAAAATTTTTAAATATTGTTTTTTATACGTGTAAAAAATTACCACCAACAGTGTATATTTAAAGAGAAAAAAAAATAGTATTTCAGTAATCTTTACACAGTAGGTATAAAATAAAGTTGCTTCCCGCCGTCTGTACCCGCCGGATTTTAATGCACAAAGCACAATGCAAAAATTACGATTAAGTGTAATTCGGTATAGTTAAGTGTAATAGGCTAGTTGACAAAATTTGGAAATTAGTTTAAAACTATAGCTTAGTATCTATTTCACCCCAAAAATATATTATTTTAAGAAAAATAGGTCTTTTACATTAGTATTTTGAATTTTTAGAAATGAACTTGAAATTGACAGCGAAAAAGGCCAAGACTGTCATGGCGTCTTGAATGACGTCACACCTCGATAAACAGCCGTGTTTGTTTATGACAGTCAATTGTTTTTTTTAATAAATAAAGAATTCCTCGTATTATAAACACTGTATAGTGCCCCAATGTAAAAGTACAACAATAAACCGTCAAAGAAATTATTCATATACGTTCCAAACAATAAACAAATACGAAGAAAGTGGTTAAAAATGGCAAGATGCTCTTACTTTATCAACTGATTCCACAATTTATTTCTGTGAAAATCATTTTGATGTAAGTATTAAACACAACTTGATGTATCTATTTATAAATGACCTGAAATTGAAAATTAGTTAAGTTAAAGTTATTAAAACTTTATATTCGCTAACCTCAAAATCGGTTAAGTATTTACATTCCACAGTAGGTAAATGCGACTCTGACTGGTAATTGCTAATTAAATAAGACTTTGGTTGTTCTTCACATAATACTTACATAGAAGTTTTAACATTGCGGAATCCCGATGAACAAAAGTCGGTGTTTATGTAGAAAAAACATAGGCGCACTCAGTGCTGTGCTAGCAGAGCCGTACAGTGATGCGGCAAATGACTTATGTAATATGTTAATGCATCAATGAAGCTTTTAATAGGTTATGTTAGGTTAATTATGTTTAAGTTTATATTAATTAGTTTAGGGGATGATGGGGCTGACATGCCTTTTTAAGGTATAAGCCCCAAAATACCAAAAGTTAATAAAAAAAAAGTCGGTATTCATTGCAAAAAAATTGCCAAGCATAACGGCGTCAATTTTGGGCAAATTACTGCTGTTTGCTTTGTTAAATCCTGAATCAAGGGCAAATTATACCTGTCTTTCAAGATTAAACTAAAAACGAACTGTATTAATTTAACAATAATAGCTGAAAACTCGAAATAACCTGTTCACTTTATACGAAAATGACAGCTACAACATGGTGTTTTGAGAGGTGTGACGTCACGCTTCTCTGATTGGTGTTTAATGTCACGTGATTAAACGCCTCATTTTGTCGATTTTATTTTCCAAAAATATTATTAATCTTTTATTATTTTAATAGAAAAGTTGTTTTTTTTGTTTACAAATTATCATGGTTAATCATTAGAAACTCTAAGCCATCCGATTTATTCGTAGTGGAAACAAGCCTATTGTTGTAATTTTATATTTTAAAGAACACAAAAAAAAAACGGTACCCTGAGTGTCTTTCGGGATTTCTTCTCAGGATAGTCATCGGCTTTTTTTCTGAAACCCTGGTAAATTTAAATTTATAATGACTGTCATAAGAGTTTCTTGGAGAAACCTAATTGATAAATAAATATTTTGATTTTGATTTTATCCCGTATATAATATTTTAAAAAAAAGAATAATAAACTGGACTAAAATATATTTACTTACATAAATTAAATATAGGGACTTATACTAATAGGAATAAAGATTTATTATCCTTGTAAAAAATGTAGATTATTTTATATAATCGCTCAATAACGTTAGGTATATTCCTTAAATATTACTAAATATTTTTTAAAGTAAGCATAGTTTCTTTTTGTTTTAAAAGTAAAGTTATGAAACGAAGTTTCATTGGCGAATGCGGCGCAGGCGCATGTAACCTCTCACTTGTCAATCGCCTCAATCGGAAAGCTTTTAGTGCTTTAGCGACAGATTTGCAAATTTACGATCAATGCATTTTGCAAGAACTTACGGCCGACGAAGATATTCGACGTCATTTTGTCAACAGTTATTACTTTATCTCGAAGTGTAAGAACGTCTTACAGTTTAAGAGTAAGTTTTCAAATAAATATTGGTACCTACTGGGAGGTGCGAAAGTAGGTAAGTCATAAGTATGTAAATCATAATTAACTAGCTTAGAGCTTAAAAGATCACAGGTTTACCTATAATTTATTACCAGAACAATTAGATATTCTTCAAGTAACAATGATTTTACTATGTGGTCAACAAATATAAAACTTGAAAAGAGTGAGAGAAAGTTTATCAGAGAGAGAGAGAGAGAGAGAGTTTTAATTTTGTTTATTATAAAGGGTTATTATATAATCTTTGGAACCACCAAATTTATTTTAAATTTTTGTTAGCCTCATATTTTCCCTGCTATAATTTCTATAGTCTGTAAAAGATGAACGACAAGCAATTGGTACTTGCCTAAGTGTTTAAGGTCTACTCTCTGTGATCTTTGTGTAATTAAGTACCTAAGTAAGTAAGCAATCGCTAACTTTAATTATTTAATCACTTAAGTAATTATTTTGATTTCTTACAATATCAGCGTATATAATTATATTTAAAAAATAAATCAGAATACCTACCTTCTTACAATATTTTTGATACTAATCTGTATATGATTGCATTTAATGTCAAATTTACTGATACTTAAAAACAAATCTTTTCTACTTACATTTTACTAACAAAATATTAATTCTGCATAATTTCAGTGCTAGTCTAAAGTAAATAAACAGCACATTTGTAGCGAAAGACTGCTCTTGAAAACCCTGTACCAAGAAATCTTCGTTCGCTTGAAATATCGTTTGTACAAGCGGTTATCTTCTTGGGCTCCCAAAATTCGAATGAGACGATGTAGTTGCATAGTACAGGGGCTCGAGGACGAGTAATGTTATGAGCAACCCATTATTGTCTCGCCCCATACCGTAAAACATTACACAGTCGTGCCGAATATGTATATAGAGCTAACACATCTGAGAAAAAAAAACTTCATTTAAATCCTTGAATAATGTTCCTTTATATTAAAGTAAATCAAGTTGTTAATAGAATACTTAAGTACATATTTACATATTATTACGCAGTTATTCATAATTTCAGATAGGTTATGTATAAAAAAAATAAAAATATACATACTAAAACAGTAAATATGCTTTTATCTTTTTTTGTCACTCCAAGTCAAGATTAAACAACTTGAGGCGTGTCATAAATCTAAATACATTGTATGGCTCTTGAGAATGTTAATTTATATACTGACGTGGTGAATTAATTGCTAAGGAAGAGTGAACAAAGTGTATAATAAATAAGGAATTCTCAAATAACACGTGTTAAGTCTTAGCCTTTTTATTTTCTTTATGTTGGCAGTAGGTATTATCAGCTCTTTATAAATATAAGAATATAATCGTTTAGGATCATCTAGTGAATGATTTCGCTGAACAGTTTTTAGCATTTAATAATTTATTTATCATTTTATTGATGTGAAAGTTTATTTACATTAACAAATTTTGATTTTTACTTTTGTGATATATTATGTTTTTTGGTTCGGTACGTATATAAGGATAGGTAACAAGATAATCGTTGAGAATCATCAAGTAAACGATATGGATGGAGAGTTTCAAGCGTTTAATAATTTATTTATCATTTTATTAATTTCAAAGTTTAGTTACAGTAACATGTTTTTTAATTTTAACTTTTGTGAAATATTATTTCGAAAGGTGAAATATAATTTGTACAAATTCAGTGGATCTGTGAAATCTTATTGGAGGCTTGCAAAGTTTGACAACGAGAAAATCGGGAAACAAAGCGAGCGTCAACATAAACTAACATCCGGTGAACGCTGATGTATTGCAGCCGCAAAACTATGGAAACAAATCTCCCGGAGTAATAATTTACGGGCGCAATATGGCCCGGCACGGCATTCTGAAACAAACAAAAATAAAAACAGAAGCGCTAGCCGCGATAAAAGACGTCGCCACACTAGCAGTCGCTTCACAGATAGACTAGCTAGCTTAGATAGTCCACTATTCCCGACAAATAAACAACTCGTTGGCAAATAAAGGAATCAAAGTGTGCGCTAGAGACTGAGCACAGCAGCCAATCAGCGCGTGCAGCGTAATTATAGGCTGCTTTCAAATTAGGAACGACGTTCGTGGCGCGTGCTAATTGAAAATAGAATTTGTTGATTTATATCAACAATATGTCGGAAACCTTTGTTGAACCACATATTGTTGAACCACCTACTGTTTAAAACAGGAGGACTTATATGTTACTAATATTATTAATGATAAGATTTTTGTCTCTCAATCAAGCTAAAAGTGACGAATAACAGATTTGAATGAAACTTGGCACACTGGTAGACCATGCCCTGAAATAAAACTCAATATGATTTTATCCAGTTAATGTTTTACGTTTTTGTATTCAAGAAAGATTATGTCTTTTCAGTACTTAGTTTGTATTATTGAAAACATGATATTGATTAAAGTGTAGTTATAGATTCGTTAGGTGTTTGCTTCTTATAACTAATCCAACGCAAGCGAAGGCTTATACTTAGTTAAAATAAATTAACAAAGTTTTGCTTCAAGTAAAGTCTGGTATTTGTTAAAAGTTCTTTAGGATTTCATTAAATGAAAATACGAAAAGGGTATCGAATATCATATAATAAAAAAAAGTAGCAGCTGTTGCTTATTGGTTTATTCTAACATTATTTCCTTGCAGTCAGTCTATGTCGGTTTTAATAGTGATGGCAGTTGCGCCCGCGACATCGATAATCGCGGAATGCGTCGTCGTCGGCTTGACTTCAATCAGTCGGACGGCATACTTCATAGACAATTTAAATTGTGGGAATTGGTAGAATAATTCCACGTACAACTAGAATATACAAACAATTGTTGGTAAAGACTAAATGCCTTTCAGTTATTATACTCACTTAGACAGTTTTTAGTTATCTAATGATAATATTTAAACACTTAAAATTAAAACACGGTTAATTCTCAGAATATAGAACGAACCTTAAGGCACGCTTAAAATTATAGCAATTTGTTATAATTATAGTTAATAAAATAAAAATCGATATACTTAAAGAGTCATATTGATGAACTACGGATTGCCTACATGAAATAAAATCACATCACATAAATCGTTTTCGCACGTTTTACGAAGTTTTATTTTTATGAAAATATTTAAAACTGATCACCTAGGAATTCAAACATTTTCAAAATGACAACTGTTCTAGTTTCCAAATAAATACCTACTAGTCGAATAAATGATGGGAGAAGAAAAAGTAGGTTACCTTAACTAAACCGTTTACTTCTCGAGAAAATTTTCAAGTAGTCTTGAGCGCTGTATTAAGGGTAGCATAATAAGGCTTTCTGGATTAGGTGTAGCGCTCTTGAGTAGCGAATAAACCCAGGGGAAATCCTGGCTCGCTTTCCCTCTAATTTATTGCTCCTCCAGCGGCCAGCGGCCTTTGTATCGTATTTGCGAGGAATGAGAAATATATTTCTGGATGGATTAACATGTTTGCTGCTCGACGGTAATTAGAACATTCAGGTGTTTTTAGTTAGCTACTATTTGAAACATACAAGAAGTATATTATGTTTCAAAATTTAATACAATACCTATTCGCACACCTTCCAAAGGGTAGAAATGTCACTACATGCTACCCTTTGAGGGTGCGAGCTTTAATTATTATTATTTCTTGTAAAACCTTTGTAAACCTATATTCAGCCAATATTAACATACTTCTTTCATTATTACTACTTTAATATTACTTTTTTAAAGTAACATTCGGTAGGCAGACTAATGCTGGTCCAAATGATAGGTGGACCTTTATTAACGTGTTAGTCATATGACTCATAATTCCGAAATCGTTTTGATATCAGCGCACTTTGATTCGTTATTCAAAGTTTCAGTCAGTCCTTAGATGACCTTGTATTAATTATGGTTTCCATAATACCAATCCAGTTCATTGTACATTGTACAAACATACGTAAATTGTAATTACGAAATATCCCATGGAAAATAATATATGACATATATACTATTAAAGTAGTTCAGTTTTCAAAAAAAGTTACACGTTTTACCATTATTTACACTTTTTTACAAAATACCACAAGAGAAATGCAACAATCTCTTTGGATAGTAGCCATTGAAAATAAAGAGATGACGCCCCTCGTATATAACTGTCCGGTGAACGAATTGATTTAATGAGATCTTAAAGTAATTGGATTTATATGGTCTACTTGTATTTCGTCTTTCGTTTGTGATTAACGTACAAAGTTCAGATCTTAACTTATAGCCGTTCTAACGGAGTAGACACACTCTGTCTGGAATAAATCAGGAATTATATACAGCATTGTTTTGGTGTCACGCTTTATTGCTAAAACATTTGAGAGTTGGTACAGTTAATAAATAAACGTGATAAACATTTCTCTTTGACTTTCACTTTCGATTGTTTAGTTTTTGTTTCTTCATAATGTTAAAATGTCATAGAGATTAAATGCCTTTACTAAGTAGGGTGAGTATAATTTTACAATAACAGACAATAGACTATTGGAGACATGGTTTGACTTATTGGAGGCCTGGTTATATTAATTGAATTTACAATAATTATATTATTTTCGTATCTCCTTACCCAGATCTTCACCCCCTATCATTTAGAATTGATTTTATTTTTTTAAATTTGACATCAGTTTACACAAAGAAAACCTTTAGGTAAGTAGCAATGTAATTAGTAATAGGTATGCCTATACTGCCTCAATTTTATGTCTTATTTGTATATTACCATAGGGTTTTCATTAGGTTATAAAATAGGAGGGAAAAAACATTGGGGACATTTAATATACAATTTTAGGATTGTTTTAATTCAAATTAAAGCCTTGAGCGAAAAGTGGAGGTCTCTAATAAAACAAGAACTTTTATTTGATACTCGCTGGTACCCGGCGCATGGCTGTCGCAGTAGTAGGCAATGATGTAAATTATTTGATATGTGCTAATTGGCTGACGTGTACTTATCATGTATGGCAAAATCCTCCGACATTGTTACTATAATTATTTATTTATATATTTTGTGAGGAAACTTTCGCGTCCGATTAGACGAACAACTCTTCGCCATTTGAATCCTCAGTCACAGTATAATAAAGAGTACTTGGCGCTCAGTGTAGTCCGCAGCAAACTAGGTAATATTAGTAGTAGGTATACAATTATAACTGTAGAAAATATCGCTTTACATAGAGAATAAGTGTACACACTGCCCCGTATGTAAATATTACATTATGTAGTCTGATATTTTGTTGAACTTCATAATATTGTGTTAAAGTATGTAGTATACCTATCCCATTATAATCAACAACGCCCGGCGTCGTCCTATTAATCGTTTGTAGTGAATTAGTGAGATGCACACACGTTTGTAGTGCGCAGACACTTCATTACGGGGGCAGGATATAAATCAGGACTTCTAATATTAAACGCGCCTTCGTGGCGCAAATTGCGATCCGCGCGGTCGGCTGCCAACCCTGGCGGTGTTGACGAAGCGATTAGTACGCGGAAATTATGTGGAAAAATACATCCACTCGGTGTGGGCTAAGCATTCATTTCATAATTACTTGAAGGATGTTAAGTGAAAAGGACACGGTAATTACTTCGTAATTTCATAGAGACCTTTCAAGCAAGTAGCTATTTAATTGCATTGTATGAGTAAATAATAAAATATACCTAACCAATCTATTCATAAATTAATCCAGGGCTCCGAATTTTTGTTACAATTTTTCTGTAGGTATAATAAAGTCACTAAGTAAATTCGCAGTTTGTAATATATTAAAGTTAAATTATATTAAAGTAATTACTTATATTTACTGCACAATATGAATAAAAATATATTTGGCAATAATCACTTGTGATAATGTATTCTTTGAAATAAAATTTTCGTAATGCAATTCTTATTGTATAAAACATTTCAATACTCGTTTTGTGGATTGCAAGTGCAATTGCAGATTATTATTTTTATTTAGTAGGTGTTTTACTTTGTGAAAGTAAAATTATTCATAAGTATTATTGATAATGTTATATCTCTTCAGAACAAAAGGTTTTTTAATAAGTAAATATACCTACCATTTATGTTATATACGTATATCGTATGTGCCAATGACGGTTTAATTAGATTAAATAATTACAAGTTAAGTTAATTATCTAAATATGCAATATTCTTTACTATCGAAAAAAATCTTTCTGTGTTTCCTTTCGTTAATTTTCTCTTTAAATACGATCAAGTCCCATTCAGGGACAAAATCCTTATAACGGGACTCAAAACAACTTTTTTACAATTCTCCTCTTTTATCTCAATTTCCATACAATTTACCTTTTTTTAATGAGATAGAAGTGTCAAATGTATTTTAGTAGATACTAATTTAATTTTTTCGCCGCGAAAGATAATTTTGCGGACCCTCCTCTAGATGTTCTTACTAATGTGATTTTAATGTACCTACCCACTCAACGCAACGTCTTTCGAGGTATTATTGTAATCTCGTTTTGTAGATAATCTTTTATAATTCATGCAAATGATACTAAATAAAACGTAATGAATAAATTATTTTTATAAAGAGAAAATAAAAATATAGTGATTATTACTGAAGACATGACTCATATATTGAAAAATTTCAGGAAATGTCATTATTATTCAATAACATCCGCTAAAAGTATACTTACTAATAATACTATGGTCGACAGTTTACTTGCTGCCGCGGATTTCTTGTTTAGGCGACGATAGCCGCCCATCATCAAGTGGAACGTCGTCGGCCTCTCCATTATTAGAAAATCGACTTATTGTATGGTGAAGAAACCGCGACCTCGCCTATCTACGGCTTCGCTAGAAAGCCGTTAGGTTTTAGCCGGTAGGAGTAGGTACGGCATAATCCCGCAGCGTCCGCTTCACTGGCGGGCAACCACGAGGATTCCCCAACGTTAAAAAAAAATTTGTTTTCCTAGTTTAGTTTTAGTTTTGTAGTGGCAGGACACACTGCGTTCGGCAATTATAAACTGGGATTCTCTTTTGCCAGTAGTACAGTAATGCCACTCTCTTGCATGCACACCGTGAAATAAAAGCGTCTAATCTGTAAAGCTAGTAAAATATGCCAACACCCATTTTCCTACTACTTAATCAAATATCTTTATCCTAGTAATTTGGGCGTTTTAATAGACCACAGTTACCAACTATCAAGTGGATCATCAGCGTGATTGCCGCCCTTTACCTCAAACTAAAAATATTTTAAAGTTACGAAAAGCCTTTATTCTTAACAAGAATAATATTGAATTAAGAATGTAAATGTGTTAAAATTGCCTAGTAAAGAGTGCTATTTTATAGTTCTCTATAATCCAATTAAGTTCATTATTATAACATAAAACATTTACTTTGCCTTCAATACATAGTGGGATTTTGTGTAACTGAAGTCATAGAAAGATAAACAAAATAAGGAAAACTCGGAGGGGTGTCTCGGAAATGCGCAATTTATATTATTTTTATCTTTTTTTGACACTATCTGTCCCTCCCTGTTCCGCGTGCTCGAGACAGGGGCGTATCGAGAGTCGTTTAGGTTTTGGTCCCCCTACTTGACCTCCCTTAAGAAATATGAAAGAAACATAGCGAATGAAAAATCACCTGACAAGTGTTTTTAATGTAAAATTAATCGATTTTGGCTTTAGATACAGAATATATAAGTAAAAACGTCGACTTCATGCACCCTTTATCCAAAAATTATTCTTGTCTACCCAAAAATGCACTTAATGCAGTTTCTGTTACTGAATATTTGTAAATAAGATATGCATGATATAAAAGTTAGTTTTAAATATGCTTTTATATAGTATATAGTAAAACAAAAAATAATGTTGAATAGGCTGTAATTTTTATTGTTTTTTATTTTTAATAGTTGATAAAACTACTAGTGATGGATAAATAAACTTTTATTACATTCTTAGTGTTTGTATCAAATATATATATATATATATAGACTGCATTCTGAATCTGCGCTTATTGTAAAAAAATAAGACTTTTATAAGAGACTGGGTTGGTCCTATTTAATAAAGAACATACTTAATTCTTATTGTTAATGCTACCTTTTTAAAGGGTCATTTCTTTAACCAAGTAACTGACAAATAAATACCTAATGAAGTATTAAAAACGATCATACCCAATTCGTTCATCCAGATATTTAAATTTTTGTCTATTTTAACTTTCAAAAATTATATTTAAAAATTGTACTAATATTTAATACCTACAGTTATGTCTGCCAGTAACTTTGGTTGTTTGTTCATAGGTACCTACATTACTGTGTTGCATAAATCTACTAGCGGCGCTGAAAACCGTTCTGTTTTTAAAGTTGAATGTACCCTAAATCGTTCGAATAGTGTTTGTATGAAATTATTTTCGTCGCGACGCCTCCTGTGGCGTAGACTTTTATTTTCCCGTGTATCAACGCCCTAATGATTTATACTGCCGCGTTGTTGTCGACGCATGTTCTCTATACGTTTTTGTTGCTGTGTTTCATTAAATTATTTCCCTTTTTTGTCGTTGGCCATAAAAAATTTAAAATTTACACTTTCCATTCTTTTCATAGTTCATAGTTAACATCATTTTTCTTTAATTTTTAACGAGACTACTTATTTGTAATCAAAAAATACACATAATACCTATATATGTTTCGAAATGTTTAGGAATTTTAGAAATAAAATTACCTACTATTGGAATTTAATTTTTTTTTAATTAGTAAAACTTTCACTCCCCTTATTGTCTGATTACCTATACCTATTTAATAATCTTTGTTCTCTATTAACTTAACAAACTCCTATTAACTTAGAAAATTTTGTGTTTTCGGAGGTACCTAACTTACTCATATTCTTGTTCATGTGCAATTTTTAAATTTAAATAAGAAATAAATATATATAATAACATTTTGAATTTAATTAAGTTTCCATTGCATATAATTTTTTTTGTATACATACATTATTTGCTAGATAATTATGTAATAATAAATTAATCGGGCTTATTCTAAGGAAGTATGTGATAATGCCCAGTTGTAAGCATTAGCTCGTGTAATTTTCTATTTTCCTTCCCACGTTCGTGTCAATGGCTCGTTAGCGGTAAACTTTTGAAAGGTACGAGAGGCCTGTTGATGAGGTACCTACTTAATGCATTAAAACTTTCCCAAGCTAAGTGTGAAGTTTTGCCCGCACGGCGCAATGTACACGGCATTCGCATTAAAACAGAAAAATGTAATTAAACGTCTAATTCATATTTATTCTGAGAGCACACACATGTCGTATATAGCTCATATGCAACCCCATTATGTACTCCATAGAAATAGTAGACCCTACAAAGAAGAATCTAGTTGAAATAAGAATAAGAAATGACTAGGTATGTAATTCAAGATGAATGCAAAACTCGATGTTTTGCACTTTTTTTTAAGAAAGGGCTATTTTGTAAGTACAGGCAGGGTTACGGTCCACTTCCCGAGATGGCCGGCGTACCTCCACTTTCGGGTACGCCGAGGTTCTGACAGGGAGCGTAACTGTCCCCGCGCTGGATAGCCGTGGTTATTTACTGTTTACAATTGTTTATTAACTGCTGCTGTTGCTGACCTTGACAAATGGAGGATAATAAATAAGGGTAGTACAAGGGTGTAAGCTCTGAATTATCTTAGTCGTCGAAACCCAACACCACAAGGTGCTGTAGTTTAAAGGTGGTCTTCAGTAAGGGGGCCAGTTACTGTTATTACATGGACTGTGCGGAATCTCGTGTCACGATGTGTGTTCGAGATAAACTCCGAAACTACTGAACCGCTTTTGATCAAATTTCGTAACTATCTATAATTTGGACCAACTTAAAAGATAGGATAGTTTTTTTTATCTCAATTATTGACGTCAATATAAAATTGCACCCGTGCGAAGTCGGGAGCGGGTTGCTAGTTTTTATATATAATATTTTTAAATCATATAGCATTTGCTCTGTCACAACTTCTAGGTAGGTATTACGTTTCTAGGTAGGTACTACTATATTTTTTTATATTATTTCACATGTAATGTTACCTTACGAGTCTATTGTAAGGAATTTATTTCACAAATATCCAAATAATATATGAATAAATTTTATATAAAAAAAGTCCTTATATGTTAAGTAAAGTTTAATAAATCTAAGAATACACTTCTCATATCTTTGCTAATGTGTAAATCTATTAATTACTTACTATAATTTAAACCTTAACCTAAACCAGCCTCTACTATAACACATGTTACAAACACATAGTTGTAGAAGGCAATAACTTATCCTTCCTCATCCCAACTATTCCCTCGACACGAATCCACAGCTATGTACCTACCGTTACGTTTTTAACTGGAAGTGCCAGGTTTTGTAAATAATAATATTTAAATCTTAATTTCATTGCTTATTAGATACATATTATGCTAATACATATAGGTACTAATACATAGGTAATAGGTCTACTAAAAGCTCCTGTGGCGTTAGAGAAAGTGTGTATAGAAGCTAATAATGTAAAAAGGATTTATAATAAAAATAAAACTGATAATTGAAAACATAACAATTAATTATTTCTATGTCTATACATGATGAGTAGGTCGTATAGGCTAACAACACAATAGCATTCTCTATTTACCCAGATAAATTAGGGGAATACATAATTTTTCAAACATTTTTAGTTCAATATCCATTCGAGTTATCTTTAACTTTATTTCATTCTAAGTTTCAATATATTTTACGACTACATATTTCATAAGTTACTGTGTAGTAAGTACCTAATACTAATAAAAGTACCTAGGTACATACCTTTTTATGTTTATACCTATATAACATAATTTTAGGTATGTCTAATATAATTTTAATGTTTTCTTAAAAAAATTGTAGTGAAAAATAACAGTTTTAACTTTCGGGGTGTCGTATCTAGTAAAACTCATAGTAGTTCCTCAACCCTTCCAAATGTGAAAGTTGCTCGCGAACACCGCATGCACTGTACAATATATCACGTTTTGATTCGGCCGCGCTATAAACAATACAATATATCAATATAAAAGCAGACGGTGGCGAAATTTGAGCGTAGCGAGTGCGTAATATTTATGCGTCGTCGGGACCTGTGCCTGTGTGTAAAGGCTTTTATAAAGTTGTTCGCTTTGTTTTTTTTTCTTCTGTTTTTCGTATTAATGTTATATTGTTTATTATACACTTATGTTCGTAAGTATTTATGATAACGATAAAGAATAATACTTATATAATACATACGATAGATACCTATTTAAAGTAGAGATGCCGCGAGAACGCCTTTTAATGAATAAAAAGCTATAAACTTAAAAGTACTAATCAAACTTTCATTTTTCTTAAAAAACATAACACACTTATTATTAATTATTATCATTAATATGCATTAAAATAATTAAATGTAAAATTCGTATAATATAAGACCGATTTCTTTAACTTTATTTAACCTTAGATTTTTTATATTACAGTAACCAATAAATCATTAGTAAGTGCAAGGCTGGTACAAGCGTGAATCGTGATATTATTATTTGATAATACTATTATTATAGACTATTCGCTATTACAACTACATGTATTCGCGGCATCTTAAGGCTTATCCTTCCAAAAAATTAAAATTTTGCAACATTTTGTAACAGTATTATTCATTATATATACGCCTTTTCTTCAGCGAAAAAAATATATGTTTATCTACAAGATATGAGGAATGATTTGTTGGGATTAAAATTTTTATTTTATTGAAATTGATTCAGGAAAAAAATTCTAAACTCACCCCTTTTATTTTCAGTTATAACAATCTCACTTCTACAATATTTATCAAAAGATTATGAAATTTTGTACACTTATGAAGATAACAATGTAGCATGATTTGTTGAGAGCGCTTTTTGAAAATTCGTAAAATTGAATTTTATATAATGTTTTTATCAAAAATATTTCCCCACTTACTCAGCGCTAGCCCGTTCTCGTCCATAAAATCAGTGCGGGGCGAGTCGTGATGCTAGACGGACCTGTGCCGCGTTGCACTTCAACAAATTATTAATTTTTACGTAATAAACAAAGAATAAATATTTTAGTGGCAGAACAGACAGTGCATGATAGTGTATATAATACTTTAATAGGTTTTATTTTTTGTCTTTTTAATTAAATCTTTAAAAAACTAAATGTAAATTATGTTGTAATATAATATTCAATTTATTAATTAATTAATATTAAAAATAATTAATTATTAATTAACACATATAAATTAATAAGCCTAATAAATAAATAATAAAGCCACTATAAAGCCGGATTCCCACTCACGTATCTAGTGACTCATCGAATTGTTCTCCTAGAAGAAGCGGTGGGGGGTTTCCCTATTGTAGGTGGTCGCGTAGGGGACGCCCCCGTGACCTCCAGAAAAATCCGATATCCTCGGTACACCGTTCTGGTAAAAAGTTGGTGAGCGGTTCTCGGAAACTATGAGGGATAGAAGGGTGGCGTTTGCGGAATGTCATACAGGGTGATCGGTAGTCACCACGGAAAGTGTCATCCGGTTTACCGGGGCACCAAAAAAAAAGCCCCCTCCTTGGACCCCCCCCGACCATAACTCGGAAACGGCGCGTCACAGCCGTGTCGTGTTTGGGCTCATCGGGAACGTCTGGACGAGATAAAAAAAATTGACCCCCCCCCCCCCCCCCCGCGGACCCCCCGACCGTAACTCGGAAACGGCGCGTCACATCCGGGTCGTGTTTGGGCTCATCGGGGACGTCTGGACGAGATAAAAAATTTGGCGCCCCCCTCGGACCCCCCCGACCGTAACTCGGAAACGGCGCGTCACAGCCATTTCGTGTTTGGGCTCATAGGGGACGTCTCGACGAGATAAAAAATTTGACACCCCCTCGGACCCCCCCGGCCGAAACTCGGAAACGGCGCGTCACAGCCGGGTCGTGTTTGGGCTCATCGGGGACGTCTGGACGAGATAAAAAAATTGACCCCCCCCCCCCGCGGTCCCCCCGACCGTAACTCGGAAACGGCGCGTCACAGCCGGATCGTATTTGGGCTCATCGGGGACGTCTCGACGAGATAAAAAATTTGACGTAACCATGGTCAACGGTTACAAATAGACCCCCCATGTTAGGTATCATTTGAAAGGATGAGGGTAATCTATCAACACTATCCTCCCAGCCCCCCTCCGCTCCCCCCTTACTCCCCCCCTCCTTTAAAATTACACAATTAATAATAATAAGACCCAAAACCAAACCAAAACAATTAGACATGGCAAAAGACAAGACAAAACGAAAACAAAATGAAAACGTGAATAAATTTTCTACAAGCATTTGTTTTTTTTTTTAATTCTATTGACATGAATTTTAAAAATTACAAAAAAGGGCTTATGATAGCTTTTAGAAAAATCAAGCGCTGAATCAAAAATATGGAGAAAATAATAGTACATATTATCTCAATGCCACTCGATAGATTTTTTGAAAAAATTAAAGAAGCAAGATTCTCGCTCTAAAAAGTTCGTAATCTTTATCAAAATGAAAAAAAAACACTTTTTGTCTCAATTTATTGTCACTTCACTCACTTGGTGAATTTGAAAAAAAAATATCAAAATTAAAAAAAATAATTATTACCGCCGGCATTAGCGTTACCCAAACAAAACGTACCACGCGAAGTTTGCACGGTTGGTGCAAAAACTCAATTGTTTTTACTGAAAATTAAAAAATTTGTTAGTTTTGATAAAAACTTTTGTTTGGCTCTTTTACCATATATTTTATATTCGTATAAAGAAATATACATACATCTATACATATAAATAAAATTGTAGTGTCTGTTTGTAATATTGAAATAACCGTTTTTTACTACATGCATATGAATATATATACGGTACATACACCAAAATAACATTTTTTACAATTTTTGTCTGTCTGTCTGTTTGTTTGTTCCGGCTAATCTCTGAAATGGCTAAACCGATTTTGACGGGACTTTTATTGGCAGGTAGCTGATGTAAAAAGGAGTAACTTAGGCTACGTTTATTTTATAAAAAATCCAAAATAAGATCCAAAATAACATTCTTTACAATTTTTGTCTGTCTGTCTGTCTGTTTGTTTGTTCCGGCTAATCTCTGAAATGGCTGGACCGATTTTGACGGGACTTTTATTGGCAGGTAGTTGATGTAATAAGGAGTAACTTAGGCTACGTTTATTTTAGAAAAAATACACCCCGGGCCAAGCCGGGAGCGCGCCGCTATACACTCTAAAAACATAACCCTCGTTGTGGCGCAGACGGGTAAAAATTTTTACTAGGTAACATAATTTACTACCTAAATAACAAAACACGCTTCATTGTTACTGAATTATCCCTCTACATTGTAAATAATTATAAATTTGTAGTATGTATTTGCAGTAAAGTAGGCTCAGTCGACTATGTCGTGCCTTTGTCGTCTAGTCTCCATACTACTCTTTGCCATCTCTGTGCGGTCGATCTCTTGTAGAGGGTGGCGCGGGGAAATTAGCCTAATAATTCAAGGCCAAATCGGCGTTATACACCTTAAGTAAAATTTGAAGTTTATATGTTTTGACTTCATTTCTTACATCTGAGATATTACTTGAAAATCACATTTATTTTAGACAATTCGTAATGTTCTTTGTTTTAGCATATAAATAGCAATTATTTTAACTGAACATTTTTTTTCTTCTTTTAGCTGATAGTTGTTAAAGAGTTTCAAATAAATAAATTGTCAATTTGAATAAATTCGCATAAATTTGGGTATGATTGGTTATTCCAAAGTGACAATAATCTGTTTATGATTTATTCGTCTGATAAATTAAACACAACACTTGCAAGGTTAGCAAGTGCAGTTACAAAGTAAGGCGGTGAGTTGACTAAATAGTAAGCTATTCTATTAAGTTGTACTCAATTGTTGACACCGTTGAATAATTACAGAGTACCTCTATATTCGGTATTATATCTAAGATAAATATGATTCATTCAAACTTGTGACTATTGCTATTGCAGTTATGCTCTTTATAAATAGTTAAGTACCTATATAGTAAACCTAACGAAAAAACTATAGTGATAATAAATAAATAAATAATTTTAAAAATCAATCGATATTGAATAAATGTTATGGCTAAGGTTAAGGCTCTTTTTTTTTTTTTTTTTTTTGTCGAGGAGAAATCCTTTTATTGATCCCCTGCCGCTTGCTAGGCGACAGGGGTATGTGGGGGTCGACAGTATACTCCGCGTTGCTCACGTAGCAGGCGGAACTGCCCCTACCCACTAAAACTCCCCGGTATCTCCTTGCCCACAATGCGGGGGGTGGACGGGCTCTGGCGAACCAACTGCTCCGACCCACCCCTCACGGGCTGCCCAACCATTTCTGGCTAGGCTGGCGCCAACAGGGGGGGGATTGCCCGGAGATACGCAAGCAATCCCCAGACGGAGGGGACCCGTGCAGGCACACACAGTTAGCGGCTGTGTGCGCAGGTCCCCGAGGACACTTGAAGACGGGCTAATACCCGCCTTCTCCTGCCCAACCGTCAGCTATTGAAAGTCTAGGGAGGACTTAATGGGCACCAAGAATGTCCATTAGTTCCTCCCTTTCGGCACGGGTAGCCCTAGAACGGGCAGTCGATGGCGCCGCTGTGGTGCGGCCCTTGACCACAGGTGGGGAGCATTTAGCGCCCCCCATACGATGGCCGGCTGGAAGCTCGGCATCGGCACACACGCCGCAGTTGTACTCCGCCTCACATTCGAAGGCGGAGTGACCCTCTTTTCCGCAGCGGAAACAATGCCCGCTGCGGTCCTTACTCGACGGGCACCTGGCCCTCGGATGGCCGAGCCCCATGCATTGGTAGCAGCGCATGGGGCGCTGCTCCAGCAGTTGAATGGAGGCCGCACTCCATCCTACAGTCAAATGACCAGCGGCAACCAGTTTTCTGGCGGCCTCCACTGGGACCGAGGCGAAAGCGGAACCCATACCCCTGGCGCCAGGGTGCACCCTGCCCACCCTGAATTGATCAGGGGGGCAGCCGGTGGCCGACGCGAGGGCTTCCTTCAGCTCTACAGCCGACACCGTATCCTCCAATCCGGAGACCCGGATGTCGGCTGTTTTGGACGGGCGCGTGACCTTCGCCTCATCCCCCAGCACGGAGCTGATTTGAGCCGCCAACATGTCCGCCTGGGCGGGCGTTGTCTCCTTTGGGAGCCTCAAAATTCGCGCGCCGGTGAAGCCCGTGCGGAACTGGACGGGGCCAATCCCGAGGGCCTCCAGCGAGACCGCCTCCTTCGTCCTCTTTATCGCGTCACTGTAGGTGGCGCCCCCCTCAACCGCCTCGGGTTTGAGGGCCACCACCACGGCCATCTTCGTAGGCGCCTTCGGGAGCCTGGGCAGACTTTTTTTTGCTACAACCGGGGCAGCGGCGGGGGCGCGCTTCTTGCGCCTGACCACCTCCGACCAGCTAGCGTCGGTTCCTCCTGACTGGGTGGGCGGCCCAGTCTGCGGCCCAGGCTCGGGGGCCTTGGGTTTGGCAGTCTTCACTATTCTCGCCTTCTTGGGCAGATTAGAAGGCGGGGCGAGCGTCGTTACCGAAGGGTTCTCCCTCAGGTCAACCGTCGGAAGCGTCGTCGGCTGAGCCGGCAGCAGCCTGCCCTCTGCCGCCAGACGCTCTAGCAAACCTTCCATTTGTGATTTCACCAGGGTGGTCACCAGCTCTATGAGCTCCTCCTGGAGAGACCCCATCGTTTCTAAAAATTCTGCCCGCGACAGCACCTGACCAGCAGCCGCTGTCCAGGGCACCTCTTCAGTAGGCTGCACGTCAGCCACGGGCTCGAGGCGAGGTTCCTGGGAACCGGATCGCCTGAGGGCCTCCGTCTCTGCTCGGGAGGTCTCCAACTCCCCGCTGAGGCGCCGGTTCTCATGCCGTAGCCAGCGGAGCCCCTTCGATATGATTTGCGCCCTCGATGTCGGGGGGGCATTCAGCCGAAAATCCGACTCAGATATTTCAGGGTCCGAATCGGTGTCCCCCATCGCCGCCTCAAACTCCCTGGTAGCCTGGGCCAAACCATAGTCGTGGCCATGTTTCTTGCCACGACTAGACGGACGCTTTACCACCTTAGGTGGGTTTAAATCCTCAAGGGCCTCGGAATCCGAAGCGCGCTTGCTATACCTCTCAGGAGACATCACGCTCAGTCTCACCACCGCGCGCCGTGCACGCGCATCCGCCTCTAAAGCAGCGCGGGACGACCCCCGGCTGGATTCCTCCGACATTTCTGCGCGTTTGCGCGCCTGCAACCGCGTGTTGCCCGCAGGCCGGTTCTTGCGGGAGTCCGACATGGGCCAATTAATGGCTCTGTCGACCTCCGAGTTCGTTGGTGAGGCCACCCCTATGAAAGGGGGGCCAAAACAACGATAAACTTAACCAAACAACAAAAATTTGACAATAGACCTAAACCTAAAAAAACAAAAAACAACAATAACTCTCAGGAAACAAAAGCTATCAACAACGGGTTTGGGCCGGCTGAAAGCGCCTTCGAGAAGGCGTCGTACGAGCTGCCCAAAAGCCGAAAACGTCCGGAAATCCGGAAACGCCGGGCGAAAGAAATTTCCGG
Organism: Synanthedon andrenaeformis; assembly: GCA_936446665.2. Taxonomy (NCBI): domain Eukaryota; kingdom Metazoa; phylum Arthropoda; class Insecta; order Lepidoptera; family Sesiidae; genus Synanthedon; species Synanthedon andrenaeformis. The sequence goes on from OW387785.2 coordinate 8,555,696, forward strand.
GAAAACCGAAAATTTCCGGACCCGGCGTGTCGTCCGAAGGAAGCCCGGAAGGCGCCTCTTACGAACCGCCTCCCAGACAAATCCGACTACAAAAACAAAAGATATTAACGAAATAAACAATACAACAACAAATTGAAAAACACAAAAACAACAATAAAAACTTAAACAACAACAATAACAAAAGCTGATGTGGGCAGTCCGATGAAGCCTTGAAAAAGGCTTCAAACGAGCCGCCACACACCGCTAAACAACAAAAACTAGGGCAGTGCCGGGCGATCCAAAATTTCCGGAAATCCGGAAATTTCCGATTTTCCGGCACTGTCCGAAAAAGCGCGCAAAAATACAGCTACAAACTGAATTTCAGCCAAATCTAATTTTGCGATTTTTGGCAAAAATAACAGAACAAAAACAACAATAAACTTCAAACAAATAAAACAACAAAACTACAACAACTAACAAAATCTGCCGCGGGCCACCCGACGAGCCTTGAAAAAGGCTACAAATCAGCGCAAACCACGGCAAAATCCGTCAAGGGATGACCGAAATACGACCAAGAGAAATTTCCGGATTGAACCGAAAGAAGGCCAGGAAAGGCCTTCAATCACTTCAATCCGTCAATCTAACCACAAATTCAGATTCAGCGACGTCGAGAGTAACTAAAAGCAATGCAAGCGCATGTACTTCCAGAAAAACTTCAACCTCAACAAGGTTAAGGCTCTTAAAATAGATTGATTTCTTGGAAGTAGTCGTATTTTCTTTACTAAATAGAATGTCCTATAATTCCAAGTTGGTAAGTATAGTTACAAATAAAATAAAAGTGCAGAAAAAGTTTCCTAAATAAATAGAAAATCGAATTACAATTCGTTTGAATAGTTTGTAAGAACTAAACGGAGAAAAAGACCAATGCGAGAAGATTCATTGTTTTATATTATTTTCGAAATTGAAAGTTCTCTGAATATGTAAAGAATAAGAAGTTGTTGTTGTTTGTACGATCTCTTTAGAGCCCCACTGGATAAAACAAAACGGTATAAATTCTCAATAAAATATTTATAATGTCTGTTTGCCTACGTAATATATTTAAAAAAAACCTTCATGAAACCTTACCAGCAATAGAAGTACCCAATTGGGTGGTAAAAGCACCTATCTTTTAGGTACCATCCAATAGAAGTAGGTAAATAAGCGCGTCATTCGACCAGAATAGGTTCCACATCTGGATCACCTTCTTTAGGAATATATTTTTCAGTTTTTTTTTCACTCACTAAGAAAAAAAAACTAAATAAGTTAAGAGGGTACAGTTGGTGAAAATTTTAAAAGGTATTTTTAAATACTAACTGTAACCCAAGACCCGAAGTCTAATTAATATCCTCAAAATTGTCTTTACTAGATTGTAGCTCTAAATTATTTTAATAAAAAAACGAATTTACCTGTTTATTTATATTTGTTGATTAATCAAAACCGACCTTGTATTAAATTCTAAATTTACCTATTCTAAATTTAAACTACTAAACGTATTTTCATGCGGTTTTCACTAATGGAAAGAGTGTTAAACGAGAAAGGTTTTTATACATAAATAGCGACCCGCTCCAGGCTTCGCCTGGGGTGCAATTTTTATACATAAAAACATCCCCGTTTATCGCCTTTTCCATATAAGTACATATAAAATACCGAATAAAAATCAGTCTACCCATTCTTGAGTTTATAAAGCGTACATAAACCAACTTTACATTTTTATATACATAAGTATACTTAAAGATTTGCAAAAAAAGAATTACCCGTGCAAAGCCGGGTTGCATAAAACGTTGTTAATATGATATTAATTGCTAAGTCTAAATTCTTAATTAAAACTACTAGGGACAAGCCTTAAGGCATGTACAATGTACATACCCTCTATACTTAAGATATAATGGTGTGATAAAATCATTGGTACTTGTCATGAGCGTCTAACAATGCGGTCTGCGTTCCTTTGTTTGTATGGAGTTTAAAATATGTATATGTGGAGTTATTTAGGTTAGATCACTTGAAGTCAGCGTATAAAGCTATCTCGTGTTATCGCGATATTATTTACAGACCTTCAGACATTCAACTATGACTATATCTAGTCGTAGATCATTTTTAGGTCACAACGATAATACATACTGTTTTTATATCACATAATGATTTCGCACTGTTAGTATGAAAAATGCTGTGGCTCGCCTCATCCCGCCACGCCTCGTCTCTCTAACATGGAATTGTTTTAAACTTTGATTAATTTCTCGCTAGCGATGCGCGTTACCCTGTTTTCAGTTGATTAGTGTTGCTGTGTTAATGAAAATTTACTTTCGCCGTACGTATAATATATGTAAATACTTAAGTAGGTGAATAATATAAAGGATAGGCGGTGCATGTTAAATAATATATTATGACCTATTATGTATAATATACATTAACACCGTTATGAGAATTATGTATATTTTTCTTATCCATTAAAGAGTCGTCTTATAAATTTATAAGAACATAGGATCTGCAGTCCCTCTCTTGACCAAGTAATCGAGTCTCCCAGCAGTAATAAGCACATTTTTAAATGAAAGAATAAAGGATGAACAAGTAAAGGACATCTGATTAGGTACATTTTTTATCTCAGTTTTATGCCTTGTATTTAATTCTGTTTCTATCCTCCCCACCGACAGCCGCTGGGGCCTGAAGGTTCTCAAGTGGAGACCAACTTATCGGCAAGCGCAGCGACACACGACCTAATAAGAGCTGAGGGATGACGCTGGATTTAGGCTGCTTCTGACCAGTTCAATTGGAATATCATGGGAAAGCTGTAGGACGTCCTACATCCACTGGACTTTAGTTTAAAAAAAATTAAAACTAAATTCGCATTCACTAAACATACTTTAATGGATACTTGAAATCATAGAATTAGCGAAGCCCGCCGCCAAAGGCGAGCGCGGCGGCGGGCTTCGCTAATTCTATGCTTGAAATAAATTCATCTATGATAAGAGATAAATGATTGAGCTTCTACACTTATACTATAAAACGTTTTTCTATCTTAATTTCATCTTAAAAATTATCTAAATCAAAGGAGATGAAAACATTCAGATATGTATCTGAGGCGCGCCTGATATGTAAACAAGAAATCTTTAAACGTCATTCTGACGTTTGCCACCGACCGTGACGTCCAGCACAAGACGATACGGTATCACTTGAATTATTCTAATTAGAGGTGTGGCCGTAATTAATATTAATTAAAGTCACCTTTTAGTTTGCAACACTGAATGCGTATCGCAGTTAATAAATTTACTCGACGCATCGGCTGGCCACTGGCTAACACTGATAAAGATGCGTCTGCTTCGCGCAAACTTACTCTCGCGTTCACTTTAAGCAAATTTAATTCTTAATCCCTTATGATACGATACACTATAATTAAAAGTTTTTGTTTTTCATCTGGCTAGCGCTACGTAACCTTCGCAACATGGTAAAACAGTTGTTGCAAACAATAATAAACTTTGCTCCCTGGAGATAAGACAGGTGTTAACTGTTTATTAACGTTGTCCGCCTGAAAGTTTGTAATCGTAAGTGTTTGACTTGTAATCGAGATTACAGTTGACACGAGCTTTCCTTCGTGTCACGTTAGTCATGACATGATTTAGTTTAGTTAGTCTACGCAACTAAATGTCATTTGTCACAATGTCTTTGATTTTATTAATTATAAGTACCTAGAACAGATTTGATGCTAATGATTATAATTAAGTATCAATAATTTATGTGACATGATCTTTAGTTTGAAAATTGATTGAAAATGCAAAGTATACCTAAGTGTATTGAAAATAAAGTTAAAATTGGAATGCATATCTATAATGCAGTAGTTTATGTCTAAGTATTCCATTTTAAAATTACATAAGAACCCTATTCGTATTATTTTACTAACGTATTTTTATGGAGTGGTTTTGTTTGGCTTGGTTTCATAGTGGATTTAAATCATTGCACCTATACATGCAAATTTAAAGCGATGTTTACCAAACAACTATCCGTAGGGTTGTCAATTCTATTCAATTTTTTTGCAGTCAAACTTACAATGTTCCAGGCTTTATTAGCACCTCTTTTATAGGTATGAAATATTGGCTAAAATATACTGAAATATTACATTTAAAATAATATAATTTAATGTGGACAACCCGAACTAAAGATGGATTATGATATTCTTTAAATTAATTAACTATCGTAAGATAATTACGTTACAAGTATTTATATTACAACATATGTATTTAGAAGCTTAACTCTTTTATATATTTTTTTTAATATATTAACTTTACCTCTTAAAATTTCTTCTCGAATGTCTACTAGTCAGTCATTTAATGACTACTAGGAGTACGGCGTATGTTTCTGATAGAGGAAATATGAAAAACTGTTTGAAAAGCCTTAAAAATATGAGTAATTAAAAATGTTTAATCTCCTTTTCGTTGAAATTTTGAAAATGTATAAAAAATATATTTTCTAATAAAGAAAATATGAAAAAACTGCTTGAAAAGCTTTAAAAAAATTAAAGTATTCAAAGGATATTCAATTTTATTCTCTTGTTCATTGAAATTTTCAAACTGTACTGAACTGCTCTAACAGAGCAAAAAGAGAGGACGTTAACACATGTAAAGAAACACTCACAAAACCAACACAACACATCTTAAGTTACTAAGTAACATCGACGCTGACAACACATTCTAAATCCCTTCCAATAAACATGCAAATTCATATAATTCTAGCTTAAATAATTTCTTATTCACAATTGCGACTTAAAATCTAATCTATTTTGCTTGTGCATAGTTGCGACTGCATACAATGTAACTTATCCATTGTGAACAAAATGCAAATGTATCATAATGTAGGTGGCGTAGTACGTAAATCATTACGCCCGGACTCGCTGGATGCCCGCCACGCCACGCCACTGATAATATTACTATAGATATTAACAGATAACCCTTTTATCGCTGCACATTTGTTTATTGACCATTTTTCCTATAATCCTAATCTACTATCCTATCATTATCCTCTGAACATTAAAATGTGTCATCAAATGTTAAAAGCTATCTAACTAATACTACCTGAAGTTAGCAAAAATTTAAAACCATGATAAAAAATATGATTTATTTAAAAAAATAATAATTTCTATCTTTATTTTAGTTTTGATTTTTATATACGTTTTCGATAAAAGCGTTTTAAATCATATTTAAAAAAAAAAATTGTAATAAAAATATCATATTTTATTTTCACTTTTCATAAATAATTAGTATAATAAAAACAATCTTAGTGGATGGAATTATTTGTTTATTATAATTTATATTAACCGAAGTATGCTTTTATTTACTTTCACTAAGTATATTACATAATTATTTTATAGTTAAAGGAAACAGTTAAAGCCTATAGTCAATTTGAGTCTCTTAAATAACTGTTAGTTTTTGACTTTTTTTTTATTAAATCAATAACAAAGATAGATAGCTTAAAGATAAGTTAAATCTGTCATCATCATCATCATCATCTCAGCCGCAGGACGCCCACTGGTAGACATAGGCCTCCTCTATAATTTTACAGTAAAACCGGTCAGAAGCAACTTGGATCCAGCGTCGAATTATGTACAATTATATCTGTATATGCGAGCGAAGTCGCATGCAACAGCTAGTAACTTATATAGTGTATCTCTTCTTTATAGTACTTTAGTAATAAACTATATGTATATAGTACATAAATAATAAATTCGTAACAGCACCGCAGCCAATTCTGAAACAGAAAGGGTTAGGTTAGGTTATTATTCGGCCGCAGACGGATTAATATGGGAGTCGTTTTGTGAAAATTAAATACGGGCTCTACCCTTTGTCTATGACCACATGTGCTTGGGATATGCAAATGACGCATCGAATTTCAAGCTCATACAATACATACTTGATTGGTTCTATAATTTTATTTACAATTAAATTAAGTGGATAGTACCTATATCCAATATCTAATCCTATATGAAATCATATTTTTGATGTAGATATTTTTGATGTATAGGTATTAAAAATAATATGATGTTTATTATAAAAAAATTAGGCTACCATTAGGTAATGACATTTTTTATTTTTTTCTAATTTACTGATCTTTTGGACGGGTAAGTAGGTATGTAGAGGTATATCAAGCAAATTCAGATCATAGCGTGGTTAGTATGGCTTAGCCTTTCTTTAATGAAATGTTATAGATATATTTTACGTTTTTTTTGCATTTGAATGAACAGGTTACACACTTTAATGTATTGCAACATAGTTCATTTATTTCTTTAAAATATATATAAGAAATGGCCACATAAAATTGAAAAATTACTCACTAAAATAAAATCACAAATCCTTTTTAAAAGCACTTAAAATTCCGACGTTGAGTTCAAAGGGAGTGAAGAGAGGAATTCGGTAGCTTTCCGTTAATTTAAGCACTCATTTGCGTTCAATACAACGAATATACACATAACCAAAGATTGTCAACTGTATAGCAGATTATGTGAAAAAGAGGTAGTAGTGGGGTCTAGCTAGGCTGATATTAGGTATATATCAGTTTATTGTAACTATAATTTTTTGACATTTTACAGCTTTGTCTCACTGAAGCTGTTTTTTATAATAATTTTATTTTAGAGAATATTAGAGAATAATTATAAATATGTCATATAATTTAATATTATAATACATCACAAACAGCTGAAAACGTTCCTATATGTATACTTTCACAAAATAAAATACAGCCTATATTTCTCACAGACACCTAAAGAAGCTACGAATTTCTATTGGGATAATAATAATTTTTAGAGCAGATCTCTTGATACAGAGTTTACGTTCCATATATTTACGATTCCCCAAACTTAAAAATTTAATTTCTTTATTGTATATTAGAAGGTATTAATAATAATTCATATTAATATTATAATATCTAAATTAAGTTTCTATGTTTTCTAACCAAAAAATAGGTATAAAAACAGCAAATACCTATCTGTTTTGTCATTAGTGAGAATCGCATAAACCACACTGTAAATATCTCATACTGTCAACTAAATGCGTTTTGGTTTAACTAAAATTGGATGATAATTTTGATTTTAGAACCCAATGCAACCACGATGACAGATGTGAAAATATAGCGCAATGCGCTCTGCAATGTCATTTAAATTTATACTTGCATGAACCCACTGCTGCGGAATTAATATAAAATGTATTCTCAAATTAAAGATATATAAAAATCAACTCTCATTAAAACACCAAGTCTATTTTTACATAAGTATTAACAAACCGGTTTATAATACTTATACATCTTCTTTACATAGTATAAAACGCCGTCTGTCCCTCTGAATGTACGCTTAGGTCTTTTAAACATCTTTTAGCATCTTTTAAATGCAGTTTTCACTAAAGGAAAAAGCGTCAAACAATGAAGGCTTCTAAATTGCACTCGTACGAAGCCAGGAACTGATAGCTAGTAAAATTTATTTAAGAATTTAATTTAATTTATTTCTCTTGCAGATTGTGTTACAAATAAACACCAAGTAACTACAAATTATTCATACTCCGTTTATTAAAGAAAAATTGAAGTCCATTATAGATATTATTAAATCTGAAACACACCTTGGACGTATCTCGGTCCACTTCAAATCAATACGTACCGCCTCGCTTACTTCTTGCCATCTATCTTTCAATTTCATTTTATGTAAGTATATAATATACACATACATATGAGAGTTCATCAATCAGTTTATAGTTTTAGAAGCAGCAAAAGTCATTTAAATATTTGTTCTATTTCCCACTACATAAAGTCGATTACAGCAAAGCAAAGATGGCCTCAGTGATAATTTTAAAAAAGTAGGTACATTTAATAATAAAAATGCCCTCTAAAGGTCATTTTATTAAATAACATATGTTAATAAAACTATATATTATGCGATATATATAATATGACTATTTGCACATACTTACGTTTTTATGTAGTCTCTTATGAATTATAAGTAATGCTTCAATAATAATTTCTAAATTTTATTTATGATACTTGCATTTTCGTTATAATTTAAAAATAATAGTAATTACCTACCGTTTAAATCATATGATACATTCCAACATTTCTAAACAAGAAACGACACGACATCAAATAGTGGCCGCATGTTGTTTGATTTAACTTGACTTGATGTTCCACTTAGGTATGAATATGAGCCAAGCCGTGGGCTGTAAGCATGACAGCATATATTGAAGATTGGCAGCGGTGGGCGAGATATACCTACCTAGGTACTTAAAGGTAAACCGCATGAACTGCGGTACCGCTACAAGGTTAACATTGTACCTACGTTAGTACTACCTATATGTTTTTGGGTCAATATTATAGATACCTACTATAAATTTTAAAATTGTATGATTTATAAATTTATTTTATAAATTTCGCTAGTATACTTTATTGTTTTTCTATAATCCACAATATGTATTCTATGACAAATAAATTTTGTTTACTTTATATTTTGTGCAATATTATTAATAAACATTTATTATTATTTTTTGTATATATTTGACTTCGTGTTTGTGAGTGTCCACCCAAGTCAGTACCAATTAAACGCACGCGAACACATTATCATTTTCAATAAAATTGTGTCGACTATATCAAGTCAACTTGAATATGGCTCACTTTCTCCAGAGATGACATTTTTCTACAACTAAGTAGGTACCTATTCTAAGTGGCTAAAATTGTATGATATGGATAAGAACGTGTGTTTTTTATGTTAGCTATTTAAATATAATTATACAATTAAGCCAATTGATTGATTGTCTTTATTCTGACATTGATTTGTTTCAGACGAGACAAGTATCTATTAATTTATACAAAAAAATTAACTAAACTAAAATTAATGTCTTTTAAATACAGTTACTGTTACAGTAAATTAATTATAGCAATAACTGTATCACATATTTAATATGCAAGTATATTAGTTTCCATAATTTTATTCATGGATTAAACTCATAGAACACTATTAATAAATAATATTTTTTTGCTAATGAACGTATAAAATAGATCATGGCTACTGGTTCAGATTAGACTTTAGACAGTCTAGTTTTCGAGTTGATCGAACTTTAACTGGGTAAATAGATCAAAAGACAGACAGATGTCGTCATTTCGTGATGTCAATGCAGCAAATTGAGGATTCCAACTATCAAGATAAGCAGACTATAAGATCAAAATCTTAAATGCCTTTGAAATTCTACGTAAATTTCAGAACAAAATCATCAAGGCGTCATCGCTTCAATATATATATATATATACAAATTTTACGACTACAGTAGGATTTTTACATGACTGTAATTATCGCAACAAATATCTTTGTTTCGCTTGTAAATACATATATAATTATAATTTAACCCACATGGATGTAAAATATTATTATTATTATTTTGTTAATAGGTAATATGGATGTTATATCTGAAATAAATGATGATGATTATTATTATTATAATCAAAAATGAACTCGAGAACGATAGGTCCAAAATGGCAAATTTTTTTTTCCTTTTCAAATATTCGATGAAGTCCTAGGAAGGTTTTTATGAAGAGAAACATTAGAAAAACTGACCGGAAAATATAAAAACCAATAGAGCCAACTAAGCTAGCTGACAATTAATTAATGACGTCAGACTTATCATCGACTGCCATAATCCAATAGAGCTTTTGACTAGCAGCTAGCAGCTAGAGGTCAGCTAGCAGTTTATAAAAAGCTTTTTACCTACTTTTTACTTTATCTACTTAATAATCGATTTTATGAACGTCGCTATGTACTGTTATGCAAAGTATTGAGTAAGTTATTTATTAAAAGTCTCCTTATGTAGATGCCCCTTACTTATTGAGACGGCAACCAAGGGGTGTCATTGTAATCACATAAACCGCATACAATATGAACAATATAAAATCAAAAAGTTGTTTATACTCCAATTGTCTTAACCCTTCAACCCTTTGTATCCGCCTCATAAAGTTGGCGAAACGTACAAAAAATATGAACATAATGCCATTTGCATAATGTTTCCAGTTTTGTTTTTTCGTAGAGCACTGGGTTTCAAATGTCACCGCAGATGGGGGTGCGAAAACACCCATTATGGGGTGCGGAGAGTATTAAAAATCGTTTCGCGTCCTTTGCATTCTTAAGGTTGAGGGTGCGTTCAACTACAAATGCTAAGAATGACAATTCAACACGTTAGAAGCAGATATGTGGTCGTTAACTCTGAAAAATATAAGAAGATGTTTCATATTATATATTTTTTTCACTTATAAAATTCAAAAAAATTTATGTGAATAAAAGCATTTACCAATCAGTATTATTTTATTTATAGTTAAAATAATTTACATAACTAGAATTATATTATAAACAGAAAATTAAGTATTAAAATTATACATAAATTTTATATTCAAACCTCGTTTGGTTACAGATTATTCTATAATTACAATAATTAGTGTAATTGTGTAATAATAGGGGTTAAAGTATGAAATTGCCGTTTTATTGTAATAGGTACTTCGAATTGACATAGAACCTTCATGGTTTGAGATTTTTGAGTGAAACTTTTTTCATACGGTACCTATGTAGTTCTTCTTTTAAAAAATGTGCAACATTCGATTATCAACTTTCAGTTGTTTTTTTTATTCAGCTTAGACAATAAAGATGGATACTTCGAAAATTCGTGTGATTTTTGAATACGAGTTCCGACGCGGAACTAACGCGGCAGAAACAGCTCGCAATATTAATGTTGCGTTTGGAGAGGGGACTGCTAATGAACGCACTGTGCGATTTTGGTTTAAACGCTTTCGTGATGGAAACTTCCATTTAAAGAACGAACCACGTGGAAGACCGCCCACACAGGTGAATAACAATGATTTGAAAGAGATGGTGGAAGCCGATCCGAGCCAAACTACCCAGGAATTAGCGGCATGGTTTAACGTTACCTTACCAACAATATTGACTCATTTGCGTCAAATCAATAAAATAAAAAAATATGAAAAATGGGTGCCTCATGATTTGACTGATCTGCAGACTCTACAGGAACTGCAATTAGAAACCATTCGTCACCCTCCGTATTCGCCAGACCTTGCTCCAACGGACTACCATTTTTTTCGTGATTTGGACAATTTTCTGCGTGATAAAAAATTTTCTTCTCAGGAGGCAGTGCAAAATGCTTTCACACAGTTTGTCGAATCTAGATCACCAGAGTTCTATCGCAAAGGCATAAATGAGCTTCCTATTAGATGGCAGCAATGTATAGATAATAATGGTAATTATTTTGATTAAATAAATATGTTAAATTAAAAAAAAAAAAACGAATTTTTATTTTTCAGTACAAATCGGCAATTTCATACTTTAACCCCTAATATGTAAGTTTGTATATTTTAACATAAGTTTATAATTTTTTTTAAAGTTATGGACACATGTCTTAAATAAAGTTATTATAATTATTATAAACAAGATGACAAATCTTAAGGTACAAAGACTAAGTACAAAGACTCAGATCAGTTTCATTTAATTTTTCAATGTTTTTCATTAATGCACAGACTTTTTGACTAACCCAATAATTTATAGTGACATTCTCAACAATATTAAAAGGCTACAGCGAACGGCTCAGCTTAAGAGTAAAGATTAATTATCCTTTATGTAAGCATGTTGTAGAATCACATTAGAATGCGTTTAGCAGTCGCCGACGTGGGCCGTTTGTGACTCAATGTGCGAGCATTTCATCGAGTGACTTAAGCACTGTTTCAACAACCAACTTTACATCATTATTTATAATGTCACATCAACGTGTGATATTTTTTTCATCTTATGATTAATTGCTAATACTCGGCAAGTCGATAAAGGTCACATTTTAAAAGTGCCAAGAATACTTTTCTCAGAGCTTTAATGTCTAATGCAATGAAGCTAGTGAATACTTAATCATAGAGTTATTGAGTATTTAGCAACCTACAACCAAGAAGACCGTCAGCATTCCAATTGCCTTTTTTTTGCAATTATGTAAGTATATGCTTTATATCAAAAATATTAATATAATTTAGTAGAAAAGTAAACTTTTAGAATTATTTTACGTCGCATTTTCCTCATATAAAATTGGAAATTTAAATCAGTGAATTTGAATTAGCGTTATTGCCTAATTTTGATGTAAAGTGCGTTATAATCAATACTAATAATAAATCTGTAAGGGTCAGTCATGGAGTAAGTTACTTTGTTTTCAGATATCGTGTTTATAGGCTCTATACATGATACTCAAACTAAATTGACGATTTTTAGAATTTTTATTTATGTATGTATGTTCCTCCATAACTCTGAAACGAATTTACTGATTTTTATGAAACTTGGTAGATAAACATTTGGACGTACGGAACACAGGATAGGCTACTTAATATTTTTCAACGCGGACGAAGTCGTGGGCACCAGGTAGTATAAAATATAACATAACATATTAGTTCTAATAAATGTGAGTAAATGTAAATTTTACTAAATATCTATTAATACTTAATAAATAAGCTTAACTAAAATCAGTTTTAGTATAAAATTAAATACCTTAGAATTAAAAATTGACTTTTTTTATTTACTTTCTTTATATATGTAATTAAAGCTGAGCTATTTTGATTAGCTCAGCTTTAATTCAAATTCAAAATGTATTTTTGTCCCCATTTACGTGTATAAGTATTTTCAATGCCTCAGCAGGATTTAACACTTTCTCCCAGTATAATACCATCAACAGTGAGAAGTAGACTTGAAGACTACGATGCCGGAAGTAGTAGTCGTTCCAGGAATAACAGTTCCGGTGCCGACACTCGCTTCTCTTCCGTAGTCTGCACGAAACAGTTTCCCCTCGATTGTTTATGCCTTTGACAAATATCAAATGACTGGCGAACTTGACTTATATGGAAAGTGATTTTTGGAAAAAAAAACCGCGATCTCTAGGATTTTTTTATATTATTTCATGCTAAATTTTCAATAACGTTTAATAAAATTTGCGCTTAAATTTTGTAACACCATTGTTCGAATATTTATTTTGAAAACTGAATATATTTTAGTTTTGGCTTGTATAAATCCTAAATTAAGAGTGTTTTCGAAAATAAAGACATAAGATTGAAAAAAAAAATTAATAGGTTAACGTCAACCTTAGGAAAAATATAATAATGCTCTCAATAATGAAATGTTTTAATTACTTATATAATGACAAAATAAACTATCTATTCCTGTGCTTGTGTTAAAATTTTCCAAGAATAGTTAAATTTTGTAATAATCATTGCTTAGCGATATATCCAGCTTAGTTTTTTTATGATTTTGCAATTTTCAAATATTAAAAATGAATGGAACATTAGATATGTTCTTAATATTTCTCAGGTATGTCTTGATATTGTAATATTTAACTAAGCAATTATAATATGAATACGAAAATATGAATGTAGAAAATATCATGCAATTTTCCACCCTCTTGTCATTGCTGGCATCTGATGGCAATGATAATTTATTGTCATTAGAATATGGAAATCATAGCGCCCGCTGCCAAAAAAGGGACTCGGGTGTTTTTAATTTGAAGAAAATTAATGAATTTTCCTTTATTCCTCCGCCTGATGTAAATACCGCAACAAATTACGTCCGTTTACTTAATAATTTGGATTTTAATTTGAATTTGGAACATTATAATGAAAAAAATAAATAAACGAAGAGCTCGCCGTAGGTTATACTTTGATAATACTCGTAGGTAGCTACGACCGCCTCGGCACAAAGCAATACTAGAACGAATGTTGTGCTATGGAAATGAAACATTTCTATTTTAAAATACCTGCTTAAATTCTAAGTTCGACCAAATATAGAGATTAATATTAATTATAATAATTTTACGTTATGTTTATAAAATGCTTTTGTTGATAATATAAGTTAATAACTAGTAAATTATGAACTAAGACATTTTAAAATCGCCATTTTTCTGTCGAATTTTCATATTTAACTAGCTGACCCGACAATAGTTGAGTTTCCCCGGAAATTTCTTATAAAAATATCATCTAAATTCCCGTGGATTTTCCATCCATCTGACAAATAACAATAAAATCATCAAAATGTTGCGTCATACCGTTTTGAATTGATGCTCCGTTATACACGTGACAATTGATTTTTATTTATATAGATTTTATTTAAGATATATTATATATTACATGAAAATTGTCTTTTATATACAGCAGTCATAACACACAACACCCTACAAAAGAAATGAGCGCCACCCCCTCACAAAACCAATAAGAACAATAATAAATAATTCTTATCATATTTCGAGTATGCTCCTGGTCGCATCGCGAGAGATCCGAACCAATATATCACTAGGAATTTACGAGGCAAGATACGACAGGAAAATTGCAAGAATGGTGGCGCAATCTATCTTAGTTGGGTTGCTTGGGGGAGACTGGGGTAGCTCAGAAGCCCGAAGGGAGGTAAGGGAGGGAAACTTGGAGAGGTTATTAGTCCAAGCATCTGTTGTTGAGCGGGGGCGTGATGAAACTCTTCGGGTACAAGCTAACAAATCTAATTGCTCAGTAGGCGCCCGTGTATAGCGTTGCCTGACAAATGGCCCCTTGTGTGGTGAGCTGTACACGGTAGCTATTTGTCGAGCGCTCAGGTGACCCCCATCGAACAGTTTATTATTTTTTATAGATAGAAAGTTCTGGGCAAATAAATAATATTTTGAAGTAATATTATAAATATGTATTATGTCAAGATGTTATGTCAGAAACTGCTTAACCGATTTTAACAAAAATTTTGGAATTAGTATAGTTAATTCCAGTTAGAAAGATAGCATATAATTATATTATACTATAGTTACGAACCCCCTGCTTCGCAAGTTGAAATTAACAAATATTCTTTCTTTGCGGATGCATAAGTTATAAATTAAACCTAATGTTCAAAATTTCATCATTCTAGTTACTAGTTTTGGCTGTTCGGGAATAGTCAGTCAGGACAAAAGATTTTATAAGTAAAATGTAGCAATAATATTTGTAGAAAAATTGTCCATCTGGAATAACTTAACAGATAATATTACCTGACATTACCCCTATATCTAACTTAAAATAATATAGGATTGAATAGAAAGTCTCTCGCAATACAATTAAGCGATTTGAATACTTCACCATACCGAGCATTAAATTCATTTTGAACATTAGAATCTATTTTGCCATATTTGGCAAAGATATGCCTTGAAAAAACTTATGCTTGCATTAAGAAAGGAGATTGAAGATGTGTTAGTCGGATCCGACTGTCCCCTTGTCCAGCATCGTACCTATTTCGAAGAAAGGCGTAGGCGGCATCGGTACATTTTTTTGAGGTTCCGCTTGACGCAAGATAACAAAATACGAAAAGTTCAGTTCTACCGTGTACCTCATACAATCTTTTTATGCTTATCTTTTAGTGATTTATGAGTTGTTCGGCGTCCAGCAACGGGAATGAAATGAGGTAGACAAAAGTAATTTATTTTTTACGTTTGTTTTTCTTGTCTTTTCATCCGTGCGTGCCTTACTGGCCATGGCCAAACATGTTTTTGAAGTAAGCATTTTTGAGTTGTCGCAATATGATTTATCATTGACCCCCACGTGTGGGCGGTGCTTAGCTCGATCGGCATTTCGGGCTTACACACATAAATCATATTACTTATATAAATCCACAATGTACACCATCTTTTGTTAAATTGATTTATACGCGACGCAGAAATCTTTTTTTTTTTCATGTAAATATTCAATTCTAAAAAGTCGATGTGACGTAATTAGCGGAAAAATTTAAACATTCCAAGCGAGTTATCTTAAACAAATCTTGTTCTCTCAATTAAAAATGTTCTTGCCCGGACCTGAACAGTTTGGAATTATTCATGACATGACCAAAGCAACATATCATTGAATGATTTATAAATATAAGTTTTACTTATATATATGTCTTTTATCAACTTAATTAATAGGTTATTTTTTCGACAGGTACGTACGTGTTCTGGTGTAAAGAGAAAGAAAGCGTTTATGTAAGTTTTTTTTAAAGTAAGTAATAAACACTAAATGTTTCACACATTAACACGATAATTATAACTGGCCAGTTAGGGGTTAATGTTGTATGAACTTGTGTTATTACTACAATTGTCGTTAAGAAGTAACATTCATTGCCTACATTCTTTAAAAATTTTTGCGTAAGTAAAACTTAGAGAACGCAAGTTTCAAATCAGGGTAAGATTGAACCTTACCCGTTTGCAATAAGGGTTAATAAGGTACAATATTTCTAACTGTAGTTACAAGCTTGTTTAGAAGCTAATTTATTTGTTAAACTTTTAAAATTTATATTACATTAACAGTAGAGAACGCCAATTAACTGTGTCTAATCATAATGATCTTTACGACACATACAATAAAACTGCTTTTACATAAGTCAAATTTATTTGTAGCATTTTAGGTCAGCGCTTGAGTAGTTTACTGCTTTCCTCACTGAATATTATACGAGAAGAATTAAATGCATTGCGTTCACTTCCTTAGATTCTTTATGTTGAAATTACAGTAGCTCATATACTAGTACATTATTATGTGAATGTATTAGAATGGCTGCAATAGGGTCTCACTAATAATACTGAAAAGTTCGTAGGCTAACATAGAAAACAATTTTTTTTTTGATAAAATTTGGTTTTATTATTCTATATATAGTAGCCTTCGAGGGCGATGAGATTATAGTGGTCACACAATTTTTCGATACAATTTTTATACTACGATTTATATTTAGCCTCAAAATAAGCGATTATCTCTCTATAGGTCCTAAATTTCATTCCAGCGAGCATTCCCTTGAGGTCTGAGAAGAGGAAAAAGTCGCTGGGGTCAGATCTGGAGAATACGGTGGATGTGGAAGCGATTCGAAGCCCAATTCATGCAATTTTGCCATCGTATTCATTGATTTGTGACACGGTGCATTGTCTTGATTGTTGTTCAAACTAACAAAAAGTTGCTTCACTCAAAATGCTCTATCCCACAAACAGCTGTGAAATTTGTACACGTGTCTTTTGAAGGTTAGGGTTAACCAAAACTCATATGAATTTAATACTAGTAGCCCCATATGTGTGTTAGCTTCGAACTTTTCAGCCCAGCCTTGTAATTTACCTTTTAGAATTATATAGTTTAAACCTAAATGCCTATATAATTCATTTTTTATAACATTAAGAATTAGGTCGCATTGTGAAACGGTTTTGTGCGGCAGCACCATATTTGTAGGTATAGATTTTTCAACAGTTACATCATCCGCGAATAGTCGGAAACACACCCCCAAGCGCTACCCTGGAAAAATGCATGCATTATGAAGATTGCACATCTAGCCAAGCCAAGTAGCGGACTAACGTACTGTTGCCAAAAATCACACAATAAATAATACGGAGGCAACTGCATGCATTATAGCTATACCTTATCTTAGTGAATTTGAAGCCAAGAACGGTCCATTAAATATGCATTAAAATTACCTGTCTCGAACGAAAAATAAGCGAAGTATAAGTTTTATTATTGGTCGGCGAGAAATTGTGGTGTATCGGACGGAATTAAGCAATTTGCTTACGTGCACATTTATTTAGGTATATATTAAAAAAGTTTATTGGTCTTTAGTGTGTTTAATGTTTGTGTTTATTGGCGATCTTGATTGCAGGTATGGGTTTAATTGGGGTGTCTTTTCATGCGCGACTGAAATGTCTCGATATATTTTATGTGGGAAAAATTTACTAGTTTCGAAATCCTTTAAGGGGGCCTTTTAGTAATCAGACTATCTATAACGTTGAGCCTCAGTGTTTAACCTCTCTATCGCAACCAAGACGGATTCTAACAAGCGCAGATTCTATTAAATGTCAATGAAATCAAGTCAAGCAAAATTAATAGCAGCATGGGCCCTTTTATCAAAATAAAAAAGCATACTTATTCGTTCTGAATTCTCATGGTTTCATTTTTTTTTTTATACGACGTGTTATAAAAAGGAAAACGCAAAATAAATTGTATTTAGAACAAACTCTTACATAGAAATAATAGCACTGGAGATATTTAGTTTCGGGGCAAATTGTAACTTTATTCTATTTAAATTTTCCCTCACATCTATTCGATTCTTGTATGATCAGGCACCTCTGCAACCCTCTGGTTTTGTACAAGTCTGTGACGGCTTTTTGCTGTCTACCACACATAATAGGTATAAAAAAATGACACTAAACAGAACTTTCTTAAAGCGACAGAAATAATTCAATGTTTGTTAAAACATGAAATAAATTTTACGAATGGCCAAGGCAAAAATAGGAAGTCAGCGAGTTAATCATTTTGCTATTTATCATTCTGTTAACGACGGTCTGCTGCCTCTACAATTAGACGAGTCACACATACGTTTACAATCGGGTAATTTTTCAAATGAGCAGTTTCGTGATGTAATTTTAGGATTCGGTAACTTTCTTAAGAGAATTTAAAAAATATAAACCCGTAAGTTTATGGGCCAATGAACTTTGAACGTCTAGGATTCTAAAGAGAATAACTGTATACACTAAATTCTTAGACGCATATATTAATCAATAAATACGAGCCTTTTTGTGCTATTAATTTTCTATGTAAATTTTGAGTCGTTTAAAATGGTGTCTTTCTTAATTATTTAGCTGCCTTTTTTTAATTGATTTATTCTATTAACATTTTAATATGTCTGATTTAAGTAGACAAAAATTTAAAGATTATTATTTGAAGAAGAACATTATGATATTTATGTAATTAATAGCATTGCATTAAAATCTACTTGGAATTTTATAGAAACAAATGGTTTTCGTATTATAAAATTTAAAGAGATCTATCAGATATTTTGACATCATGCAAATATTAGAAGCGATGCAGATTGTAGAAACTTATTTCTACATAAATATTTAAATACCTACGTATTTTATATAAAAAAATATATAATAAAAAAAACTATGATTTATATTTGACTAGAAGCTTTTCTTCCTAGTGACGTGAGTATGTTGACTGGATGCAAAAACTATATGAGAGAATTGTGAAACATTTTGAATTATTTAAAATATTCAATATTAGCATATATTAACTATGATAGCGTGTGTAATAAATTTTATATCTTTCCCATGCCACTGTTTACCGGACGTGGCTCTCATGGTGCCAACATGTCACCGGTCATTGCCAACATCACTGTCTTCTGTACTCTCGTTTCCAAGACAACCTTTACCGCTACTATCGGTTTGTAACTCACAAGAAACTCATTAATTACGTAAAAATTATATAGTACCAGAGTAGGAACAAAAAAATACATTTAATCGGATGGGCCGGCCTACTATCGTAAATACCCTGCGTTAATTCAATTCACCAATCATGAACTAAACTGCCTATTGGGTAGAGGTACCTAACTATACCTACCCTCTTTTCTAGGATAGGATTCGCACTATTTAGATAGGTGTAGTGTCCTTTTTATAACTAATTACACATGAGAACTTTACTAAATCATACATAATAAAAAGCACGCCCTACAGAAAAAAGTATAGGAAGATGCGTCTATTTTTCGAAAATTAATATCGCGAAAAATATTTTTTAAGGTACTTTGAACTTGGATTAATATTACCACTGTACACGTGTTAGTGGTCACTCATCACCGCGGCTCCATGCCAATGATCGTCGATTGTTATTCACTAGCTCACTCGCGCCGACATCGCGCGCATACGGCGAATACCCAATGTGGGGAATTTCGCATACACCCGCCCGTCCCATGCATTTCAAAGACGTTGTTCATTGACGGGACACTGTCTTCATTTTGCTCGCATGTACCAGGCCTTACCACTTTGCAAAATAGATTAGAAATTAGTTGAAATAATTATACTAATTAAAGCTGGAGTTTTTGTGTTTTTGAGGATAGTTAAGTTAATTACTATGCGAAAAAATTAAAAATAATTATATAGTTGAAAAGCACTTTATAATTCGTCCCTATTGTTTACAACTTCTTAATTTTTACTGATATAGGACTTTACACCAATCAAGAAAGGTACTAACTTTTACCACATATTTTAATATGCAAATCTTAGGGAAATCCGTTAAAATTAACTGTTTTTATTGATTTTCTAAAACTCCACCCAAAATTGTATTGTAATCTTATATTATGTAACATTTTAGATTATATTAGAGTGCAACTCTATATTGGTTTTCGTAGATCTACGTCTGGGAATTCTATTAATCTTACTTTGTCGTCGACTGTCTATTCGTCTGAATAAATTATTGTGTAACCTATGCTGCTATTTGAAGCTTTATAGGCTCAATAAATAGCTTTTATGGTTTTATTGTTTAAAAATAAATTTCAAGAGTTCATATCCATACAAGAGCGATGATATTATTTGGCGACATCATACCGGCCTTTACATAGTATTGGAGCCCTTATGCAGCATTAAGAATAAATAAAGTCTTCTTCTTAAGATGACGACATTCTGTAAAGCACGTCGACAATCATAGCTAACGTTACTTTAGAAGTAAAGTAAAATGGAAGATAGACCGCACACCTATTAAGTCTCAACCACTCTGAGAATCTTTAGCGGGCATGTTTATCGACAAACTTAAAGAAAGGACATCTCCCCATAATATGTCCCAAGTGTCCAAGACACAATAGACCCAAATAATACAATAATAATAATAGTCTGAAATTAAATTTAAAATAAAATGAGGATTATCGATTAATACTTATGTCTATATTACTGGGGTGAAATATGCTAACTTTATTATTAGATAGACAAAAATGTCTAAAACTGATGTCTAAATTTTACATAATTATTTAATTTTAAATTTATTGTTTTAATTTTGAGTTACAATTATATGAATAATTCATTTTTGTTCATCTCAGGCATTTTTTTTGTATGGCTGATGGGCATTTTCCCTTACAAATGGCATTACAAAATTTACATTAATAATTCGGATTTATATTTTCATAAAGATATATATGTATAATTTTTTTATACCTAATATAGATATTGTCTATAATATATGCTTAAACATTTTCATATATAACAGTTCATTAAAACCATATTAATTAAAAACCTTTTAGAAGACGATAAAATTAGTTGGTCAATTGATTTTGAACGTTTATCACTAACTGTTGCTAATTTGCATTTAAGAATCCATTAAACCAATTTGCAGAGAATAATGATTGTGCAATCAAATTAAGTTGTGTGCTATAAAGCGGCTAGCCGGTAGGATGTCAATAAACAGGCCGCCAAGTTTACAATGGGACGTTTGTTGAGTGCAAAGCTAGCAAACGGTCGTAAAATATATTAGGGCTGGCGCACACAAGACTAAGTAGAAAACTATTTTAAATATTGTGCGATTTATAAATTTGCAGAGATATTTTTGAAAGAAAAAAACTTCAGGCAATAAATTTTACGATGATTACAAGTTTACATTGTATAAACGACTTTGTTCAAGTACAATTTTATAACTTAGACAAATAGATCAATCTAAATGAAAACATATAATTTTTGTGTATTATCCAGATTTCAGAAAAATAAACAGACTCTATTTTTTTTAGACAGACATTTAAAAAGATAACTAAATAAAATCAAAGGCTTTGATCCTGCAGCTTTATATCTGTACAAAAAAAAAATCTTTGTGATAATTATGTTTAAATGATTTGATGCCTATTGATTCATACACAATTTCGAGTTGTCTATTTTTTAATCTCGTATATAACAAGATCGTTTTTCATTTATACATAAGATGAAATTTAGTAGGCACATTTCTAATAAAATTATTATTATAAATGGAAAACAAATTAATAAGTGCAAGCAAACAAAAACCTTCGCAAATGTGCGCTAAGAAAGCAGTCAAGATAGAATTGCATATGACTCAATACCTCCTTTGTGAGGTCTCATTGAAAATCAATAGCTCTGCCACACTCAACTGTATTCCGGAATAATGATGCGGGACCTATACCGTTTACGAATTGTTGGATAAATTGTACATTATATTCAATACAAATTTTATCTTTGTTTATTTATTTATTTATTTATTTATGAACAAAAACCCTACAGCAAAACAAAATAACATACAATAGACACAGTATTATTACTTACATTGCCAGTTACAGGGTTTCATTATGTAGGACTTAAAAAACTTTAAAATTTATTACTAAGTTAGTTACTAATTATCTTAAATCTAAAATCTAAACAATGGGGGAGGGACCTGGGGTATTTGTGTGTGTGTGTGTGTGTGTGTGTGTGTGTGTGTGTGTGTGTGTGTGTGTGTGTGTGTGTGTGTGTGTGTGTGTGTGTGTGTGTGTGTGCGTGCGTGCGTGCGTGCGTGCGTGCGTGCGTGCGTGCGTGCGTGCGTGCGTGCGTGTGTGTGTGTGTGTGTTTCACGATGCTGCGCTTAAAAGATATTTTTGGGAGGTGGAAAATGTCCAAGTGTGTGAACTTATCATTGTAGGTTGTGGGTAATCTATGGTATACAGAATTACGGTCGTAATTAGTTCGAGATGGCGGAACGTGGAACAATTTCGTTTTTCTTCCACGCTTGGGTCCGGCCTGAAGCCGCAGCATTTGAGACATTTTGTCAGTTATTTTGTCAAATTCTATAAAGAAATATTTTTAAACACAAATAAACTTTTATTTTATCTCCAGCATATGCACATTTACAGGAACTTCCGCTGCCGACCTTAGGGACCATAAGGTTGATAAGATTAATTTTCAGGATAAATGATCATTCGGAAGGGACAGGAAAATGGGCTCTGGCATCCAAAACGCAACAGCACACATGCTGCTATTACACGATGGTCTTCTGTAAAGCGTTAGTTATTGTCGCCAGACGGGTTGCCTAATTTATGAGTGCGAATCGTAATATACCCTGCCACTAGTTAATATGATAGGATACGTGATATAATGTATACTATAATTTTGTACAAAATCTACTTAACTAAATTTGTGCATCTATACATTTTCTACCAGTGTACATGGCACTATAAATTCAAATGGCTTCGTGTCGTGTTGTCCTCGTTTCAGAGGAACCGAACACATGAATGAGAGAGTGTTCGTATTGAGATCAAGCAACATGTGACATCTGCATTCGTTATTTCCCATGTACGTAAACACGAGTGGTGAGAATGTGTCGCAGAGCCCTCGAGAGAGATCGCTTCATACAGAGATGTCATTCAAACCGTATAAGGGTCGGTTTCATCGTTCACATTTAATACCTACTCGTAATAAAATCGTCAAAGCGTATCGACATTTTAAAATTACAGTCGTGACTTCCATTCGTAGACGTCGAAAGCTCACGGCGATGTATTATTTAAAGCAAAAGGCGAGAGGCCATAAATCATTTGCTGTCTTTCAGTGCGATTGTTCGATTAATATTAAAAGAATAAAACGTTACAGAATAAGGGCCTAATTGCGGTGATCGCTGCCATATTCCGTGTCAATTGTAATAAAAAACGGGGAAAATAAATAACAATATCGCGTATTAAGAGATATGTGAATTTCTTACGGTACAAGTGCACTAATTATGAACGTTCAAAAAGAGAACGCTCTTATTTGTTCCGGCGACATTACCATTGGAATTAGGTGAAACTGGTTGTCACGTCGACTGATAAGTCGGCAAGAAGTTGTGTTATTAAAGAATTCAGTTCAACTCATTAAAGATTCAGCGAAGTGCAAAAGCTGACGCGAAAACAATCGTGTATTAATAAAGCGGGAGCAAAACATCGGTTGAATCGGTAACGAAACAGCTATAATTGTCCTCATAGTGCATTGGGGACACGTATAAACATGCCTCATCAAGTATCGTACTTTCGTCAGAGCAGCACTACCGCTACAGATATAACTGGCTCAGGGTTGACAAATTATTTCGCGACTATTTGACAAATTGACATCGCACTAAAATATTAACTTTTACAATAAAATCATTATTGATTAGAAAGTTCTAAATACTATATTAAATGTCAATAATTAGTCATCAATCATTTTAAAGCGAACTGCGAGTGAGACTCCGTTGTTAGTGTGTTCTATGAGATAATATAAAAATAAAGGCATAAAACATTATAAAAATAAACTACAGTATATTTTGATAATTCATAAATATAGACATTTTTATTAATATCTTTTTTATTAACTTTTCATTTAAAACATTGTTTCAAAGTAAATAATTTATTATCTAAAAACCCAGCTTTCAATTTCTCTATTCAATTATAGTGATAAAATATAAGTTATACCTAGTAAGTATATATAAGTTATTATTTTTAGATATTTACATACAAAATGTTCGAATAGGTACCTAAATTTGACATTTGAAGTTTCAACCAACAAAACGAAATGTTCGTTTTTTGGATTTGTGCGACAAGTTTCATAAAAGCATTTTTTCATAGTAGCGAACAGAGTATGGTGAAATCGCGCCTTAATATTAGGTTAATAATAATTATTAATAATGAATTCACACGTAGTTATGAGTCTATAAATTCTCATATTTTTTCTTTAATAATTTCATAAACTTATGTTTATGTTTTTTTTCTGTAGGTACATTATGCTTGCTTGCTTTGAATTCAGATCCAATATTTGCAATTAGCCCTACACTAACCAACGTTAGCATTGCCCGATTACAGTTTACATTAAAGTAGGTACACATGAGCCGAAAATAATATTTAATTGTTGACCGGTACGTAAGCTTAATGTCTTCATCAATAACTGGTAATTTATGTACAACACGATCGGTACAAGATGAAATTGCGGCCGCGCCGGCTCCCCTTTGTAATCAGTGCAAAATTATAAAGCGATTCACCGCAGGGTTTGTTTCTTGTGTTATTAAGAAAGTTACGACTCAATGAGTTTTAAGGGACTGCTCTTGGAGTATGGAAACTTCTCTTGAAGTATTCAAGGTCCGCCACCAGCATGGCCGAGAGCATGCACAAGTACCTATACTTACTTAGGAAATAAGCTATCCTGAAAGTGTATGTAATGTATGCTATGTTAGCCTGAAACTTTATATAAGTATAGTAAAACGCATTAAGTATTGTAAAAGTAAATTTCTTTTAATTTTTTTAAGTATTTAAATTTTAAGATTTTAACTTGATATCTTTTTGGTTTTAGGTATTTACATACCTAATACCTATCTACTCGCCCAAGGCAACCATTTTTGTCGATTTTAAAATGCAGATTTCAGTAGCAAAAAATATCACATTTAACTTTTGATGCTATTAGAATATACAAAATAAACATAATTTTTGGTTTAAAATAGACTTGAACTCACTCATTTGATTGATGCATATCGTTAAACGCCGGCTCGAACGTGGCTCTTGTTTACGAAAGATAAGCCTCGAGGTTTACCACTCGAGAGTTTCGGTGGCTATTTTTAACGATCTCTTTTATTAGTTTTTAAAAAGGTCGTTTAGATTAAACTCGGTTGAGAACCAGGCTTATTTAGTTTTGATATATTAAGGGACGAAATTCACTCCCTCAAGTCAAGTCTGGATCCTTTTTTCCTTTTTTAAATTTATCGTATCATAAAAGTTATAATATATAATTAAAAACCAAATGTAGCTACTGAATTGTTACTGAATTAATTTGTAAATTGAATTATATTATGCAAGTTGAAATATAAATAATCTCAAGGATATGTGTAGGTAAAAGCAAGAGAATATCCTTGAGAGCGTATCAAACTATGTACATATCTATATACGCACTAAATATACATCTTTTGGTGTATGCATCCCATTCCAGAAATAAACCTGAAGCGAGTTCGATGTAATATCTTCATCAAGAGGTGTGTTCAATCGATTATACGGCTGCAATATTCATACACATTTCTACATACAACATACCTACCTCTATACATATATATTGTAAACTGATACTTGGAACGTACTTTTAAAACGTGTTAGTGGCCATTTTAAAATGCATTGCAATTTTCAATATTGATCATCAAACTTTGATGTTTTATTATTGAATTACGCCTTTTTAATTGATGAAATAATTAAAATTGATGAAAGGTTTGGGGTTATATTGAGTCTTACTTATAAAAAACAATCGTGGTAGGTATATTATTTATAGATTTTTTATATCGCAAAAGCCTTTTCTAATAAGTAATTTTAAATTACAAAATTTAAATATTGCATACAATCTATTCTTGACTTTAGCCAAGAACTATATTTTCTCTTTTATTTGGAAGGCAGAACATTTTGAAATCCTGCTAAATACTAAATTGTGAAAAAATGGCCAATTGGATCCCGGTTTAAGCATGTCAACTGTAGTACCTAAGCTTAAATTAAACTAAACGTGAAAAGGAAGTACTAATAGTATTGGTAATTAATTCTAAAAATAATGAATTTCACATTGTTCTTCTAAAACATCTGCTGTATAAACTTAGGTATTTAAAGTTTTTAAGAAATGACCGTAATTATCCTTTAAGGAAAGTCCTACACACAACAGTTAGTTACTTAGGTACAGATAAACAGGATATTTACTTCTTAGTGTTTATCATTTCAAAACTTTTATATTGCTTAGGTATGTTGTTTATTAAATATAAGAGAATTCTTATTAATACGTAATAAAAAGTTATTAACCTGCGAAGTAGCACTAAAAATATCAACTTTCCTCGGAGACACCTATCCCGTGATCTCTCAGTAATATGCATGAGTTGTAAATATATTACGGATACTAATGTTAGCTCTACTCAGTATATGCTATCATATCTGTTTTGCCTGACTGCCCTCCTTTTTCTCTAAGAAAACTTGACCTTAAGTAAATTTTTATATACGGATTTTGGTGATCTTAATACCACAAAAGTGACTAAAAAACAAACTAGTGTATTTCATAAAAGTACCTAAGAGAAAACTTCATAACTCTATTAAGTTCATAACTCTGATGCTTCATAACCGACTTGCATTTATTATGCCCCACATGTTCATTACAAAAGTAATTCAACGTGCGGATGCTACGTATATCGTGTGCACGAACCCTTAAAATCTATACAGAAGGTACTAATTTAATTGCGTCTTTAACATTCAAAAGAGTACATTAAACTAAAATTAAGCATTCTTAAATCTACATACAAAGAGAAAGTATTTCTCAAAGTATAATTTCACAGCGAAACATTTCAAGCAAATCGCAGCCCGGTAAACGTCTTTTAATTATAATGCGACGATTTAAACCGTTCGGTTTCCACCTGAATTATGTGAAACACTCATCGATGGTATTTTTTATGTGCAAAAACCTTTCAGATTCCGAGATAAAGTAAAAATTACGTCGTATTAAAGCATTTCTCGGTGCGCCGCTGTTTGTCATTTAACACACCCTTAATATCGATGCCGGAGCAAGATAGCACCATGTTTATGTCAGTTAAATTAAATCGCATGTGTTGATTATTCGTGACACCGCTTTTTTAACCCCCGTCCAAAAAACGGGGTTTTATAAGTTTGACTTGTGAGTGTGAATCTGTGTATCTGTGTGTCTGGCTGTGGATTCGTAGCTCTCAAAACTGATGGACCTATTTTAAACCTTTTTTTTGTATGTAAATCTGACATTAACTGTATGAATGACATGATGTAGTTCTTAGTTATAATTTATGAAGATCTGTTCAGGCGTTTGATTGAAGAGCATCAGCTCGTTTGCCAGTTGAAGAAGGAATTTCTCTAACTTCCACAGGTTCAATCGATGTGAAATTTGGTAATACTTACTGTTATTTCAGGGGTATTTCCATGACATGGCAACTTTAGTCATGACAGAGGATATCCCAGCTCTCAGCAATTTACAGCAGATATAACGTGTTTGGGCTCAATAGAGTCATTTATAGCTTGTGTACTTGAACTTGAATTTGAACGTTGAAACTTATATCTGTTGTGGCTGCGTTGCGAATAGAATCATAAAGGAATCCATGTAGACAAAATAAGTGTATTGTAAGAGCGTTCCATAAAGAGGGCGCGTTAAACGCCCACAGTGAGCGGCGCGGTTCGTAATAAAATTATACTCTCATAAAAATCAATATAAACACCATAACATTCTATAAAAGCCGCCACGATTTAGCTTAACGTCTTCATTAGTCCGTGCACGACCCCCCGATGGAAGTTTCTTGGTGCAATTTTCAAGTCGTGGTCGGGTACGGTAATTTGACCGGTTCGAGTCCCAATTCGTCGGTCTGGCCGGCAATTCGCGGAGCGTTTTGCCCGACAATTTCCTCTTGAGGCCTCGTCGGCAATTTCGAAGTCAAGTGATTGGTGCATTCGCCAGTATTCAAGTGCTCCGGTCCCACATCATAATTGAAGCTTGCGGCAGGTCGCAATTTTGAAATTACCACGATTGAGTGCTCACCTCTTATTGCGTTTATTTAAGAAAAAACAATACCTACTTTTTATAGGTAGATTTTATTTTTTTTATAGGCTTTTTTTTAATAAATTATAATGTACAAATTGAATGTTAACAAAAGATGAATGAATAAAGAAAACAATATGAGGCTTTTCAAGCGCGTTTATTGTATTGAACTTTAACCTTAAAAGTAGCATAATGTTGTGGCCTTAAGGGAATACAGGATAGAAGAATATTTGATAATTTTATTTATATAATTCTAACTTACCTTCCATAAAATTTATATATTTTTTATATTTCTTGGGTTATCAATGAAAATTGAAATGTAACTAATTTCTTTCAGTATACCTACCTATCTGATGTTTTATAGATTCAATAAGTGACTTCAGACGTTTATATAAGTGGTTATCTGTCTGTCCTTTCGTTTCACATAGGTATTAACATAAAAACTAGGCAAGAGTAGTGAACAGAGTTCTTAAATGAAAAAGGTTGGCAAGCAACTATGGATCATTTAGTGCCGATGTGACTGTAGTAGTCATTAAATAAATACAAGCAATATGAGAGAAATGCAATTGCCCTGCTTATTCTGATATTACAAAAAGTTCAAGGTAAAAATGCAGAAATGGGCTTTAGCAATTCTTACCTACTCACCGAAACCTAAGACAATAGGCGCTGTTATTTCATGTTGATGTTCTGTAAGGGCATCCCCTTTTAGCCGCCAGACGAGTTGCTTGAGCACGAAACACAGTGTTTCCTGCCACAGCTCTGCGATACCTACACTTTAAAGACTAATAGATTCACTATGGTGCAACTTATTTACATGACATAAATTACCTAATATTCTATATGTATCGAGCTTAAATAATTCGGGTGTCACAGTTATTTTATGCTACGTACACGCTTTCTTAATTCAATAAAATGGCGTCCTACCTCAAGAGTCAATTAGGTATTAGTAAAATAAAAAATCTCATGCAAAAACTCACTTTGAACTTCGAGTTTTAAACTCATACATTAAACCTAATTATGATTCATTTCATAGCGATTATTCTCTAATTATCTGTCCATTGAAAAGGGTCCACTAAAATACCGCTACAATTTTCTATTAGCGTCACCTTTCTTTTTTTTTACGAAAGAAATATAATTGTACAACCTGAGCCCGGCGAGGTGCAGTACAACAAAATGATTTACGCGCCGCGGCTAGTTAATTGTATTTTTCTCACAAAAAACGTCGGGCATTATCTCGCAGCGGTCGACAGGTAACAAATCTTGCTTTTTAAATATTATTACTCATCGTATTCGATTTGGGAGCGAACGCGCTACGAATGCTTTATCACCACCTACTCGGCGCGCGGCGTCCCGCGGCTTGCGTCTACTCTTTGCTCCCCCTAAACTTTATTCAAATGCGACAAACACTCGTCTATCCATCCTTTTCTAGCGCGCATAGATTAGACGCCGTCTCACTATTGCCGTCTCGCTCCCCACTAAAATAGACTGTGCCCAAGCGCAAAGTGCTCGTGTCAAAACTTTTGTCGAGTCTGGCATAATGGCTTACGAAATTTTTCCCCTACCGCCGACTTTTTTTTTATACAGTCGATCTTGTGTGTTAGGGTCGTAAAGTTGTGTTGACTTAAAAAAAATTGATCTCTTTCATATCGCATTTATTGTAGCGCTTTTTATTCGAGCCCCGTAGATGCCTTCTCCGTGCTAGGTTTGCTCTGAACACGATTCTGTTATATGAACAAGTGTCAGTTGTAAATAAGGATTTGTATAGACCATACGTATCGGTCAAGTGATTGCGGTCGAAGCTTTATAACCTTTTATTGTTTCGCGAACTTTTATTGCCCCATTGAGATTTATTGGAGTTTAATTAATATTATTTAAACAGAAGTGATCTAATAAAACACATAGAAGAATTTATAGTTTGTGTTATGTGCTGTTGTTATTGTGGATTAGTGGTCAACATTGAATCATTTATATGTGATAACGAGGCTTCTAAGGATTTTGTTTCATCGTAAGTATTTTTTATGTTCACCTATCATAAATATTTTTGATTTGATTGATTGATCTTAAAATTTTTGATTGATTTATTTCATTGTAGTTGATAACAGTAAATATTATTTAATTTATAACTTATAGTCGTAGTTTTTTAAAGCATTATTGTATTAAAATAAAATTTTAATAAATACCTATTTACTTATTTTTTTGGTATTTAACATAAGTTGAAATATTAGAGAATGCCAATTCATTGTATATTATATTATACCTATTGTATAATATTTAGTCACATATTTTATATTATAGTAATTTACCTATAACATTCATATACCTATAACACGACTAAATATTTATCTGCCTCTTTATATTAAATGGATAAATATAATGCCGCTCAAACTCTAAAGACCGAGTAGGAATGCATCGCGATAAAAGATGTCATCCGGATTCACAGACTAAAAGCAAAATCAACCAACGTATAACTAAAACGAACTATTCGAAAACCAATCGTAACACGCCATACAAAAAGTCTATATTTAAGAACTGCTTCAGTGCGGCTACTTCTATATTTTTTTGTTGAAGGACAAAGGCAAAGGATCTGAACTAACTTTGGGAATTCATAAAATCAAAGATGCGTAGGTATACCATTCGTTTTGTAATTCTTTAATTTTTTTTGTTTTGAATCTACTTTTTTTTCTAGAGCAATAATTTAACGGTATGTATTAAATACATACCGATTCAAATATTATATTATTAAAATGTTTTAAACAATTACCTACAGTCCAATTAATTTTAGTCCGAATAATGTACTTAGCAGAAACTTTTTACCATTCAATTGACCGTTCACCATTTAATCCAATAAGTCCACATAGACATTCGCGAACAATAGCTAGTTAAATATTTGTACTTGCGTGCCATAGTCGTAGGCACTTTCAAATGAAAATCCACATCCACAATATTCACGGCACCTGAACTGAATTCACTGCTTTTATCACTTAAGTATTTTTGTCAGCGACTTCCTCAGATAGCGAAGCTCTCTCAGCCCCGAGGAAATGAAATTCTTATCGTGCCTTAGAAAGAAGTGTGCGTCTTTCAGTAAATATATAGGGGCGAACACCCGCGGCAATAACCAACATCTGATTGCCAAACGGAATCACGAGGAAATCTCGAGCTCAACCTAAAAGTGTATCGTAGTAAATATTTTCGGGAACAGCTCACTAAGCCCGAGCATTGTGTAAATGAATAAGATATTTTCTCTATTAGAAAAATAAAAACAAACTGTCTTGTTACATATTTAATATATGCATAGACGCACATGTCTTAATGTAATCTTGTATGTATATTAGACACTTGTATGTATTATATTTAATTACATTTTGCATAGGTCTGTCCTCACAAGAGGTGAGGAGGGATAAAGACCTATACTATTTCTGTAATATACTAGCTAGCGCCCCGGCTTTATCCGCGTTCACAGTGCTGCTCAACACAAAACAATCGGCGGGCCGCCATTAAATAGTATTTCCATAGTCAAATATCTGAATGAGGTATCTGAATGAGGCATATATTATTTAATCATCTCGTACTGGCATAGTGTGCATTTGGGGGAATTTTTCCAGTAGTTGCAAAATGGTTCGGAACATTAGGTACCCTCTTTCCGTACAAAATCGCTCTCTTCCTTATTAAAAATGTAAGTAGGTGTACATTTCAGCTTATGAATTCAGAAATTTTCTTGCATATTCATATAAAATAAAATAAAAAAAACAAGCCATGGCCCGATCGGGATTCGAACCTCCATCTACCATTTCGGCAGCCAAATTTTCGACCCACTGGTCTACGGCTGCTGATAAATGATTAGGTTCTAAAGAGGCTTATAAACGTTCGGAATCACGAACGCGTTTGAAAATTTTCAACAATGATGTCGTCTTTTTCATTGTGACGCTCAGCGCGAAATTTACGATCGGTCCCAGTCGGAGCGCGGGCGAACATTGCGTGCCTGATGTTTCTAAAAATGTGTCAAACTTTTTTACAAAAGTTCTTTCATTTAGCTGCGTCCGGCTTTCCTCAGTAACCTTGCGAGTGTTTTATTTTGTTTGTTTTTTAGTCTCTATTGAAATGTCGCCACGGGAAGAAATTTTGAACAGAACCGTAAAAAGTGGACAAGGCGAGATAATGAAATTTCTCCTCTTAGTCCCTTTTAATTTTGTGTGTCACTTTTAAAATAAAATCGAACTTATTATTGAGCTTTATTTAGTATACAAGTAAACATATACACATAAGTTACATCTAAGGGTGTCTTTGACCATCTCTGAGTAAAGTGTCAAGTAGGCTAGCCGCCATTTAAAGTCACCGATAAGAAAGCGTACGAGTTTCACCATCTTCCTGTTTCACATTGATATTTTTTTATTTTATTTATCATTCTTTCGATTAGTTAAAACCGTTTAAAAATTCGTTGTGTGGTTCAAATAAATTTAGCAGAGAAACAGACAGCAGCCGTCAGCGGCTTTATTAATATCTATAGATAGGTATAGATAAGGTAAACGACACAAATAAACCGATTAGGAAAAATCTCTAATTGACAGTGAAAACCACATCAATATTTTGTCAGCAATTAGAAGAACATCAAATCAATTTATACATACGGAATTCGATTGTCATAAATTGACAATAACGAACATTAATAATGCTTCCCTTCTCGGTAAATTTAGTAATATTACCTAATTGGTACATTTTTCAATAGCAATAGGAATCAAATTGATTGGGTAAGTTTGATATTTGATATTAAAATATTATAATCAAAGTCAAATTGGGTAAGTGGGCACCTATATAGGGCAGCACTTCATATCCTTCTAAAACACATGAACATCTGATGTTTTTTTATTTAAAATGAGACGACAGCAACGGATTTTGCATAATCAGTTTATTTTAAATTTATAAAGTGTCTGTCGTGATTTCGTTCTGAGTTCGCTGCAAACCGGTCCCTTGAATTAGGTTTTGTCCGTTCTGTCTCGTCTCCCAAACAAGATTATGTTAAGTTTCTACACAAACTAAGGTCAATACCTACTTATTTAAAATACCCATACAAAATTTTATATATTCAAGTGAAATATAAAATTTATTCAACATTAAACGATGCAGCGGAAAAAAAGCATATTTTTCTTTTCATAGAAATAATAATAGGTATACCTACCTACAGTAGGTTGGTACAATCTCGTGTACCTACCAATTTATAGGTAAGTATATAATATACTTAGGTACATTAATACTTGTAAAATTATCTATACATTATACATGTAGGTATTATTGGAATATTATTTTTCCCCTTGAAAGAGATATAATTGGTATTAGGTGTGAGTACCTACTTATTTATTCGTATTCACACATTATTATATAATGTTACCCAATCACACGTATCAATGTTTAGATAGAAATAAAATATGCAAATTATCAAGGGTGTTTATTTTACTTAATCACTGTCACAGAAAATAGGTAGGTAATTTATTATAGAGATGTAAAGATAATATTCCGTTCGTTTAGGCAAGCCATTTAGTTTTAATTAATAATACTCAACTTATTAAAAAGTTTACATCGAAAAGTGGTTTAGAAATGAAGAGAATCACGGCTTTTAGTTGGGAAAAAAGATTTTATTGTGAAATCTTCATTAATTTCATTTCATTAATTTATTACTCTACTACTACTATTTCATTAATTTATTAGCATTAGTCATTATACTAATGGAGGTATTCTCTGCATGTCAGAATAATTTATAATAGTGTATACATATATTTTGCCTACTTATGAAAATATTTATTGAATAAAATTATATATATAGGTATGTATGTCACTTAACTGCTCGAACATATTAGAGTTTTATTCATTTCATTCATTGCTATAAGTATACCTTCATTCATGACATTTAATGTTTAGTTTCGTCGTAACAGCGATAGTAAAGACCTATTAAAGAAACGTTTTATTTTAATTCGAAATCTAAATATACTTACTATATTTGTGCCCGATTAGATATTAGAAACCACGTCGCTAAGGCAGACAGTTTTATGACATTGGGTATCAATAAAATGCACAGAATTATAGTCGCTATGGACGGACAAACACAAAAATACATATCGTAAAATAGACAACTGGAATTAGTGTCTCCACAAATGGAAAAACCGAATTCACCTAAACATCTTATGCTAATTACGCAAACGAAATGTTATTTTCGAATAAAATGAGAGAAAAAAACCTCTAGTTCATATTTCGTATTCGAATTTAGAGAGGCGTGGGTTGATACGCAAGAATTGGATGGTGTTTAAAAAGATTTTAATCTGTCTTGGTGTGGGCAGTGAATAATAGTTTTTTATCTAGTATAAATTTGGGACTCTGTATCTGCCTATCAACTAATTAGGTTGGAGGTAAATCCAGCGTCCTTGGGCTACACGGATAAATCGTAAATCAAAATGACACTCTCTCTAATTAATCGGACGACTTGCTTCAACCGAGCATTTAATTTTCTGGTCACCTAAACAAGACAGTGACAAAATTGATAATTGTACGAAACATTTAATATCGTAAGGTATAGTATAGTCTAGTGTGTAATATTTTTATCTAATGATTACCTAAGTACCTACCACCCGAGATCGTAATTCTGATTTTACATGCAAGAAACGACAAGCTGTCTCCATAGTATGTCCTATAAATGTGATTTTTGAATAGTAGGTATATGATTGATTTTCATTTTGGAATATAGGTTTATTTTATAAGGTAAACACCCGAAGTAAGGAAGTATTTTTTGAAAATTTCAACTCCATGCTAAAAACTTTGTCAAATCTAGTAACAGACTGAGTATTTTTTAAACTTTGCTAATGTTATTATATAATGAGAGAAGATTTGTATGTTTTTAATGAATGAACTCAAAAACTATTGGACCGATTTTAAAAATACTTTCCACTATAAATAACTACATTATCAGTCAATAACATAGACTATATTTTATAAAGTTACGCGGACAATGTCGAGTGCAGCAGCTGATGGTTTCTTATAAAACTATTTACAAATAATTAAAATAAACATTATACAGAGTAAAATTATGATTTGAAAATGATACATCTCACTGAAACAAATAGAACACTCACTGAACAAACGTTATCATTTTCATTATAAAAAAGTTATTTAATTTGTTTTAGTGTAGGTCTTACTTAATATTTTTCCACAACTTTCTGTAATTGAAGATGACCATGTTATACGTATTATATCAAATAAAGCATAGTATACATACTCGATCGAGCAGCGAGCACAGCTGCCTGCCTCGGCTTTTAACTGACAGCTTTTAGATTAGGGCCCCCACTTCCCCTTGCGTTCCCCGGTTGGCCGGGCCCCTCCCAAATTGAGAGCTCCGCGCCATTCTAAATTAGTAACGGTTACAAAATTGCTTTTTAATTTCGTGCCTGTTATTAAGTATATATTTTTAAAAACCCGTTTCCATTTCACAGTATTTAATTGTAAGTTATTTAATAAAGATTTCAGCGCTGCATAATATGAAGCTGTTTAAAGAGAGGAAAAAATAATTCACGATCCGTTCCCAATGTTTTGTATAACGACATAAACAATAAAAGGAATCGGTTCGAGTTCAATATTGAGTTACAAGTAACAAGAACAACAGTCGGACATTGAGAAATCTTTCATCTCATCGGCATCGGTACGGGGCAGTTATTCATTGTATATTTGGTTGTGCTTTTTGCTTCGTGTTTTTTTTTCTTGCTTCGTGCCCCGCGGGGCGCGCCGGTATCGGCCCTGCCCTAGTCGCGAGTTTTGTAGCCCAACCCTAATTTTAATGGCTGCTTGATACACATCCGAGATAGATAAGTATGGAAGAAACATTTGTGTTAATAAAAAAATATATTAGAAGCTATATGGATAAAAGTGCCGATATAATTATTTTAGCGGCATAAGTTGATGGGATGGTCACCTTAAATTACCTTGCACGCATGACAGGCTATGACAATAATAATAGGTACTGTTGAAATTTTCAGTGCTTTTAAAGATATATTCTAAAAATGATGCCATTATCATAATAGGTATAAATTATGCTAATTAATGCCTAATTATTTTTCTATTGTTTATTAAAACTGTGAACATTGTTTACATAAGTATGAAAGACCTACGTGTTAGCGAAGTTTTATAAAATCGGAAGCGTAACTAACTGCTTTAATTATACTGTAATAAATCAGACATTTATTGATTTTTACGGTGAGTGCTCTGTGACTACTGAATACTTTTTGCTAATTAGTTGCTATTAAAGATTACTCGGTGATTGGACAAATGTTCTTTTTTTGTTATATTCACACAGTTTCCTTCGACAATGTTGTATTCAGAAGCAGTGCTACTCGTAGCTCAGAGCTCATACCCTCGGCTGCCGACGTGGTAGCGGAGGATCGAATCCTGGTCGCTTTGAAACTTTATTTTAAACGTTTATTTTATCTTTTCTTTCTTTTTTAAACTTTTAAATTTCATGTATTCATTAATCCTTTGCTTAAAGCAGAAAAATAACAAATATTTTTCTAAAACATAGAATAGAATTGATTTTTTTTATTTTTATAATTATTTTTATAATTAATTTTACAATTATTGGCTCACCAGGTTATTTACATATATTTTGTGTCTTATTATAAGATCTTATTGTAAAGTGTATGGTGCTCAGTTCTTGTAGGAACTTGCTCACGGTTACACTATCTATTTTAATGTATAGGCTATTATACTTAATACAGGGATCACATAGATAGTTTGTTAAGACCTGTCAACAAAAAATGGACTATAGCGTGGTATAGTCCAATGCGTGTAGGCATTTGGAAAAGTTAATTTTTTTGTGTTTTTTCCTCACCTACCTCTACGAGTTTAAATAGTTAAATTTAATTAACAGAAATAACTTGTTTTCAACATAAATTAATTAGTCCTACTCAGATTGGATTCCCGTGTTCGAAGCGTATTAATACAAACTATAAGTCATTGGAGCTGCACTCGTAGCCAACCCTTCCCCGCAAGCTGATGCATGAATTATGCGGACGGGCCTCTCCGACCCCGGCGTGTCGGATCGACCGACGCTTTTTGTTATATTCAACCCGTAATTGCTGAAAAGTTTTCACGCCATAGCGCCGGTCACGCGTATTTTATTACTATGAAATTGAATAATTTATGACAGCGAGCTCGACAGCGCGTCCATTGTGCGTAGGACATAGTCGCCGCTGAATTTTAATATTGAAATTATGTATGTATATTTACCAACACCTCGTAATTTGCTTATGATTAGCGATGTGCCGGGCGCTAGCCGATTCTTGTCAAAATGACGTATCAGTGCGAGAGACTTAATTGCGTCGGCCCTAAAGCCTTGTCCAAGATTTATGTATATCCAATCCCGGCGGCCTAATCCCGTTCCTGCCTGGGTCAATCCGACCCCGGAAAAGGTTTTCCCGGTTATTTTCCGTAGAACTTTTAATCCTACTGAATACCGACATATATCATAGAGGATTAAGAGGTTTAAATTGGAAGTTACCGACGTCCGAAATAAATTTAAATCGGTTGGCACCCGGTATTGTGATATCGGCGCCGATGCTTAATGGTAACCAATTGTGTTCCGCAAGTAAGCCCTAAAAACTCACGCTTGGGACTAAAGCGCTAAGCTTAGAAATAATTTTATTAAAAACTAGCTGGCGCCCGCGACTTCGTCCGCCTTAAAAAAGAAAAAAGTAGCCTATCATGTGTCCTGTACGTCTAAATGTTTATCTACCAAGTTTCATGAAAATCAGTTAATTCGTTTAAGAGTTATGGAGGAACATACATACATACATACGTACGTACAATACCTACACTTACAGATTTATTATTAGTATTGATTGATGAGAAATACACAGCCAGTTTTTTTTCTGATGTGAAATGGCCAACACTATCATTATATGATCATAGTTCTTATCTCCCAGCAACATTTTTTTTTCTGTCATGAAGCTACAGAATATAAATTTTAACAATAGAATTTCCATAATGTAAGCCTAATACCTATTATAGGTAAGTAATTTTACAATAACATGAAATTTTTGGTGGGTTCCTTTCGGCGATGGATACCTACCTACCTACCTACAATTTTTCAATCTGTAAAATATGTATCGATTTTAATTGTATCTAATTTACCTATAGCTTATAATTTATCAAAATAAAAAAACCTATAAATTGTGTAATCGCTTTGAATTTTCTATTAAGAGGAAAATACATATATATTTACAATAGCGAAAATTACGATGTTTTAACAAATTAAGATTTATTTAAACCATTTATAATTAATTAAATTATGGAACTGTATCTTAAACCACAAGCTTTTCACTTCAATTTTAGAAAAGTTAGTATTCTTTTCAATTTTTTCATATTGTATTTTGTATGAAACGAATGATTTACCTACCTGTTTTGAATTAAAAATGGCGTCTCTCCACTATCTGACTTTGCCATCACCAAAGGCAGGTAAACGCACCCCTGACCACGAATAAGCAACTTTTTCCCCTACATCAGCGCCTATATCGGAACGAAATTAAAACGAGTATCAATAAGGGTGCAATAAATCATGTAAAATGTCTAGCCCCATGATGTACCCTAACTGTCCCCGACCCTTTAGAGTGGACGCCCTTAGGGGCTACTAGCCACAGGTAGGTATGTAGGTATATTATTATAACAATAGGTATATGGAGGTGTCTAATCAAATTCGTTAGATTTGCTGATGTTTTAGTTTAGAAAAATCTTTCTCGTCGTTTTTGTTTGATTTTAATTATTTTAATTTTATTTCATTATATGTACTTATAACTTATATAGCTACCTATCTATATAATATATATTTTATCATTTTAATAGATACTTATTTATTAATTTTATCTGCTTTTTTTGTAATATTTGTTTATTCACAAATTAATTTAATGAAGGTATCGAATGCCATGTAGGTAAAACCTTGACGAATTCTATTTTTTCAGTATAGAAGAGTGCTCTGAGTATGACCTACTTCAGATTGTAAGTAGGTAATCAAATTAAAGCTAAACTCAGTTATTATTTTAGATTGCAATATTTTTTATTTTCTAATATCTAAAAATTTTTTATTGTAATAAATAAATGAATTAATGAGTTTTACTGTAAAATTATTTAAAGTTTTATTAGAAACAAGTCTACTAATGATTTTGTCAAAGTACCTATATATATTAAACTAACTTGTAATTATTACAAAGGTTTCTTACAAGAAACTTTCTAACACAGTGGGTTGTTTTAAGTGCGTGGTAGTTTTTTTTTTAAATTACTGGTGTAGTATTTAAAAAAGTCGCCTGAACCATATTTAGATCAATAAAAAAGTCTACGAGAACCGGACGATTGTGCTCAACCAAATAAAGCCTTCTGAACATATTCCAACTGCAGCCTGCCCTTTCACCCCTTACACCAATCTCGCAACACAAAATTGAGCACATAAATCATTAATTAGGTGCGTCATTTGTTGCTACCAAAATAATAATTAATGTCCCCGTACCATGTGTCGTTCCGTGCCTCTTTAAAACGCAGTTACTCGGTCCTATGCTGCTAATACTGTATTTACATAAACGATGTTAGAATTCATACTTAAAACATAGTTATGGTATACTAGCTGTTTGTCCGCGTAACTTTATAAAATATAGCCTATGTTACTCACTGATAATATAGCTTTCTATAGGTGAAAGAATTTTAAAAATCAGTCCAGTAGTTTTTGAGTTTATTCATTACAAACATACAAAAATATAAATCTTCTCTCTTTATAATAGTATATATATATATAGGAGAAGTAAGTATTAGATATTATGATAAAGATAGAACAGTGTTTTATCTTACTGCTGAGCGTAGACTTTTCCTATACATAATATAATTGTAAAAATATTTAATCGAATATTTAAATTTAATTAAATTAAGTTTGGGATCCTGCGATAGGGACTGATCAATAAAATCAAACGAGTAGGCGAGTAAAAATACATATTTTTACGATTCTCTGATACCTACCTATTCGTGCCTTCTATGACACTCAGTTAAAATAAACAATGGCCTGGTTTTGAACGATGTCCTTCATTTATCCCAATCTAGGTAAACAACAACTTAGATACAGTTCGGGGATGATGAAACGTATCCCTAATAAATCACAATGGCACGCGTATTAGTAGCGCAGCTAATCAAGTGCGAACTCGTAGCTCCCACTAAGTTGAGTGCCGGTGGATCCTCCAAAAACGCGTTTATCAAAAGGGGTGAAACCGCCCCGGGGCTTGAGGACTTTCTCTGATTAATGAACGTGTAATTGTTCCCACATAATGTACGCACTAAACTTGAATGGTTACCCAGTATTGTATCTAATACACGCTTGACGTCATGGACCAACATAGTATAAGTAAGTATTAAGTATTAGTACCTATGGTATTAGTCTAAATAACTGCGACTCTTGTAGATGAATAAAGAACATTCGTTATTAATAATAAAAACTTTCGTTTGCAGGTATCTTACTGTAATTCTGTATATTTTTTTTAAATGAAAACCAGTTGACTTGGCAATATTTTTTTTAATGAAAACTAGCTGACCTGGCAATATTTTTTTAAATGAAAACTAGCTGATCTGGCGAACTTCGTATAGTTACCGCTTCGTACAGTTTATTGAACTTACTTACTTATTGAAGTATTTTAATATTCGAACGAATATTTTTACAATTATGTATAGGAAAAGTCTACGCTCAGCAGTAAGACAAAACACTTTTCTATCTTTATCTTAATATCTAATACTTCTATAGCTATACTAGGTATATATTAGAGAGAAGATTTATATTTTGTAGGTTTGTAATGAATAACTCAAAAACTACTGGACTGATTTTAAAAATTCTTTCACCTATAGAAAGCTATGTTATTAG
This sequence comes from Synanthedon andrenaeformis, assembly GCA_936446665.2. Classification (NCBI taxonomy): domain Eukaryota; kingdom Metazoa; phylum Arthropoda; class Insecta; order Lepidoptera; family Sesiidae; genus Synanthedon; species Synanthedon andrenaeformis. The sequence continues at coordinate 8,596,919 of OW387785.2, forward strand.
CGAGTAACATAGGCTAGGTATACTTTACAAAGTTACACGGACAAAGTCGCGTGCAACAGCTAGTATACCATAACTATGTTCTAAGTATAAATTCTAACACCGTTTATATAAATACAGTATTAGCAGAATAATTCTGTATTATTATTTTTTAATGAAAACTAGTTGACCTGGCGAACCCCGTATAGTTACCGCTTCGTATAGGTTATTGAACTTACTTACTTAATTATTGAACTATTTAAGATACTTATAAACAATGTATTGTTATTGCCATACAAAATTCTTATTAGAAACTCAGCACATTAATTTTTAACCCTCTGTGAACACTCCTTTGGTGTATAGAGACCCCAAATGCTTATTATAAACTCTGGCTCTAAAATATTAATTGCATTTGAAACAACATGTCGCTCTGCTTTAAAATTTATGTCCTCGATTAGTTAAAATTACTTTAAATACTTTCTTAAGTACCTGTTTATTATGTGGACAAAATCGTGTTGGATTTTTTTTTTAAAAAAAAAGCTTCAATTAAAGACAATTAAGTACAATTATTTTTTAAAAATGATATCTAAACCGCTAAACCTTTTTTACACCCTTTTACAAGAAATCACGAAGAAATAAAATGTGCTCTATAAATATAGGATTTCTTATAGGATTTTTCACGTTACGCTGTCGCCAATGGCCATTGGCAACCTGGTGTACCATAACTTTTTATTAGATCAAATCTTCATTTAATGGAACGTAAAAGCCTGTCAATAGCATATTCTCCTAAAAAAAAAATATTTCCCATATATTAACATGCATTATTAACGTTATTAAGAATTTAAAGATAGCTACAACTGTTTGAGTTACCTCTCTAGTTTTGATTCCCATTACGAGGTCGAACAATTGTGGCGGTTCCGTTAATTACATGCCAGTTAATTTAACCTCGCGTTGTCGTCGTCAATAGGCGCTATAAAGGTGAAGAATGCAATTACCTTGGCGAAGTTAGTTGAAGATAAATAATTCAATTAACTTGCTAACTATGAGTTGGAAGCGGCTGACTCTTGGGTGGGCGAGTAATTGCGCTAATTACGTCAATACCTTCATGTTATTAGCTATGAATTATTGATGTGGAGCGACGTGTGATAAACGTTTATCGCTTGTTAACTAGATGCTTGCGAACAATTGAGTTTTTGCTTGACATATAATGACAAACGCGAAAACTATTGTCCGTCTTCAAAATTTTATTAAAAAATGGGGTGTAGGTGAGTTGTGGACGGCCGTGTGTTACGTGTAGGTACGAGTAATATTTTCTATGAGCGTATTAAGTATATGAATATATCCAACGAATCCGAATATACTTACCTACCATAAAATTCTTGATCCTTTTACTGTCGAGTGGTATACCTAATCAAATTTCACATGTAAATGATATATATAATTATGTATAGCAGCATCAAACTGTAGGTACACCCCAATTTAGTTTTCACTTTTCTGAATTGCATACAAAATAAAACAAATTTATGGAAAAATCCGTATTCATGTCAAAAAATCTATAGAAATAAAATTTATTAATTAAATTATTCCAATTAGAAATTTAAAAATAAACCTGGCATTAATTCACACTTTCACCGGTAGATGTCACGGATGAATTTGAAAATAGGCTTCCGAAAAGTGACGCGTGACGGCGCCACCTGCGTTTCGTTTTATTATGATATAACAACCGACTGCGGTTATCAGTGTTGTTTATTGACATCCTATTACTGAATTGTAAATAAACAAGTGCGTAACCGCTATAAAAGAGGTCGTAAATCATCCGGGTGAGATCGTGACGATAGTGGTGTCCCGTAGTTCAATATTGTGGCGTTAGAGGGCATGATTTACGCGATCATTGATGTTCGTTTAATGGTTCAAATTTGTTGAATTGACTGTTACGACCGCATTAGTTTTTATGGCACATTTACTTGATTTTAATGGGTGGTTTCTCGAGTTTTACAAGTGTTAAGTGAATGGAGTATAAATTTTATAATTGCGGTTTTGTAACGTGACAAATTTATTAGGAGGAAATTTTGATTCTTTTTTTTATAAGTTTCAATTTTGTTGTTCATGAGCCGAATTACAATATTTCCTATTCCCTTCTGTGTTATTATTCAAATATTCTTTACGCTCGGTGATTAATTTTTGATCTCCAAAATAATTTCCACTTACTTCAGCATAACTATTTCTAAACTGGGTTTTATTCGGTATTGTGTTTGTAGAACTGAAGTTAGAACTTGAAGGTCTATAGTCAAATTCTTGAGCACATACATTCTTGCTTGATGAGGGTTCATGGAAGTTCTTGTCTCTTGACATGCAATTTTCAAAAGATTGACAGTATGATACTAGAGAATTAATATCGTTGACGTCCTTTAAGGTTACAAAAATTGAATAGCAAGGTCTAATATTATGTAGTAAAATCTCCATTTTTTCTTCTTTTGATAATTTTTTACTCAATCGCGAAAACATTCCCGACATTATCGATATATAAACTATTATGGACTCTTCTTCCCCTTGAGTTCTGTCCCTAATTGCTTCCATGAGCTTATAATCGTAATCAAAAATTCCAAAGTCTCTAATCAATAATTGCTTGATATCCTTCCATGTTAAATTTTCGTTTTGTTCACGCTGAAATCTGTACCAGTGTAAAGCGTCTCCTTTGAAAATTTCTAAAGCGTGTTTAATCAAGCAACTTTCCTTAACGTTTCTTGCTATTCTAAATTCTTCCAGCTTTTGTAAAAAGGATCTTGGGCAAGACTTTCCATTATATATATAAGAAGCTTTTAAATCTTTAATAAAGTTGGATGAAGATGTTGAAGTGTCCGTTTTTAAAGCCTCTATAAATGAAAGCATTAAGTCTTTCGAAATTGTTAATGACTTATTTTCTGTCAACACTACTTTCGGCGGAGCACTTGATTGATGTGGAACGAAGGAGGAGATACCTTCATCAATATTCGATGGTATGTCATCGATGTCCAAGTTATTTTCCACCATCGTTGAAGTAAACATAATCTCGAATTTCTTCTTTAATCCTAAATATTTTTCTCGCAGTATCCTATAATTTATGCATAAGTCCTCATCCTCATCAGACTTAATGTTGATCCTGTCTAATCTGAACCTAGCATGGTTCAGGAAGGCCTCAATCTTAAATTTGTATTGAACAAAATCTTTGACACTGTAAGCTTTGTCCAAATTCCCTTGGATAACAGTTAGTGTCTATGACAGCTGTGACAAATCAACTGGTATCGGAAAGCACGACGATAATATTGATTCTGCAGGCCTTGTCGCGACCAATGACTCTATTTGAGTCCTTAATTCTGCAACGCTTCCCGATGGTCTTGCCGACCGAATGGCAACCTCATATTCCAATTCAGTCTTATTCAGAAGCGAATAATTTATATTCGACATCTTGAAAAAAAATTAAGTATTATTTTAAAATTAGAGAACTAAATAATAATTAATAATTATACTAAGGAATAAAAATAAATAAATCTAATCCAAATAATTTTAAATTTTAAATTTATTTTATATAATAAGAAAAGTCACAGAAAAAAGGTAGTATAGTTATACTAACACAATTACAACAAATAATTCAAACGAATAATAATTGACTAACAACAAAATGACCGTAATGTACCTATTATAATAAGATGTTACCCTTTCAGCATTTACGACAATATTATAAGACCTTTACTTTTGTGTTAAAATTAAGATATTGAGTTAAGAAATATTTCCTAAGCAATAAAATAATGTTCAATTATTATTACTCACTATATATATACAAGTATATTACTAAAATTCAATTGCTAACACGTATTTCCCGTTATGAAAAATCAAACCTTATATTCATAGTCTACGAAGCAATCATGCAAACAAATTAACTATCGTGTAACTTGTAAACAGAATTCTGTCCTTTACGCAATATAATATTGAAAGAAATAAAAAAAACACCAACTACTAAACATTACATCAACTTACGTTTTCCTTGGAATTATTATAAATAAAATTACTTCCTTTTGAAAATATATTTACTATTTTCATTCAATTGACTTTGTCGATGACGTTTGACGTAATCTGCTGAAATAGAAAGAAATCAGTATATTAATTAAAATAGGGAATTGACAAATGAGACCGAAATGTTTTTATCATGCCAAATATTTCAACCAAAAATTGTGACTATATGGATCATTGAGATTCCATGTTTTAGAATTTTGAGGGGAACAATTTTAATCTCAGGGTCGTGGGATGACGAATAAGTTGGGCGCCAAAATGTAGTGTTACACTCCTATTGAATTTTTGGCAAAAGGAAGGCTAACTACTAAAAATAGTTAAAAACTTGAGTATCACGATCACTTTAATCACTAAAGCACTAGAGTCCCTAAACTTCCTTTTGTAGCAGGACGCAGATAGTATGTACAATTATCCGGAATAATCAATGTTATAATAGTAAATTATTATAAGAATAATGGTAAAGATATTTGGTGTCTGAACAAGGACCGCAGGATGGGTATGTGAGGTCCGAACAGGGGCCTCAAAACCCTCAGTTAAGACGGCTGGGTAAATGGCCTTAGATATTTCCCAGTGGCAGCCAGGAGCACTCCCGCAGCAAAACCGCTGATCACAGCTGCAGACCGGAACACATCGGCAAAATCAGGAAACTTGATTTTAGTTCTCTTCCAGCACTCCTTTCTTTTTTTCCTTTGTTCTACCACCTTCTTCTCTCAAGTCTGATTTTCGAATCCTCTATTTTCATTTTCTTTCAAAAACGTTATCTTTTTTTATTCTTCCAAACTCCGCCGGCCAGTCATGAAATACATATTAAAAAAAGTTATAATATATATAAGTAACAAAAAAAGGTTTATAATGATGAATGGCAAGAGCGACTGAAGATGAACCCTACAATGTAATTGAATAACTAGAAGGTGACTTTGATAAATGATAGATTTTCAAGTTAGTAAAATATAAATAGATACTTATAATATTATACATACTTAGTACTTTCTTATATTTTATTTTTCATACAGTTAGGTAATTATATTATACCTACCTAAATACTTAGGTATTTTTAGTTATTATATAGTTACTTCACTCACTTAAAAAGAATAAACATTCTTTTGAAGTGAGGGAAGTAACTATATAATTTTGGTTTATATTCCTTGTTTATTTTATTAGGTTTTTTGCCAGATATAATGTAGCTTGAAACATAACCTTGAAAGCTATAAGAGTTCCTTAAATCCGATGAGTTCGAAAATTAAAAATTTTACATCTTCGTAATATTCATACAAATATGAAGTAGGTAAGTACGTATTTAGAATTATATTTGTGTAGGTGCTCATTTTATTTAATCTATTTAGAGAAAATATTCCAACAAGAATTTCTGCCACAATGAACCAATTTAGGTACCTGTCAAAAAACTATTTAAGTTTTATCCACCCTTATAAATAGCAAATTGATGCTGGGGTGATGTACCCCTAAAAATTAAAAATGGCCGCCGGCTCGAACGCTCTCGATTGGTGGCAATAACTCATTCCGCCGCCGCCAGGGGCGCTGGCCGCATGCAATTTGTCTTTGTCAACCCCCACCAACCACCCCCGAAGAGAAACACTCTGGCAAGATGTAGGGGATTCAGACACGTGTGTGTATTGTACGGTAGCAGTGCATTTTATAATCTATCTATACTTATAAAATTGTGTGTCCCGATCCCGAATGACTATCAACACACAGTAAAAACTAATAAGTCTAGAAAACTGAAATTTGGAACATAGGTTTATATTATAAATGAGCATCGGCTAAGAAAGTGTTTTTGAAAATTTCAACTTCGTGTGAAGCCGGGAGTGGGTAGCTAGTTATTAATAAAACGCTTTTGATAAGAAATCGCACATCGATTTTTTTTCATAAATATTCTAAACTGATGAGAAATAATAAATAAATAAACTTAATGTAGTCTATAGTGATTTTAATTTTTTTAAATTAATAGCTAATAAACTTTAGGTACTTTATGTCTGTATTAATCTGTATTAAAAATAACTGATTTTAAATAGCCTATATATATCCTTAAAATAAAGACCATATTCCCATTAAAAAAACTTCTTTTTCGTAGCATTAGGCACACTTTGTTTCGCAGTCATAAATGTGGTTACCCGTCTGGCTGTTACCAACACCTTCCAAAGGCAACCTGCATTTATTTAACAGCATATGCTGTACCTAATGTCTTTCCATGAGTGAGTAAGAGATGCTACAGACCGATTCCATATCGCCACCTAATCCCTTATGCTTTGCTAAGGTCGGCAGCGTAGGTCTTACTTGCAGCACATGTGGCATCATTGGACGACATAAGACACCTCAGCCACATACCACCATGAAGCCTGGCCTATGTGCCTCGCAAATTTTATATAAAAAAACATCTTATTACTGTTTTAATCAATAAAAAATAACCTAAATACGTAGTGACAAGAAAACTCGTTTGTCCTAGATCATGTATTTTTTAAATTCCTATTACCTATGAAATTTCATATCTATCTACTGTCACTTCTGTTAATGTATTTAATTACTTGTTCCGTGTCATCTAAACATAAGTAATCCTAATCTATGTTTATGAATACTCCGTCGCTATAACTCACCCGGCCAGGTTCAACCACTGATTAGGTTTCCGAAATAACGTTACACAGCCCACCAAAACCGCCGGTGGACGAGAAACAGGCAACACTTCAAAACTCTACTCTATTCTTATCACAATAAGGACTACAATAATTAGGGGGCTGTATCATCAGTGAGTAGAGATAGATTTTGTATAGGAGTACGTCGCGTGATAGAAGGCTGTTACGGTACGCAGCTCACGCACTCTTCCAAAATTATTTTAATAAAACCAGGTTAGGTGAATGTTTTGATTTTTTTTTCTTGAAAAACTAACGAAAGAAAATGTGAAAAGTTATTCGGGAAACGTTTTACTTTTTTATTCAAATAATAGCTGATGTAAAATGAGTTCAAAGTATAATATTATAGTATCTAAGTATTTGAAATACGAAAGAAAACAAGAAAAAGTGAATATAGCTATTATCTTGAGAGTTCCGTCGCACAAACTTATGTAGATTAATCATTCAAACAGGATATAAAAATCTTACTCAACTTTTTTTCTTCAATGAGAAAACTGAATTTTGTTTTCGATAAAATTTTAGCTCATATAGGTCATATAGTAAGATCATCTTACTGCAAATTTAGAGTTCATAGTCATAAAAATAATGTATAACACAACTACAAATTAACGAATTTTCCTATAGATAAGTTCTTCTGACTTCGCTTCAGTGATGGCGACTCACCTTAGGTACCTAAGTAAATCTTATTTATTTTTGATATTCATTTGATATCTGTACCTACCTGTTAAAAATAAAAAAGTTGTCGACAAATCGGAGAGATGCTCGGACTGGCATACGAAGATAACCTTATGATAGTTATCTATTTAAGGGATAAAAAAATTTCAATTAACGTTTAAAAATGTGTTGAATTGTATCTTATGATACTTGTATATTACATATATCACTATTATATATACTATAATATTACTAGGAAAAGTACTTAAAAATATTACTATATATTCTTTTTATTGACCATAAAAAAGCCAAAGTTGTGCTGATATATAATTATTAGGTATAGTTTGTAAAAATAACTTTTTGAATCTATTGATTAACGATGAAGTTGTTCTGAACGACAGTTTAATCCAAAGGCAATAAACTGTCGTTATTTCAATTAAGTTTTCATCGCTTATTGTCCCACTATTAACGTCAAACGAAAGTTGTCCGAAAATAAATCAGCGACAACAACTCTATCTCTGAAACAAAGCATTCGCAGTCGCAACGATTATTATCTTTAAAACAAACTTAATGCATTTAAGGCTAGTAGCGACACGGTCTAGAAACATTTCACTATCAAGGCAATACGATTTTGCGCTATTACTCACTCTTATTTCTATATGCACAAAGTTGATTATCAATTGTCTAGATAGGGCATGTGTTATACACTTACGATCCATTCGTTTGTACCGTTAGAGACGTTATTATGTCTATCGCTATAGGGTTTAATTTTGAACGGATGGAATGCAGGAACAATGTAAAATGTGTGCGAGAGGGCTAGTCGTGATCAGGGATCGTGATTGCGACACCGCTCTGCGTGCCCTTTGAACATGGGTTCTGTAGCCGTGAAAAATCACTTGAACATATGCAAGCTGCCTACTAGCTCCTCGCAACGTTCTAATCCACGGTAGCGTTAGTATATGAAATTATATTTTTGTAAGCTAAATTCTACAAAATTAATATGTGTAAAATAGTATCAAAAAATAATATTGAAAAAAAAAAAAAAACAATGTTAAATATAATAATTATAAACTAAAAATAAATTAAACAACATTTAATTTCTTCTTTTTTTCATATATTTATATTAGCACGTTTAAATTAGATTCCAAAGATATACCTAATTGTTACAAAAAAAAACATAAACAAATAGTACTTATCACAAAAAATGCGGTTAATGAAAAATTCATGAAATACGAAATATTACTTACCTATTGCAAAAATAAAAACAATATATCTTCATAAAAAGCTATAGTATTTCAACGCAACTTTTTATAAAATGAACTTTTTAAAAGGATATCTACAAATAAATAACTAACAATATTTTCACAATATTTTCGACATTTAAAAATGGCAATAAATTATACCCATTTCTTTTAAACAATTTTTATCATTACTTCACCCTTGTTGAAGTAGTTAAAGAATACTTAAAGAACAACGAGAAACGTAATTTAATTGAAAGAGTCGTAATTAATGTTTTTGTTAACCATCATGTTTCGTTAAACAATACCGCAAATGAGCATTCGGTGTAACACGCAAGCTTTATGCAGCTTAGATTATTGTACAGTCAGCAGCACCGTACATTATAATTGCATTCTATTTTAGATCTTGTTAATAGATCACTAGCGTTTCTATTCGAATGTATAGACCATATAAAATACAAGTTGAATTATTATGCGTGAACTTTAAGTAATTCGTTATTGTTAGTCAAGACAATATCATATTTCAAGAACAACAAAATATAAATATGTATCCGTAAAGTATACATTACTAATATAACACATAGAGATAAGAAAGCGGTTTTTGTATGTTTATACGTGGAACCATTGCACCTATTTTAATGATACATTATTTCAGATGGATATAGCATAGCCTATTTAAACATACCTACTGACTTCACCAATTATTTTTCCGAAACTCTGGTAAGATGCACATTAAAAGTGTTTCTTTGAAATCTACTGTTTCACTTTTATATCTATAACATTTAAGACATTGAAAAAGAGGAAGTGATGAACGCAAATCGTATTACTTACTGAAGTTCATCCGGTATTTTATTTAATAAAATATAAGTTATTACCGCAAATTGGTACTAGTAAACCACATATAAATTAATGCCGAAACAATAATTAAGACTTCAGCATCTAATCGACAAATGGAGCTCGTGTTGAATGCGTATCAATTTCTCTTGTTTTGTTTTAAAATTCAACCACCGACGTTCGCGACTAGTAAGGAGCACAAGGGATAATAAAATATTATGACTCTATTCTATTCGATACGTGATAACTTCTGGGACAATGGTTCAGTGAATGTTAATGTAGGGCTGGTGCGATGGTGCCAATGTGACACCAATTTGCTTCCGGGAAGTCTGAATGGCGATTCTAGATATGTTTGGGATGTATTGTCGGACCTTAACAGCAAATCCGTCAAAATAGATATCCGTTTTGAACGAATGGACATGTTCTATTTATAAATTATCAACGTGATAGGGTTAACAATAATAATGAAATATAGTTATTGGCGCGCATAATAATCTGATTTATTTTGAAACTAGCGGTCCGCTCCCGGCTTCGCCCGAGGTGCATTTTTTTAACGTAAAAACCTTCCCTGATTATCCCTCTGTCCATGAGTGAAGACAGAATTAAAATCGGTCCACCCGTTCTCGAGTTTTGCGCTTAGCAATACATTTAGCGGCCCGCTCCCGGCTTCGTCCGGGGTGTATTTTTTCTAAAATAAACGTAGCCTAAGTTACTCCTTATTACATCAGCTACCTGCCAATAAAAGTCCCGTCAAAATCGGTCTAGCTATTTCAGAGATTAGCCGGAACAAACAGACAGACAGACAAAAATTGTAAAAAATGTTATTTTGGTGTATGTACCGCAATTTACATAAACAAAAAGTAGCCTATGTTACTCCTGACGACCCCCTCTTCATGTCTGCAAAGTTTCATCGAAATCGCTTCAGCCGTTTCTGAGATTACCCCGGACAGACAGACAGACAGACAGACAGACAGACAGACAGACAGACAGACAGACAGACAGACAGACAGACAGACAGACAGACAGACAGACAGACAAAAATTCTAAAAAAAGTTATTTACGTTTTAACAGCATGCGAATGCTTTAGTTTGAGGCAGTTTTTCGCAAATCACAGACAGACACTCTGATTTTATTTATATAGATATGACTATACTGGATGAACAATGTAAAAAGTCATGTTTTTTTGGATTTTTTATAGTTAGTGGGTACATATTCCAACAACCAAAAATATTAAGTTTGTACTTACTGCAAGTGTAAATATGGTTATTGTGGTAAAATATTAAAATAAAACAAATAAGTAGATATAAATTGTAATTAGGTAAGAATATAGTTTTTTAGGGGTGATTTTGGGGTATATTTGGGATAAACATAGACACAGTGAATAGTAGCACCTCCAGCTACGTACTATTTACAGGAAACATCCTATCTATTAGGGGAGAGTTGGTTATATCGTACTGCCATTTTAATCGTACCACTTCTAAATTTCCCACTTAATGGGTAATTTTTTCTATACTGGCAACACCAAATCGTGGCCCTGCGTAACCCACCACCACCCGCCATTCGCCATTGATGTGAGTTGACAACTGTGCGCGTGAGGGAAAAAAAACATTTTTTTGTGGAAGTTAATGCAAATATTGTCGTAAATTCGTAAGGATATGACTCGTAAACAAGGCAAGCTATAGATACACAGTTTTCTTTATTCTATTACAATTTTATACTTGATTATTGATGGTTTTTGTTGCGTGTCTAAGTTTTGAGGTTATGCCGGACTGTTGCTTTTTTTTCAAAAATGGCCTAGTTCGCTAAATCGTACCACTCGCAGTTGGGTAAATTGTACTGGTACGATTTAGCCGACTAGTCTAAAAGTACCTATATTCTACAGACTGTATTTATATTGTTATAGATGACGGACCTAGAAAGAGCTATTGTGGCTTACGAAAACAAAGAATTAAGTTTGAACAAAATTTCAAAGACTTATTCTATTCCAAAACCTACAATTCTACGGCATATAAAAAAGAAAAATAAGATTGCTGTTAATAAAAAAATCCAAAAAGGGAGACCGGTTATCTTCGATGTCGAAACTGAAAATAAGTTGGCTGAGCATATTCTTCATCTCGAAACATCATCTCATCATCATCATCATCTCGAATGATGACAGCGATGATGATCTCGAAAATGTATGTGGAAAGTGCAATGGTTCTTATTATGATAAAAAGGGTCCAAACGTTGATTGGATTCAATGTGTTCGCTGTCAGCGTTGGCTACATGAGAGGTGTACTTCGAATCCAGACATTTGCGATAATTGTTTCCAATAAGAACTATGCACAATCATTATATTACAAACTAGCGGCATGTTCCCGGCTTCGCCCAGGGTGCATTTTTTTTTACGTAAAAACCTTCCCTGATTATCCCTCTATCCATGAGTGAAGACAGAATTAAAATCGAATAAATATAACAAATCACCCATCAGGTTTAACAAATTTTTAAATTTCTAAAAATTTTGACGGTGTTCTAAAATTTCAAAAAATCTTATTAAATTATCTGAAAAAGCAAAGAAAGTTTTCATAGAATTTTCTAGAAACTTCTGGAATTTTCTAGAAACTTCTGAAATTTTCGAGAAACTTCTAGAATTTTCGAGAAACTTCTAGAATTTTCTAAAAACTTCTAGAATTTTCTATAAACATCTAGAATTTTCTAGAATGTTAGCGAAAAAAAATCCGTTCCTATTAATCTATATAAATAAAATCAGAGTGTCTGTGTGATTTGCGAAAAACTGCCTCAAACTAAGCTTAGAGAGTCATTCGCATGCTGTTAAAACGTAAATAACTTTTTTTAGAATTTTTGTCTGTCTGTCTGTCTGTCTGTCTGTCTGTCTGTCTGTCTGTCTGTCTGTCTGTCTGTCTGTCTGTCTGTCTGTCTGTCTGTCTGTCTGTCTGTCTGTCTGTCTGTCTGTCTGTCTGTCTGTCTGTCTGTCTGTCTGTCTGTCTGTCTGTCTGTCTGTCTGTCTGTCTGTCTGTCTGTCTGTCTGTCTGTCTGTCTGTCTGTCTGTCTGTCTGTCTGTCTGTCTGTCTGTCTGTCTGTCTGTCTGTCTGTCTGTCTGTCTGTCTGTCTGTCTGTCTGTCTGTCTGTCTGTCTGTCTGTCTGTCTGTCTGTCTGTCTGTCTGTCTGTCTGTCTGTCTGTCTGTCTGTCTGTCTGTCTGTCTGTCTGTCTGTCTGTCTGTCTGTCTGTCTGTCTGTCTGTCTGTCTGTCTGTCTGTCCGGGGTAATCTCAGAAACGACTGAAGCGATTTCGATGAAACTTTGCAGACATGAAAAGGGGGTCGTCAGGAGTAACATAGGCTACTTTTTGTTTATGTAAATTGCGGTACATACACCAAAATAACATTTTTTACAATTTTTGTCTGTCTGTCTGTTTGTTCCGGCTAATCTCTAAAATAGCTAGACTGATTTTGACGGGACTTTTATTGGCAGGTAGCTGATGTATTAAGGAGTAACTTAGGCTACGTTTATTTTAGAAAAAATACACCCCGGACGAAGCCGGGAGCGGGCCGCTAAATGTATTGCTCGAGCGCTAAATGTAAGCGCAAAACTCGAGAACGGGTGGACCGATTTTAATTCTGTCTTCACAGAGGGATAATCAGTGAAGGTTTTTACGTTAAAAAAATGCACCTCGGGCGAAGCCGGGAGCGGACCGCTAGTAATACATAATGAGCGACTCAGCCAAAGAAAAGATATGCCGCAAGGAGAACTCATCGTATTTCATGAACCTTCGTTTCAATTGTTAACAACAAATGCAATTGTTATGAACGAAAAAAATCTTTTTTTTTATTGTCACAGGGTTAGTAACTTTTTTTCAGTAAAAGAAAAAATATCGCGTTTGAAAAACTCGAATATATTGCATAGATCCCGTTTTTTATTGTTTATAGCGGCCCGCTCCCGGCTTCGTCGGGGTGTATTTTTTCTAAAATAAACGTAGCCTAAGTTACTCCTTATTACATCAGCTACCTGCCAATAAAAGTCCCGTCAAAATCGGTCTAGTTATTTCAGAGATTAGCCGGAACAAACAGACAGACAGACAAAAATTGTAAAAAATGTTATTTTGGTGTATGTACCGCAATTTACATAAACAAAAAGTAGCCTATGTTACTCCTGACGACCCCCTCTTCATGTCTGCAAAGTTTCATCGAAATCGCTTCAGCCGTTTCTGAGATTACCCCGGACAGACAGACAGACAGACAGACAGACAGACAGACAGACAGACAAAAATTGTAAAAAAAGTTATTTACGTTTTAACAGCATGCGAATGACTCTCTAAGCTTAGTTTGAGGCAGTTTTTCGCAAATCACAGACAGACACTCCGATTTTATTTATATAGATGATAGCGGTCCGCTCCCGGCTTCGCCCGAGGTGCATTTTTTTTAACGTAAAAACCTTCCCTGATTATCCCTCTGTCCATGAGTGAAGACAGAATTAAAATCGGTCCACCCGTTCTCGAGTTTTGCGCTTACATTTAGCGCTCGAGCAACACATTTAGCGGCCCGCTCCCGGCTTCGTCCGGGGTGTATTTTTTCTAAAATAAACGTATCCTAAGTTACTCCTTATTACATCAGCTACCTGCCAATAAAAGTCCCGTCAAAATCGGTCTAGCTATTTCAGAGATTAGCCGGAACAAACAGACAGACAGACAAAAATTGTAAAAAATGTTATTTTGGTGTATGTACCGCAATTTACATAAACAAAAAGTAGCCTATGTTACTCCTGACGACCCCCTCTTCATGTCTGCAAAGTTTCATCGAAATCGCTTCAGCCGTTTCTGAGATTACCCCGGACAGACAGACAGACAGACAGACAGACAGACAGACAGACAGACAGACAGACAGACAGACAGACAGACAGACAGACAGACAGACAGACAGACAGACAGACAGACAGACAAAAATTCTAAAAAAAGTTATTTACGTTTTAACAGCATGCGAACGACTCTCTAAGCTTAGTTTGAGGCAGTTTTTCGCAAATCACAGACAGACACTCTGATTTTATTTATATAGATAACATTCTTAACAAAACTGTTTATATTTTCACGTTACTTTATTAATATAGTTTATACTGTATTTTTTCTCATTATTATTATTGTTGTGTTGATTGATCTCAATACTATAGTACAATCATGTTATTCTTATAAGAAAGCTTATAGATGTGTTGATAACATTGTTCCTTTATCACCTAAGAGTTTAAAATAATGTTTCTTTATTACCTAAAAGTTAAAAATAAATAATTTTGTTGAAAATTTTATTGTTAATTCAACGGTACGACTTAAACACCTATGGTACTATTTAAAAACTTGGTGGTACGATTAAAATGACTAGTCGGCTAAATCGTACTGATGGCAGTTCTTTATAAAAAAGCATTTTTAAGGATGTTAGAGTAAACGTATGGAACTGATTTCTCTGTCTTAGCAAGGTAAAATATGAAACTTTATTTTGCATATCCATCAATTATTGCAAGTCTTGTCATAGTCGAAATATTTAAGTTAAAGTAAAAAGTGGTACGATATAACCGACTCTCCCATACACATAATAATGAAATGGCAATTTCAATAACAGTAGCAAAAGACTCATTTGCAGTTTTATAACGAATTGCGGTTAAATTAATAGCTGTGTGCTGGCTGACCAAACAATCGGTAGAATCGAATAGTTATATCGGTAGAATCGATATTTAGCGTGTTCGGCAAGGACACAAATCATCATGCCTGCGTCGAGCGGTGTCCGGACACAGGCAAATGGCTCGGAAACTTTTTATGTATTGAACATGTGACTTGTTGAGATGTCATTATTAAGTGTGAGGATTCATTGCATAGATAACTGATGAAATAGTTCTACTTAAACACCGTAATCTTTAATTAATATAGTGTCATAGAGCACATTAAGAAATTGGCATTTATTTTTGTAATTTTTACGATATAAATGAAAAAAAAATGAAGAACATTTCTTCATTTGTAATATTAGGTACTCATAGTCATAATATTTAAATTTTAATGAGTATCGTAATGAGGATTGCCATTGTATTGTATACATTAAAATAAAACTATCTCTTTATATACCTACTTACCAAAATATTGATTAGATTCATTAGTGCCATTTACCTACTGATATCATGTGACATTCGTGTTTTGCCATACAAACAAAGATATATTATTTCGATGCATAAAAATTTGATATTACAAGCCATCTTCATATAGAGTAGCTGTCTTTATAATTATTTCATTATCGCCGTATAATTTTTATTTTACAACTGACTAAACATGCACCTAAAATTTATTTAGATATTATGACATTAGGTAATATTTGAATATTTTATTCCAAATTATATCTATTTTATGATTTGATTTGATTTTATTAATATTTATATTAATCTAAATGTGAATCGAAATGTAATCTTAAAAATATTAATTAGCCATAAAGTAATGTGTAAACCATAACAAGTATGACAAACCAAGCCTTGTCAACATTACCTGGTACATTGAACACGTGAATCTAATTCAGAAGCATGCATTGTTAATCATTCGTCAGCATACCAATCTGCATGCGTAACGTCCCCACACTGGCCGCTGTGATTAATAATTTCGACACTTGGTCATTAACATTTAAATCACACAGTAGAGATTGGTTTGGTTCAGCTTGCTTGCCAACATGTTCGACGTGAGTTGCGACTCGCGATGTAGTCGATCAAGCGCAACTCCTTATTACAGATCTAGAGACAAATTCAGATTGGTGTATTGCCATTCATCTAGATTCCCTGAAAATCGTTTTTCTCAATAATTGTTTATTCTTGTGCCCTCATATGAAATGTTTTTATGTTTTGGCGTTTTATCCCAATTTATTAGTTTAGTAAATTTATTTGAATAGGCATTTAAATGGTTAGATTTATCAAGAAATTCCGACTTAAAAGGTTTAAGTTAGTGAATAATTTATCTAAAATAAATATTGATCATATTTTCAAAATGCATAGCAATTTGCTTTCATGTAATGTACCTACGAAACGGCGTAGTTATGGAATACTTAGAAGTATGTGACGGATTTGAGTTTACTTTATAGTAACTAGTTATGAACTCATTATTCTTAGCCTAAATTATATTTCGAATAATCAAGCTTTTATTGGCACGTCTGACATGTTATTTAAGTCCATTACTAATAGGCATAACCTACAATTACTAAGTGAAATCAAATTTTCAAAAGTAATTTACAACTATACTAGTAATTTTTACTGATTCACTTACCTACCATTTAAAAGGAATCCATTTACGAAGTTATTCAATTAACTATAAGTATCGCAATAAAAACATTAATAAACTTAATGCAATTTTATTTACCCATGGTCGTGTGTTTTAAATTCCAGTTTGACAAATCGATTAATTGGCAGATAATCAATAGGTAATAAACAATGTGGGATGACAAGATACCAATTAGTATAGTTGCAACAATTGTGCAAAAGGCAACCTATATCTGGTTACATATTATGTCTTGACGAGCCGGTTGTCTTAGGCGCCTGGCTTGATGCAGATAACGCGAGTGACAAATTGTGCATATCGTCTTATAAATTCACTGTTGCTTTACTGTGACTTTGCTCATTAAGTTTTAGTTTTATTTTGTAATTATTTGTCAACTTGTACACTTGTATGAAGTATGTATAATTATTTAGACTAAATTAGGCTACCGACTTTATGTGGGAGCAGTTTTTCTTTTAATTGCGTCCCTAAGTATTTGTTATTGACTAAGTACCTACGTAATTTTCTCTGATATACGCCCTCATATCCTGTAGTACGCTATGTATTATGTCCTTGTACGCTATTGATATGTGAGTCCATGACAAGTTCACTAGCGTATTATGAGCAGTAAGTAGATGTTATACATTATTGTTTTAAACTTAACTACGAAATGGTAACGTGGCATGGACCCTGTTTCTTTTTCTTTCTGCCTACATTTTTTCCGCATGATCGGACGAGCCATACAAGAAGTACAAGAAGTAGTATGTCCGTCCAAAACATTCTAAACGACTAACAAAACAAATGTTACATTTTTCCTATGATTGTATGATTTTTAAAAAGCATGTAAGCATAGTGAAAGCCCAACGAACTATTTTCGACTGGCGAGACGGCAGACACCGGTTCAGGTATTTAGAAATAATGATCACTTGCTATAATATTGAGAGAAATCATGTGAGGAAACCTGCGTGTCTATCAAGAGTTTTCAAAAAAATAATGCAAGACTACAGTTTCTAACATTTTCTTTGTAGTAAGAACTAAACCTGACTAAATTATCTTATATATCTATCTAAATTGTTGTCATAAGTAATGAGACCTTTACGCGAACGTACTCACTCAATAAATGGCAAAACTATCGAATGACAAGAAAATACACGCCCGTACTGATAAAAATCACTTACTTAGATTTTTCTTGTCAACGCTCCACATTACTCTTCGATTTAGATAGCATCTGGACACTGAATTATTTAATTAATTTTTATTAATTAAAAAAAAATATTTTTATTAAATTTTTATTATTTATGTGCCCGTTTTTGACTAAGTATATGTTTTTATTATTTTAAATATACCAAAACAAGTAGGTTACTTGACTATAGTAATGGACTCATAATGTTATTCAATAAAATCAGACATCATTTAAACTTAAATAGGTATAATATAGTATTTTAACGAGTCCAATTGTCGAGAAGTATGGTTATCAGTTCATTTGTGAGTTGCGAGTATTGGCAATTCAATAATAATAATAAAATTATTATTTAATGTAGACATTAATCCCCAAAGCATTATTTTTACTGTGGGAAATGTGAGCTAAATCTGGGCTGTACGGAGGATGGGGTAACATTTGTCCCCCGAAGTTGACAAATAGACAAATAGTGATCCAATCTCCAATTCATCCTGAATCTCCCTATGTGTAATATTTCTATTTTCCCGCAATAAAATAGGCGCGTCATCCTGTAGCTGTGTGCCCCCGCGCCCCTTTCACATGTACTTTGAATCGAACAGGTTTATACTTGCTTAAATAGTACAAGTGTCCGGCGGTAGGTGCCGTCCGGCCTTACGGGACTTCCCCCTATTACCTACGTGTCTGTATTGTGTATTTAAATTCACATTGTGTAGGTTGGTAAAATAAAAGAAGTATCTTTAAAAATAACTTAGGCCATCAACCCGTACCTACTTTGACAGTGAATTAGTATTTCAGACTTTGTTTCTTTTATTGCTTCTCTATATCCTACTTTGAATCGAACAGGTTTATACTTGCTTAAATAGTACGATTGTCCGGCGGTAGGTGCCGTCCGGCGTTACGGGCTTCGATCAAATATGTACTAGATTAAGGGTGACGGCATTAAAAACGGCAAGAAAAATAAGAGCACAAATAAACGTGTGGTCTTATTTGAGTTTAGTTTGATCCAACCACAGCCAACGTGCGGACGTGCCAGAATGCCTCAGTGTGCTTTTAAAAACTGCGAAAATAACCACCATAACAGTAAAGTTTCTGAAGGAGTGTCATTCTTTCGGTAAGTACAATGTCACTTCTATTTTAAAGTACTTCAAATCATTATTAAACAATTAAAAACTAATAATTCGCCGTTTGGCCAATATTCGACATCACAGAGCCAACAATCTCGCCAAACATTAGTGGGTCTGGAACAAGAATGTATGGAGTAGATATTCTATTTTCTTTGTAGATTTTTTTTTGGTTGTTTTTTTTTTGTATATTTCCCTCTGATCCATTTCGCTGTGCAGAATGGATATCCATTGTCGCGCAAGAAAGAAGAGAAGGTCATTACAAACCTTGCAAAAATTCTACAATATGTTCGATACATTTTGATGAATTCGATATATCTGGAAATACGCAAAGGCGTAGATTGTTGAAAACGGCGATTCCCAAATTGCAGGTATAAAATCTTACTCGCCGCCGCCATACTCATCGAATGATTATTATAAATAAATGTTTAAAACTTAATAAAATGCCTTTTTATTTTCTAGTAAAATATATAAAAAAAATTGTTCACTATTCGATCCTCGGTTAGGTCAGGATAGAAAATGATCTATTCCAGATTGGCCTGGGTCTTGGATGTTTATCTATATATGTATTTGTTATAAAATATATAGTATCGTTGAGTTAGTATTCCCATAACACAAGTATCGAACTTACTATGGGGCTAACTCAATCTGTGTGATTTGTCTGTATATATTTATTACTAGCTGTGCCCGTACTTCATCCGCGTGGAATAGTGCCTATGCCCTTTCTCAGGCTCTAGACTACCTGTGTACCAAATTTCATTTAAATCGGTAAAGGAGTATTGGCACGAACGCGAGACAGACAGACAGAGTTACTTTCGCATTTATTATATTAGTAGGGATTTACCTATAAACTAGTTCATAGAGTTAAATAACTTATAAAATTTTGTCAACAAAGCGTCTCCATGAATTCTATGTTCTATCGTATTTATTTTTGCAGGTAAGTAAAAGAGTCTTATGTGACTATTACAGTTATAAGCTTTAACGTATTACAATAAAGTTGAATTTTCTAAGCGCCGGCTTCGTAGGGTAATAAAATTTTACGAGCTCTCGGTGATATCGCGAAACAACAGGTCTTATGTTCATTACGCATAAGACAAAATTAAACCATCATGGATAGGAATAAGGTTGATTATTGTTTAACTAATTTTATGACGTTTCGATATTTTTGTATTTCTGTATATATCGTAATAGATAGGAAGGTATAGTAAACTCAAGCCATTTTTTTGCTATAAGTTTGTATGCGACACTGAATCTAGTACATATTTGATCGAAGGTTACGGGACTTCCCCCTATTACCTACGTGTCGTTATAGTGTATTCAAATTCACATTGTGTAGGTTGGTGAAATAAAAGAAGTTTCTTAGGCCATCAACCCGTACCTACTTTGACAGTGAATTAGTACCTACCTATTTCAGACTTTATGTTTCTTTTATTGCTTCTCTATATCCTACTTAGATAGAAGTTGCGAGAACATCGAACCATGCCTAAATGTATTGTGTATTCAATACGACTTGTTAAAATTTTACGATTGCACGTGCAATTTTTTGATTCCATGCACAAATAGTTTCTACTTTTATAGAACCTCTTAAACTTTTTATTCCTCCATTGAATTGTAATGCGTTTAGCAATCAAATCGGAGAATAGAAACATACTGTAAAATGTAGGTATATACTGACATATACATAAGTATATTTTAGAGTTTTTAACTCAGTGGGTCTAGCATGAGTGTATTAATGACCGCACTCGCGAGCGAGAGCGTATTAAAACATTTATATGGAAAACTGTCACCGATAACTGTCGTAGACTTTAAATAGTCTTACAATATTCCTTTTCCTAATATATTCTATCAAGGATGAAACCGTCCTTGAAATCTTACATACGATGCTTGGTATCTATTAGCAATGGTGGCCACCAAACACCTTTTGTCCCTTACATTAAAAATACTCCGTAACCAAATGTGCTCTCAATACTAAGTATTTAAGCGTACTAAGTATTAATACTAAGTCAATACTAAGTACTAAGTATTAATACTAAGTATTAGTAATAAGTCTCAATACTAAGTATTAAGTATTTAATTTAATACTAAGTATTTAATAGTATTTAAGCGATAGCGCGATAGTGAATAGCTTCTAATGCATACTAGTATCTCAACGATATAACAAGACTGTAGCTAATCGGATTTATTCAAATGCCATTTGCAGAAATATCGTTATTGTCTGATATAATATGAAACTTTGTGAAGATGGTTCGATGTTAACAGTTATAACCTGGAATGCGTTCACATGAGATAGTAATCATGTTTTTCAACTTGGTGGCAGGTGGCTACTGTCGCCTATAACACAAGCAACGCAACAGATGCTGAAAATGCACTGCCCAAACTTAGGTAGGATTAAGGATAAGGGATCAAGACAGAGAAATGGGTTTTGGCATTCCTTATTCACTCACCGAAACGCAACAGCACACGTGATTTTATTTTACGGTGGTATTCTGTAAGGGGGGTGGTTACTTCCAGATACTTCCACTTTCCAGATAAGTACAGACCAGAGCCAACTTTGAAAAGTTCATTTATTTTATTTTATTATCAACACAAACTTTTATATTTAAGGCCGTTACAGAGTTAGAATCAGAAATTTATGATTCCCGGCGGATCATAATGCCATGATGTGTTTAGTTTGCAGATAAGATATTAACGTCATATTATTTGTAGTTTTATAATCTAGATAATAGTCGAAAAATATTTTAAAATATTGGGATACTTTTCTCATTAGAACAGATTTTAAGCAACCCTTTTTTAAAATTAGCGGTCGACAATCGACGCAGAAGCGAGATATTAGTAAAATTATATGCGACAAATTATAAAAATATTGATTTTCCAAAAATTCATATCATTTATTAGATAATAGTGGAAAAAAACATACGATTTCTGTAAATTTTCATTCAAGAAAAGTATAATCAAAAGTGTCACTTTTAGTAATTTTTCGTGATATTAAACGTGTTATTTTAGGATCAAATTTGAAATATTTCTGTTTTTTCTTGGACCTAGTATGTGAAATCATTAATGTTCTAAAAGATTGTGTTATAATTTTTTTAATAACTTGTATATTTATCTGCGTAGGCCGTCGACCGCTAGTTTAAAAAAAGGGCTGTTTAAAAATGTTCTAATGAAAATTCACTTTAAAATATTTTTCAGCTATTTAGGTACTAGATTATACAACTACAAATAATATGACGTTAACATCTTATCTGCAAACTAAAACATCTGAAACTACTGAAATCATAAATTTTGACTCTAGCGTGATTTTAATTGATGAACGCTCTTAACTTATATTTTAGTTCCAAATAAAATGTTTTAATATTATTTGAATATTTTTTTCTGAAATTCATCAACATATGTCGTAAATGGAACAGCGGATTACAACAAATGTGATATGAGAAGGCTGAAATAAATTATAATATATGCGACATGTAAATTATTAATTTGATTCACACCATTGTGCACGTAGTTTTACCATAATAAATGGGCGTCAGGCGTCAATCGTCGTGCGATTCACGCTCGACGATGCGTCCATAGAGCACATCACAAGTGTGCACGGCTCATAAACTGTACAAGCTCTTGTAACACCACTAGATAGTGATCTCCACAATTCGGACATTTAAATAGACCAATATCCTACCTTGTTTTATTCATCACTTGAAGATTCTAATTTCAATATTAAACAAAGGCGGTTTCTATGATTATTTTAAGGACTTCGTGAAATTTTAATGTTTACAAATTAAGTCCGCTGAATACTCGTAAAACAGCTAGCTGCTGCCTGCGACTTCGTCCGCGTTGGAAAATGAAAAAAGTATGTGTGATTTATAACACCTGACATGTTTATCGCTGTGACGACGGTGGGGAACGCCACGATTTTATATAATTTTAGACGATCCCTTGGGAACCTTACATTTTTTCAGGATAAAAAGTATTCTATATGTTAAATCAGGTGATAAACTATCCAAACATACTACCTAGCTATCCAACATTACTTACTAGCTGCTGCGCCCGTGACCGTATGCGCTGTAGTTTGTTTTTTGAAAATTCCACAGAGGAACCTGACATTTTCTCACCATAAAAAGTATTCTACATGTTAATCCAAGTAATAAACTATCTGTATATACATATGCCAAATTTCATCCAAATCCGTTCAGCCGTTTTTACATGATTAAGTAACAAACATCAAAACATACAAACTTTCACATTTATAATATAATTAGAGATTTGGAATAGCATAATATATTCTAAGCTCAACCAAATTGTTAATTGGATAGATGTTTTAATTTGTATGCGCTTATGTATTTAAACGTAAATCTACTTGTTTTCGCCTGAGTTAACGGTTTTATTACTGCTAATAAATCTAAACAAATATCCCCCATTACGACAGTAAAATAAACATTATTATGTTAAATGTCATAAAATTCATCGTGTTGTCAAAAAAAACAATACAAAAATATTAGGAGCGCACATAACTCGCACGCCACGCGCTGCTTGTTTTTCATCAATTTGTCCGTCACATTAATATGCGAAATGTCGACGCGATTCGCACGTTGCATACATACGATTAAAAAATCGCCGCGGTAGGTGAGCTGCGCGTACCCAGCTTTAATTGAATAGATTTTGTATCATCCACCGACTCCTAATTGTCTAATTTTGAGCGAAAACAACACGCGAAGGTGTGCTATGGTATGCAGAAGGACTTTCTTTTGGCATTGTGGAAATAGTCGCTCGGTACGAATAGTAAACAGCAGGAAGTTTTTAGGTCTTCCTAATAAAACTTGTTGACAGGCGATTGGGTCGCGTCAACTTGACGCCTCCGGGCACTATGTAAACTAGAAAGGTGACCACAGGAATTGCAAATTGGTTGCATTGTACTACACGAACTCCGTAAAGTTAACGATAAATTGAGCAGATGTGTGTGGTCGTTCATTTCGCGACGAAACCGCCTTGGTGGTCATTGTATTTGACGATATTGATTAAATTTTATGTACCTACCTGCCTATTAGATAGTTTAAAAATGAAGATCCATTAAACTTATGTTAATTTGTAATGTAAAACAATTACGGGTATGAGTTTACCTACTTATTATAATAATAAGTACTACTACTATCACTTTTTAATTCAGCAGTAGGTATTCACTTCTTAATGGTCATGAATTTCAGTCAAGAAAAACCTGCGTAATCAAAAGAACACAAAAGTAATATAGACTTTTTGGTTACTTTAAACGTTATATAATCTATCAATTTTATTCAAAAAAAAATAGGGTTATTATTTATTATTTAAGCGTTATCGTACGTGATAACTACGTGATGATGACAACAGATCTGATGGGATGTCCCTGTTTCTATGGAATATTAGCACATTGGCAACGTCCCATTTTCATGGAACAGTTACCATAGCTGGTACTCATGCAGACGCGGCCGAGAAGCGCAAATGACTGAAATACAGAGACATCCGTATCGGCGCCATGTTTCGGTGCGTGAGTAAGGTACTTATTATTTTATCCTATTAGGCTAAGCAATGTACTTACATTACCCCTGGTATAGTTTCTGTTAAAGGCATAGACACAGACAGACAGAGTTACTTTCACATTTATAATATTAATATGGATTATAGGGCTATTAGTAAGCAAAGCCATGATTCTAAATATTATTAAATTTCGATTAAGTCTTCTTGACATTTTATTTGTCTTTCAGACGACAATATTGTAATGTTTGTCATGATGTAAGATAGCAAAATGCATAAATAGTAAAGTGCAAATTTATTTTTAACTGTGTAACAGGAATGGGCAAAAAGTCATCAAGAGACTCCATTGTCTCAATGGCCTTGAGCGATTTTAGGTCTTGGGTATGTGAGGTGTGTTACATTATTATTCTTGAAGTACCTATACACATGTAGTTAAACTGTGGGTGGTCTAGAAAGTCAGTACTGAACATAGTAACCTAACACGCAGGTTGAATACTTAATGAATCAATGTTCACAAATATTTTGACAACTTTAAAAATGAATGAGTAAAACTCAAATGTTATGCGAAATAAGGATAGGAACTCTCAAGCTACGGTATTTTTATTTTATGATAATTTCATTTCATATAAGGTGTAAGAATTTTCTGTTATAATTTACAACTATGAAAGAAACGAAAAAGAAAACGCATTTTATAACACACTGATACTGATACTTTTGTTATCTTGCTATTGTTGAAGATGATCACATATTAGGGATACCTGTACAGTATTACGAAAATTGAATTTTCTTTTGGGAAGTTAATAAAAACGAGAGAAAATTTCTAATTTAAACGAAAATTATCATAAATTTGTATTTCAGCAAATTGCAACACAAAATTTTTAAGATTAAGTAGTTACTACAGTATAATTAAAATAAACAAACATAGGTAATAATAAATACCTACTTACACCTATGCGACAACATCATCGAATAATAATGAGCGTACATTTGTCGAACTGAAATAAAGAAGACAGAGGACGACATTCATAAATCTCCAGTGAAAAGTAAGCAAAGCATTATACAGTTGCATAAGAGCACAGTAACAGTAAATAAAAAGAGCAAAACAGTACACGAAACTGTGTGCTTTTAAATACGGACGACGTTGAGCGCGGGCAAGGCAAAGACATTTATGTGCACTAAACAAGTAGTAAAAGTCACTACTTGAGCGTTTTTATGGCACTCATAAATGTCAGATTGCGCGCCAGGGTTTAGTCGGAGCGGCCCGTGCGCGATGCGCGGGTCTCCAGATCGGGCGACTATACCTCGACCGATTTATTATGAGACTTCCAAACTAAACGGTTTTTTATTCGAACGGCTACTAGATTGTCAACAAAAACTCGTGTGAATTCAAAACAAAAATTATATGAAAACATCTTTTCATAGGTAAAAAATTTTTATTTAGCCAAATTTGACACTTGGTCTTTTAAAAAAAGTACTTACTATACGACCCTTGGCAAGTTATTTTAAAAAAATTGCCCTATTTACTCTTTTCTATTATTTAGTATTTTTCTATATTATTTACTTAGGGCATTCCAACTATGCAGCAATATATAATGTACGATATTTTAATGTTAAATTAAACGTTTTTAGCGAGTCTTGTTTTTTTTAATATTAAAAAGCAAATAGGTAATAATGGAAGATATAAAGGTTACGTTTACGATAGCTTATTTGGGGTATACCTATATATGCCAAATAATATAATTATTTATTATGTCACTGGTTTAAATAAATAAAATAAATGCGATATAATAAAATTTGGTAAGTAATTGGATACGTCAACGTTATCTGTAAAGTTAAAATGACATATTGATTTCGACTTCCTCGCCAACATTAGTCGAATCGAAACTGACATGTTTTACGAGTACGTCCATGATTTCGTAAGTAAGTAATTAGGCGCTGATATTCATAATAATTCCAATGATACAATTAAAAAATACCTGCCCTCTGAAATGTGAATGTAGCTCGAAATCAAGTTGTCAATTAATACGTTTTGAAGCGTTATACATTTTCGACACATCCAATTCATCCTTCATAAAGACCACTCTTTTTCGTAATTGATTTAATTGCATTCATTAAATGATACCAAGAAATCGTTTACCGTTTATATTTAATTAAGTTATTTTATCTTTTTCAGGTAACAATTACTTTTGCACGACAAATTACTCTTCCAGAGCACGTCATTAAATGGTAAGACCTCAGTTTATTCTGCGTTGTAACTGTTATAGAATTCCAAGTAATTTCGAAAGTGAGTCAATAAATGGCAAAGCGTGCATGCTACTTTACATATGATCATTAATTATATGAATCGACCACTTTTTCAAGTTCGATTTTATTTGGTAATGAATCATGCTCATGAAATATCTTAGATTTCTGTAATTGTTAGAGGTAGCCACCAACCTTTAAGTGGATTGTCGGCGACCTTTACATTAAAAATAAACATTACGCAGTAGCACTGAACTTAGGGATGTTCTATATTGTTGTTCAATGCTATGTTCAAATGTTAATTTAATCATCAAATATCTGTATCAAATATATAATCAAGCGTCAGCAAAGTTCATTATTTGATATGTAGGTACTATTCTTATATAACTAGAAATCCTTCGAGTACAACACTAACACATACATTTAAACGGTCCTTTATCGTTATTTAACACGAGTGTCCTTGTAACAAGAGGTTGCTCTATAAATGGAAGCTCTACTGATGCTTACCATTTGAAAGACAGACGTGAGAATAGCTCGCTACAACGGGGTTCCATGCAAATTATTGCATCGTTAAACACCTCTAGTTGTAAGCCTTCGTGTTAGGTTGACGTCTGTGCTCACTGAATTGACGCTTGACTGAGGTTAGACACGATCTCCATGTCAAAGTGTTTGATTGGCGATTTGGCGTTAGTTTTCTCAGGTTTATAAAGGCTTTTGCCTATTATTTCTTCTATGTTAAGAAGTTTACCTACCTATAGACTTATAGTGTGATAGAGTCACTTAGAAAATTCAAAAGATTCTCCAACAATTGAAATCAAATTTTATTATGCAGTCATAAATTAGGCAGCTAATCTGACTGCAGTAATCATCCCCTTACAGAAGATCACCATGAATTGTAGCGTTTGTGCTGTTGTGTTTCAGTGAGTATAAGTAAGAGATGCAAGAGCCAATTTTGCTATCACCTCCTAATCCCTTATCCTTTAACTTCGGCAGCGAATTTGAAACATTGGCGTTGCTTGTTTAAATAGGCGACGGTATCAATACAATAGGTCCTGTACGTACCATCAGGTGGACCGTCAGCCCGCCTGCCGAACTTTACATAAAAACACAGTCTGTGTGATTAAATTTTTTTAAAAGCCTCACAATTTATTAAGTAGCAAGAACATTCGATTTGATGAATCAATAAAATAATAGCTCTTTTAAAAAAAAAATTGTTTTCTTTGTTACCAGACATACTGTTTAGTGACTTTGTATCTCACTCGGCAATTCCATTAATTTTTAATTAACTCCAATTAGTTCTGACTACTTGAAATTGTACTTAGAAAAATAAACGTTTAAAATTAATAAACTGACATCAACTTCATAATTACTTCGCGTTAGTTTTACAGTTCATTTTTCAAACAGACACTTTACAGTTTCCAACTAAGCACTTAGTAAATGTACTAGGAATGAACAAGTCGTCATAGTAGTAGAACAACGACGGTTTTGATAATTTTCAATTTTTATTTTTTTGCGTAAACTGACTTTATATGTCGTGTTTTATCGACCAAAAACATTTTTTGACAAATATTATTTAAAACCTTTTAGATACAGAGTTGGAATACTGACAGATTTGATTTCTAAACACAGTAAAATGGCGTATTAATCATTTCGCCAGTGCCATACGTAAAGTTACAAAATTGCAGAACCGTCGTTGTTCTACGGCTATGACGAAGTTATTGTGTGAATGCGTCGTAAAAAGATATTACGCACATATGCGGACAGCTTTTAAGTATTCTTCTATGAAAATGTGGACAGTATCCATCTGTAATCGAGTAAATTTAAATAGTGGATGTTATAATCGATTAGGGTCATCACCGTAGTTTATTTATGATGTAATTAATATGTCCAACTATTAATATTTACTGGAATAATTTGTATATGTAAATTTTTAATTACGTTAAAGACTTGCCAATTGAATTAAATGAAAATTGAGAATAATAATTAAATAGTCAATTACAAAGTATTTCTTCTAAGTACTTACTTTATTTATATGTTTACTAAGAAATTACCCATATAATTTTTGTCATAGTAAATGAGGTATTACTAAAATACATATTACTAAAATAATTATTTCATTTTATTACCTTTCATTTTTTTTAATTGTCTTATTTATGCCAAAAGCCCAAAAAATTTATGTGATTTACTTCTTTGAGCTTCAGTGGTTTTGCACTTTTTGACTTAAATCTTTATGGCTACAACTTATATACATATCGTAATAAACTAGCAACCCGTCTCCTGCTAGGCATGGAGTTGAAGATTTCAAAAATTATTTTTAGCGGATGGATTTTATAAAATAAACCTATAAATATGTTCTAGATGTTTCTTCACGAGGTCAACTAGATCGTCGAAAGTCTCGTTTCCGGGTTTGCTTGGTGCACACAGATCGCACATTAAATCGTAGGTCGACTCGCCGACGACAGTTATTAAGGTAGCCACCACGGAACATCTTAATAAGGCGTAGCCACATTAGTTTCTTACACGGTTTACATAAGTCGCCCACTTGCGCGATGATAGGTCAAACTATTCTATTTGGCTGTAAACTCGCTGTAAGGCATTATTAAACACGATATTTGACCGAAAACTTGCCGAAAACCGAGATCCTCGTCTCCAGTTAAATATGTATATATTGAAACCACAAGCGGCGGTAAAAGACTGTTTATTGTACCAAAAAATACATGCTACCTACATGTTACATACTGCTGTACGTGGGTATATCAAAATACCCAACAAATATGTTTCAAATTTCAGCTTCCTAGCTTTAGTAGTTTTGGCTGTGCGTTGATAGTCATTCAGGGCAAACGTTTTTTTATAAGTAGGTATACGGGGTAGATGAAGAGAACGTCATGAATTTATTTTTTGATTTTCAGTATATTAAATATTAGGAACTCATATTTTCAAGTAGTTTAATATTTTGACAACCCTAGACAAATATCTTAGAGTGGTACACCTGCTGGCGAGCAAGGGACATGTGTATAGCGAAACGTTGACTTTTATTGACGCGCCCGTGTTTATTACGGACCGCAGCCATCTTCGTTGGGCCCATGGAACACATTACTGCACTTACCTCTCATTTAAGTTTATTTAAATGAAGATCATACCCAAAATAGTTGATAGTAAAGTCAATCATAAAGTAATAGTAAAAAAAATAATATTTCACAAATCAAAAATATGAAAACACAAATTTTTAAAGAATGTTTATTTAGAAGGGTGGATGCTTTTATTCACTGTCACAAACAGTTGACAACTGGTTTAGAGCATTATTTAAATAAAATAATGTATCTAATATCACGTATTCGCTTCTGCTTATAGTTTAAGCCAAGTTTGGGAACGGTTAATGTCGTTTTGTAGAAAATGAGCCACGAGAATAAGATTCTCACGTCGCTTAGCGACATTCAGTGTCCAAGGAATTCTAATTGAAATTTGTGATTTCATTTTATTATAAAATTTTCAATATTTTCTTGGTATTTTTGATGAAATCTTATTTGATGCTAAACAATTAACGGCCGTTGGTAACTTGAAGAATTAGTGATAGTAGGAAGTAAGCGAAATAAATAATCTTTAAATTGTGGTGCATTGTTTTGAGGTGCATTCATTAAAATTAAATATCTTATGTTACCCAACTTAAATATAAACCAATGCAATACCTCTCTTTCATTAAAATGCAAATAATCACAGATTTTAGTTTAAATGACACTGTTGCCACCATATCGCCCACATTTTTTGGATTAGTAGGTAATTAAGAAAGATCTTCTATTTTTACATTGAATTGAATGGTGGTAGAAATACAAAGCTTGTCTGAAATTAAATAATATGTTGGCAGGCTATTTTTATAATAGCTAATCACCGCACCATAGATAAGTGCGTACGCGTTGAAGGCACCAATCGTAATGGCGCGAGAGTGCATGTTTGCGATCGCAGCGCCACGATAGCATTGTGCGACCGGCTGCGCAAGCACCGATTGCGACGCCGATATCGACCGCCTGTCTCTTACTTGTCGCTTCCCGCCCCTATCTCGGACCGCATCGAACGAATTATAATCGATACCATTATTGTTATATTCGCAGCACTATTGTTCCTTTTCTTTGACGCTGTTCTAGTTAGATGCTAATAAAAAAATCTGTTTGTACATTGTTATCACAATTGCTGCTTTCAACGCATCAATTAGGATGATAGACTCTTACGCCTTTTATGGTCAATGTTGCATAAATTAATATGTTCAAGTGGTATCTTCATCGTACACCTTTAAGGCATATAGAAAATTACCTTTGTGCTGTTAGATAACAATGAATTTTATTTTATTTCAACATTAGATGACCCCGTTGGATTAGTAGTTAGGGTGCTTGCTTGCTCCATCTTAGGCTGCCCGGGTTCGATTACCGGCAGATTATCCTTTGGAAATGAACTTTTCAAAGTTGGCTCCGGTCTGGATATGGAAAGTAGTGGCAGGGCACAATGTGTTTCAGTAAAATAACCATCGTGAAATAACAGCTAATGTGCTGTAGTGTTTCAGTGAGTGGGTAAGGTATGCCAGAGTCCATTTGAAAATGGGGAATTATCCCCTCTCATTCATTCCCTACCCATAATTCTAGCATGGTTGGCAGCGCACTTGCAGCAATTGTGGCGTCAGCCTGTCTGTCGACATGAACATAAGAAAAGCCTTTTAGAAGTAATTCATCTTTATAAATGAAAAACCATTTACTGTTTATTTTTTCCAACGCTTTCAAAACCAGCTTTGGGCGTTATTTCGCTGCCACTGCTTTCATAATTTATAGCACTTACCAACATATTTTTTCAACTCATAAATACATTACAGTTTCATGTCTTTATTTGCGCCTCAGACTCTGATAAGAACGGATATCGGTCCACGCCCAGCACCTCCGTGCAAACTGGTTTTGCGATTCAAAAATGTATAAGAAAAACGCTATGATTTTGGTCGACAACTCGATTTTAATAGGTCTTTGTCTGAATCAATTAATATCGACTTTCCAAACAGAAAAGAGGTGAAAGTTCTATTATCAAGGTTAGTGTGCTAAGGCATCACGGGAGACACACCAGCTGTTACATAAAAGAGCGTTTAACGGCTTCAAGCTATAAATTGACGCAATATAAGGTCAGGGTCCCCATATAAACGTTCAGTGCTCGATGCACTACGCCACAAAGTGGTCATTCGTTTCAAATAAATTACCATGTAATGGTACGTTCATTTGCATACTCTACTGACGACAACGCTTTGATTACAATCAAATATGAGCTCTACGCTCATCACATAAAACATATTTTTCCTTGTTGAATCTGTTTCATTCAAAAGCTCTGGCGATTGTGCTGCCACTGCGTAAAGTTCGGGAACTAAAAGCTTTTTCAGAAGTTCGTGCGCCATGCACGAGATGGCGTTATAGTAGAGGAGATATTTGGTTTGTTTCGAAGCACATTTAGGGGTGGTTTGGGGTTGAAATAATTTGAAACTCAAACATAGAGGGATGTTTTGTAGAGCACATAGCGTTACACCGCGTAGAGGACAGATGTCGCTACGACGCTTTATTTTGTATTACGACTTCAACTTTTTGGGATAAAACTTGTGCTTTTTTTATTTATTTTTATTTTCTTTTATTTATTTACATATATACATTCTAACGAGTATTTATGGATCGTCAAAAGTAGTTAATCTATCTTCGGTTCGAAAAGCATTTTCTGCGGGTAACAAACAGGCACTATTGATCTTTTCTAATAAATCTCTCATTAACAAAAATAACTAATTGTTATTTGCTGCGCAATAGGTACACTGAGAAAACGGGAAGGTTAAAAATAAATAAGTTATTGCTGTAAATAACTAAGCGACACTGTTAATATGGAGCCTGCAATGTGTATTGCTAAAAATAAATAAGTCAGATTGGCAAATATTACTCATTTAATATCAACCAATTTACTTTGTTAAATTATTTACCTAGTAGATTATTTCAAAATAGCACATTTTAGTTGGTTATTGTTAACTTAGTTACTCTGAAATTATAGCAAATTTAATCGGTATTCTGAACAAACTGGTTTGGTTGCCACAGCAACAACACATTTACTTTTAACCGACTTAGACGGTAAACTTTACAATATTACTTGATTAATGTTAGCTAATCTACTCGGTATTCTGAACGGACTTGTTTGGTTAACACAGCAAAAACATATTCACTTTTTAACCGATTTAGATGGTAACCCTTACAACCTTACTTGGTTAATGTTAACTAATCGACTCGGTATTCTGAACAGACTTATTGGGTTGTCATATTTATTTTTAACCGATTTAGACGGTAACCCTCTACAACCTTACTTGGTTAATGTTAGCTAATCTACTCGGTATTCCGAACGAACTTGTTTGGTTGTTGTAAAGGTCAGGTAAAGGGTAATAATAAAAAAATATATATTAAAAAAACCGTTTATTTGTATTTAAAGTATAAATGTTATTGTGGTCTTATAGGTCAATATGCCAACTATTCGTACTTAACAAATAAAACATAAAATAAAGCAAACATAATATTACCTCTTAATTATTGTGAATTACTAATAATAATAGTGAAACATCTGTATATATTTTAGAGGAACTTAATTTAACAATTTTAAAATTAAACATAAAATAAAGCAAACATATTTTCTCTTCTTTGTTGTGAATTATTAATAATAATAGTCAAACGTCTTTATATATTTTAGAGCAACTTAATTTAACAATTTTAAAATTAAAGATAAAATAAAGCAAACATATCTTCTCTTTTTTGTTGTGAATTATTAATAATAATAGTGAAACGTCTTTATATATTTTAGAGCAACTTAATTTAACAATTTTAAAATTAAAAATAAAGCAAACATATTTTCTCTTTTTTTCTTGTGAATTATTAATAATAATAGTGAAAAGTCTTTATATATTTTAGAGCAACTTAATTTAACAATTTTAAAATTAAACAATTAATGTTCTCGATAGACGCACCCATAATTATAATAAATGGCTGAACTGTCTTATGATTGATGATGATTGATTTCAAAATCATTTGTTACGTGTGTGAGAAATCCTTCAAGTACTTCACCTTTCGATGGGCGCCAAACCCTTTTGAGGGGATTTTTCAATCTTATGGTTGTCACTGATAATAGAGAAGAGATCAACATGAAGCAAGCAATATTAGAAGTTTCCTCTGAAGCTGAAACAATAAGTATTTATTTTGTTATAATTTACAACATTTAACCATAGCACAGGATGTTAGCATCAAGCAATAAGTTTCTAGGAGATATGGAATATCGACAGGGGAAAGAAATGTTTAATTCCATATGTGAAAATAAATTGAGAAGTGTTTCTTTCAAAACTATACAAAAATAGTAAGAGTAGAAAAAAAGTTTCAGATAAATATTGTTGAGAATCTAATATTACATAAAAAATTTCATGTAACTTTT
Source organism: Synanthedon andrenaeformis (assembly GCA_936446665.2). Taxonomy (NCBI): domain Eukaryota; kingdom Metazoa; phylum Arthropoda; class Insecta; order Lepidoptera; family Sesiidae; genus Synanthedon; species Synanthedon andrenaeformis. The sequence goes on from OW387785.2 coordinate 8,631,082, forward strand.
CTGTCAAAATTTATGTAACAGAATTTAAAAGGGTTGAAAGGTAATTTAAGAAAACACTTAAGCCAAAAATTTATTCAATTCATTTTTAACCTCCCCAACTCTGTTAATTTTATTTTGGCAAAAAGTTATATGATAAACATTTGATAACAATCTGTAAAATTTTCTTCAAAATTTATCTGAGACTTTTTTACTAACCTTTACCAGTTATGTGAAATTTGTAAAAAGATTCGTATTTCTATTTTTTTTTTCATCCCTTCTATAGTTGAAATCAAAAATTTCTTTCATCTATCGATATTACATAATACTCTAGAAACTTATATAAAAAATGCCCCTAACTCAGAACTCGAATTTTGATGTGTTAGTGAGTTTTAACTATAAGTATGAATCATTAGGTACTTACAATTTTGTAAGCGACCAGCGTCTGCAGCTGTTTATCCTTTATTTTGTAATGAGCTCTTGATTTTAAAGGTCAAAAATCTTTGATTTTAAAGTGGGAAAAGTCTCAAAAATTTCCGTGTATTTCCCACCATAAAGGTTCGCAAAGTCTGTTTCCAGCTGAAAAATAAAAGAAAGTTTAAATTATATGTACCATAGTACCTAGTTATTTGTTTAATGTGTTTCATTAAGTAAAAATCAAATCAAATTATTTATTCATTAAATAGGTTTCGAAAAAAAGCCAAGATGATGACGACCTTGAGACGAAACCCCGAAATAAACTGAGGAATTTTAATGATGAATCTAACAACTGTATTTCAATTAATTATACACAAAATCAAAGTATGTACAATACTAAACATAGTAAGTACTAACATATTATGGGTATTGCCAACTAATATCCAATATCTAATCTAATAAAGCATAATATCTAACTAAACAGGTGGTTATACCTCAATGTTATACCTAGTTTTCACTCACCTTTAAATACTTTCTATATATTCTTTCAATTTCCATGCCACTAAAAGATTGCTGACATCGTCATCCATTATTATTATAAATTATATAATTGAATTCACACACTTAAATACGAGTTTATTAAAATACGAGACGCAAAAATGACTGTCACGTTAAAAAGATTTGGACGAAATGATTCACTGCCTGGAAAAAAGAGTGCAAGGAAAGGTGAGAGGGTCAGACATCTTTAAACATTTTTTACTTCTCTAATGGTAACCAATTTTGCTTTGCTAAAGTATTTTACTTGGTTAATATTTACTAAGCTGTTTGTAAAGATTAGCAAATGTATCATGGTAAAATTTACAATCGAACATATTTAATACCAACAAAATATCAATGGCTATTTGTAACCAATTACGTTGTAGGTGGTAACAGAGATATTAAAACATATTTAAAATTACATACATAACTTGGTTAGACTTAACAATATGAAGTATTAAAATTTAAACAAATCTGAATTGGTTCAGAATGCTAATAATTTTGTTTAAAAATTATTAAGTGCAATGTTAAAAATAACCAAGTATCCATAACAATGTTGACGTGTTAGATTATAACCAACGTTGCTTATGTATTTTTAAACTAGTTATAGTTAATTTTAAATAATCTGCCTTTAACCGAGCCAAAAAGGCACTTTGTTAAAGTAAAATTTTCTCAGTGTATAGTTAACTCTTTCACCACTACATGTTTCATTTTTATAAATCATATAAATGTTTTGTAGTACCGTATATAGATACAAATTAATAAGTATTTATAGTACATATTAAAATTATCTTAATTTGTATGTAGGTATTTTTATTTTTAAAAGAGTTACTCATATTATGAGAATGAGTTTGGAGTCATGGAATGAGTCCTGGAACTAGAAAAAAATAGTTTTTTTTTTATTTAGTCAAGGCAGCGCTTGGCCGCGATCTCACTTGATGTAAGGTGCAGATGCGGCCGAAGATGGACCACGCTTACCTTAGTAAGTGCCAATTTACCCTAGACTTGAAGACCCCGAGATTGTAATTATGCGGAAACACGGACGCAGGCAATGAGTTCCACTCCTTAGCAGTTCGGACAAAGAAGGTGGAACTGAAACGCTTCGTGCGCGATCTAGGAACAGCAACCACGAAGGGATGAAACCCCCGCCCGCACCTCGTGGTCCGCAAGTGGAACGGTTCCGGTTGGATCAAATCGAACAGAACGGACGCACACTCCATAATGCAGACGATAGAAAATCGATAGGCATGCTACTTTTCGGCGATGCTGCAGGCTTTGAAGTTGAGACTCCACAAGGGCGTCGTTGCCAATAAGTTTCTTAGTTCGCCTTTCAATCGAGTCCAGTGCAGCTAATTGATAATGGGCAGACCCATCCCAGAGGTGGCAGCAATACCTCCATGCAGGATCGGACTTGTGCTCTGTATAAGTCAAGGAGCTATCTCGCAATGAAGAACCGCCTAACCTTGGAAAAGAAAGTTCTTTTTATTTCTGTGTATCTCCGTATCTCCTCTGTTTATTTTTAAAAATATGCACATACGAACTTTTGCATTTATGATATTACTGGGATTAACTTAATTCTCACAAATTATCGCCAATCAAATTGGATTTTGCTTTTCATTCGCATAATAAAAATGGACAAAGAAGTGTCTTTGCAAAACACTCCGCTACTATTTAAAAAAAAAATATAATGAAAGTGAAAGCTAAACTTGCATACAAATTAAAAAGGCACAAACATCCACAGTAGCCACCAATAACAGTCCATTGTTGTTATAAAATGCGTACCAACTTTACAATAAAAATCATAAATTTTCGTTACACCTGGGGAGTATGACCCAATTTTGGAATTCAATAGAGGGTGTACTATTGTTTCTTACTTACCTGTAAGCGAATGCACAATTTTGAAATTTTGCTTAGTTGCTAAACTTGATTTGCCTAAATAAGGCCGGTTTAAGTGTGGTGTTCCAATTGAGTTTAAAATAAATAGTATTTATTTAGTTTATAAAAGCATATAGGCATAGAGTCGAATCATATTGACATAATAGTGTATGAATTTATGGTGATTTTTTTTAATTATAGCAGTCATGTAATAATTTCTTATATCTATATATTTATGAAATACTTACATAAATATATATTATTATTTTTTAATTAAACTATTAATAACTTAGTGAAAATTATGTATTAGTTTATTTCTTATGTTCTAGTTGTATTTCTTATTAGGTATAGCACGATGAAAATTTTCATAAATATCCAACATAAATATCAGTAATATATCAGTGAGAGCGTTGTAGTAATATGATTTTCGGTTCACCCTGTGAAACTTGCAGTGCAGCCGCCTGTGAAGATAGTGGCAACACCCAGCGGACTTCACTTCCCTTATCTAGTGGAGACTAAGCGAAAATGTACCTAGAAATTCCTAGTAAGGTATTGTAAAGATGTTAATATTATTAAATTTGGTTTTTCATTGACGTGGCTATAATTTTGTGTTCTCAGTGTTCGACATTTATGTTGATACCTTAAAGATATGTTTATTAAAGCCAGTTTGTAATTCAATCTCTTCAAGATTATAAGATCATAGTGATTACAACACAATACATAATAGTAGACAAATAACCAATTTTATTATTCTTGAACTTTTTAAGTGTAAGTAATCTATGGACGATTTCTATAAATGGTTGCAACTTCAAGTGAAACAACAAATATCTACCTACTAATAAGTTGAAATATAAGTTGATTCTTATTGTAATTGTGGTGGTTGGTTTTATTGGGTGTTTTCAATTAAGAGCAGGCTCCACGAATAAAATTCCTACGCTCGCTCCGCCCACGTCCCGCCACCCGAGAGTTACAAGTTGCTCGGCGGCTCTCTAGGATTTTTTTTAATATATCGCAAGATACAGCTTACGTAAGGTTGAATATTGCGTACATTATTTGAAGCATGATTTGGTATGCACTAGCTCGGAACTAAACAACGTAAGTCTCAAAATTGTTTTCGTTAATTATAGGAGTAAAAATAAACCTAAGTTTATTTTATTTTGACAATCACTGGTAAACAATGTTTCCTTGCTACGAGAAGTTTTTTGGCGATATAACTCAAGCCGTTTAGTAGAAAAATGTAATATTCTCCGGAAAAGGCGTCGATTTCGATAAAAAAATGTATCGAATGAAAATCACCTAATTATGTTTCTGACTTGATAATCTACAGATAAAGGTCTCAAAATATATATATGTAAATTCCACATTGATCAGATATGTGGTTGACTCAGCACATTTATTTAAAGTTCCCTTAGTTTCATAGAGCCTGGCCTTAATAAGTTCCTGAAAATAAGCTCAATAAAAAATGTATAAACAAATATATCTTAAAATGAAGTGTAAATACTTAATAATGTACTTCCAACACTTATAGATAATCGTTTTGGTCAGAAAATACTGTAACAATATGATTTTAATTATCACTTGTAAGCAAAATATTTAGACAAAGATATTAATATTAAATGGTTCATTTCAAACTCTAATTAAGATTCTTATAGCCATTTTGCACATTAAAGAAGATGTAGTAGGTAACTTTTACGCCTTTGTCTTTTCCACGTACGAAGCAATCGGAGCATGCATCCAAGTAATGTAGACGTCTCATGCAGCTAAGCAAACACACACATGATTTATTCCCAAACACGGGGTCCGATGACGTTTCCACGCCATAAATCGCGGCCCTCAAGGCGAGCCGGCATATCGGGTGCTTTATGAAGAGAACTCTCGACGACAGAGCGGATACGTAACGGTACGCTCGTCTATAAATGGATATTCGGATATATGTATGCTGGCGTGCCGGTCACAGGCCGGTTCGCCCGGGTACGCCCGGGTATAAATCTGCCGCATCCGGCCGGCTACCGCGCCGGTAGTGGCGACGATTATTCACCCAATATCGAGTTTTGGCTTCACTTGCTAACTTCTAATCTTCGGTTTCGTCGCTCCCGGATTTATGTGTTTCGATTCGGGAACACATTTTAGATATTTTTTGGTGACTTAATAGCCCGATGTGGTGTTTGGTTCCAATAACTCATATGTATAAAACGGTACCAAAAATAAAAGTTCAACTTAATGAAATAAATTTTGCAATGCGAATATATTCCACTCAACGGAGTAATCTAGTATCTACTATGTTGAAAATACTACTTTAAAATGTTTATAATTCATAAAATAAATAGGTATTTATATTTAAAACATTAATTTTAGTAAGTTTGAAATATTGCATAATTGCGTTATTTGCAAGAAAATTAACATATCAGGGAATACAAATAACCTAATACTAGGATTCCTGCCCCGGCTTCGCACAGATGCATATTTTCTGCAAATTATAGGTATACACAAACCTTCCTCTTACAATTAGTAAAAGCGTCTTTATTTTAAAATGTCTAGGTATAAATTGATATAGACTATATGTCGACAATATATGTGTTACGGCTAAAGATAGGTGTGAACATAAACTTAAGATTAGCCGGCTAAACTTAGGTTTATCTTCGAGGAGATGTTAATGTTAGTTTCATCTGTCATTAGCCGGCTAAACTTAAGTTTAACTGCAGGCCCTTGGCTAAAAATGTAGAAGAAGCAAATGAAAAAGGAAACGGTATAATCATATTTACTATTTCGACACGAAAACTTTTATTACAAAAATAATCACTCATTACACATACTTATGTAGGTATACAAAATTACAAAATAAAACTTCTGAAGTAATGACTTAAAACAATATCTAGTCATTAAAATAAAATATTAATCCCTCCCTTATCCCTTATCCTCAATCCTTCTATGGTCGGCAGCGCACTTGTAGCACTTATGGCGTTGCTTGTGTTATAGGCGACGGTAGCCGATAACACAAGCAAAGCCATCATAAAAAAGGAGCTATTTGTTGGAACATGATAAACTAGAATGGCATTTCGAAATTACAAAGAACATTATTATTCGATCAAATCTATCGAAACATTTTTAGCCGTTTCGTTTCGGTTAATGTGCACATTAACCGGCTAAAGATGGAAATTCACGACGCAAACTAACATGATATCGAACTTTAGCCTCCTCTCGAAGATAAACTTAAGATTAGCCGGCTAAACTTAAGTTTATGTTCACACCTAACTTTAGCCGTAACATGTGTATAATTGACCTAGGTTTTGCGTAAAGAGTTTTCCCGCAAAAGCCTCGAATCACACAGCTAGCAAACGATCTTTTGTAATAAATCAGTTTGCCATTTTTGTTTTCAACGCACCGATAACTCTTTTGTCATAGGGTGATGTAGTATTAGGTAGGGGCCAATGGAGTTATTTATATTGCCGTGTTTTCCTTAGTGGAAGAAAATTTCCTTTCTGTTCGCTTCATGGGTCAGTGATCATATTCGACCGTGGCCTATGCTTGTGTCTTTCAAATGTATATGTGCATACGTGAATTTCTTTTTATTTTTCAATTTACTTCTTCACAAAATATGGGCCCTATATGTTACACATTTTATCTATTGGTATATGTTCAACCATGTTTTTTTTTTATTATGATATTCACTAATTGTTTTTTTTTTCTAATAGAAATACATAAGTCTGGTCTATGATGATGACAGGCCAAAGAGGTGAAACATTCCTAGGGACCTCTCTTTTCTTTCTGCACAGAAAAAGTACCTGTTAAAGTTAAAACTAATTTGTAATTTAATTAACATTTTTTTTTTCATATTGTAAAATATAAACCTTCGATTCCCTAAGCGGGGTCCCAAGCATGCTGGCTGCATTACCTAGTTGTATGTCAATGCAAATCTGTTGCCCGAGGTAATAGCCGACTCTATAATCGCCGGTTATGTCGACCAAACTTTTTTTTAAAAATTCCTTAGGTATTTTTGTGATATTGTTTGTTATTATCACAATATTCTTTGTATTTCATGGTACTTATAAGTATTTATTAAGATATTGCTTCTTTTTAATAAACCTCCTGTATGAGTGCATTAGGTGAGTTACCTATACTAACCTTACAAAATAAAAGCGTAGCAAAATTCTCAAAACAAATAAAATTTTACCTCTCCCAAAATAAGGCAAGGTTTTATAAAAACAAACATAACTTAATATTATGTGCGTTTGATTACTTTTTAACTAGGTTAAAAAAAGTTTATGCATGATTATTCACAGGTTTTTGACACTAATAATTTCGTTACAATATTTTTAAACAAAACAGAATTAAAAGGTCTGAAAAAAATCGGCATTCCTAACAGTAGAGGTTCAAAATTTTCCTTTACCTCCTTATCTATTATGAAGATCCTTGGCACCCCACAGCTTGTACGTACATAGGTATGAATCTTTTGGAATCCCGGGATCCCCGGATGGGTGAAATAATTGTTTACCACCTTCTACAACTAATACCTACAACCTTTTTAGTTAGGAATATTCTTATTATTAATTCTGTATTTATTAATAAATTTAATCGTGTTTGATTTTTTATACTTATATTAACATATTGAATTCATAATGTTAAAAAAATTACCAAATTAATAGTAGGTTACATAATATTGAGACATTTTACTTAAATAGGCAAACTTTCCCTAATATACCTACTTATTTAAGGATATCTGCACTGCAGCAGATAAATAACATAAAGATAACATGACATAAATATAAATGCATGGAATTAAAAGTATTAATAACATAAAATTATATTTATTTAATTAAAATTAACATAATAAACATTATAAAAATATAATTTTATCTTAAAGACTCAAATTTTTAAATTAAACTTAAAATATTTTATTATATTATAATAGTATCTACTTATAGTAGAAAACTTAAAACAAAACAATGCGAAAACATTTGAAAAATCTTCGACGATTGAAAATATAAATCTTTTATTCTTCAAGTGCGGCAGAATATTTGCGAGATTCCTTATTCAATAGCTTTACATAAATAACGAGTATACATAGAGTAGGTAAAGCGGGGCATAGACAACAACACAATGCCAAATGTCGGGGCTCACTCGCGTCCATTGTAGCGTGGCGCGGGAGGCGTTACGAATCAATGGAGGGAATTATCGGCACTGGGACTTCCGTGGAACCAAATTCACACTATATTTCTAATAGTTAAGTCCAAATAAAGTTAATTATTAATTATATTATTGACACGTAATAAATTAATAAGTTAATTTTATTACAGTGGTTAGTCAATTAGAATAAAAGGCGACATCTTTTGATGAATATCGGAACCTAAGTGCTGTTTATCTCACATCAACCCTCTACCGAGATAAAAGAAGTTTTATATCATATCATACTTATCATGGTTAAAAGAACTATTGTCTACGATACGAAGAATCGTAAAAGAACTATACGAGATTGAGTATCCAAATAACTATTTAGGTCATTAACAGTGAATAGTAATTGACTGTATCGCCTTGATTTGATTATATACCCGTATGATTAACCGTTTGTGTCGAAAGGTATAAGGTAACCCAAGTATTGCCTATTGATATTTTATGTTATTTTAATAACACAACTTCATCATTACATCACGCACTGTGTTTCACAGTCATTAAGTAAGACTGTCTGGCGACAGAGACCACCGTAAATTTACTGAAGATGCCATGGCCCATTCTCCTATCTTCTTCTCATCTTTATCCTTTATCCTCTATGTGTGGCAGCGCACTTGCATCCTCTCTATGTTGTGTTTGTTTATAGGTTAGCATAGGTACTGTATGAAACTACAATCTTTTATTGATAATTCCTGCTGGAACAATCATGCATAGCATTTTTTATAGCTAAATGTTCCAACTGTAACTAAACAATATTGATTTAGTGATATTTTTTTAACTCATATTTGATTTTACTTAAGTAAGTATAATTATAATATTTATGTCAGTCCACTCCACAACATATCCTGTGCCAGATTAGTTCGTCCCACGCAGCGTATCGGTTGAAGAGGTAAATGAAATGCTATCCGGAGGGGAAAAGTTAAATTACTAAATTTGAGGGTCAAAGAAATAAGTCTTTGGTAGACACACGACACGCTGTAGGGAGCCGATTGATTTAAATGTTTATTATTTCTAACCTTTGAGACTTCCTTATTCATTTAGATTTTTATAGCTAGGCTTTCATTATACTTAATACGAAGGTCCAAATACCAGAACATCATTAAACCCTACTTACATGTACCTAATTAGTTTTTTCTTATATAACAATAATTATTTTAAAGTCGGCTCAAATTCGCTCAAAAGGATCGTTTTGATTGAGTCTTACATTTATTCATTTCCCCTCGCGCGAACTAAGCAAACTTAAAATATAACATCAAACAAGATTTCATGCAATGAATTATTACTCTTATGGACAATCGGTTAAGGTGTATTTTTACAGTAAAAATTTTTTCAAGATTTTTCCGCGCATAAGTGGTCGATTCTGAATTTATGGGTATGGAGCTTAGTAAAAGCCCCAGAGGGTTTCCCACTCTATTCCTCAATTGTGCTGTATTGTTGTTACGGAGAAGGGAGAACTCTAAAATCGATCTCATTCTGTCTAATTATACTAAGTGAAGCGTTACAGAAATAGACAACTACTGTGAAAATAAACCCATTAATTCAATTGGAAATTTCAAAAATTAAGAACAAATTTCGTCGGGCTTTTGATAAATGCGATGCTACGTCAATATACCTCACTAATAGGGAAGGGTCGTAATGACCCCGTTTACCGTTATCTACGATCGTTGCTACCACGGGTCCTTAAAAATATATGCCGCCAAATTTAAAATTTGAACAACATAATCTAACTTCTTTAGAATGAATTAAAAAAAAAAGGTAAGCTTAGAACTGCAACCTTAGGAACTCCTATTGTGTAGTATATACGTTTCAAATTGCTATAGAATTTTCTTTGTCGGTCCTTGTCGGAACATCTGCCGTTATTGGTAGCGGCTCGCGCGCATTTAAAATTTTGAAAAAGGAACACAAGAGTATAACAGATGCGACATGTCGGATTCCTGCAGGCAGATGCTTATTAAACGTTCTCATAGATTAAACTCGACGATGCCTTTGTTTTTGTCCGCTTACAATGAACAAAGTACCTTAAACCGTTTGACCCTTTGTTTTTTGTAATGCGGGTTTGATAAGGCACTAAATTGGTTTCAATGCTCAAAGTTGTCAACATTATAACGTTTCGAAACAATGACTCACACACATTAAAACATGACTGTATGCTTAGGAATATTTTTTTCCTTGAAAGATACACTCATCTCCTTATGTCTTGATGTTCATAACATCGAACTCAGAAATGAATTTGAGTTTTTATTCCAAAGTGGTATATCGAAAATATTTATTGATCCGTTTTTAACAAATACACACGACTTTGTAAGAATATCCCAATATTAAAATTAAACATCCACATAAAGTCACAGATATTCACAGTTTTTATATAAGTATTCATATACAAAATCTATTTTTAAGGTTAGGTTACGAAAAAAATATTCCGAAAACATTCAGTTGATTGTTAAAAAAATGTGATACATTCGAATGTTATTATTTCCGTAGCAAAGGGGAAATTTCACGGCCAATTTTTTTTGTATAATTTCGTGGAAGTTGGCACTGGTTTAATCTAAAACGCGTTTTAACTGCCGTCCAACATGCAACCTTTGCGTGGCTGAAATTAGATAAAAGTCGGTAACAATTTTATCGAAGTATTTTCAGCATGAGGAAGCGTTGGAAGGGCCTTGAAAATTATTCACCTCTGTGTTTATGAAGGTGTTTTCCTTAAGAACTCACAATTTTTTTGTCAGAAGAACATTTTGTTGCCACTTTGTTGTTGTCTAGTAGGTACCTATGCCACATGTGACGTTGTAAAACTTTTAAAATCCATATCAATGCATAATTAATAAAATGTAATATTCGATCAAAACAGTAAATACTTATACCTACTTACTTGAATAAGGTAATTTTAAAAAGTATAACCTTTTTAATAATTAAATTAATGGTAATCTTAATTCGCATTAAACTTGTACCTATACCCAATCTTAATATACATAAATATATAGTTTTCCAGTAAGGTATCCGCTAAAAATAAATATTTGAATTGAAAATTTGAACTCCCGCAAAGCTAATTTGGCTAACAGTCAACTACTATACTGCCTATTTGCAATTATATTTCAAAATTTCATTTCAAAATAATATTTACATATATTTATCATTTCTAAACTAACTAATTTTTAATATATTTTAGTTAATGTTTTGTTTCTTTCTGTCCCGAACCATAGTGCTATGTGAAACAGCTTTAGATCTTTGTCTACCCGGAATTATTTCAACAGCATGTAGTTCGGTAAATCGAGTCCAAAATAATGGTACGGGAGCGCTTCCTGCCTTTATTGGCCTCACTTTTAAGCGGTGACGTCACGTATGCCATGGTGAGTAGTCCCACACAATAGCAGCCACGGGCTATTCCGGCCTCGCCCTCACTACCACGGATATAATATTTATGAGGGGTACGTTTTCACTCTATAATTACGTATCGATTCGGTGCCCCGCGTGACGACGCCCAAATATTATTCATACTACGACCTCTTCAATTATAATGAGTAGTTTGTAGGTGGGTCTCTAGGCCGGGAGTTGCCTTAAGCTCAAGTTATTATCGTGTACTCTTTATTTTTTTATAAATGTGATATGGAACGTCGATTCGTAAGTCGGTGTAATATATATTTTCTATAAACGGACTTATTACGATTAAAATAGTTTCCATTATAATTAATTGAAATATATCATAACTTTTCACATTAGTGATATGCTGTAGAAGTAAGTTCAGCAGGTACGTTTGAATATTCATGTATTTTAATGGCTAAATTATATCTGCTAAAAAAATACTAAGCTTTATCCTAATCCAAATAATGTTATAAATGCATAAGTTTGTATATATTTGGATGTTTGTTCCTCAATAACGCAAAAACGGCTGAACGGATTTAGGTGAAATTTGGCACACTGATAGTTTTGTATCTGTATTAACATATAGAATACCTTTTACCCTGAAAAATGTTAGGTTCCCGAAGGATTATTTAAAAATATAAAAAATTAAGCGTCACAGTGGCCGTGGAGGCGCCAGTGTTGTCACAGCGATAAAGATGTGAGGCGTTATACCCAATATATAATAAGTATTTTCATTTTTCAAAGCGTACGAAGTCGTGGGCACAGCTAGTTTTATATAAACTTAAAATTAGTTTTTATTTGTACAGAACGAAAACACTATTAAAAAAGTTTTACATGAAAGTGGAAAACGTTACTACATGTGAAAAAAATTGCATTATTTTTCACCGAATTAAACAATTAATTGATCTATAAAAAAGACATAAAATTGCTAAAGAGATGAATGTGCGAAGATAATACTTGAAAGCGAACGTGAACGCGTGATTGTGGAGTCCCGTTGGCATCGTACCTGTTGCAGACTTATTTACGACCCAAAACAAACGCTTTGTCTCGCTTCGCCCATAAAATGGGACCATAAACCCGGCTCTTCACGTCCATACACTTGTATTGCATAACAAGCCTTTGTTTATAAACAAAAAAGTGTATTTCAAGGTTACTTCCTTATTCATTGGCTGACTGCATAGTGTATAATAATAGAAGCTAAACCGCTTTTAACATTTTTGTATGTTTCATAGAATTTTATTTTCGATGAACAGATATTTAGGACTGCATCACGCCTTCACGCCGCCGAGTAGATAATGAGAGAGCCCATTTCACCGTCCCTTTTTCTTTTCCCTTGTTCTTTATTTATAAATATTTTTTATCTTTTTTAATAACGTTAGATACCATGATGTAATAACTGATACTACTTTTTTAGCCATCAGCCATCAAGTAGACTTGGAGCTCGGCTGCATCCATTTTCCATAAAAAAAAAAATAGAATCGTTTTATCAATATTCACTGAATACTGCCGACATTAAATCTAGATTTATGGCGATATTTAAACTGGTTTATAAGATCGCCATAAATGTTGATGGGTCGTAAATAAATAATAAATTGTGTAAGTTTTCACTTTGCGGCGATTACATGTCAGTCTCTTTATAGAGAAAAATTAAACAATTAAGTTGTTTTTGAATTGTTGGAGTTATTTTACGACATTCTTATGTTTTGACTATATGGTTTAGCTTTTCCATATAGGCAAAAACAAACAACTAATTGTATATTTTATAAAAATCATAGATTTAAGTTTTAAGCTAGAAAAACTAGAAACTATTATTTTTTGGGCTTTTTTAAATAAATAATAAATGGTAATTATGCCTTTTATGCCTACAATAGACATCTTGTTGAATGGTCACTTTAAAGTATATAGGTAGGTAATATAGGTAGGGGAGCGGGGGGCTAGTTGTAACAATTTTTCGCTTCTTGGCTATCAAAGCTTACTTGTTTGGTATTTATGAAATCTAGCAGTACTATTCCAATTAACAACTATTCAACTATCAATTCCAAATAAACTTTTGATCAAACCTGTAACAATTTTTTGTAGAAACGGCTTTGAAAAAAAACTGACGAGTGTTATAACTTACCCCGTGATTGGGGCTAGTTGTAACAGGCTTGGGGCAAATTGTAACATTAGGAATTTAAAACCAATTTTATATTTTATAAAGATTTATTTGGCATATTTAGCATAAGAAACTTTACAAACGCTAAAACAGGTTTAGACTTTTAAGTTTAATTTTTAATCTCACAGAAAATATTCAAAAATAAACAAATAACATGCTCTTTCTTTACTTAAACTATTAAGGCATTTTAGGCTTACAGCCATTTATAATCTTAACTACTTCAGTAATCAGACTTTTGATTCATTTAGCATTAGGCACGTGATAACCTTGCCTAGGTTATAACAAACTTAGAATTTTAAGTTTTATTCTTAATCTAATAGAAAAATAACCAAATATTAACAAAAACATGGTCTTTCTTAAACTATAAAGGAACTCTAGTCTTATAATCAGTCTTTATAATCAGTTTTCATCAGAATCACAATTGAGACACACAAATGAGATCTTATTTCCTGTTGCATATTTTACATATGTCCACATCTTGCACATGATGCATTGTATCCACTTTTCGTTTGAATTTTCATAAGTTTCCCCACAAGCTAAACTAAACCATTCCTCGGGTTCAGATTCCGAATCAGAACTTAAAACTTTCTTTTTTACTTTATCTATCCCTTGTCTTTTAACTATCTTTATCTTATCTTTTTCCTCTCGATCTTTTGTCATCGTTCTTTTGCCCTTTCCTTTGCCTTTCTTTGTCTCTCATGTTTTCTTTGTCTTATTTATTTAACTTTTCTTTTCTTCATGTTCTTTTTGTAACTCGTTCTTCTCTGGCGTGGACACAGCATTCTTCTTCAGTTTTTCTTCTGTAGTGTCTCATTCTGAAATAGGTAAAATCAATGAAGTTCAACAGGAAAGTATTGAAAACATGAAAAGAAGGAATTTAAATACGTCCCGCATAATTTCATAGAACTTATAAATACATAAGGGGCAGGTTGTAACTTGTTACAACTTGCCCCGTAAAAGTGTTACAACATACCCCACTGCGAGGTTTTTTGAAATAACGTCTATTAAATAAAAAGTCACTTACTTGGTGTGAAATTGAATTTAATATAATCAAACTAAACAAATGCTAAATGTATTTGTATAAATCAACAACTGCTAAACAATTTGAAATCTACGATAATCAATTTTGTATAAACAAAAAAAAGTCCATTACCTGGCTTTATCGGAGCGCCTGCACAACACCGCTTCCTGCGCCATCAGGCGGGGTACTGATCACGCTTATATGATAGAATGGGTATTACGTAGTAGGTTAGGTTGAAAATCAAACGAATATTCTTCTATTATGTCGGTAAAAAATGCTTGTTACTATTTACCCCTGTTACAACTAGCCCCCCGCTCCCCTAGTATAATACGGTTTATGATCGATACTTTAATTTGTGTTTTATTTTATTATTAACTAAATTACACCTTTATGATATTGACAATTTGACAACGCGAAATTTAAGCACTTATCTATACAAAAAAATAATTAAGCTTAAGAGCTAAAAACACGACTTTATCTAATACGTCGGTATTAAAAAAACACGTACAAAAAGTGTTTCCTATAGCGAGAAATGGCGGCTGCCGCGAGGAGGGGAGAATAGGGTAGAGTGGGGGACAAAAAACTAATAATAACAGTGTGTGTCACCCCATCACTGCGTTGCGTACAATTCTCGCCGCACCTACCCGATGTCACTCGTGTGAACTACCAAAATACCATTTTGGATTTAGATAATATGCGTTTAACTTAGAAGAGACATAAGCGCCGCGTCCGATAAAAACATGGAAACCTACATACCGAAATTCAGAATCTCATATAATATTTTTACGGTTTCTATTATTTAAAATTTGAAACCACTTAATAAAATAAAACGTTTGATATATATTATTATTTGGATTAGTTACTAACTTACCATATCTATCCATCAATAAATAAATCAATTTAGTGGTGGGGTATACATTTTATATTAATAATAAGTTCAAGTAGGCATGTCACTTACTTACTAAAAAAATAAAGCACACTGTAACAAAACATATAGGTGTGCCTAGTAGATAGGTGGACAGCGTGGTTTGTCGGTTGGTATAATAGGTAATAGGTAAGTACCTACCACTATACCATAATCGCAGTATTAAATATATAGGTATATTAATATAGGTAAAAATAAAAAATAAATAAATAAAACATGTGCCTGTTAATTTAAATTAATTAAATTAGTATGTAGTTTTACAAAACTTATGTAAAACATATCTGTAAATTTACTTATTACATAAAAATAATATTAAGATTAAGCTTACAGTGAACTTACTTATTGAGCGAAATTTGCGAAATTCATATGAATTAAGAAGTTATCCGTAAGAGTTGCCCAATGGTTAATACTTATTACTATCTTATCAGCCCTTGTTATCTCGCCTAATTATAACTGAGCCCCACTTAAGCAAGTCACGATTTAGACTGTATCTAGGCGAGAATTTTAAAATTGTGCCCTCTTATTAGCTACGGAATAGACTTAGATATACCTGCATGTGTTGATATAGGATAGAATCTGATTATAACATCGCGAGCCGAGAAAAGGTTGTGAGTGTACTGGGAGAATAAATGTTATAAAAGAAAAAATACCATTCCTATTAATAATACAAACAACGGTATTTCGTAATTTTATGATAGTGTATTTTAGTAAGAACATAGTTTTAGAATACCAATAAATTAATTAAATATAGTGGCACGATAATATATAGTGGCAGTGGCAGGACTGTGTTTTAATTTCTTTCTTTCTTTCAAATTACGATTTTATAGTGTCTGACTGTGTTTTACAGTTATAACTTGGGCATAACTACAGCGAATGTGCCATTATGTTTCGGTCAGTGAGTAAAGAAATAACTAACTACGAGAATTTAATATAATTGGCAATCACAAAAAAATATTGTTTCCCAATGTTATGAAAATTATTTTTATATATCAATTCACGATTACTGACTGGGGATTTTACACCAGGGGAAAAGAATGTTTTGCTCCCGGTGTGCCACATGCCGTACATTTAGACCGTGAGTTAAACCGACTGATAATCCGGGATGTAAACACGCGAAACACGATCGCCTCGACGACCGCCCGCCTGCCTCCGTTGCTGTTTCTTAACACACAATAAATACCTAACTACATATAAATCATTAAGTATATTGCAATTAACAAAAGAAAAGAAAAAAGATAATATTACCTACATACTTATTTTAGGAGGGATTTAGAGGATTATTCATGTAATTTTTTTATCTTCTAAATGAGGCGTTTTGGGTATATTGGCCTCCGCTTTGTTGCCTTAGTAACCCCCCATGCACCCGGTTCTATTCCTAAATCTATCTGTAATTATAAAATTGTCCTGTATAAAAGTCTAGACAGCTAAAAGAAACCTAAGTTTATTTTATGACGTAACTTTTTTTTTGAAAATTTCAATTCCTGTCGAAGCCGGGGTCGGGTCGGGTCGGGTCATATTATGTTTCTTTGTCATATAAATTAGATGTCAGATATTGTAAAATATTAACTAAAGTGTTGCAGGAAAATCTTTTTTAACTTTTTATAATATTTTAAGTTATACGAAAATCCAAAAATTCTCGCTGTAATTGACAAAAGGGACAATACGAATGCTAAATTAAATTCAAATATCGAAAGAGGAAGTCACCGAGCTGCCCCCGCCTGCCGCCGCCCGCCCGCCGTGTCTCGCGAAGATTTATTATATTTGTCCTCCGCTTATTTCATTATTGCCTGTCGGAGGATTCTGAACGCGCCCATTAAAAATTTAAAATTCATACAGAATAATTATAACGAAATAGTTACTTCGTTTTTTACACACAATTACTGACGCCAAACGTCAATTATAAGAATGCTTCAATAGTTATTTTAATGGTGTTTTACACTCCGAACTCAACGGAATTGCAAGGCCTTCCGGAATTGCAATGGGTATGATGCTATAGTTTTCGGCCCTGCTCTTTAGTTTATAATGTACCCATACAAAATAGGTTTTACTTAGATATTAATTAAGTAAATTGATTATTTTCCTCTTTTGTTTCAGGTACATACCAATCAAGCAAGATAAGCAAAGTCTTGTTACTAATATTAGGTTTGTAAGGTTACTACTAATGAGAGGTCACATAGAATGTATCAGTTTTTTGTTTTAATTTTATAAAATAAGTAAAATTAAAACAAACACACACTTAAACACTTTTTATTAAAAATGTAAGATTTTTAAAAAAATATTTGCATTAATAGTACCACCTACCTAAGTACTTATTCTATTAAGTATTATATATTAAGTACTTATTCTATTAAGTATTATATATTAAGTACTTATTCTATTTTCCCGTTTTAAGAAGTGGGAATATTTCAAATGGAAATGGAAAACTGTGAGCGAAGTTAATGGATTGAATGTTTTCAAAACAAGAATAACTTGAGAGGGTTAAAACGTTATGTAAATAGAACGAAAATCGCTTTCTAACTGTAAAAGCGCGCAAAAACTTTTTGATGGCCTCCCACTGAGGTTTATAGTATACATAAAAAAATTAAAGATAAATCCTTTTTTCATTTCGCACCAACTCTTGACTTCAATTACATTTTTATTGGAAATAGTAGGTCATGTTCATTCATTTCTTAAATTTCTAATCACTTTCTTTAAAAGTTTAAGCAAAAAAAAAATTGTCTCCCAACTTTCAATATACTGCTTAAGTATTGGTTGACAAACACTTATGAATAGAAAGCAATAAATGAATATCTGTCCCGTTCACACTAGAGTATAACCTTATCAATCTAACACGAATCGAACAATAGCATCGCATGTTTGATTTATATAGTCGCTTAGTAGAAACATTACGGATAATTATAGTAGGACGAAATGAGTTTAATGCTTTGCAGCAAAATAGTCCAAAGAACTGTTTTTGTCCTAGTTTAAAAACATGGCATTAGTTTTGTTTATAATTGCCATTTAAAAGATTAAATACGGTTTTGATACGGTTTTCACTAATAGAAAGAGCGATCAACGAAGAGGGTTTTTTTTATATAATTTTAGAATAAAATTGCATCCGTGTAAAGCCGGGGGCAGGTTACTTCTATTGATATAAGCCATTCCTTCAAAACATAAATACAATCTATACTTAAAATAACAAGTTTCTTTCGTTAACCCTAGCAGTTGACTGTATAAAAAGCTGCACTTTTATTGACTGTCTTCTTTTACCCTTCTTAACCAAATTGTTGCACGAATGAAATGTTCTTAGTAATTTAGGGCTGTCACAATTTAAATGAAAAGACATACTCTTGACCTATCTAATAAGGTGATATGAAAGTTATAACCTAAACATAATTCAATATAACAAACCTTGCCAATACTTTTAAAAATGTTATTTTACTAAATTATTGTCCTAACTCATTTTTGCATGTGTTTTTTTTAAATATCATTTTTAAATATAAAACTTAAGATATTTTATGCCAATGATTGGATAGATACCTACTTGTTGCTTATCTGTGCTCACCTACATAACATGTAGTGAGTTTTTAAATTTAGAACATTTGCAAATCCCAAGACATTTCATTCGAGCTACACATCCACGAAAGCCGAACAGAAGTAGGAGCTCAGCTCACGAGCTTTTCAAGGGTGGTGGCTGCTTTCGGCGGGAAAGCAGCGGCTTGAAGCGAGGCCGGCGCGGGGGTGAGACGAGTCGGCAGGGGGAGGGGGAGGGGGGCGTGATGGCTCGTATTGATTTAGTGCCGTCGTCGACGGAGCTATGTACTGCTAGGTAGGTGAGTATCCTGTCGCTTGATGCGCTTTACCAACGATTCCTAATTCAGCAGCTGATGCGCTTTATTGCCAAATATTAATCAAATCTTTTATGCACTTGTATCTGAAATATTTTTTGTCTAATAGAAAGACAATGTCTAATGTCAGTTTCTGTTGTAAACAAATGCTTAGCAGCCGTTATGTTTATAATAATAATTATAAAGAGGTTAAAAACAAATATGCCAACAATGTGTGGCTAGTAACATACCTACCTACATTATAAAAATGCATTTGTATGTAACTTTGGAAGAATTCTTATCCTTCTAAGCTCATAAAAGCTTTTCACGTAGGTATGCATAAAATTAAATGTTAAAATAAAAAGCTGTTGCTCGTTACTTCGTCCTCGTAACTATGTTATAAAATATAACCAAAGCTATAAAATATAGCCAATGTTACTCGCTAATAGTGTGGTTTTCTATAGGTGAAAGAATTTTCAAAATCGGTCCAGTAATTTTTGAGTTTATTCGTTACAAACAAAAATAAATACAAATCTCTATAATATTAGTATGCCTTTTTGTTTGACGGAGTCAATCTACAAAATGATGATTCAATTTCGAAGGGACATTCACTCGCAGATTGAAGAGCTTTCAGAAAGCTACTTTGTAATTTCTTATTTGTATATTATATGATTTATATAGAATAAAGCTACGTTGCTAAATATAATATAATTTCTTAGACTAAATTTTACTATAATTAAACCGCTAGGCACAGCTACTTTATGAAAATCATTACCTGAAAACCGTTTTACAGAACTTTTTTAACAGTTTATGAGAAGATTTATGTATCTGATACACTTAAATGCAGAAATGTGTGTTTTTGCAAAGCGCTTTTCAAGGCTGCACCGCTGAAATCCCCGGGGCCATTCTCCAGCGTCGAAGATTTAAATGGATATTTAACTTTAGTCTCAAGGAACCCAAAGTCTATTGCCTTTGCCGTCCTTCGGGTCCGAGAGGGTTTTCTAAACGGAGAAAACTTGAAGCTTTTAGCAAATAGTATAAAATACTTATTTTAAACGTAGTACTTATTTAAAACTTGTAAGAATTTATTCTTTGTTCTGTTTTGTAAACGTTCTCACTACAGGATTTTAGACTGTTCTTTTTAAAAGAAGTAGGTAGGTATCTTCTTACAATTAAATACAAAGAATTACCTTGCTATTATACGTAGACGTAGATATACGTAGATTATGGTATTACAACTAGCGGATGAATAAGGAACTAACTCCGGTATCAGTTTATTATAACTTTTTTTTTTGTATTGATGATATCAATAATTATATCTATTATAAGCTTATCTACGCTGGAAATGAGATTTTTCTATTTGATAATTAATTATAATTTAATTATTACTTAATCAAGTATGACTAAGTAGGTAATAGGCATAGCTACAGTAGATAGGCAAAATTTAATAAACTAATCTTTCCGCTTATATTGCTTAAAGGGAGTAAAGGTTTTTTTTTACATTTATATACGGTACCTATTAATTTGGTACCTACCTATGATATAGGATATATTAAATATAGTAGAGTTAAAAAAGAATAAAAACATTAAAAATAATAAATGTAAGTAGTGCAACAATCAAAACATTATGAGGGTAGTAAACTTTTACTTTATTATTAAAAATACATTCACATAATTCGTTCACAGATTTACCGTTCAAACACAGAGTAGGTAACGAGTAACGACTGGAAAGTGAGAAGTTGGTACCTATAGCTAGATTTCTGATTTATGTGTATGCTATTATTAGATCTCTTTCAATCTTTCAGCGAGTATTAATTTCTATATTTTAACGAATGGATTGAAATCTGTCTGGAATTAAATATAGTGTGGGTATGGCCCACTAAGCATTTTTGATTAAGGTAATAAGGCACAGATTGGATAGATACTTGTTAATAGGAGTAGTTTTACTGTAATATTTATTAGGTAATGTATGTTTTGAGGCACCATTTGAGTTTAGAACTAGGGACAACTAATATACATACATAGAGTAGGTATATCAATTTAAGATTAGTAATTTGTACGCAAATACATGGAAATAATAAGATAAAAATTCAAGTAATTTTAAAGGTTTAGTAGTATCTTGTGTTAACCAATAAAACTTAAAAATCAAACTATAAATAACCATTTTGTATATATTGTTTTTTTAGTGATGTCGTCTCTGTAAACTAATTTAATCTGTGTGGTTCGTTGGTTGTAAAAAATTTATGAGCTGGACGGTGCCCACGCGTATTTTTACAGCTTGTTTTGGGTTCGCTTCCTACTTATTTTAATTACCATTTTAATTGTGATACGACTGGCGATAACAATTGTATTGTTATAATCGCTATTGTTTACATACGCTCGCACAAAAATCCTGCACAATCAAAATTTTATTTCTTAGTGTAGAGTTTAGGTGATGTTAATTCGGTTACGTAATAAGTTTTTTAAACAAATATCCTTTCTATCAACAAAAAGGATTATTGGCTTTTGTTTTCAACCAAATTTATTATACGCCCATTAAGCCTAGGCGTTACAGACCTTTCTTCAAGAAAGCCTAATCTTTCATAAAAATATAAATATGTACCTATTTATTTCATATTGATGTATTGGAAATTTATTTACCGAAATACATTGATTATAAAAGAAGCGAAAAACAATAGAAACAAATTTGGACATTATTTAATATATAAATATTATAAAATAAAGTCGCCCTCAGCGACTAGAAGAAGTTTCTCCGCAAACATCTTTTAAACCATACAATAATTTCGTTACTGTTTTCACTTATGAAAAGATTTGTAAACAAGTAAGATTTGTGTTTACAATTTAAGCGGGTCGCTAGTATATCACATAAAATGATATAAAAATTTATATTTTATTTTATATGTGATCACTTCAGACAGTTTATATTTGCAATTCATAGACAGAAGTCGTACCGCAAAAGGACTAAGTTATCTTTTATTTATATCTAAGAGCTGTTTCCCTATGTTTTGGCTACTACTAAAATTTCTCGATTTTCATGAGGTACAATATTGATACATATGACCTAAAAAGCTAAAAATATAAAAAGAAACTAATTAATCCACTAATACAAGTGAAGGTTTTTATTTTGTTTTTCTTAAAGCAGAAAAGCTCAACTGCCTAGGAAGATTCATATGAAAATCATACCTCGTTGCTATACTATAGGGTGTCAATCGCTACCTAAAGATTAACTAACTCGGCTTCATTCTCTACAGATTTACTAATTCACTTAACGAAAAAACATTTTTTTAGGTACACAAACACTATTACGTAGATATGTTCAATTTATGGTCACAGCCAAAATAAAAGTTTTTAATTACCTAAAACATACTGTTTTATATTTATAAATATATAACATTCTAGCTGTTGCACGCGTCTTCGCCCGCGTAACTTTATAAAATAAAGTTGCTGATAATTTAGCTTTCTATAGGTGAAAGAATTTTCAAAATCGGTCCAGTAGTTTTTGAGTTTATTCGTTACAAACATACAAGTCCTCTCTTTATAGTAATAGTATAGACAACCAGTATAAAATGGAGTAAATGATGGTTTTGTGACAAATGGTAGGGCCAAAAACCAGCGGGTGTTCACTCTCATAATTATATTCACGGTTGATATTTTTGAACTTTCGCGTGAGCTTTCTTTATTTCGACTTTTTTTTCTGAACTTTGTGATTTACTCAACTCGGATTCTGTAAGCGTGGGGTGTCGAAAGCTTTATGCGTAGCTCGAGTTTATTCAGTTCTAAACGATCCCACAGTATTGTCAAGTGATTTATTTGATCTTTTCCTATAGATATATTTAAATAAAGATTAATTGTTTGAAAATTTCTACTGAATAATTAATTTGTTATTCATCAAAGGATGGCAGCTTGCAAAGGATTACTTTGCCACAAGATTTGTACTTACTTACCTACAAATATTAAGGAAAATTATTAGGTAATCTAGGTACCACTTGAAGGTCTTTTTACTTCCGAAACGGAAAGTAAAAGGACCTTCAAGTAGTATCATAACATTAATAACTTTATATTAACATATGTATATTAATACAGGCAATAAACTACCTGTGTGTCAAATTTCATCAAAACCTATTCAGCCGTTTTTTGCGTCATTGAGGAACAAACATAAAAACTCTCGCATTTATAATATTGTATTACGATAATTAAGGAAAGAGACTATTTCGTATATAAATATTTTACCTGCCTACTTGTTAAATTAACTTAGAATCCATGAAAGAAACAATGAATTTTTGCAAACACTTTGTAGAAAGATACTTAGAAACTATTTTCGTCTCTTAGTTTTCGCTTCCCTGCACTTTTTCCGGTCAGAAAAGAAAGATTTACGTCTCGGCCTTCCAAGGTTTTCTGCTGTTGTAACGAACTACTTATTTACGTGTAGGTACCCTTAGAAGTAACATTGGAAAAGTACGGACAAACTAATAAACCTACTACTTATATGGGTATACCTTCGTTTAGGAAGAAATAATGCTATGCATATCTATAACCTCTACAACTATGTAGAGGTTATAGAGCGTTTTGAGGTCCAATTAGTCAGTTATGACTGTGATTATCGCAATATTTTACATACATGCAGCAAGTTGTTAAAAAAATACACTAAAAAAAACACGAACCCTATTATTGGGTGCTTTAAAATGCGTCAATATTTCTCTATAGCTTTCGAAATTTCCGCGACCCAACGTAGTTGATCATGATTAACGACATCTATTTTCACTTCAGTAGCTGACTCACACTTTACAATAGCGCGGAATGAGTTAATAATCCAATTAAAATTTTCCTTCTACTTCTGTCCTGGGCCGTGTTTCAAATTCAAATAAATCTCGGCTCGAACTCGTCCGACGGAAATAACACTCCGCCACACCATAAATCCAAGTCTATTTGAGCAATCCTAAATGAAAAATCAAAAATAAGATTGTGCATGTCGTTCATCATAACTTTAAAATAAGTTATAAATAACTACTATATTTAAATTGATATAGTTTAAAAAAACACCTGATTGTTCATCATAACTATAATAGAAATATTAACGCATAAAATTCTTATGTTATAAATGAGTGCTCGCAATTTCGTACGCATCCCTCTGGACAGTATGTAGTTTTATCTGGATGAGAGGTACTCTATGTAATTTTTTGTAGGTACCCCTAACAACGGTGTTCAAAATTTCATAACGATCGGTTGAAGTTAAGATGTAGGTAAATGTAATGTAAAAGCTTAGATAAGCTTGATACCAAAATAAAATGAATTACTCAATTTGTTTCCTCATTGGTAGTAACCTAAACGCATTTCAATAGCACCTTAATCAAAGTGAACATTTCAGCGTCAAAAAGTGATTGTATAACTGCATAACTTACTTATATTTTTTTGTAAAGGGAAACGGAAATTGTGACGTAAACGAATGGATTGTAAGTATTTGTCTGTTACCCTTAAATGGAGTGCGTTCAAGAGCACTAAATACGGGGATATCTGCGTCACAATCAATGCGAACGTTCGCGCGAGATATACATCGGGTTAAAATAATTAATGCAAATTTATGGAACGCCGCGCGGGATTCGGAACGCACCACGACCGGCGCCACCGCCGCCACCGCCGCCTAGACTTGTTGCTGTGCGCTCTAGATATTAACTATACGGCTTTTTGAACGTCTTCTGTTGCAAGTATTTTGTGACTCGTCTAATATTTTCACTGCGATGTCGTGAGAAAAAAAGTATCCGTTTTTTAACATGATTACCGTTACATGTTTCCAATTTTATTGATTTCGTCTAAAAATTTAATGACAGGATTTTAACGGTGAATAAAATTTAAATACAGAAATATTTTTAGACGCAGTTTTTTATTTTAATTTTATTTTATACATCTCATTACTTTAGTATTCTTTAAAGAATGATTTAACTATAGCTAAACAATAAACAAATGACTTTTTTATGTTAAGGACCGTATGACAGACTGACATTCCACTTAATTAGTAATCAACATCACAATTATTGTCTAATTTATTGTAACCGAACTTTGCTGGTATTTTATCTTTTCAGTGTAATAATAAAAATCTTTTGAAAACTATTAAAAAATTCCAATATTATACGAATATGTTTAGTATTAGTTATATAACAACACAGGTCGTCTAATTAATTCCAATGACCACTAAATACTTTAAACTAACTCAAACTGAATAATTAAACAAGAATTTTTAATTGCACCATTAATCCCAGTGTGAGCATTTCGTGTTAAAGATTAATCATAAAATGTTAAAGTGTAGTAAAATTATCAGTCGCTATCTCTTTAATCGACCACCGATTCGTCTTGTGTTATCTCAAAGTTAAACACTGTTGACTGAATACAAACCGCTCAGATCTAATTAGTCGCCATTAAGCTTCTGATACATATTAATTACATTTTTAAATATCGCGAGCACTTCATGTCACAATTATTTTCGTTGGATATTAAGTGTTGTAATGTTTACACTTATGATGTTTATAATTATGTTTAGGTACCCTATTTTTCTTTCTTTTAATATTTTTGAGCCTTACGTTACCTTACCCAAATACGATTTTAAGGTATTTATGATCATTTAGGTCAGGTAAGGTTACGTAACGATCGTAGGGTTTAAACGAGGGCAACACCGGCCTTCATCATAGGTATCTATCTAAAAAAGTTTCCAATGTATGTCAATGTAAACACTGACGTTTAGGTTTATTGTAATTTTTAGTAGTGACATATGCATTTTACAGTCATGGATGGGCAGCCCATCTAGTGGCAGTAACCACCCCCTTACAGAAGACCATGAAATAGGTAACAGTTCGGTTACTTTGTTTGTTACGGCGAGTGAGTAAGGGATGCCAGATCGCATTTCTTTATCCCTCAATATTCCCTTACTATTACTTAACACAATCAACGGCACCCGTAGCCGTTGATTGTGTTTATACGCGAGGGTCACTTACCATCAAGTAGACTTTCAGCCTGTCTGACTACCTTCAAATAAAAAAAAAATAATAATGCGTGTTTTCCCATGTTTATTTCAAGATCAAATAGAATGTGCAGGTAATGTTAATTCTAGGTATATATTCGTAGCTTAGTTTTTGAATCAATTATAATAGAGCAGACTTGTAGGTATTCATGTTAGTTTTTGGAGTAAATTTTTAGTTCTCTAAGAATTTTATCATAGTTATGTTATAACTCAAATGTTATTAATTTTAATAAAAGGCAATCTCTTTAATTTATTCTTCACGTATAAAATATTAAGGCACAATTACACTGAAAGTAAAGTAGCTAATGACACGAGTCAGGTTTTATCAGCACAAGCATCGAGCACGTACGATCGATACACGGCGGTATCGATTCTCATTGCGATTCGATACAAAAATCGTCGGCAGCACCTAGTTAATCATGTCCGCGAAGCGCACCTGCTCGCATACATATTCATTAACCTCGCACACAATACATTAAATCTAAACAGTGTATAAACTATCATTTTTCTGTGTTTTAAGCAGTGGCAAGTGGGATATCTGTCCACTTGATGACCAATCATTGTAGTAATGAGGTAACCAGGAACCATTGAGTGCCAAATTAAACATGACCCCACCTCTGAGGCAATAAATGAATATTCAAGTAAAAATTATGCATATTTTCCATTTATTATTGAGTGGTGTGAATGAGTTGATAGAATAATTATTTTGTAATGAAGTAAAAGGCGTATATATAAATAAGGTTACAATATAGATTAAATAAGAGACGTGTATTGTCTAGGGGCCACAACATGGTAATTAGGACCTGAGCTTTATCCATTAGAAATACAAGTAACACTAACAACAGCTTGCATCATCTAAGTTTGCTGTCGATCCCGATGTGATAGGAGAGAATATGGATATGTTAAAATGGACTATGGCGTCCCTTACTCAGGCATCAGAACCAAACAGCATAATTATATAGGTACGATATATTTTTTGATAACGGAGTGCAAGTGGTTTTCTCACTTGACTGTAACCATCTTTACCCATTTTATAACTGCAGAAAGCCCGGTTAACAAAGTTTGCATTTTCTCTGTTTCGCTTAATTTATGAAAAATATTTTAGTAATTTATGTTTGCCTACCAGTATTACAATTACTAAAGAGTTGCTTGCAGTTCCCATCAGTGACTGTTTTCATGCCAATGGAAATATGAATATAAAAACTAAAAACACTGAAAATTGATAATTATAAATGTGCTATAATTTTAATTATAACACCACCAAAAGAGGAACAATTGACTATAAATTTATAACATCACAGACATGAACATTTTACGAGCATAATATAAATTACGATGCATTATAATTTTAGAATGGAATTTCAAGCGTTTCTTGTTTATACGAATACATTAACCGTTAGAAAAGTGAGTTGTTAAAGTTAACTTCAATTCATTCGAAATACACACACGAATATAAATCCAGAGACCCATATGAGTTGTTAGGCGCACCCGACATGTGACATGGCCTGACAACTTGACAATCTCGAATTCGATCCTTCGATGTTCCGATGTTATGTGTATACATCGGTACGTTTTATATTACAATTATTTCTGCATATATTTGAATTAAATAAGAAACCACACGGAGAGAAGTTCATTATTTGCTAGCCAGTTTTAAAATGAAGATTTTCAAACTTTATAACAAAAGACACTTATGTATTCAAATTACTTCTTATTTATAAATAAGTAAAGGTATTTTTTCGAATAAATCATTTATTGTCATCGCCATCATAATGTTCGTCTGCTAACAAGTCTAGTGTCCTCTGTTGGACATACGCCTTTTTAACTGAGCGCCACCACACACGGTCCTCAGTCATCCAATTCCAGCCGATCTCTCGAGATTAATGGTCCATAGAATACAGGTGAGTGTCCCATTGATCGTTTTCTCTACTCCAAGACATTATATATTTGCAGTATCTGGGAATCGGGGTCGACGAATCATAAATCCGAATAATATTTTCTTTAATACCGGTTGGTATAAGATAGTGTATATAATGAGTTATATAAACACATATAATGTGTTATACCAACTTTTTCCTTTATAATGTATTTGCACAAATTATCTTTTTCAAATCGAATTATTTCTTAATTTTTTTACTTATTATAGAAAGATAAATCTGTTCTCTCCATGGCGACAGAGCAGTTTTGATAGTGGATTTAGTAACATAAATATTAACTTTGCGACCTTCTACAGCGTAAACCTTCAATGTTAATCTAAGTAATACATCCAATCATTATAATAGCCGCGGAAGCCTCTGCATTAAAACAAAAACTAATTTGCAAAAAGCTTTTTAAGCTGCTTGAGCTACTTCGAGACGATTATATCACGCAACTGTATCGATCACACAGTTCCGTATTTGCGCTCGTTCCTTTTTCTTTTCTATTTTCACCGTGACGTTCCTAATTCAAACGAACAATGGATCGCATGCAAATAACACCAATTAGAATTGTTCTATAGGAACGCCGAAGAAAAATGCAGAGACGAATTCAATTTAAAATGAGATCCGTCTACGTTCCGCTTGGTGCCGCGTCGATCGGGGCGAAATTGAAAAAGAGAAATAAAAAAATGGAGAGCAAAATAAATAAAAATAGAGCGCTGCAGCGCAAGTCGCCGTTGAAATGAAAATAAAGCACCAAAAAAGGTTTTTGTGGACGAAATAAATTAATAAGTGTGTCGCGATTTTGTGAGTAACAAGCCGGTGACATTTTTGCAGCGTTCGCCTGTAATTCCACCACCGATATATTTCATATTTTATTTGTGTTGCGTTTTCTGTAAAACTAAATCTAGTTTTGTTGATCCGATTGCTAACTCGTAACTTAATAACTTTATAAGAATTACGCGTTTCTTATGCTTCCAATTACAAAAACGTTAATATTTATATCCTGTGCCTTATCAAATGTATATTTTGTCTCCCTAATGGATACAACATACCTTATCCTCAATGTGATAAACAGAATTGGTTTGACCACTGAGTGTTGGCTGACATAATATGTCTAAGATTTTTTTTTTTTCTAGAACACGTAGTCTATTAATTCTAATAATGTTTTCCTCTTATATACACTAATTGAAACATGTACCGAGGTTCTAAATTATCCATACATACATTTTTACTGTAGAATGATTTTCATTTTAACTTCCGAAAGAATATCTTGTTATGAAATTGTTATATTGATACTTATACAAAAATTACGCTTGCATTTTTGTTTACGTACAAACTTATTATTAATATAACCAGACATGAATTATCACTCTAAAACTTGTCCATTAAACAATGCACTCAAAATCAGTAGGCATTCATAACAGAGGGGGAAAGTTTTACCTAAAATTATATTTGTGGGTCGTCACGCTTTTCCGGGAGGATCGAGGGGACGAGGGGGAGGACGATTAGAGGGGTCCTTTGTAAGCTCGCCGTAGGTGGCGGGTCGCGGGACCCTATTTATAGGTAAGGACATGACCGACTGATTGATATAATATATTTCATTCATTTCTACGATTCGGGTATGAATATACACCAGCAAGATTTTTCTGAGGCATTTATTTTCCAACTGAAATGGATTTGACATTGATATATACTAGAGGTCGCCCAGTATTCGAAATTTGACCTATCTGGTCTCCCTACATCACACTCCTCCGTCTACGCAATTTTCATAAAATGGGATCCAAAGATTTCACTTTTCGTATTAATATACTAACTATAGATAATATGCTACTTAAATATTTAGTCTAATCCAGTCACTTGTTTCTTCTTCATTTGATTCATTTGTTTGATCATCGTTTAAAATCATTTAAAATCATCGTTTCATTTATCTTCATTTAAAATGTCTATGTAGTTCTGGCCTTACCGATAATATCATTAGAAACTATAATAAATACTATTAAAATTGTAGTCTTGACTACGAATAGGATTCTTTGTAATCCGAGCGGCACTTACTAGTAAGTTGTGGGGGCAATCGGGCGGTTTACGCATTTCTAACATTTACGTAGTTTTCTGTTCCAAAACCAAAGTTAGGCACACGGAACCTCTACTTATTATCTTATCGTAGTAGGAACAATTTACTAACAACAACGTCAATGAACTTAAATTGCGTGTTGAAAACAAAAAACGAAACTGATAACATTTAGTAATAGCATTGGATATTAGATCTTAATCTAAATAGTAAGTTATATGTTTTTTTATCGAATTAAACCTGAGAAGTTTAGATAAAGTAGTTCGGAATAATCAATGTACTCGTATTAATTTTGATTAATAATACTCGTAGATGGACAGACGACCCGATAAGGGCCGTGGGTCGACAGTGGATCCAAGCTGCTTCTGACCTGTCCTATTGGAAAATTATGGGGAGGCCTATGTGCCTTAGGACATATTATGGGGGAGGCGATTTTAGTGTACGTAAAATAAAAAGTCATATCGTTGCATTTAACATATTTTATGTAGGTCACACACTCGTAGTGTTCAAATTTTCGCGGTCTGATCCTAGGTCAATAACATTCACAGCCTGGATCATGAGTACCTAATGATCATGACCTAAGGATCATGACCTAAGGATCATGACCTAAGGATCATGACCTAAGGATCATGACCTAAGGACCTAAGGACCTAAGGATCATGACTTGAAATATGGATTTTTTAAATTTTTATATCTACTATAAATTTTAAATTCGCTAAATTCTAATTTGTAATAGTATTTTTTTCTTTCTTTATTTTCATTAAAGTTGCTTGTGATTGATATATAATATAAGGTGAGTGCTTGACTAGATGTAAGGCAAGTGTGCTGTTAGATAGATTACTAGTTGAAAGAAACAATTTTCTTTGTCTTCATTAAAGTTGCTTTAGATTTACATCTAATTCAATCATAAGCATAAGGTTTATAAAGTAAACACTTTCCTAGATGTAAGGCATCTGTGCTGTTGGATAGATACCTAGTTTTAAAAGAAAGTGTAGAAAAGCGTTAAGGGTGCAAGTTGAGGGTATTTTTGCAAGAAAGTTTGCGAAGAATTTTTAATCAGGCGGCGTCTGGGCGGCGCGGGTGTGAGCGCGGGGGCGGGCGGCTAGGGTCCGGCGGCGCGGCAGTACGCCGCGCGCGGCCGAGGCGCCGCCCGCCCACCAGTCGCTTGCCGTCGCTCACCGTCGCGATGCCGCCCCGCGCGAGTACGCGTCACCTCCGCTCCACGGCACCGCTGCCTCCTCTCGCGCTCTGAACTCGTGCGCGATATCACACGAAACTGAATAAGTTCGACAAATCCTCCTCTTACCTGGACCACTACATAGACCCACAAGTGTCATTAGTGATATATAATATATATTTCATTTTTCTTTTTTTCTAGTACAAAATTGTAAAAAATATCTTTGCTAGAGAGATTAGTATTTTTATTATATACAGTACAAAGTAATGTAATATAGCACCACTGTAGAGTCTATAGCGTACGAATTAATACAGGGTCAGTTTTGTATGAATTCAATGTGATTGTAGTTTAAGTCGCGAAATCAAGATTTGCTCCGCACTCTTTCCACAGCTGAAGTCGGGTTAATAATAAGGTAAACTATAAACAATTCGTGGAGATATAGATTTAAGAAATAAATCTTTGTACAGGTAAATATATATTCAACTAACCGGTGCCCGCGAATTCGTCTGCGCCTATCAACAAAAACATAACTTACAAAATAAATGAGAAATATAACGCCTGACATATTGCTGTTTATACTTTTGTCAGGTGTTGGATTTCTATTTTTTGGATGAGAGGGGTACCCTATTTCCTTGTCTGTATCTCTGACAATGTGTATTCAAAATTTCACGATGATCGCTTGAGTTGTTAAGGTGTGAAAAGGTAACACAGTTAATTTCACATTTGTAATAAGTATTAGTATGGATGATCTATTTGTTCATAATGGAAGCGTCTATTCAAATATTCAAATCGAACAAATGCCGTCAAGACAAAACCAAAGATTGTTAGCACGCGAACCGTTAAGTGGTATCAGTGCATCGGCTGCTACTTGGTGTGTAAATGCAAAACGTATACATATACCCCTCTGAGGCGACAAGAGCGACACAACTATGATTTAAGTGCAGAGACAAACTCCTAAATCACACTGGGTGGCAGAGGAGAGTGTCGGCCGACAACACTTCGCCGCTCGCAATCCGCAAATTGTTTATCCCGTGCCTAACAATTTAAATTTAGAACGAACAAATGCCGATCGTAAATCGAACGCTTCGCAATTGTTTTGGAGCCGTACAATGAAACTTCGCAGCAACATAGTTTGATCAATGCAACCGTTACATTCGAAATGCCTTTATTAATCACTTGTGTTATAAGTGTAAGATTATGATAAATTTATATTATGTTTACCTACTCAATGATTAATACTCGTACGAAAGTTTGTACGATATCAATTTATTGTTTGGCTTGTAAACAAATATTACTATCATACTGTTTTATCATCATCTTGAGTAGAACTAATGTAGGTCGAAGAGCACCTCTTTGTAGAATGCGCAGTGACCAACAAAAATTTTAGTGACATAGATAGTTAGGATTAGGATTTCAATTGCGCAAAAGAGTTTTTAAAATAGAATTAGAATTAAATACCTAATTACTACTTACCTTATCAAAAACCGGTGACACCACTACTTATGCGGCTCTTCTGAATAGAAAAACCGTACAAATTTAAATTCTCACATACATATTACCTAATTTGCAGCTAAATGTTACATTAGTGTCCGTTCGGGGCCCATGGGAACATTTGGCTTTGAAAAAGCAGCTTTTAATACCATTATCTCCACTACAAAACAAACAGTGAGTTTTCACATAAAACAACATTAGATAAACTACAATAATTAAACTTTTTCTGGTTTTCTGTCTTAATTTATGTTGTTCTAAAAAATTCACATCAAAGTGTAAAATATACTTTTTTCTATACAAACTCGAGTCTCGATGTGGTTCTTAAAATCTACATTGTAATTTAGAAATAATGGAGTGTAAAACATGTGTTTTTAAACCATTTGGTGACCATTATGAAGTTGTAAAAGTTAAAAAACTTAGACTACGGTTTTTTTTTTTTTTGTGTATGTGGAGCACTAAATCAAATGCAATCTTTTGTTGCGCAAGTCACAAAAGATAAGAAACCATGTTTTTAGAAGCGTGGACATAACGGGACCAGACGGGACTGCATTGCCAGAGGTATTACGAAAGAACCCCGAAAACGGTAACATTGTTGCGCATACACAACAAGAAGAGTGGGTCAACCACGAATAAGAATTCAGTTCTTAATTTAAAAATCTAAGGTTTTTTTTATACACAACTCTAAAAAACTTATTTGATTGTTCTTAATATAATAAATTAATTCGAAGCTTTAAATATGTTTACTGCGTGAATTTTTTTAATGTACTTTAATTTTACTTATAGGCTTTCCTCTGTAAATATTATTTAAAAAAATGGGGTATGGCTGTTAGAATACGTTTACGTTACGAGTAATATTTTCTATGAGCGTATTACGTATACGAATATATCCAACGAACTCGAATATACCTAAACATATATACTAAACATTCTTTTATTCTCTAGCTATCGAGTGGTGTAATTAAATTTTGGATGTGGACGATAGATACAGCATCAAATTATTTCCTACGATTTTGTTATCATTACTTTTCTGAATTGCCGCCCACTGTGGAAGCAAATTTCAAGACGTATTTACACAAAAATGGTTAATATCAAGAGTACTATATAATAATACTGATAATTGTCGGTAGATATTACTCTTTTTTTTCCTAGATATCACGATTCGAATTTTCGTATGCTGATTCAAAGTAAGCTTCCTCAGGTTAGATGTTGCGCAAACATTTTTTGTGCACGATTTTCGTGAAACAAACTAAGAATTTTGTTTAGCTCATTGTTGCCAGGGTGGTCGGTGAAAGCGAAATATATTGTACGTGAACTATGCATGACATCGTGTCTTTGTTTGTTGAATAGCATTGTGACTTTACCTGCAAATTGTTAGGTGGACTCAATATTATCTACTTTTTAATATCTGTGTTCGGAAGCTGTTTTGTGCAGATTATTTGTGATTTCAAAGGCAAGCTGTTAGGTAAAAAATTAACTTAATTAAGAGAGTCAATTAACTTAAATTATATTTAGCTGCTTAAGTTCTTTTCATAGTGACACTATTATGCTTATCTCATGTATATACATAGTTGTTATGTTAATAAATTAAAAAATGCGAATGTTTGTTTGAATTTATAATTTTTTCCATTAAAATTAAAATTAAATGGATTTGATAATCGTAGATTTTAATGTTATAAAACTTTTTATATTAAGTGACCAAATGTGGTGTAAGTTTCTAGTATTAATACCAAGTTATATGCGAATTATTTACCATTTTATATATACTATTTTTAATATTAGTAATTCATTTAATTTAATTTTTTTTAAGTTAAGAGAGTAACATTCTCGAATGCAAAATATAAGATAAGTAACTTTTAATTTTCTTCGTTGTTTACGGTTTAGCCAATACTATCATTGATAAGTTTCAAACAAAATATATGACACTGCTAAAGTATCAGAGCTTCACAAATAAAATCTGACTTTAAAAACTCTTTGTTCCTAGTCCCAGACTACAGACATTAAAATAATAAGTAATTATTTTAAAGATAAGTAATTATTTTAAAGATTTTTAAGTTTATGATTCTACAATAATACCTCTATCGATCTATGTAGGTATAAATAAGCAAACTAATATAATAAATTAAGAACTCGAACAAATAATTTAAAGGATTTGTCAATTTAATAGCTAAAAT
The DNA here is from genome assembly GCA_936446665.2 of Synanthedon andrenaeformis. Lineage (NCBI taxonomy): Eukaryota > Metazoa > Arthropoda > Insecta > Lepidoptera > Sesiidae > Synanthedon > Synanthedon andrenaeformis. The sequence continues at coordinate 8,666,155 of OW387785.2, forward strand.
ATATTTGAAAGTCGGTTTAAAATGAAATAATCATTGAAACTAGTTCACCTCAAATAGTTATTATGTAAATGAGTTAAATATTCTCACAGAAATGTCATCTCGAATGTGCGCACAGAAGACGGCGACTTGGCGTTGTTGGTAGATAGCGTCAGCGAAAAAGAGACTATTTAAAAAAAAGACTATATTTATCTACACATATTATTGTAATTTGTAAATAAAAGTTGCTGTATATCCCTCCCTGTCCCTTTCTCCATTAACTATTTCTACACAAACCAACGGATTTTAATATAGTTTTCACTAATAGAAACAGCGATACATAAAGTTTGTGATTATAATTTGCAAAAATAAATACATTCAAAAATAATTTTAAAAATATTTATTAATAAAAATCAATCAATAAAAAAAACACATGCAAATGTTCGTTTTAGATAATCTCTGAACCGGCCTAAATGATTTCTGTGACTTTTTTCAGCTTAAAATCAAGTAGGATAATTTATAAATATACGCAAACCAAGTCACAAGAAAAAGTTATTATTGTGTTGTACATTATTGTGATGTTGCGACATTGCTAAATCGTAATAACATGTTAAAAAACCCACAGAAGATAAAACTGACTACTTACGACTTACAAGTATTGTAATAAATAATTAGATCTCGAATTTTGACCTTCCCAATGTTAGCATGAATTTGCTATGTGTACGGTAGAAATAAATATAATGTATACACATGTATAAACAGCTCTAAAAGCGTGTTAAGCAACCGCTGCAGCCTCAGCTCTGAGAACGGGCGGCGTGACCTGGTTCTAACGTTTTATTTTTATTTTACCAGTTCAATTTCCTGTCCGGACCGTGTCTAAACTTCATAAATTTCTTAACCGCTTCCATACATTGAAACACTTTCGAAATGCTACATTTCGTGCGCTTTTACAATACATAAATTACTTTTACTTCATATAAAATATGGTCTACTTTCAATTCTCAACTAGGTTCGCGTGGAATTTTTTAGTTTTGTTGATTTCTCTAGAACAGGGTTCCCCAAACTATTTTGGACAAGTGACCCCTTTTCAACAATGAACTGTTACCTCAGACCCCCATGGTCAAATTACCTACTTTTAAGACCAACCCCCTTATTCATAATGGTCCGCTAACTTAAAGCAGCTATCTATCTTAGTCTATCTTTAGTTTTTTCCTATTGGTACAAAATACCTAGGTACTAAGGTGCCAATTAGAAAACTTTGCACTTGGTTAAGTGAGTGAAGTTGATTTCATTTTCTCGTCAAAATTTAACAAAATAAAAAGACAATCCAATTCAGTAAATATCAAGTTTAATTTATAATTATTACAAATTAATACATAAAGCATCTTAAGTTGGTAGGAAATTATATTTTAAAAACTATTAATTCGCAAAGAGAAAATAAAACATTCAGTGCGATGGATGAACCTGGTGACTATCTACCAATCTAGCTACATCCGGTTCAATATTAGTGAGTTGCAGCCTTAAATCTCCACGTTCGTTGATTTTCAAACGGTTTCTTTGTTTTGTCAAAATGTTTGTTACCACACTGAAGCTTTTTTCAACTAGATATGATGATGGAAAAGCGATAAGGTATTTTTCAGCAATGTTCCACAATGTAGGATACTGTGTTTCAATTTTGCGTTGCAACCAGAACTTCTGATAGCCTTGGTTGAACTTTTGCTTAAGCTCTTCGTCTGTGCTGATGGTAATCAACTCTTCTTGCATTATCACATTGGCTTCTTCTATGGCTGTGGTGTTATACGGATTTATTATCCATTGAGGAATTTGTAAATTTAAAAGATCATCAAACCTCTCCGTAAAATCCTTGTGTAATGCGTCCAAGTGAGTAACATATAATAAAATGTCATCATCTTGAAGCATTTTTGGTAATTTTGACAAATGCGGAAACTGCGAATATTCTTTTCTGCCTAAATTTTGTTTATAAAGAACTAGTTTACCCACGAAGGCCGATATTATTGATTTTGTTTTAATCAAGTTAAGATCATCACCCTGTAGTTGCAAATTAACTTTGTTGAACATTCCAAAGATATCAGTCAAGTAATAAATATCTGTTTTACAATTGTTCAGATTTTCTTTCAAATTCGGATCTTTTTCTTGTAAAAACTCCAACACAGATTCAAAAAGGGCTGAAAATCTTTCTAAGCAAGAGCCTCTTGATAGCCAGCGAACTTCAGTGTGCAGAAGTAACCGAGTAAAGACTTCGTCGTTTTCGTCACATAGTTGAGCAAATAACCGAGAGTTCAAAGAATTGCTTCGAATCTTGTTGATAGCATTTATTACATATTGTAAAGACTTATGCAATCTAGGACTCAGCTTTTTTGCTGCTAAATGCTGCCTGTGAATCACACAGTGAATAACCAGTACATCAGGCAGTTGTCGCTTTAAGTGAGCTATAAAGCCACGATGACGACCAACCATAGACGGTGCACCATCAGTCGCAACAGAAACAATATTCTTCCATGGAATAGCTTTATCAGTAAAAAAATGTTCCACGGCCTGAAAAATCGATTCTCCTCTAGTATCAGTCTCTAAATATGCAGCAAAAATCAGTTCTTGGCACATATTTTCATCTTTGATAAATCGAACATATCCTAACAATAGAGCTTCATTGCCGGGTAATGTAGACTCGTCCAACTGGAGAGAGAATCTGCGGGTCTGTAAGAACTTGCATAAAATGTTTTCCACATCGCGTCCCATCTCATCTATGCGTCTCTGAACGGTGTTGTTGCTCAAAGGTATTCTCTTTAAAATATCATGTGCGGGTTTGTGCAATACATTGTTAAGGACCTCCGCAATGGCTGGTAAGATAAGCTGCTCTCCAATTGTATGGGGTTTCCCCGACTTCGCTATTAGTAAAGATATATTATAGGACGCTCGTAAACCATCATTGTCTCGAATAGATGATGACGCAAACATCGATCCTATGGATGGCCTTTTGTCTAGTTTTTCTTTCAGTGCTTGAAAATATGACAAGGGCTTACTTTTTTTGTTAGCATGTACTCTTGATAAGTGGTCATCCATTTTTGAAGGCTTCATGGCATCGTTACTAAATACTTTTTCACATATGAGACACATCGGGAAGTGTTGATTTGATGGAGATGCAATAAATCCGAACTTCAAGTAGTCCAAACTGTATTGTCTGCATTTTTTTTTCGTGTCCGCCATCATAAAACTTTCAGTAATTCTGCAAACAAAAAAATAAGGAACCTAAATAAAAAACAATAATAAACTGTTAAATTTGCACACTATCTTATTTTTATCACACTCAGTTAATGGATTCTTGTTAAGTATTACTGACTTACTCTTTGATAAACTTTGATACCTATATTGGGAAGTAACTACAGTAGGTAATTAGGTATAGAAACTTCGTATTAGGTAATTAGGTAGAATAAGAACGAAAACCAAAGACTTAAGTGTTAGTAATTTTTACAAATACAATTATACATACCTATTTAAAATATGTTGTATGTTGTGTTTAACACTTTTTCAGTCACTTTACTTCACTTAATTTAGCTTTGTAATAAGTTTGTAATCTCTTGAAATAAATGAGTACTTAGCTATATGAGTTTTTATCGTTCAAGCTCCAACGAATTTCAAAACGCAAATGAACTTTCAACCTAAATGCAAGCTCGTTAAATAGTAAAATATCAGGAACATGTTTGGACTTGATCATGAATTCGTTCGTCTTAATTCGCGTAAAGCCGCTATCACACTATTCAATTTGAACGATTCCAATTTAGGAAATCGGAAGGTGTGATCGCAGTTAGAACAGATTGGATTCAATTAAGAGTTTATCCATTTTCAACTCTATATCTTCGATTTAGAAATCAATTTAGCGTAGTGTGATCACGAGCTCACTACTTAGATTCCTAAATAGGAATCGTTCAAATTGAATAGTGTGATAAGCACTTTATCGTCAAATAGAGAGCAAGTCAAAACGCCGCTGAAAGACGTACGCTCCAACTCAATCTTGCACAAACTTGTCCACATAGACTTGCCGAGTTTTTCATCTTGTACGAACTTGAAACTTTACATTCCTGGAACATTATTTCCTACAAAAATATTAATTATTCTTAGTACACGTAACACAACATAAACAATACAGTAACTACCTACTTACCTATCTTGAAAGTTTTAAATAAGAACTTGTGTTAATATAATAGGGGTCGATTTTTAGACCTCGTCGACCCCCAAAATCACTTTTCGTTTATGTCGACCCCTAGGAAACCGATATCGACCCCAAGGGGTCGATATCGACCACTTTGGGAATCCCTGCTCTAGAACTTGAGAGCTTTTGATACAAATTAAAAGATAAATATTCCTTTTAATTTGAGAATATATAAAATAATTCATAAATCATCTTTTTTTTAAATAGGTAACTTTAGATAATTACAGTATAAGTAATATTTTCTAAAACACTTGTTTCTTTAAGGTGCCAATGTAGTTTAATTAATTTTATTAAAACGAAATATTTTCTCTTTAATTTTGGTAAATATCACTTATAAAATTCATATTTTCTCATAGCAATAAAGTTAATTGTGGTTGTGTAAAGAAGATCTACCTAACTGCCCAAAATAAAATCTTCCAAGCACTTTATTTTCTTATATAAGTATTCTTATATTAAACTGAACTAAATAATTAATAAACTAATAAATGAACTAATAATTAATTAAAAAATTTAAAACATTAAAAGTCTAATTTATTTTTCAAGAAATTCAACAAAATTTTAAACAATAAAATCAAATATTTTATTCGACACAGGGTGGGATACTCAAATTAATTTTTCCTGAGTTATAAGTTAAGTATTTTGTAAAGCTCATGTACTTAATCAAGCAAGTTAAGTACCTACTTATCTTATTTGTGAAAATCTATGTTGAGTAAATATGGAGAGTATTTATGAACGAAAATTCGTAATAATTTTACATAATATAAAAATAATAGAGCTACCGCAGTGATGCCAGTGCCATTAGTGTTCGTATGTGTTATAAATCATTCTCGAAACGAGTAATTAAAATACTGGAATACGCCAGATTCAGGCGTTACGAATAAACGCTGGTGGTACCAGCGTGTCAGCGACAAACACATTGCCAACATACCTATGGTACCTACTTATAGTATGGAATAAAAGCTGTTTAAGTTGCTGTGAAACTCTTTTCCCCTTAAATCACTTTTGTTTTTTAATTATATATGTAAACGTTATAAGCATAGCAATAAAGAGTTCTGTAGTTTTAACCTAAAATGTGTTAAAACCACCGAACTCTTTATTGCTAAATTTTATTATCTTATTGTTGTGTACTAATCTATACTAATATTATTAACAAAGAAGATTTGTATGTTTGTAATGAATAAACTTAAAAAACTACTATACCGATTTTAAAAATTCTGTCACCTATAGAAAGTTACGCGGACGAAGTCGCGTGTAAATAATATAGCAATTCAATTTCAATCTTTCAATACACAAAGATGTAACTGTTAACATTTTATTTTGTTTTATTTAAACGTTTCTGGTAATACCTACATAGAAAATAAACCTGTTTATTTTTTTAAATGATAAACAATTACAAAAAGAAAACTCAGGTTAGTTCTGGGTTAGTTGCGTTAAAATCCTAAGCTCTATAGCTAAATGACTAATGACTGCCTGAACTTCTTGTAGCTTCGTTTAAATAAATTACCAATATCGTTACCAATTCATTTATATAATTCAAATTTTTCAAATTCAAATTCATTTATTTGCAGGCAACTGGACCCATATTAGTCAATATCTGCTGCTATTTTTATGAATAGCAAGTAGATATTTATTGCGGGTATTTAAATGTTTTGATATTTTATCTTCCTTCACAAATACGAGTATAAGGTAAGGTTGCGTAAGTCGTACCACAGCCTAAGTCGTACCCCAGCAATATCTCGTCTGATACTTATAAAAATTGATGTCAGACTAAATGGTTTGTAGTTTTTAGTTGTGATCTCTGATTATTAAGTGTTTTTCTTTATAGTTTTTAATATGTTTACTAACATTTGTTTTCTAAGTACGACTAAGGCTATATGTGGTACGAATTAGGCGACTAGGTGTCTTAATCAATAAAAACCATAAAATACCTATTTTCATTAAAGAATTTCAAGTTTTTATAATTGTTAATTGAAAACCAATTAAATAAAGATAAGTAAGTGTTAAAGATTTTGTTTTATTTTAATTGCAGTGAATATTACAGTGTAATTTCCTTAGGGGGTACGACTTGAGCACTCTTACCTTACTAGGTAACTAAATCTAACAAGGAAAGTGTAAAACTCGCTTATTTGTTCATTGTGATATTTAAAAAGAGCAACACTTAAAATATTATCTAAATTACAGGACAAACGGGCAAAAATAAATATAAAAGCCATAAAATAACAAATTACATCTCTATAATCTCAATACGCCAATTAAGGTCAGTATTACGACTGTATAAGCGGGTGTTGAACGCGGTCGTAAGTACGCCGTAAAGTTGATTTTAATGGCCGAGGGAATCCCTTCGTCCGTCTTCAGTGAGAATGTTAAGCACCTTACACACTCTCAGGCAATCTCAATTAGTTTATTGCACTTTTCTTACTTTAGTTTTAAATTATAAAAAGCCAAATCCAGTTTTTTTTTAAACTTGCACATTTTATTACTAAATCTTTTTTTATGTTAAGCTCGACAGGCAGGCAACGCCACAGGCGCTAGAATTGCGCTGCAATTGAGAAAATATTAGGGATAAGGAAATGGGCTCTGGCATCACTTTCCTTAATCACTCACTAACAAAGTTAAAAATCACCTTTGAATTGATACTGGGTGCAGGAAATTGTACTCAGGAACGCGGAACCCAAGACGAACAGTTTATGGCAAGCACCCTAACCACTCATCCAACGGGCATGTCAAAATTAGTCAAAATCTCTTTATTGAAGACGACCAAAATGTATTCACATATATACTTACAGTCATAATGTTTTATAATTACTGGTTTTATGGGAAAATTTGTTCGGAATGCTAATTTTTATAATGAAGAACATGACGAGAAACCTCACTGGTATTTTATTATGAATTTGAGATACTGTTACTATGTAATAAATATTACAGCCTTATCGTAAATTCAATGGGCCTGTTTTAAATTTATACATTTTTTATATGAGAAAGGTTTAATATAGATTCGTATTTTGTTATAAATTGTTATCGACCTGCTGATCTTTGTATATCTTCTATTTATAAAGTTTCACTAAAACAAATTTATTTTGTTATTTTAAATATGTTAATCGCTTTTTATATCACATACATATTTATTTCTGGGAAATTCTACCGTATATAAAATGTTATGTAAGTTTCAAACAGTAGTAATTTCTAGTAACTAAAATCGTTTAAAATATTCTTACGCTTGTCTTTTATTTGTAATGGAGTTGTTTATTTGTGTCGTGTACCTAATACAAGACGGAATCCCTCGCGTGACTGACACAGAGTCTTGTACTATCTTAACTATTTAGAACCTATTTAGCACTGATGTACTGTTTATCTTATTATAGTGAGACAATAAAACGTTACAAGTAGATAAATTACATTCACTTTTTTATTACTTATATATAATATTATAAGCTTGTTGCAATTTTATTTGAGAAGTTATTTATAACAATCTTAAATTTAAGCTGCAATTATAAACATTTCAAAATAGATGGACGGTCAATCAAGGCTGCTTTTGACTGGTTCTATTCCTATGATAATAATGACATTTCAAAAGCTACTTACTAGAGAAGTTTCTTGCCATTTTCTTTACAATAGAATAAGTTTTTAAAAAAGAACCAGTTAATTGGTTTAACCAGAACAGAATTATTGTTTCATAACCACTCGTAACAATTTACTCATTAAATGTGACATGTGAAAATTATTGTCAATGAATTGATTTAATTTTATTAGAGTTTTCATAGCTTCATTGAGTTTTTATAGCGCGCGTGTTCTATGCATACAGAAATATTGTTTAAAGTAACTAAAAATAGAGTAGACATATAAGGCTATTGTTTAGAACTAGATATTAATAGTGACGGTAAATAAAATTGTTAAGAAGTATTTACATATTGTTTTCGGTTTATTGTCAAACTATATTATACAATAGCTATGTAAGTAACGTTATCCTAACTATGTCGCAAATAGGGTTACCATATGGAAAATTGTAAAGTCCTGACATAAAGCCTGATTTCCATAGAAAAGTCCTGAGATTTCGTCGCAAACTTAATTATCAACAAAAAAAAAGGTTTTGCGCACTGGGGAGTAACACCACACCTCACACCACGCGCGGTTTTTACGGTGAATTATTTTATGTTTTTAAATTATGTTTGTTAATAACGTTTATTTGTGATACTATCCAAAGGAGATTATGTTTTTGTTTTGGATGATTGAAATTTTCTAATAAAAAAAATCGAAAAATCCTGAGATTTCCGAAATCCGGCCGCAATTCTGTCAGTACCCTAAAAATCCTGAAATCTCAGGACAAATCGCAATAGTCGCAAACAGTTCTTATTCAACTTAAATTTTTAATTAATTCCAATCAATAATTAATACATTGATAAATTTTATTGATTTTTATAAATAATTGCTGAAATTTTTTATACTTAACGATTTTTATTACATACTTATTACATCGAAAAAAAAATGGTGATTATATAAAGGCGATGTTAAATTTTAATTGTTTTAGATATTTGTCCGATTTACTTCATTATTATCTTAAGAAGTATAGGCAATAAGTATCCGCAGATTTAAGGGAATATTTTCAAAAATTCTAATTATTGTCAATAAACACAAAATATATAATAACTTAATCAAAAGACTAATAAGAATCTGTAAATAGTCTGATCGCGAATTCAGGGGCCATTTCTTTCAACCCCTACTTACTATGCGGAGCGGCGAGGCTTGCTCTGATTTTTGTTCGATGTCGACGCCAAGCCAGAAATGTATTTGGATTTAACGCCTACACAATAAAACACCACATATCTACTGAGAGTTTGTGGAAATTTACAATTTAATGGAGTACGTACTCGTTTCTTATTTAGTATTGAAGAAATGTTGAAAAAAATTTTTTTCTACACTTTTAGGTAGGTACCTACCTACTTCTACAAATAACACATCTCTTAAAAAGAGATTTAGTTAACTCAGGTTCCCTATACTATAACATTTCCCGCGCATAATGCAGCGATACTTAACGTATTATTATTATGAAATTCTTAAATAACGATACGATGGTTAATTATTGTGAAGTTTTTAGTCAAAAAATAAATAAAAATTGGAAGAAAAGAATATCGATTATTTTATAAAATCAAAGCACATTTAAGTCAACGCCTTCATCGCAACCACTTCAATGCATTATTATATGAATCATAAAATAAAAGTTTAACTTCAGCCTTTTTGTTCTTGAGATTGTTCTTTGTTCAACCCGCTGTGTAATCGCGCTGTGTACGCGGGAATCTCAATTCTCGGGATGCGTTAGTAGAGTACGTTTTTTCTTGCAGCGTCTTTTGTAGGCTAAATATAACGTAGGTAATTTAGCTTTTGTATGGAAGTGGTGAATCTGTTACGAATTAACTTATCTAATCTGAGGATAAGTTCGGATTATTGATTAATTATTAATTAATTATTACTCAATTAATAATTATTAATCAGAGTATTTATTAATTAAAATGAAAGTCAATTACCTACTTGGGTACTTACTTAGTTATTTGAGGAAAACGAAAAATTAAAATCAATAAATATATTTTTGCTTCTAATATCGCTAGGAATAGGAAGACACAGTCTTCGTTGGTCTTCTGTAAGAAGGTGGTTACTGCCACCAGAATGCAGTGTGCCCTGCCACTAAACATAATTATACATAATAGAAGACGTTGTTTGTATTATTATTATCGGGACAAAACAACAATTTTAATAATAGGAGTTCCCTACGTATTTTAAAATTAAGTATTTTGTTTCGCATTAAAAAATTCCAAACGTGAAATTATAAAAAAAATATTAACTTATTTTATGACCACCTGCTGTACTGTGTATTTAAATGTTTTATGCACAGTCAATATCATTTAGAATCAGTAGATGAACTTTTGAAAAATAAACACTTCCAAGATCAGATAAGCTGTAGCGAATAATTTGTGACATTTTCAATTTCATAATTTTTAAGTCGCTTCTGATCTATCTATAAATTGTCACAATTTTGTAAAAGTATTTTCATACATAGTATTAAAATAGTTACCTAATTAATTTTTTTTTCCAATTATAAATGTATCTACCTATATCCTGATTAAAGTATATTATGTATACCTACCTATATCGCACAATTTTAGTGGATAAAGTAACACCAAAAATAGTAATATAATTACAAAAAGAAAATTGTTTTTCAGATAATCCAAATTTAAAATGTTGAAAGATTTAACGGCTTGAAAGTTACCTACTGCCTTCATTATATTGTGCTCCGAGAGAACATACCTACAAAATACAGTTGGGAAATGGGCGGCCGATAGGTTTTATCATCGATAGCAATCTTCGATAGCGAACACGATATTATAAAGTGAAGATATTATTTTTGCAATTTAGTTAAGATACATTACATGTCGACACTATAAGCTCTTTTGTATCTTAGGTTTATCTGTTCTCTAATAAGTGGTCAAATACCGATATGTTATATAAAAGTTTTTGATGATGTTTTTATATTTATTACCTAGGTAATAACATGTAAACCGCTAAACCAGTTTAGATGAAACTTGAGACAGGTTGAACATAATATTCGAGTACTTACTTCGAATTCGGTAAATAAGTCACCATGGTTAATTTTTTCAGAAAGGCGTGCGAAGTCATGAATTCGTCTAGTTTCTTATAAGTCATTGAGTCCTTATTTACTTAATTTATAACATAAATATTGATGAAATATTTCATACAGATATCAATTTAGATAAGTAAAACCAAATTCCACGTTAGAAGCCGCCATTTATATACCACAGAGCACTTAATAATGTTCCTCCACCGCACACGTCGCGTCGGGTCGACCGTTCAGTGGTTAAGTTGTACATCACCGTACTATTTACTTAGTCATTACATCGCTCACGGTCGCTTCCTGAACAACCAATTTGAAAAGGCGTCCCCTTTAAATTGTGTCTCATTTCTTACGATTTCTCTCGAATCCACAATCATTATTTGATAGCAACAAGGCATTATAACGATGCCTCGGGGACTCGAATGTTTTAGTTCGCGTTTTTTGGACGAAACTTCGTGCCGCCCGTTCGCCGCGAGGATAACGGAATAGTTTAAATTGGTTTTGTTTCTAATTTCAGAACGTTTGCAGCTATGTTTTTGAGGGGTTCTATTTTTGAAATGAGATATTTTTCGCGTTATATTTCATCAGGCGTCAATTTTATATAGCGGACATATTGATTCTGCTTCATCTTCTATACATGTGTTCCTTTGTAAGGTTCTATTTAAAATAAAGCTTAGCTAAGTTAGTTTAAGCTTGAATTTTAAATAGTTTTCCAATAGGTATTCCTAATTTTACACTGGATTTATAATTTTTTTTTTTATCGCTAGTTAATGTTTCATAATGTGGGTACTTGTGTCAATTGTACCTAAACACTTTTATTGCACCATTTCATTCATAGTGTTAGTGAAGAAAATCATTCATTTTTACCTAAAGGCAAAATTAATACGTATTTTTTATATTACATTTCTAATAGGCTTTTAGCTTCCATTATATGTATATTAGTATCCATTCAAGTATTAAATTTTCAATATGTTTTTACCATAATTGATTTCAAAATCAACTCGTCAAACTAAAGTGTTTAATAAGTTACCTAGATAGTTTGTCAAATTTGACAAAAACCAGTAGCAGTTGGTTATATATTTTCCGTGTGCCCTAATGCGATGTTATCAGTTAGGACGAAGGGTCCGCGTCGGCGCTCTTTGCTACTTAAAGCGAAGCTATTTATATCATGGCGGCTCTTCCAGCCGACAGATTGGTCGGACGAATGCGAACGGGGACATCTGCTTCACACGCTAACTATATTTACTTCATTTCTAATCCTATACGTACTGTATATAGTGGCAGAGCACGCTGCATTTCGCAGTCATTTGAGCAGTAAGGGTTGGTCCCGTCTGGCGGCAGTAAGAAGTGGTATTCTGTAAGGGGGTGGCCGTTATTTGTCCTGTCCGATGCAAATAACCCTTACAGAAGACCAGCATGAAATAATAGCACGTGTGCTGTTTCGGTGAGTGATTAAGGAATGCCAAAAAATATTGTACTTGTATATTATTATTATTTATCTCTTAATAATTTAAAAATCGAGGTCCTCACTTACATAATATAAAACAGTCTCTATCCGCATGTATCAGTTGCTCTTTCACTGTTACTATCGCGATTTTCACTTGACTTCAATTTGGAGAATTTTCATACGTTTTATAGTTATATGTAATTTTTTGTAACAGTTGAAACCAGTCTGTAAGGCTGGCTTACTACTTGGCTTAATGTGGCTAAACTTACCTAATTTTCCTTGGGCTTTCAATTCAACTATAGATTAAGTAAATCTTACTTTTAGTCAATGGCATCCGTGCGAAACCGTTAGTTAGTCGTTAAGGCCAGGCTCTATGAAACTAAGGGAACTTTAAATAAATGTGCTGAGTCAACCACATATCTGATCAATGTGGAATTTACATATATATATTTTGAGACCTTTATCTGTGGATTATCAAGTCAGAAACATGATTGGGTGATTTTCATTCGATACATTTTTTTATCGAAATCGACGCCTTTTCCGGAGAATATTACATTTTTCTACTAAACGGCTTGAGTTATATCGCCAAAAAACTTCTCGTAGCAAGGAAACATTGTTTACCAGTGATTGTCAAAATAAAATAAACTTAGGTTTATTTTTACTCCTATAATTAACGAAAACAATTTTGAGACTTACGTTGTTTAGTTCCGAGCTAGTGCATACCAAATCATGCTTCAAATAATGTACGCAATATTCAACCTTACGTAAGCTGTATCTTGCGATATATTAAAAAAAAATCCTAGAGAGCCGCCGAGCAACTTGTAACTCTCGGGTGGCGGGACGTGGGCGGAGCGAGCGTAGGAATTTTATTCGTGGAGCCTGCTCTTAATAACTAACTTACTAACTTAGTAAACCTAAATACCGACTGCTAGGAAAACCTAGCGGTTATATTATTTAAATTTTAGTTTATATTTATTCGAATTTTAGTTAACTTCTTTTGTTAGTATTATTGTAATGTTGTTTTTTGTTTATTCTTATTGTATTCTTTTGTTGGTACGAAAAATGTATTCATATAATATAATCTAAGAAACTAAGACACAGTTAGGTATTGGACAAATGAATTTGTGTGTCAAGCAATAATTAAAACATAGAAAACTCATTCACAAAAAACAGATGGCAGGCAATCAGACAGTGTATATTAGGTAGGTACTTATGTAAATGGGTTTATTCGATAACTTATCTTAACCACCAAATTAGTATCAAGGCGCGCTTTGTTCAGTTTAGGCAATTAAATCCATCTATTAATAGGAATTTATCCTATGGATAAGTGGTATCCACTTTTTAAGTATATATATCTATGCTTTTTGGGTATATAACTTATTCAGGGGCTTAAATATTTTGAATTCATAAGGTTCATTTTGTTTTAAATTAAAGGTGTCTAATAATATTTACACAAATACCTAAGAATATTTAATTACCTACTTATTTTACTTAATTTAATAAAATTTTCCTTTGTTTCAGGTAAGAATCTATCTGGGAAGCGGATGAATTTTAGGTATTAAAGTAGGTGACCTAAATATTTAGATTATATCTTGCAATTTCTTATCAGAAATTAAACCAATAATTAGGCATCTGATTAAAGACCAAAACTATTTTTTTGCTTAAATGGAGTTTAAATATACCTTTTTAAAAGGCAGTTTGACAATCTACCTACTTGGTGGTAGGTGGCTATGGACATATTTTAAGACAAGCAACGCCACAGTGATTGAAAAATGCGACCTTCATAAGATAAAGGAAAGGATAAGGAAGGATAGGAAATGATGTAGATGATAGGCTAGGGCTTGAAGGATTCTAGTGTAAGGTTTAGTCTCAGGCACTTACTATTCACCGAAACAGAAAAGCTACGTGCTGTCATTTCACGGTGAGCTACTGCAAAGGAGATGGTTACTGCTGCCACACTGTTTATAACTGTTTTTGCTTTTGCTTTGACACTACTACTGTAAACCTATTTGTTATCATAGTTTATTTCTAGAATTTAGGTAAATATATTAGGAACTTTAAATAATAATAGGTCTGAAATTGAAAGCCATGCGAAATTCCGCAACTGAACTTAATAAAACTCACACACGAACCACATAGAAAAAAATCATTCAACTTTTACACAAAAGCACTCAGGTAAGTTTACCATGTAATAGGTAGTGCCATTTGTAGAATAGGATAGTGTTATCGGACGTGTGAAATGTGCTTATGCGGTTCCCGTGAGTGGGAGCGGGACGGTCGTATGCACCGCTCTTGCGCCTTTGCGAAGCTTAGAGCTCAGCTGTCTGCCCCGAGCGGTGATGTTTGAAACACGGGACAGGCGGAGCTTAGCTACAAATCACTCAATGTCACATTTTGACATTTGAGATATTAGGTCTTTTTTTCTATAACGCCGCCACCTCCTATTTCTCTGCGCTCCGAAGCTCACATTCGGCGACATTCTGCCTCACATCTATTTTTAAAATGAATTCAACCAATAATATAACATTTTTACAGCCCGCTTATCTAAACCACAAAACAATCACACGTCTACTCAATAGAGTTGTAAAGTTTTATGACGCTCACTAATTTGAAATTGGATTGTAATTTGAATGGGCAACGTAAAAAAAAAATAGAAGCCAAACAAAATTGACCTCTTCCGTTATTTTCGTTGTTGTAATGACCATAGATTAGGCCGTTTTGTGCAGTTCACTCGAAGCTCTTTAATAAGTGGTTGGTCACGGTTCAAGGAAGTGCCCTCAAATTGTTCAAATGAGGCCATAAAAGTCCCGCCGAGTGACGTCTCAATATGTTTCGTTTGCGCTAATCATATTTTTACTGCCCACATAAATTATCCTTTTAAACAATAGCGTGCTGGGCGCAATGTTATGCAGTTATGCATCTGTGACCGCTTCTAATATGAAAAATAGAAAAAAGTATAAAAAACAGTTAGGCTTTTGTTGAATAATTTAAACGCAAGTTTTCAACATGTTAAAATAACAGGAAAATCGAGAAAATATTGAGGTTAGATTTAACTTTTATTATTCATTTTTTTAATAATGAAATGTGTTTCCAAGAAAAAAAAAACAATATAGGTAATGTAGTTAATATATTGATAATGAATTACTAAGTAAGTCGTAATTAATTTATTCGAGAAAAAATTTGGCAAAATAAAAAAAAAACGCATAATTAAAATATGATTTTAAATAACCTTACACAACCTATATACCTACTTAATATAATAAACCTTAATAACAAATGAAACAACGAATTTAAACAACCTCATAGAATTCCTCTTTTCTTTAGCTCTTAACATATTTTTTATCATAATTGTACCTATACCTACCTACCTCAAAAAAAAATAGACCTGTTTGCCGAACAAAATACCTAAATACAATTCAACCTCACTTTTCAATTTAAATACAAAGATTAGCTGATTTTGAAATTAGCTGTTTTATTAATACTTAAGATAAATTAATATACCTAACCTTATAGTAAAGTAAGTACCTACCTACTAAAACTTTTTGAGTCAGTAATAAGCAAAAACGCGACGGGGGTTCGCTCATTTGCAAGTTGTACAAAAATGTATATAAAAAAAATTTAAAACGAGTCTATTTTGTATGTCTAAAACGCAAAACGTCCAAACAGTCCAGAGCTTTGTCCAAAGAAACAATAACGCAGGTTTTGTTTGAATAATTAATTCTTGCCCGAAATGTTCGACCGCATGATCCCGTACTTGCCGTTACACTCGTAAACCCAGCGGGTGCACATACGAGTAGCTTACTTTTACCCTCAATATGACTCTTATTTCGTAGTGATAAACACTATATTTGCATATCAAAACGATGGAGATGTTGAAAATAACAATTCTTTTGTTTCACGCACATTGTTTCCTAATTTTTTTAATAATACGTTTTAGAATTAAAGGCAGAAAGAAAAGAATCTTTTTCGTCTAACTTAGCGTTATTCAAGTTCTTCTTTCCCCTGCTTCATAGATTGTAGATAGGTACATAGTAAAAAGGAAACTATCTAACTGTCAGTGTTACCTAAATACCTAACTATTTATATCCTGTGTAAACCTGACGAAGGTTTTTCTAATATAGATGCCCCCCGGTGAGTTAAGACGCCGTGATCGATGGACACTAGGTATATTAAAAACCAGTGTGGTTACGTGGACACTGTTAAATCTAGAATTGGCAAATGTTAAATATATCTGAGGTAGCCAATGTGCTTACTTTTAGTTACTCGCATTTAAATGTTAGCTATATCGTAAAAAAAATCGTTAAATATATTGCTAACTGCAAAACTCGAGAACGGCTGGACTAATTCCGCTATTATATTTTTTTCAAATATTCATCGAAATCGGAGTCCTTAAAGAAAAAGATTAGAAAAAAATGTCAAATATAATCTAATTTGGTATAGTAACGTTTGATTATTAAAGTTTTATAGTTCCAAAGCTATTTTATTCTAAGATATTTAATGAAAGCAATGCTTACTAACGATTATCTGCAGACCTATAGGTACCTATACATTAAATTAAAATTGTTTTCTTAAAAAAATATGAGTTCCTAAGTTAACACTAATTAAAATAAATATTATTTTTAAAATTAAACAAAATTTAATTTTTAATAAACTGTACTTATTGTCAATATTTTTTTATTTTTTAACTATGTCTTTTTTTATATTAATAAATGTGATCTAAGAAATGACATTGAATAAATAAAACTAGAACTGTCAACGGTTTGCGTTGGTTTGCAATCAATTCACGATAAACAAGGTAACACGACGCGTGGGAGACAGTGACAGTTAATCGAAGTCTCTCAAATATCTATCTGTATAAATATGATTCTAAAATAAATTTAACACAAAATAAAACAAAACTGTTGGCCGTCAGTCGATCTACGTCAATGCCAATTAGTATGAAGGTAACACATTTATTGACTCAGTCGCTGCCGGGCGGATTCGACAGTAACCGAATTTTTTTTATATGTAAAGGTCGTCAGACACGCTAACCGTCCACTTGATGATAGGTGGAAACCGTCACCTATTAATGCCAGCCATACCATCGGCATGATACGATTGGACAATAGATCGTGTATGGTGGGCATAACACAAGCAACGCCACTCTGCAAGTGCGCTGCCGCCCTTAGTAGGATAAGAATAAGCGATTAGGATGGGATAAAGGCTTCCTTACTCACTCACTGAAACACAACAGCGCATTTGCTATTATTTAACGGTAGTATTCTGTAAGGTTTTGGTTAATTGCCGCCAGACGGGTGTCTGCGAAATGCGATGCGATGCGAAATATTTTTGGATTTTTGACATATCTACACATATATATTTATTCATCTATAGATACATGTTTTAAATATCTATACATATCTACACATCTAAATACCTATATACACATGTATATGTATATCGGCTGTATATCGCAAAAATAACGCGAAATCTAACGAAATATCTAACGAAAGATATCTAATATTTATATATGTCGGAGATGGCTGCCATGGACCACGTCATATACCTACCTACCAATTTTATATCGTATTTTCACTATAATTAGTTACATTGTTAATTGATACTATGCTTATGTGACCTAGTTATTAATTAGTGATTAGTTCTTATTATTTAGTGAGTAACATGTAACATTAATCTACCCTCCTTTGGTTTGTAAACACGTTGCGCGCCCTATTATCTAGTGGGTAACTTGAAATATCAAACTACCCTCATTTGAATTGTATACGCGATGGCGCCAATGGATTGGGTTGTTGGTACATGTGTGCGTGCACTGAGGCCTCCTTTAAAAGGACGGCGCGTTGCTCCGTATCGCGAGTCTAGTTTCGGCTTAGACTCAGTGAGCACCTGCTCCCGACAAACCAGTCGGTTTACTTAACCCATGGTGGTTAATACGCCTCTCAGCATACTGCTCTAGAGGTCGTTACTCTGCCCGATTACCCTTATAACTGTATTATTTCCTTAAAATAATGGCTTCGCCCAATTCTGATAATATACCCGTTGAATCGGCCACCCACGATCTAACATATACATGTATTTTGTCTGTTGATCACTGTTCAAAGATTTGTCTAATTTAAAGGAATCGTGTGTAGAAAACGAACCGATAATCGGACGTTCGGTCGGTCCAATGTTCGTTTCGTAGAAAAACAAAAGAGATTACTCATCCCGTTGGTCTCAAACTCTATCTGAGAATTCCTTGAAGCGTACCACCACCGCGCCTCGAGCAAAGGTAACGTCGGCAAAACAGAGGATACGTAATTAATTCATTCGCATATAAACTCGATCGACACTATGCGCAAAATATCCATAAAATACTTGCAAAGTTGTAAAACAGTTTTTATTCGAGCCGTCAATAGTTCATCACTGGTAATTTTCTCCTGAGTTATTACTTTTAAAGTAGGTACATTCAATGTCACATGTATTAAAGGAGCGTAGTAAACGAGGCGCGACCAACCCGCCAACGTTCAACGATAAAATGAAAAATGTATGTCTACTAAAGGTCTGTCCGTACCCACCCCTAGAGCGTAAGACGGAGTACAGAGAAAGTTTGAGTGACGTGCCCCCTCCACCGACCCCACAGCTCCCCTTCGAGGATTTATGGCGCCATATTGGATTGGGACAAGATGACACGAGGCCCGGATAATTTGGGTAACGGTATCACGTGACGGGCCCCCCAAACTCTGAAACGGCACTTTAATTATGATATTCAGAGAGTTTACTCCGATTTAACTTCGAGTGTATTGTATTCTTAGTGGTTGTGTATTGTTTGATATTAAGTAAAGCATAGTTTGTTCATTATATAGTACTGAATATGTCACCATCTGTTAAAATTTCACGTATTGATGTGAAACTTGATTAAAGAGAAATCATAAATTATGTTTTCAATTCAAAATTAAATCAAAATAATTTTTTTATAAGCTAAATCTGACATCATAAAATTTTATAGTCGCCTGTTTAGGAGAAACGATAACCTTTCCATATAACTTTGCTCTTATAATGAAATTATAACGTGTAATTATTTTAAATAAAATTGGTTAAGTTACCTTTTATGTCATATTATTAAAAAACAAGATAATGTTTACAATATCAATTCCTATACAAACGTAATTATGATATTATCGATGCATTTACTGACTCTTCTTCCCTCTATTTAACCAAAATAAGGGGGAAATATATTAGGTATGGGAACTTTAAGGTAAATTCTTAAAGGGGCCATATAAAAGTGAAATGTTGTATAACTAAACGCACAGTTTTTTATTACATAAATGCAAATTGGAACTATAAAGGGGAAAATTAACGTATTCATGGGCTCTTTATGAGTTAACCCTTAAAAAGAAAGGTGCTATAAACAAAGCTAATTTGTGCACGGGGCAATAAATAACTCGCGGCTGCACGCACTCGCGCGCAGCGTCCGATGGCTTGACGCGTCCAGACTGCTCACCGTGCCAAAGCATTTGCGTCTACGCAACATATTGTAAATAGTGACTTTTTTATCATAAATGGTTCTCTTTTTATTTAATAGTGTTTCCAATTAGTTCTATGTATACTTTTCTTTGACCTCTCCAGCAATATGTTGCTTTTCAACGAATAGGTATATGAATGAAAAATTGTAAAAAAAAAGTATATTAAGCAAATAAAAAATGCTTTTATATTAATTTATATGATTTATTTTGCATTAAATTATAAAATTTACACTCAAAATAAAATCAGGCTCTATCCACGAGTACCTATTCATTCATAAAGTGCGAATATCAAACCGAAAACACATCAATGATTTCATAAAACAATAATTATAAATTAATTTTTATATAGTAAAATGATCTACATAATGAATTAATAAATCTAAAACTTCATGTCAATTCATAAATGCCGCTGACAGAACACTTAGTATATAGACTACGCCATACTGGTTCTAACCGAGCGCGTTGAGGGTGCGAATACTGCAAAAACAGAAATCTCGTTAAGATGACAATTTATGGGTTGTTTTTGCTAAATGAAAATAGTCGCGGCCCGTGAACTGAGCAGGCCTTTTTTGATTTTCTTAATGGAATCTTTCCGCTCGGGATTTGTCTCGAGCGATGTGTTAAGCCATCCTATTTACTCACAATGCGCCATAGTTTCAGGGACCGCTTTTTTCTGCTTACATTAGGTATAATTATTCAGATCCACATCAAGTATTAGTCATAGATATATATCTACATTCTCATAGCTATATATAGACCCGTATCTTCCATCGGCAGCGAATAAAGCGGTAACACAAACTTTCTTTGTATTAAAGCAACGTACCGGAAGCATTTCATGATTTATGACAAAGCAAATTTTTATTTCAATTCCTCTTCGTCCATTATGTTTTTTTTTTTGTTACTGTTGTAGCATAATTTTCTCGCAGCTTTCCCAGTTGTAAAAACTCGCCGTGAAAAGTCGCTTTCGCTTTAGTGGAAATGGAAAATGGAGGTAAAAATAAAAGAGTTGAATGGTCGCATATGTGCAGCAAGAAACTTCAACGTTATAACTATTAGCCGCTTGGACCGAGCAACGTGCAATTTCTCATTTCACAAACAATTATTTTAATTTTATCAACAAAATTGTAGTTATGATTACCTACTGTTTTCTTTAGTTACATAAATAATGCGCTATGAATATGCTATGAAAAAAAATATAGGACTCTTTTTTTGTAGTGATATGGTACACTGAAATGGGCAACGTGTATGCCTTTGGTTGTGTTTTTGTACTAGTGTTAGGTAGGATAAAGTCCTGGTATATTTATCCTACTATTAGGATCACTGATTCATAAATGAGGCGGTCAGCGCAAAAGTGGCCTAACCCACATTTTTCCGAATACTAGGCTGAGTATCGTAACTTAATCAAAATTCATTTATTTTTGATGCAAAAATGGCCTATCTGTAGTTTTTGCAAGTAAATAACAGATGGCAGTACTAAACACATTTTTGCATTAGTTACATTTTGAAACGCTTAATTGCTTCATACTAATTCTTTCTGGATTAGGCCACTTTTGCGCTGACGGCCTCAAATCTAATATAAATTCAAGCATACTTACTGAAGATAACAGTTTTCTTAATAGAATTTATTTTATGCAATCATTCTAATTTGAAAATAACAAATGTGAGTTTTTTTACCCTCTTTAAGTACTTTCAACGAACAGAATTGAATTTGCATTTTTAGTAAAATTGTAGAGCTACTAAACGAGTAAAGACCTCCTTTTTTAAAAAAACATTAAACAGCTAAATACAATAATGTACACAAAATTATAACCTGGTTATTATTTAAAAGACAACTTACGAAATCGAATATAAATCATTGTATAAAAACATGAGTACATTCGTTCTTAAGAACCATACATACAAAATCTAGTAAAAAGAGAAATTATCGATGAAGCGCTTATACTAGCCTCTTGCATGTAAACGGCCTTAGCCAACCCCCGGGAGGTTTGAGAGCGCTGGCGAGGCGAATACACGCCACTCTTCTTTTTGTCCCGTTTTCCTGTCACGCTTTCCTTTTCGGATGTTGCTATCTCACTCTCTCGTACTGCACAAAGCTGTAGAGCGGTGTTACATTTAAAAGAACTGTGGAACATAGATTAGAAAGTTGTACTTAGAATTGCCTGACTCTTGCGAATGGGGTACCTAGACACTTCCTAAAGAAAGACTATCATGCCTACTAAAATATTTTAAAAATTTTACAGAATTACGTTCTATGATGTTACTAGTCATGATTAATATTCCTTTTTTATTTTATTTTTGATTTATTATAAGAATTATAATGAAAATATAATCTGTAGCTAAAGGCTAACCTTTTGTTGAAGGCGAAGTCCCTATCCAAAATTCACTGCTTTCTTTACTGCTTTCTCCACATGACCAAATACATTTGTTATTTTATGTTGTTTTTTTTTGTTTGAAAATATAGCGGATAGGCGGACAGTAGGTAAAAGCTTTGTCTTTTTTACAGACCCTAATTTTCAATTACATTTAATATTCTGAATATATTAAAGTTTAAATACATAAATACATAAATATATTAAAGTTTAAATACATAAAAGCAGCCATTAGAGCGAAATTTAATACTCCACAGTTCCACGGCTGCAAACTTGCCACACACGCATCGTTCCATTTTCTTTACTCCACTTTGTTTTGTTGCGTCCCGCTGTTTCCGTGCCGCGGACACTTTTGGTTAGTTTGCTCTGTTTGCCGTATAATAAATAATAAAACCCATTCCACCACTATTCACTACCAGGAAAACACTAACTGCATTTATATATCATTAGACTTTGGAAAATCTGTACCAACAAGCCACGTCAATTATGAAGGAGTGAAAATACAATAATTAATTATTCGATGCGAGTTTTAGGAAATATTCATTGTAACCAATACCTATTCATTATTCATTAATTTTATTATTATTATTATTAATAATGGGTTTGCTCTTAAACAGCATCTAACCATGCAGCATAGACGAGGCCGACGATGAAACGAGATCACCCAGAAAATGACTATTCACTTTAAAAAGATTTGGGTTATTATGAGATCGGAAACACAGGCGCCTGAAGAGAGTTCAAATCCTTGGGAGTGCGTATTATGAAATAGTTTTTTATACGTTTGGTGCGAGAAAGAAGAACATGATGAGGATGGTAACCTGCCGTCCACTGGAAGAAAGGGGAAGGCGGTATGAGCTCATGCACACTCTCTGAAGTACATTTTATAGAAGACACACAGACAGGCGATTTTGAGTTTATGTGCCAGGCTATGCAGCTTAGTTCCTAAAAGTATACTGGCACCAATGAGCCTCCTAGCTCTGCCACAAGCCATTATCAGCACAAGCGTCCACTGTTGGACATTGACCTTTTTAATTGAGCGCCACCACCCCCGATCTTCCACCTTCAACATACATCCACAGACAATCCATCCATTGCTATACCATTGTACACGGGTAATATATGTAATATATGTATAAATATATGTAGTATATGTAGATGAACGTTCGGCAGAAAGGCCTCTTGGCCTACCCGTGCAGTGTATACCTACTAAACAAAACCCGGGTGATTTTGCCGATCGGGTAAGCCGTATGAAAGTCGAACATATGTAGAAGGTACTTCGGGTCGGCTTTGTTGTTCAACAAAAAATGCCGAATGAAATGTGCCGGCCCGACTATATATATAGCAACCCTATTGCTTGTTCACGTAAAAAGCGCGGGCGCGGTGGCGGGTGCGGTCGCGGTGGATGTGGCGAGCTCGACGTGTTCACGTGGCGTTTACGCGAGTGTGACGTGTTGTCAGGTTGAAAAGATGGACGACGATCTTTTATTTTTAATGAATCACTGATAAACTCCTCTGTATTGAACGACATAATGAAAACGTGCAATCATTTCTAGCGACAAGTTCAAACTGGTTGAACTAACTTCAAACTTCAACTGTGTGTTTAATATTTCGTGACCACGCCCGCCACCGCACCAGCGAGTGCGGTTTTAAGGTTTTAAGCGAGTTTTAAGGTCCGCTTGGTCGCCCTATAGTAGGACGCTGGACTGTGGCCTCTAGTCCAAGACTCGTCTAGCCCACCCGTAAACAACACAAATAATCCGCCCATTTCTACTTGATTGATCCTATTATCTCAAATTTTCTCGCAAAAAGGCCATCTGTCATAATTTTAAATATTATAGAGCTCTGTCTTTTCCGCTGTGACCTTTATTCTGAACCATCAGAGATAAAAGAATAATAATATCAAAACCGAACTCTGTAGTAAACTATAGTTATCAATAATTGTTGGAAAAAAAAACATAAATTAAAAATTTCAAATTACCCTTGTAACCGATAACCGCTTATGAATCGTTTGTATATGCAGATATATTCCAATAGACTTGATTTATATCATTTTAATATTATGCTAACCTATATTAAATTTAACAGATATGTACAATGATCGATTCAACATAATACTAACTGTCTGGACTAAATATATCATTGAAATAAGGGAGATATTGTCAATGAACAGCGCGATTTTTCATTGATCAAGGCTTGGCACGCGCGCTTTTATATGTTTCTGATAAATAGAATCAATTTAGTGGGGCGATAGCGTCGATATCAATTGTAAAAGTATTGATTTATTATTTGGCGTGTAATTCGCGTTTCAAACAATTTTTTTTCATCGTCATCTGTCTTTGGAAACTTCGACGAGCATGATGAATTATCGTCGACATGATTGTCGTCAATATAATATTGTTTAAAATGCATTTAAGCTCCATTTAAAGTTTTTAATAAATCATGTCGCGTTACTGAATGGCGTGAATTTGAAAAACGATAGCGTTTAAGTTTACGTTTGTTCAGGTCGCGATACGCGAAAGAATCAATTTTATTGGTAAAACAAGCGGCTTCTGTGATTTATGTCGTACGAACGTGGCCTCACGATAGCATGTCACCGGCCCGGGTGTTCGCGCCTCGCTCTAGAATTCGCTAGAATATTCTTTTGTGTTTACAAGACAATACTTTTCAGACATTTTGCGCTACCTTTTTAAACGAAAAGCTGTTGAATTAAATCAAGTTTTAATCTATTTCTCTTTTAACTTCGTCTCTACTCGTGTGCCCATTACTTTCCCTAGAATAAAAATATAGGTATTCTGCTTCCCAAATGAATTTGAATATCTTTTATTTATTAACTTAAATAGCCATTAGTCTTTCGCCTCACTCCTTCCTATTTCCGGTTCTCGTAGGCTGCTCAACTAATGTTTCGATTATTGTATAAAAAAATACGTTACTACCTACATACGTTCGAAATTTTTACTGATGTTTTCTAAACATCACTAATTTAATTTAATCTTTAATCATTAGGTAAATAAAAGGTTGGTGATGACAAAGAAATTTTTAGTTAGCTATTTACTGACGTTTTAGAGTAATTCTTGATATTCAAAGCGGTTATACTAGCTTTTATAATTCTAACCAAGAAAACAAAAAAATCATTCTTTATTTGCTTTTCAACATATAATTTTTACATATTAATAATGTTACCGTAAAATAACAGCATATTTACCTACCTAGTCTTGTGTTTCGGTGAGTGAGTAAGGGATACCAAAGCCCATTTCCTTATCCCTTCTTAATCCTTTCTCTTTAATACTATTATGTTTCTGAGAGTGGAGCCGTGTCTGTCGACCACAACAAAAAAAAATAGTTTCTTTGTCATTTAATTGCAAATTTAGACTTTTTAACACACTTCTTATTAATATTTCATTGATATGTGATAGATGTTGCAATTATTGATTTGTGAGGATTAATCACATACTTCTTTTCACACAGAAGTGACCTTTAAAAAAGTTTTACACCCACTACTTATACATACTCAGGCATTCCTTTGTTCACTAGCATAGGGTTAATTGTGTCATTTGTTTTGTCGCCGGCTTAATTTGAAAGTCGCAACTGCTTGCAGGTGCTTACGATTAGAATCTAAATAAATATGGAAGCGCTGATGAGTAAAAAATACATATTGCTTCATAACTTTCATTGGAGCTATTTTAATGTCAAAACTGTCCATACATTACGTTAAGCAGGTGAGGCATTATCATAGTGCGGATACCACAGTGCGACACTAATCTATTCAGCAAACACTCGTTCGCAGACTATTTATCACCATGTGAATATTACCTATTATTTACTGGTTCAATCGACAATTTGTGGTTTTTTTATTTTTTATTTCATTATAATTTGTCATTGTTTATTTTTGTGTAGCTCCCTATTTTTATATGCTTAACTTGAGACTATAAGATATTTTTAATACAGATGGTTGGATTAATTCATATTTTTTATCTTATTGTTTTTTTATCTTCTAGTTTTTGTCCACAGCTTTGTCCGTCTTGAAAGTAGCACATATAACTTATCGGGGTTCAAACTATAATTGAATTCAGTTCAATTTTTAACTATTAGCTGTTAATAATGTATCGTATCGTATTACAATATAGACGAAGTTTGTCGGCGTTCATTAGTCAGCATATTAGCTTTGCTAATATAAAATAAAGGTAATAATTATCATACTGACATCAGCTATAATGATAATGATATGATATATGTAACTAATTTGTAAATTATTTTTGTAAGTAGGCAAGGTATTCCCAGTTACAAAATCAATATACCTACCTATACAATATTGATTTTGTAACGTAATGTAACTTCTACCAAAACAGACAGTAAGTAATTACATTCCTAAAGCAATAAGTCTTATAACATGAAAATATAGGTACCTCTTGTTGCCTACTCCAATCCCACAAGAATAGGGTCACGTAATTCAGATAACATTGCATGAAACAACTTATACCATTTCCGTGACTGAAGTCTCTATTTTATAATGCATATCTTTTATCTTTGCTATTAATATATTACTTACGTTTTTTTATTTCTCACATATATAATTTTCTTAAGAGCGCAAGTGAGCATATAATTATAAGCGTTTATTTTAATTGTTTACGTGACTAAGCCTAGGTACTACATCAAATTTTATATAACAATAAATAAAACAAAGAATATTTGCATGAATCTTTGTGTTGTAGTTGCAAGAAGAAACGAGTAAACCATGTTGGTCATTATTAACGCATATTTTCAATGTATATAATTATGTCTTACTTACTCTGAAAAGTTTTTTGCAGTTTTTATATCATTTTTAAGAATTCATATAAATTTTGCTCCTCTATTTATGTAATAATTGTTGTAGGTAAAACAAGTGTGGTTAAGGAGAATTTAACATTTCTGAAATATAGAATATTTTCTTGACTTTTCTACACATTGCAGTGTTTTGCAGTTATAAATTGGTAAGCCCGTCTGGCATCGCCGTGAAATGACAGCATGTATGAATATGCCGTTGTGATTCGGTGAGTGTGTAATAGTAGCCAGAGCCCGTTTTCCTATCCCCTTCTTATTCTTACTATGCAGCACCTATGGCGTTGCATGTGACGGTTTCCACATCAAGTGCATCGATCTTCAACCTGCTTGCCGACTTTAAAAAAAATCTGTAGTTAGATTGTGAATAAGTACATTGTGAATGTTAATTAATGTAAACATTTTCATTAATTAGATTCCCTTTATCACGAATACGTGATCGGTTTCGATTTCTTCGCCGGGAACTGTTTAAATCAGGGTTCCCCAAACTATTTTGGACAAGTGACCCCTTTTCAACAATGAACTGTTACCTCAGACCCCCATGGTCAAATTACCTACTTTTAAGACCAACCCCCTTATTCATAATGGTCCGCTAACTTAAAGCAGCTATCTATCTTAGTCTATCTTTAGTTTTTTCCTATTGGTACAAAATACCTAGGTACTAAGGTGCCAATTAGAAAACTTTGCACTTGGTTAAGTGAGTGAAGTTGATTTCATTTTCTCGTCAAAATTTAACAAAATAAAAAGACAATCCAATTCAGTAAATATCAAGTTTAATTTATAATTATTACAAATTAATACATAAAGCATCTTAAGTTGGTAGGAAATTATATTTTAAAAACTATTAATTCGCAAAGAGAAAATAAAACATTCAGTGCGATGGATGAACCTGGTGACTATCTACCAATCTAGCTACATCCGGTTCAATATTAGTGAGTTGCAGCCTTAAATCTCCACGTTCGTTGATTTTCAAACGGTTTCTTTGTTTTGTCAAAATGTTTGTTACCACACTGAAGCTTTTTTCAACTAGATATGATGATGGAAAAGCGATAAGGTATTTTTCAGCAATGTTCCACAATGTAGGATACTGTGTTTCAATTTTGCGTTGCAACCAGAACTTCTGATAGCCTTGGTTGAACTTTTGCTTAAGCTCTTCGTCTGTGCTGATGGTAATCAACTCTTCTTGCATTATCACATTGGCTTCTTCTATGGCTGTGGTGTTATACGGATTTATTATCCATTGAGGAATTTGTAAATTTAAAAGATCATCAAACCTCTCCGTAAAATCCTTGTGTAATGCGTCCAAGTGAGTAACATATAATAAAATGTCATCATCTTGAAGCATTTTTGGTAATTTTGACAAATGCGGAAACTGCGAATATTCTTTTCTGCCTAAATTTTGTTTATAAAGAACTAGTTTACCCACGAAGGCCGATATTATTGATTTTGTTTTAATCAAGTTAAGATCATCACCCTGTAGTTGCAAATTAACTTTGTTGAACATTCCAAAGATATCAGTCAAGTAATAAATATCTGTTTTACAATTGTTCAGATTTTCTTTCAAATTCGGATCTTTTTCTTGTAAAAACTCCAACACAGATTCAAAAAGGGCTGAAAATCTTTCTAAGCAAGAGCCTCTTGATAGCCAGCGAACTTCAGTGTGCAGAAGTAACCGAGTAAAGACTTCGTCGTTTTCGTCACATAGTTGAGCAAATAACCGAGAGTTCAAAGAATTGCTTCGAATCTTGTTGATAGCATTTATTACATATTGTAAAGACTTATGCAATCTAGGACTCAGCTTTTTTGCTGCTAAATGCTGCCTGTGAATCACACAGTGAATAACCAGTACATCAGGCAGTTGTCGCTTTAAGTGAGCTATAAAGCCACGATGACGACCAACCATAGACGGTGCACCATCAGTCGCAACAGAAACAATATTCTTCCATGGAATAGCTTTATCAGTAAAAAAATGTTCCACGGCCTGAAAAATCGATTCTCCTCTAGTATCAGTCTCTAAATATGCAGCAAAAATCAGTTCTTGGCACATATTTTCATCTTTGATAAATCGAACATATCCTAACAATAGAGCTTCATTGCCGGGTAATGTAGACTCGTCCAACTGGAGAGAGAATCTGCGGGTCTGTAAGAACTTGCATAAAATGTTTTCCACATCGCGTCCCATCTCATCTATGCGTCTCTGAACGGTGTTGTTGCTCAAAGGTATTCTCTTTAAAATATCATGTGCGGGTTTGTGCAATACATTGTTAAGGACCTCCGCAATGGCTGGTAAGATAAGCTGCTCTCCAATTGTATGGGGTTTCCCCGACTTCGCTATTAGTAAAGATATATTATAGGACGCTCGTAAACCATCATTGTCTCGAATAGATGATGACGCAAACATCGATCCTATGGATGGCCTTTTGTCTAGTTTTTCTTTCAGTGCTTGAAAATATGACAAGGGCTTACTTTTTTTGTTAGCATGTACTCTTGATAAGTGGTCATCCATTTTTGAAGGCTTCATGGCATCGTTACTAAATACTTTTTCACATATGAGACACATCGGGAAGTGTTGATTTGATGGAGATGCAATAAATCCGAACTTCAAGTAGTCCAAACTGTATTGTCTGCATTTTTTTTTCGTGTCCGCCATCATAAAACTTTCAGTAATTCTGCAAACAAAAAAATAAGGAACCTAAATAAAAAACAATAATAAACTGTTAAATTTGCACACTATCTTATTTTTATCACACTCAGTTAATGGATTCTTGTTAAGTATTACTGACTTACTCTTTGATAAACTTTGATACCTATATTGGGAAGTAACTACAGTAGGTAATTAGGTATAGAAACTTCGTATTAGGTAATTAGGTAGAATAAGAACGAAAACCAAAGACTTAAGTGTTAGTAATTTTTACAAATACAATTATACATACCTATTTAAAATATGTTGTATGTTGTGTTTAACACTTTTTCAGTCACTTTACTTCACTTAATTTAGCTTTGTAATAAGTTTGTAATCTCTTGAAATAAATGAGTACTTAGCTATATGAGTTTTTATCGTTCAAGCTCCAACGAATTTCAAAACGCAAATGAACTTTCAACCTAAATGCAAGCTCGTTAAATAGTAAAATATCAGGAACATGTTTGGACTTGATCATGAATTCGTTCGTCTTAATTCGCGTAAAGCCGCTATCACACTATTCAATTTGAACGATTCCAATTTAGGAAATCGGAAGGTGTGATCGCAGTTAGAACAGATTGGATTCAATTAAGAGTTTATCCATTTTCAACTCTATATCTTCGATTTAGAAATCAATTTAGCGTAGTGTGATCACGAGCTCACTACTTAGATTCCTAAATAGGAATCGTTCAAATTGAATAGTGTGATAAGCACTTTATCGTCAAATAGAGAGCAAGTCAAAACGCCGCTGAAAGACGTACGCTCCAACTCAATCTTGCACAAACTTGTCTACATAGACTTGCCGAGTTTTTCATCTTGTACGAACTTGAAACTTTACATTCCTGGAACATTATTTCCTACAAAAATATTAATTATTCTTAGTACACGTAACACAACATAAACAATACAGTAACTACCTACTTACCTATCTTGAAAGTTTTAAATAAGAACTTGTGTTAATATAATAGGGGTCGATTTTTAGACCTCGTCGACCCCCAAAATCACTTTTCGTTTATGTCGACCCCTAGGAAACCGATATCGACCCCAAGGGGTCGATATCGACCACTTTGGGAATCCCTGGTTTAAATCATGCGCCTGCGCCGAAAATAAACTGCTTGCGATCACTCCCAACGCACGCCGTAAATTCAACGCTAATTTACTGCCCCTCAATGTTATAAATAAATAAATATTCGTTGCCACACTATATCCTCTCTTGACACAATATGCCACCACTTGTATGCTATTGTCATAACAGATCCTTCGCTGTTAACTTAATGGATCGCTTTTACTATGGGATTCAATAACAACTCTATGAGTTGACGTTTTAAGGGCTTTTCCATTCATAAATTTACTATGAAGTTACATAAGTTAACTGTTTTTAATCTTTAAAAAATACTTATTAAGTTTTGTTTATTTTAATTTAATTACAAAAGATAAAGATAACATTTCCTGTTATGATAATTCTCAATATTACCAATATTTTTCCATTGAAATAAACATATAATTTCTCGAAAAGAAATTATTTCGCTTAATAAACTAAGATTGTCAGAAAACATTATAGAGTAAACTAATGAACTACAAGCTGAATACAAAACAAAATGAAGTTTACAACGAAAACAAAGTTTCAGTAAACATCACAGACACGTCCGACTGTCGTGTAGCGAGGCATTCGTAATTTTGTACATTTGATTATTTCCAAGAATAGTGACGATTAATTAAGTGTATTGTAATATGTGCGGGCGATACAAATTATAGTTGCACTCGCGTAGTAGGAACGAGAGTTATTGAGTGCCAAGCGGAGTGAGAGAGGCGAACAGCCGTCCTGACGCACGCTCCGTGCCAGGGATCATTGGTAGGATTGTGGCGGCCATTGTATTACAAATACCCGGTCGCTGTTGCTTTTACCATCTGTCACGTTGCCGAAACGCTAAAGCCAATGGACCTACTACGCAATGAACGTTTCAAATTCTCATTAATATTTTCAGTTTACATAACTTCTTAAACAGTATTATGTTTATAAAGATACACTTTTATTATACACGCATCGACTCTGTCTACTTTAAAATTAAAACTGTGTATTTTTTATGTTAAGGTTGACAGACAGGTTGACGGTCAACTTAATGGTAGTCTATCATCGCCTATAACACAAGCAACGTCACAGGTGCTGAAGTGCGCTGAATAAGGTATTAGGAAGGGATAGGGAAATGGGATTCGGCATCCTTTCCTCACTCATCAAAACACAACAGCACATTTGCTGTTATTTCCCAATGCTCTTCTGTGAGGGTAGTTTGAAAAACTATTTAATAGTCGTGTTCACAATTCGGTCCTGGTGTTGCTGCGACATAATATATTTTTTCATAATATTGAATGTGTTTCGTTATCATTATCAATCATCAGCCTACAACCGTCCACTTTGGACATTACACCTCAGGGACTAGGAGAGAGGAAGCGTAAACTAAATATATAAAAATTATTTTATTTTATTTAAATTTAAAGTGAAAATTAAATAATATTTACATTTATATTATTAATATTTCAATAATAATATTATTTATAAAATATTCATTAGTGTTATAGTAAAATTTACTATTTAGAATTTTATTTAATTTTTTTATAAATATGATATCGTTGTTTTCTTTTTTTTAAATTATCTGGTAATTTGTTATATATTTTTATAGAAGAGTTTTATTTCGGATTACTTCCTTCAAAGCCGAAGCAATGCCAAGCAATGTTCGCCTAGTGAATTATAATTCGACAATTCGACAGTATTCGTGTCTCAGAATCGTATGGAGACTAACGGAATATCTCATCTTTGCCAATTGCTAATTATTTGAATTTCGGCTGCTTCAAATAACATCATCACTACGCTTAATAATAACAATAGTAAAGTCACTCCACGGATCGAACTTAAGTTTGTTGCAGTAACTACTCAAAGCAATGAACGTAAATCTGGCGCTTTGATAAATGGCTGCCAGTGGCCGACACTATCACTCACAATTGAAAATTCTTCATCCAAATGTCATACGCAACATCGACATGAATAAGATCGGGTATAATTCGAGTGGTCGTACTTGTCTATCGATAAATAACGTTAGTTAGTGCAGCCATCTCTATCATTAGTCAGCGATGGGTCGCCGGTTGCCAGCGGGCGGAGTTTGCGCTGTGCCAACTATGGTGGGCGCGTTAATGTACCGTGCTCAAGCTCATTTTTTCTTGTTGTCGTCTGGGAAAAGTGCGAAATTTCCACCCATAAACATACAAATTACGCACTTATCAACGAAGTATGTACATGCATTTTTTTAAATTTTAAAACATAAAATCAGTTATATCGAATATCTTCACTTTGTTATAAAAACAGTGTTGAAAATATTATTTTCTTTTTCACAAATTAGGAAAGTTACATACTTAAACTAGTTAAAAAAAATATTATGAGAAGAAAAACCTGTTAAAGAATAGATATAGTGTTAGTGTTGTTTACCTTGTAGTTATACGATTGAGGCAGTTACAGCTGAACAATACTTAAAGATTAGTTCATAAACAAAATATGTTGGTACATAATATTCCACTAGTTACATTTTAGTTTTGATTACGTAAAACTATATCCTTAACTTTCGAGTCTATTACGTAATCTTACTTACTTACTTACTCCTCTGGCTCAGCGACCCGTAGTGGATCTCGGCCTCCGACACCACAAGTCTCCAGCGATCCCGGTCCAGAGCAATCTCACGCCAGTCAGCTGTCACCAGCTCGCGCAGGTCTCTCTGCACTTCGTTCTCCCAGCGGTACTTGGGGCGCCCCACGGGCCTACGGCCGTCAGGTTTCCTCAAGTATGCTCTCTTCGCTGCGCGATCGTCTCCCATCCTTACTACGTGGCCGAGCCAGCGGAGTCTCGCTGCTTTGGTTTCTCCGATGATATTGGGTTCAGCCACTAGGTCTTCAATCTCTTGGTTCTTTCTTATCCGCCATCTTCCGTCAGCCCCCTGGGTCGGCCCTAAAATCTTTCGGGATATTTTCCGTTCTGCCACAAGAAGCTTGTTCTCTTCTTTGAGGGTTATACTTACTTACACATAGAATTAACAAATAAAATGATTATTTATTTCGCAATTAATTAAGGTCACTGTGGCAATTGTGAAGGTCAAGCTTTTGCCTACGACTTGGTCTTATATACTAAAATGTTACTGTAAAGTTTCATCCAAATCCATTCAATATTAGCATGAAAAAGTAACAAAAGATATATTTTCAAAATGTTTTTTTTTGTACCGTCAATTTTTTTGTAAAGACTAGCTTTGTTTCATATAGATATTACGACAGTGATTAACTATTTAAAAGTTTCTTAAGTGAATGAGCATTACAATATTCCGATGTTAACCCGACATCTAAGTAATAAAATGGGTAAAATTTTCCGGAGACGGTGAAAGCGGCTCAAATCTGTACTCGGAATCGAGATATGTTAACATCCGCGCTGTATACCTGTATAGTATACGTTATTACAGCGCGTACGTGAGAAGGGCCGTCATGTTTTATTTATTCGCGGCGGACTCGTAATAGAGTCGTGCCGTGAGAGCGGCCGGCACGTTTTTTGCCGTGAGCCCGTATTGAGACGTCTCCAATGTTGATGTCTTGTTGCTTGTCTAACAGAACTATACTTTGTATCTGCCAACGCAAGTGTTGGTTGGTATGTCTACTTTTCTTTTAGATCAGACGAATAGTGTTTAAATACGAAATTTGACAACTGTCTTGCTCCCAATTTGTTGCTCCCAACTCTAGTTGGCAACGATTGTTCTTTCAAATATTTGTTAACCATAATAATTAATTTTTATAGTCTACGAATATTACTAAAGTATGTATATTTAAATAATAATAAAAAAATTTTTTTTGTATTTTTAAAATTAAATTTTCAGTAATTTTCATAATTTTCACCTTATGAAACAAATTTCAAATATTTTTTCTAAAAATAAAATAAATAGTATTTTAGCTCAATTTTCAAAAATACGTATTATTTAAAATTTTATTTGACCAACTATAAAATTTTATTTTATAGGTTTGTCATTATTCTTTTTTGTGCAAATTATAAACCTATATCTATTACAAAATATTTTTGTAGATTTTATGGAGAAATTACTTTTTAGCAGATTTATAACATAAACTGTTCTGTTCATTATATAATAATAACAAGAAACAGCCACAATCTAAAGACGATTAAGGTATGTAAGTTTTCAAACAGAAGTCCACATAAGGTCTTTTAATTAATAAAAGAAAGAAACTCTTAAATTTTGTATTTTATACATTTTTAGATCCCTTAGAACGGGGTTGAAGAAATACTCTTAAGACTAGCACTTTTCATCAAAAGACCTCGAATCTACTCAGACAGCTGCAGGGGGATATTAAAAATCCATTCATCACCCGAACAGCAAAAAATAAGAATTCAGATTCACACCCGAACACGGCGACTGCGAAATCTGGTGAGACGAGGAGGTATTTTCCCACCCATCCCCTCCTCGAGGGAGGCGGGGGACATGCCTCCCTTTTGACAGGAAATGATTGTCTAATATTAGCTTTGTTATAAGGTTTCTCTTTTGGGATTTAGGCCCGCCTTCTTAGAATGTTTGGATGTACTTAGTTACAAGCTAACATTGTAACAAAATATGTATGTTTTTCTGAATCTTTATAATAAATTTACAAGGGCTCAAAGTACTCAAAGGTAAAGCAAAACGTATGTTTTTAACATAAAGAGCGTAAATTTTTTCTAAAGCTTTTGAATATTGTTTGTTTGTTTGGATGTTTGTTTTTCAATCACACAAAAACAGATGTATGGATTTGGATGAAATTTGGCACATAGATATGTAACTTAATAATAACATCGAACCTGGATTAATATATACTATAATACTTATATAATTATATTATGTATCTGGATTAACATGTACCTACATAACATTACTATATACAAAAATCTAAAAGGTTACATCATTTAAATGAAATATTATATAATCAATCATTTAGAAATTAGGATGAAAATTTCCTGGTATTTCATTATTATCTTACAATAAAAAAAACTGAAAATACTTAAAAATCTGAATAAAAATACAGCAATTTCACGGGTTGTTTGACTCGAATTTAAACAATTTAAAATAGAGTCCACTAAATTATAAGAGGAATTTCAGGTCAACAACCCGCTAGTGCGTCTTAGAAATAAATTTTTTAAACACCCTCGATAATCACAATAAAAACGCGCAACTTTTTCTAAAATAAATTCCCGAGTTTAATTTATTAGTCCAGCATGTCTATTTCGGCTCGTTTTTCGTCGACGCGACTAACCGCTGGGAATATAGTCACACGACTATGAATAGTATCGTCGAGATATTCCGACTAACTGTGGGTATTCGATGTTGACAGATTTGTGTAATACACGCACTATAACTACGCGAGACGCCGGAAGAATATATTGTATGGGTATGTGACAGACATGTGACGAATAGGTTTTGTTGGACTGGGTGATATGAATGTAGCTCTTGATGGTATTTAAATTAATAGCGAAATGACGTTCTATCACGTTCTATTGTAAAAAAAAATTGTCAAAAAAATCCAGAACCCAATATTATCAATGTCTCTTTCTGTGACCTTTTTCGCAGTTAAGCTATTTCACACTTCTGTAAGATGATTGGATGATGGCCATATTATGACTACGAAACGCATTATGTTAACAACAACACAACTGCATGGAGATACAAGTACATTATGTTAAACAAGAAATATCCCCTTTTGAGGTTATCAGGAACCACCTGTTCATTTGTACTATAGTAACTATTTCTCATACTTACTCATTATTTTGTTTAAATTAATTATTTTCCTTGGCAAATAGAACCACAGAACACTATATAATATATGTAGTAATAAAAAGATTATACTGCTCTGCAACCACTAACTCGCTCAAGTTAGTTTTTTTTAAATTTACTCGTTCAATATTGTCTTAATACTTTAATTTCTGAATAATCCAATGGACCGACGCGTTTATCGGAAAACAGCGAAACGAAAACACAATTCAAATTAAATAACAGTTATCTGTGGCGCTTGTCACCGCAAAATATTTTTGTCGAAGCGGCAATAATGTGGAGCTCGCATATTGCGCGATTTCGCGAGTAGATAACAGAAATAATGGGGTTCAAAAATGAAATTAATTCCAGGTTGATGATTTCAAATTGAAAAGTCACATCGGCTCGCGCCATAATTCATGATCCTGAAACGTGTCCGGGCGACTGTGTTGGACGCGACCTGCCTTGCGTAGGGTTGTCCCGTACCTATTTAAACTAATCTCAGTATTTTTTTAATTCGTCACGTATACGACTTCTCGTCACGAATACGATTTCTCGATTATTTTCAGTCATCTTGAAATCAAGTCTTTGTGAAATTATTGATTGTGGTGTCTTCTGTTTTGATTTTATTTCGTGTACTCTGCCAACACTGGCATATCAAGAAAGCTGGATAATCAAAAAATATTTTTATTAAAGCTTAAAAACCAGCATTAAAATATTATAATAATTTCCACATGGCTATTTCTATGTGCCGAAATTTTCATTTTTGTTACTACATAATGCGTGGTCATTTAATGTCATAATGTAACCTACGTGTGAAAATAAACGAAACACAAATTATAAAAAAAAATACTACCTGTATATTTGTTCGTTTCCATCTCTAGCTACTTAGTATATACTAGCGACCCGCCCCTGGCTTGGCGCGTATGCATTTTTTTTCCTGAAAATCATATAAGTAGTACATAAACCTTTCTCGTTTATAACATTTTTCTATTAGTGAAAAACAGAAGCGGACAGCGACTTTATGTGCAAGTTATTTAAAAACCAATGACCAAACAAGGATAAAGCAACAATATAGACGAGACCTCTCGGTATATTTTCATTTTAGTTTTTCAATTTAAATAATATTTTACCGTTTTCACTATCCTTTAAAATATGTATGAATTAAATTCAAATAAATTAATATGATAAAGTGTTGGTATAAAATATTTGCAATGTACGTTACATCGCTACCGGGGCTCATTGTCACAGACCTTTGTCGGAGGACTCTTCCGCTTCACCACGCGCGATATCTGCGGTGGAATGGTGAGTTGTAGACTATTTACATACCATGTATTTACCTACTGCATATGTACTCCGCTCAGCTTACCTAGCCGCGCAGAAAGTACCGCTCATAATAGATTTTAACATTACGTTTACATAGAAATTACGTTATAGATAATTTGGCTTATACTCCGTTGCTACGTGGCAAAATATGTTTTAAAGTACATACCTACCATTATAAATTTAATAACTTTTTGTAACTACAACTATCCCACAAGTTCTAATGGTGGCTGGGCACCCTGCGTTCTATTAGCCATAAACCGTGGGCAGTTCCTTTACTAGGCTATGGTGATTTGGTACATGAGTAAGAAATGTCTTTCTTTGTCCCTTATCTCTCATCCAATCAAGGTATTTGTTGTTTTCGGAATAAGGATATACCTATAACGATTTCTATTTATTTTGATAACAAAGAATCAATCTTCCTACAAATACAAAAAATACTTCCTACAAAATTGTGTAAAAGTTTTTTTGCACATTTGCAAACATTGCACATTGCAACGAGTCCAGTTTAAACACGAATCACATATTGCCTACGTAGATGCGCTTTGCGGGTTGACAAAAGGCTGTGTATTACAATAGACTATATTTTACAATTATAATTCTTTCGTACTGAAAGTAGATAGGTACATATTATATCCTATAAATAATATACATTATATTCTACCAATAAATTTATTTAATGAAAGGTGGAAACATAAATTGGAGATGATTTTTGTCAATTCTTAAATATAGGACTAATAATCTAGTTTCCAAAACTCCCCAAGAATCAAACACCATAAGTACTGTTGAGCAAATAGTAAACATTTTGAAATTACAAAATTCTAACGGCTCCAAAACCGGTTAGCGGAATGTCTTAACAATACAAATGCGAAATATAAAGTTTTTATATGTAAATGTCGTACGGTGACAGTTCTCATGTATAATGCAGCCGACTGTCATGCACATTTGTCGGTCGCAATGTTTCAGATATTCCTGGTTCTAGTTTAGTTGTGTACCTATGCGGTGTATACCTTTAAAAAAATGTACTGGGAAGTTAAACTATAAAGAAATACGTACGCGCCGGTTGGATGTAGATAAAAGTCATTTTTATTTGCGTGGTGAGGTAGGCTATTTTTAACTATACCTAATGTATATCAACTGACAGAAAGTTTTCTGTAAATTTCTTTGATTGAGTTTACACGTTTAAATCACTAAACTGATTTTAATGAAATTTGGTACCCAAAGTAGCTAAAATTCTGGAAAAAGTATTTAGCTTTTCAACTCAGTGAAGCTCCTTGAAAAGGTCGTCATATTATGACTGTATAGATGACACTTAAATGGTTTAGGTTCATGTCATACCTATATTTATGACTTGCTATTTGATGCATAATATTTAGTTGAAATCAGACATTTAAAAATATAATTTATCAAATTAAATATATCTTATTGAATACTAATTAATGGGTTTTACTCGTATAAGTACTTAAAATTAAATCCATGTCCGGTGTCGTGAGTGTTGTATATGGGTGAGTGACAACCCTGGCGAACTAAATCTATATCTAATTATTAATGAGCTAATACTATACTCATATAGTGATAAGCTGGTGAGTTTGATTTTTGTTTGAAAACGCTTCTCTGGAAATTTGATAAAATATCAACAATAATGTATGCATTTACTCAGGTTAATAATGTGTAGGTACATAAATTTATAAAAAAAAAACATTCTATTATCTTTTTATATTCATGAATATCATAAACATAGAATGAAATAATATTATAGACAATTTCAATTATTAAACTACTCGAAAAGTGGATTACGTAAGTAAGCAAACATTTTGTTGTGTTACATTGTAGGTAATAACTTTTTGTTTAGACCTTTTTGTGCCGATTCTGCAACATTTCCGGAGCAGCAGTTTCTTCTAATTAATATTTTGGATGTTTAATAAGCTTCACAACGTTGAAAAATATTCTTTCGTGTTACATGTTAATCCAACTAATTACTGTACGAGTTAATTATAAAAGAGACTCGTAAATCATTTCATCCACAAAGTCTTAGCCACGTAATGCCGCGAGGCTTCCAAGGAAACACAATGGTTATATTTTTTCCTACTCTACCTGCTGCGTCATTTGCTACGTTAGAGTGAGACGAGCTTATTTACGAAAACCTTTACGAAAAAGGGGGCCGTAATTTGCCTGCACGAAAATTTGATAATAAATCATAATAGTTTTAGAGACGAGACATAAAAAATAAACCAATTTGGAAAGTGAATTGTAAGGCACGGCGAACACCGCGGCTGGGCCTGTTATTATAGCAATTATGTTATTATGTTTGCCGTATCTAATCCAAAAAACTAAATTGGAGACGACCGCTGCCGGCGCGGGCGCGTCGGTCGGACCCCTGTATAGGCACCTTGTATGACCAATCATTTCAACTTGTATGACGCACGAAATTCGTTGCGGAAGCAATAAGAAACACGAAAGTCTCACTCGAATTAAACCAAACGAATACCCACAACTATAGATCTGAACAGTGATAGCCTAGTTTGAAAAAAAGCGCGACTGCCAACAGTGTAAACGCAGATTCGAAATGCTACCAGGCCTGCCTTTTAATATTAGATTTCACGTTGTTCAACACTTGCTTAAACGGCGAAGGAGAAAAATGTGATCAAACTCATTTGGCAAGAAAACTAGCAATCGATAGATTTAATTTCTGAAAATACCTATGCTAAAAAAGACAACTCAGACTAAGGTCTTATTAATTGAGCGCTACCAGAATCGGCCCTACATCTAATATCAGTTGCTCTCCCGAGGTGATTGGTGTAATATCCAGGAGGTAATTGGTGTATCAGGTAACTTATTTTCACTCCAAGATTCGTCTAAGCACCCCAAGATCCATTACTGCATCACGATAGGTATGTCTCGTCCATTCTTACTTCAACTGACTTATTCTTTGGGCTATTTCGATCTCTTTGATTCCAGAAAGTGTCACTGTTTTTTTCTGATTATATCGTTTAGAAATTGCCTAACATTCCCATAGCTCGCTGATTGTCATGAAATTTGTGGTCCAGGTATTATAATACCTTTACTTATTTTTATCATCCACAAACTCGTGGAAGCCAAAACTCGTGCACCAAACAGTAAAAAACGGCATTTCTCTAACAAATATTACCTATATTAAGACCCCTTTTAGCTACGGTCTAAAGTTGGGTACAAATTAAAAAGGGTGCTCTGTTGCAATACATATTTCAAAGTTCACATTTCATAAACAATCCTGCATTGCCCTTTGATATTCCTCACTTAACTCATATTTCATTCAATATGACCATAATTGAAGTGATGGGGCCGAGTTCGTTACAATAAAAAGCTTATACCTGTTGTTAAAAGAGCTCACAATTGATCGCAGATACGAGTCCAGATAGGAGACACTGTATGAACGATTGCCTCTTTTACAATTTGTATCTTTAGCATACTTTGACGGCAAAACAAGTTTTTCTCGTGTAAGTTATGAACGCAACGTTTTGTTTTCGTTTCAAAGCGCGTCGTCCCTTTGTATTATCAAAATATCAAATATGAATACCAAATAAGGGTTGGGACAAAAGAAAAACTGACAACATTTTAATTTATGCGCAAGCGAGTACATGAAAACGTAATAATGGGAGCGTGTTTAGTAAATATATTAATGTAATACGTCTCGTAGGGCGTTTCGAAAGGACGTGTTCTATTTTTTGAAAATTTCACGGTATATACATCATTGCGAGCTCGTGGAAAATTTTTAACATCTTCATTATAATTATCGTGTGGTTGACCCTTTTGATGGGATAAAATGCTAATATCGGTTTCCTCCATAATTTGTCCGACAATGGCTGTCCACTGAAAGCTAACGAAGTTGTCTCGTCAGACGAACTGGTCGCTGTCAATTATGGAGACAGATTTGTTATGAGTTGTACCGTATCTGATTGCTGGCCTAATGTACCAACCACATGTTATACATAATACATAAGCGAATGTTACATACATATTTTGTTTTCTAATCAAATCTGATTGTTATGTACAATTTATGTAATTTAACTAATTTTTATAATTGTGTGCTGTATGTGTGTGTAACATTCATCATCATCATCATCTCAGCCGCAGGACGTCCACTGCTGGACAAAGGCCTCCCCCATAACTCTCCAATAGGACCGGTCTGAAGCAGCCTGGATGTGTAATATTAATGACCACTATTCCCTTGTCTCTTATTATTTAATGAGGATAGCAGATATTTACCGTCGAACGATTCGTTGATCTGCTATAAGCCTATATAATAAAAAACACGTGTGCTAAAAGAATTTGGTGGCTTTAAATTTTTTTCGAAACTCAAGCGCTTTAGCGCTTTAGTTATTGCAAATAAATTATTCCATTTCTATCCTTATTTGCAGCAATCTAATGATGGCTTAATTTGTTTTTGAAAAAAAAAATATAAATTCTATTGTCAGTAGGTATCTATTTTTACATCTAATTATAAAATAGTCTGTTGAAATAATGATTACAGATTAAAAAAAAGTTTTCATTGTTGGCACAATGTAATTGTAATTAATTGTCGTTGAACTTATAATTGCAATATTAACAGAAATCATTGCTCTTAATGTTTACGGAATTTTTATCTATCAATTTCATTATTTATTTTATACTAAACCACAATGCACAGATAATAAATGCAATAAATTAATTAAAATCATTTCAATTTAATTTAATTTATGTACGAAAAGCGATAGGGTTGTTGTATTTTCACTCTTTAGTGTCCATCCTAAAGATTTTTTTTAAATTAATTTATTACTGTCGTACTGTAATCTTAATGCAATTAATCATTGGGTTAAAGTGCATGTTTAGATTCAATATAATTGTTGCAAATTTATGTATTTGATAAAAATTCCATATTACAAACAAAATGATTTATGGCCTTTTTAGCATTAAATTAAATTTTAATGAGTTTACTGATTAAAAATGAAATAAAATAATTAATAAAATACTCGTACTTACGTTACTATATTGTTTCAATAAAGTCAGTGTATTTTGTGACATCGATAAACCCAGGCCATGTTTTACGACTGTTATGAACTTGACCAGTTTATAAGTAAGTTTATTCATTGTCTTCTAATCGTCTTGCACTGACCCAGTTATCAGTTCGCGGTACACTACTCCTGACCCTGTCTCCTTATCGCTACTAACCAGAAGATAGCAAAGTCATAGGTCGTCGATATAACAAGAAGCCAACGACTTTTTGAAAATATTTTTTCCTAGATTCCAGATAAAGTCTCGTAATGAATGGTATTATTGTCTTGACGAGACTAATGTAATCTATTATTAGTTCAATTAAAAATTATAAATTAAAAATGCGATTGAAGAAAATCCAATCAATTATTGTATATTTTACTAATGTAGCCCTAATGAGTTTTATGTTTAAGCTTTATGCTTGATATCTAAACACTAGTCTTCTATAATATAAAATATAAAAACTCGAGAACGGCTGGACCGATTTTAATTCCGTCTTCACACATGGACAGAGGGATAATCAGGGAAGGTTTTTTACTTTAAAAAAAATGCACCTCGGGCGAAGCCGGGAGCGGCCCGCTAGTTTTTAATAATTATGTTGATATCTAACATTCTGATTTTTTTTATTAAAATTTTGTAACCTCAAAATTTTCAAAAGGCGCGTTCTATCTACGTTATATAATAAATAATATAATGAAATACTACCTAGTACGCGCTATACTTACCTAGTTCGTATTTTGAAAATCCCAAAGGTACCTAACATTTTTTAAGGATAAAATTTAATATAGGTAATCATCAATACATCAGTAAAAACCTCATACAAATCGGTTAAGCCGTTTAAAATATTTGTTATAGGTATAAAACATGAGATTATAATTTACAAGATGTACCTACCTACAGTTCCTAAATTACACATGTAATTACAATTTTTCAGTATGTATTAAATATATTGTTTTTACTTTATTATTCTGCAATATCTGATCAAAATAAAGATCAAAATATTAATTAAGAAATAAATAATACAATACACATAATTCACTGATGAATTTTCTCTTGTTTCAGGTAAGAATCCTAGCAGTACTGATCAGTCAAGAAACTTCCAAAGTTTCAAATCGAGTTCCATTTTTATGGGTGCTGTGTCCGTGCAGTCAACATTCGTATTGTCAGATTCCG
Organism: Synanthedon andrenaeformis; assembly: GCA_936446665.2. NCBI lineage: Eukaryota > Metazoa > Arthropoda > Insecta > Lepidoptera > Sesiidae > Synanthedon > Synanthedon andrenaeformis. The sequence continues at coordinate 8,710,109 of OW387785.2, forward strand.
GCCACGCGATTAACAGTTCAATCGCTATTTGCATAAAGTCGTATTTCAAATCAACACGGGCCCCCAAACGTCAACAAGGGTTTAAATGTGTGCGTGAGAACGGCAGCTGAAAATCAGAAGTGTCACAGATTAAAAAAATAATTTTTTTTTGTATATTTATTTGTAAATCTGATACCTAATTATGTTTATGAAGAATTAGTAAGTACACTTTGTGGTGTGCAATCAAAGATTCATTTTTAATATAATACCTAAAACACAAAATAATATGATAGGCTTCGAGCGTTAAGTAGGTAAGGGATACCACACCCAAGTTTTTTTCCTGTCAATATTGATCTTTTTGATCAATATCAGCTGACTACATTGATCAAATACATCAATATTCATCCGATATTGCCCATATGAAATATAATAAGGGCTCTACAAGACAACGATGAATTTAATTTAGTTTTATTATTGTTATTGAAACGCCTATGAAGTATAAGAACAAAACCTACCCTCGAGAATAAGTCAAAATTTTTTTTAATTTTTATGGGACAAAATATTTATATTTATGGATTTTTTTAATATATGTTGTTTTTTCTTTGTAATTAGTCGAGTTTTTGGATTCCTCTGAATTTTAGTTATCAAACTCGCCTGTACACAAAATTTGCTTAAGCAAATTATTATCCCACACAGAGTAAGTAAACAAGAAATCATTCATTCGATTAAAATCGCAGAAACGGCATCTCATCTCCGTTGCATTTCCCGCCCATCCGCATCGCAACGTTACACGCATTCACACGCATTCGCCTAATCTTTCATGCGATCGGCCATAGACGCGTGGGCCCTTGTCTATAAACGGCCGTTTTGTGGGACGGATAAAGTCTACTTTTGCAGTTAGGCATCATTTCGTCTGGCCGTGCTAAAAGCACACTGCATGTTCGCACTCCCACCCGCCCGCATACAGACGCAAGCCTGTGAATCATATCGCTATAGTTGTGTGAGTTCGTATACGTTTTCGCTTCGCTGGAGTTTGTCAGTGTGTTTGTGTCTATGGGTGCGCGTGCACGCATGTGTGCATGCCTACTCATGGCAGCGGACTATGACGGCTCGTAGATTTGACAGCTAGCTCAATGCGGGTTCAGACGTTCATACATCGACCGTTGTTTTCACAAACAAATACAAATACGTGGATAATAATTAGCTGTGAATGTTTACGTGTTTCGTGTACAGTGTAGAGTTGCGAACTTGAACATGTGTTAGAAAATTAGGCCGTTTAGCCTATATCCCTTCTGTCATAGGCTTGTATTGAAGGATTGTGTGTGATGTACGCAATTAGCTACGCTCCGTTTCAAATCGGTTCAAGGGGCTGTGTTATGAATAAAATGTACTATGACGTTTCGTGGTTCCAATTAGACAGGATGATAATGCAGGTACATTCTCGAAAAAAATTATAAATATTAAAGGCTTAAATAGATAAATCGATTTAATTATGACAAGAAAAAGGTGATATTAGAATATAAAAGAGAGCATTTATATTTTTAAACAGTTAATTCATTAGAAATATATTTATGTACAAACATTGTGAACATTAGTTTTTGAGTGGCAATAGCAAATTTAAGTGAATTAAAAGAAATGTTTAAGTGGAAGTTACCTGTTTAAATATCTTTGGACACTGGTGAGTTTATTTTACTAGAAATTCTAATATAATACCTAATAGTGGTCACCTTTGATATATAATTATCAATAAATAATGTTATAATTTTGCATGCTTGACAACAATATTGATAGGAAATAGTGAAAATTAATTGGTTGTTTATTTTTGCACAACTTTAAAGATTTTTTATATACATTAGTAAGCACCTAAATGAGTGATTCCAAATTTAAATATATGCATATTAAGATAAATCTTTTTTTATTTATTAGTGTTACCTAATTATTTTCAAAATATTTGATTCAACATAACATTTATTTAAAGTAAGTAAGTAAGTATATTCGGAAATAATTCATTTAGAAACATTGACTTCCCTTAATACTCAAAAATATTTTTCAAACAATTTATCTCAAGACATGTTTCCTTATTTTTGTTCACAAATCTTATAAAACAACTAAGATTATACATTTAAGGTAGAAACAAAAACATCGTGGTATTTTCCTCAGATTAATATTCAAATGATTACAAAAGGGACGACCAATATGAAAAATAATCAAACGGAAATATAAAAATGCAAATGAAACAAAACAGCTGTGTCGGCATCATCGCACGAATAAATTTAAAAGTTAAGGTGCACATGTCACTAAGATTAATAGAGACATTTAACACAAATAAGCAATATTATGTTCAGAGCTCTGTGGGTGTAGCCGAAAGCAGGTAGATGACGTCATTAATCAAAATCCTACTGATAGTTTCAAATGACCCGACGAAAGAACCAAATAGATTAAGATGTATTCTATGAAGGCCCCGATTGGTGTGGAAGGAACCTCCCTTAAGTCGGCCATTACTTATCTGTCATTCTCTTGACGTAGGCAATTTTATTTTATTATTCTTTTGACCTGTTTTTTTTTTATTATTTACATCTACGAGATTCAAAACTGTATTTTTGGTAGGCAAAGGTCGTCAGACAGGTTGATGGTTCACACGATGGTAAGTGGCATATAAATACAAGTAGTAGTTACCTAGCCCTGCTTACTGTGATAGAATAAATGATAATAAACAGGATATATACCTATAGAATAATGGCCTTTTGAATCTCGGGGAACAAAACACAAAAGCGCACTCATGCTAATATTTAATATTAGTCGGTTGAAAATATCTGACATATTATTTATCGCTGTGACGACGGTGGCGCCGCCACGGCGACAGTAGCGCCCAATTTTTATATTTTTAGACCACCCCTCCGAAACCTAACATTTATTAGGATAAAAAGTGTTATGTTAATCTAGGTACCTAATAAACTATCTGTGTGCCAAATTTCACTCAAAATGTATGCTGTAAAGAATGTAGGTATAACTCGAACAATGATAAAATGATTCGCTCTAACTAATCAAATGATGTAATTGTACTACTCCGAACATAATAATGGAGTCGAATTCAGGCACCATGACAATGACACTGACACCATAAAAAAAACAAAGGTTTCTCACAATTTTTACCCACATATAATTTATTTATATATTTAAAAAATAAAATCTATTTAGATACATAAGGAACACTAAACTTTTGCAATACAAAAATATACCACAAAAAATATACAACGTTAAAAATATTGCAATTTACCTACCACCTGTTAAAAAATAAAAATCAGTTAATTAAAAAAAATTAATGAACTTCTATATTATCATTATTTTTTAAACATCCAATAAATAAGGAAGCACTTACAATCGATTACAAAATTAAGTTAGTGACCACAAACACGTGTAGGCACCCACTTAATACTAACATTCACAAAATGAACATTATTTATAGTAAGAAATAAAGAAACATGGTTTTACAAAGCCACTTTTAACATTTTCCTCAAGCCTGTACACAAGATTATCCGTCATTGTGTAACATTAACAGACCTGTTGACTAATCTGATGTATTCGGAGCTATTTAATATTTTAGGTCTTTTTTTGTCTGTAAAACTAGCCATGACATTTATTTGTTGTTAGTACAGACGTGATCAAAATGTGGTATTACAAAAATAATATAGTTTTTTAGATACTTAACTATGTTTCGTTTAATTTTTTAAGTTTATTTATTAGTTATTAATAAACAAAATTCATAAATTAAAAACAATTATAGAAGACGAAATTTATCCAACAAATATTATAATGCGAAAGTTTATGTATGGAAGGATGTTTGTTACTCTTTCACGCAAAAACGGCTGAACAGATTTAGATGAAATTTGGCACACTTGTAGTTTATTAAGTGAATTAACATATAAGATACTTTTTATCCTGAAAAAATGTTAAAATTCTGTGGGATTAAAAAAAAAACGATACGACTACAGCGTGAAAGAATTCGCAGTTAGTAAGTGATTATTAAACACAAAATCCCAACGAAATAAATCACATACACACTCGATAACATGTATTAAGCTGTCACAGTTCAATGTTTTTAATTCGATCTAAATACTCCACAAGTATACCTATAAGTAGTTTTGAATCGAGATAGAGGTTTCGCTGTGGCTATTATTGTAACGGCTACCTTTCACCACTATCAAGCGCTGACCATCTGATGGACTGTTTTTTAAAACTGCCTTAACGAATGGCATACAAGATTTTAATGTCCACGCGCGGAGATTTGGTTGATGCGATAATTCGCCGTGAACAAGCGCACGACTTTCTAGGAATTTTGTTAGGCTTAGTACAGAACATTATACGAATTCCAATACCTTTAAAATATAAACTTTAAATTATACCGCTCGACCGATGTGTTTGTAAGACGTTTTCTTTGTCCATTTTTTTTGTTTAATATTATTACCTGATATAAAATGAAATAAAATAATTTAATACACACAAACAACGCCAAAATACAATTTATATTAATAAATTTTAGATAAATTATAAATGTTAATTTATTAACTTACAGTATAATAAATAAAGGAACAGTATAATTCTTTTATATTAAAAATTCAGCTTTCTTATGTTTGTGTTCACAAAATTCGAAAACTAGCTATAAAGGATTCACTTGAAAATTTTACATACATAACATTAAGTATATTTTAACAGAAGAGTGCTGTTATATACTTTTTATATAACGGAAACGGTAAATAATAAAAAGGTAATAAAAATTAATTTGTTAATTATACTAAATTAAATTAATTAATTTATACATTTTATACTATTATAAATTTATGGTTTCCATAACTATCCATTATTATTCTCTCAGAAATTTGACTGGATGAAAACACACTGGAATTCAAAGTAGGTATTCAAAAATCAAGATAGACAAGCTTAGGTACCTACAAACAGCCTTAGTGAAAACATGGCGGAATTTTTATTCATTCAAATTTAAGAACGCATTCATGGCCTTTTGTGCGTATCAAAGTTATAAACGACCGATAATAGTTTTTTTTATTATTTATTTTTTAAACAAACTTCAAAAACGCGAATTGACAATGATGACACTTGGAACCGAATAGATTATTCATTACATTGTATATTAAACATGTCTTTTGGTTTTTTTTAATGAACAATTAAAATTAATTGTTTATAATTTCATTTATTTACTTTATTCATTCAGTTGAGCACTCAACTCAGTTATAAACTTTATTTGCAATAGTCTTTAAGATGAATTAAATTTACTAAACTTTAAACAGTGGTCTTAAACTATTGTTTAAGACAATAAATGAAGTATTTTAATGGATGAATGGAATGAAATATTTTAATGGCTACAAACACGCCACACTAATAGGTATAAAAGATTGCGTATAAAGATATTGTTTCTCAATACAACAATAATATATGTATAACATGTACTTATTTTTATTAAATTACTTATTAACTTACAAATGTATCACGTATTTTTCGCGCTATTACTTGTAACTTACTAACTTTTATTAACTTACGCATTTAACTTTAGTTTAGATTAAATATTGAAAATTACAAGACAAATGTAATTATAATACTTTTGCATACATTTCAATATTTTGAATATTTTTCTAAAAATACACACTTACCTACCCTAGTATTATGTAATATCCATAAAAAATGATGTCATAAAAGACTCACCAAATATAAATAAGTATCATGTATCCACATGGAACTTTTTTGTAGGTCCATGTTTGGATACAAAATATTATTTTATGTCATTGTTAGTATTGTGAATATCTTAAATGAAAATAGGATACTGTCTACTTAAATTGCTACGATCTGTTCTACATTTTGTAGTGTACACAAAACCAAAACGCCCACCGCGATGTTTCGTTAATTTAATATAATTTGTACGCGTCATCGGCACCCACCAACAAAACTGGTATCTCATTAAATATTTTAATTAGCTTTCCACGGTCATGTAAATGTCACAAATAGATATATATGCTCGCCGGATATAATTTTATAATATTAATCATATTTTTGATGTCGTATTCACCTAATCCATTAGCTGTTACTATCATGGATCTGTACTGCCTATACAATAAGCACAGGTATACATTTATTGAATACAATATTTCTGTTCTATTAAATGTTTAATTAATTCTATATAATTCAGAATTTATTAAATCATTAATAAATATGACGAAAATTATTGTTTTTTAAATATTTACAAAGAATGGAGAAAAGCTGTTTTTGTAAATAGGCTAGATACGTGACGATTAATATATACCTACTTAGGTAATCTATTATTTTTTTACTATTTGAAAGATGCCTATAATATAAAATATTCTATAGGTACAATAATAATCGCCCCCATAAGTAACTAATAAACCAGAAAAAAAAATCGTTTCCATAATTTTATCAAGTGTGCAACCCTTGAGTCTGGACTCGGCAATTACGAAATTGAGGATTTGACTTAAGTTGTATTTTTCTACCCGCCATGAATAACCCACTTAACATTTTTTTTTCTATCGCTATAGATACCAAATTGCGTAAGATACCTAATGGTTCCTATGAATTTAAAATTAAGTTGGACAGAATACAAATTAATTCGTGCCACCCGCATTGAATTTATCTACTTCGATAAGTACTTACATGCTCATCAACGTATGTATATATTAACACAGTGTTGATTCGCAAAATGCACATTCAACAATTTTATACTTGAAAGTGTAACCATCCACCGATACGTTGATAAATTAGCGCTAAATAAAGATAATCATACACGAATTGTATGTTTGACATGCGAAGTCGGGGAAATTAATGTGTATTATAGGCTCCGTAACACCCGCTCGTTTGTAAATGCGAATTTGTAAAATTATCGGGCGGCCGATTTGAATATTAATCTTGCGCCCGCGTCGAATCCTGAATCATTAGAATGAGTTTACTTTTTTTTTTATTAAATTTTAATAATGTTGACTCAATCTTTGTTGCTTTATTGTTACTAATAATGGATTATGAAAATAGGTTTTTCAATTAATGAAAAGCGACATTTCTACTTTGTATTCATATTTTTAATAATTAAAATCACTCCCTTGAAAATGCTTATCAGAAATTATTTTTTACTTTTTTAATAATAACTGTAAAAGTGAATTTGGTATTTATATCTACTCTAGCTTATACGAGTGCATCTCATTATTATAACTTACTATCTGTGCCCGTGACTTCGTACGCGCTTTAGTTCGTTTTTTGATAAACCCATGGGTAACCTGTTCCAGTTTCCAGGATAAAAAGTAACCTAATATGTTAGCTCAGATCTTCACCTCATCTGAGCTTAACAAGTAACTTATGCTGCTACTCCAGATAGTTAGTAGCAGCATATATGTGGAAGGCTATTCGGTGCTTTGCCGCAAGTTAGATCTCCATGTCACTATTTAAACTTCTTGTGAAGCTTTACTCTTTTCGACTTTGATTGGGATTTTGGAGTAATTCTGTCTAAATAAACGTAGTAGGGGTTTCAAGTTGAGCTGTGCCAGTCTCCTCAGTATTCCTGAGAACAATTCAGGCCCTTGGTACTTTAAGCTGAATATCTTTCTAAGTTTAATCTATATATACATAATCCTACATATAATGTAATACAAAGCTTTTTTATTTTTTATAGGTATAAGTATATATATACCTAACTAATACTGTCTAATTGGATACAGTGTCCGGATGTCTCCGGAGCACTTGAGTTGGGTGAGACGGTTTTAGGCAGCCGTCTATGAACACAACGGGTGCCTACCTATACCCAGTTTAGCCTTAATAACCTACATCAAATAGTTTCATTGTAAAACACTTTTATTTGGCCATATTGAACTCTCGGTTATTAACCAATTAAAATATTAAAGAAGAACTATTATAATAAAATTAACCCATTAAAAGAGAAGACAATACGTTACGCCTCAAAAGTTTTAAAACTAGGCCGCTTGAAATAAGTATGGGTTCTTACAAAAAATGCTATTTCATTCTAGTAAAAATCGGAGCAATCGATTTGTTTGCTTAAAATCATATTATATCATAAAATTAAAGAACGACAATGCTGGTTGAAGCATTTGGTATGAGAATTTATTTTGTGCAGCACAATCTAACCTTAATATAGCCATGATGGTCGCCAATCTTCAAGAGAAGTAGCACCTTAAGAAAAAGAACAGCAATGCTATCAAACAATTAAAACATTTTTATTAATATGACCTACAAGAAACAATATTTGAATATACGGTATAATCTAATTAATCATTGAAGTAAATCATTTACCTATGTACTTGAAAGATTAATTCGAAGTTTTAAATAAGTGTTTTCTTTTGTCCTTAGGCACATTGCGACAGCTGGTGTTTCTACATACTAGTCGCGAATTTAATTGTGTATTTATTACATAAATCTATGCAACATTGTACCTAACTATGTTTTTACAAAAATATTAATATACTAGGTAGGTATCACCCTTTTATCCGCCGACATATCGCCGCCGGCACCGATCATTGCTCTCGTCTATAATTTCGACCTTGCTTTTTCTTTTTTTTTTATCAGATCGATCTCTGATTGCGGCATTTTCGGTCTGCGTTCTGACGGTCCGGGAATTTGTTAACCGGTGAATGATGTGCTCTTGATTTATTAGAAATAATTTAAGTTGGGTATATAGGCAGATATAAAAACATCAATTTTCTAAACTTAATAAATAAATAAATAAATATGTGTGTGTGTGTATGTGTGTTTTATATAATGTGTATCTACTGACAATGATATTACTAATCCCGGGGAGAATATGCTACAATTATTAAGACTGTATTCATCACCGAGTTGGATGTGCTTAAATTATTGTTATTAGTGACAAACACCAGTTACCTACGCAAAGTTAAATGAGTACAAAAATCACAAAGAAAATTAGGTATTAAAACATGAAAATAATTACTTAAGCATATGAAATAATTAGTAATGGTTACCTATATTAGTAGGTCATTCAGCTTGGTTGTATCGGCTTGAAAGGCGTGACATTAAAAACAGCTGAATAAACAGCACTTGTATTGTTTCTACTTATTTTATGATGCCAATGCAAGTCTTCTTAGATTTCAATTGATTTTTACATTTTATTACACACTGTGTAAAATGTGTTTTCAGTTATTTTAATATATTTAATCCACATACTCCAATACATGTTAAATTATTTAAAACCAAAACATTTCATTTAGATAATTTTTTTTTAATAGAATAAAATTACATATAATTTAAATTACTTTTATACAATATTTTAACTCGGTTGGCTTTATTGCCTCAAAAAAACTAGGCATATTGGCCAAGGTGAGACAGTACTTTACACCGGGACAGCTTCTTGATCTATACCAAGCTCAAGTCCGATCATGTGTGGAGCAGGTACTGTTCCCACTTGTGGGATGGCTCTGCCAAATATCGGCTGGAGGCCTTGGATTCTATAGAGACGAGCCAAAAGACTCATCGGTAACGATGCTTTGGTTGAGACTAGACTTCAGAGTCTTGAACATCGACGCAAAGTTGCCAGTCTCTCGGTGTTTTACAGGATACATTTCGGAGAGTGTGCGGCGGAATTACACAACTTAATTCCTCCATCTCCCTTCCATCACAGGACAACCAGACGTCGGCAATGCGCCACCCATTTATGATCGACATGCCCCCTATCCGCACAAAGCGTTTTGCTTCCACATTCATCATGCATAAATGTATGTTGTTGTAGAATTGGGAATATAATATAGGTAGGACTAATAAATTATTTATTTATAAATTTTATAAATCTAAATAAATTTAATTGGTGACAGAATCTAGCAATGAAATTTGAATATTTTTTTTCCCACTTTTTTTGACATGAATTTTTTTTAAATTTATTTATATATCAAGCCTAGTGTAAAGAGTGAAATACATAATTTAAATTTGATATACCTAAAATAGTAAATAATGCTAGGCGTAGCTAGCTAGTGATGTGCCGCGCCGCGAGGTGTTCCTTCGGTAACTGCTGCGCGTCACGCGATCCGCGCTCCGCCCATCAGCACGCATAAGCAAATCATTCTTAACGTTTTTGACGACTCTTTGTTTTCTTTTTTAATTTCTTTATCAAAGAAATCGTTTCCTATATAAATAAATTACTTTACTAAAGAAATAGCACCTGTAGCATTGCTTGTGTTATATGCGACGGTAGCCACCTAGCATCAAGTAGACCCTGTCTTAACATAAAAAATAAATAAAATATATTAATAGGTATAGAGGCATTTAGCGCTATTAAAAAAATCTAAAACGCAAGCTGTGTACAATGTACACTCTGAAATTCTTACAAACTTTTGTAAATTAAATAAGAGTGTATCATTAATTTAGAAAAAAAAAGTTATTAAAAAAACTAATCCCGAACTAACAGACTAAATTAAAATAACATTAATGACGAATAAAATAAGCAAAATAAAAACTAGACGGGAATCGGTACAATAACATTATAAAATCTAATAAGTAGGTACATATTATATATTTGCTTTATGAATGAAATCAGTTCGCTGTATAAGCGGCGGCCATCACTGTTACTGCTAGGGCCTATTATGAGAGTGTGACGTCACCGCCCCGCGCCCCACTCCTGCTTCAATCAAACCGGGGAACCCTCGTCATGCCCCCACCCCACGTTTCGCTTTACTGACTCTGCATTTTTTCTCATAATAATAACGTGGAAAAAATCGTGCAAAAAATCTCGACAGACGCGGCCTCTCGTCCCATCCCTATGGTCACTACACATACCTAAGTATATATAATTATGTATATTAGGTGTAACATCTTGCAGAAAATCTAAAAATATCTAGGCCTAATGTCCTATCTGCTAAAAAAAGTCAAAAAAGCATAATACAGATCTACAAAAAATATTATAAATACGAGTAGGTATATGCGGAATAAAATTAAATGGAGTCTTCATGTCTAATCTATAAATAAATAAGTAGGTATACCAGTAGATATTTTAGTGTTTAGGTACTAAATGCTTCTAATATTACAAATGCGAAAGTTTGTGAGGATGAACGTTTGTTACGCAAAAACAGCTAGACGGATTTTTTAACTTGAACAGTTAATTATTTGCATTTCAACGCATTCAACAAATGATCAAACAGCTGATACGCCTTAATAATAATTGAAGGTTATTATGGTGTTTTCACAGCTGTTTTATTACAATGGAGAGCAAATACTCTATTATTGGATTAGTAACATAATTTTGTTAAAAATGAAAGTTATAGAAACTAATTTTCATTTAAACAGGTATTTAATGTACCTACAATATTTTTTATTAGTTTAATTCAGTTAAACTAATAACCAATATTTATTCAATAAAAATAATAAGTATAATAAAAATTATAATTTAAAAAGTGTTAATGCCATCTGTCAATGAGCGGCATGATAATATATCTCGTAAATTCATCTACTTAACGACAGAGGTCAGCAGTAAACGAACTCAAAGTTTTTAGTTTACTACCACTACATTTAGTTAATTCAAGGTGCAACAGATGGAGTTGTACAAGTTCGTTTCTCTGCGTTATTTTTATAATATCATTTTATTATTACTATTTTTATTATATTAAAATGGAATTTTAATTCTTCTTAACTTTCTTTAGTATTATGTTCTCTCCATTATTGTATTTCATGTTTATTAAAAATGGAACAATTATTATTAAGTACTTATAGTCAACAGACAATATTAATCTACGTTAATTGAGCTAAAAGTACTAATAATTATGTTAAAATAATATATCTAAAATCTGCTAAATAGGCTAGAATAAATAGTGTAGGTGCGTAGGTACTACCTACTATTCACGTGCAATGGATAGGTACAAACTTATTCCTAGAATGTAAACATCCGAAAATTTAAATTCCATAATCGCAACGCTTAACCCTTGTCAATTCTGACAGCGTCTAAATTAATAGTGCGTGAAGGTATTTAGCTAAGTATGACCTCAAGGCCGATTTAATGTTAAGATTTATGACTTTTAATATCTACGTCTGCAGGTAAGAGGTACCCACATCTTAGTTACCTATTAACGTCAGTAAGACTGAGCTTGCGTTGAAAGCTTGCATCGATGTCCGTTCAAATCGGTTGGCTTTTTATTGTTCTCTAATGCCATGGTTTGTTTTTATTTTGTTAAGAAATAAGGAGCCCAATTTTATCTAAATATTTGTATAAATACTAATATGATTTACAGTAGGTATTCGATCCATCACTAAATGAACTCTGCATTTTCTACTTCTAATGTGAAGTAGAAGATAGACTATAGTCGAACGTACCTACTTGTTTTTCTCTTTTTTGACTTGTGCTAAGACTTCAAAAATATCAGACGGTTTTTACTAGATATGATAGGGTTCCATCCCATTACATGTAACTAGCTGATACCCGCGACTAGGTCCGAGTTGAAAAATGAGAAAATAACATATGAGTAAGTCGTCTAAGTATTATTATGTACCTGATTGTTACACAACATGCAATGTCTAATAAGACTTAGTCTTACTAGACTTAATTAGTCTAGTTTATACTTTATATATACTTTATAAGATTGGTGTGCAACGCCTCATAGGTGAGGTGCTGCAAGTGCGCTGCCGACTACACTAGGCTAAGAAGTTGGGAAAGGATAGGGAAATGTTATCTGGCATCCCTTACTCAGTCAAGGAAACGCAACAGCACACGTGCTGTTATTTCACGGTGATCTTCTGTAAGGGGGGGTTTTATTTGCTACATTGTTCATGAAGTACCTATAGATTTTTTCTTTACTCCAATAAAGACATTAGTATTTAAAATTTACATGTTTTCAACGTTTGCGTTATAGAGAAATGTAAACGGAAGCGTGACATGGCGGGCGGGTTAATTTACGCGCGCCCGAGCGGTGGTATCTGCGCGCTTCCGGTCTGAGTGGTGCCCGGAGCCGGTAGCGATGAAAACCATTCATCAATGTTCGGTCACAACACGCTGCTTCCAATAAACGTCCCCCTTGTTTTATGTTCTTACTTTTCTAAACCTTTGACGGCTTCACATTGAACCACAGCTAACTTCACGGCGACCATGTTCAATGGAATTATTACTTTGTTCGCGTTTGTCAACGCTCAGGCAAGCTTTAATTTCTCAATTCGAGGATTCAATGGGTCATCAATGTTTATTGGCTTTCAATATTAGCCAATTAAAAGGCTAAATTTATATAACTTGCAATATAAAACATTATAATTTCCCAACGGTCACAGCTTTTTTAAAAAAATATATTTAATTTTTATTTATTATCTATCAAAGAATTTAATGAATTTAAGGTGTCTCATTAAGGTGTACATGAATGACAAAAATAAACAATAAAAATCAATATGAGGATCAAAATCAAAATTTTTATTTCTTACTGTTTATTTTAATAAATAATCTTAAACATACTTTCAGATAATAATTAAATTACATTAGGTAGGTACCTACTAAGCAAATGCATAGGAGCTATGTGATACCTAATAAATCTTAATATAAGTATAGGTAAAAGGCGATATGTGTATGTATGTCTCCTATAGACTCCAAAACCGCTGAACTGATTTTAATGAAACTTTCAGACAATCTTCAGATTAGTCCAGATTAGTCCAGGAACACCTCCTGTGAAGTTTGGTAGCGATCGGACGCGGACGAAGTCGCGGGCAAATACTAGTTATTAATATTAATAAAATTATACACAATGTTAGAATTCTATATATTAGTATATCTACCTAAGTACCCTTAGATAGTGTACCTAATAACAAAAAAAAACAGTAAACATTTATTCAATATTCAGACCATTAATGCACGTTATCTATTAATTTGAGAATTTCCTTCTTTCAAAATTTCCCGATTCTATAGCTCATCCAGGATATTAGATTTTATTGTGTATGATCCTCTAATCTATAAGAGCGTCTACGTTACCTACCTACTCACTCGATCTTCGCACTTCTAATTAATTATCATTGGAAAGCAATAGTTAAGGTATACTAAAATAATAAAAAACATGAACTTAATTCTCTTTTCTCAGTTTTCTAGACTACAGACACTTTTTCAGATACAAGAACGGTAAAAGTAAAATGAACAAAAGGGTTGAATTATTCACAATACGTCACGGATTATTCAATGGAGCAGGAGTAATGTGATGGGAATTTTAATCGAGTTGCCTTTTGCCTCGCTTTCCAATTTAAACACTTGTGCTGGGTATACCGCTTAGATATCTTTTCTCACCCTAAATTCCTGTTGGAATTAAATCCCATTGGATTCGAGTTGGACTCTCCTATTGGACAGGTATGCCGTCCGATGAAAATAGTTTAACTTTAATAGTACATATTACCTTTGATAGATGGAGCTGTCTTCAAAAGTTTAGTACTAATCGAACAGATGGCGCTATAATTGATTTGATTTGCGTTTAAAAAATATGTATGAAATACTTAAATAATTGTCATTAAATAATTTAATAATAATAATATTGTTTATATAAACAGTTTTAGATTTATGTATTATATTTAAATGTATATCTTTTGTAAATTCCATTTTAGAATCAAATGCGATAATTACAAAGGTGTTGGCATTTCTATCTCGCAATAAATCAGCACTGCACGATATAACAATTAGCTGGTATGATAGCAATGTTAATTAAACATCTATACGCGACTGCAGCGTGGCAGTGGTCGCTTTGGGAACTACTCGGTAACATTCTTGCATGAACCAATTATTGCATACAAGCACAATCCATTTTTAAACTAGCAAATTAAATATAATTTTCAATTAAACGATTAAATGAAAGCGATTAATAATTGAATTAACACCTGGCACCTTTTATGGAATGACGGTTTACAGCATTTATGTCATAATAATCGTTGTGGTAGGTAATTGCTTACAATTAATTGTCCACTCTTTAATGGTTTGGTGCGGTTATAAGACGCGCATTTACGACTGCGAAGTAGCTACTTTATTTTTCTTCTACTTACAGCTAATACCTACTTATTAATTTGTAGATAGCGTGGTTAACGTGACAGCTTTAATTTATAATTTCTTATGTAATTGGTAATTAAATACTAAAATTAATTTACCTACAACTTTAAAACTTAATTTTAAACCTATAAAAGTAATTTAAATTAATTGAAGTAGACGGTCAGCCTGCCTCATGACGTTTACATAAAACGAATGTCAATTTCAGAACATTTGATTAAATGTCTTTGATTTTGTGATTGAAATAATAATGTAGTAACTAATCAAAAAAAATAAGTAATTTAGTTAAGTAATACATACAAAATGATTTTCTTTGGCTTTATTTTTATACAATTCTAAAAGGAAAGCAATCTTCATACGAATTACATATAGAAATTATTTTAGTATTGCCACGTGTATCGGGTATACCTACATGTAGAATCCTTTGATGGTGTGGTGGCCCTCACGCCCTTTGTGTCCGGGAATGTCAGACATTTTGATTGCGTTCGCCCGTAATTGATAGCGCTCGCTTTGATTAACAGATTCCATTCTCTACCTGGTGGTATGGTGCTACTGGCCGCGGCTTCTATTTCAATGGTACCTACTTCAGTGGTATTTCAATGGGCTAGTGTATCTGGAACAAATAACATTTATTAACTCGGTTCTATAAGCTATATGCCGAAAATGCCCCATGTTTAGAGGTGTATTTAGTTGTAGGTATCCTGTAATGCAATTCTTATAATAAAATATAAACCGTACCTACTCAAACTTGGTTTCTGTATACACAACAATGCCTTTTTTGAAAGAGATATAAATTTTAAGTAAATTGTAATATTACTACTTAATTAATATTTATGTAAGATTAAAACTTGATAACTTAAAATTTGGTATTACTTATTTATTAACGTAGGTAGGTACATAATTTTGCAAAATATTACCATACATTTTAAACGCTGAAATAGGTACCCTCGGCATTTGAGCAATAGTGAGCCATTATTGGCACATTATGTAGGCGTTAATTTTCTCTATAAACGTGGATCGTGAATATACGGTGAAATCCCAAGTGATATTCTATTAAATTTTCTTTTATAAAAAGAGTATGTACCTAATAAAAGAAATTTCAAGTTTATTTTATAACATATTTGCAGATAATATAACTGAAACTTCAAGAATATAGGTAGGTATTCCTATTAAAAACAGTCTATTTGTAATTTGGTTTTCCCGTGACTTCCGTTTAAATACGAGTAGTAACAAAAATAAAGTTCCATTACATTTGAAAGACGCATTGCTTCCGTGAATCGGTGACATCTTGCTAAGTGAGATAGTCGTTATATTTACAATAAAAGCGCGTTATTTGATTCATATTTGAGAATTCCCGAGAATCCTACGCAAAATATAAATTTGGAAATTTTTCATTGTAACCATAAATATTCATACACCTACCTAACTATACATCGATCAGAAATATTTCTTCGTTCTTTTGACGAATTAAGGATACTTTTCTATTTTATATAAGGGAAAAGGGCCTTACATTAAGTATAGAATTTAAAAATTAATACAAAATCTTTCTAGTATCGTTAACAAATATTTTTATTTTAGACCATTATGAGTGGAGAACTAATTTAATTAACAAACTAATACTGTGTGGGTAATCGTTCACACTATCTACAATTTTAATTTTATTGAAAATACTTTGAAAATTTAACAGGTAGAATTAATATAATTATAAATATAATTTTTGGTCATTATAAGACCTATTTTAGTGGCCTGAGTGGAGTTACTACGTAGAATATTATATTTTTAGTTTAGAAATGCTGTTTGTAGGTGCTTAAAACAATGAAATATTAGGAACACAACAAGACACAAAGTGACAGCAGCTGTTGGAACAACCCTCCAACATCCTCATGAAAAATTATGAACCCGGTGCGAAAATTACAGAACTTGTCTGATTAAATTTAGAAGTTGGGTCGGTAATTAGCGTAACATAGCATTTCACTCAGAGCACGCTTAGCGGCCGCGCTCCTCCCGGATTTACTCTGGAGGGCCATTTTGCTGAGCCGACTTTTTGATGGCGTGAAAAAATCTGACAAGTCCCGCCTTTTTTAATAAAGTCGTTCGAGTTGCTTTATTTGTCATTGTTCATTAAATTTTCCGAAATAAATGTTTTGCTTGGTATGACTAATTTTGAAAACATGAAAACAAATTTTTCAATCGGTCAATCGGCAGCATTTCACAATTAAATAGATAATAATATGTTTGAAAAAGTAGCTTAAGTTGAAAAAGTTTTTTTATTTAGAATTAAAAATGGTATTGTCTTTTGACATCCTTAGGAGTCGTAAGTCCAAACTTTAATTAAAATTATATTAAAATAAAAAAAAAGACATTTATTGTCAGGCAACTGGACCCATATGTTACATTATTATATCTTAAATAATCTAGACAGTTCCATATTAAAATTAATACGATCTGACTTATGATATTTGATCTAACTTTTCTCCCATTATAATGCGTTTAGTGTGGTTTATTTTAAGGCGTTTTATTCGTATTTAGAGTAATGCTATAGTTTCGGTGGCTCTACTTGCGACCTCAATACCTCAATGGTGAGTCTGTTATTTATAATATGTTCATAAGAATAAGTCAATTTAGATATACAGGTATACAGTAAAGGTTTATCTGTCGGCACTATACTAAGCTATATAGGTAGGTATACTTCAGAACTACTCGAATAGTGCGTCCAAAGAAAAAAAAAATCATAATTAATTTTGGCCAAGGAAACCATTAAATTAGGGCCATACTAATTTATAACTTTATTTGTACATTGTACAAATAATGATAGAGTTGAAACGTGCGGCGTTATTAATATGCCTGTCTTTAATATTGATGTTCCCCAAGGAAGTCGTCCTTTGAAATCAGCCGTGGTTTTCTATATAAAATATACAAATTGCAATCATTACTAATTTGATTCTAAGCTGAATTTTTAAAACAGGATACGAGTAGGCACTATTCTCTAGTAAATTTTACATTTTTCCTTTTGAATACATTATTTAATATAATATTTTTTTTTCTTATATATTGTGTACGAGTAATGTGTACACTGATCTGACTAGTAAAAGTAAGATATTTTAAAATATATATTTATTACAGGATAAATATTATTATGATTAGGATAAATATTTATTACAGGAAATTCATGTTATATTGGTTTTTTTTAATCGGATGAGTAGTTTCGAAGATTACCTCCTACATACAAACATACAAACTTTACCTCTTTATAATATTAGTATTGATTTGCAAAAATCAATACTAATGCGAGTTTCAATCGAAAAAATATAGTAAATTTAGATACTGTGTAAAGAAAGGGTCTTGGGCAAAAATGCACATGTTCTAAACTTAAAGCGGCTACAGTGATCTTCAGATATAGTTGGCTCGGAACAGTGCTCCAATTTAAATTAGAGCATTTTTCAACAACTTTTATTATACTCAAATTATTGACATAAATTTTATAGGTTTTGTTTTTAAATTTTAAAATATATCGGTAAAAACCTTATATTCAACATTTCAGCTGTAAAATGTTCACTGCTGTATCTGCATAGGCCACCTCCATAAGTGCCAAAAGACTTAATTAAAATCTTCAGTTACTTCTAAGTTAATTTAGCTGAGTGAAGTGAATTCTAAGTGAAGTAGCTGTACTATTAATGTAACATATAATATCTTAAAGTACATTAGTTTATTTAGTTAAATTGGCTATATTTCTACGAACGCATAAAAATATTATATATCTAGTAGAGCAGACACATAAAAGATTATGATGAATAGAGCAAATTAACGAAATAAAATATTAAGTGGAGCATCTTTCATTGCAGAACACAATTCTGAACCAAACCGATACAGTGGGAATAAATCAGTACCACTTTGCGTTCTCACAATAGCACACTAATTGACAAATAGTGGAAATGATAAATACAGGCGCTGGGAATTTTCCCGAAATACTCACCCTTTGATCGTCATTTGATTAACACCCGTACGCTGTCGCACGCGAAACGTTATTAATTTTCTTTTTAATTTAGATCTCGGTCTATTAAAACCTGCTTCAGTATCATATACCTACATCGTTTAGCATTGGAAACATGACCAATGACTCATCTTGTGTATTTTTTGCAAAACTCTTTTATCGTCTCATATCTTTTCAATGTGACGAAATTTCTGGAATACAGATTTTGTTTACGCATAATATTAAATTGGTATAATTAATCTAGGCAATAACTGTTTTCAACAGAAAAACAGTTTTTATATTTGATTATGTATGTACAGAAATACTATAGTTAATAAGAATTCGTAATAGTTGGTCCCTTGTAAAGGGCATGAGAACGCCAGAACGATCTCGCTAGTGACTCACAAAACCAGTTTCCATGTGAAATAAATCAAAGCCGGAGTACGGCACGTTATCAAATTATCAAAAGCACGTGAGACTGTTAATTTCCTCGTCGGTCAGTTTAAAGACATGTTCCTTGAACCGTGCTCTGGCTTCTTAGATTTTTATCTTGTAAACATAATTGCGGACTAGAACATTAGCTCGTTACGTGCCCCGAACATTAAAAATGTAACTATGAGATAACCACCGTGTAATTCTTCTAGGAAGCTGTTAAACACTGAATAATTGCTGCAGAACTAAGATTGCTAGATAACATTTGCAGTTCCAGTTTCTGAGTTTGAAGTGATATATGGATGTCTTTATTAAACAATATGTGACATCAACACATACAGGTATAAGAGTTGGGATATCGCGGAGAGTTCTGTTCTACAGTTACATTCTCGATTACCTATAAATAAATGTAGGACATATTTGATGGAATCAGAGATCAACTAAGCTTAGGAAAAAGGACTCCGGTATGGCTGCCGGACAGGGTTTCCAGTTTATGTTTCTGAAAATCCGTATTTCGTGTCAATTCTAAAGATAGTCTGTAAAGGATAATCTCAAAATCAATTAAGTAAATATATAGACGATGTATTTCTATAATAAGTTACATAAGCACTTTGTAGTAAAAAGTTTAGAAAAATTCTAATATCGTAATTAAAATCAAGTACATACCTAGGTAATATGACGACCAGATATCGTCGAAAAAAAAAACAGTTTATCGATTATATAATATAATAGTTAAAACCCTAAACATAAGTACGAATTCGTCCTTAGTTTTCATTTTGTCTTTAATAGTTAGTAACTAGCCCGATTCGCACTGATCTAATTGTGTGCAGTTTACTACTACTTACTATACTCGCAACTTAGTGTGAAAAAAGCTGGCATTAAGTGAATTTGAATTACTTTTTCTAAACTGTAGGTACGTTTGCAGATCGGTCACAAGTTAGTTTTAGGAATGCAAATGGAAATTGAAAATTAAAAAATGCGAGGGTCGTCTCGCTTGGGGGGCGGCGAAATCGTAAATTTAAATTGTCCATCCCTCAACATGCAAATTTTCCAAGCGAGCATGCCTTTCAATTGTATTACGTATTGTATTGTATTTTGGTTGGGATGAATTTACTAAGTATGTAAATATAAGTAGGTATGTAAAGAATTTACTTGTAGGAGAATATACATATGAAATATTGAAAATAGCTCTATTTTTACATAACTAACAGTAGACGTGAGTAGGAACATTGTCTGAAACGCCGCCATCATTAAATGTTACTAATGAGGCTTACAGTTTTGAGTTTTAAATAACGAACGCCAGCCCGAAGGGGCGGTAACTATTGTCGTACTGATTTTTTTCTTCAGACATAAGTGCAACAAACCATTTCAAAAACTCTGCGATGTAACCTTCAAATGTCGCTCTATATCGTTTAATTTATTTAATCTCTTTATTATGGCAAAGAAAACGATAAGATCGTGCCTACTCTGACGATAATGTTATATTTTTTTGCGAAGGATTTACTTCAAACTTTGTACTAGCTACTGTACAAATGCTAGAAGCAGTCCTATAAACTAGGTACCACGTAATAAATCCCATTAGTTTAGAACGAGTTAGACGAGATCTTTTGATAATAAAGGTTATGTGACACTTGTCTCTCGACGCACAAATTAACGTCAGCGTAAGGTTATGTCGTTGGGCGGCGGCGCGATTGTCACTCATACTCCATCAACTGCTGGGAAATGTCGAGGATACGTCGACGGGTCAGCCACATGTCTGTACAAGACGTGACACTATTTCATCTTGCTGTCTCATTTTTAAAAACCTTCTCGCTACTGTGAGACAAAGACGGATTTTGAGTTTTAACTCGCGTTTCTAAGAATGTTTGGCTTAGTTATCTGCGGTAAACAGGGGCCCGTATCGCAGACAGGTTGTCGCTAATAGGCGTTTTACTCGGAACATATGAGGTTTTATGTCTTCGTGTGTGTCCCGGTCCTAAGACACGTGTCAGTCTCTGTCGGTCGTCTGGTCGGCGGCAATGCGTGTTGACTCTGGCGCAACTGTCCGCGAGTCGGCCAAAACAAACAATCGATCGATCGATCGCCTCCTATAGGTATATAGGATCCCTGTGGTCGTTTGAAAAATAGTTTAATTATAGATTAACTAACTAAGTTTATTCACCTCTCCTTTTCAGATTCACCGAGGATCTCATGTGGAGACACCGTCCTTTGGCGCCGTGTAAATCGTCAGTCGAGTAGTGAATGGAATCAAAAGTGTCAGTGTGGTGATTGAACGGTTATCAGTGAAGTGTCGGCCTTGAGGGCCGAGGACCTGCGACGGAAGATACGGACGCGAGCCGCGCGGGCTGCGGGCCCGCGATGAGCGCCAACAATTGTGACAGCATGACATATTTCTCAAACGCCTACATGCCAGACATGAGGAACGGTGGAGGTCATGATCATCAGCAGGCGCACGCGCACTACGGCGCGGTGCCACAGCAAGGCCACGAGATGGACGGCTGCGACCAGCAGCTCAGGCCCGCGCAGCACCACTACCCCGCACAGCCTGCGCCGGGGATGCCTTACCCCAGGTTTCCACCTTACGACCGGCTAGGGTACTACCAACAGATGGAACAAAACGGATATAGGCCGGACAGTCCGTCCCAAATGGGGCATATGGGGCCCAAGTCTGATGGCTATGGACCCAACGGCCACCAACCCCCGGCGCCAGCGGTTTACACGTCGTGCAAACTGCAGGCGGCGGCCGCAACAGCGGGTGGGGTTCCGGGCAGTCCGCCGTTAGAGCAGGCTCAGCAGATGCCCCATCATATGCACCCTCAGCAACACATGGTGCAGCACGCGGTGCCACCGCACCAACAGCACCTTATGTACCCCGTGGACGATATGCAGCATCAAACGCAGATGCCGCCAATGCACCAGCAACCGATGCATGCGCAGCAACCACCCCCACAACAGCCCCCACCAAACACGAACGCCTCGCTGCCTAGTCCACTTTACCCTTGGATGAGAAGTCAATTCGGTAAGTTTCAACTTCTAATACCTACACCTAGTTATGTTAATATAAACTTTTTTCCAGTTTTTTTTTTTATAAATTGTGCATTGTTTTGATTCGTATTATGGTTTTAACACACCAAATAGGTAGGTAGCTACATAACGTTAAATCGGGCAATCGTTAGGTACTTGCTGAAGAAGATCAAATACTTAATTTTCTTTATAATCGTAACAATAATAAAATAATATGATTAGCGCCATCTATAACTGGAAATGGGCCAATGATTTGAAGCTCAGCTGCAAAAAAGGCAGACAAATGTTCAAAACCCGGTGGAGCCTATACCTGCTTTTCGATTAAATATCATTATAATGATTAACTAGTTGCTCGAACGTTGAAGGAAAACATTGTGAGGAAAGTTGCATATACATAAACATAAACACAAGCATCATAATTCATAATTATTTAAAAATATCACCTTTAAAATTTTAATTCTTTAAAACAATATCACCAATTGTAGTCATTGCTTAATGTAGATGTATCTATCTATCTGTAAATTTGCTTTGGAAACTTAAAGCTAACGCTGTAATTTGTTTAGCGCCATCTACTGTGTATTGGCGAAAATGTTGTAGAATCTATGTACCTATATTATTTTTATGAAAAAGGTCGGTAAGCAGCCAACATTCCATTTGATGATAGGTGGCTACCGTTGCAATAAATACAAGCAACACCAAGAGGGACCCAATTGCGTTTCCGATCATAATGAATTCATAATGAAATTATGAGGGATGTTATGGGACTAGGTCATGGATGTCATGGGATGTCATGGACGGAGAGATAGTGGATCTGACACGTTACTCACCGAAACATAACAGAACGTGAGTCTATTTTCAATAAGGTTTTCTGTGAAGAGACGATTATTGGCTATAGTTAGACTATGCGGTTGTTATTAATAAATTAAGCATATTTCTTGATAGTTGGTTCAATGAATTTTGTATGAGAACAGTACTAGCCTTATTTATTTTATAGACAAAATTATTCACTTAACATAAGATTATTCTCATAAAGATAAAATTATTCATATAGTAAGTAGACTCTTTATCGTTAGTATTGCTAGACTTTACAATGAATGAGCCAGACAGGTTAATACCGCAATAGAAGAGTAGCGGTTTGAGGAAACGACAAAAACTTAATAATGACACGACAGGATATCAAAATATCTTGAAAGTGAAAACGAATTCCGGTAGGTTTTTTTTTAAAATTTTGAATAATACGCCATGAGATATGTTCAAGTTGCCAAAATCAGATTGAACAATTTGCAAAAAACACTTTCGTCCATCGTCGCTTTGATGACGAACAATGAGTGCCAGAAACAATACAGGTCCTACTGTTGGAGGATTATTTATGGGTCGAAGAGGTATTCAAAAGGAATTTCACTTTTCATAAAATTTACAACTCCAACACAAAGGCGTTCACCTTCTGTTTTGCTGACGCCGATGGCGAACAAAGAGCCCTCGAGTTGCGCTACCGTCTCCTACTGTTTTTGAATTTGCCGGAGAATTTAATTTATGGCAGCGTTGTCTGATTTAGGGATTCCTTTGTAATTGGCAAAGTCAACAAAATTTTGCTAAATGTTTATAAGTTCAAACTAAACTTTTAGTTGCATACTTATTTCCATAGTGCGCGGTTTAGTTAAGTACAATCTCGTCTAATTTTTACGAACACATTTGGTTTTTATTTGAGTGCATTTGTAGTTTTATCAATTTGGTATGTTATTTTTTTTTTGTAATTGAAACTTAGAGCTTAGAATGTTTTCTTAAATCCTATTGGTTATGTGCAGTTACAGTATTTTACGTTTTCTGCATAGACAACCGTAGCTTCCGTCCCATAAAGTTGTTAAAGCATTATTTTTAAAATACGATAGTTTTCCCACAGTGTAGAATATTTCTATTAATAATTCGGAACAAATATTAATATTAAAATAGCGCTTATTGATACTTACCTATATTTAATTTTCTTATAAGGTTTCGATTTTTACTTTTATATTAGGGGTTAAAGTATGAAATTGCCGATTTGTACTGAAAAATAAAAATTCGTTTTTTTTTTAAATTTAACATATTTATTTAATCAAAATAATTACCATTATTATCTATACATTGCTGCCATCTAATAGGAAGCTCATTTATGCCTTTGCGATAGAACTCTGGTGATCTAGATTCGACAAACTGTGTGAAAGCATTTTGCACTGCCTCCTGAGAAGAAAACTTTTTATCACGCAGAAAATTGTCCAAATCACGAAAAAAATGGTAGTCCGTTGGAGCAAGGTCTGGCGAATACGGAGGGTGACGAATGGTTTCTAATTGCAGTTCCTGTAGAGTCTGCAGATCAGTCAAATCATGAGGCACCCATTTTTCATATTTTTTTATTTTATTGATTTGACGCAAATGAGTCAATATTGTTGGTAAGGTAACGTTAAACCATGCCGCTAATTCCTGGGTAGTTTGGCTCGGATCGGCTTCCACCATCTCTTTCAAATCATTGTTATTCACCTGTGTGGGCGGTCTTCCACGTGGTTCGTTCTTCAAATCGAAGTTTCCATCACGAAAGCGTTTAAACCAAAATCGCACAGTGCGTTCATTAGCAGTCCCCTCTCCAAACGCAACATTAATATTGCGAGCTGTTTCTGCCGCGTTAGTTCCGCGTCGGAACTCGTATTCAAAAATCACACGAATTTTCGAAGTATCCATCTTTATTGTCTAAGCTGAATAAAAAAAACAACTGAAAGTTGATAATCGAATGTTGCATATTTTTTAAAAGAAGAACTACATAGGTACCGTATGAAAAAAGTTTCACTCAAAAATCTCAAACCATGAAGGTTCTATGTCAATTCGAAGTACCTATTACAATAAAACGGCAATTTCATACTTTAACCCCTATTATTATGAAACATAGCAAATAATTATCATGTGAAAAATATATACCTGTGAATTTATAAAATATGTTACGTAGGTATATACCTATAAAATAAAATTTAAAGAAATTTTATTTGAAGTTAATTTTTATATCTATAATAAAAAGTATTCCGTAATCCTTTTATTATTTATTATGGCAATCTTATTAATAGTGCATGAAAATTAATCCATTATGTTTATTAAACTTTTGGTGCACTTAAACTTCTGGTAGACTTACTTTATTTTCCCTCTGTAAGGAAGGTTCACTCTGTTACCTACTATGTATAATAATCTATATGTATACGCGCCTGAGAAATATTCAAGATTAATTACACAAAACTTTGATGAAATTGATATTGAAGTTTGCACAAATGTTAGGATATACCAAACAATGTTTTACGACATAGATACAAGTTGTAGATGAATCATAGCATAACCCTCATCTCGCCGAGTCTCGATGCCAGATAAGACGTGCCAATTTTGACTTACTTGCTGCCAGACGGGTCGAGTTGGCCTACTAGTTAATTAATTTGGAACTTCGATAGAAACCCAAGTCTGATGGGACACGAATAAATTGTGAACGATCGCTTAGATTAGACTATGTTTTAAAACTAAATGTAATAACGTGTAATTAAAATGATTAACAGTCAAATAACAATACTATTGAAATAATTACTGACAATTAATTATAATAAAATAATGTACTGTTTACAAGAAGAGTTATTCACTACGCATTTGAAGGCTAATTACAAAAAAAAAACTGGCAGTCGTTTGTCGTGAGATATTATGTGATACTTAAACGGTAGCCACTTGCACTTAAGCTTTTCAAAGTTTTTAAAGTTATCTACAAACGGTATCATCATTAATTATTTTTTTTTATTTTATTTATATTAGGGAAACAAACAATATCTCGCTACACATTATACATATACATACAAGAAGATCACAAATCAGCAAAGTTTCCACTAAATTACTAAAACATATAAATTATAAGTCATTACGAGCTAGGAGAAAACACAAAAAAAGCAAGAAACAGTTAACAAATACCATATAACATACAAAATAAACAAATAAACAGGCCATAACAAAGAGGAGACTACACAACTATATTTTCGAGAGCTTGTTTAAGGCTTCGTTTATAGGCTCCTATAGGGCAACTGAAAATATCCAGATCTAGCAAGTGAAAATATCCAACTGAAAATATCCCATATTATACTCAAATATGGGCTACCATTTTGAAAAAAAGATCCAACCAATCGGAACACAGCTTGTTTCGAATTTAAATATAGAAGACGGTTCGTTTGAAGCAGACCAATCATTAATCATGGCAGAACTGTATCCATCGTATTCACGAGATTAATCAATGTAGGTATATAATAATACCTACATATGTGGATATACAATTATACACTGAAGTAGGTACATATCTACACATGTTATATTCGCGTATTCAGATGCGGGACTAATGAGAAAACTTGTTAAACACATCGTTGTTACGATTATTCTGTTTCATTTAAACTTGATTAATGATACGATGTATCATTAAATATTAAAAATACACTAGAAAACGTTTCAGTTGTTTTTTTTTTTCTACAAAATATTTAGGTGAAAAAAGAAACTGAGCCATTATTCTGAGCCAACTTTGACGTACTGCGTTACTGACTAACGGCATAGAAAGATGGAGTTACCTAGTCCGAGAGGTAGGCCGCGATAAGTCGGCGGGAATCGAGGTGGAAATGGAAATATAATGGAAATCCCCCCACCACCGCCCCGTCCAACCCCCTTTCGGCATACAATGCCGAATAGACGACTTGTTACATTTCATTGTTCAGTTATCAGCCCTGAGGCCTCCTTTGTGAGAGCCCGATGATTGAATACAAGAATTTGTTTCGGTGCCTGCTCCTGATTTTCTGCGTTTGCCGCTGAAGGTTCGAATCGTTTGATATTAAACGGAGGGAAGTATAATACAATTACAAATGTGTGTGGGCTGAGTTTTTGTTTGTCGAGGTCGAATTCGCTAATAGCTTGAACATTGAAAGGGAGTAATGAATATTTTCAACTAAACATTTCCCTTTAACCACTTTCGTTTACTAAAAACTGGAAGTATTCCTAAAAAGTTACATTTGCATAGATTAGAGGCTTCGCAAAATAGACAAGTGTCTCTTACTGCACATATCTAAGTTATCTTCACGTTTACTATGTCAAGGTCAAGTTGAACTAATTTAAAACAAAAAAAAAACAATACTTGTCTGAACAGACATTTTTGTTTTAAAAAAATGTTTTTAATGATATTATGTTAATGACGTTATGAATTCAATTCTTACAATCTGGCGATGATTGCTTGTTACATACCTTCTTTCAATTCAAACTATATTTGCGATTCAGACTATAAAAGGCGATACTGAAAACGTAAACTAGTTTAAATAGTTGGATTATTTATTAATTACTTAGTTCTAGAAAAAATTGTATTAACACAAAGTTCCTTTATTGATAGATAAGCGCCAGAAAACTGTAAATGTTTTGGGCTATATTTCTACGTCAGATCCGATAAAACCTCGTGATTTTCACTCAAATGTAGACTCGATAAGTTCTATTGTCGGCTCTCGTTCACCACTCTGACAGATCGTCGATTGTCGCTAGCTAACAATGACGATAAATGCACTTCCAGATTGGTCTGATCGTATCACATGGGTATAAATCTTCTTGTTTTTAATGTTCACAAAAATAGTAAAAGATGACATTACACTCCGAATTATACCAAAGAAATATTTTTTGATCAGATTGTAATAAGTTGTTAAAAGGAACAGTTATTTATTCAATTAAATAAGTTTCAAAGAAACACTTACCTAAACGTCAATTTACCTTTTTCAGGGTTTCGGAAAAAAAATTGCCAAAATCATGAGATTTTGAGAAGAGGATCCTAAAACCCCGAAAGGAACTCTTTTTATTATGTTAAGAGATAAGAAAGGGATGGGGTAGTGGGCTCTGGAATCCCTCACTCACTCACTGAAACACAACAGCACACATTATATCTTTTACGGTGGTCTTCTGTAAGGGGTTGGTTACTGCCCCCAGACCTGCTGCCCAAATAACTGTGAAACCAGACCAGAACCAACTATGAAAAGTTCATTTCCAAAGTTGGCCCTGCTGGGAATCGAACCCGGGGCCTCTAAGACAGAGCGTTAAAGCAAGCAACTGAACCACACAACTAATGTGATCGTCAGTAATCCTACTAATATTAATAAATGCGAAAGTTTGCGAAGATGAATGTATACTTTGTTACTCTTATACGTAAAAACTCTTCAACGGATTTGGTTGAAATTTGGCAGACAGATAGTTTATTACCTGAATTAATATATAGGATACTTTATATTCTGTAAAAATATTGGATTCCCGAGGGATCGTCGGGAATTTATATTAATATAAATGTTTTCAAATCACATATAATTATGGTAGTTAAGTATATGACATATAAAACTTACTAGCTGACCCGGCAAACGTTGTTTTTCCAAAAAATAAAAAATAAAAATTTGGGGTGGACCACCCTTAACAATTAAGGGTATGGAAAATAGATGTTGGCCGATTCTCAGACCTACCCGATAAGCACACAAAATTTCATCAAAATCGGTCCAGCCGTTTCTGTGGAGTTTGGCAACAAACACCGCGACACGAGAATGTTATTAAAACCTGTACATTTAAACTTCATAAAACTTTAATGTCAATAAAATTTGAATGAATCACAACAGGGAAAAGGGAAGATGCAAGGTATAAAAATAAAATTTCCCGAATGTTTATTTTACTTAGTCACTGAGAAAACGGTTCCCGGTGTTTTCCCTCCCCCTGTATTTACACGTGCTATTATTTGCATAAAGTTCTTTTTTATGCGTTGAGGGTGCAGTGACGTATAAAAATATATTTCTAATTTTGTTCGGGATCAACTTTCCGGTTTAGCCCCGGTAGCACCGTGACATTGACGAATGGCGTTTTTGTGCTCTTTGTAAATTATTTTTGTCTTTTTTTAGAAATATAAATTATTATTTTAAATTGCTATTTAAAGGTAAATAAATACCTTCTATAAAATACTAATAATATAATTTGATAGGTTTAAACTTATTTATTAGGTGCGCCAAATTTTATCCATATCTGTTCAGAAGTTTTTGCTTGATTGAGCAACAAACATCCAAAAATACAAACTTTCGAATTTATAATATTTAGTTAGGATTGAGTTTTTACTAAAGTATATTGAATGTAAAATTTTTTGATAATTCCAGAATATTTACTAACAAATTCAAGTTATTTTTTGAGAAACATTTTTCAAACCACATTAAAAAAAAAGTGCCATATTATTAAATGAATTGAAACAAACAATTTCAAAATACTTGGTCTAGCTAATATCGCAAAAAATACCCACAATCATATCCTAATACCAGTATAAGTATATACGTACAAAAACTAAATCGTCTCGATAAAAAAATAAAGCTCAAAAAGTATGGAGCTTATTAAAAAACCATTACCATCTTATAATTACATACACCCACAAGCAGGCTCACCAATCCCATTAATATGTGTCGGACGCAGTGAACACACACAAACATAGTGCCAACCAACTTACTATATATACCATGAACAGGATGCCACTCACACACACATAACTGTCGATTTGTAGTTTTACAAGTGTGTGAAAGATGGAGTTGCCAGCTAAAATGATTCTCTCTACTTTATTGGGAGTTTAAAAATAATATTATCAAATAACTACTTAAGCCTCAAATAAAAAAGATCAAGATCTTTAAAAAATATGTATCGGCCTAGAATATACATATAGATAAGTTTGTCTTCTCAAGTCATGTTATAACTGTCATGTTATACAATAGGTACATACTAAATCTAATCTTCTCTTGACAGAACTTTACAAAAGGTGTTCAAGCATTTCCTGTCTTTTCGCATGCATAGGTTTCGCCGCGATATTTTTCCTGAACATCACTTGCTCTGAACATTAACTTATGAATCTTAGGGGAAAAAACTTTTTATCGTAACGTTATTGGAAGAGTTGATTAGTAGGTAGCTGGCTAGAGTTTGTGGTAATGATTTAAGGATAAGTTAAAACACCATTATCATTTATTTGTTAAATTTGTTTTCAGAGTGTTTATTGATTCAATAATAGATTTTTCAATTAAATAAAAAGTATAAAATTAAATGTAAGTACCTATCTATCACCTGTTCGGAAATCTGGCAAGAATCTGACATACAGCGAGGAAGCTAGCAAAATAATGTTAAATGTTGGGCTGTTCAGCTTTGTAAATACAAATGAAAATTATCATAGCCTATATCACCTTGAACCTTAATTAATGATACCATCTGAATCATAGATTACCTTTATTAAACGTTATTTCAAACTGCACAAAATCGAAAATTTATTGCTTGTAATATTTCACGTGTTGATGAAAAACGGGAATTAAAGGAAATATTATTAAAGGAACATTTATTATTATTATTATTATTATTAAATTAAAACATTTTATTAAAATCAAAATTGTTGTATTATGTGTTACGTTATATTTTTGAATATTTTAGAATGTATTTTATAATGTATGTATTATGAAGTTCATGTTAAATAATTATGTTCTATTTAATTCGTATTTATTGAATTAATAATTTATTTATTTATCGTTCGTAAGGAGTAAACTCCAGTCGTGCGTCGGAGCTGACACACACACGCACTTTTTTTTAAAATATTTAATGTTATTCACGGTTCGTTTACATTTTTATTAAATAGATAGCTTTCATGGATCCAAATTTCAGTGACTTATAATTATTATTATTTAAACATTTTAAAATATCGTTTTATATATACATAAAAAATTATAATTATTATAGGCAGTTTCGTATAATGAACTGGTAACATTCTGACAATATTTATCGTCCTTTTCTTTCTTGCGTGTCTTCTGTCTCTGTCTTGCCCGAGGTTAGCTTAGCTTGGTCCACATTAATTAAACGTCGGGATATAACGCCAATCAAACTTTGACCGCTGGTAAGCCGATGAAGCCAAACTTATTATGTGGTATTAAAATTCCATTTTCGTCGGACCATTTCAAATTGAAATGGAGGGTATTAAATAATAACAGCCATTTCCACATAGCATAAAAATTATGGAATTAGAGCATTAGTGGCTATGAGCTTAGGTAACTATCAGTTAACGTGTTTTTACAACAGTAGTTGTATCAAATTACAAGTAATTGATATTGGAATTTAATTCCATCAACGTATGAAACTCATTAATGTGTTATTAAGCGAGCACGTATCATTAGGTATCAACAAAAAGCGTCGCATCACACGATGCGTGCACATGTGGGAGTAGATGCAGTCATAAATCATAAGCATATCTTTATACTTGTGTAGGGAGTAGCCACGTCGATAGAGGAAAAAAGCCCCCCATTTCCTGCCCGGGGATCACACATGACCGGCCTGTCTATCTGCCAGACCCGTGTCAAATATTCTCTGGAGCGGAGACCGCCCCCTCCCGGCTTTCGGGGGCAGGGGTACCCCCTGGGGCTAGCTGTCCCGCGGCGAAGCTCATCTTGAAGCCCTAATGCGTTCCGCGCTCAGTATTATGTTGAGATGAATTTTTAGGCGCCTCCGAACAGCCACTTGTTTTCTTTGCGATTTCCGAGTTGTTATATCAAACACACTGAACATGTTGTTATGACAAAAAAGAAATGAGTGAAACTTCACGTAAACGTTATTAAAATAGAAGTCTAATATCGGCTGGCGTTTCGCGATTGAAAATTTTCTTTTTCATTAAGATTTTCGCTTTCATGGCTGGCGTTGAAAAATCACCTCTCCGGCACCTTTCATAACTTTTCACTTCGTGATCCAACGCAATTACTCACTTTCCATCGCCTTCTCAAATATTCATTCGTGCTTTTCCTGCTGCAAATTATAGTAATGGCCGAACAAAACTGGTAATTAGTCCGCTACGTGTAAGGGAGGGCAGTCATTTTTATAAAAGCCTCCGTTGATTTTACGTTTCGAATAATGCTACTTTATAATTGATAGTTTTAATTTCCGTAATGGGAATTTTGTAATTAAGTCACGTTGTAAAATGGTTTCTCATAAATCAATGGAGTATGCATCTATATAGTGTTTTAGAAGTTTGTAGGTTGTGTTGCTAATATACGTAGCGGTAAAGCGAATGTTGGGTGGCAGTGGTCGGGGTGGCAGATTGTAGATGTAGCGTCGTCGACAGGCGGAGCCGGGTTTCGAACAAAGCTCGCGAGCCTAACAAAGACGTCACCGGCCGTGGCTGCGACGCGGAGTTATGGCATCCATTGTGCGCAACAATACCCAACAAACGAGTTTGTATAAGCTATTAGGTACGCGCATTAATATATATTTTTTGTTCGCCCGAAAATTTAGCATTCCATTACGAGGGAGAGAAATGAAACGCCCGCCGCATGAATTATATTAAAATATATTTGAATATTTCATTTGACACCTTTTTTTCAGGCGGAATTTCGTTCAATCCCGGTCTCGTAATTTTTGGCGTACACCAAAACGAAATTTTCGGTGAATAACATTCCATTTGGATGCGAAACACGACGGGAATCAGCCTCAACACAGCAGAGACTGATGGCTCTGTATTTATGACATAAATTCTTTTTGGGCCTCGGCCATATTTGCTACCCAATGTTGTTATTACATTTTGTACAACATGCATCATTATTTATAAATTTTAACATTACTTTTCTCGCCCTCTTATTCAAAACTCTAAAATATTTGTGAATTCAAAACCCTTCGAAGATTAACTTTTTTTTAATAATGTTTTCATAAAAATAATCGTATTAACTATATGTATAACATTGGTAACTTATAACGCTATTCATTCTTAGAGAAAATAATATCATTATTATGAAATAATAAAAATTATGTTCAAATATGTTACATTTTCATAACTCCTTTTTTATTACTTGCTCGAACCCCTAGAACACGCCCTGGATAGCCAATCAATCTTGCAACTTCTATCCTGTATCCTATCTAAAAATTTCATTTATTGATTTCATTGATTCAATATTGATCAGGTAACTAATTAAAAATTATTACAAATATCAGGAACTTAATATAGAAAATCTATTTAAATTATGTACTAATGACCTTATGTTTATACATAAGAAAGAAGTCATTAGGCAAGTACATACATACAAACATAGTATATCTGTTGGCACCGCCCAGACCACACCAAATGATTAATGAATATCAGAGCTAGAAAGGCCGCCATTCTTTTTTTTTCGTTCAATTCCAACGAAACCACACTTAGTGATATAATACACTTTATCATTGTTTTCATTTACACAATTTTCCATAATATCTATTAGATTAAAGAAATTGAGTAAGATAAAAAAAATCTAATATTTCAATATTTCATTACTTACAAAATGCTTGTAGATAATCAGTAAATAATGTATACTATAAAGAGAAAATATTTGTATTTTTGTATTTTTTTTGTAACTAACTGTTGCACGCGACTTCGCCCGCGTAATTTTTTTATAAAAATATACCCTATGTTACGCGCTGATAATTTAGCTTTATAAATAATTTTTAAAATAGGTCCAGTTGTTTTTGAGTTAATTCATTATACAAACATTAGTATAGATAAATAAACTCAAAACTACTGAACCGTTTTTTTTTAATTCTTTCACCTATAGAAACCTACATGATCAGCGAGTAGGTACTTACCTAACACACGATTTATTTTATAAAGTTATGCAGACGAAGTCGCGTGCAACAGCTACTTTCTGATAATTCCATCAATACAAATTGTCATTTCTCGTTCCAAAGTGTAGATAGAGGTGTAGGTATACAAGTAACACGATTACATCAACTCTATGTCCTTACATGTGTAAACGCATTAATCTTGTATGAGGTGAACGTAATTATTGTTTCGCGTGTTAGCTGTTACCAATGTCATCCATAGGTAGTGTTTCGGCTTCCATGGATCTTATCAATGCTTTGCCTACAAATTGCGTTTTGTATTATGACGGCCCCTTTCATGCCACTCTGTAAAAGAAAACGTTTATAATATTTTTTAAAAAAATTTTTAATAGTAAAAACTTATGTGACCTACATAGATATTTTTATCAGTTTATGATATTAAATACTTGACATGAATTTGTATTATTATTATCAATATACAATATTTAATGTATTAAAATTTAGAGAAAATAAAAGAAGAAAGTTAAAGTTTAGTGATTAAATGAAATTCTATTACAAAGTTTATCTCATTATTTAATTAATCTGAGCACGAAGTATGTAATTAATTTTTACACCTATTAAAAATTTGTCTCGGCGATCGAACCCGGAAACTTCAACTTGGCAGTCTGACAAGCAACTAAGCAAATTGGAACGTCTGCTACATTTAGTAGATATTCATTTTGAGATAGGTTAAAACAATCATTGTAGCTGGAATCGATATTTTAATTCGTTATTTATATCTATACAATAACTAGCTGACGCAAGCCACTTCTTCCGCGTAACTTTATAAAATATATCCTATCTTTTAAGTTGGACCAAATTACATATAGTTACAAAGTTTGATAAAAATCGGTTCAGTAGTTTAGGAATTCATCGCGGAGGAACATGTGACACGTAAATTTTATATACATATAAATATATTAAAAATTAAAAAAGCTATGTGTTTGTCCAGAGGAAAACTTTTTTTAGCAAACAAACCTAGACTCCGAATGCAATTTAAATAATATTTAAAAACGAAACCAAATTAAAATAAAATAATAATAACCAAAGAGATTAATTTTAGTTTTTCTTTTATAATTACAATTATCAATTAAACTTATTAACCAGCCATTGGCCTTAAATGAAGGCTTCGTTGGGAACCAGCAATTTTATTTACGACGTGTAAGCGTTTAAGAGAAATTGCATTAATCTGAATACCCGTTTGATATCATGTACGATGTTGCAATACACTGAGTGGGTTCAACGGTACTTAAGGTCATAAATAAATAACACCGGTGAACAATATTGAATTCAATGTAGCAACCGATAAAGTTACATTTCGTTTGGTGCAAACGGGAAAAAATACGACCACAAAGCGGCGTCGAAATGTATGAAATTGTAGGACATGAATTATGGATTGTCGATATCGCTCCAAGCTGTTGCTATATTTTTTTCGTATTCCTCCGGCGCGGTACCGCAACGAATTAAATTAAAAGCTCTTTTCACTTGTCATCCCTTGATGAATTTGGTATTTAGGCTTGCGAGGTTGATACGAGTTATTATGTTTTATACGCGAGTTTCGCGAGACCAACAAAACTTCGCAACGGACTATGCAAATTTACATTTTAAAGTTTTTACTAATATTTGAGCCTGTGATTTATCATCTTCCTCGGATTGTTGTCTTCACTGCTTATTGTAGATAAGCAAATAGTTTTTACTGAAACAATATTGGGTCGTGGTCGTAGTATTGGGTTTGTATTAATTCGTGGCATTGGATAGGTATAAAATGACTTGAGGTATAAAATAAGCAATACTTTCTAAGATTAGCAATGAACCCCTTTATTGGTCGAATGGTAAGGTGCTTAGCGGCCTGACTCCAGCGATCTGGAGTTTAGTGGCATTGCACATTGCGTTTCGCAGACCTAAGTTGAGCCAACCATCTGGCGGCAGTATCCACTGTCATACAGAGAAGACCACCGCGAAATAACAGCATATGTGCTATTGTATTTTCGGGAGTAATTTCCCTATCTCCTCCTAATCCCTTATAGTTAATCTTACTTAGACCGGCAGCGCACATACATTCAGCACCTTAATAGGCACCGGTAGCTGGTGTTGCTTATCATCAAGTGGACCGTCAGCCTTTCGCACGACCTTTTTTATAATAGAGCTTTAAAGTAAATTAAAAAAAAAAGTCCCAAGTTTATTTTCGATATAAATTATAAACAAACGTACAAAGAAGTTTTATCGATGTACTGCCAATATTAACTAAAAATGCTCTTTATTCAAAAGCGCCTGTGCGAAGAAAGTGAGTCACTAGGTATCAATAAAACAAGCAACGTTCTATATAGAGGCTTATAAGTAATCAAGACGTCCTGTTTATACATAGGTATGCAAAACGTTTTCATGTGTAGGTCAACGACTCCAATTGAAACGACGGCCTTATGAAAGTCAAACAGAGTTCATTGTTATATTTAAACAAATCATCTTCCTACTCATTCCATCAAGTACTTACGCCCTGTTCATTTCGCGATCGTTGTCGAATAGTGATAATCAGAACAAATACGAAACGAGATGGAAGCTCCCAGACCATTCAATATTTTAGCACGCATTTTATCTAGATAAATGTAAGACCTCAGAAGCGAGAGGATTAGTTTCAACGACTATTCTATTCACTAAAGGAACTACGTCAGTGTAAATGCATGATTTATGTAATCTTTTCTGGCTACTTAGCTCGGAATTTATATTTTTATTTGTATATATTGCTGTTTTTATTAAATATATTTTTGGAATCTTAATATCATATTCAGGATAAGTCGAAAAGCTTTTCGAAAGCCTTTTTATAAAATGACGTTCAAGTTTGCTATACTCCACGTTAGCATAGCAGAATTCGGTACCTACATTGGATCGTAGATTGCTCCTATCGCCTATACCGCCGATAATGGTAAGAGATTTTTTTTTTATTGTAGATAGACGTACGTTTGACCGCGATCTCACCTGATGTTAAGCTAAGAAGTTAAGTTAAATTAAGTTAAGATGTTAAGAGATATTTTGGTAATAGAAGCTCTGGAATCTCTTGCTTTATATGTACATAATATGCTGTCATTTCACAGTGCTCTTCTCTACGAGGATGATTACTGCCGTAAGGCAAACTAACTAGTTTATGATAGCAGAACTTAACGGCTTTTGTGACTACTAAAATTAGTAGTTATAAAGTTGTCCATCCAAACTTACATTTTCATTTTCTCTAACGTAATAGGTACCTACTATTATTCACACATTTATTATTTACAAATCGAAAGAAATGTACTAGCGATAGATACGTTGCTTTCATCAATTTCGACGTCGATTAATACTTGTTACTCGTAGTTCTCGATGGCATTAAACTTTCACATTGATATCAAGTCGTTCGTCGTTCGTCGCCTTTTCTGGCATTGTAACATCCATATAGAGAGGTATACGAATTTCTATTTGATATTTTACTCTAGTTCAGAAAGTTTGGGTTCACGCGTGCTTGTCCACGGCAGTCGTGTCGTGAAAGTAAGCCGGGCCCGATTTTGTAACTCTCCCCCCGGCCAGCGATGATTTATGTGCGCCCGCCGACACATGCAGCGCTGCGCCCGACGCTTCTAAAGCTGAGATTTCGTTAGGGCATTACATACAAGCGGAACAATCAACGCGGTTGAAACGCTCGTGTGATCTAAAATCAGAAATTGCTTATTGTCTTATTCAAAAAAGGACTATATTTGCTTTATACAATTATGACTAGTGGACATCAACACCTTTCTAAATTTTTATGTACCTATCGTCAGCTGTAAGAGCTACTTACAATTATTTTTAACTTGATATTCTAATTTCCTATATAAGTCCAGTTTATGAAAGCTGCCAACATGTCAAACGTAGGCACTTCACATGATGGTGAGGAAACGTGGTATCGTTCTTAAAATCCGGCCAATACTGAGGTAGACTATAACGTGATAGTCCACTTTAACGTAATTTATGGATAAATTAAAGTCTCAACTATGATAATGTCATCAACTAATCAAATAATGGTTGGCGTTAGTATTTTATAAACTTCTAATCACAAAAATAACGCATTTCGGTTATATTCAATCTATTCGTGGTTTCATTTAAAATATATTACCACAAAAGTTTTTGACAATCATCTAACCACATTTACTTATTAGTTTGCTCTTATGCTGACTTGAAAGTCTACTTTTACTTTTACGGCGATCAATTCTTAACGTACTTCGTAAAAAAACTATAGTAAAACACTTTATCATAATTTTTTTTAAAGGTAAGTGAAGGTACATATTGAAAATTTTATAAGATAAACGTCGCACGCTCGCTCAATGAGTAGGTACAAGTGTCCTTTTTTGTCCTTTTTTTAAAACCTAGTAGTGTCATCATCATATCTTATATTACTCGATTTTACTTATTTTACATTATTGAGCGTACTTATATAAGAATTTTCTCTAAAAGTAATTAAAGAAAGTCATTTGAATTGGATATCTACGAAAGGAAATAAATGATATGCGAATTGATGTATGCCAACTGATTATTTTTGTAACTAAGTGAAGTTATTAATGACCATAGATACAATAGTCTTGTTTATTAATAGCCTGATAAAGTAATAGTGTCAAGTTGCAGTCGAGCGTTTCGCCCGCCTTCCAGACGGATCGCCTTAATACTCTTATTACATGCGGTTTAAATCTGACGTCGGGATCATGTTTTATGCATCTGAGTGCGCGATGATACCACTAGTGCAATGTAAAGCCCGTTGGGAAGGGGACTTTACGGGCTACACTTCTTATATTATTTTGTTAAGACATTTTTGGCATTTGAACGTTGAGACTTAGATGGCGTGTACTATAAAGGAAATGCTACGAAAATATTTTAGTAAAAATAATAAATGGGTTAGCTGTTTGTAATTATTTTGTATATTAAAGATGCAAAACAGGTTTTAAGGCGCCTATGATGTACCAAGATGCTTTATTTAATTCAAATTTAAAGTTGGCTTTTCGCAAATTTCGTACGTAATAAAATTGTGCGAGACGACTACCAAACCTTTATTTAATATACAAGAAACATTTAATTCAATGTTAATATTAAATCTAAATAATGAAATCCCTATTATTTCTACATACCTAAATTCTAGTTTTTATTTGTGTAATGTTAACTGCTGAGTAGCGTTCTACTTATAAGTGGGTAATCGCAGTACAATATAATAATTATATATTACATATATATATAATACTAGCTGGTGCCCGCGACTTCGCCCGCGTTAAAAAGGAAATTACGCCTGACATCGTTATCGCTGTGACGACGGTGACGCCGCCACGCAACAGTGGCGCCTAATTCTTTATATTTTTAGACGATCACTCGGGAAAAGTATTTTTTTTTCTGGATGAAAGGTTAGGGAGTCCTTTCTTGTATGCAAAACTTCATGATGATCGGTTGAGTAGTTATGGCGTGAAAAGGTAGCAGACAAACAGACAGACAGAGTTACTTTCGCATTTATATAGTATGGATTTTATATTATTTGGATATCGATCCTAAATCAGTGTTTGCACTTTATACATGTTATTTTAATTTCTGAGTTCTTTCTCATATATATTATAAAG
Organism: Synanthedon andrenaeformis; assembly: GCA_936446665.2. NCBI lineage: Eukaryota > Metazoa > Arthropoda > Insecta > Lepidoptera > Sesiidae > Synanthedon > Synanthedon andrenaeformis. The sequence goes on from OW387785.2 coordinate 8,749,791, forward strand.
ATTCTTATAAAAACTGTAAGCATCTGCTTTTCATTGTGCGAATTCTTGAACATCTCCCAAAAGGAAAGCTACAGGCCATGAGACTGTTATCAATTTCCCGAGCAACAAGTGGCCGATAATTTCGAATCCACTGCAGCGGCCGTAAGCGTTTGTACCGAGAGCCTTTTATGTTGTCTAACTGTTACCACTTCTCGAGAAAAATCCCCACTAGAAAACAAATGTACGACGGTCAAAGGTTATTTATGAAATTACACCCTGTAGCCATTTTTTACCTTGAGTGTGCACTTACAAGAAGCACATTTTATTCATTGTCGGAAGTCGTCAGCGATTTTCTTTTTTTTTAACTTGCTGTCTTTCTCAGAATTGGCAAAGACCGTGTCAGTCATTGTGTGGGTAATCCTCGGGTTTCATGCTAGCGATTTCTTCGAAGTTCGCGTGTTTATCTTGTACGGCAAGACGTTTCGCGTGTTACAGCCAAATCGCATATAAATAAGTTGTTTTGTTAGAAGCTCGCTAAACTTGGACTGCTGTTTCCAACTTATATTTTAATATTAAATATATGAATCTATTTAATTATACCTCTGATGCCTTATCGATGACTTATTCTGTTCTGGGTATCTTGAATTACAGAAGGAGTTAAAGTGATTTATGTTCGCATATTAAATTCATTGCATTTATTTCTAAGAAATGTGCGTTGATTTTATGAATTAGAAAGTCCAATACAAAAATAAAACCACCAGAAGTTGCAATTTACCTAAGTTATATATCTTATATAACACTAATGATACAATTGTTTTGTTAAAATAAAGAATAAAGAGATTTATAAATAAAAAAATGATGTTAAGACAATTTATGGACAGCCAAGAGCCGAGTAATAAATACCCTAGTAGAAATAGCAATAGTAGTAATAGAAATAAAATAAAAGTAATAGTAGCAATATTAAAACTTGTTATAACAATAACGACAGTAAAAATGAAAGTAGATATATAAGAATAATTAGAAGAAGTACAAGCAATAACAATAGTAGAAATAGCAATACCTAGCGATAGTATAATAGTAACAATATTCTGAAAAAAGATCAAGTACCTAGTTGACGTGTTAATACCATAAAAGTATCTAAACAATGCTTAATTAACGAGACTAGCCCCAACAAAGATTGCCATTACAGGTAATGTGACGTTCAGCCTTAAGGAGGGTGTTTGAATCTGAAGCTTTATTGCTTCAAATCTACTCAACGTTTTAACATCTCGATTTAAAATGTGTCAAATTTGATAGTATCTAAACTCTTGTCATTCATTTAATTAAGCGATTGGTGTATGACATGTACGAGCTAAAAAGATATGACCTGTTGAATTAGAGTCATTGCTAGAATACGTAAGCTTTATTTACAGATGTATCGTCACAATGTGTGGTTGTGTAATCGATTAAATCTTATAAATCAAGTAATAAGAGTCCCTGAGTTACATAGTTGGATTTGTTCTTTTTGATTCGGACAAATTGCAGTTCAGAGCGTCTTTCTAAACCGTGTATAATAGGCTTCGCATCTTCCTCGAAGAATAATGATTACAAAATGAAAAAGGCCGGCGGCGTCTTAAATTATTTTAATTGGCTTCGGTAGCGCTCCGGATCGGATCTTAACAAACACATGCACAATCTGTAATATGACACATATTTCACACACATAAGCGTACATTATAGCACAAGCATAATCACATTTGCGCGAGTAATTTATATGAATTAACTGGGATTGATATTTATAAATAATGTATTAGATATCAGTCATATTTATTTTAAAGTTTAAGCAAATATTATTATTTTTTTTGTTTTTATTGTAATATTAAAATTGATTGATTCCACCTTCGTTTAACGTAGGTCTGTCAGGCACAAAAATATCAAGAAAATGTTAAGATAAAGGTGTATCAAGAGATGTTGTTTGTTCATAAGATTTTATTAATATAAAATGAACTGTTCCATTTTGACGACAAAACTACTGAGGCGTCGTAAATTGAACATAGACTACTTTAAACTCTAGCGCTTATCGCAAGCTAAGGCTAGTATTTAATTGTTGTAGCTGTTATAAATATTATAAGACTATTAGTTTTTACCCTCGGGAACAGTACTTTTTTTCTTGATTAAAGTTACCTCATGTTCTTATCTGTTTCTCTGACAACGAATAGGTAGGTATACCTAATGTAAATTACCCACACCTTACATCTTACCAACTTATATCTGTCTAGGTACAATTCGCAACAGCAATTTTGTCTATAACAACAAACAAACTTGTTAATCCCGACAGCCAAGAGAAATACCCAACAAGCAAAAACAATTAACAAATTGATAAGCTCAAAACAATTTTCAATTAACTCCGGCGGGAGTGTTCGCCGTTTACAAATAACCACCATTTATCAGAAATGCCTATGCACTTTTTAATGCCTGCTGCGGGCCAGGGTTGCCTCGCGTCTCGCAGTTGTCTCGCATTAATTCTCCACTCATGTTTTCATTTAAATGTTTTCAGAGCGGAAACGCGGCCGGCAAACGTACACACGGTACCAGACGCTCGAGCTGGAGAAAGAATTCCACTTTAACCGGTACCTGACACGGAGGAGAAGGATTGAGATCGCGCACGCACTGTGTCTCACCGAGCGACAGATAAAGATATGGTTCCAGAATAGACGCATGAAATGGAAGAAAGAAAACAAAACCAAAGGCGAGCCAGGCTCCGGAGACGAACCGGACAACATGAGTCCGCCCACCTCGCCACAATAAAGCCTCCTCTAGCTTAAGGTGCGGTTTCGAATTCGACGTTTCAGATTTATTCCACCACTAATTGTCTCGGTCTTTCAGCATCAGCTTGTGTCTGCGGCTTCGCATCTGCGGATATACAGTAGATTCCGTATAAAACGACCCTCAAGGTACCGGCGACACTAAGTCGTACTAATTGGATGACGTACAAAACAACTTGATAATTTAGGCTCGTTTTTTACATAGTTGTACATACCTGCATAGTTAGATTATTTTTTATTTAAATTTAAAAGTAATAAAATTTTATCAAAAACTAACTTAAATACCCCTTAATTCTACACATTGCATTCTATTATTTATGTTCGATTTTCGTTCGATACTCGAACTCATTTTAGCACAAGTAAGAAGACCATAAGTAACTATCAAAATACGTATGAGAAAGCAGGGACGGTGAGGTGATTTTTGTAGTAAATATTGTAAACAAAACACTGAACAGCTCTAACAGGAAATGTTTTGTCAAAATAAGTCGTTACGGACATAGTTCGCATTTTTGTAGTTTAAAACTATTAGACGTCATTTAATTAAACCTCAGTTGTTATATCCGGTATCTACTGTATATCTCAAGAATAATTGTATTTTCAAAACTAAAATATTTTGTCTCATTTCTTATAAAAAATTTCTTATAAATTATCTGTGTGCAAAATTTTGTCCTAATTAAACGGTGTACCAGTGATTTAGTTAAACAATCAAAACGTCTTCAAAAACTTTCAATATTGTAGGTAATAAGTACTACCCGCAGTACAGATTCAGTACAATACAAGACCCTAATGTGGACTATTGGAGTTCAATTCGTAGTCCACCGCCAATGAAGAAGTAAATCTGAAACGTACGACAAAGGGCCGATGTTACTAGAACAGTTTAATTTGTATAAATTGTATGTTGGACTTTTCATGATAATATTACATTATAAACTAATACGTAACTTAGTGATTTCGCATAATGATTAGTGTGATGAAGAGATTTTTACAGTTGTTAAGTATAAATTAATTTATAGAACAATCTCAATACCAATAATTACCAAAAAAGCAGTGTATATGGTTAATAAGCTGCATCGTCATTTATGTGATTACAGTTTGATATTAAAATATCATTTTGGAACTCCAGAAGTGTTTTCTCCTTTAAATTGGTTACCATTTTTCAAAACACATCATAACAAAGTGCTTGTAAGAATTAATAATCTTTTAGTGAGTTTCAATTTAGCCTTAATCTTTTTATTTTTCATACAGAAGAAAGATGTTGTTATGAACTATTTTTTTGTTTATAATTTATCAAAAGATATTGCTAATGTAAATATTATCTACAATCAATACCATTTATTTATTTTTATTTAATTTAATGTTACAAGGACTTTTTTTAGATATTTAATTCTTATTCAAGCACTTATTTATAACGAATATTTACTTATTGGAAACAAAAATGTTCTCATAATTTTGAATCACAAAACCATATGGACCTCTTATAATTAACCATTGATAAGAAGGCAATTAATATCGATATTGTTATTATTTAATATATTTAACGTTTTATTTCTAATTAAGCTATCGAGATATTATTATTCTGTACATACATTATCTATGCGATAATTTTTAGATTCTATTATATATTGTACAATTGTTTTAGTGTGAATATTATTGAGATTAATTTGTAAAACAACGATTCATTTTGTATTTTTGGTACTTTAAAGTACTCCTTTATGGATCTTCTCTGTTTTTATTTTTCTATACTATTCTTTGTACTCTGTAGTTTGGAAAGGCCAGTTTTTTACAAGTGCAATGTATACGATTTTTCGATGATGAAATAAATATACGTAATTATAACTGATAAATAAGAAAATCTATAGTAATTGTAAAATGTTACGAAAAGTGAAGCTTAATTGTCTAGATGAAAATAGTTATCGAGATCCTAATTTATTCTTTGATACACATCTATTTATTGCTCGGAAATTTAATGTTATTAGTGGACGTGGTGCCATTCGAAAGAGAGATAAATCAAAATGACACTTTCGATGGTGAATGCAGAGAGAGTTCATGGAAATTTTTAATGGAGAAACAAAGTTACCCTCGATTCTGTAAGTGCAGATTTATATATAAATATAATAACTTAATTTTCCCCTTTGAGTGTTATTAGGTGAGTGAGCGTGACACAGTATACCAAAGTTAGGAGATAACTGCCGGTTGTTCAGTTTTCTTTGTAGAGCCGTCTATTTGTAAACAACGTTGAATATACAGTCTCCCGGAGGCATCTAGTTAATACGTATTTTTATAAAATCATTGCCAGAAAACAACCGATATACGTAAATTGAAATGAAAATATCGAACATTGGATATATTTACTCGTGCTATAAACGTTAGTTTTACGAATATTTTAAATGAATTGGTGAATGACATTTGACATGTCGAAGGATTCAAGTTATACGTAATAGTGTAAACTAAATAATTGTAAATTATTGATTTATTTTGTCACATAGATTTATGACTGGTTTACTATGGGTGTTTTTACTATGGATTGAGGCCGGTCATTTTTTACATGTAATGTTTTTTTTTTGTTCTTTATTTTGTGCTGTGTTCGTTAAGTAAATGTAAATTGTAATAATTGTATATTTTCGATACTCTACTCAATATGTATTTATTTATTGATTCTCATAATAATTAGGTTCGCTTTGTCTTCTATGTTTCTTGTCTTGAATTGGGTAAATTTTAAGTAGGTAAGGCTGTCTGGCTGGGATGCATTTTGTTAATAAGATTTTTTATTATTTAATATTTTTGCTCAAAAACCTCATGTTTTATGTTGTAATATTATTTTTAGCAGTAAGAGTTGTTTCGTCCCCTGTAACTTTCACGAGTGAAATGTAATAAATAATTTATTTATAGGACAATTTATAAATTCTGAATAGATATCTGCTCTAAATGTTAATTGAAAGAAAATGACAAACCAAGTGCAATGTTGAAAGATTTAAACCGATATTTTACTTTTAATCCCTTGCCAGATAGAATTTTCAATTTGGAATTTCAATCGTAAATTTCACGTTGAAGTAAAATTTAATTATATTAAAAAGAAATAAGTTAGGCCTGGAAACTGTCCTTGAATATTCCAAAAGTAGGTCACACAATTTAAAATAAAAAAAGCCTAATTTGATCGATTTTAATTACCACTTAATGTCCTATCGATTCAAAATTTATGAAATATAAACTATAATTAGTAACTTAATAAGTTTAGGTGAGACGATATTGTCATAAATATATAAATACATGAAATTAATAAAGCATAATGATTGTATTGAGAAATTTTATTGATTCAAACCTTAATTTAATTCCTTAATCATTATACATGAAATATTTGGAGCATAAAGAATACATATATAAAAATGTGATTAAATATACAATTTCTCTCAGGAATAACTACTTAATTTTAAAATATGATGGAGATACTTTTAACTTAATTAACTTTTCTTTGTATGTAACATCACAGCGATATAATACGTATTCACTATTCAAATATGCAAGCAGAAAGTAATGCGTAGGTGTTATTATACCAATGATATATTAAATTGTTTTGATTAAGGTAAATTTTAAATCAGAGCATGATCTAAAGGAAGATTCCTTGTACACTTTGTTGTGATATCTTTGTCAAATGTCATCTTTTTAGAGTGAGCTAAGCAATATCTGTGTATTGTAATTTTCATACAGGTTGCAATTTTAGAACGCCGTAAGGCACAGCTTTCTTCATGTCCAGATCGCAGTTCAAAGATACCGCCATTATAATTTGTTTCCCTAACGACAAAATAATGATTTCGCGTGATAGAGGCCCCGGTTCCTTCCGTGTCAGTCACGGGTGATTGGTCCCCTCCCCTGCACTCCACCCCCGGCACAAATCTTGAAATTACTTTTTTCTGTTTCAACACGAAGCCTGGTGTTATTTATTAAGGCTAGGTGTGGCCGGCTCTAATGCGTTTTTAATAATCCTCCACGTCCAATGAGCGCTGAAGGCGCGCCATTTATTTTCTTCCACGTAACGTTCCACGGACTGATGCAGTTTTGACAAGTTCGAAATTGAAGCAATTATGGTTTTGCAGCGTTTCAAATGGCCAACGTATTTGTCTGTCTAATGTTACCGAACCAATCGCTGATGTGGTGACCGGAAAGCATTTGGGTTTTTATAAAACGATAAGTTTTTAAGATGTTTTTTCTTATAAACATTAGAAAAATAGTTCAAACAATAGAAGTAGAAGTTACCTTTATGAGAAAAATATTCATCAAAATAATAATAACAAATAATATAATATTCAAATAACTATATATACTTATACTGTCAATATTATCATTTACCTAATACTTTCAATTTTATAATAATTTATAATGTCATTATTGAAAAATAATACAAGTAAGTATATTATTTCTTATAAATTTTATTCTACTTCTCAAACAATCTCTTCAATAATAAATAATAATTTCGAATAATAAATCATAATAGACTGCAATCAGGAAAAATATTTAAAAAAGAAAGTTTAATAAAAAAATTACAATAGATGTAAGGAACAACGTCTTTATATATTTAAATATAGGAAAACGGACTTTAGTTAAAAATGATACCTAATTGGAATCGATTTTTTTTACTATAACACATAATTATATTAGTAAAGTTTAAATATCGTTATTTGAATAGCATTATCGGTTAATTTTTTACTGTAAAATAACTGATTGGGACTTACTTATTTTTGTTGAGTTTATGGTTCGATGATGCAATCGAAGAGCTTTTCATGTCCTTACTCTTAGGAATTATTTCAATGTTCAGAGAAGTACCTACCTACCTACCTTTATTGTTTAAAAATTGGAAACAAATAAAAAACCCTAGCAATACCAAAATGTTATATCATTTACTTGACAAAAGTATTCTATGTTTTATATGAAAATGGGTGTCATTTCTCTTCCTTACATTGACTTTCAAAACCAATTGAAAACGATCTGTCCTTATTACTACTTTCTTCTGATAAAATGTATTTTATGTATGTGTATGTGAGGTCATGTCATTTTGGTCGGTCATTCGTCGCGAGCTGAACAGATAAGTGTTATTTATGAGTCTCTTCAATGTGCCACTGCACTTGGTACACATTCGAGTTCACGGTCATACCTACTGAGATTCTCTGTCACGTGTTTCCTACATTATATGGTCATAACACTGATAATACAGATCTGTGTTTGTATTATACAGTATCTCATTTACTGCATGTATAACTTTATAGAAGATATAATTTCTTCAAAATCTTCGAATTCCTAAATTGAGACAATAAATAAATATTTGTATACATTATAATTCATTAACTTGAATAGAATACAGTAAAAAATACTTATTTATTTTAAACTAGCTGTTGCACGCGGCTTCGCCCGAGTAACTTTATAAAATATAACCTATATTACTCGCTGATAATATAGCTATCAATTCAAACAAACAAACAAATCTTTCCTCTTTATAATACCTATTAGTATAAATAAGAGGAAATATTACAAGAGGAATAAACACACACAATGTATTGATTTTTTATCAATACAGTAGGTATATTAAAGAATTAATGTACCTATTTTATTTATAGAAATGAATTTTAAATAACTTAAATACTTTTTGTCTTTTCAAAATTAAATACAATTGATTAATTTCACAACTACCTAATGGTTTATACTAATCTAATTTACTTAAAGAGATTAAAGAGACTATCATTAATTTTAAAAATATTTATCTTATTAGAAATTGTGTCGGTTCCCAAGGTGACGTCATATTGAAGACGTTTTGTCCCAATGAAGACATAAATCACCAACAATTTTTCACGTGCGACCTTGCCTCATAACGTTCAATTTTATTGACTGCAATAAACTAAAGCAATGGTTAAATCAACGCCGCTGTATCGACATAAACACCTCGTAAATATTGTCTCTCTCTTTCGCACACTCTGCCGTAACCGTTGCCGAGAAAGGAACAGAGTATGAGCGTCTTCATTGCTCTGATACTGAAAATAGTTTATTGGAGTTGAAGCGTTGAGTATGTGCGTATGATTTGCGACTTTAAAAGGCTGTATATAAAGTATAAATTCATTTGTGCATTCACTTTATAGGTTTTAAATGGGTCCTTAAATCGCAATAACGATTTGTTAAGTTATAGACGTCCGTGTGAAGCGGCGGCGAGCCTTTTGTATGGAGATGTTTTAATTTATCGTTTGTCTGTTATGACTTTTATTGCGTTTGTATTGCTTCAAGTAATTTTATTAACGTCTTGACACTCAATTGTTAGATAGTAAACACTTTATTAATGTGATAGTATGGGTGTGATGATTTTATTGAATGTAGGTAGTTTCAAATTTGAATTTCTCAAATGTGTTAATTTTGAGTTTTTAAATAAGCACATATAAATACTTACCTATTGCAATTTGTAGTAAGCAATAGTTTTCGTATAGGGTACCTACCATTAAAGAACTGTAGGTACCTATGTAGAAGACATAGTAATTTGTGCTTAGTTATGTTTGTATTTTTATTGCTAGCATGATTATAAAGGAAATTATATTTCTTTTATTTTCTATTTCCTTGTCTATTAGAAATTGATTTTATTTTTTGAATATTACAACTTATAAGGTCATTTCCCATATTAGTCATAGATAAGTAGCAATATAGTTTTAGTTTAGGTTATGCAGTCCTGACAACATAAAAAAGTATGATCTACAGTTGTTGAAAAATACTATACTTAGACATAAATGTTTTATAATGCCGTCGCATTTTCCGAGGTGACGTGTTAGCTGTCAATACAATTCTGAATTCAAAAATTGGCGCGAGAGCAGCCGCCATTTTGTTTAGGGCGGACCCTCGCATGCCCCGCCCCATTGCCGACCACACCCACGGAGCAACCACTCGGACGCAGTCCAAGTCATTTGTTATTATGTGCAGTACACCCAACAGGTTGTTCCAGTAAGTCACGCAACCGGCATACCTCAATGAACAGGGGATTTGAACATAGAATGTCTATAAAATTAAAATTACATAAAGAAAATATTTAATTTTAACAGCGAATTTTAAATCAAAAATATGTAATTACCTAATAGGTAGATATCGCTGTCGGAGATTTTTAATAATCTTATAGAAATTGGACTATATAACTATTGGAATTTAATTAAAAAATATCCTACTGTAAATGAAAATATGTATGTCCTTAAGCGATAATAAATAAATATAAATAAATCGTTTATTAGATGTAAGTTTTTTACAAAACATTTATCCTGTATGATTAACTTATGATGAATGATGATTAACCTATGAAATAACCTATGATTAATGTGTCCAAATAGTGTGTGTACTTTTTAACATACTTCAAAATTAAATATGATATCTACTCTTATCTAGATAAGTACCTACATTAAAACAGCACAGTTAAAAATAATAAAAATACAAGAAAACTGTAAAATACATAAATAATACTCTTACTAATATTTTAAAGATTAAAAGATTAATACCTACAATAAATATTCTATAAAATTCAATAATTTAGACGAGAAACCTGTTGCCGCTGGGTACTCGGCAAGCGTTGCATTTGAAGATGACGTCGATTGAGCGGTAACCATCTCCTTTCCATATACGGTAAGTTGTATATTTCTATCCTTATTAAATTTGTGTTTTTTGTTGTTGCTACTGCAAATAAGAGCGCGAGGCGTTGGGAGTTGTGTTACGTCACTTCTTAACAAGAAGCACGTACATTGTAAATACGTATAACTATACTTATTTAGTTTTTATACCTATATACTTATACGGAGTGGTAAAGATCCTATTTCGTATGTATGGCATTACGGAAAATTTCATGATAGCTTTTACCTCCGCTATAGCTTGTATGTGGTCCATAAAATTCATAAAAACATTGTATTACACAAAACAAAAACTGCTAGTCACCTATAGGTATTCTTTCTAACTCTTCTCCATCTATTTTAAATTAAGGTGAGTTTGGCATTGCTCTAACTAAATCATGTATTGTATCTACTTACCTGTCTCGAAAAAGAATTCGATCCAAAAAGTATGGCTTCAAAAGGTAAGCTCTATAACAGTTTGAATGTCGAACAAAATAAGAATTACATACAGATGGCGCTGTAGTCACTCGTGTCTTCAATATTGAATAGTTCAAGAAGCGAAATAAGAAGAATATAAACAGTAGCAGGGCACACTGCGTTTCGCAGTTATATGGGAAGGTTGCCTGGCGGCAGTAACCACCCCCCTTACAGAAAACCTTAGTGGAATGACAGAATGTGTACTGTTGTGTTTCGGTGAGTAAGTAAAGAATGTCAGCGCCAGATAGATGGGCTATTGTGTAGATTAAAGTAACTACGCTAGTATAACTTATATTAGTATTTGGCTAATGTATTAAATAAGAGTTCTCAAACCGATTGACGTAATGACCCAAGCATAAGAACGTATAATGGTAGCAGCTAGTCTGGCGGTAAATAACAGCGCGTGCGCTACTGTAAGTACCTATCTCGATGAGTAATTAAGGATAACTTAAACGCTTATTGAATTTTGTCCTTTCTTGTGTATCTAAACAAAGACGCAACGCATTTCCACCTGATAATCATCTACCATACAGTAAGCCAGCGTGCATACGCGATCATTATATAAAAAAGTAAGTAGGTAAGTAAGTACATGAAGGTGTGTTCGCTTATACCTACTTGCTTAATTTTGGGTATATAAATGACCTTATAAATATAAGCGACGGCGATCACTTCCTATTATGTGAACCGACGGAATATCTGCACTAGCAATTTAGCAACAAAATGGGTTCTCCAACAAAAAAATATATATTTGGAGATATTGCTCAATGGGATCTTATCCTTCAATAGGTATGTATTAAATATCTCTTTAAAGGAACAATAAAAACCATTTCATATAGGTATATTATTTTACCGATCCATTTACCAGGCTATAAACATAATATACACCTACCTTACATTCTTTCACGAGTGTCTTAAATTATCAGCTTGATGAAGTTATAATTCCTGGACCATATAAAACTGCGATTATAAGGCGATTTGTTGTGGTGAAATTACGTTTAGAAATAGGTCAAACTGGTCTGAAGATGGTAAGTATTATGGATATGGTTACATGCATCCGACAATTATATAGTCGTTATATCAGAATAATGTGTCTCCTCTAATGTTCATGAGATGGCGAACATCACTCACGGTTATAAAGTATGTACATTAGGTTACATATTTTTTGTACTCAGTCCTTACAAGCAATTTGTAGTCTATTAAAAGAAGGGCGTAAAATAGTAAAATTCTTATTCACTGACTAAAAATATATGTAATTCTCTTTTTTTTTGGTAAATAATACTGTTGCTCATCTTTTTGTTACATACTTACATAATTCTTTATTTTTATCAAACCCAATTATTATTATTTTCAAATATATGGGTGGTTAGAAAAGCAACCCTGCGTGTTTGTATTGTTTTATCATTAATCTCCGGAACAACAATAAAAACAAAAAATATAGGTAAACCTCTCGACCTCAGACCCAAGAAGAACCGTGCAATGTACAAAGCTTTAACCCAAGTAAGAATCTAAGTAATAAGATCAAAACAAAGAAAGAGATCATAAAGAAGTCTCTCTTCCTGTCGGGTGTACGCTGTTAAGGTTTATTTTAATATTTAATTCGGCTTTCAGCAAACATTTATAGTCTGACATGCAGCCTGGCATTACTATTACATTTTGATAATAATATAACAATCACATACATTTTTACTATAAACTGACTGGCTGGATGAAACTGCTCAAATGAAAACTTGTATAAAAGTTATGTACAGATACTTTTTTTTTTCAGTAGACACACGACGTATACTTAGTACTTAGTAACTTAATAAACAGTATAAAAATAAACTGTAGGTATACAAATATATGAATTATCGAAACTGATCCGGTGTCAGAATACAAATTATCTTTTAATGTATATGATGTTATTTAACGGTACTTATTGGATGAAAGATTGCCATCATTAAAATGAACACAGTGTACAGGCCAGTGTAACAATTTGCTTCTAATGTTGAACTCTGTGTAAAGTTTATTTGGCAGTTGGAAAGAGTACGGTGATCTTGGTTTGGCTGTCTCGCACCGCTTTGTCATTTTGAAGGTCGGTTCTCATCATTTGCATAGGCGCTTCGCGATGCTAAAGTGTTTAGTCACGATTTTTTAATGTCATCGAACGTTGCACAAACATTTTACTTTCAAAATTTTATTCGATTTCATTTCAGTCAGGTGTAGGTGTCGAACAAATAAAATGTGTTTCAAGGGGCATTGTTTTTTTACGGTTTTATACCTTTTTTAGTACCTACCAAAAATATATATTAGATAAAAAATACTAATAATATACTTACCTTATATTTTCTCAGATTGGAGAGAGGGCTGTGCACCGTAGTTGGTACCTAATAAATTATATATGTAATACTTATGTTATAATAAGACTCTTATAATAGTATTATCATTATAGGCTGATAATGATAATACTCTTTATATTATCTAAATTTAAATACTCTCGTCATCTTCCTGATCAGCCCATTAGTGAACACTTACGAAGAAAAGCCACCACACTTGGCATTCGGCCCTCAGCCACAGATTAATAAGTAGTTACTACCGTAACAGATAAATCACTCCCTAACAAAAAGACCATCACAACTTTTTTAAATGCCTACCGTTTTGCCTCGCCAACTGCTTAGCGGAAAAATATACCTTATAGTTCAAACGTTGAGTTGTTATTGCTCTGCAGCCGCACGCGCCCGCGTGACATTGAAGTAATAGTAATAAAGTCAGGGCTACCACTACTGAGTTTTTCTAGGCCGTCCCAAAATACAAAGCTAATTAAGCCGCTAGTAACTATTTATTAAGTAATTAACTAGTAACTATAAGCTTACAACTTCTCAGTTCAAGTTGATCAGAATAACATGATTTTTAAGATGTAAATAAGTACTAGTAGGTAACGAGCAATGATAAAAAACCTTATAGGTACCTAAAGGTTTTCATATTGGTAGGTACTTATTCCTATTTCCACTGACGAGACCAAATAAAAAAGCTTAAATTGTGTATATCATTAGTTAAATTGTGTATATCATTCTCCGTATTATATTTTTTAGTTTTCACGGATTTACATCCTTCCACTGCACACGTATTACGAGGCATAATACCTATTATTCTTTCCGAAATGTAAATCAAAGACACGGAACACAATTACTCCTGGCGGAGATCAAAGAAGAAAAAAATAAATGTAAATGCGCGCGCTCGCGTCGGTGGCAACCGCGTGAATGTGTACCTTGGAAAGTACAGCGGCGCGTAGGCACTTAGCGCGCGCAAGTACATGAAGTGAAAGAGGCCTGCCTCAGCATCCATCCGCTGTCCGTTTCGTCCGTGGTCTTAACAACGAGATACGTCTACAATAACGTTTAATCCGCTGCACGACAATATAGGTCGTTCCATTCCTACTTCATATGTGATTCTTATGGGTGCTGTCGACTATGTTGGTTCTCCGATAGACGTGCTTATATTATATGCAGATATTACCAGCGAGCCTCTCCCAGTTTCACGTGGAGTCGAAATTTTCAAAAAACCTTTCTTAGCTTTGCTTACGTTAAAAAAATCCTATTTACTAAATTTCAGCTTTCTAGACTTAGTTTTGGCTGTGCGTTGATAGTCAGTCAGGTAGGGCAAACAGTTTTAAGTATACCTAGATAAATTACACAATAGTAGTTTATTATATCAAAATGTAGGTACGTAGGTATAAATAATTAACAAGTTTATTATGAACCTAATCTAAAAATAATTTGAAAGGAAACCGATATTCTATTAAGTCGATAAATTCTTTGGTAGGTGAAACAAAAAAAAAGGTAATAGATCTCAAATAACACCCGCGCAGTGAGATGTTGAAAGAGCAACTATTTTCTAAGTTATATCGCTTTTGGTCGACTCGTGCTGCGACCAGCGTGGGGTAATTCAATAAAGATAATACCAGAGATAGGATACTGCAACATATACCTATGCACCTACGTTCGCTTATATGCTTCACCTTAGGATTTTTAGTTCAGATTTTGTTTTTCTTTTGCTCTTACTATTTATATCATTAATTACAGAAAAACTTAAGAATGCTTATGTAGGTCTCGTTAAAAATTTAAATGCACCTCTGGTTCTTACGAATATGTAACAACAAGAACAAGTTCATATTGTGGTTTAAATTTAGTTGGTACATACATATCCTTAAATAGTATTTTAATATAATGAAAAAATGATCGTCTGATGTTTCTGTGAATATTAGACATTGACTACATGCACCTACAGTGAACGATAGCATCGCGAGGTAACCTACGTGACCTAACTGAGGAATCTTAGAAATCATACGAAACCATCACGTAAGGCTCTTTGATGAGTCGTTAAGTTTATTGATTTAACGCTCTGGTCTTGATCTGCAAAGTCCTATTGGCGTTGCGTATGTTATAGGCGACCTTCATTAATGAAGGCTGACCTTTCATTAAGTGAACCATCAGCCTGCCTTTCAACCTTTTACATACAAAAAATACGCATTCGCTGAATTTTAAAAGTGAAAACTATTTATAAAGTAGTACGCATTTCGCGAAAATAAAGCCAGAAATAATACTACTACAAATCGTTTTAAAGTCATCAACATGGAATGGATTGAGTTAGAGAGCCCTCCTTTGGCAAGCGTAGGTAATTTATTTCCTGGTGGCCATATAAATGAGTTTTGCCTCTTGTTCTGCATGTACGGAAGGGAAACTATATTAATTGAGTAAAAACTCAATTGCTACAAAAAATTTACAATGTCGATATCTCTAAAATATATTGTTAGTGACACCCCACTCAAGAGTAAACATACACTCAAGAGTAACATATAAGATTGGGACAGCGCGTCTGGCAGCAGTAACCATCTCCTTACAGAAGATCACCGTGAAATAACACCACGTTTGCTGCTGATGTGCTTCGGTGAGTGAGTAAGGGATGCCAAAGCCAATTTCTCTATACCTTCCCAATCCCTTATCCCTAATCTTACTGAATCGGCAACGCAATTGCAGCGTCTGTGGTGTTACTTGTGATATAGGCGACGGTAGCCACCTACCACCAAGTGGACAGTTGCTCTCTCTGCCGACCTTAACATATAATAAATAAATAGATAATACTTACTAACTGATCTCATTTGTGTGATTGCAACCATGGGAGGGACGACCGCTCTTGTCACTTGTTTTCTTGCTTTCAAACTTAAGGGTGAACTTTCACATACAGTTACTCCGAATACTAGAGAGAGACTGTGAGACTATTTTCTTAATGTGTGTTAATGTTTAAAACACTAATTTACAATTTGGATGTAAATGTGATTGTAAATTAAGATTAAGTTTATAGATTCGCAATTTTCAAATATTGGATTGAGTGCCGGAATGTCTTCCTCATTCAGAAAACAAATCAGCACATGTGCTGAAAAAGGTGATTAATAATATTATGATTAGTTTATTAATTTTCAGATATTAATTTATATTATTAAACTATCAATAGAAAAATACCTGCGGAGATTTCCACTTAATCGTCTTTGCATAATTCAGATAGCATTTAATCCTTTCATATCGAAAATATGTATTTAATTTAATTTTGATTTAGATAGTGTATTACCTAATGATTGTTTTAATAACTGTGGGTACACCTGTCGTATACTTAAAATATAATAATAAATTATTGTACATTATAGTTACGTAAGGGTTAGGCGATAAATAGTTTAATTGGTGAAATAATAGAAGGGATTGAATTGAGAACCAGTGGTAGGTACCCTAACATTTCGCAATGTTTGCTTCACATGGAGGGACTAAGTGACGTGTCCCCAAACAAAGGGGCATGATGTATGATAAATGTTCACATCTCCACAACCTGTAAAGCGATTTAGGAGTGCGCTAATGAAATTGTTTGCTGTTTCAAATGAAAATTCCGATTCGATTTACAAAATAAACGTTTCATTCAAAATTTATGCTTACAAAAACAACAAGTTCGAACTAAATTACCTACTGGCCAGAATTAAGTTAGAACTACTATATAAAAGACTATATATGTTAGATCTTATTATAGGAAAAAAGTTTAGAAGAAGAAATAGGAACTATTAATATCACAAAAAATAATGTAATTAGTATTAATAATGAAGTCTGTATGTACTATTAAATTATTAAATGCAAAACTAGAATGTTTAAGTAATGTAATAAAAAATATTCTAATTACTTAGATTAATTAATGATTAGAATAATTATTTTAATATAAATATTCTAAATATATTACATTAAATTTATATATATTATTTAATTAGAATTACAGGTGGCAGTTACCAACTATCTACAGAAGCACCTCATTTAATAAGAGCACACATGCTGCTGTCTCACGGTGAGAGAATATGGGATGTCAGAGTCCACTATTCTCTTAATCCCTTAGATTTAATCCTACTAAAGTCGAAAAAGCCAATGGATTGTAACTAGTATGGTGTGTACTTTTCAAATGTTAGTAATACTGAAGAATTACTATCATTTGAAAAGTAATTTTCTATATCGAAATAAATTTAATAAAGAATACCAATGAGAAAGATGTTAATGCAATTCAAACGTTTCAATAATCCAGTGTGTAGGGGATTGTCGTTGAAACCGTTATCTCTCGTGGAGTGTCAGATGTATTACCTATACATAGGAGTACGTGTTCACTCAACTTCTACCTTTAAGGCTCCAACATAAGGTGATCTTCCCCAGTACCCTCAAACCAGCGAAACTGGGGCATCACCGAGGAAATTGTTTTAAGTGAAGGGTTGAAGTTAGAGTGGTCTCGAATTCAGTTTGAGGTAAGCGGGTCTATTGTTGTACACTATTGATTAATGTTGTAGTTTATCTACCGATATGACAACAATAGCGTCTTACCCGAATGCCTTAATGCGTTCTGTCTGCCTATAGGTTTTATTTACCCGTCCCTTTTATTCCACATGGTGTTTAAGTTTCATTTGGCAATAGGTACCTCTTTTGAAAGTAGAATGGGGTATCTTCTAATGATTCATAACGTTTTCACGATAAATAAAAAATAAATTATGCACTGCTTGTGTGAGAAATTGAATTACTAACAAATATGACACCAAAATGACACTTACAGATTTTTTATTTTATTTTTTATTAATTTAAATAAATATAAATAACTGCTAGACTAATTGACAATTTTACTGAACTAAATGCCAGTAGGCCGTACACTTGGCAGGGATTTGAATCCCGACCGGAATGAATGAAGTCATGTATCAATACAAATTCATGTATCAATTTTAAGAGACGATCCCTTTGGCTAGCGGTGGACGTCAGCTTATTCTTATTCTTAGCTGAAAAGAAATCTGAATAGTTGTTGGTCATGCAAACAATAATATATAATTATTGATTTTAAATGGACTTGCTTAGTGGCATTTAAGTGTCATCCATCCTGTATATTGCACAACTTAGAATGTCACTCAAACATCTGACAAATGTCATTGCGGCATCACTCCATTCTATGCAAATGTTCACCCTCGTGTAACCTACGCGATGTTCCTGATACACATTGATTGATCTAAATAGTCGCATTTGGTTGTCCACTGGCAGTTATGTGGTAACACTGCCACCGGTATACGTTGTGGTGTCAAAGTATACACACTAAAACCGTAGAGAAACATGCCAGGTTTTTCAAGGTTTCTATTTAAACGAATTGCACATTATGTGGTCTCTTTATGAGAGGCATATGTGCAGCAGTCGAGTTTGTTTGCTGATAATGATGATGACAGTACAAGCTGTCTTCTTCTTCTTAAGATGCTGCCAATGTCGTGGCTAGAATTTAAGAAAATTTGTATACATAGCAGAGGCAAAGGACATCGTAGTAAAAAATATTAAAACCTTTTATGACACAGAACTGGAGATTTGGAGTTTTAACGAGCTCATTGGATCAGTGGTTAGGGTGCTTTCCTTACTTATCGCTCTGTCTCAGGGGCCCGGGGTTCGATTTCCAGCAGAGTGAACTTTGGGAATTAACTTTTCAAAGTTGGCTCTGGTCTGGATCTGAAAAATAGTGGCAGAACACACTAGATTTCGCAGTCAAAATGTCGAACTTAATTTAAAAAAAAAAAACGATCAGGTCAGGATAATACAATCTTTTTATTCCAAAGTGAGATAGACGAATAGATTCTAGAATTCTTTTCTTTCCCACTAGAACAAAACTTGTGCCAATATTTTCAGCGTTTTTTTTTTTTTTAAAAAAAGCACTGACAACTAACTAATCAATTAACAATTTTAGTCACTTGCGATTTATTGTGTCTATCTGTCAATAATTAGTTGGCTAAATTAGAGTATACGTACTGTGTGTTATATGTTACACCTGATGCGCCGTTATGATGTATGGTCAGTAGTTAGATGCGGAGTGCGATACTTGTGACCATTAACTCTGAAGGCGTGTAGTTCAAATATAAGTGTTTATTGTGTTGTTATCCGTAACATCGATGTGTATTCAATTCAAAACGTAAACGTTGAAGATTTGTTGTACTTTTAAATATTTCTTATTGGTTTTTAATTTTTAACACAATGAACAACTATGATTGAATATTATCGACGATTTGTATAGTGTTCACTGTACGTTCAAACTAGCGAGCATATAGATAGCCACGGAAGTGATATAGTATTTATCTTTCTTCTTTTTCGATTGCACTCTTTACAAAATTAATTACGAACTGTGTATGTGGCTAGCTTAGTGAGTTGCTATTTTTTCATATCTCCCTTTTTTTAGCAAATATGTCTAAATATTTGACTCCGAAAATACCTACTGACAAAATAAATTTTCAAAAATCGAAAAGAGGGTGAAATTTTAAATATGATTATGCAAATATTTTATAAAATTATTTTTAAATATCCATAAAATATAGGTAACCCGTGTCATTTCTTCTTTCGAAAACAAGCAGGTGGTGAAGTCGTTCCTTCATCATACTGTCGACGTGTACACTCAACAAAACATCGCGACTAGAGCGGTTGACAGTCCACACATGGCTCATAGATACGGCTGGTTCATTTCATCGTCGGATCCGCACCTGAAAACATAAGGGGAGATGATTTTATTAGCACCTAAACATATATTTATTGTATGCGGTAACAATAACCAGTCATGTACATTGTACATACTTCAATGAATTTAATTACATTAATATAATTCTTCTGTAACTAATAATAGAGTTCTTTATTAATTTTATTTTTACAATCATAGGTATTAATAAATGTATTGTTCGTTGATGGGCTCTTATTCAGATGTTAATAATGTTTATATAAAATTATTAATACTTGCTAGACAAACATAGAAATATTTTTGTCCCTTGCATGAAAAAAAAACATATCATATCAGTCGTTGGACTGCACGTTAGAGGTGAAATTAACCTTCACAAAATTATTAATCGCAAGAAATACAAGAGAAAATATATGAAACTGACGCAAATGACAATAAATAGAATATAATTATTTAACATGAACTTCATAATGACAAACCATTAAAAAGGTTTGATGTTGATATGAAACTAGATAATTGATCAGAGGTGTATGTATACCATATTGATCCTTGTTATCATATCTAGTAAGTTTACTTTCATATGCAGTTGTCTGCTTATTGTTCTTTTTTAAAATTATTTTAAATTTATATCAGCTGTCATCAACGCTTACAGTATTATGACACTGTCGCGAGTTCAATGATTTTATCCCATCTCAAAAATGCCCAACGCGCCTAAAGAAGTTTTCACTTCAAAAATAATTTCAAAAATTTCTGTTGACATTACAAGAAATTGAAGTGCGACTATTAGTATTCTACAATATAATACTACCGATGCTACAAAATTAAATGTTGTGGGGTTGGATGTACTTATGGGTGTTCCCCTGTCACGCAAAATCTACTAAATATTCGACCTTGTGCTTCAGAATAACACATGGGCTATTATTTATAAAGCGTGTCTACTTAATTGTGGGAAAAAGCTAGTTTTGATAAAAATTATACTTTTTTCATAGCTAATTATGTTTTTATTTAAAATTCGAACATCAATTAAAAATTTATGTGTATTCAGGTTTAAGAAATATATTAACTTATAGCTATGATGGAGTTTTATAATACCTATTTATTTCCTTATTTCCAGATTATGTTGTAAAACATTGTATAGCATGTTACATTGTATACCATCGAGCCCTTGAGCAATTGAAAACAAAATTAAAATTAAGTTAATTGTAAGATAAGTAGTTTTAATTGTTTATATAATTAAACAGAATTAATAATAAAAAGCGATAAGTATCGGAGGCCGTAATTAAAATTAATTGTACACTATTGCTTGGACCTTTACGGTTGAGTATTTTATCCACTTAATGAAGTTGTCTAAAACCTTTAATGCAACATCAAGGGAATGGAGAAACTAATGATTACGAGATAATGCGTAAGAAATGGACGAAGGAAGAAACGCTTTCCAGCGTCCATTCAGAAAAAGCGAAAAAAGGTTCCGTGATGGAGAGAGGAAAAAAAGACCGAATTTTGTCTCAGGAGAGTAAGACTGCAGAACCTGAATATGTCACACGACTAAAAAAGTACGAAATGTTACCGATTGCCAAATAAAATTGAGTCTAATTTTCTAATGGCCAAAGGTTACCTTCGCCTGATACTATTCGGGATGTTGTAGGGTTTCTTAGGAACAAATAAAGGCGAGATATCCGCGCCTAGTGCGAACGAGATGGTAGCATAAAGAGAAGGACAAAAGATGGCATTTTGATTAATTCGAAGCCATTGCTCAGAGCGAGCTGTGTACCATTGCTAAGTAATGACCACTCCATAAAGACATGGTTAAGGTTAAAAGAAAATTACTTTATCAACGCCTTGTTTTAAATAAATATCCTGTTTCAGGAAATATTATTGTTATTTCCAATACAAGAGATTGAGATGTTAGTGAGATGTTTAAGATTTCGCCGCTCAATTGATAGCTACACAAATGATGTATTATTAAACTCCTTAATTTTGTTTCGTTTTTCGTCTTAATAATATAACTTGTTATAGACACTTTGTTTGATGATTGATTTTATATATATATTTTAGTTCTATACTATATAATGTCACTCTTAAAGTCCATCGTGCCTATTCGATGAGTGGTAAAGTGCTTGCTTTAACCCTCTATCTTAGGTGTCAGGGGTTCGATTCCTGGCAAGGACAAATTTGGAAATGGACTTTTTAAAGTTGTCTCTGGTCTGGACCTAGAAAGTTATGGCAGGACACACTGCATTTCGCAGTCATTTGGGCAGGCCGTCTGGTTGCAGTAACCATTGTGCTGTAAAATATAAGGAAATGTGCTGATCTCTTTCGGCGAGTGAATGAAGGATGGCAGAGTCCATTTCGCTATTCTTTCTTAATCCCTTTTCCTTAATCCTACTAAGGTTAACAGCCAACTTGCAGCACCTGTGGCGTTGCCTGTGTTAAAGGCGATGGCCTTTAACACGCGATGGCGATAGCCACGACCTTTACATAAAAAATATTGTAATTTTCTAAGTATGTGGACACATAGCATCTATTTCATTTATATTTGGATTTTTTTTTTGTATTTATATATTTTATATTATATATATTATTTTTAACGTATTTTTATAATTATAAAATATATTTATATAATTACCAACGGGTAATATTTTTAATATTCGAATTTCGAAAAATTAATTAATAAATTATACAATGTAGAATTCATTATATATACAATAAGTTTAAATAAGTACGATCCCAAATAATTGCACTACAAAAAATAAATTGCAATTTTTCCTCGAGAGGTGGTAATGGAGTAAATACCTAGACAAAACATGTTCTGTGGCTTTAAAGAAACCATAAAGTGCACCTTGAATGCCTTTTAACTATAAAAAATTATTTAATGTTAATCGTGCGCCTATGACATTCTCATTGGTTAAAAAGGGTTAAGACAGCTGTCAGATTGGTCGGGCACCAAAGGAATGAGTAATGTCTTTAGATAATCTGTGACAGATTCGTGTTACCAAAAAAAGCGGCGGTTGACGCAGATTAATAAGATTATTCATTTTTTTTCTACCTTGAATGTAGTTCCTGCTTTAATTATCTGAATTCTCACAACAATCTGTATGACTAATTTAATATAAATTATACAAATAAATACTTGGTTATGTTGTACATAATCCACACAAAATAAATAAATACCTAAACAATTTTAATCACATTATTTTAATAATTGAAGAATAATTGAAGGTCTAATACTTATTGTTATGTCGAAGAAAATGTTTGGAACATGCGAACCGAGATTGTAAAGGATCTTATAAGTAGGCAGCTAGGGTACTAAAAAAATCTAAATAAGTAGTTTCCTTTTCGATTATTTATTTTTTTGGTCGCTGCGAAAGAACCCCTAGTTGTATTCCACATGACTATCTATAGTTTATAAGGTTTTTTGTCTACATGTCACGCATAAACGTATAAAATGGAACAGATAAAACTGTAATATTTAATTTTTTAACTAAATATAAATCTTAACTATTTTTAAAATACAGCACTAAATGCCATTATTTGATATGAGTTTTGAACAAGTCATGAAACTATGCTTAAAAATATATTATTTTCTTTAAGACAATTTTGTCCTACCTATAGATGCCAAAGTTGCCAAGATGGATGAATGGATGTATGTGTTAGTCTTTTATGTAAAAACTACAGAACGTATTTGGATAAAATTTGTCACAAAGATAGTTTATTACCTGCATTAATATACTAGATACTTTTTATCTAGCAAATATGTTAGATTCCAGAGTGATCGTCTAAAAATATAAAAAAATTGGGCATCACAGTCGCTGTGGCGGAGCCACCGTTTTCACAGCGATAAAGATGTCAGATATTTTTTAGGTTTTATACTTTTCGATGTGTGATGTTTTTGACGTGAATTCTAAATTTAATTCATGAAAACTAATATCTATATTGACCTAGATATTCATGTAAAACGCGATACATTACTTCAGCAAACTTATTTCACAAACTTCGCAGTGAATGTATAAAGAGGTTACCTTGCGACACCATTCGTGACAAAATTATTCGCACACCTACGCAATGATCGGTAATATAATAGAAAAGCATCGTGATCTATTACAAAGTGCAATTGTAAAGGAGAACGGTGTACAGAGTAGCGTCTCCACACACGCAGAAGGGTTCAGTAGAATAATCAATTATGTATAGCTAGGTGAGGCCACCGAGGCAGTTAGTCGGAATGGTCTCGCCATTAGAACTAATTCCGTGTCATTTGCCTGCGGCCGCCGCCAAGCGACGGTCAACCGATTGTGTACTCACCGTGCACTGAGATTCATGTGTAATGTAACCTAGACACTATAACACTTAGTGCTGTGTTGTAACCATTAACTGTTTGAATTTCAGACATACCAACTTAATAAAAGAAAATAGTGTGTATAACTATACATATCTACATGTTAGTTGTAAAATGAAATTTAAGTCGTACTCCACGTCAGTCTGTTTCTCCGCTAACTTCTTCTCCAACGGATTTTGATAGGGTTTTTACTAATGGAAAGCGCTATCTACAAGTAAGGTTTGTGTAATGTGTATATAATTTTCAAAAAAAAATTGCATCCATGGATCCGTCGGTTTTATATTCTTGATGGATTATCAAATTTTATTATTTTTAATTATATAGGTAGATGATACCCTACCTACGGCGCTTGCAAATACTTAATTAATGTTTCGTCTTATGCATTCAAGAATAAATTAATTTCGAATTATTTTTCAAAATGCCTAGACCTATTAACTAGTAGGTAATGTTTATAACATGTATAGTATTACTAAGCATCTAGGTATATAGATAATTATGTTACGTTATACCAACGTTACGTTATTACAGTAGAGCGTCGATTATCCGAACTAATTGGGAGACATGGGTGTTCGGATAACCGGTTTATTCGGATAATCGATCTATACATACATGGCTTTACTTTTATGCATTTATATTCCAATAAAAACACATTTACGATATAAATATGGTTTAGTACTTTATATAAATATATATAAGCCTCAGCGAAAAAATAAATAAATAATTATATTCAAAATGGCCACATTTAGCTTTGATACAGGCCTTTAATCTGTTTGGCCACGAATATATAAATTTACGCACTGTTTCCATGGGAAATTTAGCCACTGCTTGCTCTTTCTTAAGAGACTCAATGTCAAGATTCTCAGGTTACCAAATTTTGCTCTCAAGATAAGAGCAAGATTTGGTAACCTGGATCTGCGCATCACATTAGGGGGTAGCGGGGAAGGGATGCGTGTGCGAGCGAGCGAGAACAAGCAGTTCGGTTAAGCGGTCGTTCGGTTAATCGACGTTCGGATAATCGACGCTCTACTATTATATGTAAAAGTTAATTAATTCAAAAAGTACAAGTGTTGGTATCAAAATGTGCCAGTTGGGTAAAATACGTAAAACCTCCGTGCAAAACCCCCTTAAAAGATGCAAAGCAAAAAAAATTTGATCTCTAGAAAATGGTTTCGTCTGTTTGCTCAGATCTTCGGCAGGTCTCGAAAAAATTGCGTTCATCCGAAATGAAAACAAAACAATGAAGCGAAGAGTGACACATCCATTGGGTCGTTCTCGTTGCTACGTCTCCGAACATCAATCAGAGGCAATATTTGCTATGGTCGTAATCTGTGTGCCCAAACTTCGCCCTTGAGGGACGGGTCTCTATGGGACAAAAATCTACTCTCACGAAGAATTATATTGATATTCAATACACAATAAATGGGAGCTGTCAAAAACTTGCTGTTCGCTCCTACGGTCATCCCTAAGCTATCTGTGTCGTTTGCTATTGGAAGTAGCGAGCGCTTCGCCTCGCTTTGCCTCGCACTCAAGCACTCTTGGACAGAGCGAGACGAATGTATATACTGGGTTTAGCGCGCCTTTGTCACAAAGACTGAACTAATTTTTCATCATACGGCCCACGACAGTTACAAATGTGGCCCGAACTGTCTCCTTCTTTAATAATACTTTTTATATTTTTTCAAGGGTAGTTCGCCCTCCGCCAAATGAAGATTTCCATCTAAACGCCGGGGAAAAATTGGAAGCAGCTTATAATGTAATTTGTTTGCTTAAACTCTTTAATACAGACCCAATTAAGGAATTGGTCCGTAAAAAAAGTGTGTATTTATACAAATTAAACTTGGAAAATCATTTATTATTAAATAGTTGACGACCATTATTTTAATTAATGTTATCGAAATAGTATTAATTATTTTAATTTTATTATTGCCTCAAAGTTTTATTTGATTTAGTGCACAATTATTCAGAAATTTTATCTCGTTAATTTAAAGGAATTATTTATTAATAAAAGATGAATATAAGATATTATGTAATATAAATAATAATATTAATTAAATATATGTATAAAAATAATTTATAACTGTTTTGAATTTAAATAACTTTTCAAAAATTTTTTTTTATTAATAAAAGCAAATTTTTAAATAAATACAATACTAAGCAAAGTAGGCATGAGCTCAGAATTGTTTAAATCCTGGCTTGGTTTAAATAATAAGCGATTTTATAATAACTCTTCCGACAGAGTTTGGTTTTGATTACACTTTTATATTTATTTATAGGTAAGGCTCTGATTTTCTCGGGAAGTTTATTATAAAATCGTATACATTGACCAATATCATTTTTAACCTAGTGTTGAGATTGTGAAGTACGTACATATTTAGTACCTACCTATGAATTGACTAAAATAATTTGACTCCTGAACGCCAACACCAAAATATGAGTTTTAAAGTTCATGTCCTTTTAATTACCCTTTTTTTAAATTTGGCCATGAAAAGCGAAATTTAAAAACAAAACATTTATTTTTATTTTGTATTACCTACTATATAACCAGGACGGTCATATATGAAACTGGGTAGGTATAAGGTATCTAATCTATGTAAATAATAATGTACATATTAAACAGATATCTAATAATATCTATACTAAAATTATAAACAGAGAAGAATTTTGTATGTTTGTAATGAATAAACTCAAAAAATACTGGACCGATTTTGTAAATTCCTTCATCTATATAAAGCTAGATTATGAGCGAGTAAGATATGCAATATTTTATGGAAAGTTACGCAGGCGAAGTCGCGTGCAACACCTAGTATAATAAAAAGTAATGGAAAAAAGTTAACCTTATTGTAATTGTTATATATGTATATGTAGGCATACCTATTCTAAATTCCCTTAGTGGCATTCTCAGATCGTGGGCTTAAAAATGCAGTAGGCATAAGACCCCCGTGATCGCGGACACCCTCTGTATTATAATTCGGCACCCTAACAGATCAGCGCGCCTTCAATCAATCACTGTACGAATCTGTCATGTTCGGTTTATGAGAAAAATTGCTGGGACGCAGGGACACAGCCTCCCCTCCCCTTTGCTAACCAAAATAATATTTGAACATGCTTACTACTTTATATAGGCGTTGCTTTGTCGAATAAAAAATATATGATTTATTTGAATCACAATTGAATAAAATTTATACAATTTTCTGTGCAGCATTTAAACAGTTATTTTTTATGTACCTATACAGACAGTCAGATAGACTGATGGTCCATTTTATGGTTAGGTGGCTAATGCTGCCTTAGTATAATCAAGGATAAGGGATTAAGGATTAAGAAGGAATAGAAAAATGGGCTCTGGCATCTCTTAGCTATGCTCACTCCCTGAAATAAAACAGCATATATTAGAAATATATTAGACTGATATATTGGAAATTTATATACTGGTAGTTAATAGGAACGTATTTAATTTATAGTTAACCACGCTAAGTACCTATCAATGCTTTTCTATATTGTTTTATGCATATTGTTACTTATAATGTATACTAATATTGCATGATATTTTTTGTTACATACAACTAAAAGAAAGCGCTAGTGAAAGACGATCGAGCGCACAAAAACACTTTTGAAGAAAATACTCTACTTGGAAATCATTTGTCTAAGGGTCAATGCGACTTGGCGGTTCCCACGCCGTACCTTCGTTTTCCACAAACTTATGTAATTCCCTTTTTTGTCACAGTTCGGAAAAGAAACCTCTAATCGTATGCGCAATAAGATTCAATTTTCAAAAAAACACAAAATTATCTAGACTACTAAAGTTGTCAAGGCAGTAGGTATTTTCGCTGAATTTCCGCTAATCGCCTAGAAAAAATATTTGCCGAATCAGCTCTCTCTTTTTGCAAGTGATAAATGTTCAAGAATATGTTTTAGATACTTTTGTATCTAAAACATATTCTATACAACCTATAACATATACAAACTATAATTTGGGAATGGTTTTAGATACTTTTGTTTCATTAAATAGCGACTCGAAAGAAATTAAGGTACATAGTAAGATTTCGTAAGAATATGAATATGGTATTATAATGAATCCCCACAAGTTAAAGTTTTATACAATAAAATGTAGTGTGCATTTTATTGTGATATTATTTGGACAAAATAAAAATAAACATCTAATATGAAAATTCCTATATAATTATTTTTTCAATATGATGAGACATTTTTTGTGCAATTGTAATAGCCAAAAAAGAATGGAATAAATTTTAATATTCATTATTATTCCATATCCTGACGCACCCTAATTCGACCTTATTAATTTTAATTAATTTTATTGGATCTTCAAGATGGTTTCAGCCTAATGGTTATCTCAGTATAAAGACTTGCATTCATCTGTAATTATTTAAATGCATTCAAAGATTCAGTAGTCGTGTGAAGTACGAGAAATAGTACCAAAGTAAAGTGGGTAGTGATAGTAGGCGGTACCCAATAGGGACAAATCCAGGTAGAAAATACACAGATTTATTAGTGCCACCACTGCAGCCGGTTAAAGACGCCCACGCTTCGCAAAACTGATTTCAAAAAGATTAACAGCGAATAAAATGCAAGTAGGTAGGTACCTAGAATCTTAACGAAGCTCGCCTCAACGACATTCTAATTTATGTACATAATTATGTAATTATCGCGTTTATACTCGTATTATATGAATTTGGTGATAATTTAAACAACATAAAATATATATGTATGCATACTAAATACTAATATAATATAAAATAAAATAAATGGAAAGTAGGAAAATAAATTGATTAATATCCATTTAATGAAAGCAATTTAACTTAATTACATATATTTGACTTAATTTAGGTGACTTGATTAAGTTAGTTAAGTTTTCTTTAAGTTAAGTTAA
This sequence comes from Synanthedon andrenaeformis, assembly GCA_936446665.2. Lineage (NCBI taxonomy): Eukaryota > Metazoa > Arthropoda > Insecta > Lepidoptera > Sesiidae > Synanthedon > Synanthedon andrenaeformis. Next base: position 8,778,894 of record OW387785.2, read on the forward strand.
TCTTTGTATGCAAGTAAGACTAGTATGCAAGGGAATGGGCGAAGGGGAAGGGAAGGGTAGGGGACGTCCTATTCGGTTCTTAGACTATAAGGTACGTTAAAAATTCGAAATAACATTCTTTAAATATAATATAGTATTAATGGAAATAATAAGAAGATATTTTAAAACACAGAAGTTTTAGGTGCTTAGGCTTGCAAATGAAAAAACATTTTAGTGCCAGCAGCCGAAACTGAATATTCTATTTAATTTCTTTAATTTATATCTTCAACGCCGTTTTACTTAAAATTATTAAAGTCTCAAACTAAGTGATCTAAGTAAAGGTAGTTTGCACAAGTAATAAAATAGGCATTTTGGGTGAGCGGGCAAGCAGATAGATATTGAAATTCAAATGGCCGTCCGTGATTTAGTATTCATTTGACGTGATGGAGGCTTTACGTAGATTTAGGTTTCGCCAGGCGTCGTCTTCTCGTACATCATAGCGGGGCCACGCTTGATGCGTTAGGTCTGTGACATACTTATACAGATTTCTTAATTTATGAACTATTTTACAATCCTCTTTGAAATTATCTTCACAAAAATTAATATAAGTATATTTACAGAATATGTAAGCTGTTATAAATTATACTACCCTATATATTATAAAGTATATTAGGTAGATACTCAGTAGTCTTTGCGTGAGTTAGTAACAAACATCCATATATGTATCTATAAATATATCCATAAAATTTTGGCATTTCTGATATCAGTATACATAAAGAGAAGTTAGAAATTATTTGAAAAAAATACTAAAACATAGGTAAGTAGGTATAGTGGATGCTTAATTTCCTATGGATAACAAACAACTTAATTAGGTAATGCAATTTTAAAGATATATCACTCAGTTTAGTATTATGAGTATATTTTATAGGGTCGCGTTATAAATATTATTATAAAAATATTTTAAAAATAATAATAATTTGTAATACATATTCATCTAATTTTTTGCGAAATCAATTTTAAATGAGCAAAATTTTATAAATCTTACACATTAGTGTTAGGATAGGTAATGTAATGTTATATGTATAATAGGTATGGCAAAGTTTACAAATTTGGGTAATTTTTTATAAGAAATCTATGTTACCAATTATTTTAACATATTAACAAATAAATAAAATAATATATTAGCTATATTTAATGTATATAATATTCCGGGCTAGGTATGTTCACATCTCAATCGAGTTGACGGGGCGGCGTAATCCCAAAAGATTTCCACTCGAAGCGAGCATCAACTCGCGTCGCCCCACCGCTACACATTCTAAATAATAAACAGCAGACACTACCTACATACAGACGCCACAGACTCGGTTACGTGTTCTTATATCAACTTATTGGATAATATATGTAGCTACATGCTTACTCGTAATATTGGAGGTGAACGTTAGTGGTTTGTGAATAAAATAATGCTCAGATTCAATTATTGTTTTACAATTAAGTGAATAAAATACCTACTAATAAATTATTTGTATTCTGAAGGGACGCTTCCGAACCTTAGGAAAATGTTACTTCCGATCTAACTTCCGTTTCTATTTAATTTTTTTATGACGAATCTCTTCAGTTACTTATATTATTAGATATTGAAAAGGTCCAAAATACTATATTACTTACTAACCTTACGTAGGAAGGTTTTAAGTGGATAACTACTTATTTTTAGTGTTGAACAAATGTTTTAACGAATGACTCACAAAATAATTTTAAAATAAATAAAATTTGTATTATAAAATGAAAATCAATGTTTTTGTTATAAATACCGTAAACATTTAATATCTATTTATATCTAAAACTAAGTTACATATATATTTACAATATTTATATTATACAAAAAAATTATTATAATTTTTTTGACAATATTTTGAGGAAGAACTTCGAACTTGAATTCAATTTGAACATGACTGTAAAATACGAACATTTTGTAAAATATTTCGTATTACTTACAATTAATTATTTTTCACGAAAAAAATAAAAAAGAACTCGTATTCACGTAAACGTTATTATTAAAAAAATAATAATAGATAACAGAAAGAGTGTTTTTGCCAAGCAATAGCTCTAGCATAGTAATAGTAATAGTAAATAACTAAGGGGATTGATGGTAGTGTGTAAAAAAAATTAGGGTCTCAAGACTTACCTACTTAGGTACCTACTATGATACAAATATGTTCGTGCGTGCTTATAAGCTGGCTTAATTTTCATGAGGCGGTAATCCCTCTACGGACCATTTTCTTTTATAAATATTCGTATATCCTTACATATAGGTATAGCTTAAATTGAAGTCGCTTTCGGCGTCTGTCTGTCTGTCTGTACCATTGAGATAAGTCTGTACCTATATCCGATAACTCCTATACCACTCAACGGATTTCTTTACGGTTTTCACCATCAGTTGGATAATTTTTCGATTTAAGTATATTTATAATGTATGTAGAAAAAATTGCAAACAAGTCTGTCCGGACTTGTTTGCAATTGTTTGCAATTGTTGCTCTCCGCTAACTACTTCTAAACAAATCAACAGATTTTGATTCAGTATTAAATTTATAGATAAAAAGTATATATAAAAAAATGCGGGTCACTAAGTTAAAATATGTTCGCTTAGCTATCTCGTTGAATTCCACTTACATTACTTAGTTTATAAATATCAAGATATCAGCCAAAGAATACATAGACGCAATGTACACGAGGCTGCGAGCAAGGTACGGAGTTATCGAGTAGAAAAGGCCGAAGTGATTTCAGTAGCGCATTGATACATGCCCCTTGCGCCAACGGGATTTCGATTGATGTGCCACGACGGTCGATATATTGCAATCGTTATGCACCAAATGTCAATGCGTTTCACGCTGCTGCATTGCATCTGTTTCGAGTGTTTTATTCCGGTTAGAACCTTTTGTATGAACAAGTTTAACGTTCATTCATCAAGCATATAAGTAGTACCTATTTCTTTAAATTAAGAAAACGTCGTTACAATACAAATCTTAAATTAATTATGACTTTTAAATAGATTTGTATATAATTATATTAATAGATCTTTTATATAGCTTTAGGCAATAAATTAGTTACGTCACAAAATACATAGTAGCAACAGAATAGAAAATTAACAAATAGGTAAATGGCAGGGATACTAATTAATGCAATCTATCCAATGCCAAGTATTATATTAAATTAAATCTTTTTTTTTTGTTAAATGAGTCCTCATAGAATAATAAAGGGTAGTCAATAACAAAAAAAAACGATTTAGCGCAGTTTGATGTACTTCTTGACGTTTATTAAACAATATTGTAAGGATATAACTTGTCAAGAATGTTTATATAATAAAAGAGGCATAAAAACCTGAAAGAGTTGGATATATATATACCTATATGGTTTGTAAAATGAGATTTACTTGGAAACGTAGGTATTCTAGCGATGCGAGTGTAAAGTTTGAGCAGAGTGACTATTGAAATTTTGAAAATGTAATCTAAATGATATCCCTTCCAGGAATATGAGTTTAGTGCAACCAACTAGGAAGCACTCACAAGACTGGTTGAAACATAAATCTGGCTCGGCGGCGGCGGCTCGGTCGCGCGGAAACTTTTTGAATTATTAGTTTTAATTTCCGCCTAAGATCCGCCGCTCGTCCCCGTATCTGTCAGCGGACGTATACAAACTACATATATACCTACCTATGTTTGGGTAAGGTATATATATGTACCATCTATTAGATATACTCTAAGTATAAGTACTTTACGGTCCCCAATAATTAATAAAACGTGCTTTTGATTATTATTTTTCAATCATATTATTTGCTAGTCTTTTAGTTACGCTGAATCCCTTACGTTTCACTAAATTTAATCAGCATATCTGTATATGCTTGACATAGGACAATCATCCTGTCATCATTCCACAGAGTAGGTATTTTCTATACGAAGTGTCAATAAATCTGCAGGTAAGTACTTATAAACTGTTTTCAAATTGAAAGACATAGAATGTTACATAATTTAAGTTATTATCAGCATTGTTAACAATAAAGCTATCTTTAAAAAAAAATTAGGTACGTAATAGGTACGAACCTAATTAAGTATAGGTTATATGTATACGTAATAATATTGCTGGGCAATTATTATATTCTACCTTGAACTATACTTAATTGTGCATGCTTTTCTATTAAAGAATAATAATGCCTAACATAGTTCCTGATATTCATATATATAAATGTTTGACAATCCACTTTTTGTTACATGGTTTGATTTAGATGAGGGCTATAACAACAGGGCTATTTTTATCAAAATATCAAATATGCCTTTTTAAGCTCTCTCTATATAATAGAGGAAATATTTGTTAATTTTACAATCTAGCCATATATCTAATATTATTATAAAACGAACTAAAGTAAGTACTTAACCTTGATCACTGTAAGTCATGGAATTCACAAGAAGAGAAAAATATTCAAATAAGTAGTTCTTCTATTGAGTCTTAGAATTCCAAAGACAAAGATATGATAGTTAAGTTGAATACAATCTCAGAAGTGTATAGATCAGATATACACTCATTCTTAGCACTCTATTAAGATAACAGCGGCTTGTATTGAATGGAGGCGTAATTATATACTGCATATCGCCACCGGGTGCTTCGATGTTGATTTTGAGCCTACTGCCGATCGCAACCAGAGATACTAAATGTGTGTGTGTTGTTGTCTCAAAGTTCAAGCAACTTCGTTTTAGTTAGATTGAACAACAATTTATGATGAGGAATTTATAATATTTATTAATTTTATAATTTATATATTTATAATTTTTATTTATAATTTACTAACTCATAAATAGAAGCTGATTCCTTAATTATTTAACTAACTAAGTAGTTAACTCATGCTCATCATGATCTCAGCCGTAGAACGTTCACTTCACTGCTAGACATAGGGGCATTCTAAATTTTTAAAAAGGACGGTCAGAAGCAGCCGGGATCCACCGTCGACCCGAGGCCCTTATCAAGTCGTCCGTCCACCTTGTAGGTGGACGACCTAAGCTGCGCTTGCCGGTCCGTGGCCTCCACTCGAGGACTTTCCGCACCCAGCGGCCGTCGGTTTTCAGTATACTATATGTCCTGCCCATTGTCACTTTAACTTACTGATACACCGGGTTACGTCGGTAAATTTAGTTTAAAAAGACTAGAGGCAGAGAATGAAAAAATGTAAACGGACCAAGCCAATACGAGGTGCAGAAAACAATTCTTATTTTCAAGGTAAGTAAGTTTATAGAGTTTTTTTTTTTTCAAGGATTGGTATAGTAGAGCCTGTATAGAAATAAATATAGGTAATCATTAACTGTTAAAAAGTACTAATTTTACTTTTGTTAAAGCATTTACTTGGATTAAAAAAAACTATTAGATACACAAAAAGATTACATAATTGTAAATACATAAATAAACAAGGAGTCAACGAATAATGTGAAGTAAGTTCTTATAAATGTATGTTTTATATCATATATATAAATGTATGTATAGTCAATATTCTAACACGAATATGAAAAATATTCTAACACGAGATTCATAACAAACAAAAATATCGCTGGAATACAATTGAACATAGGAATGCGAGCCACCGGCCGATCGGATTAATAAATTTGTCTAGTGGAAACGCGCCGCTTTCACCGTGCCTCCCTTTTTGCGTGTGTTTCCACATTTTTCACGGTATAAATCATATTTTTTCAGCGGTAGCGCTTTTTGCGCCGGCGTCCTTATCACATAGTCACCACGACAGCCAGTAGTTCATCTTCACAGTAAGTATATTTAATAATACCTAATTGTTTTCATTTTAATAATATAACTGGTGGGACTTTTAGGTATTATGATATTTTACAATAATATTACCAATATTTGTTGCCTAGGTATATTAAAAAAAGAACAATGACTATGAGAGGATAAAACATTATTGACAATATTGTGTGGTCTTAATTAAGAATGTTGAAAAGGTTTTTGAAAAAATAAATAAATAACACATTTTCAAGACTATATGAAAATAGTTATTCGTTAAACAAATATTGTAATTGTGAAGTATTGAGTGCATGAAAACAGCTCAGAATGAGGCATGAGAGAGCTATATTTAACTCTATATATACCTAATAAGAACCATATAAATAAATGCTTAAAAATAATTGATTATTATACTATGAATTCTTCTTTGCCGTTAATATATTTTTAGTTTTTTTTTAAATTTTTTTTAGAAAATAATGTTATTAGCAGCGCTAAAAATTCAACGAGTCAATTTTTAACAGACTGCAGCCTTAGAACGATAAAATATTAACTCAATTATCTGTCATTTTCTTATTATTTTTGCGTAAAATTGTTAGTTGTACATATTTAGATTAAAATTGTAAATATTAAAAAAACATTAGTAATGATAATTATTAATTATTAAGTATATTTATTTTTGTCAAATATTAAATTAGTTAAGTACGATGCAGTTGATCTACTGTAAAACGGTCATTAATATCCTCTGGGTTAGCTGGAGCGTACTGTCATTTTTTTCACTCGGACATGGGAGTTTGCACGGGCGCGTTTCGTTGTTGTTTTGTGCCGTGTAAGCGAATTTATGATTAATATGTACCACGAATGATATGATGCAGCGAAGTTGAGTGACCCGTCGTATTTAAATATCACGTTAAAATACTTATTTACACAGGAAATTTACATAAAATTATTCGTGAGCCCTTAATTATTTTTTTTATATTTATTATTTAACTATGAATTCAACATTCGTTTATATTTCCGAAAACTTTTAATAAGTTGTAATTGTTGCAATTTTTCTATTGTCTCATTTATTTGTTGTTTTTAGAAAACAATATTAAAATAATAAGGTAATTAATTTGTATTATTGGAAAAAAAATAAGTAAATTAGCATGTAGGTACCTGTACAATTATATATTTTATATACAACTTTATATTTTTTCATATATTTTAATTCAAACATCTTATTACATTTCTGATATTTATTCAAAGCATTTAATCATAAATCTCGCAACTAGTTTCCTAAATTATGTTACTGTACATATTTTAAGAACCAAATTGCGAAATTTATAAAAGATAGGTGTGTTAAAAATTATAATTCCTAGGAATAACAAATTTAGTCTGTATTAATCTTTTAAAATATTTGTTGTAGTTACAATATCAGACTTCGTCTACCCGTACCCGTAAAATAATGTAGTACTTCTTATTTGTTTTAATATAAGTACAAATTAAATGTTGCAATTAAAATGAAACTGCGAAGCTTTCCTCGAACAACGCGAACATGACGAATGTATATCAGACGTCGACGGAGGGCGTCGGAAGACGTTTAAAATCATCGCGGCTGTACATTTTAATTCAGCTACCTTGACGAGAACAATTTAATTTAATTGCCAAATCATTAAGTTAAGCACAAAATATTAGCCGGCACTAGCGGGTATACGAATTGATAAACCGTAATATAAATAAAGAAATCAATGACTTATCTAACTTAAAAAATGGCGGAGAGTTAATACGTGGTCATAAATTAAAGTGTGGCTTAAAATTAAGACAACAAGCCTCTTTAATCTACAATAAATGGTGGTCGTCGCTCCAAGACCGGTTCCGGACGAGCTGCGAGGCGCAAAAGAAAAAAGAATAATCCTGTCCGGAGCGGGTCCAAAATATGATAGGTATCCATAATACAACATGGCCGCTAAGCTCATATATCCGTCTCTGTCTCCCGCGCCTCTCTTATAATACGCTGTCGCACTTTATTAAGGTTGACCACATGTGGAGTGTTCCGCTAAGCCTAACCTTGATATCATACTCTCGGATCTACAGTATGTTGTCAATTTTATTAACAAGGTACGTACAATTTCAAAAATGCTCTTTAAAGTTATGTATATAATTAAATAAAGGCTCTCAGGAAAGCAGACATTTTTTTAATTATGGACAATAAAATTGATTCACAATTTTTGTTTTTGTTTAGAAAAGGCTGAAACCGAATAAGGATTTTTTTCAGAACTTTGAAATAATATTCTACTTAAGTTTAAACTTCATTCATATTTTAACGCAAAAATAAATTATATTATTATATATACCGAACGATATTACATATAACTGTATTGGCATAAGCGTTTTGAATGTCACCTACCCTTTTGCAAAATATACGGGGAAATCATATTTTTTATACTTAGGTTTTAGTATAATTATTTAACTATAAAAATTGTTAGCAATAACTGCAACATTTATTTTATAGAAATTGTATCTCCAATCAATGCTAAAATTTTTGCCATATGAGATGTTTCAAGTTGGATTAAAAACAGTATTCAAAACAAAAATTTTAGATGACCTTTATCGACTTATATGCAACAAAAGGAATTTATAATTTGAATTTTAAAGTCAATACCTAAATCTTAACAATAAAAGAATTTCAGGCCTTATAAACAAAGAGGAAAAAATGTATGTCCTTATGTGCAATATGCTCATCCAGTAGAAAAAAAACATCATTCTGTATGTACGAGAACTGATCGCGACGGCCCCTTCCCCCTGCCGCGTATTCCTGCCAACCGTTCGGCCACAACATTCCACATTACGATTACGGTCAACACCACCTTATAAATACATGAACCTTACCTGTCGGACCCACAAATATTTAAAACAGAATATATAAAGGGACAAAACTTGTTGACAAGTCTTTATAATGAATAGGTCATGTATAGATTACATGTGGATAAAATTTTACCTTGTATGGATAGATAAATTAATATATTCCCTCTTTTTTGTTTTAGTTGTTTTTAAAGATTTCATTTTATGGTTTTAAAAATTTCATTTTATTACATTCTCTACTTCAAATCACTATGGTTACAGTTATGGTAACCAACCATTAATATTATACGAGTACATACATATTATATTAATATGTTACAAAAAATAGGTAAGTACACACTTTTTTTTGTATTACGCTCTCTTATGGGCATTAAAGATACATGAAATAAAATTTTATTAAGTCAGTTATTACGAGCGTTTACAGTGAAAATTAAACTGTCTGGTATATTCAACAACATTACATTTAGATTTTATTACATTATTATAGGCACCTTGCTTTCTTCTCCAATATGAGTTAGGGGGAGGTCCCCGAGAACCGGACACTTAAGGAATAACAAAAATAAAAAAAAATGTGTAATAGACTAATTTGTTTATTTCTTTTTAATAAGCTCTCAACTATATACCTAATCAATACAGATATATCAGCAGTCTCAAATGTTACTTTAAATGTTCTAGATAATAAGGAACAGTTAACATAGAAAAACGGACGTTTTCAAAAAGGTCCCCTAATGACGGACAGCCAACTTTTCGTTCATTTTTAAACTTAAACATTATTTAAATAAACAATTCATAACAATATCTATTACAATAGAACAAATCATCAGTTAATAAAGAAAACTAATGTTAATTCTAATTAACTTTGGTTATAATCAGGAACGTTTTCTATAGAATCCGAAAACCTTAATTGTAGGTACATACAACCTGCAAAAAAAATGACATCACTTTAGCGATGGCTTTTTTCAATATTGTGTGTACGTCCGTTCTGTTCGATTTGATCCAACCGGAACCGTTCCACTTGCGGACCACGAGACGTGGGCGGGGGTTTCATCAATTCGTGGTTGCTGTTCCTCGATCGCGCACGAAGCGTTTCAGTTCCAACTTCCTTGTCCGAACTGCTAAGGAGTGGAACTCATTGCCTGCGTCCGTGTTTCCGCATAATTACAATCTCGGGGTCTTCAAGTCTAGGGTAAATGGGCACTTACTGGGTAAGCGTGGTCCACCTTCGGCCGCATCTGCACCTTACATCAAGTGAGATCGCGGCCAAGCGCTGCCTTGACTCAATATATAAAAAAAACATGTTTGGCGGTATTCTCACATCTCGGTTTGGGTTTACCCATATTGAATCTGAAAAACAAGAAACAAAAACAAACTTGCTCTAGAACTGTCCGGTATTAGGGGACTTTAAGAGTGTCCGAACTTAAGGACCCTTAGGTACATACAAAAAAAAATCTCATTCAAATTCTGTGTTATGAATCACAAAAAAACGTATGAGTTATATTAGATTAGTACAATAGCAATAATAATTAATAACAATGAATATCATTCCATACTTTAAATACTATTTACAGACCCCAAAAAATTAATTCGAACAAAATTTTACTAACCTTAAAATTCGCACCACGCTCCAGGACGAACGAGTCAGCACTGGCTATTGGTACTCCCCCCCCGTAATTCACTTGGGAGAAGCTTCCTAACCGTGGCACAAGCAACAAATTGGCGCTCTTCTTCGCACTGATTCAAATCCTGTCGGGCTTTAGGAGCCGTCCGAGCTTAGGGGACTTCCCCCTATATTTCAACACTTTAGTTCACTACGGATTGGCAGAACTAACCATGTTTTCAAATATAGCTTTGTCACACACGCATGCGGTGACAGTATGTTGTATCACTATGTTTTCAGTCAATAAGTTACTCAAAGTAGGTGTGTATAATTTCAAATTTAAAAATAGACACATTAATCCAAATGATTCAAAGGCGCTTGAATAAAAGGTGGGCGAAGATAAAGTAGATTTGTAAGGAAAATATATATCATAGATAAAGACTAACTCACCGTAATTACATTAAGATTAAGATTTCATAATACCAACACATGTATGGTTTAAACATAATTCACGACGTTTTAAGTTATTATCTTATCAATATTTTTGCTAATAAATCTTTAAAAAAAACATAAATATATAACTACACAAACCAACACTTTCACCTCTTAACTTAAATGCCGAAAGGCAACTAACACGAATTTTGACTTGTCCACAGGTGAAATCGAAACCTTTTGCGAATAATATTCAAATGTCGAGGCAGGTGGTCAATTGTTCATACGTTTCTTTGTCTCGTAAATTCATTGCGCTATTCAAGATCAATACGAACTATTCAAAGACACGGTGGTCACTTTCGCTTGTTGTGCACGAAAAAAATATTGGCAACATTTTTTTTATCCAGAAATTTTTAGATTTGCACTTCTTTGTTTGTTTTCTTTGTTTTCTTACTTGCGGCGTAAAATGTCCAACAACTGGTTATAAATCAGTAAACACTTTCTATTGAAATTGGGATTTCAATTGTTATTGTTAAAAAGAAAGTACCTGTTACAATTCTGGTGGATCGAATTTCAAAACCAAAGAGTTATCATTGTTCAAATGAAATATTGTTTTTTTTTTTATAACAATTAGTTGTTAAGTGTGTAAATTACCTAATTCTAAAAGTATATTTTTACAAAATATGTTTCTACAAGTTTACGAATCATTTAGACTATTACCTACCTATTATTAATTACTATTAACATAATATTTTTCAAATCAATATATACCTATGTATTTCAATTTAAATAGGAATTTTCAGACTAATAAAGTTTACAACTATGACGTTCCTGTAAAACTATAAAACGGTTTGGAAATGAAAAGTATGGATAATCTAGATTATTGTCCAGATAATCTAGCTTAGTAGGCTTACAGGAATTTAGAAAAGTGTGTTTTTCAAAGTCAATCCTATAGGTGATAAAACTCGAAGTTGAGTCAATGTCCTAAGGCAAAACGATCATTCGATCTTTGATCTCGTTTTTATAAATTTATTACTATCTAATAAGCATTAAGAAGAAATATAATATTAACATATCATCAACGTTAAGTAAAGGAACATTTATTATAGCAGGACAAATGCAATTAATTTCTAACTGCTTGTCCCGAAATCATATCTTTTCCGGTTTTCATCTTGCACAATGCCTCCTTCATGTATGTAGCATCTGTTTATTGGGTTCGTGTCTGACTAAACGATGCTAGAATACGAAATTTTTTTATAGAAAAAAAAAAAAAAATCTTATACTTCCTTTTATTTTCTACATAATAAGCTCTTAATTTGCTCTTTAGATTGGTCATAAAAAATGTATTAAAGGAACAAATAAAACGAGACCGAAAATTATAAGCAACTTTGAATAAAGAACTATTAGTGTATGTTTTCCTGGGTCGTGGAGACAATTATCGTGTTTTTTAACAAAGTTTTTAGTTTAATTTTTATTTAATATATATAAAATTTTAAGATAAAACAATTAAATTTATCAAATTAAATTTAAAAAAAATAAAACAAAAAAACAAAATACAAAGCCTATTTAAAAAAAAAATGCTTTCCATAGTCAAGTGTATACCTATAATGTATTAATAAAATTAATTTAAAAAAAATAATCGCGTTTTTCGGTTTAAAAGAAGGATTTAAACCGGGGGCTTTTTCTCAATTGAATACAACTACAACTACAATGTGTAGATTACATTTTCAATTATCTATGTTTTAATCTATTAATATTGGATTTGATTATATTGATACCTTTTCCGTCTTGATTGAATACTTAAAGTGAATAGATTTGGCCACTTATTTCCTAGAACATTAACCATTCCTAAATGCCAGTTGCTACATATAATGCATAAAACACATAAGAATCATTAATAAGAAATTATTTTCTCTCCTTTTAAATGTTAACTGAATTGATTTTATTAGAAAAATATTAGCGCTTGCTTCGCATCCACCGTTGGTACATCGCCCCTAGCAACTCATTATCACGCCATCAAGCAATAACAGATGTTCCTACTGTTATTATTAATAATCTCTAATACGTTACACATTCCATATTTATCAATAACCTTTCTGTTTATTAATTTGTATTACAAATGGGAAATAGGGTGTAAGGTATATGTACTTAATTTCATTATCTTTAAATACAAAAACGAAGTCACACACCGCCTTTGGTTGTTTATATTTTTAGTTTCTCTAAACTATGTAACCACGTAAGCAGTGATAATAGCTTTGTGGGTTTAAAGCTCAACTGCCGAAACGACAGATGCAGGTTCGAATTTCAGAGACCGACCGACAGATTCATAACAAGGTAAGCTATCTGAGTTAGTGGGTAAGGGATGCCAGATCAAATTTCTCATCGCTTCCTATTCTATGATCCTTAATCCTATATTAGGACAAGGATCGGCAACGCACTTCCAGCTCTTGTAGTATTGCTTGTGTTATAGGCGACGGTAGCCACCTATCATCAAATGAAAGCCCAGCCTGTCTGGTGACCTTTTTTTAACGTTTTTTAACGCAGGGTATCCTCTTGGATACCCTGCGAAGTTATGCCGGATTCGTATAAGCTAAAACCTAACGACTTTCTAGTTTCTAGAGCAGCAGTTGATGGGCGGGGTCGCGGGGACGTTATATGACACGACATCGGTGCCCCGCCACGGCTAACCAGCGCGGGGAGGGCTACGCTACCTGTCAGAACCTCGGCGTACCCGAAAATGGAGGTACGATGGCCATTTTGGGGGACCTTACGACGGCCTGTTGACCTTAACAAACAGGAGAAATATTCAATTATACCTACTATGGTTTCACTCGACTCTTGCACTGAACATCAGATTTTAAAAAGCCTATATTTAATTGTGACGTAACACATAAAGTTGTTTTTCCAACACTACGGGTATAAAACGAAGAAAAAGAGTGTAATATCGTGGTATTGTTAAAATAAGCTCAAGAATAAACTTCAAAAGGTTTTTGAACGAACTACACGCTTGACCCAAGGTGCAAGGGCAACAAGAACAAAGCGTTTAATTCTATAGAAACACCATTATCTAATAACTTGGTACATCATCCATCACCAGAGCGTACAACGTCCCCTATACACTTCCATGTCATTAATCAGAATCTATAAATATTATGCCGACATTTGTGTATCGAATTTTGGTTTCCTTTTTTAGCTCGACGCTGATCCGTGATGCCTGGGAGTGTATTGTGGGTTTACAAAATGTTTTAGATGCAATAAAATTAAAAATACATTTAAGTTTACACAGTAAATACTAAAATTTGGAGATTGATCGTTGAATTTTCCAAAATGTAGGTAAGTACACTCATAGATCTAATGGTAAATGTTGGCACCATTTCAATACGCAATTATTTCCTTAGTAATGATTAAAAAATAATAATAATACATTGACGTTTTATGCATATGTGTTAAGGGATTTATGAAATATAATTATAAGTAATTTATTCTATATTAGTTGTATATATAATTAACGTTGCTAATGTTTACACATTTTTATTAGTTTAATATAAAATAAGACCCTAACACTTTAACATATCCCTTATTATATGGTAGAATGATACTATTTATATTCTTATGAACCCTATCATAGACTTATAAATTATGCATATATCTTACTGAATGATACACAAAATGACAAGTTAAATTCATTTTGTTACTATAGGTATCTGTATAAATTCGATCTGGTTTAAGAAACAAAATCGTTGAAAGTGTTTGCTCTTTTACTAACTCATTCGGAAATTAAAAATAAAATATTATGACAGTCTGACAAAAATTACAATATTTAATTACAATTAAATAATAATATACCTATTGGGGCTTAATATAGCACCAATCAACAAAGGCTGCGTTGGTCTAAACACGCCCTAACTGATGATTATTGATAAAACAAAACTTAAACTATCTATTGACTTGTCTACGCTAGGAACGCATTTGTAATTAGCTCGCTATTTGTTTAATTAATATGCTAATGTTGAGATTGAATGTTTCATAATTAATTCGATGAACACCTAAGCACTCAATCCGAAAACAATTTGCTTGCCACCGGGTAACTGTTGCCAAATGACTAAATCGATGCCGGTACTAATGCCTTGCATTTCTACAGGCATTAACTGTAAGTGCCAGAACATAAAACTGATAGGTATGCAATATATCCAACGGGATCATCAATCTGGGAGTGATTCGAATAACATCGACATCGTAACGTTGCAATGTCGATCAAAAGAGAGCAAGCACTAGGCTGTGCGGTTACTTTAGTGTTTGCGCTTTCACGCCTTTCCACATTTTAATTGTACACAAAATAGTCTGCAACACTAGAACAAAGAAAGCAATAGAATTTATTTCTACTTAAAATAATTTATTATATAATTAAGGCTGTTTTATATTTTAAAACTATTAAATAAACTTAAATGAATAACTATTATGAATAATAGTATGGCTATTAAATGTTTGATACCAAACTGGTTTTTATAGAATTAAGTATTGTGAGTAAATTGTGCAATATCCGTTTGTTCTAAGTTGGTATGTATTTGACTGTCAAATTTTAGTGTGGATGTTGAATTGAGTTTCATAGTTTTAAATTAAGTGTTTCAATATATTTGGTTTATCTGTATTATAGTAATAGGCATGTGAACCGTCCATAATTTTTTTTTGTTGCCTATTAAGAACTGTGCATCAGGCTTCATTCCCTTCTTAGCTTACAGTGACCGTGGGCCAGTCGATTAAGTAAAAAGGGTTGCAAGGGCATACGAGTAAAGCATACGGTAAAAACAAAAGATATGGTGATATAAGCGCCACGTTCTGGACATGTTCTCTATAGACTTTTACTGTTTAGTCGATCTACATAATGAGAGGCGGTCTGACACAGTGTCTCCAGATCTTTAGCCTAACTGGAGATTTCTTTCCTAACGCTTGTCAGTTCGACGAGCTATGATAACGCAGATTATATTATAAAACACAAACCCCTTGGTCAAGTGGTTAAGGGCTTTGAAAATGATTTTTTCATAATTGACTCTGGTCTGAATCTGGCAAGTAGGCAAGTGGCAGGGCACACTCCATTTCGCAGTCTTTTGATCTGGCGGCAGTAACCGAAGGCACTTACCAGCGCACTTGCACCACCTGTAGCTTTGCTTGTGTTATAGACGACGATAGACACAATCAAGTGGACTTACAGCATGTCTCACGTCATTAACATAAAAAAAAAAACAAATTTAAATTGATATCTTGAAAGAAAAATCTTAACAACAATATCAATTTAGCTCCAGGAAATTAGATAAGCGGCCATGTTACTGAACGATAATACGAATTACGACCCATATAAGGGGAGTTCACACAATGCGGGCATCCGAGCCATGTACTACGGAATGCGATGCACTGGTGCACGGCGCATACCTAAAGCGTGTAGTGACGTGTTCATGTGTCGACGTCCATTTGTCACCATCGATCGCGTTCGCCATCAGTCTGCACAGTCGTCCGGACGTGTTGGAACGTCTGTACCGTGTAATAGCCATTTTATTGTTGGGGATTTCGATATTTACGACTAGCTAATGTCCGGCTAGCATTGCGATGCCTATGTCAATGTTTTCCTAATCTATTTGATGAATGTAATCATTATATAAGTCGATCAAACTCATTCAACAAATAAAAGACACATTGAATTTTAATGTATAATATGTGTAGCAATATAAAGAGAATCCACATTCTCATTTAGTTCACTTATGTTTCCCGACCAACAACATATAGTGACGATAAGTGTACGCAAAGATAATTAAAGTGGGACATTTTCCGAACAATAAAAATATTTATTTTTTTAATTCTCAAAATGTTCCAAATGGGGAATAGACCGATTTAAGCTACCAAGCATATTGAATTGAAATCCTTCACTTATTTTAGTGCTAGAGTCACTCCTTTATCTAAAAGATACTCTTTTGTTTTCCATAAGACGTTGTTATGGAATAGATTTTATCTTTAAGGCTCACCTTTAATTTTCTTAAAAACATTTAAGGATGCGAATGTAATTACGCAGATGAATTATTATAAGCTGTTAACTTTAGAAAAACAGCAATTTGTGAGTTGGATACTTTCATATCGTTACAATCGTCGCGTAAGACAGTCGGGCGGCGTAAATTAAAGTGGTAATTAAATACTACAGTTGCTGATTCCTATCATCGGTCAAGGGTGTAGAGACGACATTAAAGGTTAATTTTAAATTAAAATCGCCCATAGTTTTCTCCTTAAGTCGTCTTTTTGTAGCAATATCGACGAGGTGTGTAAATTGCCGACAACACGGCTGTTTTGCGTGACTTGTTAATCGTTCAATTATAAAGCAACAGTTTGACTCTTCAGCCTCCGTCACGAGGAACACTCTCTTTCTTCGTTATTAAATAGAATAGGACGTAATTTACGTACTTATTTATTGCAAATTAAGTCGAATTTACAATGACAGGGGTTGTTACACATTGTGTTAAAAGACAATCTTCCTACCTGAATCAGAAGCGTTCATCTTGTGTATAGTAATTTAAATAGAATTTTCTATAAATTCTCAGCTATTTTATGTCTCACTAGCGACCCGCTCCCGACTTCGCATGGATGCAATTTTTTTTAGCAAATTATATAAAAACCTTCCTGGTCTAACGCTCTTTCCATTAGTGAAAACCGCTTGAAAGTTCGCTTAGTCGTTTTTGAGATCATCGCGAACATACACACAGACATACAGACGCGACGGGGGACTGTTGTCACCCAAAAATTGTACTTTATTGTATCACAACAATATAGAGTACGCCAGATGTTTCGATGTGATTAACATTTTTGTTTATTCTTTCTTTCGGAAGTTTTCAGGCACTAATAGATTTTGGTGACTAATTATCAGTATCTGAGATTCACTTAAGTTTATATAGGAATAATAAATATGTTATGCGAATTCCCAAATTTTATCGTAAAGCTTGTTTCATCAAACTCTCACAAAGAAATCACTTAGGCCTACGTAATGCGACGTTCAAAAACACGAGCGTAGGCGGTAAAAACTCCCTTTGTTGCCGCTCGAACGAGCTGATTTTTTAAATAATGTCGGTTTGTGTAGGCAGGGCCTCGGCAGGCCACATAGCAGGCGAGCATAGGCGAGCCAGTGCAATCAGTCTTATTCCGCGCGGACGCGTCGGCATTAGTCAACGCCCGGTGCAGAGACAACCGACCCCAGCCTCCTCTCGAGGGAGCGACTATCGATTGTCGGTAATCGATTTTGGTTTGCGCGGTGAAAAGTATCGATTGTTCTTGCTATATTTTAATTAAAACTTTAATGAATAATCTAATATAGGATCGATTCACCCCCCTCTACATGTGTTCAACAAGTTAACAGTAGCATTTATATACTTGCTCTCAATCATTGCTCTGTGATATAACTCTTATGAGCAGTCATTACAGACGAATACTGTCGGGATTTGAAGACGTTAAAGCTGTATTGATTTCGTGTCTAGATTTAAAAAAAATCATTAAAATAAGAATATTATTATCATTAAAATCATTAAAATGAGACAACTTCCTAGCAATTTCGCATTAGTTAGGGTATACCACTTTATATCGAGAAGGAGTTCCTAATAATGTACTATACTATAAGAACGGCTTCAGTTTATCTAAAAAATAGTTTTCAACAATTATTTTTTTCTATAATGATTCGAGACTAAAAAACTTCAGGTTAACAAAGTAAATAAAGGATACTTATATGTATACCTACCTAAATTAAGATGAATACCTATTTTCACAACCAACCACAAGAGTCGGAGGTCAAACCTAGCATCAACCTAAAAAGGCTTACATAAAGTTAAATGAGGTAAACAGCATTATCGAGTCGTGTCCTAATCGCAGTGGAGCCTAAGTCTGGACTAAGTCTAAATAGCCTTTCAGCAAATTACTGTTATCAAGGAAACGGACTCTCGCAAGTATCTAATAAACTGGTACGAAGGTAACAATATTATTTTATCGCGATACGAAATTTTATATAGGAACTAAGATTTCACATCAAAAGCTGTTAGTACCTACCTAAATTTTATATACTTAGCCCGATCACGGGCTAAAACAAAATTATGTTTATAGTTCATTAAAAAACACACTTTACATTTATTTTAATAAGTCACCTTAAAAAACACAAATATGTTTATTGTTCGTGTATCTTACGATGATAGAACTTTTTTAGGAGAATGATTGACTGACAGGCAAAGAACCTACTAAATCCGGAGGCCGGTAAACTACTTTTATGGTGCTTCCACAATAATTAATAGAAGGTTATTTTATGTTAGTTATTTTTTATTAATCGTATCTATTATTTTTAGTACGTTTTAATTTCGTATTTCCCAACTTAAATCAAGAGGTCTATATATTCGTTACATTATTTCACAGAGTAGGTATACAAAACCAAAAGTCAACAACTCTATGTTGTTTGCAGTGGCGTCGTCATTGCAAAGAAGGTATATAAGTAAAAAATAGGCTGTAAGCTGTGATGTCAGGACTTTGAAGTTGCAGTAGATATCCAAGATATAATTAGATCAAGTTACTTATAGTCTAATTAGTGAATGTTAGTACAATTGCTAGTTCAATTTGTGTAGGTACTTAGTTGTTACTCAGTTAGCCAAGTTGTTGTTTTAACTTAGTAGATTTGTTAGTTCAAGTTGTTAGTTTTTAAACAAAAGTGAAATACTAAATTAGGCAAACGCTGAAGTTAATGACATTAATTAAAGAAATGAAGACTTGATTATATGAACTTGTTTTGATTTATATATTGAAAAGGAAACTCCATGTTTTGTATTATTTTAACTAGCAACCAATTAATTAATTTAATCTTGAATTATAATTAAACAATTAATTTAATTAAAATCTTTATTCATAGATTCAATCCATGCGAAGCCGCGGCCAGAGCCTAGTTGTTTATTCGTTTCTTTTGTGCACCTAGGCGTAGCTTTGGGTCTCTCCCTATTAAATATTGAAATACATTTCATTAATAAATTCTTCGATATCTCTTATTCGATTATTCGATTTATAAGTCCTAAATTAATGAAAGGCAATTTATTTTGTTTCACAACAAATTTATCATTATTACCAAAAAGTCTAGCCATAAAAAATAGTTGTCTCAATTAATTTATACGGCTATGTATTGCCGATGAAATGTTTAGCTAATACCTTTCGATCTAGTATCATTTTACATGTAATAAAAATATTCTTATCTGCATCGGGCATCGACTGTCGCGGTGTCAACGCATTTATTATTGGCCTTTCCACACACCAACGAGTTTCCAATTCGTGTCTACCCACATTCTGCTCACCTTTATCTATATTCATTACCTAAGCGCTACAGTATGTTACCAAAACATTAGTTCTGTAGAATAAAATGGATTAATTAAATTTTGACGGTCCACCTGATGGCTACCGTCGCCAATTGCAGCACAAGCAATGCCGTAGGTGCTGAAAGTGCACTGCACATCATTAGTAGCAGTTAACAGTATCTACTCGTACCCTGTAGATAAAGGATAACAGATAGGAAGGGGATAGAGTAATTGGCTATATTTTTAAGATGACAAAAATAATAGATACTATCCTGAGTTTCTTTCAGGGTTTCTTCTCAGGATCGTTATCATGGCTTTTTTCGAAACCCTGGTAAATTAAACCTAATTGATAAATAAATATTTTGGTTTTGATTTTATTACATTTCTTACCTATTAAACGAAACAAATCGAAAATTGTGTACTTAATAAAATAACGAATGCTATAACTAATACACATAAAATTCTTGATATTTGCAGACATCCAAAAAAGTTATCGAAGGTAATTAATTATACCTATATTATAATCAGTGAAATACATTTAATAGTACAAAAATAAATAAATAAATTATGTGCATTAATTATTTAATAGTCAGTACTTTTTTAATAATTACGTAAATGGTGATAATTAGAGTATCAATAAATCTCTAGGATGTATATTGATCCTGTTACTAATATTATTTATTATTGAATAGTATTATTTAAAGCAGACTGTAAGTATCATTCTCAAACACGAATGTTATCGCAAGTTTTCTCACTGCGGCATTATAATGAACAGTTTAAATTTAGGCGTAATGGTTGACCAATAAGATAAAAGAGAGAGGGCTACGAGTACCAAATTAAGCTTACAGTTCAGAAACTCGAAGCGGCAAACATATACGTTTGAACACAGTAATCCGTAACAGCAAGCATAAGTTTGTGAAGGAGTAATGACGGACGCATGGACCGCCATACAAAGCAGTCGGCTACCAGAATAAAGTTATCTCGCGATACATCCCTGAATTAATGGCCAACTCGTTACTTGGGTATTGAGATGTTTCGGATCACCTAATGGTTTGAAGTCATCGAACTTTTTTAAATAAACATGCTGCAGGTGGATAATCAACGGTGTTGAATTTCGCTTCGAAAATATGCTCAAAATTTAAACATCCTTGAAGATATTAATATTTAATCAGTGCACGGTTGTATGTAACAAAAATATTTAAAATATTTTGTTAAGTAATTAAAGTTTCTCAAGATTAATTAGTTATATGATTACAATTTATGAATTCAATATTTCATATATCGCCTTTTAACATAACAAATTTGTTACTCATAAAACATTATTTATTTATATATATAGTGTCTACATAATATGTATAGTGAAATCACTTAATTCATACTTATTAGTTGTAAATAAGTATGAATTAAGTGTTGTAAATGCGAAAAAACTAAAAACCTACAGTATCGTACATTTTTGCTACGAAATGTTCTAGTTTTTCGGTATCTATTATATACCTAATTACGTATGAGCTTTTTATTAATTACGCCATAATAGTATTGAAATTGGTTATGAGACAATAAATTATTTCCTTATCAATTGTTAATAATGACGCTATAGTGAGATATTTCTACCTTTAGATAGGCAGCTTATAAGGTTAATACGTTTTGATACAGCTGCTTAAATGTGTAATTTATTGGCATTATTCTGTGCAGAAATTCCAGCACGCTCTGTCTGTTAAACAAGTCTCGTGGCCGATAGGGACGTCTGGTTACGTAGCCACGTATTATCCGAGACGTGATTGGCCGGACACCGAACCCGCGATGATAGGGTTTTAGATGTACAAAGTAAAAGGAGGTTAACTGTGGGCAAAGGTTTATTATGTTTTACTCTTTCATTTTTATTAAAGTTTCAAAAGTGATCAGATATATACTTAGTTGCAAATTGTATTTATACTTAAATTAAAATACATTTTTATACTAACACTATAAAGATGTATTGTTGCTGTCAAGGTACAAATATAGGTAATTAAATAAATCTATATGTAAAATATATTGTTTATGTATCAGTTTCAATTATTATTTTTTTAGATGAGATAAAGGATAGGCGATAAGGATGGCATCCCTTACAAGTTGAATAGGTAAGATGTAGGTTACTGCTGCCAGACTTGCTGCCCAGTGTTGGTTTGGGAATTCAATGATCTACCACGACTAATTGACTAAATAATAAATAGAATAAGTATCAAAGAGATCTTCTATAAAATCGTTGGTAGGTATACCTACTCAAATATAAGTATATTCACCCACTATAAAAGGTCCTTTTTAGAATAGTCAGGCTGTAATCAAGGCGATCTCTATCGCTTCGCTAACCGCGACCATGTTTGTGGTCCAAGACTGTAATTTGCCAGTTTTCGCCGCCTAGCTGCCTGTAATTTTATAACAACATAACCACTTGAAGACTTCATTCGAGATTTTTTGTATAGCTTTTTGTAGATTGGACTGTAATGATGGTTATTCTGTTACGTAACTATTATCTCTGCCATTTTCTTGCTTATTTTTTAGTCAGAAATTTCTAACTATTTATGATAAGTTTAATGAAGTTATGATAACATTTTACGAACGTGGAATTTCACTTGAAAATTCGTAGTAGGCAAATGTTATAGGTATGTATATTAATTAATCCATAACATTAATGATAAAAAAGAAATATCCACTATCCACATCAAAGCTTAATCGAATGAAAGTTAAAAATAAATTAATATATATATATATATATTTATATAAACATAAGAACAATAAGTGAAATTTCGAGAACTTCGAGTAATTTCGAGAGAAAGCCCAAATATCAGTTAACTATTTATTTTTCATTTTCATACTAGTTGGCGTTTTGACTTAATTATTACAAATTTAGAATGAACAATTTTTTTAAGGCTTTAAAGGCTTCATCTTTGGGTAATTTTAGACAATTTTGAACCTTATCGATGATGAATCCGTTTGTCAACAAAATTTTACTAATCTTCGTTTAATGTTAAGAAGATTTTTTAATAAACTATTGTACTAGTTTATTCATTTGCATTGCCTGATCTGTTAACCAAATGTCATTCAAATTTTAAAATAAAGAATCAGTCCAAAAAAACCTGGTCAATATGCGCAAGAGTATTCAAATGAAGCGTTGGTGAGTTTTAAAGAAATGTCAACATAAATCATAAAGATTGTTGAGACAAAAGGGTCCCGAACAGTGTGTAGTCTTTACCGTTCTTGAAATCAGGTCAGGATAACATGTGCTCCCACATTTTTTCCATTGTGCAATCTTCCGGGTTTCAATGTGCCTATTGTGAAATTAAACAATATGCATGCTTTTGTACCGGTCTCTTGTTGTATGGCGTTTTGCTTATTTTGTTTCAATAGATACGATTCTTGGCGAAAAACATAAAAAAGAATGGCCAGATATAAATTCATACATATGTCTCTATCTGTTAAGTTTTTAATAAACTAGCAACCCGCCCCCAGCTTTACACAGATGCATTTTTTGCACAAACTTTCCTCGTTAATCGCTTTTTCAATTAATAAAAGTAGTATCAAGTAGGTGGCTTTTAAGAAGAAGTTAGAGAAGAACAGACAGGACAGAGGCGGACATCGAATTTATTTCATAATATTGTATCTAGGTATGTATATAAAAATAATACCGCTAAATATATAAATATGTAGGTATATACATTTTTACTAATTGAATATTATAATATCGATTCAGGAGGAATTAAACACATATATAGAATATAAAAAAAACAAAGATGTTTTGGTTTAAATTTATGCTGCTTTAAACTCAATTCTTTTTTCATACATTATTAATTTCTTATCATATTAGTAACTGTGAGAATATCTGTTTACTGTTATGAATTTCAAAGTCTATTAGTTATTTTAGTTAAGGGCAATTACGAGAATAATAGAGTACATAAATTTAAATATATCCATATAGAATGCAACCTTTGAGATCGAATTAACATGATTTCCACGCTTTATCGCAAATCGAATTCGCTGGAAGTCAAACGCGTCCAACAAAACAAATGAGCGTGTCACTTCATCCATTTACTTGCAAATTTGGTGCAAAACTGGAAAAAAGAGCTCTCAGATAAAGGTACAAAAGTGTTCTATTCTAGTCGCCAAATGAATAATTACCTTTCAAGTCGTTCCTTTCAATCTGCGCTCGGCGATCGATCAGCGTCGCGAGAACTCTTTCAGGCGCGTCACCCTTGCCTCTGCCACCTCAGGTAAAACGCAATTAATCTGAAACATCCCAACTTAGTGTTACATTAAAAACGAAATAAAAACCCCGCAGCCCGCCGTTTTTTCGCTGGCGCGTTTTCTTTTCCATTCAGATTTTTTTGACAGCACGAAAAATGAGACTCATTTATTTGACTCGTACACAATGTAGGACTGTTTGAGTATTTGCTATAAATACGCATTTTTCTCTACATCTCCTTCCTGTGTGTGGGGTGAGCATTAGCCTTGGATGCGGAGGGAGTCTCACGTGTTCCCTTTGTTCGATTTCGAGATTTTTAGGGGAGTACTGATGCGTATATTCTTACGGAATCCATCAAAATAATCGCACGCTCGTGTAGTCCTAATGGATTGTGGTGTCAACACTCCCACGCGCCGGCATCAACAACTAGGTCCTCTGGCGAAACAAACTTCAACATTACTGCTTCATAACTTACTTACCTATACATATAAGCAAACTTCACATATATAAAGTATTTATAATTTGGTTAAATTTTTTTATAACCATAACTTAGTGAGCATTGTATTTATTTAGTAACACTCGTCAAGAAGTACCTAGTAGGCATCATTAAAGTAATGATTGTTTATATCAGTGAGGATCTTATTTGGCTTACTATAGTTATATTAACTGTTAATTTTATAAAATTATATTAGTCTTCCGAACAAAAATATATATATTAAATTACTTACTAAAGGAACATTATTTAATTATTTAATCATTAAGTAAATAAGTAATTAAATTAGGATCATAAGTAAGTAAGTAATCAATTACTTACTGAAGTGTTAGGTAAAAATGTACCTGTACCTTTGTTTGTTTTGATTTTAATCCATTTCTCACTGAGTGTAATAATACTATAATACTATTAGTCTATATTGATAAAAAGTAGGGTTTCAGTTCAAAATTTTTATACTTAT
Source organism: Synanthedon andrenaeformis (assembly GCA_936446665.2). Classification (NCBI taxonomy): domain Eukaryota; kingdom Metazoa; phylum Arthropoda; class Insecta; order Lepidoptera; family Sesiidae; genus Synanthedon; species Synanthedon andrenaeformis. The sequence continues at coordinate 8,804,031 of OW387785.2, forward strand.
TTCGTGAATCAAGACGGATTAAATAGCGCCGTTTAAGTTTAAGTCAACGCCATGACCCTTAATAAATTTTTTTTTAAATAAATTGTTTACAAAATGAGACAGGTGTCTATACAGAAAAACGAACTGGACGTACCTACAAACTTTTCCGTCATTAGTAGATCTAAAATTGTCAAAACAACACGATACAGCACCATTTTTAAGCTAAATCACAAAAAAAATTGAATCTAGTTACTGTGCCATAGATCATTAATTAACTCCATAACTAATTGTAACTTTTGGAGATTTTCGTTATGAAGTCCAAAAAAAATTATTGTGTAATAATATATATAAGTACAGTGAAAATGATATAATTGTGTAAGTAACTCATTTTATTACATTACAAGTTACCGACCGTCACTTCCTCTCCTAATTAAAAAGTGATAAATATGTTGTCCGGGCCCTAAAACTAAGACTTATTATTACGTGCACTGGTTTAGTTACATATGAATTCATATAAAAGATAATTGTTTCTTTAAGTTACACCTTTTGTTCAATTGAATAGCGTTTCGCGAGGCACACTGTACCATTCGTCACATTTCGTGCTAAGGCTTTTTCTAAGCCCGATTTTTGTGGTCGAGCCAGTGTTCGTTGGCTGCCCGAAACATCGTCTCATTGTTTGATAAATTGCTGAACATAAATACAGCATTGTCTTTGCCCATTCAGTTATAATTAGGTAGCACAATTTGCTCTGTTGAATCGTTAATGAGACGATTGTGCAGCGAGACTGAAACAAAGAGGCGAGTGAATCGATTTCTTATACAAAACTGTAGGAGATGTGGTGTTGAAAGCGTTTGACACTTTGTAAAGAACACAAAAAAATGCATTTTGAATAATTTCAACCTTTTCTTGTGTTAGAATATGTACACAATACATTTGATTTTAAGTGAACAGTGCACTACTTATATAACTTTCTATAGGCATTATGACTAGCTATAACTTTTAAAACAAACTGAATTCCATTTTTTTTGTAGTGAATAACAAAGCTACCTGCAGATTTTTTTGTAGGTTTTCACCTTAACTAATGACGACATATTTCGATGACGTCATTAGTCTGTGTGCGACTCTTTGTCTAATATAATCTAATTATTTAATGTTTTATATTTTATAAGCGATTCGCACGGAGTTGAAATTTTCAAAAATTCTTTCTAAGCGAATGCTTACATACTTTACTTTATAAAATAAATCAATGTCACTGAATAGATCTAAATTTCAGCTATCTAAACGTATAGTCAGTCAGGATAAACAATTTTATACAACGTAATTAACAGTAGGTATATAAATTAATAAATTTACTACTTATCATTAAATTAACTAATTAATCAACAGTGTTTAGAACAGGATTATTTGTTGCTTTAATGAATAAAAAATATTCTTTATTTTAACTTAGATAAAATATGTGGTTTTATTCACATAAAACTTAGTAGCATATGTATATTAATAATTAAAAAACTAAAAAGTTTATAGTAAGTAATGTAAATACAGTTCCATATTTCCAGATGCTGAGTATTGAAGCAGGGTCAGATGGGCTACAATACGAAACATTTTTATCCACAGAGTTATCAATCAAGCCCGAAAGACATTTTTGTACGAAGCTCTCGGCGATTTGTACAAATGAAAAATTAATTTTGCCGATGATTAATATAATGATACGCAATAAAACGTAATCGTTGTTACCAACTTTTTACATCTTCTTCTTGTCTAAATTAATTTGTTTTGGAGCAAACGGTAGCGGGCGCAGTTTCAATGTTTTGTTGTTGGCGTAATTTTCTAACAATGTAGTTTTTGTCGCTGACAAATTTGTTTTCTAAATTAATTATTAGCTAATTTGTTAACAGATTGTAAATAAAATATAAATTTAAACAGTTATTTATCAACGTGTCACGTTCAACGTAGGAATTCTTAATATGGAGCATTTTCATTATGCCTTAAAGGTCATATTATACCTACAACCCAAATCAAATACAGAGAAAAATTATATAAAACTCTATAAAAATCTATAAAAAGTATCTTCTAGGGGAACGAAAAGAAGATTAATGTGAGTTAACTTTTTTATAAAAAAGAACTACAGACAGGCTGACCTTCACTAGAGAAACACATGGCATTACTACTAGAAGAATGAGGAAGAAGAATAGGTATAAGAATAAAATAGACCTATTACAGGCGATAAGCCACTAATGATCCACAATTTTACATAAAATTCGTATTAGAGTAGGTACCTATAATTACGGCCAATCACAAATTCTCATATAAAAAAAAATAATTAATAAATTTTTTAGTATGTTGTTAAAATGTGTACTTACCTACAGTTACATAGGTACATATGTGTATACACTTACATAGGTGTATTGTGCTCCATGTTTTGCATCTGTTGTAAAGTACAAGGGAAGCATATCCATTGAATCTGAACCGAAACAATCAGGTGACAGAATGAGATATGACATTTCGTAAAACAATGAGCGGGATCTCGCAGTAATAATGGGATGAAATATTTGCGGTAACAATTTATATTCTAACGTTGGATTCAACTTGACAATTTATTAATCAAACCGATTACCCACCTCCCCCTACCGAGCCCTCGGCCCATTGTGAAAATATTGTGAAGCAAAACAATTCTATGAATAATTAAGGATTTAAATTTTCATACAACAAAGGCATAAAACAATAAAACGCTCCTCAAAGTGGACAAAGGCATTTCTGTGAGTGGCATTTTAGGTGCCCCCAATACAAATTTTAATATGAGGGGTCGAAAGCGGAGGCCGGAGAGGGTCCGAATAAACATTAACACATACTTGGCTACAAGACTTACGATAACATTACTTAATGTACAGACATATAACTTAAACTATACTTGACATCTCACAACTCTCTATATTGTATATATTATTAATGCATTAATTTTCCTTGTATTTGTATTTAATTAATAAAATAATGTAAAAGAATATCTCTGTGTAAACTATTTAACTTATACCTTTTTTTTATTTTCCTCAGAATCAGCAATTTTTATGGACCAATGTATAATATCATTATTTTCATATTTTTCTCATAATAATAGGAACTTATTTAAAGTAATTTTAATTTTATATTTTTTTAATTGTGATAATAAAATATTGGTTATCATAAAAGATTCGATTATAAACTTGACAAAGAAAGTTTTTTTTAAATCTGAAGGTAAACTAGGTATAAAAAAATTTGCCAGTTACTTTCTCACGGAATCATCATTGCGAGCATTATCATTATGATAAAATATGATACCTATACAAAGCGATGTGATACACAGATACAAATAATTTATCTTAATTTTCATATACCTACTATTAATAAAAAAGAAAATAATTTATAAATAGTTTTTTTTTGCACAATTAAAATGCAAACTTAATTCTAAGTTTTGTGCAGAAATCAATTAGGGGCTCCATCGGTTTGGTTTACGTCTCCGACACATGTCGACCCCCACTTCCCTCAGCTTTTTCCATAACGACCTGTGAGCCCCTCCCTTCTTTAGAGAGAAAAGCATAATCCATCACTGTACGTCACCCCTATTTCGGAATAGCCCGTCGCATTCGTACCACTCACGCGATCCTATCTCCATCCTTATCTGGCCCGCTAGGGGTAGTTTCTCTCAGTCGCCGCTTGACGGGTGATCATTTTTCTTGTGGCGCGTTCAATCATCGCGTCACTATCGCTCTCCTTTTCATTTAAAGGTCTGTTTTGTTTGCCTCTCGCTCGCACAGGCCCTTCCTGTCTTTCTGTGTGTCCCTTATTTTCTGTTAGCGGTGCGTGTTCCACTACGTGCCCGTCGACCAAATATGGCGTCTTTTGTATTTGATTTTGACATTTTAATTTTTGTTAATAAAGCGGTCCGTTTTTAATTACTTTGTATTTTTATAAGGCAACGTCATAATATAACTTTCGACGGCTTTGGTAAGCATAGTACTTTCCTAAAACCTACGAATTTTGATACCTTAGACGTCATAATTAATTATTTTCTTCTTGATTATTATACGAACTACCATTTTACGAACATTTAATAAAAAATAATTTACGTGAGTTAGGGTTAGCATTATTCAAACCAACATCATACAGTCTAATCCAGACAATGACGGGATTAATCCACATAGAAACGTATGCAAATGCACTGAATGTATTACGATATTACAGTATAAGCAAAATTTTCACATATATTTTTTTCACTGTTGTTTGGGCTTTTAGTAGTAAAATAAAACGACTACATTTTGTTAAAAATATTAGGTTAATAAATTAATAATATTACATAAATACCATACGTAATATATTTATTTACTTACCTTATTAATTTCGTCAATTGAAACTTATAGGGGATAAAAGTGCCACTGCTTGTCCGCCGTTAAATAAAAAGTTTCTTCAAAAAAATTGATTTGATTGTTCTCAATTTAATAATAATACTCTTTCCAATATATATACTATGGGCAATAGCAGTCGTAGGTCCGTACGGGCCCGCCCGCGGTCCGTCGGGGACGCAGTAGATTGACTTGTCAGAATATTTGAATTTTAATCCTGCCTACTATACAAACTCTTGTTTATTTATTCATGAGCCTATCTTTTATAAACGAGGTTTTAATATAGATGTGCTTTTAAATTCCTTCTTTTGCGTTTCCTATAAAATAATTATAATATTTAGTGCGTTCTGAGCAGAAAGCTTTTGAATTTTTTATAAATTGACTGTCGACCTTCAATAATGAAGAGGCACATAAAGAAGTAGAGGTTTATAATTTCATTTTATCTTCCCTACTTAAGTCGTAATGGGTAACCAAAAAAATATTAATATATTGAAGAAACCTTTTAATTTGAATTGTATTTTTTTTTCAGTCTACTTCACCAATTACTTTGATTAGTAGTAAATTCCTAAAACATAAAAATTAAACATATATTTGTAATCACGAGCAATTAAATTAGTTATGGTTTTTTTTTTCAACGTTGATCGGTTTTTAAAATGCACTCAATTCTAGGTAACTAATACAAAATTTGTTATATTTTATATAAAATGATCCTAATGGATTTTTTATCCACAGGTTACCTAACTTAGTTACGCTTCCAATTGTTGAGTCAATGTCATGATCAAGATGTTTACCGGAGCTTCAAAATATTCCAATGGAAGTTTTTTTTTGTAAGTAGATCACTAGTTTCTTGTAAGAACTTATTGGCTCTAATGTATATTAAAAAGGAATCTAATAAGACTAAAGAAAATTATTGTGTAAAATTTACTTTGTTGTTAATGTTATTAAAATTAACGAAAATTTTAAATCAGTCTCAATTGTATAATCTTTTATTCACTTCACTTGGCTAGCGATCCGCCTCCGGTTTCGCGCGGGTGCTTTTTTTCTGCAAATTATTTACACAAACCTCTTTCCATTAGTGAAATCCATTGAGTGGTTTATAAATAATTAGCTGAGATTCCTATAGGTAAGGACATCGACTTTATTCTATAACTAGCTGGTGCCCACGACTTCGTACGCGTTGAAAAATATTAAGTAGCCTATCTTGTGTCCCTTGCGTTCAAATGTTTATCTACCAAGTTTCATGAAAATCAGTTAATTCGTTTAAGAGTTATGGAGGAACATACATACATACATACATACAATACCTATACTTACAGATTTATTATTAGTATTGATAACTAAGAAGATAGGTAATAGATAACTTAAACTTAGTTCAACCATAGTCATTACTTAGTAATCATTGTTAACATCCGCTTACACAATAATTATTTTTTCCAAAATTTAAGTCAAATTTTTAAGAGAAAATGAGATATTATGCATTAATAAAATGAAACATTGAATTGTGAGGCCAACAATTTTTAAATAAAATAATTTGAACAACACGTTTTCACACTGTATTTTTCTGTTATATATTCTCATTTATTTAAATTTAGTAATAGCGAAAGTCCAAAGCTTTTTCCAAACAAAACCACTATGATTTAGTCAATCTTTCGAAGCTTCCCATACTCTTTCTTGTATCTTTGTATTATAAGACCTGGTTTATATATCCTTGTAGTTGAACGAAAAGCAAACAAGATCGAAAAAACAGCATTAAAAGGTGCGCCGCTAATCTTATTTTTTTGTTTGTTTTCGCTTTGACGTAACTACGTATACCTGTTTAGTGAGAAGATAGTGGAGTCCATTAGTGGTACAAGGCTGAGTAAAGAGCCGACACCAGTTGTCGGGGAGTATCCTACATAATATAAATATTCAATAGGGGTTTGAATATGTTAATACAACGTCTCCTCATTGGGTTGTAGATTGCGCCGTCGTTTTTATCTTATACGACATTTAACTCCGGTAATTCAATTTACTCTATTTGCATAATGTCGTTTGCTTTCTAAAGTAGGTGAGTATGGAAATCATTTCGAAATGGGGACGTCCGCGATATTCCTCCCTTTTAAACTTACATATATTTATTTCTGACATGAAAACCTATGTCTTTAAATGTGCGTCCATAGTGGAAGGAAATTCAGAAAAGTAATGATAACAAAATCGGGGTATTTGTTATCATTACATTGCATTGCATTACATTACATTACATTGTAACAGTATTTGGTAAGTATCATCTATATTCAAAATTTAATTACACTACTCTATAGCTAAAGGATCAAAAAAATTTATGGTATATTCGAATTCATGGTATATATATATAAATTTATGGTATATATATATGGTATATTCGAATTCGTTGGATATATAGGGTCATATAATAGGGTCAAACAAAATATTATTTACGTAATATTTTGTTTAAAATATATAAAAGAATTTACGCAAAACCACAGAATAAGTAGTAGTAGGGATACTACAAGTAGTAGGTAATAAAAATCACGGTATACCACGTCAGAGCCGCACCCTATTTTTTTATCTAAGACGATTTTGTCGCTGGATTCAGTGCTAAAATCTTCACTAGAACACATTCACTTATTAGTTTCTTGTCGTCGATAATCTAAACATTGCATTAGATGAGAAATTTGATATTCAAATATTTCTTAATGACGTATTTTTCATACGTGTCTCGGCCCACACATATTGTTAACACCACATACGGATTTAAAAAAAAGGTTTCATCACACTATTACGTATAGGCGAATGGAGATATCTAGAATTAATCGGCCTCTGAAGGAATACAAAGCCGTGAAATATGGCTCGCTCGTTGCTCACAATGGCTACGTCTTCATCACGACCCTATTGTTTTTTTTTTTCTAGGTACCACACTCGGGATTGTTTTCTCTTATGGCCATAGAGTTGGGAAGCGTGTACCTTAAGTTTCTTTAGTCATTTGTCAGACTACGTGTTTCAACGACTTTTATGCTGTCAATGTAATTGTGTGTGTGTGGTTGTGTGTTTTATACGATTGAATTAATAGGAATAATTAATTAAGTAGTGGCAGGGGCACACTGCGTTCCGCAGTAATTTGGACAGCCCGTCTGGCGGCAGTGGCCACCCCGTTACAGAATAACACAGGGAAATAACAGCATATATTATATGTGCTGTTGTGTTTGGGTGATTGAGTAAAAAATGCCAGAGCACATTTTCCTATCCTTTATATCCTATCCTAATACTCAATTGAAAAGTAATACCAGCACCATCTAGTCAAATAACATTAAATTCAATAAAAAAATTAAATAAAACTTGCTAGCTCAAAATTTGGTGTCGCTCAAAGCTTAACTTCATAGTAATTACTAAAAGGTAATAACGACAGTTAATATTTTTTTATAAATAAAAATCGATGTACTTATCTATTGACTCCAAAATTTGAATTTTGCATACAGGTTGTCAGGATTTAGGGTACCTTAAAATCTGAGCAGACTGATATTTATGAATACTGTGCTAATAAAGTAGATTACGTATTATACCTAGCTTTAAATTTGGAGTGTCACAATGTAAGTCTTTACACAATGGGATCGTACGGTACGCTCTTCATTCGCCGTTATCAATCTACCATGATGCCATCTGTGACGCGGCCATTACTCAATTTCCTCTCCCGCCAAAAAAGAGAGCGCAATATAAATAAAAAGAACTCAAATATAGAAGGAACACATTGAAATAGACATGTGTGTGTTCTATATTTGAAATGTTTGAAACATAAAACAAAGTGATCGGTGTGATTTTACTTTTATCTTATTAAGGTCGACAGACAGGCTGATGCTCCACAAGCAGTTACAGGTGCTGTAAGTACCGACCATAGTGGAATTGGACGGGTTGCCTGCCAAACGCAGTGTGCCCCGTCTTTCTATACTATATATAAATATAATATAGCAAAAAAACCTGTTGGTATAATTAAAAAACAGGGTGCCCCATATTTAAAAAAAAAACAATCTGTTTGATTTTAGAATGCTTACTTACATATTTTTAAAATGTTCGCAAGGTTTTTAAATCCTATGCGTTGTACCTATGTGACCTTACTACTAGTAGAACCTACTAGCATTTTACATGCATGCTATCTTGTATTATAGAAAAAGAAAACCACAAGATTATAACCGCAAACAGAAACTTCCAATCTATGATATAAATCTGTTAGCTAGGATTTATTACAAAATTAAATGTGCAAATAGTGTTATGTACACTTGTACAAAAGACGTTCTCGCGCTGAGCAGCACTGAGCGCTAACTGAGCATCATCTTAAACATAGTACACTATAAACAAGTATTTTTAAGTTGTTTATTTAGGTAAAAACGAACCTCTATATATAGTAATGGAGACTGTTTTTGGGCATAACTGTTGGTATATATCGGTACCACTGAATGATAATTTAAATTCATTCTCTCCGCCGCCCGCGCCATCATTTGGACAAATGTTACGTCATTTGTCTAAAGGGAGGGCGAGGTGTGGGGGGGAGGGCAGACCTTAACATCTCACGTAGGAAAATGAGCCTTAACGCCGTGCCAATTTGACGGTGTTTCTAAAAGCAATCTCACATCTGATTCCTAAAACTTCCGTTCGTACTTCCCATACTCAATAAGAATACCTAAATTCACGTCTACAAGGTTCATATAGGGTTGTCCAATACGAATCTCATTTGATGTGTTGCGAGAATGTTTTGTCAGTGAAAAATGTGACTTAATGTCCACGTTTCTCGGTCGATTTTTAGTCGCCAAATCTCCCTTTCAATGGGTATTGAATTAAAACTTACCGTATTTGTGCTACGTTACTAATTAATTTAATTATTTATCTCATTGTGCGCATGTTTATTCAATACCGACTTCAATGACAGGGATGAACGAAAAGAGCTTCTGTTATGATTATATATTTATATGTCAATATTTAACAAAATTTCTTATAATATTAAGAATTTTATATAATTTCTTATAAAATAAAAATAATAAATATAAAAAAAAAATACTTTCTTATGACAAAGAGTGATTGATGAACAGAGTTGATCGTCCACTAATGTAAAGTCCCATTGCCTCTGAACATCAAGGGACATTGCTTATGTAATACGTTATAGTAGCACACTACAGAAAAGTGGTGGTTTTCTAATATAAGGTTTATTTTATTGAGGTTACTGTCGCTAGATGTACTACCTATTGCTTAAGATGCGACTGAGGAACAGTTTAACAATGTGTCCAGCCAATAGAAAATACAAAGTAAACTATATAAAAAAATTGTCTAAATACCACCCATGTTTTAACTACAGATGGAATATTTACGAGGCCTGTAGGTACGTTGCAAAATAATCGGAATTCGTAAATGTAATATTAATGGCATTCCATTTGTACAAGTGAAATAAATTTGATGAAATTAAAGCGAAAAAGCAGTATGAATAATTGGTGTTGGGGCACAGTGCGCTCGCATCTGGTGGATTTATAGGTGTTCTTCATACGTCCGCGTGTAGGCCAACGGGTTTCTCTCGATTGATTGCAGTGCGTATTAAAAAAATCCTTTTAAGAAATATGACCATGACACGGCCACAAATTTCTATGTCAGCTGCGTAACTTTCGAGCTCATTCCATACTTAAGTATTTGTTGATTAATCAAAGTGTGCTAGTAAGTCTGTAATGGATATTACTTAGACAACGAGTTTGTTGTTAAGTAGTTGGTTTCGTTAAAATTTGAAAAATAATTTACATATTTAAATATTATATCCACCTGGTCACTTTTACTTTAGTGAATTATTTTTCTTTCATTGAATTTCTTCATGACAAAGTTAAGTTACTTTGTACTTAACTGCTGCTGGAGTTTTACCTACCTACTAAGGTTACCTCAAATTTTATTATACTTATCTAAGTACACATTAAATAATCTTTTTTTTTTGTCAAATAGGTCAAATCAAATAGTAAAAATATATGTTATATGTTATTTTTGCTAAATTTTTAATAAATCGACAAATAAAAGGGAGAAAAAAATTGTAAAATAAACTGATTTGTCTCCACAATTCTATTAGGCCAGCAAAGCAATCTAGTTCGCAATGGAGGAGAAGGTTTTTTTATTTTATTTTTACCTAATTGTGGCTGCGGTATGCCCCAGAGATGGGGTGATGTGTCGCGGAGTAGGTATCTAGTCGGCTGCCCTGCGCGAAAACCAATTTCAAAAGACCCAGAAAAGTAACAGAGACGGACGAGTGGAAATATTTTAGACTATCAATACTAATAATAAATCTGTAAGTGTAGGTATTGTATGTATGTATGTATGTTCCTCCATAACTGAAACGAATTAACTGATTTTCATGAAACTTGGTAGATAAACATTTGGACGTACGGGACACAGGATAGACTACTTAATATTTTTTAACGCAGACGAAGTCGTGGTCACCAGCTAGTATATAATATAAGTATTATTTATTTAATGCTGTACAAGTCATAGTTTTTCTTTCTGTAATCTAGACGTGGATATTTCAGACATTGTAATTAAGTATAGGTAATTGCCTAACGTCTCGACTTCAACATAAAAATAAAGACTTTTTGTATTTCATACACAGACACGGAATACACAGACTTCGATCGTTAATTCCATCTTAACATCTTTTCAATCGCCTGGGGTTTATATCGTTACTTTAAATTGTATTTGACAGCTTGTAAGTCATCATCATCAGCCTGCGTCTTTACACTGTTGGATGTAGGCCTCTCCCAAGGCTCGCCACCACGCACGGTCTTCTGCCTTTCGCATCCAGCCAGACGCTTCCTGTGATGCCTTTGAAGTCGTCTGTCTACTGTCTTACTGTCTGTTTCTTGTGAGTATCTAAGGCTATTTGGTATTACTCTTCGATGCCGTGAAATGTAAATTGTAGTCCTAAATAAGCCAAAGATCGATAAAAGGTCTTACTTAATGTTACTACCTACAGCTAACGAATTCATTACGTACTTATGGTAAAAATGTCCTTCCGACAAACACTCCATGAAATAAACATTTGAGGGAAATGCGAGAGTAATTGGTTTATTAAGTATATACTCGTAGTTTTAAAGAAATGTGTGTATTTATGAGTATTTAAGTAATAATATTATACATCAAAATTTTAGGAATTCAAGAAATTCAAGAAATTTTACGAACGTCAGTCTTTTATAATATTGACGTGCCTAAAATTTCTTAAGTTACCTGAATATTTTTTGCCTTTCTAAAAGTATCTTCAAAATAGTTTTATAATGTTAATTAAAAAAACAATATAATGAAATTCATTTAGTTAAAAATATTCCAACTATTTGAAAACATAAAATATCTTAAGTGTCAATTGTTATCAAGTTGTCATGTTTTAAATAATCTCCGGTTGAATCTATAGAGCAACAGCTAAACATTCGAGCGATTTACATATAGATACGTATCTGGTTAAATCCAAATAGGGAAAATGTTATTCCGAAAGGATATCCACACTCCGGCCCTGGACTAGCGTCCCCCCTCAACCCGCGAGTGACACTGACGGATCGCGAGACATTAGTCATAGTCGAGACCTACCCCCCTTCACCCCGCGCCGCAACCCACCCTCCTATACATACCCTGTTTATTTACTTTTTGTAACGGCATTGATGTTTAATTATAGAGCCGTCCCCAATTTTAAAAGCCGAATTTGTAGCCGAATATAATATCTACAAGTGATCGCCTGCGACTTCACTTCGCGTACAGTACTCAAGTTGTTATGAAACAACCGTACTTATTCAGGAAACTATTTTAATTATCAAGTTTTAACAAAAAACCAAAAAAAACACCTTCAGAATCGTTTCAACCGTTTCGGAGATTATGAGAGATTCAACCGTTTCAACCGTTTGGGTTCTGTTTAAGCTCATATAATGTTGAAAAGTGTTATTCAGTAGTGGTTAAATAGTTAGCAGCCCATTTGATGGCAGTTTCCGCTCTTACAGGATACCATCACGAATTAAAAGGGTATGTAAGTATTGTTGTGCTCAAGTGTATTACAAAGCCCAACATGTTATCCTCACTAATTTATCCCTTAATTTAATATTAAAAAATAAGTTCATTATTAATTCGACACATTCGCTTGTAGTTTATTTTTAGTGATTGTAGTTTTACATCTTAACAGTATCAGCAGCGCACTTTCATCCTCCCGATGTCGCTCTATTTTTGGGCAACACTTTTACAATCGAGTTAATTTTAGTTCGCTTGTCACCTATTAAAAAATCAAAGACAGACAGTAAGTTTCATTAAGATTAACTCACAGACGTCTTTCGCCAACAAGTTTCAATGTACTAATACAATATTTACAGTAAAACAGGTTTGAATAAACTTAACAGATAATATAATGCAACGATAAAGAGGTTATTGAAAGCAAACACGGTCGACTGCTACTTGAATCATTAATGATCGGTGGCGTTCTATCAATCATTAAAGATTCTCGATTGCCAGCTATCATCGCTCGAGAGTTATCGTTACCTGGTGCCTGTCAGGGGCGTCACCCCGCCTTATCACATAGCTCCAAGATAAATTGTTCGCTCCTATCTGTTAATTAAGATTTTAGCGGGCACTCACGTGGGAGACGGATTCTCGCGATTTTACTTAACTTTGAAGTTAGATGACTAAGAATTATTTGAGTCGATTCAATTGGCTTACGATTTTAACATCAAGTATTTATTCAAGTATTTAATAAAAGAATATGTGGACATAATTAACTTAATATAGATTATAAATTAAAATGTATTTTTGTACATTACTTAATTATGTGCTTAATAATATATTATATGTGTTTAAGTGTATTACAGAGATTAATTACTATAACACAAACGTATACCTATTATCATAATATGAATATGATAATATAATTATTAAGTATTTATATTATGATAAAAATAAATGATCGAATGTCATGTCATCTCTTGTCGAGATAATATAACTCATCTATAAACGCTATATAGACATCAAAGAAAATTCACATTTTTTTGTTATTTATAGAAATTCTAGTAAAGTAATAGTAACCTCAGATTAGTAGTAAATAAATTATTTATGTATTATATTATATGTACTTACTAATATGCATTTATTTAAGTACTTGCTTGATACAACGTCAAAATAATACAGTTATAAAAAATAAATATTAAAAAAAACGCCTACAAAAGCAAGTCGTATGATGAGTTGTGTAAAATAGTTCTCTGATAGTCGATAGAGGGCGGAACCTAACTCCCATTTGTCAGCGGGAGGCTCATTAAGGTCGTATCTGCTTCAATCTCTAGGGATTAAGGGTCTAAACATAGACTAGAACATTCTAGGAAATTGCGGAAAAACAACTTTAAGGAGTGTACATTTGAATTTGTACCTGTCCACCTATTTAAGGCAGATTATGACCGCAGGCCGACAACATAGTAAGTATGTATGTCGATATAACAATATGGAAATACTTGACGCGTTTGTTATTATATTATATTTGTTTAATTCCATTTTTATATTTATTTTCTTAATAAACTATAATATAGTGAATGAATCTTATTTATTACAAAGAACAAATATCAAATCTGAATAGTAATCTATCAGTTTACGTTATATTATTCAGGTAAAAATATGCTTACTGCATAATTATGAGTAATTAACAAAAATTAACATATTGGAAAAATATTTAAAATATTTATTACTTATTGTTATTGAATATCATTTAATTACTTACTAATAACTTTTTTTATAGTTTTCAAATAAGAATGGCAAATCTTATATATATAATATCCTTCTTCGTCTTCTTATAGCATCCTTCTTAGAACAAGTTTGTATGGTGTTAAGCTACATATATTTTAGTCTTACTGCTAACCACAGACCTTTTGGCAGTGTGAGAAGGTATGGGATTTAGTTCATAGGATTGGTAGGACTACTCGATGTGTTCGACGTTTGCTAATTTTCTAAGACACATTGGCTTCCGAAGTTTACCTTTATATAAAAAAATGTAAGTTTTTTTCTTTAAAAGAAATCTCGCCAATTCATCATGTTTTACTGGTTTATCATCATTTTCAATATGGCAACATTTAGCGTAAGTAAACGCTTACAAAACGAATTGTACGATATTTCCTGCTGCAATTCACAATAACTGTATAAATCTAAACGCAGCGATTATAACAACATTACCTGATAGACACAAACTTATCGCGACCGCCAATCAGAAACGAGAACTCAAAATAAATCGATGTTACATCCAATCATTACTCCACGTCAGGATCGACTCAATTAAAATATCGTTAATGCTTTAAAAATATATAAAAAACGACCTTATGCTTGCACATTAAAGTGAAAATTTCTCTGTCATTGCATTTTACCTTGCAATGGTCATTATGGTAAACGTAGTATAGTATAAAACCACGAAATCGGCGTGTCGGAATCAGAATAAAGGCAAAATAAACAGTTGGTAAAACCGCGCGGGACACGAAGTGGAGGTTTTAAATTATGTAAACCGGTCATTATAAAAGTATCAACGTATTCGGACCGCTAACGCACCATGTAAAATTCTCTCATGTAATCATTGCCACCTTTAGGGATAAGAGCTTCCGTTATTATCACTGCAAATAAGTATTGAAAAGTTCAGGGATTTTTTCAGTTACCTACTTCAGGGAGTTCAGGGATTTTTACTAATTAATTAAAGTAAGTCAGATTTAGAAAGAGTAGATAATTCCAGAAAGCTACCCAAAACAATTGGTTTTTTATATAGGTCGGCAACATTTTTTACTTAATATGTATATAGGCAGGCTGACGCCTGATGGTAGATGATGATAGACCGTTCGCTAATACTGTCGCCTATAACACAAGCAAGTACGCTGCGAGATCGTCTTCTGTATGAAATGGTTACTTCCGTCAAACGAGCTGTCCAATTTATGAATTCGAAGCATAGTTTTTCCTGCCAGTATATTGATCTTAATTTTTCTAAGCAAACTCCACCTTGAAATTCATTTTTGGTAGATTTTGATTCTAAAATTTATTCGATTTTGAATATAATATAAGTGTTCATATAAGCTTTTATATAATGGTCAATATCAACTTGTTGGTATTCTTTCTCCGTATTTTACGTTAGGATTCTTCATACACTCTTTTGATTAATCTGTACGAAAATTAAATACAGTTAGTTATTTGCTCGAGTACCTATTCTGAATTTTTAATTAATATTCAATTCATAAAAAAGCTTAGTGAGCGTAAAAAATGTTATCAAGAAATCATATGAAATATTAGGTGACGTTTTGTTGTTTTTTGTCCGGCAAAACTGGGCACTATCGAAATAATATACTATCTTCAGGGCACATTGCACAAGTTATAGAAATCAACTGTGAAACAGAGATAGATCTCTTCTTTCGATACTTATGTGATATAAGAGATGACAAATAAATATTCCCTTATCCCACCTTGTTAGTTCATCCTGTTTCGTCTATATATTTATCCTGTTCGTGACTCTTTTTACGTGAGTAATCTAATGCGTGAGTAATCTAATCTGGTATAGAACAAATCTATAGGCTAGAAGAATCTTTTGGCATTCTTGCCATAAGATGTTGTAGCCTGTCCGACACAATAATAATAATAATAATTTGGGTTTCAGCGTACTGAACCCGATTTGTAATAAATTATATATAATATACCGATTTATATATATATATATATATACCCGATATATATATAGGTACCTTCTATATCCAACCTATGTTAGTCTCTGCCTACCATCTCTATGTAAAATATTAATATATTTATCAAAATATAGCTAGGCCATTAATCGGCCATAAATGTCGATCTACAATATCGTAATGTAACTTGCCAGTTACATGATCTCATTTGTTCATCGTTATCGTGACACTTAATCAAATTAATTCAGTATAGGTAATGAATATATCAACAGCCACTAACATAAACATAAAACATAATGATCATTGACAAGTAAGGTTAGCGTTATGTAGATACACGGTTTATTTTGATCTTTTTTGATGTATTTTGATCTTAATTGCTTGATTTTAAAGAACACGAATTTTTTTACTAGTTATTCATTCACATAGGAGTTGCAGGACTTTACGTCACCAAGACTTACGACCAAGATCTCTAATTGTTAGTTAAAAAGTAATTAAAACAAATTTTTAAGTAGGTAATATTTGACGAGCTCAGATTAGTGGTTTAAAGGTCGAGTTAGAAGTTTAGTTTTACTTTTATTAATATTAGAATCAGATTTTAAGCGCTCTTGCCTGTAGGAACTTTTTTTCTATAAATCGCAATGCAGTTAAATGCAAGGAAATAATGCCAATATCTTTCTTAATAGGGCTTCTTTCCTTTGATAATACCTAGTTATTTTTTAGTTATTATACAATAATAAAATATAAATGTACGTAGACATTGAAACGTTTAAAAAATATTTACCGTGTATAAAACGCCGTGTTATCTTGTGTAGGTACAGGCGATAAATTACTTGTAATTTTGTACCCGGGTGATACCTGAGCCCGGTGAAAAAACACGAGACATAGACGTCTTGGTGCGTCGCAAATTACGGTCATCATCTTCTCATCAGAGGCGTGGGTAAGCGTTGATGTATAGGAGCGGAGCTGGAGGGTACGGAGGGACAATGAATTAATATCGCGAAGACTAGACACTCTGAAACGGCTTTTTTCAATGGAACACTTGAGTTTGAATTGATTTTCTCAAAAGGAATTATTTTGAATGATAATGACTAATAAATGAATAAATCAATTGAAAATTTTGTCAATGTATATTACATATTATATTTATTACACTATCATATAATCCCACAGTTACTTTACATATTGTAGAACACTACAAATATAATATTTAGTCAACATCATCATCATCAGCCTGTACTCTCCATACTCCAATGCTGGCCACCACACACGATCCTCGACCTTCACTTCGCATCCAACCGCTTCCTGCGATGCCATTCATTTCGTCTGCCCACCAGGGACCCTAGCCAAACCAATGCAAACGTTTCGTTGCGTTCTTACGAAACGAAAGAAATAAAGCCAGGTGATTGGTTGTTGTAACGCCCATATAAAATTTTGACCAATCACAAAGCTTTCTTCCAGCGTAGCATAGCCTGAGCATAGCGTTTACGACTGTACGTTTGCTCTTGGCTAGGGCCCCTGACGTAGAGCGTCCAACGCTGCGTTTTCCAATTCGTTGCATCCATTCAAGAGCTCGTCTACCCCATCGGATGTAACCTACCCATATTTGATATTTAAAAAAAACAGATAAATCTTGTTACGGTTTGTTTTTGTAGAAAGCTGCAGTTATAACTGAACAGCCAGTTTATAACTGTGAAAATTGTGGTGGAAGCGAAAACTCCTCACAGAGGACCACTGTTAATTAACTGCAGAAGACTTTAATTTAACTAACCGAACCTGTAATGTTTTGGTTAGTTAAATTGTTAACGGCTAATGACCTTTTTAGAGCTTCCATACCTATGTAGCCTTTTTTCTGTTTTTATAAAATTTGTCAATTTGTTTTGTCATTTCATATTTATTCATTATTGTTTCTAGTTTTGCATTGTATACAGGGTGTAATAAGAGCAATAAATTAAAATATACACCCTTTAACGAATCACTAATTAATTCCAAATGGTTTCAATTAGTTAAAATGAAAAACAAATTTACTGTTATTTTCTAACAAAATTGATCGAGCCAGCAATATACAGCAATATAACGTATGTATATACATCCTGTATATACATACGTTATATTTTCTCAAAGTCTTTTTCACTCTTCCACCCTATTAAATATTTAACAGAAATGGAAAGATGCCAGAACCACGAAATCTGTTTTAACCTATCATCGGGTTACACAATTTATCAGCAGTCAGACTGGGTAGCGCGCTTGTATCTGCTCTAATGTTCACCCTGTCTCTAGATAATGGCAGTCACCTACCATCAAGTTGAACGTCAGCAGCCCATCAACCATATCTCTCTCTTCAGTCGTACACTCTTGACTGAGCGATCGTGGTTATGAAAAGTCTGAATCTGACAAGTTGATCTCGGCCTCCGCGAGTCCTCTCAGTCTCTCTCAGTACACTTAGTAAGGGTAAATAATTTACAAATATGTTTAAATAATCTACAAAGAGCACTTTGTAGATTATTTAACCATATTTGTCTATCTTGTGGTTGACACTGACAAGTCAACCATATACTCATAAACTTGTGATAATGACGCGCAATGTAACCTAACTTTCCTTACAAACTAGCATATAATTTATTATTATTATATTTTTGTTTCGTATTCAATGGTAGACAGGAATACAGCTTAATTGATAAAAACTAAAGACAAGAATGATATACAAGAAATATTAAAGAAATTGTAAAAAAGTTATATGTAGTACAAAATTCGTTACTAATCTGAAAATATAATAGGTTGTATGTACGAGTATGTATGGATATAAGTAGGTACTTTTATTATACAGTAGGCAAATATAGTTTAAAATAAACATATAATATTTAAGCAATATTAGAAAGGTGGCCTTCCACAGCAGTAGTGAGTGCACAGGTGACGGTAACAAATCTATGCGCACGCGCATCGAATTGGAATGACGTAGAAACAATTACCATTTCACGGACTTGAGCTATGGGTGTTACGTGGGAATTCTAATTTTGAGTTCCGTATTAAATATTCTCACTGGTTTTATATATTTTTGTTGTAAAAAAAATAAAAAAATAAATAATTAATTATAACTTTAAATTAATGCACCTAATAAGATGCCTTTACTGATATTCTATAACTGTCAGGTAGTGGCGGAGTCATCAGCAGGGAATGCATGATAATTTGTGCTTTAGAAAATATAATTTTAGTTCTTCAAATTATATTATTTTAAAAATAAACCCACTAGAACTGTAGAAAAAAATAGCTGCAAGATAACGTATAGTGTACATAACAAGTGGCTCTAATACCTAATAAATTCAAATTTGTTTCAAAGGCAACAAATTTAAATATTAAAGATCAAATTCCAATGGATCAATGCAATAGTAGTTCATGGTCACTTGTGTTGTTCTTATTAAATAGTTTTATAATATATAACTCAAGAATAAAAACTTAAACTGTAATTAATTTAATATACTGAAAAAAAATATATAAGTAAAACACAGTATAGGTACCTAATATTTACTTAGAACTCATGCAATTTTCACCTCAGTTTTTTAAAAATTTTTTCAAGGTTTTGCATTAATCCTTTTAGAGAACTACGTACTAGCGACCCGCCATTAGCTACTTATATTTACTATTCTGTGCCTTAGCTAAACTACTGTTTTACATTAAATTTGGTACGAAGATAGCTTGGAGCTCAAGGATTAAAAGTTTTTCAACTTAACGCACGAGTGAAGTCGCGAGGAAAAGCTACTAATAATCCCTTGCAAATTTATGAATGTCATCAAAAAAGTATTCGTATCTGCTAATGCGTAGGTGTGTATCAAGCTCTCTAATTTTTAATATTAGGAACGATCATTGCAGTAAAAAACGTATCCAGGTCAAAAATTTTTTTTTTACATAGGTAACCCTAAAATCACCCGGAGCTAATGTTATAGTTTTTACGCGTCGAGCGGTAGTCGCAGAGCCGAACGTAAATTACCAAAACGAATTGACGTTAAAAAAGTGGGACGGACCATCAGATCATTAGTATGAACCAATGGTCGTTACCTAAAAGTCATTAGCGTTGACTTTTACCGTAATTTGTAGTCGTATACACATACTTTTATATAGGCGTATTATATTTATAGTGAGATGAGCGTTTTTTCATTATCATAATTTATGTAAAAGCAACCAATTTTGTGTTATTATTACAATTTTCGATGATGACTTGATGGGTTTAAGTCGATCGCGAAATTGCCTTGCTCTTGTGACTTTTTGGGGATAATTAATTTTTTTCTTTCATTTTCGTTTTTAAACGAAGGCGATGGCCGAGTAAATTTCTACCGGAGAGCACTTGAAATTAGTTATAAACCTTAAATATTAATGTCCACTTAGATATTACGAAGAAAAAATATTATCTCAGAGTATCTAATCGATTATCATTCTTTTTTATGCAGGATCTGCGATGATCAGTCAATATTATGATGCTGGAACAAGATCATACTTTGGTACAGCGCGAAAGAGGAAAAGAATTATTATTTACAAACTTATTCGAGGTCTGCAGCAAACTTGAAAAGATAGTTGATTCCTGAACAGAGCTAAGATGGCTGGAGTAAGCTATAACCGCACACGTAAAATTTGAAGATAGCCTAATATAAGAAGAGCCAGATAGATATCAGAAGAAGAGGCTTCCTTCTTAAGGTCATGTCTTCTGATACACTCTACCAGGTTGCGAGGACGGAAGGTGCGGTCGAAATTGGGATTTCGTGACCACGATCCTCAGTAAGAGGGACCGACCAAAGAGAGGGGTAGATATCACTTTTATTTTATTTTATCGAATAAAATATTTTAGTAATAATATTTTGTATATACTTCTTTATAAATTTGATTTTAAGGTAGAATTTTACAATTAAACAAGTTCAATTATTCAACATTCGTAAAAATAATAAAAAAACATATCAGTGACATAAATCTCTTAACTGAAAAATAAGATTAAATGTTATTATAATAATTATATTATTTTTTATTAATTATGACAGGCAGGATGAGGGTGTACTTGGTGCCCCTATACATATTTTAACTAATACTTATGGTCCTATAAGTATTTTGGTTCTGTAAGTTTTCAAGAATAAACCAAAAATACCTACACAACGTGAAATCCTTTATAGTAGTCGCAGTAATCATCTATGAGATTATGTAAACATCATAGTAGTATACCTACATCAAAATATACAGTTACATATATGTAAATATTTTAGTAGGTATTAAATTTACTGTCTTCCAAAATAATGGTTCCATGAAATAATATGGAATTTATTACAAATTTTACAAAATAATTGAACTCAAAACCCAATACCAAACAATAAAAATCATTAGATAGTTATACGCAATTTATTTTTTTCAAACGTTTCTTGTCAGCATTTTATTTGTTGACAAAAACAACTCTTACCCCATAAATTGTTATTGTGTTCAGTTGTAATAATTACACGAATCCATTAAAGTAATATCATATAATCATAGGGCAATTTGTTATGACGATGTCGACTCTCAATGAGGTGTGGAAACACACCGTTTTGTGGTGGCCACTTTCAGTAAGAAATTGGCGGTGCAAAATTAAAACGATGAGCGGACCGATTATCTCGTAACTGTCAATTAACTGTTATTAAAACAGTGACGATTACAATTACTGTCATTTTATGTCACTTTAAAAGTAACTATTGAATTTTTAATTTATATTGTGAACTTACTTAGTAGTTACCTGCATCTTACTTAGTATAGATCCCAACATATAAGTTTCTATAAAATGTTATATTTTTTATATAACATTTTTTATAACCAATTCATATACAATATTTATAAATATTGTATATGAATTGGTATATTCAGACATGAGTGGACCTGTTTGAAATGGCGACAGAAACCACTTTCTTAGATAAGACCATCTAAAAATAACAGTAATTTAGTTGTTGTTTCATTAAGTGAGTAAGGGTGCTAGAGTTCATTGACCTGTATCTTTATTTTTATTATATCAGGATAAACGCATTTGCAACGATAAAGGAAGATATCCACCTGGTATATCTTTTGTTTAGAGATTGTATCTACTATACTTGAATGGAAAAAGGATTTAAAAAAGATAGGGGAATTGGCTTTGGGATCGCCTATGTATGCTGTGATTTAGGCACATGTGATTTAGACAATATTCCTTTGAAAGGCAATAGTAACAGCCCCAAGACGTTTCGTGTAGTGATCCATCTGGAAAATATTATTTAGAAAAAGAGCAGTTTGTTTTTAGGTATAGATTTTATATTCCTTCAGAAAATTTAACCAGTTCATATATCGCTCTACGTGCTCATGACTTGTACCAAAAATACAGACGATATTATTTCAAGTTGTCGTTCGCATTGATGGTCAGCACTCAATGTGCGGTTTAGAAATCGATTGTAAAGCCCCATTTATTTAATTTTTTTTTCCTGTAATTGAGCTCCATGCAATTGGTTTCTAGTTTATAGAAAAAAAAAGTGTGCCATTACAGTTTCTAGGTTTACTTAAATGTAGGAAATGTGTGTTAGAAATTTACGGCATTTTATTAATAATTAAGTATGTTACCTACATAATAATATACTTAAAGTGAGTGAAGCAATAATTCTAGTAAAGCAATCATTTATTTTTAAATATAATTTTTATGTTTAATTATTTATTGCCTAATTTACTAATATTATACATACATTTAACGAAATTTAATTAAACATACTTAAAAGAATATTACAAAGCGGCATAATTCCGGACATACTTATGTATTGACGTAGGTCTCTACTTCTACTTGTCTTAGATATACTCTAATCTTGTATCTACTCATTTTTCGAATCATTATTCGTAATTCAATGTGAACTTGAATTATACGTCCATACCAATAAACAATAGCAGAATGCAACTTTTCAGAAGCCACTGAAAAATAATGCTAATAGTGAAACAGTGATCATACCATGTTGACAGAATGACGTTCACTCATCACGTATAATTAGCCTACGGATGACAAACGAGGTACAGAGTCTGTGGCGTAGGGTTGTCAATACACGTAAATAACAATTACTTTGTTAATACTTAAACGTCCTAAAAATTTATTCATTTTATGTCAAAACTCTAAGTAAGATACCTAATGTTAATTAACTGTAATTATTTAACTGTAATTTTTGTTAAGGAAAATGACGTATCTATGAATTTTTAAGGCAAAATAATTATTGTGACAGTCTGACAGAGGACTATTGAAGTTAGGGTCAGTTCACATCAGAAAGTGGCGCTGCTCACACTTTTTAGAATAGCAATAGAATTTGGCTTCGCGCTACGCCGCGTGCCACTTCACATGAATCATTGAACTGTGAACCCTTTAGTGTAGTAAAAAATTATAATTATCTTGAAGAACTGCAAGCCGCCCCGATTTCAGGTATGAACTGACGTTTAGACGTCGTATATGGATTTATACAAGACTTGGAAGCTATCAAAATAAGCTGGAAACAGGATAAAGAATGAGCACTGGCCGCACCGCACATACACAGTACAACAAAACACGAACTATTATATTATGGTGGTTTTCTGTGGGTCTGTATACATTACCAGATGGGCTGCTTTTGACAACAGAAAGCAGTACAACCTGACAGCCAAAAATTTTGTTGAACCTGTTTTCAATTTTTAAAATATAATGAGGCAAAACCAAAAAAAAATTAAAAGCGTTTAGAGGCTTGTTACTTTAAATGACATTTCATTAATTGACATGTGGCAACCCTAAAATAAGTAGGGGTATTTCTAACGAGTCGACAGTGTAGGGCCGTTAGCCAAATGCGGGACGACCCGAAAATCCACTTAGCCCGCTTTTGCGGCGAGGAAAATGCGGAAAAGGGTAACGTGAACCACTGAAAATGGAAGTAGCTTGAAATGTTAGGGGTGCATTAAGTTACATCGCAATTATTGAATCGTAGGCAGGTGATATTTAATTACAAGTACCTATAGGGGCCGTCAGCGCCGATTTTATATGAAGTTTAGTCGAGATGGAATCGAAATTTAAATGTCGTTTCAAAATTTATTTATGTTTTTCAGCCAAACCAAGTTAATATGCGTTCTAATTATTTTATATTTTAATAAAAAAAAGGGAAATTATAAATTTACTTAAATTACATACAGCTACGCATCGAATTACTACAAACAGCTACGTAATAAATCAATTATATATTTCATACAGGCAATTATTGTATGTAAAAAATATGTAGTGACAAAAGGTAAAAAATATGCTTTGATAAATTATATGCAGTAACATATACCTACTTCCTTTTCACAGCAGTTAATAGACTTAACAATCAAAGTAGAAAAATCATAGAAGAAAAATTCTTAAAATGATAAATGTGTATAATATTGGGTTTAAGTGATGGTTATGATAATGAAATTGTTACCTATAAGAAAAGGTATTTCAGTTTTAGCTTGTGCAGGAAAAGAAAACGTTCACTTCGGTTAAAATTTTCGATCAATTGAACTAATAAGAATGTAGAAGTAATAAGAAATGTAACGTTAAGTGGGAACAACTTGTAATAAACGTCGTCCGGCATTGGAACCGAGTTCTCACACGAGTTCCGTCTAATTAAATCCACTGCGAAGGTCGAGAATGTTTATCGCAAAGGAATGGGACACATTCCAAAATGAAACATTTAAAACGTCACAGCTTGTTAGGAAATTACGGAAACTCGGAATATTTGGGTGGAAATTTATTTGGCAGACTCCGTCTTGTCTGAATGTAGTCCAAGTGAATTCTGATTTTTTTTAACATAAGCTATAAATAAGGGGAAAATGTTTATACTGCAAGCTTATTAACTGTTACTGTTTATAAAATCGATAATTGGAGAAGGAATCCTTCTGATTCATATTTCATGCATGAATTACTTTAAAGAGAGTTTTCTTTTCCTAGAAAATATTCGTGGATAGCTTCGTTAGTCGCCCAAGATAATTTCCTGTTGAAGAAGGTCGCATCCTTAAAAATCCCAATACAATGGGGCTCAAATTCAAAACGTACGGTGCTTTCATGAACAAGAAACAGCACTTCAAACCACATACTTTTAATTTTCAACGGTCGATCGTGTAGGTAAGTGTTTCTAAGGAAAGTGATGTAATGTAAAATACGAATAAATATGATATGATAATTTGTAAACCGTACGCGGGGTTCCGATCGTGTTTGAACATCAAAATGCTAATCGCCGTTGATCCAAACTACGGCGAGCTCGAATAAACTAGATTATGCTCCGATGCTCAGATGTTCAGTTTTACAGCACAACTCAGATAACAATCCGCGTCGGGGGAGCCAGCGAGCAAACTTTTAATTGGCGTGCCATTAGTGCGGGCGGGAAGCACTAAGCGATTTGTGGTGTACCGGCCTGCTCTCCCGAGGTTTTAATTTCTCTCGCACCTCTCTTGATAGGGGCGTGTTTATTACGTATACAGAGTTTGAATTACTAACTTGCGTCAAAGGCTAACAACCTACAATGTTTACCTACATATATTTAGTGACTTACCTACTTCCTTTCAAATTCATAAGTACATACATGTAGAAAGACAAGTAAAGGTAAGTATCTTCATATAGAGCAATAAAAGCACCCATTTATGCACGTACTTAGGATGTTACTCAGTCTGATATATCAGAAAGACATGGTTAGAAAGCAACTGATTTTCATGGTATTGAGAGAGGCTTTCGGAGTCGTCATGTGTAAAAAACGTAAGGGAAATATCTGAAAATGAGGAACTTAACTGAAGCTATGTGTAATTGGTACTTTTTTAATAATTAATATGCTTTCATTGCATACATTATTCCGAAATAATGCCTTCTTTTTAAATAAAATTTTACAGATTTATATTCAAAAAATCATGGAAAAGTTATCATTTGATACGGATATGTTGAAAAGTACCTTCCATTTTTTCTTTTCAATAGTAATACAGAAAACTCTTATTAAAATAATTTTATCAACTTTAATAGTCAAATAGTACAATGTGATAAAATTTTGTTATCAGTTAATAATAACAAAATTTGATCACATTGTCGGTTTTAAAATGGTGACGACATCTCTGCAAAATTGTCCATTGCGTCTTTCGGTTCACTCTTTAATTCTCAAACACAAGTCCGTTGTCGACAAGATCATGTCTTCCGTTAACGACAGCTCGTTTAAACCACAAATCTCCAACATTAGAACATATTAAAACTCTAAAACTTCACTCGTTTGCCATTACCGAGCACAAAAACTTTGCTGTACTAACGATTCAATTTAAATTCCAGTCTCGAATGCTGAAAACATACGTATTGACGCAAGGGCGTTAGCAAGGTGAACTATTGTTTACTTATTTTACTAACAAATTTTACTACAATTTTATTATTTAAAATATATATTTTACTACAAATAAGTTTACTTATTACCTACCTATGTATTTTTGGCTTCCCCTATCAACAAATGAAATCGTTTAAAACAATTGTTTTTTAGGTTTTATTAATTTTGGACTCAAACTAACGCCTACTATAGCAGCAGTCAATCCTTTTTTTGTACGGAATTCGGAAATAATATATTTTGATATTATAATAGAATAACAGTGTATGCTATTATTGCATACCTAACATAGCTGTTGCCCGCGACTTCGTCCGCGTTTAAAATGTTATATAGCCTAAAGCCTTTCTCGATAAATGGACTATCCAACACAAAAATAATTTTTCAATTCGAACCAGTAGTTGCTGAGATTCAACCAAACAAAGAAACACAATCTTCAGCTTTATAATATAAGTATAGATATAGATTTTTAAGGCGAGCACACAAGAAAAAACATGTTAAGGCTGCCCAAATGCGAAACACAGCGTGCCCTGCCACTACTTTCCAAATCCAGACCAGTTCGTTTCCAAAGTTGACCCCGCATAGAATCGAACCCGGGACCCCTGCGACATTAGGCAAGCATACTTACCACTAATCCAACGGGCTCGTCGGTTGATTATAAATTCGATTATACCTTTACCTACCTAAGTAGTAGGTACTAAATCATTTCTAAGTATATAATGTGTATAGTTTATACAAATTAAATAAATAAGTACGTTCCGAAACTTACTATACATAAAGTATGTTAGTAGGTTCATATTTATAATATTGTATTATTGTCAATTTGATGCAAGTTAAATTTTCGCGCCAATTTTTACAGATAATATTTGCAAGTAGCGCCATGTCGCAGTTTTTCTTTTGCAACCCTTAGCCCGTAGGGGATGAAAATAATACGGTCAACTTAACATAGATGGCGGTATTTCTTGCTAATGTTTAAATTCATGGAACGTTTTACAGATGGCGTTGACGGGTGCTGTAATTCTCTTTTTTAACGATTTATAAATTCTACACAATGTTTTTACTATGGGTATGTATTATGCACCAGGTACCTATATCATAAACTAGCGACTCGCCCCCGGCTTCGCACGGTTTCGATTTTCCTTGAAATTTTTCATTTAAACATTTTAATTGAATTTTAAATGAAAGTTAAACATTTTAAAACCATATAGGTAATTATTGTCGAATTAAAATTAACCATGTTAAATTTTTAAGTTATCAATTTCAATTTATTATCAATTCGTATACATACGTAGGTATACTTATGAAATGGTATGTGGAAAATCGAAATGGTGTAAATTAATTTGTTAGTTAGTTATTAGTAGTTAGTATAAAATAACTGTATGACTGCGATGCAAATTTTCCAACAAATATTTTAAGATCGGTTGAGTAGTTAAGGCGTGAAAAGGTAACAGACAAACAAACAGACGGAGTTACTTTCACAATTATAATATTTGTACTATGGAAGTATGGATTGGTATGGATAATGGGAAAACCACAACCGAGTCGCAAGTATGTAA
This sequence comes from Synanthedon andrenaeformis, assembly GCA_936446665.2. NCBI lineage: Eukaryota > Metazoa > Arthropoda > Insecta > Lepidoptera > Sesiidae > Synanthedon > Synanthedon andrenaeformis. The sequence continues at coordinate 8,831,936 of OW387785.2, forward strand.
ATATTTTTAAAAAGTTTGAAGAGCTCTTTTGCACAGAATAGAAAACTTACTAAAAGCTGTCCACGTGTTCTATATTCAAACCCATAGAAAAAAGTGTTTTTAATACGTACTATTTTTAATCATATTATTACACAATTATTATTGTAAGTTTAAAAACGTTTTCTTGTTCAGAAATTCCTTTTCATTCGGATACGGTGTTGAACGAGCGGTATGGGCGCCGCCGGCTGCGGGAGATTAGACACGCTAGCCGGAACAATTTTTTAATATCCCCAAACAAGGAAGGAGACGTTCACTTGTTAGCAAAGTATGGATGCGCCTGCTATAATTTTCATAATTCATAAAATAATTATTTTGGTATTAACAGGCGTATTTAATGAAAAAAACGTACAAACACGTAAAACTCAAATATGTATTGCAAAAGTAGTTAATTATTTATAGGTAATATTGCAACTACAAAAGTTAATTTTCTTATATAAAATTTATACTATGATTCTCAAACAAAAAAATTATGAAAACAAATACAATTTAATTAAGAATTTTTTTTTTGAAAAAATGGTCATATTTTTTATTTAAAACTAGTAGTGCTCTTTTACTTTAATTAAGAAAGAATTAAACCAAATACATAAAGAAATAATTTTATGGGTTTACATAATAACAATATTGATATAATAAACACACATCGGCCGCTGTTAGATTCTTTTCAACTATTACTAAAAAAGAGATTTTTTTATCTCGTAAAATTCCTTAAATGATATTCGAAGAATATGCATTTAATATGTCGTTTTGATTTTGGGACCATTTGCTACTACGTCACGTTGCTATTAGGACGAGCTACTTATAGGCCGTTTTGCTTTTAGGCCGTTCTGCTCATAAGGTGTTTTATTTGAATGTTCTTTCGATACGAAGGCAAAAATTGATGTGCCTTTAATTTGAACGTGACGTCTTATCCATATTTTCTAACGTGTCGAAAACATGAAATGTATGTACGAAAGCGTAAGTTTTACACCAACAATAAGCGTCGCAGTCGAAATTAGCATACTTACACACTTGACTTGATGGTTGCACTTGTCAACGCAACCAGTTCATATTGTTTTTACTTATAAATGGGAACGTCATTAGTTACATAAACAAAATAATATCCTACTATATTAAAAAACGCGTTCTGATGTGTCTTTTATACCTACCAAAGAGTAAAAAAGCAAAACCTACTCAACGGATTTTGATATACAATATTATATACTTTGAGTTTTTTAAAGCTATTCACACTTTGTATGAGACTCAATAAAGTCAATCATTTTCACTGAGTACTTAGTCAAATATTGATAAATTTTTAGCCACCATTTTCATTATCGCGCAAGAAAACAATAAGCAAATTTCTTAAAATAAACATAAGACAATATGAAAAATGTTCAATTTTTACCAACAAAGCCTTTGGAGCGAGGAGTGGCTTTTCAAACACGGATTTCCAATTAAGTTAGGGCCTGATTGGCAGGTCGTTAGTCAATGCTGCACGCTGAATGTGGCGTACGTCTGAAGGCAACTTCACTTTACTCCTATGTTTCGCTTATTATTCGTGAGTTAGGTATTCAAATAGAATGTTCATTTTAACCTTACCTTAAAGTATTGAAGGCAGCTATGTTATTTCGTGTGGACATCTCTGTTATAAAATCTATGTTTTAGAGAGATGAAAACACCTAAGCAGCGAGTATGTTTCTTTGCTTTTCAAACAAAATTTAAAATGAATTTTATTATTCAATAGCTTCTAAATCTTATTTCACATTTCATATTCAATTTTTATATTCAATTAATGGCTGAAATTGCTAACCGAACACTCTAGGTAAGCCTTTTCGTTTCCTTATTAGTTTTATAATATCTACAATAAAAATCGTTGATTTTATTAATTTTAATAATCATGTAGGTTGCACAGAGTATTGTTTCGTTTGAGAATAAATCGCCACATTTATTGTGATACCTATGAATATAATAAGCACGAAGGCTCACATATAGAGTACTTAGCGAGCTGACTTTTTTAGATACAATTCCTATTGTTTATATGTTTCATTATATAGGCCCCTTATTATGTGAAAATCATTCAATTCTTTCTCATTAACAAGCTTACTGACAAAAGGCACACTAACTTCGCTATAAGTCTCTCATTCCGCATCTTGATAAGTATAGGTACTCACTCAATATCATAGGACATGTAAAAGCTGCAATAATTAGAGCTTATTCATGTTTGTGAAACTTTATCTTAGTAATTTTAATACAACATAGAGGGACATTTTTCGCAAACAAACAGAGATGAATTATATGTACAAAAATCATGTCACCTTACACTCATGTCGGACGGATCGTTAATTATCGCCAAACTATAGAAGCACAAAGAACTGTCTCCGCATAAAACATGATTGATTACTAGAACCTACGAAGCAAAATGAAGATACCGTGGAATAGAGAGAAACATTAAGTGTATTCCTATGTCAGCTCTGATTTCGTTTTCATGGGCCCTACATATTCCCCTAGAACGATGGCGAACATAGACATCTGTTGAGAAATAAAGAAGAACAATTGAGTTTCCTAACGAGTTTTAGTTACATAATATCCTATACATATAATATTACACATTTGTTTAATATGACTGATGCTCCGACGATAACGAACTAAGCGAAATTATTGTATATTCTGACGATAAAGAAGCATGTGTGCTACTCATGTGCTACTTATATCTTCAGTGAAGTACTTAAAACGTCAATACCCAATCATTTCTTGTTCTTAAATAGGATGCATTTAAAAAACTATTCGAAGATATCATTTAATTGTTACAAATCCGTGTGTTTCTTACTTAGATTTATTTTTCAAATAAATATATAATAGTATAGTTATGATCTGGCGTATGTAATAAATTCAAACGAGATGAAAGCAGGAGAACGAAGGAAAAGCAGCTCAAAATTAGTTTTTAATAAATTTAATCTCGATTTACGAAAAAATCGTTACATACATACAATCGTGATTAAAATAGCCAAACAGTAAATATCTCCTGCTGACGCCAGTGAAAATTCATGAATTTTATGACAATTTTGGTCACTTACCATAAATAGACTTTCAGTCTGTCTGCCATCTTTTTTAATAAAAATATGTAGTTGTTTATTAATTCTTACTAAAGTTCGTCTCTATTCATCATTATGTTCCAACACTCGATTTTCCTTGGTGCACTTCAGAGAAACCAGAGTATGTAATTCCGTGTGACTGACCGAACCTAGGTAATTCAACTAGCTAGCACCCCCGACTTCGTTTGCGTTGAAAAATTAAAAAAAAATAGAGTAAGAAAATGTATGAGTAATATAAACCTCGACATCTTTATTGCTGGGGATTCTCAAGAACAGTATTTTTTTTCTGGGTGAAAGTTATCTACCTTAAGTCCTTTCTTGAAACCCTGACAACGTGTATGCAAAATTCATGATTATCGGTTGAGTACCTAGTTAAGGCGTGAAAAGGTAACAGACAGACAGACTCACATTTATAATATTAGTATGGAAGTATGGATATATTTTTTTCCCTATTTTACTAAAATAATATATAATCTACTAATAGACTGATTGACTTATGTAGGTACTACATTGAATTATAATTTATACTTATATACAAAAACCTTTTTCGTTTATCGTTCTTTTCATTAATGAAAGCAGTATCAAAGTCCATTGTGTGGTTTAGAAGAAGTTTGCGAAGAAACGGACAGTAGTTGACATGAACTTTTTTATTATCCTACTTCAGTATTTATTTTTATAAAATCGTTTGCCGTGACTGACTATGAACGCAGTCTGAAAGTTGAAATTTTCAAAAAATAGGTTTATTTTATAAAGTAAGCACCGAAAGGATATTTGAAAATTTCAACTCCGTGATACTATAATAGTAGATATAGATATATGTAGTATATAAATAGACAAATGAATCTGATTTATACAGACTAGTAGATATATTTATACCTATATCTATACTTCTATACTAATATTATAAAGAGAGACGTTTGTAATGAATAAACTCAAAAACTACTGCTGGGCCGATTTTAAAAATTCTTTCACCTAGGTATATAGAGCTATATAGTATCAGCGAGTAACATATTCTATATTTTATAAAGTTACGCGGACATAGTCGCGTGCAACAGAAAGTATGTATATAAATAGACAAATTTGTGTATAATAATTGTGTTGTCGCTTTTCACAGTTCTAGAACAGTTCGACCACGAAATGAGTGATAAAGCGTCTATTTCATAACGCGTATCGTATGCAGATCTATGTTAATCCAGCACTTTCGTGTTTAATTTTATTTCTGGCCACATTTCTCGAATAATATTGTATCGTAAATCAGTCGGACCGGTGTTTTTCTTGGAGCGGCCCACTCCGGCTCCACCGTGTTTTGTTTAGAAACACGCACACCCTGTCGCTCTGCTTCTGCAATTGTGATTTACAGCTCAGATAGTTTCACCACTATTAGACGATTTTTAAATGCGTTCCAAAATGACTGTCTAGTTATTTTAGGAATTAAATATGTATATTGCTCAAGACAAGGACTATCTAAACTCAGACCGAACATAATTTTTAACTAAATAAGCGCAACCTAATACGAATTTTTGTAGCTTCTTGGAGATAACTGAATAGAAGAAAAATAGAAAAAAAAAAGTAAAAATAAAATACTGATTCATCATAGAATAATAATTTTAATAAACAAAAACATAGTTTACTTTTTAAAAATTGTTAAAATGTAGATACGGTTTAAATTTACATTGGAATACCCACATGACAATCACGGTAACGATAGTTCAAAGTAATCAATAAGTTTATTTATTACTATAGCACATAGCAGGTTTTGCCAGCGATTTTTTGCTGTAAATGTAATCTGAAAAGCTGGAATAACGTTATTAAACGTCTACCTACTCGTTGTTCTATATATTTTTTGAAAATTTAGCGAAATTAATTAAATTCGTCTAGTGCAGCACAACCTATATGAGTATAGAAGTATAGCCTACATAGGATTTTTTTTTTTAAATAAACACGAAATATCCAAAGATCATTTATGTATAGTTATTTTTCACGAATGGACTCTCAACGGCTCTTAATTAACAATTACATACCGGGGATCTACAAATTAAACAGAATATATTTGCATAAGTTAATCTTTATGATCGTTTATAGTCGATGCACTACCATCTACCAACAAATAGATATTGCTTGTATTTATAAATTGCGAATCTTATCTTAGCGAATTGCTTGTTTCTTGACCTTTATCGTAAAAAGGACATAGTTACTAAGTAAAGAAGAGATTTCGCTAAGTAACAACAGTGACGCAAAGGTGACGTTATAATACAATTAACAAAAGTTAAAGGTTGCGCCAGTTAAACTTACGAATGAGTGAGTATATTATATTATAGCGGAAATAAATGTTCTTTCAGGCCTGCACGACGTAGTACGTATTACGAGCCTACTTTACTTTACATCAAATATTTCTTACCGATTTTCTTCTTAATTTTTAATTTAATTATTAAATACATAGATGGAATTGCACATTTTTACATAAACAAATTTTGTTGAATTCAAGTTTTTGGGTGTATTTTGGGTGTATTTAAAACGCTCTTTGTAAAGATTCTTTATGATGTAGCGACTCGAAGAGTAATTATTGTTATACTAATGGATCGTACGCGGCATTCTGAACATTCCCCATTGTAAGGAGTTCAGAATCGAACATCTGATTAATGATTGTGCACCGAGGGGCACGTCACAGAACAACGCATCGTGCGTACGGAACAGGGGCGGAGGTGCCACCGCAAAATGAAGCGATTGGACTGATAAGGTTTTCATAGGAATTATAAATCTCATCGGAAACTTATTGAATCTTCTTTCTTTTTATATAAAAATCAATCGCCGTGCATTAATCTCGCAAAAACTCCAGAATGTCTAGACCGATTTTAATTCGGTTTCCGCTTATGGAAAGAGGGATAGACAGGGAAGGTTTGTATATAATGTACTTATGGAAAGAGGGATAAACGGTTCACTAATAAAATAATAAAACACCTTTTTTTAAAGTAAAGTTCGTCACAAGTGACTGTCTGTCCACTTGATTATCACTTGATTACTCTCGCTTGTTAACATTATCAACCGATTTTAATAAGTTTAAAGATAAGGGATTGGGAAGAGATAGGGAAATGGGCTCTGGCGTCCATTATTCACTCACGGAAACACTACAGAACACATGCAGTTATTTCACGGCTCATCTTCACGGCTTCACAGGTATGCGGGTAGTAAAAGTCGCCAATCGGGCTGCAAAATTTATACTGCGAATCGCATTTTACCCTGCCTCTACTAAATTAGTTAAAATAAGAAACATAGTTGACAGTGTCATTATGAGGTGTTTTTTTTTTTTTGTAATTTTAGTAGGGTTATGTAAACTTGTCATACTGTGGGGTTCAAATACCGGAAAACATGTCACGCTCCAATTTTAGTTTGTGATAATTCGTCACGCAATTAATATTATTAAAACAGATTCAAGGAGTCGATGCAAAACACTAAAAAAAAATTTAGGTAATCCAGTCTTCAAAAGCTTAATTTAAAAAGCCACAGAATCATATAGCTCGTAAGTTATTACGTGCAAAAGTTACAGTGTTTCGATAATTTATTCAAACTTACAACAAAATTGTTAGTCGGCTACTGTTATTGGTTCATTTTTGCTTGAGTTAGGTTTGTCAGGTAGCCTTATATCGAGTGCCACTGCACTTATTATTCGAATTTCCTTCGTCATTTCACGGTAATTAAACAAATATAGACAAATAATTGTAAACAAACGTATTCCATTATTGGTATTGGGACATTTTAAAAAAGAATAAAAATGAAACTGCTCACAGAACGGTATAATTTAGATAAAAATATACCTGCTTTAATATATAGCACGCTTCATACCCAGAATGTGCACATTGCACTAATTATTAAGATAATTAAGATAAAAAATCCCTTTTTAAGCTTTTTTTTATAATTTTGGGTGCGTTTTTATAATTTTAGTAGTGGCAGCGCACACTGCGTCTCGCAGTCATTTGTGCAGCCCGTCTAGCCACAGTAACCACCTCCTTACAGAAGACCATCGTGAAATAACTGCATTGTGTGCTTTTTTGTTTCGGTGAGTAGGTAAGTATGGGATTCCAGTGCCCATTAACCCATTATATCCTATCCCTTTCTTATCCCTTATCCTTAATCCTTCTATGGTCGACAGCACACTTGCAGCATTGCTTGTATTACAGACGACGGTATCCACCTACCATCCAGTAGACCGTCAGCCTGTCTGTCGACCTTAATATAAAAAGAGTTTTGTGTCTCCATCTCCAGGTAGGCTGCCCAGTTTATGACTGCAGAATGCAATGTACCCTGCCGTTACTATTTATAGTAGGTATATTGAATAATAAAATTGCCACCTGGCGATACAGCCATATATCATTATGACCTAAATCCTTTCGAAGATGAGTTGGGTTCTATGGTCATTATTATTTTAGTTCTTAAGAGCAGGCTCCACGAAAAAAATTCCTACGCTCGCTCCGCCCACGTCCCGCCACCCGAGAGTTACAAGTTGCTCGGCGGCTCTCTAGGATTTTTTTTAATATATCGCAAGATACAGCTTACGTAAGGTTGAATATTGCGTACATTATTTGAAGCATGATTTGGTATGCACTAGCTCGGAACTAAACAACGTAAGTCTCAAAATTGTTTTCGTTAATTATAGGAGTAAAAATAAACCTAAGTTTATTTTATTTTGACAATCACTGGTAAACAATGTTTCCTTGCTACGAGCAGTTTTTTGGCGATATAACTCAAGCCGTTTAGTAGAAAAATGTAATATTCTCCGGAAAAGGCGCCGATTTCGATCAAAAAATCTATCGAATGAAAATCACCTAATTATGTTTCTGACTTGATAATCTACAGATAAAGGTCTCAAAATATATATATGTAAATTCCACATTGATCAGATATGTGGTTGACTCAGCACATTTATTTAAAGTTCCCTTAGTTTCATAGGGCCTGGCCTTAATCTTTCATCTGTATTGAAACAGAATTTGCATTATTCTGCTTTTCCTTTCGTTTATTACTTTTTTGCTTAAGTAAAATTTAATACTTACTTTTTACGCATACAAACATTTTGTAGGTAATAAAATTTTGTAACATCATTATATCTCAGGTTAAGGGTACGTTTACGACGATTTTGGCGCAGTCGCCGCGCGATTTCAAACAGACGCCCGCACAGTGACCTATAGGCAGTAGGTATAGTGAAGATTTTTGGTAGCTATGTTTAAAATTATATTAGCAATGAAACACTGACATGCCACACTGTCACATTTATGCCAACAGTGATGACTAGGGCCCGGATAAATATGTATTAAAAATTTCGAAATATGTAAATATAATATGGACTGATAGAACTAAAATATGGAATAAATATGTACAATAAAAAGTAACAACATTTCAAATAAAACTATAACAATATTGCAAAAAATAAAAAATTACAATTTTATTCAGCTTCCGTTTCACTAACATTTGAATTGCAGTAAATAATCACGTGTTTTTTTAAATTTTCAAAACTGAAACTTTTTCTATTTGGACGAAATAATGCTTTGTTGTACTGGCTGAATGATCTTTCAACATCACAGGATATGATTGGAGCATATTTAAATTTGCATAATTCTGCAAGTGAGTAGGGCACGTTTATGTCGTCTTCTAAACTTCCACACAGCATGCTGTTAATTTTTTTTTAGGATATGAAATCCTTTGTTTTTTTCTATTACGTAACTTAATTTTTGCCTAGCAACTTCAGCAACGGGACCTCCCGATTCAGAAACCTTCATCACTGATGACTAAAAATTAATCGAACGAACTACCTAGGTTCAAAAACAAATGTAATTAATTAATTAGCTTAGTTAAACTAAACAACTAGTTTTTGAGAAATAATGTTGATATTTAAAAAAGTTTTCAAACTTGGATTCAAAGAAAAACAGTCTCTTTTGTCTCTCTTGTCAACAAAGAGGCAGAGTGAGTGCCTACCATAAAAATTGCACAGACGATTTTTTTATAATATGGCCGGTTCTTTTGAAACTTCGTTAATGACCGTTATGTCAACTTTATTACTTTGGTGACTTCTATAAAACTGACACTCAAAGCAAAAAAAAAATGCATCCGGTTATGCCAACATAGGTTCTTACGATTTCTTACAATTTTTACTATTTTCTTATGAAACAGAAACCTCTCGAAGAAGACTAAATAAACTAGCAGAATCCCTTTGGTGTTTATAATATTTTCTAGATAAACTGGCAGGTACTCAAATAATTTGGTTTATGTAAAAATCTTCATCGCATATTCCAAACCTTATAAATTCTTCTGCAATTGTCAATGTAATGTTGTAGATGTAATGCAATGAGACATAGTAGGGGAGCGGGGGGCTAGTTGTAACAGGGGTAAGTAGTAACAAGCATTTTTTACCGACATAATAGAAGAATATTCGTTTGATTTTCAATCTAACTTACTACGTAATACCCATTCTATCATATAAGCGTGATCAGTACCCCGCCGGACGACGCAGGAAGCGGTGTTGTGCAGGCGCTCCGATAAAGCCAGGTAATGGACTTTTTTTTGTTCATACGAAATTGATTATCGTAGATTTCAAATTTTTTAGCAGTTGTTGATTTATACAGATACATTTAGCATTTGTTTAGTTTGATTATATTAAATTCAATTTCACACCAAGTAAGTGACTTTTTATTTAATAGACGTTATTTCAAAAACCTCGCAGTGGGGTATGTTGTAACACTTTTACGGGGCAAGTTGTAACAAGTTACAACCTGCCCCTTATTTATTTATAAGTTCTATGAAATTATGGGGGACGTATTTAAATTCCTTCTTTTCATGTTTTCAATACTTTCCTGTTGAACTTGATTGATTTTACCTATTTCAGAATGAGACACTACATAAGAAAAACTGATTCTTACTGTGTCCACGCCAGAGAAGAACGAGTTACAAAAAGAACATGAAGAAAAGAAAAGTTAAATAAATAAGACAAATAAAACACGAGAGACTAAGAAAGGCATTATTATTATTAAGAATAATAATAATAATAAGAAAGGCAAAGGAAAGGGCAAAAGAACGATGACAAAAGATCGAGAGGAAAAAGATAAGATAAAGATAGTTAAAACACAAGGGATAAAGGGATAGATAAAGTAAAAAAGAAAGTTTTAAATTCTGATTCGGAATCATAAACCCGAGGAATGGTTTTGTTTAGCTTGTAGGGAAACTTATAAAAATTCAAACGAGAAGTGGATACAATGCATCATGTGCAAGATGTGGGCACATGTAAAATGTGCAACAGGAAATAAGATCTCATTTGTGTGTCTCAATTGTGATTCCGATGAAGACTGATTATAGACTGATTATAAGACTAGAGTTCCTTTATAGTTTAAGAAAGTCCATGTTTTTGTTAATATTTGGTTATTTTTCTATTAGATTAAGAATAAAACTTAAAAGTCTAAGTTTGTTATAACCTAGGCAAGGTTATAACGTGCCTAATGCTAAGTGAATCAAAAGTCTGATTACTGAAGTAGTTAAGATTATAAATGGCTGTAAGCCTAAAATGCCTTAATAGTTTAAGCAAAGAAAGAGCATGTTATTTGTTTATTTTTGAATATTTTCTGTGAGATTAAAAATTTAACTTAAAAGTCTAAACCTGTTTTAGCGTTTGTAAAGTTTCTTATGCTAAATATGCCAAATAAATCTTTATAAAATATAAAATTGGTTTTCAATTCCTAATGTTACAATTTGCCCCAACCCTGTTACAACTAGCCCCAAACACGGGGTAAGTTATAACACTCGTCAGTTTTTTTTCAAAGCCGTTTCTACAAAAAATCGTTACAGGTTTGATCAAAAGTTTATTTGGAATTGATAGTTGAATAGTTGTTAATTGGAATAGTACTGCTAGATTTCATAAATACCAAACAAGTAAGCTTTGATAGCCAAGAAGCGAAAAATTGTTACAACTAGCCCCCCGCTCCCCTACTGCACCCACTACCCAGTTTATGACTGCGTAGCGCAGTAGGTAGGTATATAACTACACTGTCGGTAACTAACTATCAGGTTTGTTAATATGAAGTCTAAAATTGTATATTTATGACTAAGCTAATTCATAACATTTATAATTTATAACAATTGACAAAAACATAACGTTGTTCACGTATGGCCCGAGAAATGGTAGACATTTCCGGGTAGGTATTTGAGGCTAGCTGAAAAGTTGTCTTATAACTCTTCTATAATACCCTAACACAGAACTATATACCTGGCTGGGGAGTAGTGGGGCCTTATATTTTCAAAACCCCTTTTTTTTGCGAAAAATACTTTATAATTGAATTTTAAAGAGTAAAAAAAAAAAGATTATTTAGTCGGGTCTTTCTTTGTCTTTAGAACTTTGCCAGGCGCTTGTAAAACCTGTTATCAAAAAAATTCGTAAAAATGTCATAAAAATGTAGGTATTTCAACGCCTCAACGTTGAAATTTTTACGGGATATTATTTATAATTAAAAATAAATATTCTAAAAGAGACAGATCATTTTGGTGGGACTTTCTGCCTGCCAGGCGATCAAGAAAATACGATATAAGGGTTGATTTAGCCCCACCAGCGAGCCAGTCAGGTAAGTAGTTCTGTGTTAAGGTATATTATAGAAGAGTTATAGGACAAGTTTTCAGCTTGCCTCAAATACCTGCCCGGAAATATCTACCATCTCTCGGAATATAATATTGAGGATGTATTCAGGTAAGTTTCGGTTTTGTTTACTCCCGCAAAACAGGGTGCCCTGTTTATGACACCGGAATATAGTGTGGCTTGCCATAAACTCTTTTAATATTGAATATTGACTTGCCACTTGTTTGTAGGTATAGTCTATAAATCATTTAAACCCAAATTTATTTTGGGATGAGTAATCTTTTAATCATAAATAATAATTATTCATACATAATCAATATTTTAAAAGAAATTGCATAACTATATCTGATTATTTTTTTTTCATGAATAGACAGTATTTTGTAGACAGTCATGTGTTAGTTTAATCATATATTTTTGTGGTTAATCCGTTGAGCCAGTTAATTTCACTGTGCGCAAACAAAGTTTAAAATAGATTTTGTCGCTTAATGTAAGACGTTATTCAAAATAAATGATTTTAAATCATCGATATATATAGTAAAGATTAACAATCGCAATACAGGCGATACGCTAACGCCGTGTTCGACAAACAGTTGGCTTTGATGACGGAGCAACGAAAACAAAAAGTACCTATATCAGATATAAAGAAATATGTTTATCTCGTTCTAATGCATTGCTCATATGTTGCCACTATAACGCAGCAGACGAGACAGAACGTTAACCGCTCTTATTAATGCCAGTGTTGCAAGCTGTTAACTTTTTTCCCTTAATTATTTTATATTAATTTATTAATAGAAATATAAATTAAAATAATAAAAAATACTTGAGTTTTTAATTATTTATTATTAAACCAAAAAACTAAAATACAATAAATGAAAACAAAAGCTCTAAAGACACAAACAAAATGTTTCGTAATAAAAAACATAAATATGCCGATAATCACCTTATGTGTGTGTAATTTAGGATTTTTCTAGCTATGTTCCCCCGGCTTTACACGCATTCGGAGATAGCTTAAAACATGTTTCCATGAAAATATACATAGGTATACATACTAACTCTCATGGTGATCGGTCAAACGGTCTCCGAGTTTAGCTATAACATACCCACATACATAAGTACAATAATAATAAAACAAAAAAACATTTAAGATAAAGACATGACTGCTATTCTTACAAAGTTTCATTTGATTTGGCATAATGTTAGTAAATAAAAACAAAAATAATTAAACAAACTTGGATGTTACATAATTAAATCTTAGGTATTCTTAGGTCTTTAGGTATTCTGAAAAATATAGATAGGTACCTACTTATTTACGATATTATGCTGTATATTAAAAAAGTAAATAAATTAAAGTGAAAACTGTAACTTAACTGCAATGATTTTAATATTATTTTAGAAGAGTCAATTATTAGAAGAAATTTCTTTAAAATGCGATCTCGTAAATGAGAGTATTAAAAGTTAAGAAACTGTAACTTTACTCTCTAATGGTTTTGTTATCATTAAAAAATACCACTATTTAAGGAAATTTCCCTAAAACTTAGTGTGCAACACTGATACTAGGGAATACGTGAAAATGTAAATCTTAGTTTTTAATTCGAATTATTGTTATTTTATTTGCTTACCTATGAAAAGTGATTTTCAATAGCTTATTATTTTTTTCAGAATAAGTTTTACAACCTTTAATTACGCATTTACCCATTTTTATACTCTTAAACTGCTTAGAACAAAACGTACAACACTGTCAAGGGCTTTCCGTAGACAGACGCGTAATGACGGCGTACGCCGTCATTTAGGTGAGTGTGGTTTTGTGACCCGACTGTTAATCTTTACTATGTATATCGATGTTTTAAATGTTAAGATAGATAAACAGGCTAACGGTCCACTTGATGTGGATACCGTCGCCTGTATAACACAAGCAACGCCATAGGTGCCGAAAGTGTATTGTCCATTCTATCCATTGATGACGCTTTAAAATCCGTTGCGTAGTTGAAAATATCTAAGCGTACATGCGGAGGCACAGACGGGGTTAAGCTACTTTGCTTTATACTATGTAAAGATATAAAACTTCGCTGAAAAATTATCTAACTGAAGGTGAAAACCGCATCAAAATCCATTACATCTAATAAATTCTACTGAAATCTAGTAGGCGTCCCAAATGAGGCATTGGTATATCGGTGAAAAAAATATATGGCATATTTTTATTTATATACCTATTCAAATGTGAATCCATACAATGTTCTATTTTCTCTCGAAAACAAAAAGATAGTGTACAATTTTATTTTAATAAAAAAAACAGCAAACTGTTCATTTTTATAATAATTCTAGGTTAGTTGCTTATTACCTACACTATAACGCTTTCAATTAGGGTAACTCAACTAATCCCTTATCCTTAATCCCATGGTCAGAAGCGAACATGGAAAACACAGGTGCTGTATGTGGCAATGGCAACGGTAACCACATACCATTAAGTGAACCGTGTTCCTGTTTTTTGACCTTAACATAAGAAAGCATTTTCATATATATTGTTGTTAACTATGACTAATACCCAAATATATATACATATATAAATTGCAGGCACAGAAATATTTTTGTTATTATTATTAAGTTTTAAATCTATTTTTTATAAAAATTCCGGCCGCAGAAATATTTATGGTAGGTATTATTATTAAGCTATGATCTAATTTTTATAAAAATTGCACAAAGAAATATTTTTGGTATTATTATTAAGTTTTAAAAGCCATTAGGTTTATTGTATTCGGTTTCCGTTGCTTTTTAAGTAAACAAGGAAAAAAAGCGCATCTAATTGCTCATTTTATTGTAGAAACAGAGTTTGTGGAAAATATAAAATGCTGTATATATACAAAGCATTTCAAAACAAAGCCAGTGAAAAAGTTTAATTGCAAATACAAGTTATTCTTTAGAATTTATTATTTGTAACAAATTTTTAAACGCAAAAATGCTGGCTTTTGTTATCGCTTCTTTTGTTACTGAGGAATCTTTTTCAAATTGCGGCAATTATTACGTATAAACATAGAAGAAAAAAACGTGTTAGAATTAACATCTCGCATTTTATTTTTCTTAGTCGATATTTTTATATTTCTGGAAATATTTCTGGAATTTTTTTTTAAAGATTACCTACACGACAGATGTCAGAAACGTTCTCGTACAAACCATAAATTAAAATGATCCAAAGTAAATACAAACCGAAAAGGCCCGCGGCAAAGCCAAATACAATATTCTGAATAAGCCATCGATTGATTTCGCAAGATTAATGGTTGTACATTGTCAGCGCCACAGTATGACGAAAATGTTAGACGAATTTGCGCAACCAAACTGTGTTTTATTTGCAGCCATATAAGAGCTAACAAGTTTCATTTTTTAAATCATTTTGAGCTGAATTAAAGCCAAAAATAAGTTTATATACAAAGGAAATACGACCGTAACACGTCGACGTAAAATTGCAACTAAATCATCGAGTAAATGAGTTGTTTAAGCTGTTTTGGATTTGGCGGTTTATGTGTAGGGTTCGATTAAGAATAGTCTTTGGAATTTAGTGTGAAATCGAAATAAAAATTTTACAAAGACCGAAACACCAAATTGGAAGACCGGCACGTTTAAGCCGATTATTAAATATTTATTTATTTTTATTTAAATAGCAATAATTGTTGTTTACTGAGCTTCACTCACATGAAAGGGTACTCACATTTAATGGCTTAAAAGTAATATTTTGATTTACGAAGAGTTCTTTAAATGAATGATATTTATTTAATTATATTAGAAACGTTGTGCGGTTTTAAACACTTTTAGTGTTATTTGTACATCTGTTAAATTATTGAACCTACATATAATTTCTATATTTTACATAATGAGAAATCACTACTTAGTGTAAAAGTCAAGTTAAAATTAGTTAGCGCCGCTGCCTCAGGCCGCTGCAAAAACTTTATTACCTTTAAAAGAAAAATTACTTGTATGGAAACCACGTTTCCGTACAACAGAGCTGATATGGCTAAGTAAATAATAAAATTTAATTTTCATAATACATTGTAGGTAACTAGGTATATATTTTCAAAACGAGACTTTGCCCAATTAAATATTTTATTGATTGCTCTAATGTCAGTGTACAATATGTGAGTGGGTGCGAGAGTGTACGACAGATGTGAATGGGCGATCGGTAGGTGTGTACTTTTCACAAAGAATGCATATGGCGCGACCACGCGGCGTTGCGGCTGTGCGACACTCGCATTGATACGACACATTTTATTGGGCCTTCAAATTTGCTGACGAAACGTGAGTCAACAAAAATGAATATAATTATGTAATTCATATAACTGTTATGTGTAATGCAGTAGGTACGTTTTATTAGGAATAGATATTCTAAAAGGAAGCTTTATAAGCAAAATAAAAATATCTAACTAAACCGAGGCTTTAGACTTAGCTTTTTCCAATTTTAGGAAATTATTATTATAATATGTTCATATGGAATAATATTCCTTTTAGATAAATAGTGATCTCGCAAAACTTTAATATAGGTATTCCCTCCATATTATAAGCCTTTTATGCAGTAGGTAGGTAGGTAATGCGCTTTGTCATTATTATTATTATTAGATTAGTGTTTTGTATGGCTAAATATTCGTTTAACTAATTAATTATTTTAGTTCAATATAAGAACATAAACGAATATTAATTAATTGTCTCCACACATTTGTTCCGATGCAGTTGCAAGCTCGAACAGACGCACGCGCACGGTGTCACACTGCGCTTTTGTTGCATCCCTCGATTGAACTGTTACACGACTGGATGAGTTATGTTCCTTTACAACATTTGACTTTCATACAGGATGTGTATATTTTATGCATTGTTTCTTATAATAGCGATGATAATATTCATCAAACTTCTTTGGCTTTAGGGTGTATTCTTCATCCAAAGGCTTGGTAGGTAATTTTTACAATTTAATTACAAAGTAAAACTAAAATTATAAAATATAGTTTTACATAACTGAAACATTCATTTGTCTGTACATATTTTTTAAAACTAATATGTACGAAACATAAAAATTTATGACGTTTTATCTTTTGCTTCTTCAATTTTTATACGATACTAACGGTGCAATTTTTATATATCAAAAATCTTTTCCGTTTATACCTCTTTCCACATATAAAAACCGAATTGAAATCGGTCTACCCATTCTCGAGTTTTTGGCGAGTTTAACATTTTTATATCTAAAGAAGATCAGTTTGAATAAAATGAAAACAATTTAAAAAGTATTATCTAATGTTTGATCGATAGAATTACAAAGTAATAATAAAACAATACTACAAATTTATTCCTAAAGTCTAAAATCTATTTAGATTTTTTCTATTCTTAATTTAAATTCTATGTATCATTGAAATAAAAAAGAGCGTTTCTATTTATTTTAATCACACAACATTTAAATTTACACGGCCTGTGTAAATGCAATCTTTGATGCAGCATAGTGACATACATACGCGGCTTTATACTAAACCAATAATAGAATAAAATCAATCTATACCACCCTCTCAAATTGCACACTAATACAAAACAATCAATGTTTCTCTATGCAAACATGCGCACGCACACACGCAAAATATTGGTGATATTGGCATTGTACAGAATTCACGATTATTATTTGCAAAGTGCTCTCCCCAACATTCGAAGTATACCCGTCTCGCTCTTACGCGTTACAATGAATGGAAAGAGATTAGAAAAGATAGGGACGGAAACAATCTTTACAAATTTTCGGAGGGACACTGGCGACCAATTGTTGAAAGTAAACCCCAATTTTTTTTTAGGTCACAGAGTTGTTATTTGCAGTTGCATTCATACCGAATCGCAGTATTGAGTAAACCGTCTCCCACGCAAGTGGTTGTTGACCAGTGATTTCTGTTATCAATTCAGTGCCAGTAAATAAGCAAAAATAAACAATTATGCAGTCATTATCAGCTCACGGAAGTCACGTTTGGAACGGAACAAGTAATTACTATAATAGTGTTGCAAGTAACCAAAGTGCTATGAACAATTACCACAATTTTCCCGAAGTTCCTTCAGCTTACGTTTATCCAAGTGAGCAAAATTCTCAGCAAAATGTGAACTGTAACTACCCAAATGCCAATGAAGGAACTAATGCTGTCAATTATTCAATGTATCAAAATGTGCCTCAAGATTGCCGCTTTTGGGGACAGCATCACTATTATGGACAGTTCAATCATTACGAACAATATGCTCCTACGAACCACGCTGTAAGTGAGGATAACAAATCAGTCGCTTCACCTGGAAGTATCAGTTTGCGTGACAACAGGACATGTTCACCTGCAAGCAATCCGATATCAGTTTCCAGTCCCGAGCTACGTGCAACCGAATACCAGAAGAGTTGTCCGAGCATACAAAATTCTCCGAACAGAGATGTAGCGGAAAACAACAGACAATTTCCCGCTCAATCCGATACTCCTGCATGGATGATTATCAATGGTAAGTTTTCAGTGCTCACATTTGTATAAATATTCAGATTATAGGAATAGTCGTAAGTAATAAAGGTCGCCGTCTCACATGCGCAAAAGTGTCGCTCGAATTCAATGCGTGAATTTCATCATACAATGATTATTGTGCTATACCTATTGTTATGTAAACTTCCACAGGCAGGTTCACCTAAAATTAGGTGGCTGGATTACCATCACCTAAAACATAACCAGCGCCATTTTTATATTGAAAATGCGCTACCGACATTGATAATAATATATAAGGGACTTTATTATAAATGAACTTCCCTTATATCTTAGGAAGAATGAGCGATACCATGGTATCGAGACTACCGAGCAGTTTAAACGCAACAGCGCATGTAGAGTAGGTACAGGCATTTCACCGTAGCCTTCTGTAAGAGATTAATTGAAATCAAAAAGAAAGTCATAATAATTAATATCAAGGAATTTTTTGCTCGAACTCAAATATGCAAAATTATAACTATGTAATTTATAGGGAAGGTAGTTACTAAAAGCTTTCTTTTAAATTTCATTGAAAATACATCTTACTAGTGGCGCTAACTTTCGTCAAACGGCGGAAACTTACTTGTACACCTAATATTTTATAAACCAAAGCCTCCGGCATCAACGAGTGCTGATGCGGATAATTTTAATTTTTTTTTTGTTAAACAGAAAACAATAAAGAAAAGGGAACTAAAAGGACTCGTCAAACATACACTAAATTCCAAACGCTGGAGTTGGAAAAGGAATTTTTGTACAGTATATATTTGACGAAATTAAGACGACAAGAAATATCTATTGCCCTTAATTTGACTGAAAGACAAATTAAGATATGGTTCCAGAACAGAAGGATGAAAGCTAAGAAAGAAGGCAAGCTACCAAGTCAAAAAGCCCAAGCGGCCAATGCGCCTATACCGAATAGTGTGCCATATAAGAACTCCAGTTTACCTACACAAAACGTAAACTATAATCAGGATTATAACTACAAATATGCAGGATTGCCAACGCCGATTCAACAAAGTTTACCGCATAGGCCAGAAAATGCACAGCCAATCGGTGTAGTGGCTCCATACAATATTCATAACAGATACAATAATTTCTGTTAATATATTTCACTTGTTTTTATATCGTTGATGGAAGCAAAACTAAAGAAGATTATGTGTCTCACTATCTGCGTGGTATCATAAACTGAGCTAGTGGCCTCAGTTTCTTCCAGACATTCCATCAACACTTAAACTCTCTCATTCTCGCTACCGTTTGTTTATATTTGACTATCTCATTCTCATACGTGTTCGACATTGGAATGGTAGCTGTGTGGATGAGTATTAACGCATTCCTATTTTTACATGCCGTATCTTCCTCTTTTTTGCTTCTAACCACGTTCCGTATCTCTGTATTTTCTTAAACATACATTTTTTCCCTTTTAATTTCTGTCGAAATGAATTTAATTATTACAGAATTACCGGTCATATAATTTTTTAAACTAAATCCAATGTAACCTTTATAATTGAAATTAATTTAAAGCTTTTTAGGTTCGAAAACTAATATAACTGTGATAAAAGTAACTTAAAATAAAATCAAGGGTGTCTTCACTTAAGAAGGGGTTGTGTAATATACTTAATATAATTGAACCGAGCTTTATACTTAACTAATCTGGTCAAAATTTGCTAAGTACAAAGTTGTTTTTTAATAAATATAATTAATTTATTTAATAAAGTTAATAATAATAAAATACTTTCTTTAAAGTTAAAATTATACTTAATTGTTTTAAGCTAAGTGCATCATAATAATTTAAAAAAAAAATAACATGATTAAGTGAATGAAAAATATTTGCGGCTACGTGAAAGACACCCTTTGTGATAAATAGAGTTAATGTAGATTACAATATTTTATTTGCGTACGTATCTATTTAAGATAGATGATTTCGTACTGTGGTATAATGTGATATGTGATGTGAAACAAACATAACAAGGTTGAAAATGGCGTAGCATGTAGATTTATAATACAAAGCGATAATATTTTTGTCATATAAATCTTATAATCTTATAGGGCTTGATCTTATTAATTTAGTTTTCAACTGAAAAAATATTGTTATGTTTGCTTTACATATTTCAATTTTCAAAAATGTGTCGACCTTTAATCCATTGACCGAAATCAGGCATTACTGAAGATCCCTAAACGTTATCTTAACAATACACATAGGTATTAAATTGTTATTAGATCATCATTAAAAGAGTGACGTACTACCTGAATCTAAACACCTCAGTGCGGTTTCATCTTACTTATATTTAATTGTAATAATAACTAAGTTCCTTCTATGTAGTATAAAGTTAAATGTCAACCTCTGAGTTTCAGAAAATAATCTTTTCTATTATTTTACATACGTCACATAAAAATAATAAAAAAGATTATTTACTTGTCTGTAGTAGGCATTTATAATTGTTCCTAATCAACTTCAAAGTTCAACTTACCACAACTTATTGTTAGCAAAATAATTAATGTCGAAGACATACATATTATGGAGCTTTGCGTTATATTTTTTATGCTATTATTCTATATTACTTTCTATCTATTCTCTACGCTTCAACTACTTCAAAGAATTGATATTCTTTATAAATTTGAACTTTAAGAAACTTAGGCGATATACCTATCATTTATTAGAATGAATTCACAACTAAAAATAAAAACATCAATATGAATCATGAAAAGAATAAAACAAGTTAATACCAATTACTTAATTCAATTACAATATTACATTTCCAAATAAATTCAAAAAATGAAATTCAAATGATTATAATTATCTGTACCAATACACCACCAAAACAATTATAAATTGGCACTTTTTAGTAACGTAAATTTATTTAAATGTAAAAAATATTAACTAAGTATATAATTAAAAAATTATTTGAAATTATAAAAAATGTAATTAGGATACTGAGTCGCTCTAAAAGTGCAATACTAATGTGTACTGGATTTTGCATCTAGTTCATACGTTTGATCAGAATCGCTGTACCACGCCTTGGGTATGTGCGCAGCGAGGCGGGGGTGCCTTCGCTATATCAGGCGCACAAGAGATAAAGTACCCAGGAATGGATCGTGCGATATTTCGTGTCATTCATCTATACTAATATCACTTACCTTGTTAAGTAAAATTCACATATCGCTCTCATGGTCTCTCCTCCCTTCCTCCCGCCTCACTACGCATTCCTAACGAGTGGTACAGCTGTTTCGGCCAAACAAGTCATAGTTTTATTTTATCATATGAGATGTAGTATTTGGGGCCATATTGGCGCCGATTGGTATGATTTCCTAGCGTATGTATCTAATCATCTGTATATAAATTTTGTATCTCTTCTAGTCGAAGAAACATTGTAAAAAAATGACGTGGAAAAAATATAAAATGTATGTAACATACGAATTCGTGTTATACTTAGATAAAATTGTATGTACCGTGGAATTTCATTTTGTATATATTATACAATATTACTTAATAAAATTTGTTACAATTTAAATATTCTTTTATTTTTCTTTTTATTATATTTCTATAGTCTGCTGTTGAAGCCTAACCTTACAGAAATGGTGAGGGGTAAGAATTATCCGAGAAAAATTATAATAAATATTTGCTTGAGTGACCTACTATGGTAAGTTCGTTAAATTTTTGATCACGAATATCCATTTATAAATATTAACGAATACGATATTAACGAAATTGTGATAAGATTAAAAGATGTCTCGTTAAGAAATTAGACAAGCAGTAATGAAATATGAACTAACATTTCAAAGTATTCACTTTAACATTGTTTAAAAATGTGCAAACAATAACATAACAATGTATCTAAACCCTTTCAAAATGCGTTTAGTTTCGAAGGGCCTTGCATTTTTATTGTGCGAGTTGCTTCACTACTCCCCTGAGAGCTTTTTGTAATGCGGCAATGTTGACGGATTTTGACATGTTTTGACTGACCATATCGGCCTTTTGAAGGCTTTAGAAGTAATATTGCTGTATAATCCTGTTTGTAATGCTACTTGTATTACTTTGCGGTTTGTAATTTTTTGTTTGAAATATTTTTTCAGTGCAGGTGCAGGTAGAATAATTTAAGCATAAATAAAATAACAAGTCTTGAAGTGAGTGAAAATATTTATTTAGGAAGTTTATTAGAAAAAATTGACTATAGGTTAAGTGCTATTATACCATAGGTAGATTTTAGTTTTGTTGTTTAAACTCAAACTCCTTCAGAAAAAAAAGTAATTGAAATAAAATTGATATTTGAAGTTATTTGAATTAGCGTAATCACAATCATTGCAATGGCAAATAAATACACGTAGGTAATAATAAATATACTAAATTTTGTTTAAGGACAGAACAAAAAAAAAAACAAAAATTTCATTGAATCAAAAACAAAAGAGCAAAATGCATAAAGCTTAATAAATATTACATTTATTTTTTAAATTATTTTGTTTTTATAACAGCCATAGAAGTAGGAATGCCTACCTAATATGGTAACATTCTTAGTAATAAAAGTTTCTAATTCTTTGGTCAGTCTACCACCGATGCAGCCTACATAATTCTAACTTGTTGCTAACTTCACTATTATTCGCCCGGTTTTTAGAAAGCGAACCCTCGTGAGTTTTTAATAGGGAACAACAATGGAACACGACAGAAAGAGAGGTGAGATCCAAACAATTGCGTGCAAGAAAAGGACGCACGAAAACATCCCTTTTGCGCAGGGGTGACGCATGCGTGACAGGCATTTATTTATCCAAAATGGCTGCTAGTGTCAAGTTGTTATTTTCATATATTTTTATTAGAAAAGTAGATTTTAATATCATTGTGGTATATAAAATGTGATTGTTTTAAAATTATTTTCGGTGTGGTATGTGTGCGAATTTGTATTACATAATTATTTAGGTATTTGTGTTACCTTTACCATTGAATGTGACTGTTTTATACTGACCTGATTTTTAACTGTAGTCGATTCAAGGCTGTTATTTCAATGTTAAATTAATAATTACATATTTAAATTAAGTGAGTTTAAAATATTTGTGTAAATAAACACTATTGCGTATATTGAATTACAATTTAATGATAAACACATAATTATTTACTAAGGTTTGACCTAATCGTTGCTCATAGGTAGTTATATAGATATTATTTAATAGTATAAATTAGATAAATATACTTCAATAAAATAGGTTTGAGAAATTTACGGCCAGTAAGTACCTAATTGATTTTCTGAATATGTTTTAATATGTAAGTAAGTGTGTATTTTCCTCTCAGTCATATAAACTATTTGTATTAAAGCACTGGTTAAGCATACCAGATACTTACCCATATAGTGCCTATAGTTAGTTGTAATTATATATCTGTGCCCGCGAATTCGTGTGCGCAAAACATTTTTTAACCGATTGGAATGGCTACAATACATCAGCGAAAACCGCATACAAAACGGTTAAGCCGCTTCTGAGATTATCGCGCAGACAAATAGACAAAAATTCTACAAACCTTGAATTGAATGAAATTTGGCACACTGATAGTTTATTACCTGGATTGACATAAGGATATTTTCTATTATGAAAAAATGTTAGTTTCCCGAGAGATCGTCTAAAAATATAAAAAAAATTGGCTTCACTTACGCCGTGGCGGCGCCATCATCGTCATAGCGATAAAGATGTCAGACATTTTCTCAGGTGTTATATTTATCACACCAGCTAGTCTATATACTAATATTATAAAGAGAAGATTCGTGTGATTGTAATGAATAAACTCAAAAAGTACTGTACCGATTTTGAAAATTCTTTGACGTATAGAAAGCTACATTATCAGAGAGTAACATAAGCTATATTTTATAAATTACACGGCTGAAGTTGCGTGCAACAGCTAGTTGGTACATAAATTAAAGACGTATTAAAATGTATAATCGCTGGACCGAATTTATTCCAGTTTTTTTTAATATGGAGTTTTACTCTAAGGTATTCCTTTATTAGAAGTCACAATAACACATTGGTCACTTAATACCAAATTGTATCTTCTTTTCTCTAAACATTACAAGCCACTATAATTGCGTAGTTTAGAAGGATCTTTTTAGATTGATTTCACGTTACCAAAATGCATATTTATATTTGTTCGGCCACACATTGAAGCTTGTTTGAATGGCGGCTCTAATTAATTCTAACGTCGAACGAGGCAACGTTCGTTGAAGTTGGATCAAAAGAAACCTCCTAATGGATATTTGAATACTGCGTTACATGTATTTACCTTTAGCCGTATCAGAATTAAAATAAGGTGATGTATTTAATATTGTAACATTAAAACAAAATACTTTTGAAATAAGTAATTAGGTGCTTATTTTTCCCAAACACCTATTACTTATGTAATCTTTAATATGTTTATTATGAGTATACTTGTGGTAGAGGAAGATTGGGTTTCTTAATGCGGATTAAGTAGCTATTTGCGGATAGATTTGATAGGTATATCTTTTTTATGTTAAGGTCGACAGAAACGCTGACCGTCCACTTGATAGTAGATGGCTACTGTTGCCTATATAAAACAAGCAACGCCATAGATGCTGCAATAGCACTGCCAACCATAGTGGGATAGGAAAATTGGCTCTGGCATCCGTTACTCACTCACCGAACACAACAGCACACGTGCTGTTATTTCAACGTTCTTTTCTGTAAGATGGTGGTTATACTGCCGCCAGACGGGCTGGAGAAATGATTGCGAATTACGCAATGTGCGTCGCCACTACTATTAGTATAAGTCATAATACTGTAAATATACTAGGTATAATTGTTGAAGATTTTTGGTCTTTTGCAAGCTTTTCACGAGGTTTTCCTTCACCATTAAACTAAACTATCATCTCATAATCTGAAATAGTTCTCGTTTTGTTGGGCCAAAGGTGAACAAATGTTCTTGAAAAATATGACTACATCAAAGTAATACGTTATCAATGACCATAAATTATAAAGTAATTATAAATAATAAGTGGTAATTAATTTCATTGATGAGAAATCATACTTTTTTTGTTACAGAAAGTGTTTCGTTTGATGTATGTGCGTGGTACTACTTAAAGGTTAATTGCCAATGATTAACCTCATACTATGAAATATGTGTTCTTTTATGAAATATTAAATTTAGTTTAATATTTCGTTAATATAAAATGAAACGGTTATAATTTGCACTTCATGTATAATGTCAGAGAACTTATAGTTTAATGTAACTGTGGATATCATTTATAGAGCATATTGATTTATATTTTGCATGCTTAGGTATATGGGTTAACTTTCAAAGATTAAGAGTATAGTGAAATCGCGCCTAAAACTTCGACCTCAAAATTATTCCTGAGGAGCATAGCCCGTGAAACAAATAAACGAATCTGTCGAAAGTTTCAAAATTTTCTGACAGAACATCTAATAAAAAATATTTTTATTGATTTTTGGTGATTTCTTAAGGTGTATAACGCCGATTTGGCCTTGAATTATTAGGCTAATTTCCCCGCGCCACCCTCTACAAGAGATCGACCACTCAGAGATGGCAAAGAGTAGTATGGAGACTAGACGACAAAGGCACGACATAGTCGACTGAGCCTACTTTACTGCAAATACATACTACAAATTTATAATTATTTACAATGTAGAGGGATAATTCAGTAACAATGAAGCGTGTTTTGTTATTTAGGTAGTAAATTATGTTACCTAGTAAAAATTTTTACCCGTCTGCGCCACAACGAGGGTTATGTTTTTAGAGTGTATAGCGGCGCGCTCCCGGCTTGGCCCGGGGTGTATTTTTTCTAAAATAAACGTAGCCTAAGTTACTCCTTATTACATCAACTACCTGCCAATAAAAGTCCCTTCAAAATCGGTCTAGCCATTTCAGAGATTAGCCGGAACAAACAAACAGACAGACAGACAAAAATTGTAAAAAATGTTATTTTGGATGTTATTTTGAATATTTTCTAAAATAAACGTAGCCTAAGTTACTCCTTATTAAATCAGCTACCTGCCAATAAAAGTCCCGTCAAAATCGGTCCAGCCATTTCAGAGATTAGCCGGAACAAACAGACACCCAGACAGACAAAAATTTGGTTTGGTTATGTGGTTGGTTTATTTTGGTGTATGTACTCATATATGGTGTATGTACGTATATATATTCATATGCATGTAGTAAAAAACGGTTATTTCAATATTACAAACAGACACTCCAATTTTATTTATATGTATAGAATATAGATGTATGTATATTTCTTTATACGAATATAAAATATATGGTAAAAGAGCCAAACAAAAGTTTTTATCAAAACTAACAAATTTTTTAATTTTCAGTAAAAACAATTGAGTTTTTGCACCAACTGTGCAAACTTCGCGTGGTACGTATTGTTTGGGTAACGCTAATGCTGGCGGTAATAATTTTTTTTTTTAATTTTGATATTTTTTTTAAATTCACCAAGTGAGTGAAGTGACAATAAATTGAGACAAAAAGTGTTTTTTTTTTTCATTTTGATAAAGATTACGAACTTTTTAGAGCGAGAATCTTGCTTCTTCAATTTTTTCAAAAAATCTATCGAGTGGGACAAAAAAGCGGCTGAGTGGATTAAATGGAAACTCTGTGGGGCTTTTTAGGGTATATTGAACTGTAAAAGGCACACTTAACATTTATTATTTTCTCAATATTTTTGATTCAGCGCTTGATTTTTCTAAAAGCTATCAAAAGCCCTTTTTTATAATTTTTAAAATTCATGTCAATAGAATTAAAAAAAAAAAAATGCTTGTAGAAAATTTATTCACGTTTTCATTTTGTCTTGTCTTTTGCCATGTCTAATTGTTTTGGTTTGGTTTTGGGTCTTATTATTATTAATTGTGTAATTTTAAAGGAGGGGGGAGTAACGGGGGAGCGGAGGGGGGCTGGGAGGATGGTGTTGATAGATTACCCTTATCCTTTCAAATGATACCTAACATGGGGGTCTATTTGTAACCGTTGACCATGGTTACGTCAAATTTTTTATCTCGTCGAGACGTCCCCGATGAACCCAAACACGACCCGGCTGTGACGCGCCGTTTCCGAGTTACGGTCGGGGGGGGGGTCCGAGGGGGGCGCCAAATTTTTTATCTCGTCCAGACGTCCCCGATGAGCCCAAACACGACCCGGCTGTGACGCACCGTTTCCGAGTTACGGTCGGGGGGTCCGCGGGGGGGGGGGGTCAATTTTTTTATCTCGTCCAGACGTCCCCGATGAGCCCAAACACGACCCGGCTGTGACGCGCCGTTTCCGAGTTACGGTCGGGGGGGGTCCGAGGGGGGCGTCAAATTTTTTATCTCGTCGATACGTTCCCGATGAGCCCAAACACGACACGGCTGTGACGCGCCGTTTCCGAGTTATGGTCGGGGGGGTCCAGGGAGGGGGCTTTTTTTTTGGTGCCCCGGTAGACCGGATGACACTTTCCTTGGTGACTACCGATCACCCTCTATGACCTTCTGCAAACGCCACCCTTCTATCCCTCATAGTTTCCGAGAACCGCTCACCAACTTTTTACCAGAACGGTGTACCGAGGATATCGGATTTTTCTGGAGGTCACGGGGGTGTCCCCTACGCGACCACCTACAATAGGGAAACCCCCCACCGCTCCTTCTAGAGAACAATTCGATGAGTCACTAGATACGTGAGTGGGAATCCGGCTTTATAGTGGCTTTATTATTTATTTATTAGGCTTATTAATTTATATGTATTAATTAATAATTAATTATTATTAATATTAATTAATTTAATTAATTAATTAAAATTCATGAAAACTTTCCTTCCTCGTTTGGTTTATTTTTGATATATTACGCTTTTGCCTCCTTTGCTTACTTCCTATCTTTATTAAATTTAGATAACAAGTATATATACAGATGAATTATTAATTGAATATTCAAATTGAATATTTCAGATTATTAATAAATTGAATATTATATTACAACATAATTTATATTTAGTTTTTTAAAGATTTAATTAAAAAGACAAAAAAGAAAACCTATTAAAGTATTATATACACTATCATGCACTGTCTGTTCTGCCTCTAAAATGTTTATTCTTTGTTTATTATGTAAAAATTAATAATTTGATGAAGCGCAACGCGACACAGGTCCGTCTAGCATCACGACTCGCCCCGCACTGATTTTATGGACGAGAACGGGTTAGCGCTGAGTAAGTGGGGAAATATTTTTGATAAAAACATTATATAAAATTCAATTTTACGAATTTTCAAAAAGCGCTTTCAACAAATCATGCTACATTGTTATCTTCATAAGTGTACAAAATTTCATAATCTTTTGATAAATATTGTAGAAGTGAGATTGTTATAACTGAAAATAAAAGGGGTGAGTTTAGAATTTTTTTCCTGAATCAATTTCAATAAAATAAAATTTTTAATCCCAACAAATCATTCCTCATATCTTGTAGATAAACATATATTTTTTTCGCTGAAGAAAAGGCGTATATATAATGAATAATACTGTTACAAAATGTTGCAAAAATTTAATTTTTTGGAAGGATAAGCCTTAACTACTTGTTATTTTTAGACAAATTGAGTATGTCTAAAATGTTACGCCCACATAACAGTTTCATAGGTAGGTATTCCTGTTACAACATTTGATTTCTATTAGGTTTTAAAGTTTCCATGGCTTCGATAATATAATCGGGCGAGGAACGTGCTCAAACAAAATCGCCATAATACTGTTACACGTCGCGGACATCACGTTACAGAAACATCAGTGTCCATACAAAAACGTCGGGGATCAACAAAAGAATCTGCAGGGCGCATTGTCCCGGGCGTGGATCATTTATCAAGAACGCTCCACTGCCGTTCGCTCGAAAGCAGATCGCCTGTTCAATACTGAACTCGGTCCGGGGGTGATTTGTTGGCGGATCGATTAAAATTTTTACATTCATCCTCCTCATTACTCCTATAAATAAAGCGTCATTTTAATACTCTATCTTTCAACTAGTAAAGACAATTTACTAGTTGAAAGAGAGAGAAATTGAAGAATTATGCTTGCTGATCATTAGACAAAATTGTTGATACACTATTTCAAGGAGTCCTTGGATTTACCTTAATAATATTTTATCAAAATTTATACTTGATTAATATTCATGATTTTCTTAAACACCAATTACTTAGCGCTATGAAAATTAATACACACATACTTATATATTATTTTTGAAGTTATTGTATTTTTTTCTAATGTTCTATATTCTGTTATATTCATTGATGTTTAACGAAATGAAAGAGTTCAAAGTATCTACACCTAGTTGGTTGTTTCAATGGAATGCATTTTTCATATTAATTTCTGTAAACTGAATGGATTGATTATAATTTAATTTACAAAAGGAAATTCCCTTAAGATTCAAGGATTTCTAAATTTCACAAAATAGCACTGAAATGTTTATTAAGTAAGTTAGGGCAACAAGGTTTCATAAAGATCTAAATTTTGTTGTCACAATTTTCTTTGGATTTCATTGCCTTCAACAGCATATTGTGTATCTGCTGTTGTGTTCCAATGAGTGAGACATCGGAGCCTATTTCCATATTCCCTCCTACCCCTGTTACCCACTAATCAGCGCACTTACCTACAACAAATTTACTATGACGTT
Organism: Synanthedon andrenaeformis; assembly: GCA_936446665.2. Taxonomy (NCBI): domain Eukaryota; kingdom Metazoa; phylum Arthropoda; class Insecta; order Lepidoptera; family Sesiidae; genus Synanthedon; species Synanthedon andrenaeformis. Next base: position 8,861,765 of record OW387785.2, read on the forward strand.
GCTTGTGTTAATAAGCCACACTTTGCGGCGAATTTAAATTAAGCCGATTCTTGAGTGGACCGTCAGCCTGCTTGGCGATTGGCATAAAATAAAACGTCTTTGACTTTTTAATTTTAGAAAACGATGATTAAATACACATTCATAAATTTATAAAGAAAACTGTTTTATAAACAGGTATTAAACTATTTTGTTTACAATATTTTATTTTGTTAATAAGTAGGTATAAACATATTGACTTTCATTAAGTTTGACCATTTTCAAGTTTGACAATATGATTGTAGGTATTTAGTTTTCCAATTATACCTAGTATCAGTACTGCAGTATATTCATTATGTAGATACTTTGTAATTTATTTGCTTAAGAAAATAGAATTAACATTTTTCACTGATCTCAAATTAGGTTTTATTGTGATGGAACCTGTTCGTGCATATGAATGTCCAATTATAAAATGATTGGTTCTCTCCCCACCGAATAATAGCGGCTATTATAATTTTGCAATTTAACGCCTTTGCAAAATTTATAATGACTCAATTTATGAAAAGTACAATTTTTTACTCGTCGTAATTGCAAAACGCTCCCGTTGAGCAGCTTATTATAAACATTTAATTCAAGACGGGTATGAACGTTTATGATTTTGAAGGAATTGTAGCTTTTTCACACTACGACCATTAGGTTTTTTGTACTAGATGAAAATAATTACTTTAAATTGGTCTACGACTCTGTTTATTTTAATCGTAGTACTTTATTCTCTTATAATAAATTATTTATGAAACGAACCACCTTTTTCGTGTTCTTCAATTACCTACATTTTAAAATAGAATGTCACTTGTATCGAAACGATTCAAAATGATGAATTTTTGAATAGTTCATCGACTGACTGACTTTGAATAGTGCATCCCGAGGAACAATAGACTCCATTTTATAATTTTTATAATTTTTAAAAAAACTTGTATGAATAGTTTTTAATAGTTAATGTCTGTAGTTCTTAAGTCTCTTAATATTCTTAAATAAATTAATAGTTATTTCACTTTTATTTATTATGTGAGTTTAATTTTATTTAAGTAGATAGGTATAGCAATTTTTGAATACAATTGTTAATTATTGTTAATTAATTAATATATTAACTATTGTTAATCAAAAAAAAAATACAAAATATTTATTTATCAATTAGGTTTCTCCAATAAAGTCTTATATAAATTTACCATGGTTTCGGAAAAAAAAGCTAAGATGATGACGATCCTGAGAAGAAACCCTGAAAGAAACTCAGAATAGCATTCTTTTTGTCATCTTTAAAAATAAGAAAATAACACATTTAAGATAATTTCATTTAATTTTAAACAAAATTAAAATATATACAATACTAAGCATAGTATGAGCTCCGCGAATCGCTTAAATCCAGGCTTTATTGTCGCTTAAATAATCGGTGATTTCATAATAATCTTTCGATAAAACGATAGACACAAACGGTCAATTCGTTTAGTGTGTGACGAGAATCTTTGTAATATGTCCTGACATATTCGTGTAAATGGAAACAATCCTTTGTATTTTTAGAAACTCTTTCGTGGTTACAGAGGATGCCAGTCACAGTGCCAATAAAAACGTAACGTCTTTACTTGAACCAAACCTAATATGACGCGTCCAAATATAGCATTGATGCCCATTGACCGACCAATACAACTTAATCTCCGACGTTGTATGCAGTACGTCCCTTTTGTTTGGAATCGTGGATGATAGAAATTGTCGGGGTAGTTCAAACTAGACTGGTGTTAGAAACAGCGTCAATGTCACTTATGTGTTTAACCCGGCGAGTGGATGGAGGAAATGATGGATAGAGTAGTGGCAGCCTGTTGTAAAACGAGGGAAATACAAGTGTGTATATAGAGTTGTTATTACAAAACTAAATGCATGTAGTATTTTAGGTTTTTTTTGTTAATAGTTCATACGAAAGTAAAGAAGTAGGTAAGTAAAAAATTCAGTGCTCATAAAATAGAAATTAGGGTCAGGACTAAATTTTTGTCATTGTTGTACATAGGAGATCGCAATGGAAAATTTGTAAAGGTTTGTGCATATGAGTGTAAAATTAATATTATATGGCCTACCGCCATATTTATCTTCTCAAAATTGTAGATATTTTTTTGTTGTCAATCATCTAGAAAATAAAAATAAATCAAAATTATTGAATAACTTACATTTTATTTTTAAATTAGAGTATGCTCGAAAGAGATTAGATACTCAATACATTATAATACAGGTTTATTCTCAGAGTAGAATCAAAATTATACCTAGTTATGTACTATTTTTTAGAATATTTTAGAATATCTGAAGTTTCATAGATATTGCGCTATCTACACAATATTTTTTTAAAAAGAACAGTGTTGTTCTTTAGACGTGTTCGAATTGTGAAAATTTAAACTTTATAATCGTTAGTAAGAAGGAGTAAACATCAGTCGTGTGTCGGAGCTGACACAGACAATTTTTTTTTTTTTGGGAAATGCGTTATAACAACTCTTTATAAATCGAGTTTTCTCCTAGTCTCGAGCGAGCGACCCTCCGCGCGCACCAAATTCCAAATTATTTTTGACTGACAGCTAAATGTAAGTTAGCATTGTTTGAGCGACGCACCGCAGCCTTCGGTTGGCTGCCAGGCCCTTTAGTAATTATTTTCCGTTCTACGACCAATGTGGGCTAACCCTCTCGCGTGGTACTGCTTGTACCTACATTGTTTGACTGGTAAACTAATAGGTTATGGACAAGTATTCACACATTTTATTAAACATAAATAAAGTTCAACTTTTGTACCAAGGTTTAGTAGAGATCAGCAGCAAAAAAAAAATATAATGTGCGAATGGAAAAGTTTCTTTTTGGTGTATAGTTGTTCAATAAAAGCGACCTTTGGAAGGTTAAAGTAGTGATATTGAGCACTCATAATTTTAGGTTAAAAATTTAAAAAAAAATACCTTTTATTAGTATAATGTTAGAAAGAGTATAATTTATATTAATTAAACATACATATACATATATACAATGTAAAATACAAAATATGAACTTAGCATACCGTAAAATCACTTTGTAGGTAAAAAAAGTCCTTTTCTTGGGAACGCAAAGAAATTTACAATAAATTTTCGTATTTTATTATGTTTGCTCAATTTGTTGAGACTTATTTCCACAAAAGAACAATTTTTTTTTTGGTGAAATTAAAATTACACTTTAAATCTGACTTTAAATGGGTTATAAATATTTTATGCTTACTTTATCAAGATGTAGTATATAGTCACACATTAATAGGTACACGTCAATAGATGTGGTAGATGTATCCGCATTATAACTATACCGCAGTAAGTAAACACTGCACAGTCTGGTAAGTAAGTAGATGGAATTTCTTTCGAAGATCTTTTTCTAAGAAACTTTCACAGCTAAAATCTAATTAAATATTGTTATACGAAGTAATTCGACTTGAATTAATATAATTGAGGGCTAGAATTTTATTGATATTATTATTTGTATATATTTGTAAGTTACATTACATATCTATTATATTACATACATATTACATACATACATACATACATACATATTTATATTACATATTTATTTATAAAATTTAAAAAATATATTAACAAAAACCATCTAGCTAAATGAAACTTAAGGAAATAGTTACTGAGAAATTCGCTAGATGGCGTTTCCATAGTTGCCGATATTCATAGAATTGGAAACTACATAAAATATATTGTGCTTATAATAATTATTTTAAAATTATGATCATTTTATCATTAATAAAAAAAAAATAACAGTGTAAATGTGTAAATAAAAAAAAACTACAAATAATGTTATCTTCTCGTTTATTATGTTATTAATCTGGCTGCGATTTCGAAATAAAAGTTTTCCTCGAACAATATTAAGCAGCTCAATATTAATATATTTAAGAAGAACATTAAGGAATTATTAGTTAATAAATGTTATTATGATTTAAAAGATTTTATGTCTGACAACTTAGTGGATGGTGGTGATTGAAAAATTAGTTTGTTATGTAGTGTTTTCAAAATATTTGCACACCCCAACGGGTAGAATGTAGCGAGCCTTATTTAGTGTAAAAACATTGTAATGTACCTATATTCTGCAAATAAATAATAATAATAATAATAATTATTATTATTAAAAATTTGTTTCTTTATTTGCACCTTATCAAATCTCAAAAAGACGCAAGTAAGTATTTTTTTCCTTTTTTTATTTAGTTGACCCGTAATTATTAAAAATAATATGAGGAATAATTTTATATTGTTCTGGAGTAATTTTTAAAACTACTGAAACTGAACCTATTAAGGCATATTTAAAAAAGGAACTTTTGTAATTGAGAATCACCAAGAGATAACTCTGTTACTGTGGGAGTTCCTACGTACCTACTTCATTGCTGATATTTAAAGATGGTAAGAACAGTAACCAAAATAGGACTTATTAAGTATGATTGGTCCACAATTTTAAAGCCATACAAATGACGGAATAATAGGCATTCTCATGTATGATTTTAAGCAATGGAAAATACGATAATCATTTCCAGCTGACCTTGATGGCTGGTTTTCGACTTATGAAAATTCGAAGTTAATAACATCACACGCTGTCAGTACCTATGTAAGTATTAGCAGGTCGGGCGTCGAAAGCCGAGTTCACAAGGCTTGACAAGGGGCGACAGTTTGACTAATGATGTTAAACGTCACTCTCTTACTTCCCTCTACAGTTCAAAGACAACGAAGAGTGTCGAGTTAAGACAATATTGTCCTGTAGACTCGTGTGTTTAAGACGCGGATCCACGTTCAAAATTTTCGGTGTGTTGTGTGTCTAAGCGTGGATCCACGTCCATACAACTTGACTATTGAGAAACGATATTGTGGCTTATTTTATAAGTATATAAGGCTTAATTTACACATACTACACGCACAGCGCCATGTTACCGAAATCTCGCAGTATTTTGAGCAAGATTTTAGCCGCCGGGCAGACTAGAGCACAAGCCAAACACACTAAGGGTTAAATCGCATCAAATGAGTAAGTAGTTAAAATAAATGATCCTAAGAGATTATATGGATATATACTGAGAGGACTTCAAAAATACTTCCTCATCTGCTCGGGAGAGAGCAGAACTAGTTTTAAAGGCAAGCAATCAGACTAATAGTAACGATCCACTTGGTGACTAGCATTGTTACATTATTAGAGAAGATCATGCATTTATGTTGCCAACCCTGATAGGATAAATAAATAAAGTGAGAATAAGAAAATGGGCACTAAGCCATAATAAAGTGGTAGATGAGCTCTCCATTTTTTTTATTCTTTTTTGTAAAGGTCGTCAGACACGATGACGATGACACAGTAGATGACTATCGTCTTCTCTTAACACAAGCAAGGCCACAGTAGGTGCTGCACTGACGACCATACTAGGACTTACGATTAGATTAAGGATAAGGGATTAGAAGGAAGGGATATGGGAATGAGTTCTGGCTTCCCTTACTCATACATCGAAACATGCTGTTATTTCATGGTAGTCTTCTGAAAGGAGATGGTTACTGCCGTGATGGGCTGCCGAACTTATGACTGCAAAACGCATTGTGCACAACCAAGGTAAATATGACGTGGCTAACGTTTTATTTTAATTAAGTAATTTGTTAATGAAAGAAACGGTTTTTTATATATATATTCTATATCTGAATATATTTGCAGTTTTTGAACACATGTAATTATGTATATGATATACTTAGGAAAATCATGGAAAGTTACCAAAACGTTTGTAGACACTGTACTGAAATTTGTAAAAAAATATAATGGAAACAATAAAATGTAAGTAAGGTAAAAATACATACTTACCTGATCGTCCGTTATCCTTATATACGGTATAAAAGCATATATCAAGGTATCAAGGCAACTACTATCAAGTGGATATGACTATCAGCCTACCTCCGAACTTTATCTTATAAAAAAAGCTGAAAATATTAATAATAGACTTCATAATACCAAGTGACATGAAGTGGTCAAGGTAAAGCGTAAGGAAAAAAAAACTATTATTCTATCAATTTAACAGCAAATGCTATATATAACAGCAAGGTATGATATTATAAAATATAAGGTATTCATGATATAATATATTATTATAAAATTTGCAAATGTTCAAAGTTTATTGATACACATTCAGACTTCTGACTTCTTTTCGTGGTTGCAACTTTGTAGATACTTATTAATGGTTATTTGACGTAAGTGAATGAGAATTGTTTGTGAAGGAATCCATAGCTGTGAACAATTAGGTACTTACGTATTAGCTTTTATATTTTTTTCATGTCAAAATATTCAATCTCTACGATGTTTTTAAGTTTATTATAGTCGATAATGACAAATACTTTTATATCTGATTCGATAATTTTTTCTAGTAAAGTGGTAAATTTTAATTATATTTTAGTTACTACGATGAATAATTCATAAGTTTAACGACAAAGTTCTTACGTCCTTCAAAAAATTATTTCAAGATTTGCCAGAATTTAATCTTTGTGACGAACAAAATCATGGCAAATCTTGGTCTAGATACTAACATTCATGATCACTCTAGATACAATAGAAAAGTTGGACGAAGAAAGAAATAGACTGGATGAGGAATATCTGAGAGTGGACCGGTAGGTATAGCTAGCCCAGTTGGGCTGTTACGATCACTAAAAAAGTCCAAGAGAGTTGCAGTTGAAGCACCACAAGGAGATTGATGGGAATATGGGGACAATATTATACATTTTGATAATGTTAGGTTCGACAGACAGGCTGGCGGTCCACTTGGTGGTACTTCTCTACCTTCGCATATAACACAAGCAACGCCACTTCGCCTGTAACACTTGCTGTAAGTGCGCTGTATAGTCTGCCTATACTGGGATTGGGTAGGGATAGAGAAATGAGCAAGGAATCCCTTAGTGAGTAAGAGATCACCGTGAAATAAAAGCGAGTAAGCCTTACTTATCTTCTGGTGATCTTCTTCACGGTGATCTTTTTTCAACATGAAAAATAGGGGAAGAGTGTCCACTTTTTAGTCACATAATAAAATTTAATGTCTAACCTACTAATCTAGGTACATATTATTAGATATTATTATTGAAGTCAAATGTCCCTAAATAAATATTAACTACTATAAAATAATACTATTGTGCACATCATTGTACATAACTGAGTTTATTGTTTAAGAAAATAATTGTTTCATTCATTGAAACTGCAAATATACCGATAGTAAACAACGCCATCTACACGTCTTAGAAAATTTAGTTTCAAAGTTTTTCAGTTTGAGGAAACATGGCGCCATTGGTGTGAATCGCACTGAGCCAACATCGTATGTTTGTTGTACTGAACAAATATATTCATAAACCTTCATAAACAGGATAAGAAAATTAAATTATTTGCAGAACTTTTATGTTTTTTATACTGATTTTAATGTGTAATAAAAGGAAATCTCCGTATTTAATTATAATGAAATTAAATTCATTTTGTCAGTAAAATAGTGAGAATTTCTACAAACACCTATTGTATTTGTAGTTGTTAGACATCGATATTTTGACAATTAAACTAAGTTACGAATAGAACCTACTTAAAAGCAGGCACAGATTACTGAGGCATATTTATTTCATAATTTTAGTTTATATTAAATTTTAAATTTTATAGTACATTTTTATACTTGTATATTAGTTAAAAGGAAGTCTCTAACAGAACCAAATGAAGAATAGTAAGAGCAATTGGTATATTCCATAGGTATTTCTGTATGGCGCTGAATCCGGTACGATTCGATCACGGAACGCAAAAAGATGCCTTTGAAAGTTTTGCTGGAGACGGATAAACATTTATATTTTCATTATCCGCCAAGTAAGAGTTCTCAATTACTTAGCTCGCAGAGAACCACCGCCCTATACTTACTACTGGACAACACAATGTCATGACATTGAATACCTACTGAGATTGAAAGACGAGGTGTCGAAATTGCTTTGTAGTCTTGTATTCTTAAATAACTTGAATTGCAGAGCATTTAAAATATTTATTTAATATCTCCAAATTATAAATTTATAAATAATTAAAAGTTACGAACGGAACTAAATTGACAAATAATATTATAAGTGTCATATTTATAAAAAAAATTAAAAAATGTCCTAAATAGTAAATGTTACTATAACACTAATGAATATTTTATTGATGATATTATTATTTAAATATTAATAATACAAATGTAAATATTATTTAATTTTTAATTTAAATTTAAATTAAATAAAAGTATTTCTATATATTTAGTTTAATACCTACGCTACCTCTCTCTTAGTCCCTAAGTTGCATGCCCGACAAGGTCCATAATACTGGTCTTTATGAATTTTGTATAGGTATAACACCTTATACTACATTATGGTTTCGCAATAAATAATTGAATTGAATTGAAAACTAACTCGTGTGTATTATAAATCAGCAAACGCAAAAAGAAAATACATAATAGTCAAGCTGGTCTTCCCTCATGCTCCTTATAGGGCATATTCTAGCCAGTGACAATTCTGATAGGAATCCAATATAAAATCCTTTAGAAAATATATACAGCAATGTTTGCCAATGGAGTTTGAAACTGACTGAAAATATAACTAACACTTTTATGTTATTTTTAACATAAAGTTGTATATTTTTTTAAATGTTGAGGTCGATAGACATTCTGACGGTCCATCACGTGATAGTAGGTTGTATATAGTTAAGTGCATATTATCCAAAATAATATCCACTATCCATTTAATGAGACGAGCGTACCTACATAAAACCTAAAAGTAACAAAAGTGAAGCTACTGTACCTAGTTATAAGAATTGTCAAGAGTTAATTGTCCAAGAAGTTTAATTGCAAATTTTGTATCGGATTTGTCAATGGTATCATGGAGGAGTTCAACTATTAGGTATAGGTATTTATTTGTTTAAAATGTGAGTATGAAATGAATGAATTCTCTCCACTGCTGGATATATAGGCCTTTCCCAGTTTTCCGCATCCAGCTGCTTCCTTCGAAGCCCTTTAGGTTGTCTGTCCATCTGGCCAAAATAAATTCTTACAAAATAAGTTAATAAAATATAAGTATGTACAAGTTCTTACAAATAACTTCTCACTCTGCCAAAGAAATCAAGTCTAAAATATAATGTAGGTAAAAATATTTGATTTTATTTATTTTATTAGGTAAACTTAAAACGTATTTTATGAAATTGTAAATAGAATTTTAATTTTAATTTTATTATTTTAAACTTCGTAGTACCAATAAATCGGTGACTAATAGGTTTCTAAAAAAACCTAGTCGGTGACTAGTAGGTACTAAACTAATGAACAAAAATCAACAATATGTAAATGCATAAGGACTAGGTGCAATTTTAAATAAAATATATTAAGAGTAGGTATTTATGTAGATATTTTCATTTGTGGTTAGACTAGGTGTGCCCGCGACTTAAAAAGTAAAAAGGATAAAAGTATTCTATATGTTAATCCAGGTAATAAACTACCTACTTGTGCGCCAAATTTTATCCGAATCGGTTTGCCGTTTTTACGTGATTAAGTAGATAACAAATATCCAAATATACAAACTTTCGCATTTAAAATATTAGAAGGTATTATAGAGGATTACTTGGTCAAATTTATTAATGAATTTTTAACTTTGAATTAAATTTACATATTTTTGTAATCTGTTAATATCTTAGTCACATAGGTATTAATAAAACTTTTCATTTATTAATATGTGACAGTGACACAAATTTAAATCCAAATTTGAAGCGATAAAATAAAAAAAGATGAAGAAAATGAATTTCCTTAATTTTGAAAATATTATAGCTAGGTACCTAACATGAGTAGGTACCTACCTGATTATTTCTTCTAGAATCTAAAAACATTTTAATTAATTCTTTAGAAGAAAAATTTAAAATTAGAAAATGATGAATAATTTCATAAACTTTTTAAGTAAAACTGTTGGTAAAGTTGTCATAACATTGGCACCCCACTCACTGAACACTTTCCCGCCAATGGGATTGTCGGATGGCACGCAACTCGCTCCGCCCCTTGACGCTGCAATACGCATGCTTCTACTGCAGCGCAATGTCTCCCGCGCTCTTTCTCTTTCGCTCTACAACGAAACCACGCCGTGGGAGAGAGATGGCAAACACATTTGCAATTATCATCCCTTCAATGTTTTTATAATTCACAAATCACAAAACTATAAACATGTATGCACGTTACCTAATAAATAGTTAAGGCTATTTTTAATTTATGTATTTCATTGTGAACATTTATTTATGACTAAAAAGTAACTTCAGAAAAATATGCCTCATTTGCAATATGTTTATTATTTGTTATTTTAGTAGGTATAACACGTATAATACCTTGTAGGTAGGTATAAATGGAAATACAAGTTGCTGATTTGTTAAAAGCACCATAGTAGGTATGTTTTAAAATAAAAATGGATTTGAATTAATTATAAGGAAACTTCTGATTGAGTAGGTAAGTATGTACCTAGGTAGGTACTTATTTATTTTCTTAAAAGATATATTAAAATAGTATTTTAAAAAGTTATGAAAATCTTATAAAATTAAAGTAAGTGGGAATTATTTCAACAATACGAAGACAGTCTTCAAAATATTATGAACTCTGTTACGACTAACAAAATGACTTCATTTCCCATAGACTGTCCATAGAGTGGTCTGGTCACTGCTCATTGAAGGCTTAACCTTTCTTATAACAATATATCAAGCTGTAGGTATAGGTATATTGATAGACAAACCATGCATAAACTAATGGAACAAATAAAATAAATGAACATGAAATGAAATAATAAATGAATTGGTCTTAAACAGGTCCACAAAAAATATTCATGTCTATAAGATGGTTTGACGACCTAAATAATAAGGGCTGCAACATTGACGCTGGATACAGGTTGCTAATGACAGGTCTTATTGGACATTTTTTATGTCCAGCAATTGTTGTTGTTGACGATGATGATGATGATGATGATGTCATCCTTAAGCGAATGATGATGATGATGGTGATATGAATAAACCCGTATAGTTTATCTATCTTATACCTAAGTAAAACTCCAATTTTATCGTTCCTGATGATAGATAGGTAACTTAGGTATAGGTCCTATAACAATAACATTTATCAAGATTAATAAACGTATCTACTTATTTGTTATTACCTATATTAATATTAAAGAAACTATAAATTTAGTACAAGCTTATATCATAAATTAAGTTATAATATGCTATATTAACTTATTATTTTACCTACTTATATGAACGATGCTGGCATATTTACAACTCGGAAGTCTTTTTTATTTATGACTTGAAGATCTAAGGTTCCTGAACCCTCGTGTGAGACAATTATTATTGAGTTTTGTCTAATGTGTTGTCACTGACTAATGTGTAATTTTCAGAAATATATATACCTATGTGCTTTATTAGTGTCAACAAAGTTTGATTCCGGTAATTTAGACTTAATAATAAGTATAGTTAAGCATTATAGTTTTATTGCTATTAATTACGTTAAAAAAAAAGTATCAGCAACGTACAATAGCTCAAAAACGTATTCTAAGATACACACAAACTAATAAGAAACAAATTCCTATCAGAATCTACAGGTCTTTTACAGTGAGTAGTGACATTTTCGGCATTCCCTAACACAAAACTGTCTAACAAAGAATAAGTATAATTTATATGTATAACGCTTTATCGAACTAAAAACATAATTAAATGGCAATAAAGAATTTTTTAAACAAACATTCAGATATATACCTCTCTTTCTCTTGTATGTGAACCAAGCGAGATAGCCTTAGTCACCCCTTAAGTCGTAAATTATGTTGGATAGTGGAAATGAGTAATGTTTTGGCTTTCTGTATGCGTGTGTTGTCGCGTGACTGTCTGATTATTAAGTTGTAATAAATTGGGAGGTAGAAAGGCCTTTTGGAGTTAACTCGAAGTTACCTGTTAAGTATTTTCCTTGTTCTATTGAAGTTGACTCCAATGGAACAAAGATTTCTTTGCTCGCTGTGCTGGTAAGTGGTAATGAGATTAAAGATTATTTAACAATTTGGAATCGCCGAATAACCTATGTATTTCGCTAAATAGTAGTAAACCTATAACTGCTTATATTAAGGCTGTTGGCACTGTGTTTCGTTATCTCTTCCACTCAAAGATCTCAGGTTTGATTCCTTGCTAAGAACAATAATTGTTAAACTAACTTTTCCATAACTTAGGTAAGTTTGTTGGTTCTACATGTACCTACCATGGATATCTACTCCAGCTTATGTTTCCATAATAAAACTGTAACCACTAGTAGGTAAATATGTATAATAAATAATTGATAATATAAATAATATTGATATGTAATAATTAATAGCATTATGTGACATTAAAGTAAAGTAACAATTGTAAACTTTCTTTTATATTAAAAAAAAACTGTGGTTGACAATAACACGTTGCTTCAACTAATGTAGTTAGTTACCTACCTACCTATATATTTTTTAACAAATTCATATACCTACCTTCTAAGTTTTTTTTCTTACCTATTAATAAAATAAAATAATCAAATTTAAACATAAACATTCTATTTGTAACTATATCGACCTTTTACAAGTATAATTTATTTAATTTAAATATGTAATTAAATCTCCATCGCGTGTTACACTGGCATATATCTAAATAACGTAGTGCAGCCTAGATTTGAGAAATGACATCATGTCGTCAAGGAAAAAGTATATTTAAACCAAGTAACTACTATTTACAGCAGAATACTAAATTTCAACAATATGCAAGCGCCAGATTCAAAAAGGAAAGAGCTTCATTGATGCATAAATATAACATATGTAGACAAAACATAGGCGCACTCAGTGCTGTGCTAGCAGAGCCGTACAGTGATGCGGCAAATGACTTATTTTACATGTTTATACATCTATGAAGCTTTTAATAGGTTATGTTAGGTTAATTAGGTTTAATTTTATATTAACTAGTTTAGGGGATGATGGGGCTGACATGCCTTTCTAAGGTAAAAGCCCCTAAATAACAAAAGATAATAAAAAAAAAAAAAAAAAAAAAAAAAAAAAAAAAAAAAAAAAAAAAAAAAAAAAAAAAAAAAAAAAAAACAATATGCAAACGTCACACTTTCAATCGCTGGTCAATCACCATACAACAAATTTTATCAATCCCAAGAATTTTTCATAACCCAGATAATCATTGCAAGCAGTACCTAATGGGCTTTCTTTTCGCAACTTTAGTAATGGGTACAGCAAAAATGTAGCAAAAATTGCTTTTGTAGGGACCAATATTTGTACTAATAAAAGTTTTTTTTTTCTAACATAATGTGTGCCTACGCAATGTGTAGATATAACGATATTAACTAAGAACTAAATTTTTTATGAACTTCATTTTGCTTTAAACGTCTAGTTGCAAAAAGAATTTCGTAAGTCGACGCTAAAACTGTGAAAAAGACTTGGTTGTTTAAGAATTTTTTCAAAACATCGAAATATCGTAATACCTACTCGATGAAATCTAATGTGTTGCATTTATTCGATTTTAACAGAATCTTTATTTACAACAAATTATTCATTATTATTTATTTATCTGACAAATTATTTATTACAATGATGGACTAATTGTAACTGATGACAGCAGACTGATGAAGGTCTGATCAGGTTTCGTCCCATTTAGGACTAAAGAAAGTCCTTCGAGCTTCAAAAACTTTTTGTTTATTCAACTAATTTTAATAAAATTTTAAAATTTGTCATCGACATTAATGTATCAAGAGACCTGAGGAAGATAGAAGCTATTTATCTCTGACAAAAAAAGGTAGGTAGGTACCAAAGGAATACCTGCTTGGCATTTGAGTGTAACCGTTAAATTCTTTGACTCCTTTGCAACTATTTGCATATTAACATGCTCCATGGAATACTCGTAGATATTCCACAGAAACAATATTTATGGGTGCACAGTCGGCAATTTTTACGTCTCAAACAAACGTCAACTTAAGTCACGTATGATGCATGAGGCGCGTCCGTTTCCACTGACTTTTATTAAGCACTTGGAATATAAATAATTATAATTCTGCCTAAGTACTTACCTACATAACTTCGGATAGTTATACAATTGGTGGTTATATAATGTAGTAGGTATAGACCAGTTTGTTTCCAGTGAGTTTCTTTTTAATAGCTACCACTCTTTGGTACACATTTTGTTTTAAATAATTTCAATTCTAGAATCCTGACTTGTCTACTTTCTAAGGATACCTACTAAAGCTTTCAATTAAGCTAAAAGAAAAAAAGTTTCTACAGACAATTCTCAAACGAAATTCAAATATATTTAATAAAATATTAATGAATGATAGCCGGCTGTTTGATTCATTGTTACAACACATGCCATTAGGCTGATCGCTCTGCTACCGTCACGAATAAAGCAAGTTGGAATCTCAGCAGTTGGGCATTTGAAACTAAAAGTTTTTGATTTGATGTGTGAGTTAAAAATAGTACTTAAATATTTACTGTATCACTACACTTGTGATGAATGAAGCTTCATGTCATAGGATCTTATACCTAAAACCTAAAAAATCAATTCGAAATTATAGTTATTAGCGTGGTGGACTAGATTTTGCCTAGACCTCCTCAGAGCATACGCATGTGTCACGCAGAGGATGGGACAGAAAATATATCATAAGTAAATAAATATTTAATTAAGTACCTACATATATAATTTAATTTGTTAATTGGTGTAAATTCTTTGTTAGAATATTTGCTTAAAAGGTTAGTACAAAAAAACGTCCTCAATTAAATACACATTCTCTCATTGATAATAATGAATACTACAATATTTATTTATTAAAATTAACAATTAATATTTTACATTACTAATAGGTATTTATAATATGTTACCTATAATATATTACCTTATTTTAAATAAAACATTCACCTAATCTGTTACAATCGATCTTTGAATTGGATAGTTAGCTGCGACTGTTTAACACTAATTGCACAGTAGAGCAAGTCCATAGGCGGCAGCGAGAGCGGGAGCGGAGACTGACACGTGGCGCGGGCTCAGGTGCGGCCCGCCTGCCCCCTCCGCCTTTCCCGCTAACCCCGCACGCCCCGCCCGCCGCCTCTGGTCGGCTCAGTTGACGCCGCGTCAACTATACACCGTTCACCTCGTCGTCAGACGCGCGCCACACTCGACGCTCGAGAGCCGGGAAAACACGAGCCATTTTCCGCCGCGCCGAACACAACTTTCGGAAAACATTATATCTATTTGAAAAGTTCCTTTTTCAAGACTCGAAGTTAAGTTTTTCATGTTCTCAATACGAATGTAGTTCGTTCTAGTTGCAAGTTTCGATTTAATATATTTTTTTAATTTGTAGTATTTATGAAAAATTGCTATTGTGAAAAGTGTCTGGAAAACATAAACTTGTGGGATGTTTGTGATTTGTCTTCGGCTCAGCTGGTTGTGATTAATTCGCAGTTGTCCGTTCTAAATTTAGTTCAAAGTGAGTATCTTGCATTATATTATAATTTTAAAAAATATATACGAAAAAAAATAATGTAATGTAACATGAAATTCGCGTATAGAAAATTAAAACCAATTGATGTGGTTTATTCGTGTAGAGGTGCGCTGTCGTAAAATCAAAGCGTATCGTACTAAATCTTCCGGAACAGTGTGGATTTGAGCTGTCCACTTGATATGGGACATTAAAAGTTATTAAAGCCGAACAGCTTTACAAGTATCAAATTGTTATTTTAACGTATTTCAATATTGTGAGGTATAGTAATATTAATTGCACACTTAAAACATTGATACTATTAATAAATTTATTATTTTATTATACCTTTAAACAATAATAAATTTAAACTTTCGTATAAATTTAGTTCTATTCATAACAATTAAAAAAAATTTAGAATTTCTAAAATTTCATACAATTATTTTTAGAATTAATCTATTTTAAAAAATATTAAATATAATTTAATATGGGTAATCAAATTATATACACAATTATAATTTCGGGAGTAAAAAACAGTTGAAATAATTTAGTTAAGTTTTAATATAATTTCTCCATACTTATAATATTGACTATAAAGCGATTCATAACATTAATAAGTTAAGTTTTTTTTTAATATAACGATAGTTTTGGTAACACTTTTTCCAATTTATAGAGGCAGACTTATATTACATATCCAACCTCTCCTACTGATTTAATAGAAAAAGCAATTTAACTGATTTTTACTACTCATATTTTATTCTAATAAGTAGTTTTATGATTCTGCAACTCAATTCAAAGTTAAACAAGTATACTTTTGCTAATATAACAACCTAAACCAAATATAACCACCAAATCTTACCTCTCACGTTAAATCAAAGCAGACAAAATAAAAGGTGTCAAACGGGAAAATTAAAATTAAAACAGTCATCTGAACATCAAAGAAGTGTTTCTAAGGACCAATGGGAAACAAAATTCCAAGTTAGGTATACATAGAACAATATATACTTTACACATATATGTATATATACTTCATTTTGTATTAGTTATTTATTTCTATTAATTAAATAATCTTTTACCTACTTATTTAATCGTTTTATACATACCTACATACACCTAACTATACATGTACTTAAATTTACTAAATTGTTGATGTTACTTTCTATGTACATATAAGTAAGTATAGGTACATATATCTTATGTTATAAATTACTATTAATGATTTGTAAAACATAAAATCTCAATTAAGTAGTTACATTTGGTATCACCAATTGATTACCTAATAAAAGTATAATTATTACGATTAGTACAAACAATGATGATTACAAACTGATCATAATGAACAATATTTTTGTATATTAAGTAATTGTTTTGAGTACCTACCTACTTAAAAAAAAAATTTTTTTTTGAATGAAAATGAATTTTTTTTTCTTTAAATTATATACCCAAATGTTCTTCTATTTCTATTAGTGAAAGCATTTCTATTTGTTCTTTTTTTTCTATTTTTCTCTTTGTGAAAGCCGTAGCAAAATCTTTTAGTGCTTTAGAAGAAGTTAATCGAGAAACGGAGAGCCACGGACATTTATTTTATATATAAAGGTCTAGATATAGATATATGTTTGTATAAAATTTTATGATTCCCGAGTGGGTAAAAATATTTCAAATTTTAATTAATGTTTTTATTAATATAGACATTTAACTGTAAGTCATAATAATAACCTATGTTAATTATTCATTAGGATTCGAAGAATCAAGTATACCTACCTGCCTTAAATATAAAGTTAATTATTACTAATATCATCTTTTCTTCATAAAAAAGCATTTACTTTCATGATAGAGAGTTGTAAGCAGGCTTAAAGCTTGTAAGCGGCCATTCGCTTCCCAAACTTTAAACACTTTTAGTTAATTAAAGAACAAATGTTATTCTTAAGAAATCGAGAAACTCTCATACGTTTATTAAAAAGAAACAAAAGAAACGCGACGCAATCGAAATCGTTCGGCCCATTTAACGTGGACCGGACGGGAGTGACAAAAATTTCAAACTGAAATAAACCGAACACATGTGCCGTCACGTCAACAGCCGACACAAAAGGACTAACATTCATTTTATTATAGTTTATCAGTTATTTTAATTACGGACGCTTGTAATCCATATTATTCTCGTGGTAGTGCGATTATTTAATTGGCTGAAGAAAATCTTTAAGCAGTATTTTCTACTTCATCTATAACAAAGAGAGATTTGTATTTTTGTATGCTTCTAATGAATAAACTCAAAAACTACTGGACCGATTTGCAAAATTCTTTCACTTATAGAAAGTTACATTATCAGCGAGTAACATAGGGTATATTTTATAAAGTTACGAGGACAAAATCGCATGCAAAAGCTAGTTTTAAATGAATTCATTTTAACTCTAGAAATCTTTTATTGTGCAGTTTATCTAAAGTTGATATATAATTTATAGTACTAGCTAGGTACTAGGTATTCTGAATTATACTGAAGCAAATATTCATGTAGATAATCTATAAATTTAAATGTAACGCTGTTCATATGAAAATTATTTAATTGATATTAATTGGGATTGATTACTGAAAACTTATTTAAGTAAACTTAGTAGATATTTGTTTCACAAAATATTTTAAGTAGGAAAAGTTTATGTTATATTGTAGATATAGGTACTTTTTTATAAATTAAGAAAATTATATATTCTTGCTCTAAGAATCAGCAATACATACAGGTTTTAATTAGGTATAATATAAGTCAAAAGTTGATCATTGTAAAGTGATAGTTACTTTGGTCGTATACCTACCTACAAAATGAGACTTATTTTATTATTAATATTCATTTTACTGGGTATTTTACTGGGTACAAAACACACAACCTTCTTGTACTTTCTCATATCAAAAAATATAAGACGATTTTCATTGTCATTTAAGGACATTAACTCGATAGTATCAGCGTAACGAAGATTACTATATATATATATATATATATATATATATATATATATATACCTATATACAGTACTATTAGTACAAAGATATTATATGCAACTAAAGAAGTTATAATCGCTTTTAAGTTTAAAAATAATATTCATGTACAAGCGTATTATTATTTTTGTTTCGACATGTTAAAAGAATGCAATTATAATTGTGGCTAAATAAACACCATTAATTTTTAACTTTAAATGTTAAATTGTTCAATGATTTAGGTACTATACTGACAACTGACACCATGTCAAATTGTTTAATTTTTATTTAATTTTTTATTATAACATCAATAATAGAATTAAAATGAAACTAGTATTATATCAAATTATAGAGTAGATGATGAAATAATCAGTCTGTTAGGTGAGTCCATTCCGATACAGTGCATGTTGATTTTACTACTTCATTTCTTTCTCTTTACTATTCTTTGACTTTTATTTTAAACTCTCGAGGTATTATGAAATGTATAAATTCTTTGCAATATTAGGTATGTGAAAATTCATTATTTACAAATATTTCTATAATGTGTCATATCAGGACTGTAGGTAATCATATAGTATTTACTATATGATTACAGTCCTCGTACCAAAAACGACATTAGAAAGAATACTTAGTTACATATATACATTTAATATTTAGCTTAAATTTTTAATATCACCACTAATATTACAAAGCCATGAAATTTGTAAGTTTGTAACATCAGTTAAAGTGTTGTTCGACAGATGATCCTAATTATATGGATTATCCTATTATAGTCATATAATATTCATATTATATGACTACATTTTAGTCGCAGCTAACAAATTGTTTCTTATGAAACAGTGATTATGTGTGTGAGTTCCGTGAACTAATTGAACTATTGACAAATGTTGAACAATAAAAAATATGTAATAAAATTCACATTTATTCACATACTTTTTATGTAACAATAAAAAGAATGTGAATAAAAAAGGGAAATAAAATTAACCATTGTAAACTATAGGTATATCAAAGTAAATTGTTTACAAGTATTTACTTGTTCCATAGTATTTACTTGATTTATTAATTTTCATTAAATTAAAATATTCTTTCTTCGGTTTTTTTTTTAAATTAAACAATGGTAATAACGCTATCCGTCATAATAAAGAGGAGAAAACTTAAAATAGATTTTTATTCAGCTTTTCAATCCGTTCACACTTGGAACTAAATCTCAGTCTTAAAGTGATAACATAGTTGATAAGCTTAAGTGTAATAAAGAAGAAAATTATAAGGAACTTTTATACAAAAATACACGCCCTGCACTCAGGACCGACAACGGTCTGAGGTTATTAACTGTATCCAATCCAATACAAGATATTGAATAATAATCAATTTTAAACAGAGTTGATTATGATGTAGGTATACATGAAATGTAATCCCATTCTTATTCTTCGCAAGTCTAAGTACCTACATTTTTTAAATGACGAAACCACACAGAACTAAATAAACTATAAGTTCGTACATATCTATATTTCTATATATTAAGTATGTTTATCCACATAATTATCTTCTATTCACATGATATAAAATAAAGTCACTGTTTGTCTGTTTCACAGCTAACTTCTTCTAAACTACCTAACGGATTTTGACACGGTTTTCAAAATGGAGAGAGTGATAATACCTACGAGAAAAGTTTGTGTATATAATTTATAAATAAATGCATACTAAGTAGACTAAATTAAGTTATTTTTACAATAACGTCATGATAACAAGGGTCTTTCAAGTCAAAATGTTAGCTATTCAAAAAAATTTCATTTTATTTATATTGTTTACTAGCTGTTGCACGCGGCTTCGCCCGCGTAACTTTATAAAATATAGCCTATGTTACTCGCTGATAACTTAGCTTTCTATAGGTAAAGAATTTTTAAAATTGGTCAAGTTATTTTTAAGTTTATTCATTCACATACAAATCTTCTCTCTTTATAATATTAGTATAGATAAATTTAATTTATAAAGTTTAGTTCCACTAAATAAACGCATATAGATACTCTGTTTCCTCTTAAACAATTTTAATTTGATTTTTTTGATAATTTTAATGATAAGCTTCGTGTGTGCATTTTTTCCATAATATGTTGACGTTAAAAGTGTAAATTTTATTTTGGAGTCGAAACGTTTTAAAAATGCACATTAAAACAAACAAATCTCAATGATGTCACAAGAAATTCGCACATTTGTCATTCTGTGAGTAAAAGCGATAAATAAATCGCTGTACACAATGACTGCTAATTTGCTCATAAAGACGTATGCACCGAGTGAAGTTCATAAATCCGCGGGAGTCACATTCGGCCTACCGCTTACACCCATAAACCTCAACGGACACTTTTATAGCCCTACCACGTGGCGGAACAGGGATTTTTTCCGCACTTGACTTGACATGTGTACCACACTGTATAGATGCATTTCCATTCTAATTTATTGTTTTAGAATAGACCTCCCGTACGGTTTTGTCAAATTTCTGTGACTGCACGCAAATTTAAAGACTTAAATTGTCAGCAAGAACGAAATATTTAAAAAACGAAGAGAATATTTCAAAGTTAACAGTATAACCATTAAATTAATTAAATATGCAATCAGGGATTAAGTATCACCATTCATAGATATTTATATGTTAACAAGAATTAAAGACAATGCACTAATTTTAAATTTATTTCAGCCTTATTGCCCTTTCGTTGGTGTCAATTTAAATCCTTCATGTTATTGTCTGCTTTATTGGTAGGCACACAACATTCATCACCAATAACGAGACAACGCCTTGACCAACTAATGTGTCTCATTTTATCACAGGTCCATCAATCAAGCTCCACTCTGCGAGGACAATTGAACCGGACCGCGAACGGAGAGCACTTAATATGTCCAACTAGTCTATTCAGAACTTGTCCAAACGATGACAAGAGCCGAGTAAACTTGAGGAAAAAGGCTAAAATCATCTGTTATCGATGAACGACCTAAACTATAACCCAGGAATGAGTTCCTACCAGTTTGTCAACTCACTGGCGTCATGCTACGGCAATCAAGCGCCAGGACGCACTGGGACGCCCGTAGAGCAAACCGGTCACCCGGGGCTGCCCACTCCTGGGGCAGACTATTACAATCCAAATGCAGCAGCTACGGCGTACCCAAACTCTTGCTACTCTCCCCCGCAAGTGGGCCACCATTACCCTCAACATCCATATGCGACACCGGCAGCAGGTGCGCACATGCAACCTCAAACAATGATAGATTACACTCAATTACATCCTCAGAGACTCGGAAGTACTGCGAGTCATATGCATCAACATTCGAATCCCAGTCCAGGTGCCCTGTCACCTAACCTTATGTCTACTCCTCCGAGTCAAGCGGCTGGAGCGAGTTGTAAATTTGCCGATTCCACATCAACGACTGGAGTGGCGTCGCCGCAAGACTTATCAACTTCATCGGGTCCGGGAAGAACTTCGCCGGGATTCGTCGGAGTTGGTGGGCAGAACCCCAGTGGAACAACAAGCACTAAATTAGGACTAACTACACCTATAGCGTCTCCAGTAGAACACAAAGCTAATGTTAACCAGAATATATCCAGTCCGGCGTCGAGTACGTCAAGTAATGACAGCAACGAGGCTAATAACTCTAGTTCAAGTAACACGAAGAACGCTAAATCATCGTCCAACACACAGGCGAATCCACCGCAAATATATCCATGGATGAAACGAGTTCATCTAGGACAGAGTGAGTACCTAACTCTTTAACTATCTTTTTTTCCCCTTTTGTTTTAATTTTCAATCTGTCGCTAAATTGCGTAGGTTTATATAACGGTTCTAATCCGGTATCGCAGTGATGATTTAAATGGCTGCGAGAAATTTGTGTCCAATTCACACTTTTTTGTCGAAGAGCCGTGAAATTACAAATAATACGGCTTCCTCCAGTCAAACGACCACACCTTCAATAGTTACGGTTTGATGTAATAGAAATAAGACAATTCATTAATCAGATTCCTAGGTGGAGACAAAACAAATTATATATCTATTTATAAAACATTAGCATGCATTAATTGTGGATCTATATGGCTGGCTGATGGATGGTGTTCATAATAAGGCATAATGGCTTTGTTGGCGGGCGCTTACAACTGAACATCCGAAGCCTTTTTTCTCGCACCTAATGATAGGGAAAGTGCGTCATCACCGTGACGTGTGATTTGACGGATCCTGACCTTCTGGTGTTAACCGTGAATTAGGTTATTTAAATGTTAATTTCTTTTAAATTGAAACTTGGACGTTTTTGCCTTCAAAGTGTTAGTTTTATTTGATATCCCATTATGAGTTAGTTAGTCTGGTATCGTTCAAATATTGAATTCGTCAAGCTACAGGCTCGTTAAGATCCAATAGACTGCTATGTTTTTTTTAATTTTTTATTTAAATTTCTTGTTCTAATTGAAATCACATAATCTGTACCTGATGAAAATATTTTCTTAAATGCTGCTCTTACTACAAATGTTATTCGTAATATTCTACTATGAAATGGTCCTTTTAAAATAGACTTCACAAAAAAAAAAAATGAAATGGAAACGTATAAAGACGAAATAATAATATAACAAGAGGAGCGGCTGTAGGCCTGTCACTTGTAGATGTCCTGAGATAAAGACAAGCGCAGATGTTGCGAGCCCAGTGTTCCGGGAAATTACAACGTCTTATTGTTTTCATGAATACACAAATCCGTGACCTTCCCAAGGTCTGCTTGCATAACTCATAATTGGCTCGTTTTTCTGGCGAATATTACATTGTCAAGAATTCACATTTAAATTGTGAAGGTTATTTGGAATTAAAGTCATGTTTTATGCGTTTTTCAATTATTTTGTCTCTTGATTATTATTAGTTATATATCCAGAAAACAGTTACACCTAATATTACTAACAAGTTAAGTTTTACCTTTCAATAACCCAGGTAAAGTTATAGTATCTTACAGTGATATTATAGTCTGGTCATGATCAACAGTTATCAACACCTTGTTTTAAAGGAATAGGAATGTAGGTATAGTTGAGACATTGTTATGTAATTTTTTTTATGTATCTAGGCTTTTTTGATGACGTTATAACTATTGTTTGTCATAATTATTGCTAAATAACTTAGGTTCTAAATAAATTAAAAAAAAAATACATTCTACTTGATCAATTATAAAAACAAATTCTGTTTTAATTATTTCGATGATGGGTGATGGGTCAGATGGGTGGCAATTATGCGATAACATTTTATTCTCCACGAGTAGGTTCTCCTAGATATGCGGCCTGCCCATATCTATTATTAGATTCTAATAGCCACTTCAGATTGCTAATTCCATGATATTTTGGTTTTTCCATGGAATTTCTCAATACGCACTGATCGATTGATCTTTCATTATTCCAAATTAGATTCAGCAAGTTCTATAATTAAAATTAAATACATTTAAATAACTATTCATCCGTTTCGCCCCAAAACTCCTCACTGTTTAGAAAGACCAAAACTAAAATTTATTCCCTTAATACTTATATAAATACGGTGTGAAATCTGTTGTAATCGACCAAAATTTACTCTTAAAATGAATTTGTGGTGTAGTGGTATGTAGTATTCCACTAATTCAAAATGTCGTCCGTGCACTGAAAGCCAAAGTATGCAAATAAAGTTGAAAAGAGGTAAGAGGTCGCGACCCTTACGTGTTTCGAAGCAATAATTCAGGCAGGTGGTGGAAGCGACCGCCCTGCATGCGTGTCGACTGACGACTTATAACTTATAAGATTTCAATACTGTTCACAGTTATTATTTAACACTAGTTAGGGAAAATTCTAATTAAGTTATAATACTGACATCTTAATTTTTAAAGGGTTTTAAGGGTTTGGGAAAAGTAAAATTTACATGCTAAGTAGTTCACTTTTAATACTTTTATTTCATTTAAAGGCATGTGAGGAATTGTTTAACTATTTTTGAAAACTATTGATACCTAATGCACTACATTTAGATAGTTTTTATGTTAAAAATGAACCATACGTCGTTGATATTTACAATTTCTTATAGGTATTTTTTTATATGTAAAAACAAATCATAATGTACAGCGCACAATCCATGGCGTTTAATCATAATATATAAGTAGTGGATTGCTAGAACTAGATAGAGCAATTTAGCAACATTTTTTTTTAAAGCAAAGCAACTGTATTGGTTGTCTTTGGATTGGGTCCATCAAAAGTTAATAATATATGGTAGTTTAGAATTTAATTTAGAATTTAATTTAGTTTAGAATTAAATAAATTACGCACTGAAAATAATTAAGAAAATTTTATTTATATTTTTGTTAACAAAAGATTCGTGCCCTAGAATGGCCTTAAATTGACTCTATCTCTTCTATACGTTAGTTTTAAAATTTCTAGGCAAATATTACCCAAAGATAAGAACAATTTATGCGCCTTACAATTAAAGAAATCTAAATATTTTATTAAATAAATGCATGAACTACGATCTAAATTAATATTATCTAAATTCAAAATGCCAGCTTCTACCTGCTCTTAGAGCTACTCAAACAGCTATTAGTAAATAAATAACAAATTAAATTCCAGTAAAGATTAGTGGCCGAGTCAGCGTTTGCTCATAAATAAATCAAGCTGCTCAGTCGCGCCGCACAGTGGGACGAATATCGGCTTTCATAGACATAGGAATGTTAATTCTTAAATATCGCTGTTTTTGTTGGATATGGCTTCTGTTTACAGTAACTAAGCCTAAATATGTAAAAAAAAGTAATTTGGTATTTATACGAATGTTTTATATTTTTTTTGAGAAAAAATTGTATGGAGTTCTCTAGATAAATCCGATTTTCTACGGACCTGCACGTCAAACCGTAATATCCTTCTAAAGAGTGTTACTACTAATTATTTGTCATTTTTTGACATACCACATATAACGGTTATTGCTGCAGAATTTTTTAAAAAAATTAATAGTTGTGTTATTTTTTTTAATTTAATTTAATTTTTTAAACACAAAGTACCAATTACATTTTATTACCTTTCTGGTGTGAATAAGTGATATTAACTAAATAAACAATGATATTTTCTAATAGAACATACCAAAACAATTGTTATTGTTATTTTATTCTGAAAAGTGATTAAGTAATTAGTTTGTTCTGAAAAGTGATTAGGTAATTAGTTTGTTCTGAAAAGTGATTGGCTAATGAGGAATGAATTCTAGTAATAATAAAGAAGTAAAGATATGAGCACCAATTAGCTATTATTAGAGAGTAATTAAGAAATCGGCAATTTGCTGATCACTTAAAATCAGTCCTATAACAACTATAAATGAACAATATTTTTAACACATAATTCAGTTTATTTCAAACTTTTGTGCTGTTAACATTAAATTGAAATCCCGAACTTTAAAATATTTAAAATGGAAAGTCTGCGTACCAATTTAGACTTGTTCGTTTTGTTGAGAAGTGAAGGTACTTCATTCAATCATGAAGTATTGTTTAGTGCAGTTGTAAATCAACTTGGTGATAACATTTCGGACGAGAATCGGGTGACACTTAAGGAATTTTGTCGACGATTCACACGTGCTGCATCACAAAGATGGCAAAAATCTCACCGCATTCTGGATACATTCAGAAAGCAGTACGAAAATTGGCTTATGTCTAATGTCGATTGGCCAAGTTGCGTGCCAATCAGTATGGTCATGCCACAATCCAGTGAAGAAGAACAGCCAGGACCTAGTGCACTTTCAATCTGTCCAGGACCATCAACATCATCTGTTGGGACAATGACAAAAACATCAAGGAAAGCATTTGAAGATCTTGGAAGAAAACAAAAGAAGAGGAGGTCTGATGATCACAAAAATGAAGATCCAAATGAATTGGCATATTACGCTGCAGTTCTTTTAAAGGAAGAAAGTCGTGAGGATATCGCATCTGTTATCGAACATATGTTGAAAAACCCAGAAGCAGCAACAAAATTTAACGAAATGATTAAAAAACCAGTTAAAAGAGTTATCTTTACTCCAGAAAAAGCACTAGGATTGCTTCTTTCGCTAAAATTATCAAAGTGGCAATATATGACGCTGAGAGAGACTACCTTCCGAGAGGGTGCAACTGACATTTACCCGTCATATTATAAATTACAACAAGTAAAAAACAGTGTTATTCTAATGAGCAATCAGTGACTGTAACGGATTCATCTGCAAGAATTACGCTTCAAGCATTGCTTGACATCACAGTGAAGAGGATCCTGGAAAGTCTTCCTGAAAGTGTGCAAAATAGGGACTTAAAGTTAATATCTAAGTGGGGCTTTGATGGTGCTTCCAACCAAAGTCGTTATAAACAGAAAATGGATGGACAACAAGAAGATTCAAGCATATTTATGACGTCCTTGGTGCCATTAAGCCTGACTGATGGAGACGAAATTTTGTGGTTGAATCCCAAGCCATGCTCTGCGTTATATTGTCGTCCAGTGCAGTTCACATTTATTAAGGAAAGTGAAAAAGTGGTCATCAATCACAAAAAGCAAATGGATGACGAAATTAAGTTGCTTATCCCCACTGATTACAACAGAAACAAGGTGAGCCATCAACTTAAGATGACAATGATTGATGCTAAAATTTGTACGTATCTTTCGGAAGCTAGATCGAATGCATCGTGCTATCTTTGCTTAGCTAAGCCTACAGAGATGAACCGCTTAGATATTGCAACGTCAAAATCAGTGAACAGTGATGTATACGAATTTGGACTATCATCGTTACACGCTCGTATAAATACGATGGAATGCCTTTTACATATTGCATACAGACTGGACTTCAAAAAGTGGGCTGCTCGAGGAGAAGAACACAAGGCTTTGCTAGAGAATCGAAAAAAAATAATTCAAAATAAATTCAAAGACGAACTCAATCTATTGATTGATATTGTAAAACAAGGCTCAGGGACAACAAATGATGGGAATACAGCAAGAAGGTTCTTCGAGTTCCCCGATATAACTGCAGCCATCACTGGGTTGGATGAAGAGCTAGTCAGAAGATTTGCTGTTATTCTTCAAGCAATAACATCTGGAGAGGTAATTGAGGTTATAAAATTTAAAGAATATGCACGTAAAACTGCTGAAAGATACGTGGAGTTATATGATTGGTACCACATGTCATCGACCGTTCATAAGCTACTGATACATGGTGCAGACATAATCGCTAATAATGATATTGTTCCGATAGGTATCCTTTCAGAAGAAGCCTCAGAGGCCCGCAACAAAGACTTTAGGAGATTTCGGGAACATAATTCGCGAAAAATGTCCAGGCAAGCTTCAAATGCCGATATATTAAATATGCTGATTCTTTCGTCTGATCCATTAATCTCTTCTCAAAGACCGAAATTAGAAACTAAAAAAGGTAAGAATTTCTTTGCTGAAACTTTAGAATTGATCAAGTTTCCAGAATCTCCATTTGAAGTTGTAGATGTGTCCAATTTGGAACCTGATTCTGAATTGGAATCAGATGAAAGCGATTTTGATTAATTAGTAGATAAGTGCTTGTTGTGTTTTTTTTATACATTTTTTTATCATTTCTCCTTATATTTTCCTGTCTCCTGTACATTATATTGTCCTCATTTTATATTGCACTGTACTAATTTTTTTGATCACAAAACACGGAGTCTGTTGACTTTCATCAGCGCCCACAAACTTTAGTAATGTTATTTTTTTCTTTTGTAACTAATCTTTAAGAGGCCTTGTTTGTGTAGATAAAATTTTTATTTATTTATTTCTTGTATTGTTTTGTATAGTATTATCATACATAAGTAGTGTGTAGTAGCAGTGTTTGATTTTTTATTAATAGTTATTTATTCTTTATTTGACAGTTGTATAGAAATATTTTATATAGTATACATTTTTTTCATTTTTTTTAATCAAGTGTTACTTATAATATTTTTGATTATTTTTTGTCATAGTATTTGATATTTATGCTCATTTAAATAATTTAATAAGCTAGCAACAATATATGATATTTTTAAATGAACAATAGCATAATTATTTACTTTCCTCACTTCTCAGAACTTATTAACTGTACACCATGTCTGGGTTGCATGCTATTACAAAATGATAATACATAATTGTTATCACTTATTTAGAGAGTATTTAGAGTTGATGCCGAAAAATAAAGCTTTAAACTAAATAAAAAATATCCATTATACTTAAAGATTTAAAAAAAAAATTCTGCAGCAGTAACCGTTATATGTGGTATGTCAAAAAATGACAAATAATTAGTAGTAACACTCTTTAGAAGGATATTACGGTTTGACGTGCAGGTCCGTAGAAAATCGGATTTATCTAGAGAACTCCATACAATTTTTTCTCAAAAAAAATATAAAACATTCGTATAAATACCAAATTACTTTTTTTTACATATTTAGGCTTAGTTACTGTAAACAGAAGCCATATCCAACAAAAACAGCGATATTTAAGAATTAACATTCCTATGTCTATGAAAGCCGATTTTCGTCCCACTGTGCGCCGGCCGGTAAATTATGACTCAAATAATATTATGCTAAAGTTATGCATCGGGCGGTCGACACGTATAAACAGTTCATCCGATACAAGCTAAGTTCACACTGGGCATAAAGCTGGTTCTATTCGGGCGATACGCGAATTGATCTCTCTCTGTTACACCTAGGAAAGAGTCATTTAGATCGGCATAAAGGCTTTAAAGGTATGTTAACCAATTTCCATCTAGTGGACAGTCACTACTACGCTGTACTTTAGGTCAGCTTATGACATATCTATATTAGATGGACTAGTAGACAGTCACTACCTCTTCGTACTTTATAGGTCCGCTAAAGATAAGATTTACTCTCTCAAATGGAATATTGGCTTGAGTTCAACCATGGAGGCAATTTTACCTAAAGATTTGCACAAACTCTGGCCCTATAAGGGCTATAAGGGCATTATATTATGCTTTCTATTGTTATTTCAAAAAGGAATCTCAAAATGTAGATTGAAGATAGAAAACACTACAAATAGGCACTAATATCTCATGAGAATAAACAGTTGCATACAGACTGATGTATGAACCAAGATAAAGGTACAAACAGACATGCGAATAACGAGATAGTTGCAAATCTTAATGGAACCAATGCAATTTTAGAAAACAATCAATTCTTGTGTTAAAACAATATAATTGAAAATCAAACATTAAATTATTTCATGAATTATAAAAAAAAAAAATATTTTAAAGTGTAATTTTAATACTTTTTAATTACAATATAGATTTTGGCTATGTGGTTTGTAACAACACAAATTTTGTATTCCTAAATTGACTACTAGCAACCCGTGCCAGGCTTCGCACGTAGTTGAAATTTTCAAAAATCCTTTCCTAAATGTTTACGTTATAAAATAAACCTATGTTTCAAATTTCAGCTTTTTATAAACTGTGCCTTGATACTTAGTCAGAAAAACAATTTTATAATATCAATCCTACATTTAAATGATTGGAAAGCTAATCATTTAAATGTAGGTATTAATTTGAAAGAAAATAATTTTAAAAACAATTTGAAACGCTGAAGTTATTTAACCGATGAATATGCATAAACGGTACACCAAAAGGAATTAAAATATGGAACGGTTAACAAAAATGAGTAAATAAGGCAGCGAAGGGATTAGCGAGGCGTTCGCTGGTTGGTCGGTTCGGAGCAATGGCGGCGATGAGTTTGCAGAATCTTGCTAAAATGCTGCCACACGAGTTGTGTTGTGTATGTGTGAACCGCATACTGGGCCCGCCTGGCGGCGGTCACACACGAACTTATCTACAACATAATGATATCTCAAACACACGACATATTAAAATATTCATAATTAATGGTAAATTTTTGTACAGATATATTACAATTCATACTATCGTTACAGTATAATCAAACAGTATAAAAATGTGGTTCTAATTTTAAATTCTAAATTTGTCACAAAATTGTAGAATTGTGATAAATAACTGTTATCAAACTGTTATCAACTGTTATCAAAATTGATAAAAATGACTACCATAACAGTTGTCTTTTTTATTTTAAATTCGGCAAACAGGTTGACGGTCCACTTGATGATATGTGGCTAACGTCGTCGCCTATAATTCAAGCAACGCACAGATGCTGCCAGTAAGCTGCCGACTACAGTATGATTAAAGATAGGGGATAGGGGAACCGCCTATCCCTTACTCACTTACTCACTTACCGAAGCTATTACTGCCCAAATGACTGTGAATCGCAGTGTGCCCTGCCACTACTATGTTGAGTGTCAATAGGAAAACTATTTTATGGTGGAATTCAATACTATAATCTAATTAATTTGACGTTTAATTAGAATTATAATTTATTTCGGTAAGCGTTATTTTATTTGGATTTGCTGTAAAGGCCTAAAGACCACGTTCCTTTATTTGGCTCAAAGTATAATATAAATTAACCATAATATTGCTATCTATAAATAGATACTTTAATTGTACCCTTAAAAAGCAATTTTAAACAAGCGAGTCAACAAACTTTAGGAACTAGCTTTTTGCTACTTCCTTTTCAATCTTATAGGCAATTTAAATCTCCATTTTTAGTGTTGAAATAAAAAAATGTTGATAAATGCTTTTTGACTATATTTGTTTAAGCTCGTCTGTAAAAAAAAAGCTTTCGATTTTATGTATTGGAGCTCACGATCCATTATTCAACTTTTATTCTGGATTAAAAGTAACATTTTAAGTATCGAAATTAAAAAAAAATGATTCGTGTATTTCATCTTTAACTATGAACAAAACTTATTGGAACTTGTCTTCATTTCACTTTTACACATCTAAATTGAAGAGGTGTTCTCCTCTAGCGGGGTTCGTAAACCCTGCTCCCAAGGGAATACCAACTTCAATTATTGATGGCAACTTTTAGCCGCTATAAAATATAGGGGATAGATGAAACCATTTTTCATTTGGTTTAGCTTTAAATAACTTGTAGTGCACGTTGTTGAGCCACTTTAATTTATAGGTTGTATGTTTTACTATACTTATACTTAGGGTTAAAATGTTGGCTTTTGCACGCAAGTCTACTTTCCGCCGGCGGTTAAAAATTGCAGTGTCGTGCTCCAAGTAGGTACAGCAAACTTATGCAGCTTGCGATTTTTAAATACTAACACGTGTTGATGTCTGCATCATCATAAAATTTTCAGGTTGACTAGAATATTTTACCGCATATTGTAATAGCAAACTTGGCACTTATTTACACTTACACTTATTATAATACTAGCTGGTGCCCACGACTTCGTCCGTGTTGAAAAATATTAAGTAGCCTATCCTGTGTCCTGTAAGTCCAAATGTTTATCTACCAAGTTTCATAAAAATCAGTTAATTCGTTTCAGAGTTATGGAGGAACATAGATACATACATACATAAAAAAATTCTAAAAATCGTCAATTTAGTTTCAGTATCATGTATAGAGCCTATAAACACGATTTCTCTGAAAACAAAGTAACTTACTCCATGACCGACCCTTACAGATTTATTATTAATATTGATAATAACCTATAATAAACTCAATATAAAATTAAATGAATTAAATAACTGTGTAATAAATAGCGTGAAATAATAATAAAGGCGTTTCTTTCTTCTATCATCGCCTTATCTCTTACCAAAGATATAGATCCTCACGTGGTTTGCAGCTCTATAGCGTTCTCTATTTATTTGCTTCTCGAGTTTTTAGGCAACAGTGGCGAACTGCGTCTGGCTATCGTTATCGTTAAAAAAACATGTAAATATGCGTGTGCAGCCGGGAGCTAGTCGCCAGTATTTAAAACGGTAATTCAATGTTGTCATTAATTTCGATAGAAATATAATAAATTTACGTACGTTTAATATAAATTCAAAGTTTTTCTGTAAAATATGCAACAAAAATGAAATCTAGGCACAGATCAGCGTTTAGTTTAATGATGACAATTATACCTGTAGGTAAGTACTATTAGATTTAATTGCAAAATTACCTAAACACGTACATTTTTTACACGCTCTGGTGCTGTTTTTGCACTAAATTGCGCTATTATTGAAATCGTCATCAAGCAAAATGATATTTTTCCTCGCTGACTTTATTTCTCGATTTATTAATATTTGTCACAGTTTAGGTATAGGTATGTAAAATATTAATATACCACACCTAGGTATAATACAAGAATGAATGACATATACAAAATTATATGAGATTTTTAGTATGAAAAGGTCATCTTTGATAGTAATAAATACCATATAATTTGAGTAATTGGTGGATATTTTGTTAGGCACAATTTAACATATTTTATTAATCTATTTTATAAATCTATTTTAGAGCTTGTGTGTAGGTACTTTGGATTTTTTTTCTTTTTTTTTTTCAAAAGAGTAGCTACTATGCCACGAACAACGAACAATTATTTTAATAAACATTGAACAAATACTAACAAGTTCAAAAGATTATAAAAGATTACATTATGTTAAGCACTAATGTTATAAGAAGCCGATTTAATATCGTTTCAATAATCCGTGTCGGCACAGACACTGATTAAGTTCGCCATAAGGCCTCAGTGATGCGCGGGCGCAAGTTGCAAAGCGTTCTTGGTATTATCATAGGAATTCTGAGTCGTTACTCAGCAGGCATTTGCAATTATAAGTGGAAGTTGATTTAATTTGTCTTACTAATACTCCGCATTACATTAGGTAGTCTTTTTTATTCTATCCGAAACCTCATACAGTTAAAATTATAATAAGGTCGAGTTAAAAAATTCTAAAAACTAAATGCCGTATTATGGGATGCTTCCCAAAAATATATCAAATTTTAAGCATCACTCGTACTAACTACAAGATTCGATATCTACATAAATATTAAAACCGTATACGAGCCGTGTTTGTACATTAAATAGTTTTTAGAATTTTGGTCTATTTTTCTGTGCGTTTGTGCACGCTTATATCTCAAAAACGGTTCGATCGATTTGAATGCGATGTTCACTGATGTATTTAATTGTAAGCAAGCTTCCCGTAACATTTAGTGTTTGTTTCATTCCAATCGGTTTAAAAAAAGACGTTACGCGCTTTTCTAGAAACGCTTACGAAAACGCGGGCACAGTTTTATAATAAACATGAATATTATTCTTTATATATTATTTATATAATATAATAAGACTTGAAAATTTAATTCTTCAATGTAAGAGTAGCAAAATAAAGTCTTGTAGTAAATAAATAACTATGGAATCTTTGATCGTTATCTATTGGATAAACTGTCCACCGAAACTACTTCCTTTCAGTTTGTAATGACACCGGCATTTTTCAATACATAGATAAGAAACTGCCAATCAAGAGATCCGTTCAATGAGATAGTAAAAAGTCATGGGAGTTAAGTTGGCTCGATCGCTTCATGAAATTAATTACCGCTAATGACATAATCATTTAGCATTGTTATGGATACAAAAAAAAGTATCGTGTGTATTAGTGCTTACACGTAAACACTGACATTCACACGATGGTATACCGTATTTAATTTAATTACTCCATGATTTTTTTTGCAATGAAACTCAGCAGCAGAATATCGGTTACGTACGACTGGTATCTCCCATTAGAAATCTAATAATTTTTCAGTGTCTTGTGAAGTCTTGCCAGAGCCCATTTCAAGCCTCTTATCAAGCGCATTTATATTCAACGGTAGCCACTTACCATCAAGTGGACCGTCAGCCTGTCTGCCAACCTTAACTGCCAAAGGCGGACAGCCTGCCTTAAAAAGTATTCTTGAAATAACAAAAACACTTATCTAATGCATAGCGGTGTTTGAAAAAAAAAATAGCATTGTTTTTATCGTAACTGATATTATAAATGATATGGAGTAATTTACGGTGGATCTAGGCTGCTTCTGACCGGTCCTATTGAAAAAGTATGGGGAATGTTCAGCAGTGGCGTCATTGTACAATAGGGTACAATAATTATAACATTATCATCATCTCAGCTAGCTAGCGACCAATTACCCTAATCAAGCTAGTAAGGAAAAAATAGTCCCTTAATATTATCATAATAAATAAAATCACTTTCTTTTTCTAGTAATATCATTAAAGAATGTCAAAGCTTTTAATTTGCTTTTAATTGCGTCAAAACATATAAGTGAAACTTATGTTTCCATATCTAAGGATCAAAATACAATGACGATAAAAAAATATTACTAGTTCCTCTTTATGGAGTCGGCTTTATATCCTATAATTCGAAGCGAATTACACAGTTATTAATGCAAATAACACGTGATACCTGTTGGGCATGTAAATAGCAGATTAATTGACTCCGTAAGGTAGATATCTAACAAACACTTTGAGCTATTAGCGTTTTAATATTTTTGTTTAAGCATACATATGGATAATTTTAGAATATGTACATATTTATAGATTACTAGATTTTTTCTAGCAACTTCGTCCACGCATAATTATAAACTGTGGTCTACTATTGGTTATAATATGTAAAGGGTCGTTAAAATTCTTTAAAGAGATTTTGCTTGATATACCTACCAACAAACATCCACACATCTGGATGGATCCACAAACTTTCGCATGTATAATATTAATTAGATGTTACAATACAGAAAAAAAAATTTTTTTTGTTGCAAAAATCGATTTTTAAAAACATTTTAAAAATCATAAAAAGGTGTGCTCCTTTATTGATAATTTGAAAGTCTAAATTATCACATGGAAGTTAATAATGACGTTTATTCAGTGAATTGGACTTTTTCGAGCACAATAATGTACAACACTATTGTTGTTCAAACAGAAATGAAGTCATCTTCAACTTAACTGACGATAAAAAACACTATAATACTGTTATTGCTGTCAAATAGGAAATAATAGTAACACAGCAATTGTTTTCGCCGCCATAAATAACATTTAACAAAAGATTCGCGGTTTCCTTAAAAGCTAAACGGGCTGATAAACATTTTTTTTTTCTCAAGGCGAGCCCGACTTTCCTGCGGCTATACCGGCCTATAAATATTAATACAATCAAATGTTTTGACGTGAGCCTTTTTTAAGCTCTTATCTTGTACCTTTGCTTATTTTTTGTGTGGATCGATTTCGTTTTTATTTCGTGTTAATTTGGCCGGAGAAGTCTTGACTTTTAACAGTTCGTAAAGTAGACGTGAGGAGATCTCAACGTGGCGCCAGCTGCTTTTGTATTGTAATTTGGGAAGAATTGTGCGGTTTATAGGGAGGCATTGAATTAAATAGCCAAAATTTAAAGATTTATGCTTATTCGGCATTTAAACATTGAATTGAATAAGTACGTATCTTGTTTATACCATGGATTTAATGCCAGACTTTAAACACCTTCATGTCTTTTTTTATTTTGTGTCTTATAAAAATTAGGACTGTTGGCCTTAATTTATTTAAATAATCTTTAAATCATATACAAGTTAAAAATAATTAAATAACAGAAATTGCTACTAAAGAAAATTAATAACAACAAAAATAAAAATAAAATAGAATCACCTACGATTTTATTAGCAAAAAAATATTATTGAAAATTGAATTATTGGGTCAGTTACGAGAAATTTGTAGAATATATAAAAATTAACTAAATACGATATATTACCAAAATTCCGGCCAATTTTGTGATTTTTTTTAATAATTAAGAAATTAAAAAAGAAACCTCAAAATTGAGAACAAAAATTCTTAATTTAATTTGAAGGAGAAATTACCGCTGAAATATTTACTTTAACTTTAATTATTAGCATGATGTACAAAACTTTATTTAATAATTTTAGACTTAAAGTTTGCTTCTTAAAAAAAAATTAATTAAAAATGATACGTTATCTACACGTGCCAAAGGAAATATAACACGAAGATTGTTTTTAATTGTCATTGCACACACTTTTTTTTTCATTGTATCCTTCAGGAAACAATCCTATGTTCTCTTAAGTAAGTAACTACTATGAAAGGTTTGATGATATGATGTGGGAATTGTTTTTCATGATGAGAGGTACTACATCGGATAGAAGCGATTAAAATATTTAATTAGCGTGACGACTATTACTCACTTTGTTTCACTGTAGTCCTCAAATAAAAACATAAATCTCTAGCGGCTTTAAATACAGTTCAAACACCCACTATATTATAAATCTGTACCACAGAATTTTGAGCTATAAAGTGATAACTATAAAGTTTAACTTTTAATTCTATAGTCACCTTACTTTCGATGAGATCTGATCAAAATATCTAAAATGGTCACAGTTAGTGGGTTAACCACTTTAAATTGTCATCTGTCTGATTTATTTTCGAATCTTTTGCGGTCAACACATTTTTGTGTTATCTCCAGTTTCTTACTGAATGTTTTATGTTTTTAACTTCCATTTTAAGCTATCTAATAAGTTAGCGTATGTTTTTCTATTTATCTTAAAATAGGTACATGTACACATAATCTATTAAAATATAAATCTTAAAAAATTACACGTTAGGTAGGTAATTCTTGAATTTATACATAAAACACACTATTAATTGAGGTAATATCTACTATAAAAATATTTATATGGGAATTCTTTGAAATCAAATAAGATCCCTACAAAAATAAAGTAGGTAAAATGCGAACTCTTATGTTTATAGTAAAAACTAAAAAATAAGCCTAATTTAAATATAAATGTGTCCAGCATATAATTATCTCTCTACGTAATATTATAAAATAAAGTCCCTGTTTCGCATCTGTAACCCACCTGTATCTTCTAAACCACCCAACAAATTTTAATACAGTTTTCACCAATGAAAATAGCAATAAACGAAGAAGGTTTGTGTATATACTTTGCAAATAAAAACGCATCTATGCGAAGCCCTGAACAGGTCGCTAGTATGATTATAAATCATAAGTCTGACAGATAAAAATATCAAATATGGTGACTAATATAATTATAAAATTGACAGTCGCCTTTTTCGTTTGATAACTTTCACATGAATTTAGCAAAGAAAGTTTTCCAAAGAATCAATTTTATTGTCTATTATCTTCACCATTAGTGACAGCATTCACGTGTAGGACCACTGTTGTGCAACGCCAGGGGCGTATCCAGTGAAACGCTCGTAAACTATAATCATTTGCGGGCCCCATAAATAATTGCGTAGTCCAGCCCTGGTTTTTGTCGGCCACGATGCGCGAGCGCAGGTAATATAGTCATAAATTTCCATAACCGCCACTCGATCTTATCAAACATGATTTTAATTTGATTTTGGAACCACACGTGTTGAGCTCGTTTTATGGCGACTTATGACCACCATTACTACTTGTTTATTAAATAACGCGATAAATTATTTTTCCTTTTAATTATGCGAAACAAAATCATCACGGTTATATATTATACTTTAAATGGTAACTGGGTTCTTATTAATTTTAAATCACTTAAAAATTTTCTACATTCTAAGAAAATGTTCTTTGTAACCATCAGCTGTATTTTTTAATTTTGATATCACTTATAAAAAAAGATTTGTTAAATTAAAATGATGGATGAAGTCATCTCACGATAAACGTTTGAATGCAAATCACAGATAAGTTAATGGATAACAATAAAAAAAACAATGATGTAGCCGGTGTTCATGCGAACAAAAAATATTTAGTACTATAAAACCAACGTAATAAATAACATACTTATTATATACTTACTATTTTAAGTGGAACACAAAAAGACAGGTCACATTGTCATATAAAGTTAGTATAAGATACTACAGTTATGGAACTGTAGACTATGGAATCGCATTTGTTGAGAAAATTGACCATTTCACTACGATGCATGTGGAAAATATTTAATATTTATATTATTTTAAATAATTCAGAACTTATTCTTTTTAAATATAATACAGAATCAATGTAAATGTTTCTTTTTGTTTATTCAGTTACAAACAAACAATCGTTCTTAAGTTAAGAGAACTGCAGGTCTGCCAACCGATTTCTGATTACTCATCCATCAACCCAATTCCCACAATATCAAATGCACATCACAAATTATTGTCAAGCGCAATCAATAACAGCGAAAACCTAAATCCACCTCTAATGATACGTTTTGACTAAACACGTCACGCCTTTAAACGTATCAGAGTGTCTGACAGTCAATATGTCATTAATACAAAGCACTATAACCACTGATATAAAGAATCAGAGGCCGCCTATTACACCGACGCGTAAGCTTCGCTAAATATACACGACACCGTTATGTTCTAACTCGTCACACAATCAAATAAAAAATGACCAGTTTAATTTTTACGTTTACCTGAATTAATGCCTCATTGTTTGTTTTAAAATTATTTGTACAAAACTGAACGTAGTATTTCATTTATCATAACTTATCTTGAGTAAGACCATTAAAGTGTTGACAGTGATAAGAAGCGTATAATTTGAATCTTTGGACTACTGTTTCAATGACAGTAACTTGTATTTAATGTGTGATTAACCGTTGTAATATATTTTTTTGTTCTATGCTTTGTTTTAAGTATATTAAAATTACTTTATTTATATTTGAATTAAGTATTTAAATATAAATAATGTTTATTTATTTATTTATTAATTTATTTATTAAGGTACACCAACAGAAGACACAACAATACAACGCAATAATTCAATTTTTACAATGTTTAGATGATTTTTTAAATTTTAGGTGTGAAGTGGTGAATTATTTTTCTATATCACATGTTTTTTTTACAAATTACATACTCAACATATTTAACTTAAAATGGAATATATGACGTACGGAATATATTAATTACGTATCGGTATATAAGACTTCCATTTTCAAAACGAGTAAGAACTGACCAGCGATTACAAAAGTACGATTTACAACCCACAAGTTCGTATTATCTAGTATCAGACTTTAATCCATTTATCACCGTTTTTGTTTACGATCCTCGCGTATCATCGACTATTAATTATAATGCGTTCTTCGCTTCAAACTTTGACGTTCTCGCCGTGTGACAGACCAAAGATAAGAATTTAAATGCTATTCGATACCCAACTGTACTTCTAAGGTTGATTGTTAAAGAAAAACATGACTTACCTAGTGTGACGCAAGGTTCAATGTGGCTGTGGAAATTTTTAAAACAATGAGGAGTTTGAAATGGACCCTCTGTAAAGAATGTTAGGTTGATTATTGAACGGATTGAGGTTAGAATTCAAACACCCAAGAAACCAGTGGAGTTTAGAATTTTGATGGATGTGGTTATAATTGTTTCTGTATCGATTATGCCATTGATAAATACTTCGACTATTGCTCATTTTATTAATGATGTGGAAACGGAAGAGCTGGGCGATGCCCTAACGACAGTGTAATGTCACAATTAATATTGTTCCTGTCAAAACATCTGTCCGCGGCTGCTCAGCGTCTGCTTTTCATTTGTACTGAGTATAATTAAATTTATTTATAATATTCATATATTATTAATATACAATAAAGAACTTGTTAATAACAATTTGTGGGAGATCAAAAATTAAAGCATTTAATGGGAGCCATATACGATCAGCTTCGATCGATAAAAAGATACAAGAAACTCTAGAATTAATTAATATAAGGCTGTGAGATCTTATATTAATTAAAATTTTGTTAGTTGAAAAGTTTGAATATTCAGAAACCTTAAATATTAAAAAAATAATTTATTTTTACGAAAAATTGAAATCAAACACAACACCTCTTTCAGGACCATTTTGAGCCGTGAAGGCTCAAAATCCTTTTCCCTGTTAATTCTAAAAAAAAAATCAATTACATATCTTTAAGGATTATTTAAGAATTCTTTAAGGATCTTTAAAGATATTTAACACAATGAATGTATTGAGTCCAAAATCAATAAGGCCCTAGTTCAATTTCCAATAAAATTAACGGCGCCGTATAAAGCAACGAAGCAACGAACCGAACTGGAATTTAAATAGTCTACAGACGCGCCCTCAGTTGTTTAACTCTAGAAAATACTCTTTAATAGAAAATTGCGATTTAAATTTTACTTTAAAGAGATAAAGACTATTTTGCATTAATCGTGAAAATAAAAATTAACTATCTCTCATTTAGCTACTTTTATTTAGTTTGGTGCAACTTAAAGAGTACGGAAAATGATTTATTTGCTATGTAGATACTCATATGCACAAAAAAATTATAAACAAATGAAAGTTTGCAATTTGAATAACAAATATTTATTATTATTAAAAATACATTTTATTTAATTACAAGTTACTAGCTTTTTCTGTTTACTTGGTGCGTGCCCCTTTTTCTTAGGTGTTATAACATTTATTGCTAATCCCTTTTCTCTATTCCTTCCCTACTATGATCAACAGCTCAATTGCACTTTGCAGCATCTGTGGCGTTCCTTGTGTTGTAGGCGATGGTAGCCACCTACCATCAAGTAGACCGTCAGCATGTTTGTCGACCTTAAGATGAATATTTTTGCAACAGTACTTTCTTTCTGGATGAAACGTACCCTATGTTCTTTTCTGTATTCCTGACAACATGTATGCAAAATTTCATGATGAGTAATTAAAGCGTAAAAGCGTAACAACATACAAACTTCTTTCGCAGATTTATAGGTAAGTTTTTAGAAAAATGAAATACCAATAAAAAAAAATTAAAACTAGCTGTTGCACGCGACTTCGTCGGCGTAACTTTATAAAATGTAGCCTATGTTACTCTAGCCTGATAATATAGCTTCCCAATAGTGAAAAAAAATTTAAAATCTGTCCAGTAGTTTCGGAGCCTATTCAATAAATACAAACAAACAAACAAATCTTTCCTCTTTATAGTATTAGTATAGATAGATAAGTAAATACTATGTAGCTCTTTTCCACTTCACTGAAGACTTCTTAGCATGGACAATAGAAGCAAGCAGTCTAGAAGACGTTTCGATCATGGATGGTATCGAGCGACTCTAAGAATTGTCATCTCCCAAGATCCCAGATATATCCCGCGTATAAAAATATGCTGGCTACAGTAAATTTTTTAACGCAACAAATCAAAATTAATCATTATGAAATGTGCTATAGAAACTCCTGAAGGAAAAACGCATTTTGTATAGACATTCCTGAAAGGGGGCGCGTTGTGTTGACTCCACGTTGAGAAGAACAAGCATCCACGTCACCGGTGACAGGGGTCGACATGTTCACTTCATTAATTCTTGAACTACTGATCAATACCCACTACCATATTGCTTACCGAACCGTCAACAATATG
Organism: Synanthedon andrenaeformis; assembly: GCA_936446665.2. NCBI lineage: Eukaryota > Metazoa > Arthropoda > Insecta > Lepidoptera > Sesiidae > Synanthedon > Synanthedon andrenaeformis. The sequence continues at coordinate 8,903,412 of OW387785.2, forward strand.
AGTTACAAAATGCCAGTTAGTCATTACGGAAAGCTATAGGTATTGCCATAGTAACATGGAATTTCAACTATGGAAAGCCATAGAGCCATAGTTATAATATGGAATTTTCTTAATTAGTTGTTGTTAATAATATATAACTAAGAAAATGCCTTACTTAATTACCTAGTTAATACTTTTCCAAAAAACAATACAAATCCAAAAACCTAACGTATTTATGTATTTCTAGCGAACTATTTTGTGTGACCTTTTCAGAAGAGTTAGATAAAATATATATGCATTAATTCTACCCGACTATAAGTATATTATTAGATTGAATATTAAAATAGTTTATACATATTATTATTATTGAATTCATTATAACTATTTGAGAGAACTAGTTATCTAGATAAAGCCCAAAAATAATCATTTACTGATTTTTCTAAAATGAAATTATTATTATAATATTGATTACATTGTAAACTTCATAAATTGCAGGTTTTTTTTTGTAAATTTGTTTCTCTATCTGCTAATGTACTCAGATAAACAATACCTTTACTATACCTATCTATTACCTGTTGTCTATTTATTAATATTTTACTTAATGCGACTATTTTACAGTTTTATTAAAAAGAAGTATCAAAATAACAGTAGAATACAATGTGCGCCATGATTACAAGAACAATTTAGCTGAACAATCAAGTTAGCAGCCCAACAGCGATCGCTCCCCATACAACCGCACAGTGGGGCAAACTCCGTCCGCCTAGGAAACACATCGACAGATATTAATGGTTTTATGGAAAAAATATAGTTGCATTTTCGTTTCCTCGGCTTTTAAAGCGCAATAAACATTGTACAATTAAAACGCCAATGGCAGAATGACGGCCCCATTTATAAAAAGAAATTTATCTTACTATATTAGATTTTAACAAAAATATATTTAGCAATAAGTATGATCAAAAGGTGTTGTGAAGAAACATAAGTAGTATGCAAATGTCAAATGTTTTGAGCGGAGTTTTGTACCAGAGGTGTAACGGATACGGATGCGGGTTTTTTGAGGATGCGAATTTTGAGTTTTTTTTTAATAGATGTAATTTTTAATTTAGAAATAAATGATTGAAATTTATCATCATTAAACAACAAGTAATCAAGATTTTAGTTTTAATTCTGAGAATTAGTAAGTTAATGTTACCTCTGTTAGAATTTTTTTATTTCTTATTTTTCATTTAGATGAAGAAGTAATTTTTCACTAAGAATTCATTGTTTAACATTAATAATCTTTTTAAATAAAAAAATATACGAGAAAAAAATTATTATTTTTATTTATTATAGAAAGAATATATTTTTTTAAATTGTTATTTTTTAATATTTAAAATTCTAGTGATTCTAGTGATATTTAAAGTATATCATTACTTAGGTAGGTATACATTCTAATATCAATTTCGAAAATGAATTAATCCAGACTTTTGATATATTGGCAATTTATACATTAAATTATGTGCCTTGTTTTTGAATTACCAAAAACCGGTTGTCCGAGCTTGATTCGGTTACCAAAAGTTTACATTGCGAATGCCAATAAACATTCACAACGCGTTGCAATCGAATGTTATCTGATAGATTTATGGATCAATGCATAGCGAATGGCGAGCCAATTAAAATGGCGGCTATGGGTTGTCAAACTGTAATTGGTTAATTATTATCGGCGGACTGGGCGTGGTCCGCGCACGTGTTATATTATCTTTATGAAATGTCTACACGGTGGTTGCAATAGTCATACAAACATAATTTCATATATGACTATACCTACTCTTCTATATTGTTTACTAACATATACATCTTAGTTCTGACACTACTGAGAATATTATCGTAACTAAGTTATTAGTAGGTATATATTTTTAATATAAAGACAGGTTGACGGCCTTCAAGTAAAGTTAAGAAGGCCACCGTCATATGTCAAAAATATTTCTCATAAATTTTATTACTCCTATCCTATAAGTTTCAGGAAACACAACTGCATAGATATATACCTAGTGTATGCAGGCACTCTAGGTTTCTTTAGTGGCCTGAGGTCTGTTTGTTTAATTTCTATATACAAGTACACCTAAGATAGGTACTTGAACTTATCATTGAGAAAATCTAAAAATGTTTTTACCAAATCAAAACTGTAATTGGTTATTTAATATAATAATACATCTAGTTATCCAAATCACTTATAATATATATTAGTTCATTATTATTATTTATTATTATTTTTTAATTCATTATTGTCTAATAGTACTTAAATTTTATCCAGTAGGTACATTATATATAATATATAAATAAGTATATATCATTAATATGTTTACAAGCCTATGCAGAAATTAATTTATTAATTTATAGAAAATTGTATAAATTTTACTTTCGGAAGAAAGTAATAACAAAAAAAAAACATAATTAAGTAGTCACTTGGTCATGTGTTCCATGACATACGACTGGCTTCGGTGTTAGTTCTAAACACATCATTAAACTAATGATTAATGTACCCCAAGGCTCAGGGGAATCACTAGGTGGCGAAGTTAATTCACAATTCATAATTATCTGTATACCATTTAGTTTTTTATTCAACGAATGTTATGAACACGCGCTTAATAAAATTACACCCTTCTATTATCGTTTTCACATTGGGGAATAGTATTATATTTCTAGCTACTGTTTAACAAAACTCAAGATATTTGACGTCGGTCTCTCAGTTGCACATTTAGATAAAAAATAATACCTACCTATACTCACTTATAAAAGTAATTTTTGTATTATTTAATTGCTTATTTATTATCTGTATTGTAAAAAAAAAAAATTGGACTGCTGAAAGTAATATTTAAAGTTTTTTAAAATTTATTTTTTAAAAGTATTTTAAATTTATAAGAAATTTTAATTATTATATAGAAAAATTATTAAATAGAAATTGTATTGTAATACAAAAATCGAAGTGTGTATGCTGTTCCCTGACTTCTCAACCGATCAGTGTGAAATTTTGCTACAAATTGTCAAGGTTTCAGAAAAGGATATTCAAAAGTTAAGGCAAAAGTTAAATATAATATATAATTATTTAACAATGCATCTTCGTACATTTAAACTGGGCCGTTTTTATTAGCCTGAACTAATAATAAATTTTATTTTATTAACTTTATTAGAAATTTGAAAAAAAAAAAAATTATGCTTAATTTTTGGAAGCGATTGAACAATGGATATTTGAGCCAAGTCACCTTGACGTATGTTTCAGAACTAAAAATTGATACTGAGGAATACTATGCGATAATAGAGCTTGCAATCCTATATCAACTTCCCAAATACAATTAATAATACGAATATTATTTCGGCTCATAAAATAAGCCATGGTTTATAACACTGATTTAGTGAGTCAAAACAAAATTAAACAGAATCTATGGTATGTATAGAGGTACATGCATATTCCGCGTGAAACGCGCGTCCAAATACTGACGTTCCGAAGAAAGATCGGTTTGTTTTGAAATGTCTTGAGTGGCGATTTCAAGCCATTCGTTTCATATCATGATATTACTCATGATGAATATACATTACCCGTTTTAAGGATACTTTTATAAAATTAGATATTCCTTAGTACGTTAAACTCGTTTCATTCAACTGTTTTCTTTTAACGGTTTTATTTTCTCTTTGAACTTATAAGATTACTTATTCATTTGGAAAACTATTTGACGTACTGATATTTTTTATGGGAAAGTTACCTGATTATAGATATTTTCATATTGAGGTATTTTAATGTCATAGTCAAAGACTTAGTTTTAGTTTGTAAAGGTCATGAAACCAACTGATGGCCACTTGACTGAAGATGGCTACCGTCGCCTAATAAGCCACAGGTGCTGAAAAGTGCTGAAAATTGTGCCACCGACATTTGTATTATTAGGAATAGGTAGGTTAATATGCTCTGGCTGGCATCCCTTACTCACTCATGGCGACACAATTGCACACGTGCTGTTATTTCACGGTGGTCTTCTGCAAGGTCGTAGTTACTGCAACCACGACCTTGCAGAAGACGCTTTATCGGCAGTCGCCAAAGAGGCTGCGCAATTTATGACTGTTATAACTGTGAAATGCAGCGTGTCCGGTCATTACTAAATTCTTCTAAATATTGACTATTATTGATTTCCAGTATCAGTAAGTAATATTGACAGTTTTTTTTCCGAATCAGCAGATTTTTCCGCAAGCATTTTTTTAATTTAAAAATACATAATTCTCTTCATTTTTGATAAATTTTATTTATTTCGATCTCAATGCGTAAGTTTCTGTTGTAACTACATGTTGTTTTAATGTTATTCCTTGCAGCTGTCTACAGAATTTATTTATTGTAAGCCGTACATCATTAAAATGCAAAATATAACTGAAAGGCGATATTTCTTTTATAAATAAGTATTTATAAATATTATTGCATGCTGCGTTTGCTCAATTTGGTTAACACTCGAGCCTTATATGTGTGATCGTGTTTTATGTATTTAAGTTTATACAAACTTTGTTATTATGGGATAGTATATAGATATTATTATTTCTATTCAGTATATTCAATAATATATTCATTATTCATGGTAGTATAATTAGTATTTAATTAAACTATTTTAACAATCGTACTTATAGGCATAGCTTTTTTTTCCAGAAGATAGCCACATAAATAAATCCTATTATTTATTTATTTTATATCCAACGTTTTAATTTTTATACGTATTAACTGTCTATATTTAAGACAATTTCTAATTTATTTGTTGTTAATATTATTTTTAATATTTCATACCACATTAAAGTTGAAATACTGTGCCACATGGCTTCGCAAATTTTATCCATGCCCACATATGGTCCATCTGTGTGTCAACTTTCTTTCAAATTCGTTCTACTCTTCACCCAGTGATCGAGTAACAAACATCTATATAAGCTTACAGTATTAGAGTAAGTACTAGTTATTAACTGTGATTTTGATATTTTTTACTCAACTTGTAGTAATTTGATGAATGGATTTGTATGTAATTTAAACCATGATATTAATTAAAAGATACTTTTTATCGCAGAAATAAGTTTCCACAGCATAATATTTCTCATTTTAATATTCAAATTTGATGGTTATTTGTATTAATTTAGACCTTGAATCCGATATGCAACTTTGCTTCGTTTTGATGATTTAGCAATAAATTTATTGATATATCTATGATAATATATTATTTCGCAACTTATTAATACACATTTGATTATTTTCAAATTCAAATTCAAATAATTTATTTCACAAGATTTACAATTGTAAGAACAAAAATTTCATGAAACCATTTCCACGCGGTGAAAGACGTGAAAAAAGAAGTTTTGAAAAGTTTCACAAACAATTAAAAAAATTGTGTTTTTTATTTTACTCCACCAGAACTGAGTGGTAGTAGATAAGTACTTTTTGTGGCATCTAACTAAAATCTATCTATATACTGTTCAGTTTAGTCTAGTCTAGGGATAGGTAGCGCACTAGTACCACCCTGATGTTGCTTGTCTTCTTAGGCGACCGTTAGCCTGTCTGCCACCTTTGTAATATAAAAATAACTTTCATCCAGATTTGTTCAATGATTTAACGCATGACCGAGTAAAAAAATTCAAACATTCCTTTAAAAATATTACGTTACTAATAATTACACTACTATATTAATAATGAAAAGAAATGATAAAATATGTCACATAGATTATTTTTATTTTTCGCAGAAAAAATTTAGGTTTTTATTTGATAGGAACATTCCTGGGGAGTTTCATAAACTATTTTATTATGTATACATATGAGTTAACCCGTTTTCCTCTCTTGTCAAATATCCACATGTTCCTACTGTCTGGTCGGTTGACAAGCAGCGCGCGTGCGCTTACGTCGCCTGTCACTCGTCAACAACTTCTGCGCGAGAGTCGCACAACCGCTGATTAAATAAATCCTCCAACTAAGATGAAAAGCCCGCATGGATACGATCCACAATTATTATTCTATTAATCGTTCTAGTTCGCTAAACGCGGACACTTAATATCGATTGGTGCAACGTGTTAACGATTTAAATACTCGTAATAAACACAGGAACCAATTCATTATTTAAATAAACGCTTACGTAAAACATTGTAATTATTAATCGTCGACATATTCTTATGCTCCTATCAGAACTATTAATACAAACGCGTTATGTTCGTATGTACTTACTACAGTGAATAATTTTATTGAGGATATTGCAAATGTTATAGAGATTGTAGACCAATAAAGGTCAGCTGCTTATGAAATAAAATATAGATAATTACATATTAATGTTAACTTAGACTAATTTATTCTTAATGCTACAAAGACGCATTTATTTCTAAATCCTCGATGCATTTCACACATTAAGATTATTTTGCTCTATTGTAAGGCACATTATAATAAAATAAGTAATCGTCAAGTCCGTTTTTCATTTCGCAAATACACTGCGGAATAGACAATATGCGATCAGACGTACGACACGCGTACAAGGGCCGCGATCTCTTCGCGATGTTCTGCCTCGGCGAACAGATGAATTCGTTGAGAGTTAATATAGAGAACAATCTAAACATAAACCATCTCTTTCCCCGCAGTTGGCTCATCAGTCGGCCAACAAATTAGTCGGTGTCACTACAATAATATACAATAAGGAACTCGCGGTGCTCCACAGGCCGCAACCCGTCGCATAAATCGTTCAACACGACCGAGTAATGTTTTGTATGGAGATTTCTTTCGACGGCACCCGGCCTGCCGTGTACTTGCTCTCTGTTATCTAGTCTTAGATTAATGCTTTAAATTGGTAAGCGTTAGCAGTCTTTCTTTATAAACGCAACCGGTACACTAACCGGTTGAAACAGATCTTCACCTTTGCTTTACAGGTGACTTTACCGAGGATTATTAACATTAACTAACAATATAATAACTAAATATTTATGTTCCAATTACAAAATTTGTTATTTATTTTGACTTTTCATTTGCTTGAATATTTAAACCCGTAACAAATTGAAATAAATTTTGTTATCTCCTAATCTTCCTAGTAAATTTTAGGTGGTACTATCTACCATAAATTGACGCTCAATGTATAATGGTCCAAGAGAAAAATAAACAAACAATGAAGTTAACTAAATTCCAGTAAATTCAATCGTAGGACCATTATCTACTATTGTGAATTTTATTTGCATAATTAATAACCATGAAGAGTTTGTTTATAAATTTAGTAATTCAATTGTTGGGTATATACTGGCTAACCCGTCCCACACAGTTTACAGCCAAACTGCCTAGTATTATGATATCATGATCTATTCCTGGCCCATTATATCGTACCTACATTTACATGCACGCCAACATCGAGGTCTTTATAATAAGCGCTATGTGGACTCTTTTCGTTTTGTACTTATGTTGGAGTGTACTTTTGCTTTACTTGCTTTTGATTTTTTGGTTTAAAACATGTTCCAAGAACATCTAATGTTTCAATAGCATTCAACCCTGTTACACGTTCACCGCAAGCGGTAATTCCTTTCAACCAAACAACAGTTTCTTTGACGTTTCAAACAAAACGACTACCCAGACTTTATAAATCACGGCTCTATGCGAAATTTGCCAAATGTTGCAAAATCTGTTTGCGTGCATCACTAGCAAGGTCAGCGTGCATTCAAATTGGGAACAATATTTTTTTTCGCACTGCTCCGGAATTGCGTCCATTGTGCTTTAGGAAAACCTTTCTTTACACTGTGTCACCGTAATTAATGTGCATTAGTACGTGTATTGTACAGACTGTATTATACTTTTACTTTCTTTAAAAGTGAGTGATAATGACTGATTGTTTCATGGCAAAAAGTTTGAAATTTGCATGGGTAGACCCACCACGGGCCGCGGGCAGGTAGTGTCTGGTAATCGGGCGATTTGTCTTGTTGTCGGAGATGTCGTTTGTTTGTGCGCAGTGACCGCGACAGTGCTCGAGATAAAAGTAATAAATTATTTGAAACGGAAGGCGTTTGTTAATGGTCGCCGCCATAGGTGTGGCCCACAACATTAGAATGCACATAAAATGATGCAAACACCGAAAATTTTACAAAATTTAATCTCTCATCGTTTACTTGGTTGCTTAAAGTTTAAGTTCCAAGTTAAGTTATAAATAAAATGGCCACAGAGACTCGTTCGACCAGATTTATATCGAAATTAATATTCAATTAGCTTTCCGCACATGATGCTGTTCGTTGGGCGTACGTATTATTAAATTTAATTTATGGCATCATTTACTGGGCGATATTTTTAAAATTATGACCGGTCGCCGCGTCCGACGTAATTGTGCTGCAATCAATTTTAGGAAGCGATCGAAACCTCTCTAAAAAATATTTTATTCTGTAGAAACCGTTCACTAGTTTCACAGGTCAAGATCAAACTGTATCAGAAAGACAGGTTTAAGAGGGTCCCATAGTCTTATAAGCCCCCATTTATCCGCCACCCATTATTTGAAGCAATATTATCGTCTTAGAATTTGAAATAGCAGCATGTATGTATTGTTATGTTATACTGTGTACTGCAATATTGCACCTTAATTAATAGTTTATTAGGTTGCGCTTATTTTGATAAAAATTGCGTTCGGTCTGAGGTTAGTCCTTATTGTCTTAAAAATAGTCTTTATTATAATTTAATCTTTCATTCATTAACTTAATATTTAAGTTATTTAAGCAGACTGTTATTGTGAAAATTAGTATGCACCGCCTTTACTAAATATGTGAATTGTTTATGACATCTCTCACTGAATTTTGTAATCATAAGATTGTTATAATTACAAATAATCATAATAACTACAGCTGCAAATTAAAACACCTTACAAATTATTAGGATTAAAAATAGATATTTAATTTTGACAGTTAAATATTTAATCTTTATGTTTCATTGCTTTCTATATTAATCTGATGTTTCTTAACTCGTGATAATAAATCACGAAACAATAATTTCTCCATACCAAGGCATTATTCTTAGTTCCTGCGAGTAGCGTACCGACTTAGGTGCGGTGTATGAACTAACCTATAAGTAAGCAAATAGGCGCGGTGTTGTTTATAGTTATAGGCAGTCGATTACTCTTCCAGATAACTGATCTACCCACAAACTTAGCTGTACTTACCGCGATCAAGTATTATTGTATCTATTTAGAAACAAATTACTTGTTTTGTTTAATCTTAGTATAGACGACGAGGATAGTGAAACTTCTAACTGTCATGGAATTGATGAGTGTCTTGGAAAAATTATCTTCAGACTCGCATGGCTTTAATTATAACATGAATTTGTATATATTTTTAAATGTAATTATATAACTTTTCTCTAAAAGTCGGTGATACTTGAACTCGAAACAGAGTGGACGAATTTTAACACTTAAACAATAACATAACATAATTGTTGTTATACACTTTCAACTCTTAATCTAATAACTCCATATTCTAGTCAAAAAGTTCCTTTATCTTTTTTCTAAATTTGATTTTATTACCATTAGGTATTTAGAGTGAGTTGATGTATAATCATATGTATATTTGTATGTATATATCTACATGTGTATATATGTAGCATATGTATATCTTACCTCTAGTTAAACCCTATAGACTTTAATTAAAGACTATAAATTGCGATGCATATCTTTTAAATATAAACTATCTATACACTAAGTATCTCTTTCTTTCAATTTAAATCTACTCGTAAACAGAAAGCGCTGCTGCTGAAAATCTGTGCATTTATCCATTTATCCACGTTATAACACTCCACAACATGTTAGGAGCAATGTTTCTAAAAGATTCATCTTTAAATGAACAGCCAGTTTTACTGCTAGTTTTCCAATATTAAAAAGACGTTCCACGATATGTTTGTTACGTTGGTGCTTTGATTACAGATTAACTTTGATTACCTATACTAAAGTTAGATATTAGAAAATAGGTTTCTAACCAGTAAAATAACTTTTTATAGTCACTAAATGTGAAATAATATCGATGCTTTACTAATTACCTACCTATTTGGTTAAATTTTTGTAATAATTTACTCACTTAAAATTTATTTTCTTTTCAATTGATGTCATGTTGATTTTTAAATGAAGTATTTGTACTTAAGAATCACAACGAATTTTATAGTTAAAAACAAATTAATTAGTCAAAAGGTATTAATCGTTAATGAAACTCTTTTAATCCAGATGTAAGAAATCATAGAATCATAGAATCAAGTATTTAGGTATTTAAAAGTTGCATAAAATTATTAATAGATAACTAAATGAAACTCATCTTTGATTGTAAAACGCATTTCATGGATGCCATTTATTTAAAAATGCGCTCTTTAAAAAGGCATAAAACATATTTTCCCAATTAAATCACATTATAACTCGGGAGGCTACCTCATTTGTCAAGAAGATAAAACCCGTTTCACATTGAGTCAAGTTGTGCAGCCTGCAGTCGCATTTACATTATCCACGCACAATCATACTATAAATATACTGTTTATTTTGTTTTAACTTCACTACTAATAATATTTCTTATGTACTTATGTACATTGTAAATAAAATACAACAATAAAAAATAATCTATGCCTACTACTTAAAAATAATATTTAATTATCTGTTTGTAATGTCAAAATAACAGATTTTTGCAAAATGTATATACTTCATATAAATTAAACACTTATAATAAAAACTAAACAATTTAAAAAAAATTGTCGGTGTGTGTTTGTTCTGACTCCGAAACGGCTGGACCTATTTTGACGGGACTTTCATTGGCAAATTGTTGATGTTATTAACTTAGGCAATTTTTATTTTTTTAAATAAAAATTATTATAATAAGCAGTGTCCAGTATAAACCGTGGCCGGTCGCCGCCGAAAACCACTCCAAAGCGAAGCGTGGCCTGGTTCAGCTAATAAAGCATATAGGTATTGGGATAGTAAAGCGAACAGGCATTATCTCTAAAGTGGGACATAGAAAACTTCATGCATAACCTAATTTTGAAGAAGGTAAATAAACATATCCCCGACTTATATATCTGGAGAATGTTTTGCAAAATAATACAATACAAATTGGCGCCCGCGAGACGACCACTGACCGGTTGAAATAGGACGTCAAAAAAGCACCAATAAGGACTCTTGAACGGCGCCGGTCGCAACAGGCTGATGCGCCTGCGCACACCTTGATTTATTAAGCGTTATGTAAATGTGTACGAGACATTAGTGTCCTTAATATTTCCACGTCGTGATTACTACTCGACAGAGCGAACGTGAGAAATCCGCTCTTAATGCATCGTGCGCCTACGGGATCCAATCGGGCGATCTTCGGATTCTCTTTTATGGGCCGGCGATTACACAAACCGTAATAACGCCAGTGATCTTATACAATGTTGCTGCGTTCATGATGTTTGCACTAAACACTGTGGATTCTTAATTTTAAACGAAATGTTCAAGTTGATAATTGTAGGGCAACGAGCCAAATAATAACTAGTTTCGACCACAAGCACTGACATTTGGAGTACACAACATGATCCAGTGGGTTGGCTGATGACATAATTTGAAACATGCGTGCGCCATACACTTCAGCGAGGCCATATTTCATTACTAGTAAAACACTATTATGACTCGGCTATTCAATGTCTACATATTTTAGGTAAACAATATTAATTAGTTACTGTCGCCAATGTCCTAGAGGACGGTCATTAATTACTTTGAATAATTCCGAAAAATAAGGCGAACATGCATTTTTTTTTCTAATTTTGGTATTCATTAAAACTATTAAAAAAAACACTTAAAATATTTCGTCAGTTGACTGTAGTTTAGCTTACAATTCTATAAGTTTTGTAATGTTTGGTTTTAATCATCTTACGTTTTTTTTTCTTCTCCAGCAGATCATACTAATTCTTGATGTTACAATTCCTCGTAATAAAAGTTGTTGATTTTTTTAGTTTTGAAAGAAATTTAAGAGGTTCCTATATGAAATGGCATTTCTTTCGGTGTAAATTGTTAATATTATTTTTTTTATACCTAAAAAACTTACTAAGTATGTAAAGAATTCGCACATTCCCATTATAAAAATTGGTCCTCCTTCCGTGGTACACAAATCGATTGAAAACTTGTCTACTTTATGATATACAAATATTAATCCATGGTCTAGCTTCATTGCTTTGTCTATAATATACCTACTCTATAGTTTAAAGTATGTACACTCGTTGGTCTTGTTAGAATTCTTGTTGGAATATTAATAGAACAAATTCAATTATGTATTTTTCTCTTTTTAAACCACATTGTTAAAAAAGAGTAAGTCGTCGTCTTTACTGCATATAATTTTTATCCTTAGTCGAAATATTATAAGGTATTTTGTAATGTTTAGTTTTTTAACCGTATATTAATCTTATAAATCACTAACCTACCTGCATAAGCATATGAAACAAATTGGAATGCCGGACACACAGCAGTAATGTAAACATAAGTAATTCATCAAAACATTGATAAATGTATGGCCTAAAACTCCATATACAAGCAATTGAGTACTTTAAACTCAACACATTAAGGTAACAAATTAAATTATGAATGAACAAATTATGACAGTAACTAGGAACAGGAAGGTTCTTTCAAAATACTTCATGTCACAGGCCACCTTGCGACTGTCAATCGCAACTCAATGGTGACGAGTGGCAGTAGTGACATGTTTTTTCTGTAGGTATTCAAAGCAGGTGAAGTGCCACAGTACATTTTCTAGCACGCAATGTCGATTAAAGAAATCAACCTGTAAGTTTAAGAAGGCCTAGAAAAAAGTGGTATATATATATAGGTATAATTATTTGCCAATATATAGCTATTACCTACAAAATGTATAAATTAGAATAATGGTTTATACCTTATTGAAAATTTCTGGAATATCTGCTGTGCATTCGTATTAGTTTCATATCGCTTGTGCGGGTAGGTATATGCGATCTGTTCTTTGGTGTGTAGGTTAGTCTTTTAAACCACGTGTTTGTTCTATTTCGTTACACCCAACTGTTCAAGCGGAACAAAAACATAATTATATATATTTAAAAAAAAAGAAACTTGTTGTCTTTTTTATGTTAAAGATCGGCGACTTAACGATCCACTGGATGTTAGGTTGCTGCCGTCTACTTTTTGTCACAATAGTGCACAATAGTAACACTATTTGGTCTTCAGCGAGCAGTGATATATTTAGTAGCCTAAATATATCAATCCTGCTTCATCCGTTTGAATATCTTCTTCAACCTTACCGTGTGTTAATTAATCCTATGGTATTCATTCGTCATAACTTCACACTAAACTTACTTGGAGCATTATTGATAAATTCTCGTCCTTCCTCTAAAATTTGAGAGGATCTCCCAACTTATTCCTATCTTTTTCTGTCTACAACTAAGTGAAGACTGCCATACATACCATAAGAAAAGCAACTAAGCTTGTCAAGAGTCCCTTAAATTAGTTGAGAGAAAAAAATAAAAGAAATTATCAAGAATAATAACTCGTTGACATGTATAGCTTCATCGCAAATAATGTCCAAAAAAATAGTCCCACCCTGGTATTCAAATGTTCTTAACAGATCATCAGTCAGAAAATACAAATGTCATAAACTAAAAATGTAAAACATGATTTTTGGAAATCAAAAAATAACAAAATTGTCAAATGAACTATTTTACATGGTCTATATAGCAAGAAATAAAACTATTTGACACTTTTATTGCGTGTACTCCGTTTTCATCTAGATATCATTAGTCATGTTCCGCTTTGATGTTTTATCGCTAAACATTTTTATGCTGACATATCTAGAGTCACATGCCGTTATTTATGTACAAACGTTGATAGAGAAATTGCTTGATAGAAAAAAAATCCCAAAATACTTTCAGGATTTCTAATCGCTTCTCTTTTATTTGATTCTTTTTAGTTCTGATCATAATTTTCATATTAAATTAAATATTACCTAATATAAAATAGATATAAATATATACATTTTCTTAATGGTGTGAAACATTCCAAAACAAATCCAGATATCAAGAATATTTATTAATATTAATATATTTAAAAAATATGAAAGTAACAAACAAGTTTAAGTAGGTATGTGTTCTTGTGCATAGCGTATAAATAATCAATTTTAGATGACATTTGACAAGGAAATAGTTTCTATAACAGGTTATGTTTTATATTGGCAAAGCCGCGGATAAAAGATAGCATTTCATGTTTATATAATTTTTAATAATTGTGATTAATTGCTAATAATCTATGTGGTCTCAAATAAAAAAACAACTCGTATATTTTAGATCGACGAAGCTTGAGGAACCCAAAAACGCATTTACAAAAAAAAACTGTTATGGAAACCTCCAGACACTGACTATTTCACTTGACTATTGAATTTAAATTCTCATCCATACTTAATGCGAATTCGTTTAAAATTCGACCATGCAATAAGTCTAGACTCACGCAGTCGGAATATCAATGGTCTGTGACCTAGAATTATTTAAGATAGAAGAAATACCGTTTTCGACTGGTGTTTTAAAATCAAGTGAAATATACAACCGTCTGTTTCCTGCTCATACTCTTATACATTGCAAATTAGATATGAATGTTATTAATGATATCTTTGCTGTCGCAAATAGTACTGATGACTAGAAATTTAAGCAAGATAACATGTACGTAGCTTAACAATAGATAATATACATAGATAATAGTATATTATATATAATAATAATAACATAGATAATAGTATACATAGAAAACAGAAAAAAATATCATATTAAATATTTATGGGTTAATTATTAAGAAAACCTAGTATGTTTTAAATTTCTTACTTTGCTATTTGAGGATTATGTCTAAGCTTATGCGGTTATCACTTAATTTCAAATGAATTCAAATTAGAAACATGATGTAAGCGTTTAAACAATATCCCCATATTTGTGAATTCACATTGAAATTCAAATAGGTTCGTATTGCATCCATTCGTTTCGTTTCTGTACAAGGATTATGTTAAAATAATGCTGTCCGTCAGTTGTTTGTGCATCAAGCTGTCACTAACATTTCAATCGTGTAGGGTTTTTGCGGTGTTTTCACTTCTACTCCTTCACTTGAGACAACATCGTCCGCATCCAATATTTATACATTCTTAAACATCTTTATTGACACGGGTTTGACATCTCAGACGAAATAAGGGAAGGTATTGGACACTTGTTGGGAATTTATTACGACTTTTTTGTATTATTCAATTGTTTCAGAAAATTAATGCTTCTGGTAGCGCTACTTAGTCTCCCAAAAGGTGCATTAATGATTCATTACATGACTTATCTGGTTGCTTCTTCCGTATATTAACTTTATTATGTTTTAAACATGAACATTTTTCTTTAAACTATAATTCTTTATTAAAGGTAATAATTATAATTGAAATTACATTATGGAATCTTTAATTTCATTCTTACTGTTTTTTTTTTTTCTTAAGAAAAGCACGTGCTCACCACGTATTATTATTATTCTATCTTCAAGAGCACAGTTACAAAAATAAAAGGCTAGCTAAAAACATCAATTGGTACCTTTTTACAAAATCTTCTTTAAATAATAATTTATTTCGTACAAAATAAATTAAATACATCGCTTCATTTGGATTCAATATTAGATTTTTGCGAATTGCTTGGCAAAAAAATAATAACTTATTATTAATTTGTGCTGATTACCAACTGACGACCTAAATTAAGTATTGTAGCCATTGGCAACAGATGAATAACAAATCAAAATAACCGAATTGCTGCGATTACTGTTTAACGCCAATGCATTATTTGACACCTAGATCGATAGCTGTCCGCTCGTTACAATTTGAATACTAAAAAAATAATGACGAAATTAACACTTAAGTATACAAATTAAGGTCTGTGATAAATTCATATATACATCTACAAAGCGTATGTACGGTTGTTAATTAAAAGCCGAAGTCATTAGTGGCCGAAACTGCTTAAAGAAATATAACAAATGGCACGGTTTAATTTGGTAGACGCACTCGAGACGGGCCACGTATCGATCACGGGATCACTGGCGGTCGTCCAAGATGACCAAGTGGTGGGCCGTACCGGCGACATGGAATGACAGGTGCGGCATGCGACCCATGACTTGAACATCGCCGGTGCCGCCGTCACGGCAGGCCCTCCTTTGATACGCACATACCAACTTTGTAGTGAATGCCAAATCCGGAATGCACTTGCTACAAAGTCACATTGCGTGCGTAAATATCTCATTTCGACCGACGCTAAAAGAGTAATGGAAGAAGTAGACACTTTTAACAAACAATGTAGTGAAGATGAGAATAGAATACAAGATAAAGAGTTGACATTTTTATATTGTGTTGACGAAGAATGAGTTCTCTAAACATTGATAAAATGTCCAAGAGTAATAAAGTAAATAGACATAACGTTGTCAGCTTCGGTAAATAAATTAAAACTAATTGCACAATAGTGTTTGCATTCAAAATACAAATCTTGTTTAGAGGCGTGCGTATTCCCGTGGAGCTGTACATCACAATCGAGCAAGCGTAGCAAGGCACGAAGTCGATCGAGCCAACAATTCATTGGCGTTCAAACTGACATTCAGTTCTAAATTTTATCGTGCCCGGCGTTTTGTGACTAGAATAATACTTAACGAACTTACATAAGAAGTAAATCAATCATCCGTTCTAGACATCTATTGATTTTTTATTCTTAATGTTTCAGGTACAGTGAACGCGAATGGCGAGACAAAGCGTCAAAGAACGTCTTACACGCGGTACCAAACGCTCGAGTTGGAAAAAGAATTCCATTTCAATCGATACTTGACGCGGAGGAGACGGATCGAAATCGCACACGCACTGTGTCTCACCGAGAGACAAATCAAGATATGGTTCCAAAACAGACGCATGAAATGGAAGAAGGAGCATAAGATGGCCTCAATGAACATAGTCCCATACCACATGAATCCATATGGTCACCCGTACCAATTCGACCTTCACCCGAGCCAGTTCGCTCATCTCTCTGCATAGGATCAGTGGAATTTTTCGAATAGTGGATAACCGATTTATTAAGTAACAGTCGTCCTTAATGGGGTTGTATGTAACATCATAATTACTTTACGTAACGATGCTACAGCAACTAGACTGGGTCAGTTATTCGCTGCTCGAAAAATTTCCACTGTGTAGCCAAATTTCGTTAAATCGTTAAACTGTGACGTCAAAGTGACATTAAAGACAGATTTTTGTGATTTTTTTGTGTGCTTCAAGAAGTGAAATTGTGTGAACTGCAGTGAAGGTATTTAAATTATAAGACTAAACTTGTAAAATAACAAATTCAACTGTTTTAAAGTATTCAAATAACAGTAATGTGTTTCGTTCATTTGTGTAGATTATAGACATACAAAGCGGTTAGAGTTCTGTTGTAAAAATATGAACAAAATATTTGTATCTATTTGGTATACCTCTATATCATAAAGTTGTACGTAAATTAAATGCGCGAAAAATCATGTTGAAATTGACGTAGAAAGAAATTTACCTAGTCATAAGCTATGATTCGATTTGCATGTTATTCTTAATATGTTAAGTAACAAACCATTGGATACCGAATAGTATAATGTGATAGCTAAATCAATATATCCGGTTGTATGAAAATGTATTAAACAAATAACAACAGATAAATAATGATACATAGTCATAAATCGACAAACTGACTATACTAGCTATCACGAGACAACAAATTCGGAATTGTACAGGGATAGAATAAAATAGAAAGAAAATATGACTTGAGACATCAAAAAACTGTAATCAAAACCAATTTTCTAATATAAATACCTAATTATGTCATAATTATATTATGTACCTATTTAATATGAATTCTAAAATACTTTATGAATTAGAGAGGGCTTGTAAAAGAGCTGTGAACCTAATAGGAAAAATGTAAGCTCAGTAATTACTGAAAATTGTGAATAGGTGTGAACTTATTAATGTAAATAGTAATTTTGTCGATTAGTATGCTATGTTGAGAAGTTTAATATATTACAGTAAACTTTCCGAAGAACTGTTTATGTTCCTGTCCCTAGTTGTAAATAGTTATTATCCTACATTGTTGAGTCCTCCTAGAGAAGGTATATGTGACGCATCCATGAAGTTTAGTTCGATTTCTTACAAACCAATCAATATTGTTATTAGACCTTTCTTAATTGATTAATAAATAATTGAAATAACCATCAATTCGTTGGTTTGTTCGACAGTATGGAATCTTGGTTTTTTTATCGTCGAATTTTCCATTGACTCCTAAATATAGTTCTATTCTCGTATTAGAATTCTTATTGAAATTAAATTAATTATTCTACGTCTAAATAGGTTAAATGAAATGGCGTTTCTGACACCTTACCTACGAGGACTAATAATAAATATAAATACAGTTTACGACTCGTAACTGAATTTATTTAGTGAATATTAAGTAATTTTATAAGTATTCCACAAACGATACCAATGTAATTTTCATGTGGCTCTATTGCGTACTTCTAAAACTTAATGTTGTATTTGTAAAATTGTACTTAACTATGCTTAGTGATTATTATATTTTCAATTCTTCCTCAAAGAAACATTTTTTAGTTTTAAAGCTACATTTTCATTATTTCACTTTAATAACGATGACGTAATTGCCTGTCAACGATTACGTAATTCACATTTTTTTTTACAAGGAACGTCGTGGTTAACTGTGATATTTTGTTAAATTTATTCTTAAGTACAGCGCGATTTTTGATGTCATAATATCTGGTTATGTTCAAAGTATGTTTGAAAATGCTTATTTTGGTTTTCCTCAATTGATTCTTTTGTTATATTATTTATTGTTTGTAAATATTAGATATGTCATTATATAGAGTAGGCAATGAATTCATTAATGTTCAAATTTGTAATACGTATATTAACATTTCTTAAATTACACACTCGTTCGATGAGGTTCCACAGTGCAATAGGACGTGGCTTATTATAATTTTGTATCATTTCTTTATAAACATTTGTAAAAAGATATTTTTCTCTGTGTTAAGTTGTGTTATTTCTTTTTAACTAAATATTAAAGTAATATTTTTATCGTTCATTCCAATTTAAATGAGAACTCTAGAAAGTATGCTACTTGATCATTTAAATTATTGTATTGTATGAATAAAATGTATTAAATTTGAAAAATTGACGGAGATGATAAAATAAATTATGATCATAAACATGTGTTTATTCATTTAGTACACAACGTTGAAATTGTAAAGGAAGACTAAAACGAATTTTAAGCAATAGGTACCTACGTACGTTTGCTATAAGTATTCTCGATTATGAATGGAAAACTTTTGCAATGAGAAAATTCGTTGGGAACTATTCGTTTTGAAAGGAAGAGCTGCAAGCGCCAGTTCGACGCCGCTCGCCGCTTAGTTTGATGGCAGTATTGAGAGATGATAAATGATCGGCATAGCAATGACATGACAGCCGAACCTGCGTGGGGCGATGCCAGCTCCCCACGTGCCTTGCAACAAAGGAGTGTCGAAAAATGTGTAGGTTGCCTTAGTTTGTAGGTCGCGGGTATTGCGTATCTGAGGCTGGACCTATAAATCATTTTGACTGAATATTTCGCTTTATACGCTATTTTCATACAGCTGTGCGAAGGGGGAAACGGACGCAGTAACTGAAACTCAAATTGAGACATTCTTATACATATATAGATTCAGATTAGGACAAATATTCTGACTCTAATTGGGATTTTCGTATAATTTAAGTTAATTTAAGCAAACTTTAGTCATTCATCGCTAATTATAATTGATCTAAATATTTCTAATTTAAAAATAAGGTTGTTTTCTCGCCATACGTGACATGTTATTCAGCCAAACAAGAAAGAAGAATCGCAAATTATTGAAGATTACGCTTCAACTTTAATGTTAGAATTATTATTATTATTTATGTTAAGGTCATCAGACAGGCTGACAGTCCACTCAAATAATACAAGCAACGCTATGTGTGCTCCAACTGCGATTCCGACCTTAGTAGGATAAAAGATAAGGGATTAGGAGGAAGTTAAAAAAATGGGAATAGGAGGATAATAAATAACACAACAGGACATTGTTATTTCATGGTGGTCTTCTGTAAAGGAGTGATTACTGCCGCCAGACGGACTGCCCAAATGACTGGGATACGCAAAATGTCACTTGAAAAGTTCATTTCCAAAGTTGGACCTGTCGCGAATCGAACCTGGAACTTCAGAGACAGAAGGCATTAAGGCAAGCACCTAAACAAGTTGTCCAAATTTTTAAATCACAAATTATATGAGCTGGATTTTTTAATGTTGTTGTCATCAAACAGTTTGACGGTCCACTTGATGGTATCTGGTCCACATGTGCTGTAAATGCGCTGCCGGCCATATTAGGAATAATGATAAAAGATTAGGAAATATGATGGAAACGGTTTTTATAAATAGAAAGAGCAATAAACGAGGAAGGTTTGGGTATAAAATTTGCAGGAAAAATTGCATCAGTGCGAATCTGGAGCGGGTCGCTAGTTTTAGATAAATGTAACTTTAATGACGTCACAAAGTGGAAAAAATTCGTTTATTCATTATTAACGAACAATATACTAGTGAGTCTATAATGTCAACATTGAGTTTTTATATAATGACGTGGATATCTTTTGGAAAGTTAGATTCACCACAAAAATATTTTATGATTAGTGTAATTACTAAATATTATAAACTTCTTCTTGGTGATTTTTTCAATAATATTTTATTTTATATCGAGTTTATAAAAGTAAACTTAAAAATATATTTACTTCACCCACAGCAAGTAAGTAGAAGGAACCTTAGAATCCAAAAGCATCTAAACCACGCCATCCCATTCTCAAAAATATGGAATATTTGTAGTGGTTCATTCTCGAAGCGATGTGTATCAGTTTTGTCGTGTCGCGTTACAATGAGTAATATTATTAATGTGTGGCTGTCCGTCCGATTGTGGATACCGCTGGACGATTGCGAGATACCTTGCATTAAGGTGTGTTCAATGTCGCGAATCATTTTTCATCGGTCGCTTTGTGCGATTCTTGAGTTTTACAGACTATGGCATACGATTCGACAACTATACGTGTATGATAAGATGTTGTGTTGTTTTGTCAGTTTGTGTCATTGTGTCAGCTCGAATGTTTATTGTTCGTGTTTATTAATGTAGTTAGGTACTCGACTAGACCTTTTTTGGAACTGAACTTTCACGTAGGTATCTACAATTTTTTTTACAACATACAATAATTGTGTGTTGCTTTATAAATTTGATATATTTAGAAACATAAAATCTTCGATAAAAAATATATTGGCAAAATTATTATTACAAAATGAACCAAAGCATCGTTCCCCGTTGAAGTTTTCTTAGAAAAGATTTCATTTCCTGGTGGTTTCTCTAAAGGGATAGTTAATGCCGACAGACAGGCTGTGGAACTTGAGACCGCGGAACCAGAGAAAACTTAGTGTAACCTGCCCTACATAAAACACTTTTTTTTTTCTTTGGATCCTATTGAAATAAAAAAAATATGCAAATTTCTGGATAGGTTGCCAGAAACTTTAAAAAACCCTTAATAAATATATTTGCAATAGATTTACCTACTAGCAAAAATCGAAATGGGGTCATTGAATATTACAAATTTTTCCAATGGATGAGAAAATATTATAAAAGACGAATGAATACAATCGCTGCGTGGCGGAGGACATCCATCAATCATCATCACTTCGTTGGGCACTGTTTTGCTAACTGTACTTTCATATCACTGGTAGGTAATGTTGGCGGAACCAGAGAAACATTACTAGTAAAAGGTTATTGTCAGTTTTGGTGAGTTAATTGTGAACATGGCTTTATTAAGTGTACTTTGTCGAGGGCACGATGTACGAATAATAATAAAAAATTGAATTGGACTAGATTTTACTATAAGACTTAATCACGTAATATTTTTATTTATCTTGACGTATTGGACGTGTCGTAAAACCTAACACTTGTACTATTGTAATTAATTGAACTACCTATTAAGAATAAATCTTAATTAATTAATTGCTAAATACTGAAAGAAACGTGTTGATAAATGTGATTTTATTTTATTATTCCCTTGGCAATAAAGTGTCAAATTATCGATCTAGGTAAGTAAGTATGATCTAAAAGTAAGTATATAAATATTATAATTAATCGGTAATTTTTATTTAATTTAAAATTTTTATTTTATTCAAAGATGAGGTGAAAAGAAAAGGCGTAGACCTACATTCCTCATTTAGATAACTATTTCAATTCTTTGTTTGTGTTTGCTAAGAAGTATGTATACAAGTTATTGCTTAAAAGTAAAAATAGATCTTTATAAATAGTTATATTTTACTCGCCTTTGTATAATACGCCCTCTGTATCTTTAACAGAGAACTTAATGTTAATGCAAAACCTTCAGCACTGCACCCTACTAACGGCCAATTTTGTAAAAGCTCCACAACCTTCATTTTCCTTATTAGTGGTTCTTGCTGTAATCACTAGATGGCGTCACGTAACTTAGATAAGCATGAATGCGTGTTTATTTTCTTAATAGGATTCGTATTTTGCTGCAAATAGAATAATAATCGAAACAGAATTTTAATGGAAAAATATAGAACACACTGTTTAAGCGATCGGGATGATTGCATTTGAGTTAATGTAAGATACATAAGGACTTAATGTAACTATTCAATAATAGGTGGCGCTGCAACCATAGTGTCGGTAAAACGGACTTTGCACCCTCTGCTCTGCATAGATTTCAATGCCACACAGACAGCGAATGACAGACAGTGAGCAGTGAGCTTTCAAGAGTCTCTTGTATTGGCTGCGTATTTATTTTTCTTTTCCGTTTTTAAAGAAACACGGAATATAAGCTTTCTGCTAAAGAAAAGTAGCGGGTTCTGAATATTGGGGTAAGTGCAATCTTTTAGCTCTTAAACTGTATAAAAAGGATTTTATTGTTGACTAACTGTTTTAATGGAAAGGGATCGATTTAAAATTTATTGCATTCGATGCACCAGACGCTTTTCAACTGTCATATAAGTACGTATATACATTTCTGTTTTCTTATATAGCAATCTTGCATAGTATAATGAAATTCCATTGCCAAATAAGTTCCAAATTTAAATTCATTTCACTTAATACTTTTAACTGCTTTATTGGTCTAATTAGTTTGACGGTTACGTTATTTAAATATGAAAACTGACGGTTGGATACTTCTACTATCATAGAACACTTAATTTTTATTAAAAATTTTGTTTATACACCTCCTAATAGGCAATTGTTTTAACGAATTCGTCATTTTTGTTGAAAATATTGATTTTTTTAGTGTACCTCTTTTATACAGATTTTTTACTAAGTATATATTTGTTTAATTATTTGAAATAAATTGACCATAATAATGTATGAAAATTTATATGTAGATGTAATATATTATTAAAAATCTAATTAAAATAAAAAAGATTATAATCACTATTTTGCTATTTATTTCTTAATACTTCTAAATTTTAATGTATTTCGCATAATACGTTTAAAAACTAACATTTTAATATTTAAACCAATATTTTAATGCTAGCTTATGGCGCGAAAAAGGTGTTTGTTAAAAAAACTTCTAATCCAATGTAACGAAAAAGCTAACCGTTGCACAAAAACATCAAATCAAAAGCTGTTAGCACGAAATTTATACCTGACCCTATGAATGTCGATATTTTTGTTTAAAAGGTTGCCCGAACAAAAAAGCCATAAATATGGCCGCCACAAAGGCACCTCCAATGCGGCTGCGCCGACATTGGACTTGCGCAGTTATGTCGGTGTAGCCTTAACTACGTGTTTGCGATCTTAAATTGGCGATATTTTTGTTAGAAATTTAGTTGCTATGCTACTATTTTTTTTAAACTATGTCATAAGTTCGAGTAGGTAAATTTCTCTCGACGACAATATTTTTAAGCAAATATAGGTTCTCACTAATTATACTAGTGTACATTAAAAACAAACTTATTTAATTAACCGTATTATGTTACGTAGGTGTATAATTCGATATTTGTTTCTTTTTAAATTATTATTTCTTATATTAAATGTAGAAATTTAATATAAAAATGTATCTATATCTATATCTATATTTAATTTAATATAGAATGGGAGAATGTATTTAATTACTTTAACATTTTTAAAAGTAGGAACCTAATTCCTTTTGCTAGTCCTTATAAAAAAGTACTCAATGTAACTAAGTTTTAAATAAGATTCAATGCAGTTTGAAAGAGGGGAAGGGGAGCGGATTAAATTTGAAATTCCTTTTTTGAATTCACCAATAAGGGGAGGGGTGATGCGGGATTGGCCCTGCGCGTCCGAGCGAGTAATCCTCTGAATGATTGACGTGGGGCATTGCAGTTATAATAATTTGTGTAGGCATATAATAATAAATAGTGATTACACAAATTTTACACAAATTTTTAACTGACTAGTAGTGAATCAAAATGTCAAAACAAGAGTTTTGCAATTAAAATATGTTAAGTACTTTGATTAATTAAGCAAAATAAAAATAATAATACTTCAGTTTCTTGAGGCTCGAACTAATTTTGTTTATTTTATGGCCTCAATCCAACTTTCAAATTATTTAATTTCTAATTAGTATTCTAAAAAGAATATAAAGAGACTGCATACCATCTATACCTATATATATTTATTTGTATATACACACCGAGCACTAAACTATGGATTTATAGTCATTGTATATAACATGTGTTATAAGAATGTAAGTGTTTTTAGAATTTCGCATTAAAACGAAAAAAAAAAACGCAGAACCTTACTACCTAAGTAAGTATAGAATTTTTTGTCCTCTACTTATTTATCTTCAAGTTCAAAAAATAAAATCATAATTTATAAATTGCATCATTTTGCTGATTTTTTGATGCATGTAGCATTTAGATTTGTTAAAGATAATGTAACTATGAGATCTAATTATTTTATAAGAATAGAAACGAGCATGCGTTTTAATGTGACGTCAGCAACTTTTTAGTTTATGTATGTCGAATTTGACTTGATTTGACAAGGTGTGCAAAATACCCATTTTTAATTAAATCTTTTTTTTTTAAATTATTTATTAACATGAATATTGACATGATCATAATGAATCGATATTTGAAAGTTTTCTCCTATTAAATTGTTCCATTTAGCAATGGAACTCAATTCAAATTAGAGTTACAATTTTTAGTCTTATTGCAATATCTATATACCTAAAGCAAGAGAAGAAATTCAAAACACATAACTTTGCCTTCTTTTATATAATCCTTAATTTATGCCCGATTATAAAATATAAACATTAAATAAAGTGACAAAGTGATGGATGCATGAGCATAGAGTATATTAATAAATTCATGCTTCACTGATTCTCAATAAATATAGCGCGTAAAATATATTGAGTCAGTAGGCCGTGAATACGAGGTACAATCTGCGCCATATGGTACAATCTTGTTATGTCCAACCAACATAGTCACCGGACGGACGCGTCCAACGTCTCGCTTAATAAAGCCGTGTCCATATTGAGCCTCCTATAATTGGTAATAAAATATATTTGATAGAAAATAAAATAAACAAATCTGTCACTATATATTGAAGGTAATGGTAATAAATTTAAAAAATACCGAAAATCATTTTTTTTTTTTGTTAATTTCGACAGTCAGGCTGGATTGTATTTCCGTGGTGGCCAAAACAAATACCAAAAGCCAGTGCGCTACGGATGCTATTTTATGGTTCGTACATTATTGTAAGGCATACCACGCGACGTTGCATTATGTGGCAATTAACGTGTTAAGGATAAGGGATAGAGAATAGGCTCTGGCATCTCTCACTCACTTACCGAAACACAACAGCACACAAAACTCATAACACAGTTACAAATACACAAGACAATATTTTACGGTTTTACCGACTAAATAACATATCGGTTTTTAGTCATTGTATTGATCCTAGAAGAGTGCATAAAATACTTGGTAAATATTTTAAACCACTATTGATCAATTCCAGCCATTTTTACTATTAAATGATATAATGATATAAATGATAGTGTGTTATTCCGTCACATAAACTTATATCATTGTAAACTTTCATCAAACTCCATTCAATATTTTTTGCGTGAAAGAGTAACAAACATCCAGACGTCTATCCTCATAAGCTTTAAGTATAATTCGTGAAGTATTAAAGTATATTTCGTGGGATATTATTATGTAATTAAAGATTTTTTATTGTGATTAAAATAGTTCTTGAAAACTTGGATAACAAAATACTTAGGTGTTTACTTTTCAAAAGTCGCAGAGTTTCGTTTGTATTTATTTGCAACTTCTTCAGGGGATCTATTCCTGAATCTCTTTTAGGTATATAGCTAGGGAGTGATCACAAACAATTTTGACACTTTTGAAAAGTCTGGATATACAAAAAAGCTCGACATTTTGAGCTCACTGAAAGAAACCTAATGGTTCGTGTACTTACTTGTGATTTTAATTTTCTATATTGAAACGTAATGAAACCGAACCTTTTTGGAAAGATCACTGGCGATGAAAAGTGGGTTATCTACGACAAAAATGTGCGAAAAAGTTCATGGTCAAAGGGTAGTCAAATTCCAGTTCCACAGACTAGCGAAACACGGATTAACATGCACACGGTTGTATGTGGTGGGATTGGGAGGGCATGGTTCATTATGAGCTCTTACCGCTTACCGATTCGGATCACTACTGCCGATAGATGATGAGAAGCAAGAAATAGAGAAAAAAACGGCTGGAATTGATCAACAGAGAGGGTGTGGTTTTTCATCATGATAATGCTAGACCATCACAGACGTCTTTAGCCACTCAGAAAATCCACCATATAGCCCTGACCTTATACGCCGACTTTATCTACCATATGAATAGGTACAGAAACAACCGGTTATGCGTTGGTTCGATACTGTCGTTTTCATGTAAAGATTTTATGAATTATTGTGAACGATTTCAAAGCTTTTTTACATATGAAACTAAGCAGGAGTGTAAATAAACTTACAACAAAGGAACCGCAAAACATTTAAAAAAAACATTTTTAAATGTTTACATCTATTGAACAGATCTTTAAAAAAATCAACTACAATAGATCACATTCACAGATCATTTGAACTTCTTTTAAACAAATTCAGCAATAAAACAATAAAAGTTCCAGTGTTTAACTTTTAACAAAATATGATCTATCGTGAACTCAACTTTAGAAACGACGAACCTTTTCGTTACGTCACTGTAACTTGCGCGCCTTTAAACCATTTTATTTTACCAGTTTGTATTAAACGTCGACGAATGCAAATTAATTATGATAGAACTTTAAAAAAAAAGTGTTTTGAGTTTAAATAAGTCTTACAGAAATTTATATGAAATGTTGAAATATATCAAGCACCCACGAAATATTTCAAATATGACTGTGTGTGTGTGTGTATCTTCTGCGCTTTAACCCTTTAAAAAATAAATTGAATGTTCTTTTAAATATTCTTTTGAATCAACAGCAGATATAGAACATCAGAGCCTATAAATGAAGAAATCTGACCAGGATTAGGCGTTAAATATGTATACATAGTTATAATAATCATCTAACATTTGAAGTGATTCCAGTATACATCGAGAATTTGATTAGAATAGTTTATGTATGTTTTATTTATATTTACTATATTTTGTAAAAGTACCTAATCATATTAAGTAAATTATTTGTTCATTAAATATATTAATAAACTAAGATAGTAGATGTAAAGCAAAACGAGATTTACCTAATAGAATTTACAGGCTAGATAACATAGCAGCAACGCAGCAACACGTTCTTTTTCAAGTTCAAGAGTCATTAGATGGCCAGTCTGGCGGCAGTAACCACAATATAGAATATTTGTGATAGTAGTGGAGGCCAGGACTCCTTTCCGGCTATCAATTCTTTATCATATCAGTCCTGACATGTTAGTGTTGTTCCTAGTAGTCCCGTAGTCTTTTGGCGAAGCATTCCATCAACCTGGCTAGCATTTTACTACGCTTTATGTAGCAGACGTGAAAACTGCTAAATAGAATTGGATAATACCTAGTGAAGGCTTACGAAATGATTGCTTCATTGTAATTAAGAGGAATTAGGTTCGTTGTTAGAGCCCGTTAAGATCGACCGGGGTACGGGGAAGTCGGGGAAGTGTAGGCAAATCTGTGTAGGCAGGAGGGGGCGGGCAGCGGGACGAGGCGGTAGGCCTGTCGTCGCACTTCGCAACTCGCAGCTGCCCCGCACGCCTCCTCGCCTCGGTCTCTCTCTGGGTGAGTGTTCTATATATTCACTTTTTTTTTATTTGATTTGATCCCTACATTAGATGGTATTAAAAAAACCTCTTGAACTTTAAACATATTTGAAAATGCATACTTATTATTAAGTACTTATTTCCGCTTTTTGCAGTGTAACTAGTGTCTTGTGTTTTTTTGATTTCATTATATTTTCGAAATTTAATCAGTGGCATGATTTGTAATAAGAAAATGTCATAAATTAGTTTTGAATTATCTAGCGTAATACATTTAATTTTCATATGTTAAACATTACTTATGTTATATAATTATGTACTTATTTGATTTTCTATAGTATTCTCCCGGTTTTTATTGTATTTATGCTACCAATACCTACGTGACGTATCACTCAATGGCCATGACCTCATATTTGATGCCTAATCTGGATAGCATTGTCATCTTGAATTCTTGTATTCTCATTGATTCTTATTATATATTTTTTAATTTATTTTTTATTCATCTTTCATGTGTAGAAGAAAAACTGACAAAAATATAAAAATATACTTATACAAATTTTTAAAATTGTTATTTTCTATATACAGATATAATTGGTAACTATTTTTCTATATACCTACATAAAATTGGCAATTATTTAATGACTCATTATATTTAAAAATACCAATTTGCAAATTGTAAGTTCCTTTTAACTTGTCAATACGTTTTTCTATATAAAAATTAACCCTGTCAAAGTTGCCAGCATCTCCCGAGGTCAACAACACCCATCAATCTGATCCACAAATTCATACCGTTGCTCGTAAAAAAACTCGTATACCTAGTTACACAACCCAGTAACGTCCTGTATCCAGGGACCGGTTGAAACGCTCTATCAACTTGTCTCTGTACAAAGGTGGAGGGATACATTCAAATCGAGTGGGTTTGTATTATTTTTATTATATTATTTACATTATCCGGGGGTAGGTTTCGAGTCTGCGCGGGGAAGCTATAGGGAGGCCGACGCGTTGTTGCTTGTCGATATCTGTACCTCGACGACGCATGTGCGGAAAACTTAGCAGCCATTGATAATGCCTATTCTGATTTTTCCTTTATGCATGTTTATGCGTGATATCTGAAAAAGGTTTGACCTTCCCACCTCCCTCAATCCGCTGTCGCCTGACAAATATCTCGGCAGACCTTTTCTGTTATGAATGGAGATTAAATCTTACTTTATTTTAAATATAATATTTTCTCTTATTTAGTTTTAGTTATGTAAAACTCTGCTTTTCCTACAGCAACATCCATTGCTATGCAGATGGCAGAACTAATGGCCCTAGTATTCAAATTGAGAAGAAGAACCCTAAACTTAAACTGTCCTCGATAGACTCAATAAATAATGTCTCCATTTTGAGCCCGCGTTGCATGAATTATGTTCTGTTAATTCCAACAAAGGTGTTAAAATACTCAGTAATGTGATTTCGTCACCAAAAAGCCTAATATTTAGTAGCGACGCTTAGTTTTTAGAACATTCCCCTTAAAATAATTTGAGTGTCTATTGGTATCCAATGTGTTGACATTCCAAGCAAAATTGAATTTAGTCGATACCTGCAATCTTGCATGACTTCTATTCTCAAAGAAAATTGAACTGATTAGGGCTATAAAATACTCCACAGCATCATTTCCTTACTGATAAAGGCATGTGTTATTACTGGTTATACTTCATAAATGGAGTATACAGCTCTTACGAAAGGATGGTTCCTTAAAATACTTTTTCAGTCCATTTGAATATCTACTTAAAACGAAATTCTGTAGGTATGGTCCTTGAAATCTTGTATTACATCATCATTGAATCTCAACGGACATTATTCCTACGAGTAGATAAAATATAATCGCTTTTGTCTAGTTGTTTTAAAATACTGACATTTACTTACTAGATCATTATCATTATGTAGGTATGTATGATCACATACATAGGCGATTACCATAATGTGATTTATCAAACTCTAAATAAACTTGAAATC
The DNA here is from genome assembly GCA_936446665.2 of Synanthedon andrenaeformis. Lineage (NCBI taxonomy): Eukaryota > Metazoa > Arthropoda > Insecta > Lepidoptera > Sesiidae > Synanthedon > Synanthedon andrenaeformis. Next base: position 8,933,691 of record OW387785.2, read on the forward strand.
ATCATTATTACTCAAACTATAACAAAGGCTGCACTAATTTAATATATGCTCCTTTTTGCATTAGTATAGATATATTGTAGGTTTAGAGAAAATTGTAAGTAAATTATTAAAGATTTGTAGTTTAATGTACGAGGGGTGTTCAGTAAAAAGTGAGAATGACAAAGACGCAGTTATCTTTTAATACCACTTATTTTATTTTTCAACATATTCACCTTTTAAGTCTATACACTTGATATATCTTTTTTCTAGACTTAAATTCCCTTAATAAAAAACTCTTTATCCTGAGCCTCTAAAAACCGTTTAAAAAACCGTGTCAACCGCAGAAAAAGATAGTGGCTCTAGTGTAATAGTGGCTCCATAATTGAGGTATTCTATCATTACCACCCCTTGGCTGTTCCGGAAAAGAGAGCCCACGATCTTACCAGCGGATGGAGTTGGCTTAAATTTCTTAGGAGTTGAAGATGGCGGTCTCTTCCAAGTGATGGACTGCTGTTTCGTTTACGGGTCATAATAATGAAACCATGTTTCATCCATGGTTATGAATCGAGAAAAAAATCGATCGGGATCTTGCTGCAATAAATCCAAACAGCTTCGCGAAATCCTTAGTCTGGTTTGTTTCTGCCCGTCCGTAAAAGCATTCTGGGAACCCAGCGCGCGGACATTTTTTTCATGCCTAGGTGGTTGTGCATAATATTATAGACACTCACTATCGAAATCTTCATTTCTTCAGCTATAAAACGAACTGTAACACGACGATCCACCAAAACAATTTTTTAAACTTTTTTGTAATTTGTTCGGTTACTGCCGTCGCAGGGCGCTCCGAGCGTGGGTCATCGTTGGTGGAAGATCTTCCTAGCTTAAACTCAGCACACCAACGAGTAACTGTAGAGTATGGAGGAGCATAAACCCCTAATGTTCCTTGCAAGTCTTGATTTACCTGCTCCCTAGTAAAAATTTGAACAGATATTTAATTACCGCGCGAATTTCAATTTTCTCTATTTTCGAGAACACGTTCCGAAACGTAGAAAACAAATGACTACAATTTTTAAAATACAAATGAAAATTGATTTTTTTAAATTATTATTATAACAAATGTCTAGGCTTTGCCTGCCAGTATTAATTTTTTTTTCTTACCTATTTCATTCTCACTTTTTATTGAACACCCCTCATATAGGATTTTTTTAAAACCTCCGAACCAGTCATGAACCTACACCAAACCGAAACCATACCTAGTCCAGTCATATAAGACCAAATTTCATACTATCTGCGAATTTTGGTCTGTCAGTACGAAAATTTGTATACACTTTCGTTTTTATGTTTCAAACATTATGTGAAAAGTCTATAAACCAGACTTTTAAGGAAAAAAAGTTATTCGAGGTCAAATGGCGCGAATTTCGGTTTTTCGCGAATAACTCGTTTTCTATGCTCTTGATCACTTAGATCCCCATCTTTTTTATTTAGTACAACTGTATGGATACGTTAATCATGGATAAAATTTATAGATATAACTTATTTATCATTAGATGAACTAGTATAGTTAATATATATGATATTATCAGTCACAATACGTATTGTAATCGAGAAAAACACTCGATTATAAAGTTGACGTTGTGTTGTAGCATGTTCGACTAGCAGCGCCTCGCTCCTCGGGTTTCACGACAGAAACAATAACTCGAAAAAATTATTGCAAGTATCATTTTTATAGAGAATTTTGCGCTCTACAAGTTTTATAATAGGTCTCGAAGTCGTTGAGTGCCCAGAAAAAAAGATATTTACGAAAAACAAATATTTTAGAAAATGACTGAAAAATCGAAATTTTTCATCTAAAATGAAAAAAATCATATCTCAATAACGGTTCATCGTAGAAAGAAATGTGTAGAAGCAAAATTGGAGAGAATTTTGCGCTCTTTAACTTCCTCCGTTCACTCTATATCAAAAAAATTCATAGAAAATAGAGGTGTTTTCAGCGCGCTGTGTCTGAAACAGAGCTGATCAGAAAAATACACACCAACACTATTTTTAAAGATAATTTTGCGCTCTACATTTTTTTATAGAGGTCTTATAGGCTTAAAAAGCCTAGAAAAAAAGTTATTCGCTGTTGAAAAAAAGTTGTCGAAAAAAAACAAAAAGAAAATTTGAGGTGATATTGTAAAATCTGTATCTCAAAATCTATTGCTCGTAGAAAAAAATGATCTACAGTAAACTTGTAGAGAATTTTATGATCTTTAATTTTAGTAATGGGTATCTAAGTGATCAAGAGCATAGAAAACGAGTTATTCGCGAAAAACCGAAATTCGCGCCATTTGACCTCGAATAACTTTTTTTCCTTAAAAGTCTGGTTTATAGACTTTTCACATAATGTTTGAAACATAAAAACGAAAGTGTATACAAATTTTCGTACTGACAGACCAAAATTCGCAGAGGATGTCTAAAGTAATTGGACTAACCTACTGAAACTCAAATGTCAAAAATAATTATTTTTACTTGACTAATAGACAGAGAATTCATTGTACGTATACTTAATAAACAGAAATGCTTTCAGTTCAGAGATATTGTGTTTAAAAAGCAAATCAATTTGTACCGCGAACAGGAAGGAATAGCGTGACAAACTTGTATCAGAATTAATAATACCCGCCTTTATTATCTTCCGAACTTGCCTCCATTGTCATTAAAACTTTGAAAATTCATAGAGAACATTGTAAATAAATAACATATTGTTGAAAGTCGCGTGTCTTCTTGTAAAGTTATTTATAATTTGCCTAGTTACTAAATATAATACCCTGAAACTATAAAAATTATGTAACTACCTCGATTGGTTGTACAAACATAAAGTTTCTATTGTTTCATATTAACTACAAATTCCAAGTTTTTTATTGCAGTTGTTATAAAAACTAATATTGTGAAAACTTATGAAATCAAATCAAACACTATTTATAAAAAATAATGAATTTGAAATTGATAAATTCAAATTTCAATATTTTCAAATCATAAACTTTTAAAAGGCTCCTTGATAAATATATATGTAAGAAAATTAACAATTTTGACTTAATATTCGTCACACTGTTCACATTGCAGTGTTAAGTATATCCTAAATGCAATTTTATATATGTATACACTAAATTGTCACATTTTGGGCCGAGTTGGTAGATCCATTTCGTTGACCCAGCGGCTTATGTAATATCAACCAGCCAAGATTTTTTTTTTGGGATGTCACGTCTTATAAAGTTACTGTATAAACTAGATAAAGTAATAAAATGGATAGGTAAAATAGACAAATATTATTTTTATGTCGTCGGCTACAAGGAACAATATATTCTTGTTCTATAAAATATTAATAATTTATAATATGTATATATTTTTCACCCTTTGTCCTGCCTGACTGACTGCGATCAACACACAGCCAAAACTACTAAATCTAGAAAGCTCAAATTTGGAACATAGCTTTATGTTACAACATAGGTAGGTACCTACCTAAGCATCTGATAAAAAAATATTTTTGAAAACTTCAACTCCGTGCGTAGCCGGGGACGGATCGCTATTAACATAATATTTATACCTACCTTCTATGTTATAAATACATTTGAACTGAAGTAATGAGACCAAGCTTAAACAAGTATAATATATGTAACGTAATAATCCATGTAAATCTTGTTTATCATAAATAAATAGAGTTTTATCAAGCTACCTGTTAAAAGATGACTAACATTATGTAGCCCTAATCTACTTTGTGAGATTAAAGTGAACGCAAACATTGAAGATGGCAGCTTCCGTTGTTAATCTGTGAGGTGCATAATCATTAATCAAACGGAAATATGAATTTTGATAAGACTTTTTAGGTTGAGTACTTTTCGTCTCTGGCTTCTTTAAAGACTTTTTTTTAAATATAGAACCAGAATTTCATTTATAAATTTGCCTATATGAAAGTACAGACGGGAATAACTATTATTTCGGACTCTCAAACTGATTTATAAAAACAAATAGATAAATAAATAGAAGTAACCAAGGCTTATATAAGTAATTATGTTAAATTTATGTTAAAATGTTCTGAATCTGACACAGCTGTTGATTCTCAGTGGTACAATAATATAATTTTTTTCTTCTTACCTACATATAACTTCATGTACTTACTTTTAAAATACATATCATATACATATTATATGTATAGGCAAAAAGTCATCTAATGACAAAATAATTAAAGATTAGATAGTAGGTACATACCCATATAACGCAACCGCTCAAACTTAAATCATATAAAAAAGTTAAAAAAGTTCATTTCAGGGATTCTGAGGCTCATAAAGTTCTGATGCAGACAGAACGGAAGAGAAGCTTAGTAGGCCAAACACGGTCGTGTGTGGTAAAAATATGAAGTTAAATAAAACGACAGGAAACGAACAATAAATCCTGAGTCGTTGAACTCGTGACTCGAATACGACCAATTCCGTTATGCGAAACGTGTTTGACTCAAACTGCCTAATTCTTAATGATGCTCATTTAATACTGTCATGTGTTTGACGATATACTTTGACTTTTAAATCCATGTAAGTAAAGGTTTAGCAAACATTTTTAAATCAAAGAGTTACATTTTCTTTTCCAACTCCCCTTGAATTTACTTTAACAATGTGGCAAAAATGCAGTTCAATTTATGTCCGAAATTTAGTCCCCAATCCCTTTTTGTTACCATCTGCGTCCCAATCCGAAACTCCAGACAGCTCCACCCTAAAAACGGTTTAATATTGATATTCTTGCCCTTTCGCTCCCTTGTCAAATTCCATCTGTTATCTCTGTCTAAACGCTCAAACAACTCAAACCTGTCATCCGTCCCGTTTCTGCATCAGCACTCAGATCCTTCTATTCTCTCTGACTAGTCTCGTTATAACTCGTACGTTTCCGTTAACCGCACGAACGGTCGCCATATTTGGCGGGACTGTCAAGTCAACAACGCCAGTTTGGCGCGCATCAACGCACTGAGAGAAAAAGTCGATTTTTATGGAGGTTTACGAGTGATATTAAAATAATTTTATACATAATATTGAAACATATTTAACCATTAATTTTAAAAATTAATAACTACTAATTTCCTACATAAATTTTAAGAAAATGTTTTATAAAATCTTTTCAGATGCTGGGTGGTTGTTCCTTGCCTTAACTAAAGTGGAAGCAACGAAAAATGCAAGTATTTTAAAACTTTCCTTTATATTTCCAGTTGGATATTTGTTATAGATTTGGCTATATTCCAATATCGAGGCTATTGTTAATTCACGGGAAACTATCTGATTTTTTCGTTCGACATTTTTCTTTCTATACTTCTTTAACTATATAGGTACTTCTATTTCTGATTATGTTGTTCTACTATATAGATGTACCTACTGTTTAGATCTATCTACATTTAGTATTTCCTTAAATAAAAATTAATGTGTATGTAAACACAATAAATATTTTCTTAGTGAATCAGTCTAAAAATTTTGGTTTGATAAGTACCTACTAATTGTCATAATGATTATACCAAATAACAATCAACGTTACCTCTTGCTAATGAGTTAGGCAAGGTTAGAAATGTCAGGCATCAAACATTCATGTTTTAAGTGTTGTTGTTGACAAACTACGCGACCGTTAAATTTTCACTAAAATAATATTTAGTTTTAATAAATAAATGTAGGTATAATGTATCTAATAATATAATATAAAAATAAAGACGAAGGTTTTGTATGTTTGTTGGTATGTAAGAGTTAATAAGATTTAAAAAAAATATTTCACCAATAGATTTTCAGGATGAACATAGGCATATTTCGATAGAGCACCAGCTAGTGTAATATATTGTAAATACATGCATAATATTTAGTTTTCATATTAATGAGATTAAATTATTGTTAGTGTTTAGATAGGTATCATATAATTTGGATATTTAACCAAAAGAATTACATTATTTTGAATACCTATGACATTAAAGTTTCTTCCGCAATCAAAAAACTGTTCTGATTGCGTCATGTACTTTAATTTTAATATATATTACTACTTTGTCTACTTTACTTAGTTACAAGATTAATCTATAACTACAATAAAAAATTAAATTGAATTCTATTTTTGTTGAAACAAAGTCGTTAATAACTTGTAAAACTTGTAAAACAGCGGCTTTTTAACAAAGGAACTTTAACTTTTAGAACCATAAAGTGCATAATAGAAACTATCGTATGTAGGTAAGTATATGAATCTTCAAAAGATTCAAACAACAATGCAAAGCTGATAATAGCTTGCGTCAGCACGCACTTTCTAAATCAACATTTAACTTATAAGTGATTTGTATGACAATACAACAACTTATAAGTGTAGAGTCAATTCATAAGTATTATGATACTTATAAAAGAGTCATTATATCTACAGACGATACCTTGAGAACCTAACATTTTTCCAGATTACAAAGTATTTTATCTGTCAGTTTAGGTAATAAGCTATCTGTGTGCCAAATATCATCGTAATCCGTTAAGCCGTTTTTGCCTGAAAGTGTAACAAACATCCATACTTACATTCATCCTCACAAACTTTCTCATTTATAATACCTATTAGTAGGAAGTTTTATTTGTGATCACTCAAGTGGGTTCTTTATCCAAGGAATCATTCGCATAAATATTAGAACAATAGGTTTTGCATTTATGATTATTTGAAAAATTAGGTATATCTATTACAACTGTCATTGAAATTCTATAACTGACTCAGACTACCTATTACTACAGTAATAGGTAGGTACAATACTATTGTTTTATCGTAAGCGTATCCATTTAGTAAGCAGATATTTTTATTAGTGATGATCTCAATGGAAGTCACCCACGTTTAAAGATTACATTGAATTTATCATTGTGATCCTTCTCAGAGTTGGCTTTTATGTCAATTATGTAGGTATACAACCGCCTTTAAGGTTATTTTAATTTAATCCTTGTTATTCCATTAAGTAAATCTTTTATTCAAGAAAATAGATACAGGTTTGTCTCTGAATAGTTTTTTTTCTTACCATTGTACATGAATTACTTGTACAATCCTTCTGGAACGAGCTTAAGAATATTGACTTATTTTTTCATGTCATAAAACTACCTTTTTTATACCTATAAAGAAGACCCTGGTCTTTCTTTATATGAATTTAAATATGTACTTAACTAACAAATGAGTATGTAATAATAATAATATCCTGATACTGTTAAGTAACAACCCATATTATGTCTATATGTTGTATTTCGATGCGTGATTAAGAGATACCAAACCCATTATTGTCTCATATTATTGTCTCGAAAATATTGCTAAGATTGAGGCATAGTATAATTAAATCGGCAGTTTAACTATAAAACACATTGAAATTAATTAAAAATTGCGTGAAGGAAGTGACAATAGGCATATTATTCTTTTTACAATTCATGCTATTCGCCATTATTAACCCCATATTTGCTAAACACGCTGCAATTGAAGCATTCCACATTGACGAATCCTAAATTTCAGTACCTACATTGTTCGTGGCCGCCACATTCATAATATAATCTCACATGTAAACAACTGGCAATTATGCAGAGCGGACTAACGAAACGTGTAAATGGAGCAATTACCGCTCTCTATGTAGGCTGCCGTACAATTAGTGGTTAACTAATAGTTTTCATCACCGATAGTTTCATGTTCTATTCTGTGTGAGAACGCATCACATCGCGATCGTCTCTCGTTAGGACTACATCGTATTATTATTTTTTTAAATTTGTTTTATTCATTTTGGTCTTTTCTTTTCTTTTCAGTGTTCCCGTATTTCGTTATCCAAATCTTTTGGATTTAATATAATAGAGGTAAGTTGCTTTTATTGAAGTAATTAATTATTTTTACGTAAATATATCTTCCAACACGTTCAATAAATGGAGCAAACTGTCCGTGAAATTAGATTTATTAGACAGAATTGGGTCACCAGTGCAGGCTTCCGCGGCGGTATTTCACTACAATCTAACATTTGGAACACTACAAATTATGTTAACTACTGTGGAAAGCGATTGTTACAGAAAACGTAAATCTTTAGCTCTTTTAGCTTATTTTACGGACTTTTTATTCCTTTTATCTTCTTATGTTTGCTTAGCATTTTTTGTCTTGAAGTTTTACAGTTTCAATAATACTTAGATAATATTAACTGTAAGGTATAAATTTATTTTTTATTTTCATTTTTCACTTTCTCGCCATTGGGATACGCCAATATGTCGGCTTTCATCCGTGACCTTGCTCAAGGTAATAAAATCCGGTTTTAAACACGCAGAAGATTAATGACTTGCGAATAGTTATAGGAGCGTTAGTTTTTATGCTTTATTACTGTTCCAGTAGAACAGTTTTACTTTCTATTTCTGAAGTGTGTATACTAAAATATTAATTAGTGTAGGTAATTAATTGTATTTCTTTTTAATGTAAAAAAAGTACTACTTATTAAAATGTTAGTTACATGAAAAGGTATAATACTTGATCCATAAAGTTTAATTAGTTTTACTTAACTGCAGAAAATATGAAAGGTCTATATATCAAAGAGCTTAGCAACTGGTGGGTTGAACGCTCAACAGATTTGCACAGGCCACTTTGTAACACAAAGAGCTCTGGGCGGCTATTGTTATTACGGAGCTGTAAAGTCAAGTTATGGTGGTTGTTAGTTAAGTGGGGGGTCTGCATTCATTCGGTCGCAGACCGGGGGCGGCGCTCATTGTTAGCGTCCGGACGCATGCGCGTCTCATGACCCATTTGTGAGCTCCTGTCGCGACGCGCCGCCGCCGAACTCGGCGGATGGCGGGTCTCATTACGCCAAGGTTGGCGAATCAACGGATTCGCGGAGTTCACTAGTGACGTACCGCGCGCCGCCGCGAAAGCAAACTACTGGAATCGACAGTATTTTGTATAAATTAGGTAACATCCTTATTAATTACAATATGTGAAACTGTTAATATAAGATCGTTTCCAAATAAAATTGAATTCTAAATCAAAGAAGGGCGTCTCACATTACGTCATTTTGTAGACTAGCAACCCGTCCCCGGTTTCGCAAGACGTTGAAATTTTTCTATAATTCTTTCTAAGCAGATGCTAACGTTAAACATACCTGTTCCCAATTTCAGTTTTCTAAATTTAGTATTTTAGCTTTGTAGACTTGTACTTTTGAATGTGCGTTGATATCAGTCAGGACAAACAATTTTATTTATAAGTGTAGATTAAGAAGAGCCTTATTTCTTTTTCACATTTAACATTGCTTAAGTCATGTCTTAATCAGTATACTCATTACTAATCACACAGCTAAAAGTTTACATTTTTAATTAACAAAATTAATTATTATTCTTCTCTTTTTAGTAGTGGTCAATTCTGGAATATTAAAATAGCTATTAATCAGGAATTATAAAACAAAATTTAATTTTTAGAATTTTATTACACGAAAAACAACAGTTAGATAAGATTAGCGAGTGTCAATAATAATAAAGGCAAAAAATATTTCCATTAACAATTCTACATGACTCATGCATGATGCAACCACAATGGTATGCCGTAATAAATATTAAGTATCTACTTTACATAGGCGCTCATTGAATACCGATTAGCATGCTACCTCTAAATGGCAGTCCGTCAGTTTCCTTCCGTTATCTGTTAACAAGTAGGCAAATCTGTTAAAAGGTAAATTAAACAGCGTAAATTTTAACTTTCCCCTACCATTACCGCATTTTATGCAATAACCTGTCAACGAAGAAGGCCCTCGCTTGTCAGTAGCCGTGTTTATTTCCGTCCAACCATAGACTAGAGTAATTACGATGATCGATCGCGACAGTTTGACTACCATTAGGCGTTACACGCTTAGCGAGTAGTTCATTGTGTGGACCGTGTCTCGCCGTGTGATTTTACCGTAATTGATAAAAAAATCCACGGCGCGTTGACATCACTAATTTTAATTTTGATCGATGTGGGCGATGATGTCAAAATATATTTGTTCGGTCTACTTTAACTTTGTTCCTTTCTATTTCCAGATACGGTGCTCATCTGGTTGACCTAAACATCTGTCTATTGGAGAATAAACAGAGAAGTATATTTTTGTATCACATTTTTTCTACTTTATAAAGTAGCTGTCCGACTTCTAATCTCGCGTTGGTATGCCTTAATGTTAAATATAGCTTTTTTATTATTATATCAATTTAATTTAATTTTTTACAGAGTAAAGTTTGTATTAGAAATTACCTACTTTAAATATTTCTCAATGCTATCAAGATTGCTAAGTGTGTGTAGTGCTCTTGAATGTTCTAACAAAAATTAATCGTCAGTTCATTAACTAAGTAATCCTTTAAGATTACATCTAACATACATCTAACTAATCTATTTTTTAATTTGATAGCCGTTCCAGTCACCACTTAATCAATATTTAATATAGTATTGAATATATTAAGTGCTGTATTTTTGTGGGCAGGACACAGTGCATTCTGTTGTTATAAAGTGGGCAGCCCGTCTGGCAGCAGTGACCACCCTCTTACAGAAGATCAGCTTTAAATATCTGTCATGTGACTGTGTTGCCAATTTTTCTTTTTCATTTACACATCATCCTATCGCTCGTATTTATATGCAATGGCTACTTATCATCAATTGGACTCATCCTGCCTCCCATATAGTATATAACAACACCATTTAAACAATTTAACTATTTCATTATCAATTTAATTATAAATTAGTTAATATCTACCTATGTATTGTATATTTTCTATAAAATTTTCACATCACCTGAAATATACCGTTTTATCAGTACGTCATTCGAAAACTAATAGAATTCTTTATGAGTTCATCATTTTTTAAACATTTACTATTATAACCTTTGTTGGTTGGAAGTTTTGGTTGGCAATATATTAATTAGCCTTGTTTACTGTCTCAGTAAAATTGTTCATGTGTGCGCTTGCTTAGTTCTCATTGATGGAGTACCTACCGCTTTTTTAAAAATATATAAGATACCTATTTTCAGGTATATATTATCTCATTCTTACCTCATAGCCCTAATGTTCTTCGTGTCCTTAACCGAATACTTATGTTACATTTTCAACTTACTAAAATTTCTTGGTTTTTTTCTTGGTTTACGTGTCACGTTGTTTGTCGCCAATGAACTCCTAAACTAATGAACCGATTTTGATAAAACCTCGTAACTATCTGTAATTTGATCCAACTTAAAAGATAGAATAGTTTTTATCTCAATTTATAGTATATCTGTGAGTTCCATAAGATTCTCACAGATGGCGGTGTATGGTAATTTATCGATTAAGTAAATATTTATTAAAAAAAATTGCACCCCGGGCGAAGCCGGGAGCGGGTCAGCTAGTTATATATGTATATGCTTGTGTTTGTTTGAATTTCAGATTGAAAGACTTCACGTGGACGTGTCTATGACTTTGGTGCCCGTCGGCATCAAACTTAGTGCCCTACATCTACCCTGTAGATCCGAATTTGTTTGAAGTGAGGCGACAAATTCGGTTCTAGAGAGGTTTGTGTGGTGCATGCACTGCATCGTACGACGCCACGGCCACAGATAGTGCAACCTTTTACTAACAAAAATCATTGTCATTTTATGCATTTTGTAACTGTGTTATATGTTGACTCTGTGTGTTGACTTTATGTGAACTGAAATTGCTTGTAATAAAATGGTTTTTACAATGTCATTTGCTTTAAATTGGTAATATGAGTACCTAGAACGTCGATGTAAATATGAACTTGCGATTTTATTTCCATTATTAAAAGCTAAATTGAAATGGAATATAGGGCTTAGTAAATTTTGCAAGAATTTTACTCTAAAATTGGAATCACTTATTGAATTTCTACGTTAAGCTACTTAATGATACCATATGTTATTGTCTAAGTAATAAAACAAAATTTACTTAGTTTATAGTAAGTGAACAATTTATTAATAAGACAACCCGATTAAAAAAAAATTCATAACGAGCACTGCCAAGGATTGGAACTCCCTTCCGGTGATTGTGTTCTCAATTTCTCATATAATTTAAATCCTTTTAAAGTTCGAGTGAATCTTCATAATTTTCTGAGTGATTCTATCAAATAAAGGAATTGATTCATTGTGATAATAATGAGTTAGTGATTAGAGAAAAAAATCAGTAAAGTGCAGGTCTGCGATAATAGAAATTTCTTCCATTTTCATAACTATCGATTTATGTAATTTCAATTGAGATTTAAATGCAATAATGCCCCAATAAAACATGTATATGTGTATACCTAATACAAAATAAAGTTTGTATTGGAGATATGAGTTTGACCTGTGTATGTTTGTCTGTGGCATTATATCTATGATATAGATAGACTGATTTGGATCTAGTTTCTTTTTATTGAAAGCTAACGCAATCGAGATGGTTCCTAGCTATAAATTATGAAGATCAGTTCAGGTTTTAGAAGATTATCAGCTATTCCGCAGTTGAAGAAGGGATCTCACTCATTTCTACGGGTTCGATTTATTTGAAATTTAGTGTACTGTTTACTTCGGTGGCATTTCCACGACATGGTAACCTCGAATGCAGCTTCAAGTAGTCTCCAGGATACCCAACTCCTCAGCAGTTTACAGCAGATGTGCGTATTTGTGGTCTCATTAAAATGTCGGTCAGGTAATTTATTACTGCCTTCATTAAAAATCTTTTCTTCATTTAAATGTCTATAGGACATATAAATATATAACATATACATATAATATATTATAAGGACATGATTATATATAAATATATAATATGAATATATAACTAAATTTATGTCTATGGGACATTTAGGACAATTCACAAATTTACAAATAGAATGAAATGTTTATGACAGCCCATTGGCATGCTCATAGAGAAAACTCACAAGGCCTGCACTTTAGTACTTCCTTTCGGTTTCATAGAGCAAGAAAAATACCTTAAAGAAAAAAGAGATGGTCTCAAAAGCCATGTAAGGTCCTGTCGATCTGCAATCCAAGTAATATGGTTCTCCTCACATGGATAAGAGGTATGTACTAAGCAATGGAAGGTGGTTGCAATAAAATACTTAGGTACAGTCTGCCATTTCAAAGATGATGTTAAAATTTAAACTAGGTTGGTATATAGTAAGGTATTAGTGAAATAATTATTTCTTACTTTTAATCGTTTTAAAATAAAATTAATTTGCCGTAATTTTTTACAAATAATAGTTACAAATTTATTAAAAAGGGAAATGCCTTGTTTTCTTACTATGTCTACGTCATTTATCACATATTTAAATTAGTTACATTTTCCCAAGTAAGTTATATACACGGTATGCCTACCTATATATCATATTTTTAGTTGTACCTTTGACCTTAGTAGGTACCAGTTTTAGTGCGATTGCCCTTCAATGTGGCGATTAATTATCTAGATTAATATGTTATCCCACCCATAGATGCTTACAGATTATTAGGATATTTTTTCTTTACAAGAAAAATTCTAGCTTTGTATGAAGCTTTGCATAATCTGCTTATATAAAAGCTATTCGACACTAGATGGCACTACTAAACAACTCTAGCTATATAGAAATACTACTACTCGACACTAGGTGGAATCGGTTTACGCCAAGATTAAAACTTCTACTAAGATAAAAGTAATAGTAAATTGTTTATACATATTATAACTAAGGTGACCAACTGTACTCATTTACTGAGTTTTGTACTCTTTTTTCGTAAACCGTACTCTTTTCAAATCCTGTACTCTGGAAGTACTCATTTGTATACTTTTATACTCATTTGTATTTCTAAAACATTTTTTTAGATTATTTTATTTCAATTTTATAAGCAAACACCAGACATGAGTTTGATAGTGATTTGAATTTCGCATTTTTCGGAATTTTAGAGTAGAACATATCCCACATGAAAATTTAAAAGTTTTAATAGAAATTTCCTTATGTTGTCCAGGCACTAATGCTGCTGTTGAAAGGGTATTTTCACTAGGGAATGATTATTGGAGCAGTGAGAAGTCGCAATTTTCTGTAAAAACATTATCTGCCGTCTTAACAGTCAAATTTAATATGCAAAATGAAAGTTGTTCGGATGTGGCTACATTATTAGACGAACATCCTCATTTAGCAAAAAAAAATCCACTCCGAAGAAAAATATGTTTTTAAAAGAAAATGAAATTTTTATCGTTTTTTCTTCTTTTCTTTTCACCTATGAAATACTTGCTTGCAAAGTGTACTCTTTTTGAACAAAAAATAGTTGGTCACCTTATTATAACACATATAAATTAATAACATTTTAACAATAATAAACTTATGTAATGGGACTTCATTTGAAGATATTTAATCATTAAAGGACTCAACTATTACTTCTCATTTATCTATCTATTTAATCGTGAAATACTGCCTTTTTGTTGAAGATATACCTATATAGCCTATATTTTAATAATTTTAGCCGCTAGATGTTCTATGAGGGCACTAGATGGCCAATAAATACATAACAGAACTTTTGATTCATAAATGTGTCAGTATTATTTTGAGCCTTAACTATCTAATTACTATCTAAAAAACTCATGCAAGGTATTCTTATACCATTTTTATTTGTAAGTGTTAAAATAAAAAAATAACATTAACTGAATACGAGATAGGTTTTTTAATATTTCTGTAGAACGTACCTATAAAAAAGCAGATGTTGGAATCCTTAGCAATTTCATAGCGACCCGTTGCCAAGGTACCAGGGCACCAGGAATGTACAAGAAGCGAGGAAGATTAATGATGAATGCAGGACGGCCGACAAGCGCGGCCGTGTTTGACAAGCGCAGGTGCGCTATTTTCATAATTGGCCCGACCCGCTGAACGCCCTTTCAGCTCACATAGACTTGCGAGTGGTCATGTACACACGCTAACTAAATCTAATAAGTTACAAAATATATGTAGGTAGGTACAGTCATTATCATTCAATGAAGACCTAAATTGTCACACCTAACCACGATCATGGTGGTTAATAAAATAAATTTTATTAAAATATATCTTCTTGCATTAATTTCTCCCTTTTTAAGTGTTACTTTGATAATTTTGTTGTGTGTTTTGATATTTTTAATTAAATAACTATTTTCTATTTATTTAAAGTTTAGTTGTTGCACGCGACTTCGTCTGTATAACTTTATAACATACTTACATGTTACTCGCTGATAATGTAGCTTTATATAGGTGAAAGTATTTTTAAAGTCGGACCAATAGTTTTTGAGATTAATCATTACAAAAAAAAATTTTTTTTTTTCTCTTTATACTATTGGTTTAGTACCCGCGTACAGCTACCTATATTTATTATTTAATTATTCAAAATAAATAAGTTGTATCTAATCATATAGGGCTAACTAAAATAACGGGAAAAGCTTAGGGTGATATATTGCCCTTAAAACTAGACAGGATACTTACAAGTACTTAGTCTGCGAAGTGGATTACGCAGCACTAATACCTACCTTAGAACGGACACGATGTGCGAGGACATGAAAATCTGACATAAGGGTACACCTTCCATTTAATGAGCACTATTAATCACAAGGAACACGCGAGTGTCTTACTCAAACAGGCTTTAGTTTAAAACACACCTTAACTTGAAACACTTTAGATACTAGGTAATATGTGGATATTCTACATAAACTGTTAACAAAATGAATTATAATTTAAATATAGGTAAGTGATCAAATAAAGAGTTCTATAAAATTAGCTCACAGTTTTTTTTAACATTAAAGTAGGTACCTACTTGTATAGAATCAATCATGTTTAATAGTTGTTATTAATTCAATACGTCATATACAAAATTCATTTCTACTTAGGTACAGGCTTTTGAAACTTGAGGTTAAAAAATTGAGAGTAAGCAGCTTGCCTTAAAGATTTTTATTAAACCGATCTTTAATAAAAAAAAAGCAACATGGCGTTGCTTGTGTTGATAGGCAACTACCAACTTTCCACTGGATGAACCGTCACAGCCTGCAAGCAGTCATTTAAATGACAAAAAATATATCGTCAGATGAACATTTGGCACAAATACAAACGTATACTTACATCGTCTAAAAGCTACAAACCGGCCTCTAAAAAAATTGTACAACTCCACTAAACGCATTGAAAGCAGGAAGGGCCATGTCAAAAATTACTATTATACCCGTGACATGTAATTAATGAACTGCTTATTCAAATACATTTAAAACTATTATTCATGCCGTTTACGTTTCAAATGTTCCGAACATTTCTTTAAAGGACTCCATTTTGTCAGATTATTAATTAAAGGCCTGTGCCTTATGCAATTTTTAACAACCAGTTGGATGAGTGGTTAGGACGCTTTGTTTAAGGGATCCCGGGTTCGATTATCGGCAAAAGTCAACTTTATAGGTACCTAAATATGAACTTTTCAAACTTTTCAAAGTTGGATTGAAAGTTGGATTTTCAAAATTCTGGTCTGGATTTGGAAAATAGTGGCAGGGCACGCTGCGTTTCGCAGTCATTAGGGCATTACAGCTGGCGGCAGTAACAACCCCTTACAGAAGACCACCATGAAATAATAGCATGTGTGCTTTTGTGTTTCTATGAGTGAGTAAGGAATACGAGAGCCTATGTTATCAATCCCTTCCTAATCCTACTATTGTAGGCAGTGTGAAGCACATGTGGCATTACTTGAAAACTCGATTTAATCACCCGTAAAATAATTTTTAATAACCCGCATTAAATAAGCATTTATTGTAATTTATCAATGTATTAAATCCGAATTAAAAGTAGAATAAAATCCATTACTGGATTTAAACAATGTATTAGAGTGGACCAAAGCAAAAATTGTAGGTAACAAAACGAATTTCTACTATCAAAGTCAACTCAATCCAATAAAATATAGTATACACAGTTAACTGTCGGAACACGGAATTGTATACAACAAAAAATTCGGCAGAGTTCGCTACAAGAAAATGTTTTGCGCAAAAATAGAGCACGCGTTTCCTTTGATAGAAAATACTATCGTAACTTGGTCCTCTTTCCTTCCCGCTTAAATACACGTGCAGGGTCTATCCGGTGTAGTATACGCGGTGTGCTGAGTTCAAAACAAATTGGACAAATGATATAAGATTTTCCGAATTCGGGCGGTGTTTTTTCGCTGTTTCTTTTGATATTTTCGCCATTCGTCGGCTTCCCCACACCCGGGGTGCTTTCTCATTATTATTAGGTATTATTTCGGCGAATCCCTGGGAAAAGTGACTGCTGCCGCGCCCTTATCCGTGCACGCGTTCAGTCACATTGAAATGGATAAGGCTTTTCGATTAGCGACCTTTTGTTATTCAACGAGTTTCCTTGCAAGCGCACGTATTGTTGGGTTGGGGTTGAATTTGTTAGCGTGCTAACGGTGTAAATTCTTCGCTCATATGAAATTATTAAATAATTTAAATAATTTATTTAGCATATGAGATATTTTTTTTAATACACTGTCTGCATTTGTGATTTCCATATAAATTTGCAGGGCCAAAAATTTATTTGTTACTAGCTGATCCCAGAGATTACCTCTGCGTTAAAAAATTAAAAATATAACGTTCTGACTTTTTCCTTTTTTAGATGATCCCTCGGGAATAGTACTTTTTCTTGATGAAAGGACAACTTGTATGTAAAATTTCATTACGATCGGTTGAGTAGTTAAGGCGTGAAAAGGCAACAGACTGAGAGACAGTGTTACCTTTACACTTATGATATTAGTATGGATGCTTTTCTATAGTTTATTTAAAAGAATATTGTTTGAGTCATTGTTTCTGTTTATTTTGAATTCCATTTTAATTGAAATTTATTTTAAGCTTACTTTCTACCAACCACTGAATTATGCTATCCGAAAGTTATAGTAAAATTAGTTTTATATTTTGTTAGATATTTAGTCAAAAAACAGATTAGTACCTTCAGTTTACAAAAACTTGGTCATTGGGTTATATTTGAAAGAATAGAGGGCCCAATACACTTCCTTGTGGCTACCTCTATAGCTACAACATCTTCTACGTGAGTAATATTTTATTTCATTTCATTTTGACTTCAATCGATAACCTATATATTTTTATAATATAAATTATTACCAAATTATAAATTATAACTAGATTATAAGGTATTAATTATATTTCAGTAATTGGATATTAAATAGTATTTATACCTATGTGATAATGTAAAACTAGTAATCTCGCTCACATGATACTTCTCCAGATACACATACACTCATTGTTTGCCCACTAAAATATACAGAATACCTCCTAACAACTATAAGTAAACAATCTATAACTAAGCTCTGCTGAAAGCACAAGTATATAATTTAAATGAATATTTACATTATAATACCTACATACTATTTTGTTTTGAAACGATCATTGCAATAAATATTTCCCAAGTCGTCTATAAGTTATTATATTGCAGATTCCATATCAAAGTCCCAATGCAACAATGCACAGCAAACTTTTAATCAAGTCCTGGAGAAACGATTTACTATGGCCAAAGAATAAAATCAGAATTATATAGTCTCTATTTTAAAAATTAAATTTACCTAATATTTTTATCTTTAGTGCAGTAATGGTAAAGTTTTAAAAAGCAGTATATTTATTAAATTAAAGAAATTGAACTGCTTTTTTATCTAAACTTTTAGATTAGAGGTATTAGATTATTTAAAAATTTAAAAATCCACAAAAATATAATTTATGAAAATACCGTCTTAAAAATATATGAACTTTAGCTGGTGCCTGCGACTTCGTCCCCGTTGAAAAAATAAAAAATATATAATACACCAGAAAATATGTAAATAAATATTTGTATTATAATATACTGACATCTTTATTACTGTGACAATATTTATATTTTTATACACTATTTTTTATATTTTAGACGATCCCTGGGGAACAGTACCTATACATTTTTTCTGGATGAAAAGTACCCTATGTCTTTTCCTGTATCTCTAACAACGCGTGTATGCAAAATTTCATGAGGATCAATTGAGTAGTTAAGGCGTGAAAGGGTAACAGACAGAGTTACTTTCACATTGATAATATTTGTATGGATAAGAATACATGATAATTCCTCGTAGAAGTAAAGTTATTGTAGGCATTAAATGAACTCCATATTAGCTACATAACTTTTTTAATCTATGAACATACCATTCCCGCAGTCTTCGGCCGGCGCCCGACGCGGGTATCTCATCATTAATCACAAGTTTTAGCTGCATGCCCTGCACACACCACACTGCTAGTGAAGCCGCTACCTTTTACGGAATTATGTTTTCATATGTGTGAGTCCATACAGATTTTTATAAGAAAACAGTTGTAGACTAATATTACCTACTGAATATTATTTCTTGAAAATTTAGGTTTCCATATTATTATGTGTCCGCATCAAATGCTAAAGCTATGGCCATATTACAAAGAACCTCGCTTAGTGCTAAGAGCCAAGCTACTCGCTTACTGACTGATCCTAGTGAACAGGCGTATTGTCTACTATCGCGTTGGGCACACTGCTAGCGACGTGCCAAGGTAGTTAGGTATAATTCCTTCAGATTTGGTGCGTGCAATGCCATACCCAGATTTAGGCTAACTGTAATATACAAAAAAGAAATTGATTAGCTGAATGGTGAATCTTCGTGTTGCAACATATAAATCTGCCTATAGGTACATATATCTACTGTAAGTAAATTCTACTATTAACTGGTTAATCAAAAATATTAAAAAAAATATTTGTTTATTTCTCAATATATTTAGGGTATTGTTTCACCTTCGGATAGTACTACACATTAAATTTCTGCAAACGTCTTTTCCCATCTTCAAATAAGTCTAAACTCACGTTTTGGAATGGACTTCAATTTCTTATGCGATTTTCATTTTTTATTTCGTCTTAAATTTTGTAGCTCATTGTCTTCCCTTTATAGTTTCCGTCACATACAATTTTTAATAAATTAAAATTTAAACGAAGGGTTACAGGAAAATTTAGAACAGATGACATTGCACAATAACGTAGCTGTGTCGAAATTTCAATGTCAAAAATGTTATACAAATATTATTTAGCTGATTCATGATCGGAAAGGGTTATCGAAATATTGAACAGTAGTTAACGGTTTGATCATTACCGGGGTGGATACTGCTATAAAAAATTCCATAAAATTATGTTTTTTTACATATATATAATAGCGGATTGGCGACAAGTCCTTTCTTCCGCACTTATATTATAAATTTGAAAATATCTCTGTCGTATCTGTTACCTTTTCATGAAAAATTTCATGATGATCGGTTGAGTACTTAATAAACTTTGTCAGGCTTCATAAATTATTTAATAAGTTATGTATTATTAATATTTAAAAAGAGGAACAACCGAGGTTTCTTGTCGATTTTTTCTCTGTAAAAACTGCTTTCCGAACCGAGGTTACTCGTATATTAATTTAATTTAATGTGTTATTTTATATTGTTAGTTAAATAAATATCAAATATAAAACATTCGAGATGCTTATATATTGAATTCATAAAGAAGTTGGGCCATATTTAATTATACATACATGAATGTAATTCCAGCAGTAACCTACAGTAGTTCTGAGTAAGATTATATTTGAATTTTTTTTTAAGGAACACAAAGTGATAAACAAAAGTTTGCTCATTACTACAAAGGAAATTCAAATGTGACATGATTTATAGCAGCGTATTGTGAATATGTATAACAATAGTTAACCCTTTAGCAAATTTTTTGGCAACTACTGTTTTGAAAGTGCTACCATTTCTTTTAGAATCGTTAAAATTTATGGCAGTGTACTGGTGGTCTCGTTCCACACGACAATGAGGTGAACGATTTTGCAAAGTCACACGGCTTTGTAGGTCAGTTCTACAAGCTGCTTCCCTATTGCTTATTCTGTAAAGGCAGTATTGACAGTGGTTGTCAAACTCTAAATTTTCATTATGTTAGGTAAATCCTGTCAGCCTTTGTATATTTATGCTGTAAGTTCTTGCAAATTATTCTTCTTTTTTTAAGCCCTAGCTTTTTGACGACTTAACATGCTTTTTGGTGTTGTTGGTGTTTCATGCGACGGTAGCCACCTACCATCAAGTGAACCGTCAGCCTGACTGACGGACGACGTAAACATAAAAAAACATCTTCGTTTATCGCTATTTCCATTAGTGAAAACCGTTGCAAAATCAAAGCCCGTTAGGTGCGACTTTATCTATTTACATATAATAAAGTCGATTACAAAACGTGTCTGTAGGTACATTATATATTTCTTCAAAAAACAATTTTTACACGTTGTACTTATGTTACCGAAGTTAAAAATATAGATTTTAGATATATTTCTTTCAGTTTTTCTGTGCAATTGTGCACGCCAATCTCAGAAAGAACTTAAAGAATTTATTACCTGGATGATCCTGGACTTTTTATTCTTGTTGTCTTTAATAAATGCTAGGTTTCTGTGGAATTTTCAAAAAACGAACTACAGGGCGTACGAACTCATCAGCTAGTTTACCTTTAAAGTAGATATACCTTTATCTACAGTTTGAATACCACTGCCGTGAGTACTGGCATTTTCGACAATACAGCACTAATGATCGTCTTAACATTCAAATCGCCCACGCGCGCCTTTGTCTCCGAAAACCCAGAGTTTTTCATTCGCACGGCTATTTTTCAAACAGCACGATACTAAATACAAAACTCGCGAAATGATTGAAAGATTTAGGTCAACGGGTTACCTCTTCAATGGGCGGTGGCTTGCGACATAAAAACTTATACTACATGAAAAGGGAGGTTATGCAGTTCATGGGCATTACGCTCAGTTGTTTTGCTACTGACTGCTAATTAACTCAGCCATAGTCTACACCAGGGATTCCCAAAGTGGTCGATATCGACCCCTTGGGGTCGATATCGGTTTCCTAGGGGTCGACATAAACGAAAAGTGATTTTGGGGGTCGACGAGGTCTAAAAATCGACCCCTATTATATTAACACAAGTTCTTATTTAAAAATTTTCAAGATAGGTAAGTAGGTAGTTACTGTATTGTTTATGTTGTGTTACGTGTACTAA
Source organism: Synanthedon andrenaeformis (assembly GCA_936446665.2). NCBI lineage: Eukaryota > Metazoa > Arthropoda > Insecta > Lepidoptera > Sesiidae > Synanthedon > Synanthedon andrenaeformis. The sequence goes on from OW387785.2 coordinate 8,955,690, forward strand.
GAATAATTAATATTTTTGTAGGAAATAATGTTCCAGGAATGTAAAGTTTCAAGTTCGTACAAGATGAAAAACTCGGCAAGTCTATGTGGACAAGTTTGTGCAAGATTGAGTTGGAGCGTACGTCTTTCAGCGGCGTTTTGACTTGCTCTCTATTTGACGATAAAGTGCTTATCACACTATTCAATTTGAACGATTCCTATTTAGGAATCTAAGTAGTGAGCTCGTGATCACACTACGCTAAATTGATTTCTAAATCGAAGATATAGAGTCCAAACATGTTCCTGATATTTTACTATTTAACGAGCTTGCATTTAGGTTGAAAGTTCATTTGCGTTTTGAAATTCGTTGGAGCTTGAACGATAAAAACTCATATAGCTAAGTACTCATTTATTTCAAGAGATTACAAACTTATTACAAAGCTAAATTAAGTGAAGTAAAGTGACTGAAAAAGTGTTAAACACAACATACAACATATTTTAAATAGGTATGTATAATTGTATTTGTAAAAATTACTAACACTTAAGTCTTTGGTTTTCGTTCTTATTCTACCTAATTACCTAATACGAAGTTTCTATACCTAATTACCTACTGTAGTTACTTCCCAATATAGGTATCAAAGTTTATCAAAGAGTAAGTCAGTAATACTTAACAAGAATCCATTAACTGAGTGTGATAAAAATAAGATAGTGTGCAAATTTAACAGTTTATTATTGTTTTTTATTTAGGTTCCTTATTTTTTTGTTTGCAGAATTACTGAAAGTTTTATGATGGCGGACACGAAAAAAAAATGCAGACAATACAGTTTGGACTACTTGAAGTTCGGATTTATTGCATCTCCATCAAATCAACACTTCCCGATGTGTCTCATATGTGAAAAAGTATTTAGTAACGATGCCATGAAGCCTTCAAAAATGGATGACCACTTATCAAGAGTACATGCTAACAAAAAAAGTAAGCCCTTGTCATATTTTCAAGCACTGAAAGAAAAACTAGACAAAAGGCCATCCATAGGATCGATGTTTGCGTCATCATCTATTCGAGACAATGATGGTTTACGAGCGTCCTATAATATATCTTTACTAATAGCGAAGTCGGGGAAACCCCATACAATTGGAGAGCAGCTTATCTTACCAGCCATTGCGGAGGTCCTTAACAATGTATTGCACAAACCCGCACATGATATTTTAAAGAGAATACCTTTGAGCAACAACACCGTTCAGAGACGCATAGATGAGATGGGACGCGATGTGGAAAACATTTTATGCAAGTTCTTACAGACCCGCAGATTCTCTCTCCAGTTGGACGAGTCTACATTACCCGGCAATGAAGCTCTATTGTTAGGATATGTTCGATTTATCAAAGATGAAAATATGTGCCAAGAACTGATTTTTGCTGCATATTTAGAGACTGATACTAGAGGAGAATCGATTTTTCAGGCCGTGGAACATTTTTTTACTGATAAAGCTATTCCATGGAAGAATATTGTTTCTGTTGCGACTGATGGTGCACCGTCTATGGTTGGTCGTCATCGTGGCTTTATAGCTCACTTAAAGCGACAACTGCCTGATGTACTGGTTATTCACTGTGTGATTCACAGGCAGCATTTAGCAGCAAAAAAGCTGAGTCCTAGATTGCATAAGTCTTTACAATATGTAATAAATGCTATCAACAAGATTCGAAGCAATTCTTTGAACTCTCGGTTATTTGCTCAACTATGTGACGAAAACGACGAAGTCTTTACTCGGTTACTTCTGCACACTGAAGTTCGCTGGCTATCAAGAGGCTCTTGCTTAGAAAGATTTTCAGCCCTTTTTGAATCTGTGTTGGAGTTTTTACAAGAAAAAGATCCGAATTTGAAAGAAAATCTGAACAATTGTAAAACAGATATTTATTACTTGACTGATATCTTTGGAATGTTCAACAAAGTTAATTTGCAACTACAGGGTGATGATCTTAACTTGATTAAAACAAAATCAATAATATCGGCCTTCGTGGGTAAACTAGTTCTTTATAAACAAAATTTAGGCAGAAAAGAATATTCGCAGTTTCCGCATTTGTCAAAATTACCAAAAATGCTTCAAGATGATGACATTTTATTATATGTTACTCACTTGGACGCATTACACAAGGATTTTACGGAGAGGTTTGATGATCTTTTAAATTTACAAATTCCTCAATGGATAATAAATCCGTATAACACCACAGCCATAGAAGAAGCCAATGTGATAATGCAAGAAGAGTTGATTACCATCAGCACAGACGAAGAGCTTAAGCAAAAGTTCAACCAAGGCTATCAGAAGTTCTGGTTGCAACGCAAAATTGAAACACAGTATCCTACATTGTGGAACATTGCTGAAAAATACCTTATCGCTTTTCCATCATCATATCTAGTTGAAAAAAGCTTCAGTGTGGTAACAAACATTTTGACAAAACAAAGAAACCGTTTGAAAATCAACGAACGTGGAGATTTAAGGCTGCAACTCACTAATATTGAACCGGATGTAGCTAGATTGGTAGATAGTCACCAGGTTCATCCATCGCACTGAATGTTTTATTTTCTCTTTGCGAATTAATAGTTTTTAAAATATAATTTCCTACCAACTTAAGATGCTTTATGTATTAATTTGTAATAATTATAAATTAAACTTGATATTTACTGAATTGGATTGTCTTTTTATTTTGTTAAATTTTGACGAGAAAATGAAATCAACTTCACTCACTTAACCAAGTGCAAAGTTTTCTAATTGGCACCTTAGTACCTAGGTATTTTGTACCAATAGGAAAAAACTAAAGATAGACTAAGATAGATAGCTGCTTTAAGTTAGCGGACCATTATGAATAAGGGGGTTGGTCTTAAAAGTAGGTAATTTGACCATGGGGGTCTGAGGTAACAGTTCATTGTTGAAAAGGGGTCACTTGTCCAAAATAGTTTGGGGAACCCTGGTCTACACGCAATCGTTAAGCAACTATATAAATAAGTTATGAAGTATGTATCTACCTATATCTTCTGTTTTTTAACACAGTTCTCTTTCAAAAATATTATATGTTAAAATATTTCTAAGCACCGTGTTAGATTAATATTACGATAGAAAAGTTATTTAACTTATTTAAAGACAAAATTTCCTAACTATTATTTATAAGATAGAAACATAGTGTGTAAACTATGTTTCTGCATTGAAAATAGTGGTTATTTTCAAAAAAAAATTTAATATTAAGGTCGACAGACAGGCTGACGTTCCATTAAAATTTAGATGGTAAGTGGCTACTGTCGCCTATAACACAAGCAATTGCCCTGCGGACCATAGCAGGAATAAAAATTAGAAATGGATAGGGCAATGGGCTCTGGCATCCCTTACTCACTCAACGAAACACAGCAGCACACATGCTGTTATTTCAAGGGGGTCTTACATATGTAATGGGGTGGTTACTGCCGCCAGACGGGCTGCCCAAATGATTGAAACGTACTGCGTCCTGGACACTGTGTGCTGTTGTGTTTTGGTGAGCTAGTAAGGAATGCCAGAGCTCATTTCCCTATCCATTCTTGAAATTACGTTAAGTAGGTAACTGTTTTTGCATGAAAAACTACAAAATGATACATGCATCCCTAAAAAGTATTTATACAACTAGGTTTTACCCGCGACTTCATCCGCATATCTTAATAGAGTAGGTAATGTATCCTGTGTGTTATTCTGATTTATATAAACTATATTACTGTATTAAAGATACCGTAAAATAACAACATAGGTATATGTCATGTTGTGTTTTGGTGAGTGACTAAGGGATGTCAGAGCCCATTACCACCTCATCCCTTCTTTATCCTTTATCCTTGATCCTTCTATATCTATAGTCGGCAACGTGCACTTGCGGCACCTTGACGTTGCTTGTGTTATAGGCGACAGTAGCCACCTACCATCAAGTGGACCGTCAACCTGTCTATCGACAAAAAAGTAACTAACTTTGTGCAAAAAACTAACAAACATAAATAATTTATATCCATCCTCATATCTTTTCGCATTTATACAATATTAGTAGGATTCTCCCACTATGGTAAGGTATAGCTGGTCCGATGTTGGTATGTATGTACTTAAAAGAACTTCGAATGTATATACGATAGATTTCGCAACAGCTGCACCTTTTACACATGTTTGTGTTCATGGAATTCCGTACATGAATGATTTCCGTGTACGTCTTAAAATAATTATGCGCTGGTACGTTAAGGATGAGCTGCGTGACGTCGACTCCTCGTGACATGTGTCTATTAATCACATCGCGTACAGGCCGTGTCGTCCGGACCCAGAACTAAATATAATACAGGAATCACAAATGTGCCTCGAAATCCCCTTCATTTTATTATTTTTATGTGCATATACCTTTTTATTTGTTAATACACAAATTGATAGACCATCACCTTCTTGGTGGGTCTCTTCAAAGGAAATATCTAGTAACTTCTAAGTAATCTTGCTGTGTACCTATAAATTGCGTATTAGACTTTGCTGAGAATTTAGAAATACTCCAAAATTATTTATTTATGGAATAGCAAACCCAACAAGCATATAATTAGTTTACAACATAAGCATATAACTAGCTGTTGCACGCGACCTCGCCCGCGTAACTTTATAAAATATAGCCTATGTTACTCGCTGATAATGTAGCTTTCCATAGGTGGAAGAATTTTTAAAATCATCCAGTATAGTTTTTGAGTTTATTCAATACAAACATACAAATTATTTCTCTTTATAATAGGTAATGTATTAGTAAAGTTTAAAAAATTCGCAATCTATTAATAGGTTTGACAAATTACAATTTATAGGTACAAAAAGGCAATCTAAAATGAGCCAATTCAGAAAACTGATGATAACAAAATCGAATCAAATGTAACGAATGTAAGTTATTACATTATTATTTATTATTATTTACATCCAAAATTTAATAACAGCACTCGATAGCTACTTAGGTATATACCAAACGTTCTTTGATCCATTTATCAAAGAACGTTTGGTATATAAGTAGCATAATTCAAAGTCGTTGGATATATAGGTACATATAATATATTCAGAGAAAAAATTACTCGTAACGTATCAGGTAAAACATGGCCGTTTCCACGACACTTAACCTTTTACCTAAGAACATACCTATTTCTTTAACAAAACAGAGCATGATTAAGTATTAGCAGCATCCATTACAGATCATTTAAACTTAAAAAGTGAGTATTGTTAAGCCCGTGAGAATATATCAACAGTCATTAAATTCAGAGACATCTAAACACAATTGTATTGTTGGAGTGAAAATGGAAAAATCGTCCGTCCGTCTGTCGGGATCCAAAGAATGAAACAATTTCACGCGTCATAAATATCAATGTGGAATTCGAAAATTTTGATATGTGCAAGATATCGGATGAACTGACGGCGGGCGTATCGAATTAAATAAATCGATATGTTTCCAAAAACGTTGTAGTTTCATTAATTTTAAAGTGTATTGACGAAATCGCTGTCAATTTCGCTAAATGTTTTTTATTTGGTATTGAGAAGCAATTCAATTATTATTTTTAGCGAGAACATTTGTAAACATCTCAATGGATAAGGCATTTATTTTGTGTTATTCTTTCGAAAAAAGTAGTGGATACATATTTAGAAGATATCTCAACACGCAAAATAAATCAAATTCTTCGGATACCTACTCCATTCTAGTGTTTTTGATTCCTTAGTACTTACTTTCACGTATGTCATCATACTTAATGCTAGCTTGACCTCGCCGTTGTAAACACTTAAAATGTAGCCTATATTTTTCCCCAAGCTCTAAGTTATCCGTAAGTACCTTTTTTTGTGAGAAACTTTTCAGCCATAAAAACCTAAAAGTGAAAACTTGTGTATTATATACTAGCTACCAATTTTCCAGGAAATTTTCTAATGTTTCTCTTCATAAAAACCTTCTTCGGACTTTATCGAATATCTGGAAAAAAAATTAGGCAAATTGATCCTATCATTGTCGAGTTTTTCGCTTAACGATAATATATTGTGATACTTATAGGCTAAAATATATTTAATAAATATTATATTTATAAATCTATAGATTATAAATTAAAATGAAGTCTCGGTTATTACGAAAATGCTTAGCTTCTAAATTTTAGAATCAGCTTGTTATCTATATAAATAAAATCGGAGTGTCTGTCTGTGATTTGCGAAAAACTGCCTCAAACTAAGCTTAGAGAGTCATTCGCATGCTGTTAAAACGTAAATAACTTTTTTTAGAATTTTTGTCTGTCTGTCTGTCTGTCTGTCTGTCTGTCTGTCTGTCTGTCTGTCTGTCTGTCTGTCTGTCTGTCTGTCTGTCTGTCTGTCTGTCTGTCTGTCTGTCTGTCTGTCTGTCTGTCTGTCTGTCTGTCTGTCTGTCTGTCTGTCTGTCTGTCTGTCTGTCTGTCTGTCTGTCTGTCTGTCTGTCTGTCTGTCCGGGGTAATCTCAGAAACGGCTGAAGCGATTTCGATGAAACTTTGCAGACATGAAGAGGGGGTCGTCAGGAGTAACATAGGCTACTTTTTGTTTATGTAAATTGCGGTACATACACCAAAATAATATTTTTACAATTTTTGTCTGTCTGTCTGTTTGTTCCGGCTAATCTCTGAAATAGCTGGACCGATTTTGACGGGACTTTTATTGGCAGGTAGCTGATGTAATAAGGAGTAACTTAGGCTACGTTTATTTTAGACTAGCGACTCGTTCCCGGCTTCGCCCGGGTGCATTCGTGTACATAGACTTTTCGAGTTTAATGAGAATGATGCTTATGCATTAAGATAGCCTCACTCTACTTCCTTCGAAATAAATATAACCCATCAGGTTCTGAAATTTCAAAAAATCTTATTAAATTATCTGAAAAAGTGAAGAAAGTTTTCATATATGCGAGAATTTCCTAGAAACTTCTGGAATTTTCTAGAATTTTCTGAAATTTTCGAGAAACTTCTAGAATTTTCTAAAAACTTCTAGAATTTTCTATAAACATCTAGAATTTTCTAGAATGTTAGCGAAAAAAAATCCGTTTCTATTAATCTATATAAATAAAATCAGAGTGTCTGTCTGTGATTTACGAAAAACTGCCTCAAACTAAGCTTTGAGTCATTCGCATGCTGTTAAAACGTAAATAACTTTTTTTAGAATTGTTTGTCTGTCTGTCTGTCTGTTCGGGGTAATCTCAGAAACGGCTGAAGCGATTTCGATGAAACTTTGCAGACATGAAGAGGGGGTCGTCAGGAGTAACATAGGCTACTTTTTGTTTATGTAAATTTTATAGAAAATTCTAGAAGTTTTTAGAAAATTCTAGAAGTTTCTCGAAAATTTCAGAAGTTTCTAGAAAATTCTCGCATATATGAAAACTTTCTTCACTTTTTCAGATAATTTAATAAGATTTTTTGAAATTACAGAACATCGTCAAAATTTTTAGAAATTTAAAAATTTGTTAAACCTGATGGGTGATTTATTATATTTATTTCGAAGGAAGTAGAGTAAGGCTATCTTAATGCATAAGCATCATTCTCATTAAACTCGAAAAGTCTATGTACACGTGTTAAAAAAGGTGTTCTAGAATTTGCTCGCACAGATTGTTTGTTTGCTTCCATTCTTCGCCCTTCCTTTAGTTTCCAGAGGGTTCTCCAAGCGTCATAAACAATAAAAAACGGGATCTATGCAATATATTCGATTTTTTCAAACGCGATATTTTTTCTTTTACTGAAAAAAGTTACTAACCCTGTGACAATAAAAAAAAAAGAATTTTTTCGTTCATAACAATTGCATTTGTTGTTAACAACTGAAACGAAGGTTCATGCAATACGATGAGTTCTCCTTGCGGCATATCTTTTCTTTGGCTGAGTCGCTCATTATGTATTATTAATAGGAACGGATTTTTTTTTGCTAACATTCTAGAAAATTCTAGAAGTTTTTAGAAAATTCTAGAAGTTTCTCGAAAATTTTCAGAAGTTTCTAGAAAATTCCAGAAGTTTCTAGAAAATTCTATGAAAACTTTCTTCACTTTTTCAGATAATTTAATAAGATTTTTTGAAATTTCAGAACATCGTCAAAATTTTTAGAAATTTAAAAATTTGTTAAACCTGATGGGTGATTTGTTATATTTATTTCGAAGGAAGTAGAGTGAGGCTATCTTAATGCATAAGCATCATTCTCATTAAACTCGAAAAGTCTATGTACACGAATAAGTTGAAACATTTATCTTTTCTGCCTAACGATCATCACTATCAGCTTGATAGACAGCTTTAGTATTCATCATCGAAGTTTTGAGATAGAATATACCCATATTTCGCCGAACTGCGTTCTCTTATCTCAGTGGAACTAATATACACAGGAAAAAGACAAAGTTACGCACAATTAAACAAAAATCAATTCTCTCACGAAGACAACATTATTAAATTTACGTTATTTAATATTATAAAACAAAGTCCCCCCGCTGCGTCTGTCTGTCTATATGTTTGCGATTCTCAAAAACTACCGAACGGATTTTTATACTGTTTTCATTAATGGGAAGAGCGTTAAACGAGGAAGGTTTCTACGTTTAATTTGCAGAAAAAAATTGCACCCGTGCGAAGCCGGGAACGGATCGCTAGTTATCTATATAAATAAAATCAGAGTGTCTGTCTGTGATTTGCGAAAAACTGCCTCAAATTAAGCTTAGAGAGTCATTCGCATGCTGTTAAAACGTAAATAACTTTTTTTAGAATTGTTGTCTGTCTGTCTGTCTGTCTGTCTGTCTGTCTGTCTGTCTGTCTGTCTGTCTGTCTGTCTGTCTGTCTGTCTGTCTGTCCGGGGTAATCTCAGAAACGGCTGAAGCGATTTCGATGAAACTTTGCAGACATGAAGAGGGGGTCGTCAGGAGTAACATAGGCTACTTTTTGTTTATGTAAATTGCGGTACATACACCAAAATAACATTTTTTACAATTTTTGTCTGTCTGTCTGTTTGTTCCGGCTAATCTCTGAAATAGCTAGACCGATTTTGACGGGACTTTTATTGGCAGGTAGCTGATGTAATAAGGAGTAACTTAGGCTACGTTTATTTTAGAAAAAAATACACCCCGGACGAAGCCGGGAGCGGGCCGCTAAATGTATTGCTAAGCGCAAAACTCGAGAACGGGTGGACCGATTTTAATTCTGTCTTCACTCATGGACAGAGGGATAATCAGGGGTTTTTACGTTAAAAAAAATGCACCTCGGGCGAAGCCGGGAGCGGACCGCTAGTTATATAATAAAAATGAAAAGAAATTGGAATATATTTTTTATTCATTTATTATCTTACACATAATTCTACACATGGTGATAACAATGTCTGTAAACCTTTATAAGATTTGTCTAGACATTTTATTTCACGCCATGATAACATTACAGTAATAATTATAACAATATATTTATAATTTCATTAAAGATGAGTATAGTGGAGGTTTAGGGATTTCAAGTTAGATGGCGATTGTATCTAGAAAACCAAATTTTTTATATTTGAAAATGTTTTTTTTTTATTAAATTCAAAGATATATTTTTACTTTAAGGTCGACAGACAGGCTGACTTATCTATACATTAATTATTGTGCACCTAGATGAACGATAATATAAGATGTCGTCAACAAACATGGCGGACTAGGAGTAAATAAAGTAGAGGATAAGAGCACTGTTAATACCGTAAGGCCGAATGGTCAACGCGTGGCCCTTGTAATCCAGTAGAGTTGTACCAATCAACAGCAGAGTGAGGGGAAACTACGAAGGGGACATTACTGTACCGTAGGGACGCAGAAACGAACAAGGGTCCAGAAATTGGGAACAGCTACCCGTTACGAATTAAGAGGGACTAGAAAATTGAGGGAATTGTTAATGGAATTCTTTATAAACTGAACAACAATTCTTGCTGGAAAATAAGTGAAAATTTATACCTATCGTACATACAGTTGCCTAAGATTTTAAGGCACAATTACAAAATTGAAAACTATGGAATTGAAAATGAAAACATTTCTACAATTTATCATTGCGAAAAATATCTAATATGTAATCACTGTTTTAATGTTTTTGAAATCTTTCACTCCAAAAATTAAAAATTGTGCAAATGTTTGACTACGTTATCTTTTTTTATGAATTCGAAATGCTGATTTTATGAGTAATTTTAAGCTATTTTTATGAGTCATTTTACAGAACTCAATATAATAGTATCTAATAAAATAATTAAATAATTCTTAGATAACTTTCTACGAACTCAGAGACAAGGCAATATTTTTGTTCTCATATAATTAAAAAATCAAATTACACTGTTCTTTTTAATGTTATTCTTTTTTGGGTTATGTAAGAAATTTATGAACTTGTTTTCATTTTTCAAAAATTTCGACTTCAATATGAATTCATGCTATAGAACTTATCTAATTAAAATATAATATGTCTATACATATAACTAATGTAATCCACGGTTCCTATACAAACTATAAAATTAATCGAGCTGTGAAAAAAAACTTTTGAAATCTGTAATGATTAATCGTAATGACAGAAATCCATTTACTTTGCTTTATTTGTTAATTTTAATTTGAGTTCGTGAACACTTTCTATTACTATTGTTCATACTACTGTCCAAACGGAACTGTATTAAAACCCGAACCAACTTACAGGTAATAATGGAGGCTTACCCCTCGGTCAAGGTATTAATTAATTGTGAAAGTGCTTTGGGACTGTTTCTAGTCCATTAAGCCAGGGTTTTATCACGTCGGTCGAGAACTGTTGTTTTTCCACAACCCTCTGTCCCAAATCCCCAAAGTCCAGTTGTCCGACCAGCACGTTTGACCTCTGCATCATTCTAATGCTATTGAAACGTTAACTCTAATAGTCAAAACTGGAGTTCTAGAAATACTGGATAATGTGTTCACAACTTTTGTTTTATTCAGCGGTACAGTACCTGCTGAAAGATAGCCCTTAATTGGATTAAAGGTTTTTGATAAGGCTTTTAATCTGAGCGAAGTGGTCAATGACATTTTGTTTGAGGATGCGTATTGATTTGCGTTTGTGACTGTCTCTTTTGTGAATATTGTTTGAGAACACAAAAATGGATTGAAAGGAATGAGAGAAAAGGTTTTGTTCTAAAAAGTCTTTGTAAACTTGTGTTTCCTACAATTGTACGTTACTGTGAAAATTCACGTGTATATACTCGTATGTATAACCATACCCAATACACGAATACCTACTGTTGATAATAATCGGAGTCCACGGATAAAATTTAGTATTATTTTCTGCTAGTTTCAGATTAATTTTATAATGTAATTTCTTTCACATACAGATTTGAACATCCTGATTTATCTAAGATTATGCGATTTTAATTTTTACTTACTTATATTATATAATTGTAAACCGATAACAAGCTAATGGCTAAAATAAATAAATATGGTATTTTATTAGGCATATTTATATCTACTTTCATTTTTAATGCCTAGAAAAATCTTTAATTTCATTAAATATCGGCTGGCGGTCTCACTTGTAGTTTCTTGGTAATTCTCGAAGAATTCCTCAAGAAATAGGCTATCAAACGCAAAAAGAATTTTTAAAATCCGACTGGTAGTTCCAGAGATTAGCACTTTCAACCAAACCAACAAACTCTTCAGTTTGATTATATTAATATACATTTGTTGACTACCTTTTTCTCTTTATTCGAAGCCTTTCCGTACACTGTGTCTGCTATTCTACATCATAATATATAGGTACAGGCAAAACTCATACATCAATAATCAAATGGACAACTCTTCTTGTTCTTTCTCTTAAATCGAAACGATAAATTTCACAATTGGAACCATTAAAACTAGAATTGCCGGTAGACACTAATGTGTCCGCAAAATAAATTGCTTTCGTTACCTATTGATTTATTTTAACAAAGTTAGTTTACCTTCAATCACGAACAACCATTTGCATCCGTTACCCTGATTAAATTTTGCTACAAAATTGATGCCAGTTAACAAAGGTCATGCCTTTCACACCTAACGAGAACTGGTTCGATTTATTATGTGGCGTAAAAAAACTGCTACTCTGAATAGAATCGGAAATCGTAGAGCTTAATGCAGAGATGTCGAAATGTTCATGGAAACAAGCTGTCAGTCAAAATTATTGGATGCTGTCTTAGCAATGTAGCTGATAGACAGACGGCGATCGAGCAAGCACGAATCTTAGCTACTTATCCATAATTACCTATATCTAACAGTAATTTGCTAATATTTTCGTTTGTTTTTTTTTGTTTTAGTATAAAAAAATACATTTCTTTCATATTGTGTGTTTCATATTATGTCCATCAACATAATTTAGTATATTACTTACTATGAAAATAGTATTAAACGAAAGAACAACGAAAAAAAAACTAAATGAAAATAAATATTATGGAATATATTTGTATATAAACAAAATAAACTAAAAAAATACCTAAATCGCAAAATTTGTTTTTAGAACGTCTTCTCTTTGAATGTGGGCGGAAATGAAGGCTCTTTAGAGACGGCACAGGCTATACATACTCGTTGGTAGGTAGTATATAACAGGCTATATATCGGCATGAACGGAAGAGCCGGCCGCGCGCCAGGCGGCATGTCAAACAGCAGGAGCCCGCCGGTTAAATTGAAAAACAATCTCCCGCCATTTTCGCTCGCCGAACGTAATAAATCTATGTACAAAAATTCTACACGTTATTTATGAAATCTATCTGAACGCAACCCGCTCTATCCCGCGTGCAATGGCGGACAATACAAAGTTTAAAAAATTTAAAGCAATATTTAAAAGAATATTGTAAATACTTATTACATAAAAATGTACGATATTAGCATACCCATATTCTTATAATACAGTGGTTATATGTAGAATACGTGGAATATCACTTATCTTATTTGATCTGGATTATCTGGGAATTTCTGAGAATTAAGTCTTTTTATATACTATTAATAAATGATAATAATAACTTGATATTTCTGTTCTACAAATCGAATCATTACGTTAATTTATTACATTCACCACTTCATTTACGTTTAATTCTTATTATCGTATTGGACATCGTCAAATGTCCATGGATAATTTTTATACATGATTTTTCAGTACTGTGTAGGCTGTTTTTAGTACTGTGTAGGTACCTGAAGGGCTTTCATGTTGTGAAAACGTTTTAAATGAAGTTAGCAAACAATTTATGTATTAAATAACTGCTACATTAATGTTTAAATATATAACTTTAATTTGTTAATGTAAGAAATAATAGTCTTTCAGAACGGAGGTTTATTATGGACGCTACCATTTCTTGAATTTGGCTCAAAAGTTCAAAAAGAGGTAATTATATAATTGTAAAGGACAATGGCGAACTTCCGAACAAAATTTTGTTGACATATTTTTATGCGTCTAGTGATGAAAAATAAACAAAGGTATACAGATTAAATTCTTGAACAATTTTATCATAGACATTACTATTAATAGAAGTCTGTAATTAACGATATTCCAGTTTAAAGTTGGGGAGGTTTCGACCAACAACGTTTTCGCCATTGTTCTTTAAAACTTATTAATTTTGTCCTCAAGTGTACTCCGTTGCGTTGCGGCTATTGTGGGATTAATTGCATTAATCATGCCCAGTGACAGCTATTACATTTTTGGTGCTCGACTTTTGGTTCTGTCTCGCTCGGAGCCACAACACGACAGTCAAAGTATCATTTCCAACATGAAACAATGCAACAATATAAACATTTTCCATTTAATTTGTAGGATATCTATTTGTCATTACTTTTTTATTGTAGCTAAGTAGTAAACTCAACTCAGAAACTAATACTTAATTATTTTCAAATTAAAATTGAAGATGTTATTTTCTAATATTTTTTAAGGGCCTATTGCCTAAATTCTTTAAACATCTAAATTCACATAATTATAGCAGTGCTTGTTCTAAATTGCAGAAGAATAAATTTTGAATAATAATATCTAAATTGCAGGTGGATAGTTAGTTCTATTTATTTATCAATACCATAAACAGGTTAACTTACAATACCACAAACTTACAATAGCAGACGTTAGCAAATACTTTTTTCCATCCTATTTTCTTATCTTTGAACACATCTTTGAATCTTTGAAAAAACATCTAAATCGGGACTATAGTGTTTTTATAATTAATTTAATTATAATTTTTATCCTATAACATGATGAGGGGGTTAGGTACACACTTGTACAAAAAGCAAAAAATCAAATACTATTGTTAGTTGTTATGACAAACACTTTGTAGGTAAGTATGCAAAATTTATTTTTTGCTTATAATTAGTGTTGCTCACCGTTCTTGAAATAAATAAATATAAAATTTCATACATTATAAGATAAGTCTTTCAGAATATTCCACTCTGCTATTACCATAACAGCTTAATGTGGTTTTTTTATAAACAAAGTAAAAAGTCAAGTGCGAAATGAAACATTTTAAAAATTTCTTAAGAGCTTTTATCCATTAACGTGATCGGTCTTAAATGTTTATGACTTCATTAAAGTGTTGTCCAACACCAGACCTCGCCTCGAGCTGCAACAACTCCGTACCTATTACATTTTTTTCTCGTCGATAATTTAATTATCGTTTTCCTAGACAAAATGTCTACTTAATTACAAGTAAAAGGTCATTAATTTACTTTTTTTTTTCAAGTGATATAACAACTTAATACTAACTTTGGTTCTTATTTACTTACATAGTAACTCACTTAGTATCATTAATTTTAGTAGCTACTTCCCTCTTACAGGAGACCACCGTGAAACAACAGCGTGTGTACTGTTATGTTTCGGTGAGTGAACAAGGGATGCCAGACTACGAATAAAGAGTATTATTTATTCGTAGATGCCAGAGCCCATTCTATCAAAGTCAGCAGCGCACTATGTAACCCCTATGACGCTCCGTCTACGGACGACGATAGACACATACCGTCATACCTTCCTGCTGCCTTTTACATATAATTAAGCATAGATATAAGTTACCTATATAAGATGTGTACTATCCTATTATATAATATTATAAATGCGAAAGTTTGTGAGGATGTATGGATGTTTGTTACTCTTTCACGCAAATACAAATTAATGAATTTGGTTAAAATTTAGCACGCAGATAGTTTATTACCAAGATTAACAATAGCAACGCATACGAAATCGTGGACCAGGTCGATAACCAAGGTAATAAACTATCCCTGTGCCAAATTTCATCCGTTTTTTTGCATTATTGAAGAACAAACAACCAAAATACTAACTTTCTCATTTAATATGTTCATGCTTAAAACGAAAGATATTTTAATTAAATTAATACTGTATTTAATATAGTTCAATGCATTTGTAATTACATATCCCTAGAGACGGATCAATTTTAAATTTAAGGCAGTGTAGGCGTGTTAGCACACGTCTAACAAAAAATTCTCAAATATCGTAGGCGTTCGAATAGGAGTAATTCGTAGCGCGTAGACGCACGAGAGAGCGGCGCGCGCGCACCCGATTGGTCTCGCCGTGTATGGAGTTAGCAATCATCAATTACGGGCGATTGTAACGCAGATCAAAGCGGCCGACTCATGCACAGCGTAAATTATAATATCTACTTACACAATATTGCAAAATGAGAAAGGTATTGTTGACGGAGAATTCGCTGCGCCTTTATTTTGATTAGGTACCACATCATTTCACATATATTATAGGTATATATTCCTAATCATCACAGTCATATTTTTTTAAATTAGTGCATTAAAATTTAAAATATTATTTTTTATTACGCATTTGTTTCAAGTCACTTTAAATAGTCAAAATTTAGTTAATATATCTACCTTATATATCTATCCTTACTTTTAATTCTGCTATGGTCGACAGCGCACAGGAAATTCTTTCCAGTAAATTAATTTAAATTTGCTCAAAAGCCATATCAAAATCAAGCCCACTAACACTGGTCTATTGTTTTTTTTTTATTCTCTAAGTATTCATAATACTTGTACATAACTAAACTTTTCAATGTACATGTTTTAATAGTTTTTTGTGAGATATCTAAATTACAATTAGTAAATTAAATGCTACGCTCAATCTTAAAATTGTATTCATATAGAAATAGGTTAACCAATAAATAATAAATTTTCTGTGATGAAACAAAAGGTAGACTCGATCGTGAGGCACCAAGCTGATTTGATATACGTTGCGCTTCTAAATCATGCGTAGATGTTTTCATACTTTGATTTATTGGCTGTCGATCTGCGTACATACCAACACAAGATCTCATCCTCATTCCATATAAATCAGTCGATGATAAACGTAACGGATTTTGAGTAAATATTACGAATTACGTAATTAAATGCCTGGTGGGTACAGTTAAGCAAATGCTGGGTTGATTTTTATTATTGATTTATCTTTATAATAAAACAAGCTGTTGCACGCGACTTCCCCCGCGTAACTTTATAAAATATAGCCCATGTTACTGATAATGTAGTTTTTTTAGTTTATTCATTACAAACTTACAAATCTTCTCTCTTTATAATATTAGTATAGATTTTTTTAAATTATATATTAACTTTTTCAATATCTTTTTAGCTATTATCTTTATAATTTATTATTTCTGGTTTGGGGAGGATAACGTCTGCTAGATCCGCTAGTTAACAAATAAAGTTAACAAATAGTTAACAATAAAGTTTTAAAAGTACTATTTTGCATTGTCGAACAAAATAAAAGTAAAATAATTCATCACCACCTGTTTTAAAAACTGTTTTCAGGGGAAAAGTGGCTAAAAACCTCCGTAACTGCTATTTTAAAAGAAATCTTTCTTTAGCAAGAAATATTAATAAATATTGAATCTCCTACATGCCACTTGTAAGTGCGTTTAGTATACAAGTTTTTTTAATACAGCCTGAATTATTCTAGGAGCTAAATAATAAAATGTTCCAATAAACCAAATGTGAATAATTTTAATAATCAATTAAAACAGATTAACACTAAGCTCATTATTATACCTCAAACCAATTAGTTAGGTTACTTTATAATATTTTTTCAGAACGCTGCTTCATACCTATTATTATTTCATTCTAGTGTCTCATATCAGTAGGTCGAATATTATTAATATTGCGATAAATAAACCATAAATTCGTGGCTTAAAAAGTATCAACATTCAAAATCCAGCTTTAAAGTGCATCATGAAACAATATATCAAGACACATCATCTTTAAATTATCGGTTACCTGTCATATGTCGAAGTAGTCAGCTCAACATTATGTTAATTTTGTTTGAATTAAAATCCTATTTATATTATGCACCAATATTATTATTAAAATTGGATAAATATTTGTTTGCATATATGTAGATGCAACCTAATATTTTTTTCTTTATAACCTTTTCAGTGGGATCCACACGAGGAGATGAAATATATATTTTAATAATATTAATACCATATTTTTCCATATTACAACTTTTACCATATTTTATTAGAAACATGTGTTAGAGGCATTTATAGTAAGTACCTTGTTGGATTCGGTAAGGCAAGCTTTGTCGTCTTGATATTTTATTTCTATTGTAACTAATTCTATTGAAGTGCCTGGGTAAACTGCGGCTGCAGTCAAAAAATTTGTGGCTGTTAGATAGAACTTACAGAAAACCACCTTGACGTATCAGCACATTGTGCTAATAAGTTTCGGTGTGTGAATAAGAGATGCTACAGCCCGTTTTCCATTCCGCCGTTTTATTCCTTATCTTTATCTTATCCTATCCTTTATCTTCTCAAGGACTTAGGTCCCCTCTTGGTGTTTCTTCCGTTTATGGCGACGAAGCTCCCTATTCTTTCTGATAGTAGGAGGCAAAAGACAATTCTATGTATTTTCGATGTGCAATTTTAACAGATATTACCTAAATTATAACAGCGCAACATATTGACATTTCGGATTGTCTTTGTGAGGAGGTGGTCCATTATGACTTCGGATCGAATAGTGTTAACATCAACAATGTGCCATATCCTTACGAACTGCAAAACTGTGCACATAATATGCGAATAATTTATGCATACTTTTCTATACCATAGAACTCTCTACCTACTCTCCTTCTGAGTTAAAATTATTTTTATATTTTTTTATACTTACTCTACGTTATTTCATTATACACTGATCAATCTATCTAGCGGCAGTAAGCCTTACTCAAGATACCACATTAAAGTAATAACATGAGTGCTGTGTTTTGGTGCGTGAGCAAAGTTAAGGAATGTTTTTATTACGCTTGTACCTACGCCTTTTTGTAGTGGTTTATGAACTAATGAGTCATCTGACGGTCCGTCACAAATTAACATACAAAACACGTAGCAGTATTAAATAGGAAATCTTTCGAGGGTCCATCTATAGTTAAGACATTAAAGCAAGTTAAAGTACTGGAATCATTACTTAAATGACCCAATTACACGCAAGATGATCCGTGTCCAAAAAACAAGTGAATGCCGGTCATGTTTACAAACATCCTAACCTAGGCTAATGATGAACGACAGGGCGTGCTCGAGGTAATCAGCGGGCCGTTGACCCCTCAGTAATGACTGCCCGATGACGCTGCACTTAACCGGGCACGTGGTTATCAGTAAAAGAGACAGATGCGCGGTTTTTCATTCACAATTCGGACGCAGACAGCTGTGTCCGACGATGTAATCAATTGATAGTAAATAAAATGTTATGCAATTCAACTTGAAGAGGGAAAAAAATGCAAGAATTTACAGTCAGTCACAGATATGAATGTCAGAACTAGATCAGCAGAAAGATTAATTGAAAAACGTTTGACAACTTGACAGACAAGTCGTTTGTTTCTTATCACATGTCAGTGATTTCTGAATTTTAGAACTAAAGCCTGGTATAGACGGGGTCAGTAACAAGGCAGTACGGTAACCCAGTCCAGCGCTGACTTGCTACTGGGCTTGTATAGACACTAGTTTCAAGTCAGTCCAGTGCTGACTTCGCGCCCTCAAGTCAGTCCAGTTGGCTAGCCTGCCTGTAGCCAGGCAGGCTATTTTCGGGCCCAGTAGCTTCCCCCACCTACATTTTTAAGCAATAATGTCACGTAAATTAAATGACTTACTGGCGATCCCGTCCACATTATAACAGTAACTGGGTCCGAAAATTCGTGTCACTGGGTCCAGTCACTGTCATCATGTAAACCAGGCTTAATAGTGGAACTGTTTAACTAACCCTCTATGAAATCCTTGATTGATAAGCGCATTTCATTATTAATTTCGAAAATTCTTTACATGTGTCTTATCGCTATTTCACGTGTGGTATTTCACACCGTAGCAGCGCGTTGTTCTCCATAAGGCCATAAAGCGCAGATTAGGCCCCACATGGAATACTGCTGTCACCTATAGGCTGATGTGCCAAAGTACCAGCTACATTAATTTGACACCTTGCAGCATCGAATGTTCGCACAACGGTTAGAACCCCTTAATTACTTAAGGTGAATCCTCTCTTCGTGTGTTCTACCGTCTGTTCAAAGCACACGTTATCTGTCCTCCTTACTTAAGGAAACATCAGCCATAACCTTTATGGCCTCTGCCATCTGCCTCTGGCAGATAAGACATTTACATCACACTTCAAATGTATGATATTTATTTATCGTGTATTCAAAAAACTATATCCAAAAAAATTTAGTTTACAAGACCCATTTTTGGATGGCCAAATCCTTCGGTCTATAAAAAGTGGTACATTAAAAACATTAAAAGTGGCTGTGGAGCGTAAAGCGGTCAGCCTTTACAAACAATAAGTTGAAAACTAACTTACATAGGTGTCTATTAACTAACATAGTCTAAAACAACATGACGAGGACTACGCCGATAATGGTGCAAACTACCGGAAGCAGAATCGTTTTTTGTAATGCAACTGACTAATAGTCTAGATTCAATTTTAAACCATAACACCATAAATACAATATGGTCTCAATACAACATGTTATACTGGCTCAGTTTTTGTTATGTCTAATTTACTTATTGTCTCGTTTCGATTACTGCGTGTGTGTATCAGATTTCTGGTGGCTCGTATAGCATTGAGACGTCAAGCGAATGAAGACTAATATTTCAAAGCATGACTTTCAGAAAGAAAGTGTTGGTCGCAAATTGAATAAAGTGCAGTACAGATACTCGTATCCGTGGCCGCTATATAGGGGTGAAAAATATACAATTTGAAATTTTACAAAAGCAGGAATAATTAAACATTGGATACTTCGCACATAGATTCTCATTCAATATTTTATATTTTGAAATTTGAAATTTTTAATACTAATTCAAAACAAACCTATCCGTCAAAGTTTACTTAGCAAAAGTTATTTGTATTTATACCTTCCTGTATATACATTGGCAACTAGTTCTAAAAATTCGGTCGGTTGCAACACAGACAGACATATTGTAGGTAGTTATATTTATTGGTTCAAATTGACATGCCCGTCTTCATAACGGAAGCCGTCTGATTCGATTCGTTCAACCGAAATGGAACGTTATTATCTAGAATAAAAATGTTACTACAAATAAAAAAAGTCTTTTCGTTCGATCATATGAAGAATTACAAAAAAAGCTCTAAATCTATCACACTGTAATGATATAAAGCTTTTACGTGTAATACTAATGAAATTCTCCTTATTGACACTTATTAACGAGTATTTTATATTTATGTTAATCAGGTCAGTACCTACTGTTTACTTTAGTATAGTGCCTTAGAATATATTAGGAAAATACATGTTAAGATATAAAATATTGATGTCTCTATAGAAGCTAAGGTTATTATCAGACATATTTATTAAATGGCCCGGATTCCATTTGTCTATTTTTTCAATATTTATGTTGTGTACCCACTTCTAAGTTTATTTATCATATTGATAAGCTTCATTCACCTTGTATTTCAATAACTGCTTATACTTTTGTCTTAAACTTATTTTTGTCTTAACTTTTGTCTTAACTATAAAGGTTTAATTAAATAATTAGTTGTAATATTTTAAAAAAGAAATTAATAAGTATTTATGCATTCACAAAATACTTATTACACACAAATAAATCTAAAAAACAAAAAATGAGATTTAAAAATAAAAATAAGTAATAATTAACTTATTATAAGAAAGAGAATATGTGTTGTGATGACTATCATGGTGTATCATCAACATCATCAACATAATTTTGAAGGATAAAGGAAAAAAGAAAGAAAGAAAGATTCCATTGGTTTCCAAGGCAGCCAGCGAAGGCTACCTGGCGCTAATTTTGGTCCAGTAGATTTATGCTTGAATCTACTTTTTAGGAAACTAAATTTATGTTTCAATGCGAGAGCACTATGGACATGGATCTAGAGTTATCTGATTGCAATGGCATAAAGTTTGATATAATGATGCAGTTAAGGGCAGTCACGATTCTATTATCTATATTTTCTCGACAAACTATTTCAGACTCCTGACACTTCATACCACGGACCCGAGATTAATATCAGCATTGCTTTCTTCTCTATTGACTGGACCATTGCGACTCCTATATTATTACATAGGTCTGCAATCCCTCTGCAAAAGATCGCCTCTTTACCAAGCAATCCAAAAAAGAATACATTGTAAAACTAAGTAAACTTTATTTTAAAAACCCTTAAAAATAAAAATAATCAAAGCCAACGAAGACGCTGGTAAAATCTATAAAAAGTGTAAGCTGATTAGCTTAAATCCGAATTACCATAATCGAATTTACCAAGAATCACCTATAGAGGGAATGACGATAGACTATCATAGATAGATAGAAGCTACAAATCGGATATCAAGCGGTGCGACTGACATGTAAATCGTGATCGACCGGGGACTCAAACTAGCTACCTCGGACTACCGTTGCCACTGCGCTGACTCAGCAATATTTTACACACCTGCCTCCAAAACCACCGGTCGTTTCCAACGAATTAAATATCGCTCTTATCTTTTACGTACTAGTGACTAGATAAGCGTGTTATATGTGTAATTCTGATTATATTTATTTAAACATGATAGCGACTGAATATCATTTTGAGTCGATAAATATTATATTACCTTTTCTTAATAGTATCTACTAATCGAATTTACGAAAAAGATTTGGCATAGTAATTTAGTTTTTTAGTGCTGAAAGTGTACCTATATATTAGCAAAACTTAAGTTATTATACGTTTGTGAATTGAGAAAATTAACAAACGAATAAAGCTAACAAAAGGCATTCATTTACCCTCATTTACAATTTATGTATTTTATAATAATTGATAAGGTCGTACCTCGGACCTGAAACACACATTTTTTTATTTACCTTTATTGTGTGCTTGGAAATGTAGGTTATACCATCAACACTCTCAAAACCTTTTAGAACATCACTGACAAGATTTCCTCAATTCATTAAAACTATAAAACATTGAAGATTTTTAAAAATAAATAAAACTTACCTATAAAAATACAACCCTTTGTGTAAGTACTTACCCAATAAGTGATAATATGGTATATAATATAGGTATATTACCTATCAAGACCTAAAAGACTACAAGACTTGCACGTTCAAGAGACGGTATTAGTTAGCGCGCCATATTGATACAAATAATTTGTATCCACATCTATACTTATACTTATACATAATATAATTTCTCACCGTCCCAAACCTATCGACCTTCGTCAAAAATTTTTATCTTACAGAACCTCTAATCATACGCCTTCTCAAAACTTTTTTCCAAAAAATATTACCTACTCTTATAATTCCATGATCCTCTTAATGCTAAAAAAAGTGGGGATGATGTTTTTAATCTAACATTTGAGAGATTGACAGGTCGGTCGGTTCGTAGACGGCCGGAGGCTCATATCAGGTAAAAACTTTGATTAAAAATATTTCAGCGAAAGCTCGCAAGCTCGACGCGATGTTATCTTTGCTACGTCTCCTTTTAATAATTTGCATAGATATTATATATAAATATTATTTATAATTCTTATATTTAAATGTTTTCTTTATAAATAACTTTATGTAGATTCATACAGATTTGGAAATTTACTTTGTTATTCATTAGCTATTAATAGGACAGTACCCAGTTATTTATAGTTACCTAATTCTAAAAATTTATCTGTTATATTCACGCGACTTCTTCCGTGTAACTTTTTGAAATATAGCTTTTGTTACTCTGATAACGTGGCTGTCTATATATAGGTAAAAGATTCTTTACAAACATACAAATTTTCTCTCTTTATAATATTAGTATAGATTTGATTTTCAAAGCTTCTAAAATAGTTTTCATAGGTTATTATATTTCGTTAAAGTTACCTATGCTTAATTAATTGATTATATTGAGTAGGTTTAGGTAAATACAGTGTAGTGGATAAATACTAAGAGGCACTTAGATTAAGTTTCACGTAAAAAATATATACATATTTGAAATAGACAATACATTATATCTTCGCATATAGCGATTTATACTTCGCAAAAACATCTTAAGTATCAAAAACTGCACCCTCTAAAAGCAGCCATTTCTCAAATTGAACGGACGAATGCATTCAACAGAAGCCTGGTATGAGGACCCTCGGAAAAAATATCGAACTAAAACCATCCCCTAAAATTATTTTAGTGAAAAGAAAGGAACTTAATACGGTCCCCACCATGCCTCCCTTTAGACGCACCCTCAAAATGTGAATGTGTGTGTGAGCTACAGCAGGATTTCTTTATGTGTGAGTGCCCTCAGAACGACGTGGCTGACAGCTAGATACAGGAAAGCGAAAATGTTTCCCTCTTTTTTATTACGAGTTTAAAAGTGAGAATTTATATACGTTCGTCGTTTTTTTATTTATTTATAATTTCATTTCTATTATTTGATTTATGCGAAAAAAGTATTTATTCATTTATTTTTGTATTTACGCAATAGAAAACCACTTTACTTTCTTCTTCCAGATGTGATTATGATACCTAAAAGATAATTTAAAATTACAAAATAGCTCCAATACAATAGCTCCAAAATTAATATAAGAATTTAGATTTATTATTCCTCTGTTCTGTTCCTCTTTTTTAATTCACCAAGCACTAATAAACAGTCAAAATATTATGCAACATTATGCAGACAAAATATTATGCATTAGTAAACTAACAATTCGATTCCAAAAAAGTTCCATGTGGAAACGAACTTTTCAAAGTTACCATTGTCCTAGTCATCTGGTGTAATGGGTTTCGCCACCAGTCAAATTTGTGAGACCTTTAATTTGGTTAAGATTTGCATTTATATCCAAAAACTACCTGGTGCCCGCAACTTCGTATGCATGTGTAGATAATTACAATTATTGGTATATCTGTCTAGAGATTATTATTAATAATCTCCATTTTGTCCATTCTTCTTAATACAAAAAGCTTAATACACAGGAAATATCATGAAAAAAGATTTTTTTTAAAGTAAATAAGTATACGTACATATTTTTATTCATCCAGTACTTTCTTCCTCCTGTACGACGTGGAACCGTACCGGGCGGGCGCAGCGCTCAGCGTCGGCAAATCAACATACACATCAACACGCACACACACATACACCCTACTCGAGGGCACAAAAGCTTGGCCGACTGACTACTGACGCCAAGATATATGCTATACCAACAGATGTTATATGTATCCACAGTTATGTATTATTCTATCTACTGTATAATGTTAGAATTTTTTTGTGATCTTTCACTTTCAATGCTCGTATTAAAAACGAATTTAACCACCACTTGAAATACACAGTCTTATCTCGTCTTCTCTCGTCTGTATTACATAAAATACCTGTTAATTATATTAGTAAATGTTTGTATGTATAAAATCCTTTAACTCGACCACCGTTTGACGGGTCATCACGAAAGTTGTTAGGTATTATGTACTTTTATCGTGGAGAAGATTTTTATGTTGTCTTTCAGTCGATAAGGCGCGGTCTACTAATATTAGGACAGATAATGAAAAATTGAATCAATCTTAAATAAAATCAAATGGTAGTTTTTTTTTTTAATTTCTGAGAATGAATCCTAACAATAGAATATTGAATATAAGTTACAGTCCCTCATAACGTCCTCTCACGTACGTTTCTGCAGCTCTTAGGTCGATTCGAGCATGGATTACAGAGCGACGACTTGAGCCACCCTCTCCCTACAATATTTGTACGTTCTGTAAGACACAAGCGAATAGCGGAATACAAAACATTAATTTACTTCCACCATGGTACTTACAAACTAAGATTAGTATCTATGGATAGAAAATTGCAGAAATATGAAAATGTTTTCTTCTTTCTTTCTTTAAATATCATAAAATATATAAAGTTACTAAGTTAAAGTATACAGGGTATATGGCCTGTAATAAGAGCAATAAATTAAAATGCAGGACCTTAAACGAATCAGTAATTAATTCCAAATGGTTTCAATTATTTAAAATGAAAAACAAATTTACTGTTATTTTCTAACAAAATTAATCGAGCCAGCAATGTAGCTACTACAGACATAATGTGTCCAGTCGGAGCACTTGACAATGACATTTAGGATCGTTCTCGCCCCAGTACCCTGTACCAAAACATCTAACGACTGATAACCGACAATTTAACTATCTTGACATTCATTGATTATGTATTGTAACTTTGGATTGCTATATCTCTGAATATAAGCACTTGGAGGTAACTGCGTATACTCTATAGAATCGTATATAAAGTACTGTTATGATATTCAAAGCAGATATGAAATGCTCTGTTGTAGTTATGTAATATACGCCGGTTCCTTCATATGCTTCTTTTAGAGTAGGTAATATTCTGTTCTATGTGACTTACAATATGTGTACACAGACTCGTACATGAAGCTACATGTCTGGGCCAGTCTTACCTATATCAATCGCGAGAAATTATTGTATATTTACTTGGACCATCCCTGAGATATACCAACCCCATATTTGCGTAGGGCGCATACCCCCTACGTAATGCTTCGTCTCTCGAACGATGTATTGAAATTTGTCGTCTCGCCATCATGCCTCCAGAATGTAATCCTTTATATATAGACTACATCACTACCATAATGTATGTTTAGATGTATTGTGTGTTACAAAAAACACTGACTAAGTATTATTATTTATATAATATAATAAAAATTACATGTCACATGTTTGAGGCCAATGAACTCCTAAACTACTAAACCGATTTCGTTAAAACTTCGTAATTTGGTCCAACTTAAAAGACAGGATAGTTTTTATTTTGAACCCGGGCGAGCGTGTCTGTCTATTACCTAGCAAATAAATAAAATTAAAATCTCAATTTACTGTTTGTAGGGTTCATCTTCAGTCGCTCTTGCCATTCATCATTATAAACCTTTTTTGTTACTTACATATATTATAACTTTTTTAATATGTATTTCATGACTGGCCGGCGGAGTTTGGAAGAATAAAAAAAAGATAACGTTTTTGAAAGGAAATGAAAATAGAGGATTCGAAAATCAGACTTGAGAGAGGAAGGTGGTAGAACAAAGGGGAAAAAGGAAAGGAGTGCTGGAAGAGAACTAAAATCAAGTTTCCTGATTTTGCCGATGTGTTCCGGTCTGCAGCTGTGATCAGCGGTTTTGCTGCGGGAGTGCTCCTGGCTGCCACTGGGAAATATCTAAGGCCATTTACCCAGCCTTCTTAACTGAGGGTTTTGAGGCCCCTGTTCAGACCTCACATACCCATCCTGCGGTCCCTGTTCAGACACCAAATTATCTTTACCATTATTCTTATAATAATTTACTATTATAACATTGATTATTCCGGATAATTGTGCATACTATCTGCGTCCTGCTTCAAGAGGAAGTTTAGGGACTCTAGTGCCATATAGTGATTAAAGTGATCGTGATATTCAAGTTTTTACTATTTTTAGTAGTTAGCCTTCCTTTTAACAAAAATTCAATAGGAGTGTAACACTACATGTTTTTGAAAGAAATAACCTGCTGCCTTGAATCTGGGACACAGGCTTAAAAAAGGATCTTTTTTTATAGTAGGTATTAAATTACAGAAAGAAATTATAATACTTAGATCTGAGAAACAAAGTACGGTTGTACACGAAAAAGGGGTCTATTCTGTTAAAAGTTTCAAATTAAAGTTTGGGAAGTAGTTCTACCCAAAAATAATAATTATCTACATAATTATAACAATAAGATAATTATGTCTACATAAATATAGATTAATTTTTTGTATTAATAATTTTTTTTTTCACAAACGCCTTTATTTCTAACAAGTTGTAAATTCCGTCTGAATTCCGTGATAGCTATATTTTGAGGAGAGTTAAGAACTATAGTTATGAAACTGTTTTAATGTTCAGAGGTGTATACCATATTGATCCTTGTTATCATATCTAGTAAGTTTACTTTCATATGCAGTAAGCTAAGATGACGAGTTCAATGATTTTACCCCATTTCAAAAATTGTTCTTTTATTAAATTATTTTAAATTATTATCATATCAGCTAGATTAACGCTTACATTACGTAAAGTAACATAACATGACCCTGTCGCGAGTTCAATGATTTTATCCCATCTCAAAAATATCCAACGCGCCTAAAGAAGTTTTCACTTCAAAAAATAACTATAATGACAGACTCTTTTCCAAGTGTCCAACACATTTCAACACATTTCCAAGTGCTTTCTGAAGCAATTTCTTTTTTACGAAGGTCAAATAATTTTAACTAAGAAAAATTTTATTTGACGCTAGTCAAACCATAATAGAGTTTGAAAATTTAGAAAGTCTTTGGACAACTAAATTGCAAAAATTAAAGAAAAATACTCATTGGTTTCAATTTATTCATTAAAATTTACAATTTTATTAAAAATTAACCAGTAAATGTAAACAATTAATGCTGTAAAAGTAAATATCATGAAACAGCGGTGACTATAAAGAAAGATTTCCGCAAGTCACTAGTCCATCGGCGCCGTAGTACCTACTTCCTATAAATTGTCCCCAGGGATAGTCCCCTTGAACATTCGAGACTCACCTGCCAAATATCTTAAGATTGAGAGACCTTTTACTTTGCCGCCCTTTGTTCTCAAGCTACCTACTTTACTTTAGCAATCTCAACTCAATTCAAAACTTGCTTAGTATTATTTTTGTTTTGATAATTTATTTATATTTATTTAAACCTTCATATTATGTCTCAGAAATGTCATGTTTTTTTTATGTATTGCTACGACCAATAACTATAATGAGTAGGTAATCATTGAATTGCGTAGTATGATAGAAATGGTAAGTTGCTCAAGTTGGAAAGTGCCCTCCTTAAGGCAAGCACCCTAACCACTCATCCAACGAGTCAAATGCTTCAAAATGCTTTTTCTAACGTTACACCTGAGTATAAAATTATATTTACCTATTAATTTCTTGATAAAGTCCTTTGAAATTTGAATTCCAGGAATGGTTAAAAGTCGCTACAAAAATCAGTATTGATTGACATACAAGAATTTCTTTTAAAATGGTGTGTGCCTATCAAAAGGAAATCTCATACAACATCCATATAGTCATAATCCTCATCATCAGCCTGTGCCTCTCCACTGTTTCATATATAGGCCTTACCCAAGGCGTCGTCCGCCGTCATCACAACGAAGAGACGTATTGAACGTTTCCGGCACGTCACAGAGCGAAGGTCAAACTTCGCGCCTAATCGAGGTGGAGCCCTCGAAGTGTGCGGGCCTCTTCTGGCGAGGAGAGAAGCTTGCGTGTCTCATCTATCTCTGACCCCCACCCATAGACGGCGCGAGGAAACACCGTGGGTTTTAGTGGGTAGAAGTCCTATATACCCCACCGATCTCCCCATGTTCGCAGGGGATCTGGTTCACAGACATCATCCAAGGCTCAACATCAAGCAAGGTCATCTGCCCTTCAAAACCAGCCGCTTACTGCGATGCATTTCAGGTACTCTGTCTACCTTGCCGCAGGGCGTCCCACGCTACTATTTCCAATTCGTGGATAGTCATAACTCAAAAAAGATCGTGTTGCAACTTTAAATAAGAAATTAAAAAACAAATCATACCTACTACGTTTTACTTCTTAATAACATAAATAAAAAAATGATAGTTACAGTCTACTTAGAAAACATTTTAGGTATTTCACATGATAATAAGCTCTAAGCTGTTATGATAAGTCTTGGATATCTAATATTGACATTAGACTCGGTTGACTTTAAAAAGAATATTATTGATTATCTCACTATAATCAATAATATTCTTTTTAAAGTTAAAAACTTTTGAGTTAAATTATGCCGTTTACAATCAAGGAATTATTTTAAAAAAATATCAAGTTTACTTATTAAAGACTGCGGCGGCATAAAATAGAATGTCTACTGGGGTTCAACTTCGACGAAACTCAAAAACTAATTGTCATGCTACTGTTAAAGAAACTGTTTAAAATTAAAAAGTATCTAACGGGACACACAGACATCAAACATCATAAAGCCGAAATATTTCCTAACAAATCAAACAATTTACAGACAGTAGCCAAATCTTTTTATTTGCATACAACTAAGTGACAAAAACGCCTTTGTTAATATCTGCAAAATTTTTACCCTTTGACGAGTCAGTCAGTGCAAAAACACTCATTGTTACCCTATAAGCTGTCATTGAAAATGGTTTTCAAAATTTACTTACGCCACAACAGTGTGTAATTTGGCAGTTCTTTTTCTGTTGTCTCATTTTTTTGTTAAGTTTGGAAACTTGTGTTGCAATGAAAACAATTCTGTTAGTCATTTCAAAGTAAAATATTTTTAATAAAAAAATCAGTAGGTACCAATTTTTACGCTGTTGGCTATTATTGAAGGCTAAACTAAACACCTTATTGATCATAAATTTGTTATTCATTATCTTTCCATCATAACAATTCAATTACACTTGTGACAAAATTTCATATCTCAAAGTCAAAATATGTCATTGCCTTTTTTTTTGTGTGTCTGACACACTTGCTGACGGTCAACTTGATAGTATGTGGCTACCGTCACCTTATCACAACATTAACACTAGCAACGCCAAAGGTTCTGCAAGTGCACTGATGACCTTAATAAGATAAAGAAAGGGGTATTAGGTAGGGACAGGGAAATGGGCTTTAACATTCCTTACTCACTCACTGGTCTTTGGTAAGACAGTGGTTAACTACTACCGCCAGACGGACAACCCAAGGGAGTGCCCGGTCTCTAGAAAAACTTTTAGAACTCGAGAAGATCAATATTTAGCTGAAATCTACTGATTTTTTTATAACCTGGTAGTGTTTTGAAATTCTTCTTGTATTAAGAACTCGACGATTTTATAAGCCAATTGGTAATTTTTCTTATGCCGCCGAGTTTACCAAAGAGCCTATAAAATTACTAGTAATGATATAATGTTTTCAATAATTTAATAATCCTTATAGGTTTATGCTAGAAGCTAGAAGTATTAACATAGGATTTAGATGCCTATGTATTTTGTAAGCCTTATTGAAATTAGTGTTAATTATTTTGTTATTTATTAATTAAATTAACATAATAATGCTAAAATCATGATATACATAGAAATGATATTAAGTATATTTTATGTAATGAAATAAAACCATAACGTATTAATCCGATGTTGATCTTTCTCAATACACAACAACTCTTTCAAATTTGGCTTTGTATCAAATGATAAAACTGTGTAGTCGGCGCGAGGGACCGTGTACTGAGTAAGTAGAAGATACTCGTTGCGTGCCGACCACACAATAAGCCGGCGACGTTGATTGATGATTTCACATTGAACGAATACATTACGATTTTTGCTTTCATTTCATTAGATACGAATGTCACGAGGTTATGATATCGAGCGATGTGTACGGACGATCGGTCAACGTAGCGTGGGATGAGGACTGAAGACAATTTTGCAAAGATAAGATTACCCTTCAAACCTCTTCGGCAGCTTATCACTTCATTGTAAAAGATCATCCACCAATAATGCGGGTTTAAATTAATAAGAAACGTATTCTTTTAACTATTTAATGGTTTGTATTCACATTTCGCCTATTTTAGTTACAAAACAATTTATTTCATTTAAAACTAAACTCCACATTTGTACCTAAACTTAAGTCATTGTCTAAATCACATAGTTTTGCTCATATACATTTAAGTGTAACAGTACATTTTATATTTTACACACTTTGAATATTTGCAAATTAATAAATAAGGTATTAATCGAGTAGGTATCTTAAAACTTTCAAGCGGTATTATCACAACACTATGAAAAGAAAAATATTTATAAATTATAGTATTTACATGTAGATGAAACACGGATATTGATCGAAAAAATGAAAAATAAATAAATTTTACTAAATAACTATTTACAGATTGATGTGTAACAATAAATAGTGTTAAATAATAACTATGTATATATTTATTACAATAAAATGGTAACTGATTTATAGTTATTTTAATTGGAAATGCAACAATGAAATAAATATTCTTTTTGATGAAGCCAATCGGAAACAATACAAAAATTATAAATCCATTAAAGTCATGTCATAAGGAAAACTTAAGTTCACAGTGTTAGCACAAGTTAAGTGAATTAGTTAAATTTAGAGACAAAAAAGACTAAAAGATAATAAATATAGTTACAGAAGTTTAAAAGAATTCCGACAATGACTTAGAATGTAAAGATACAACCACACAAAATTATTTTAATCTTAAATAATATTAATCACACTGTTGACATTGTAAAGTTTTTCACTTAACTATCCAAACATCCATATGACTGGTTAACCTAGATTACATAACTTAAACTAAATCTTAAATAATTAAAAATAAACATCACTTTATTATACACCTTAACGAGACAAAGGAATGGTAAAATTAGCGAAAGTTTCAATAATGAAAATATATATTTTTTTATTTCTTTACACTTCTAAAGATTATAAGGCGGTGAGACCGTAGTCCGACTTGATGACTGGTTGGCTAGTGGGATTGAGACCGGTACCGCATCCACTGTTACCAACTGGAGATCCGTGAGTGGAAAGATTCGCTACAAGAGAAGGGTCTAGAGCACCGTGCATGGTCATCATGTGAATATGATGTGGTGTCATAGGGTGCCCTGCGTTTAACTGATTTCCTGGATGAGACATTGGACTTATAGCAGGATCGTGGGACAAATTCTGCTGCGCACCAACGCAGTGTAAATCGTTCATAATATTATCCGTCACGTTTTCTATACTATCCGGTCTTCCATTATTGTTAGACTTTTTCTTATCGTTGTTATTTGTATTCTTATTTGATCTACTCTTTGGTGTGTTACCTCCTTTCGAGGAAGTTGTTGTTACTCCAGCCGGATTGGTTTTTCTTCTTACATTTTTGGTGTTCGGCAGCTTATTATCTTTCTTCCATTTCATTCTCCTATTCTGGAACCAAATTTTTATTTGTCTTTCTGAGAGGACTAGAGTATGGGCTATTTCTATTCTTCTTCTTCTCGTCAGGTATCGGTTGTAATGGAATTCTTTTTCCAGTTCTAGTATTTGGTGCCTGGTGTAAGCTGTTCGTTGTCGTTTCGGCTCCATTCCCGGTTGGTAGGAACCGTTAGCTGTGAACAAAAATAAATATTAGTTATGCTATAGCTAATGAGACAATATGTTTTTTTATGATGTGGGTACTATTAAATTACAAATAATCAAGGTTACTATATTATACCAATTAATGCTATCTGCTGCTGAGCACTAACCTCCAAGAGAAAAATCATGATAAGGTTTATGATAAATTTTGATAAGTTATGACAAAGTTTTTAAGTTAAGTTATGATACTACTTAGCATAATTCTTGAAATATAAAGTAATTAAAACAGTAAGGGACGATACGGTTTTCGCTAACATTTGGCTATAAATTAAATTTGTATTAATATTAATAAAAACTGGAACGTTCTTATTGGTTACCAATTCTTCTATTATAGCCTACCATCGAAATCCTATTACTTAATAAATGCTTGTAATAAGCTACTTTTGTTTGTAATAAATCCTACAAAAGACATTTCGCTTTTGTTTAAAGGTACGTTTATTAATAAACGTTAATAATGTTATTAATAACGTTTATTAATAAAGGTACCTGTTTATTAATAAGTTTTATTAACATAGATGTCAATAAATGAATACTTCATTGAACATCAATTCAATACAACATATAATTTTGTTTGCTTTTTAGATTATGAACATAGAAAATAAAAATTCTAATCCTGTAGTTCTTTAACTCCTTGAACAAACAAACAAACAGTACGTATATGTATATTGTTGAAAGTATGTAACGAGAACTCTATAGGTATTTAAATTAACAATAATTAAAATGAACACTATTTATTCGTAATTGAAAAATCTATAGGTATAGGTACAATAAGTAGTTATAATCGTAAATATACATTAATATCCAATTGTGTACATTCAGATAGACACGAATGTAGGTGCGAGTACCTTACCTACATCGAGCATAGTAGCTAGTTGCGTGCAGGGGAGCATTTATGTAACAACCTCTCAGGCTCAGTTAATTAATGTGCATAATAATTACACATGCACTAGCATGGGCTTCCCTTTTTGTTGTGATAAATTGCGTACAGTAAATTAGCTCGTATTTAAAACAATGGCCCGTGGGTTGGGCATTAATGTATTAATTTGAAAATGAAACCTGTCAATTATGTTTCGTACATGGATAAAATATAACAAAAATTGGTAGTATAGATAAATAATTTAAGCCTTTTCCGGGTAAACTTAAGTTTATTTACGAGTATAGAATAAAAATAAATAATAAATGTTTATTTGTTGTTAATAAATTTTATCTTTAGTAGTATAAAAACAATTTCATACTATTTTTCGTGCCTATTCGTATTCGTATCACCCACTCTTAAAAAATAGTTTATATTAGCTGATAAAACTTATATATATTTTGGACTACAACCTGTGTTATATGAGTATATAAACTCACTATATTATTTATTATTGTATATAAGTTCATAAGTAGGTATTTAAGTTTAGAGTCTAAATTTATATATGGACAAGAGTAGCCATCTAAAGGTATATCCAAACGGGAATTATTAGACTTGACTATTTCTTATAATACACTATTTTTATTAACCAGGATATTAATAGGAATCTATTTCAGTCAGTAGGAGCTTGATATTTCTATTATTGGACACACAGTTTCAAACCACCTAAAAATATAAAATAGCGATAAATACCTATTAACCATACCTAAATTCATGGGATTTAATTCTTTACACTTATTGATTCCTAAGTAATCTGCTTAATGCAATAATAGGTATGCAGTTACCTAATATATTCATAAAAAATCCAAAAATAAAAAAATAAACTACTACATTTTCGCTTCATTTATCTATTTACAGAGCTTTCGATTGTAGGTATTCATGTAGTGGTTTGTATACACAATTGAAACTAATCGTCCTATAAAGCTTTTTGTTAAAGAATAATGTCATCGAAGCGCCCAATCATTTTCTAATTTCCTCCATTCCCTTAACTACAATTTTCTTTAGAACCTTTATTAAAGTTTTCAAGGGTAGGTAATATGAGTATCTCATTTATTCAATGAATATGTAAAGTCAAAATTTAAAGAAAAAAATATGTTTCTACTAGCTTTTGCCGGAGATTTCGTCGGAGTATTTTTATATATACAGTAAAAGCTCCTTATTCGCGCTTCCTTCATTCGCCTTTTCACTATTCGCGGATTAAAAAAATGCAACCCAATTCCTATATTCGCGGCTAAAAATTTCTTTATTCTCGGATCTAATAAGTACATACATAATAATGAAAAGATTCCAATAGGTATCCAACCCAATATTCTTTGTAAATGGCGTCAAATGGACTAATAAAACAAGATGAAGATTTGACTGAAACCGACTTTGAGGAAATGCTAAATTCACCACCCATTGAAGAAGAGTCTTCAACAAGCACTGGAAACGTCACATTTAATTTGAAAAACCTTAGTGAAGGTTTAAGAATGGCAAATGAGCTTTGCGACTTCTTTATGAACATTGATCCGTCTATGGAACGAAGTCTTATTTTTAAGAGTCAAATTTCTAATGTGACTGCTGCGTATCAGTTTGAATTGAAGGAGCTTTTAAAAACTGCCAAGCAAGAGAAAATTACAAAATTCTTCAAACCATTGCCTAAGCCTGAAGATAATTAATCAAAATGTTCAAAAACTTCAATTAAATTGATTTTTTAAAATATTTGTTTTTTTTATTTTGTCACCTAGGAACGTATCTCTTATAATCCCATGTAAATTACCATTCCGTATTCACGGTTTCCTTATTCGCGGCATATTCATGGAACATATACCCCGCGAATAAAGAGCTTTTACTGTATTGTAAAGCCTATATGTTATTATGATGTATAAGTTAATATAAGGCTTTTTTTAAATTGTTTAGTAGTTATTGCGTAAAAGAGAAACAAGTATCTATCCATTATCCATGAATCCATTCTCACAAACTTTAACTTTCGCATTTATATTCCGCGGTTTAACGCGCCTCGACTTCAAAGAGTCATAGCGTCGTTATGACAAATAGCCAATAACGTATTTCATGAATTGGGCTGTCAAATGCAAAATATATGTTTTAATTTTCTGACTAGTAGTTGAACGCGTCAAACCAAACAAACAAACAAACTAACTCTTCAGCTTTATTATCTTAGTAGGTATAGATTCGAATTTGCATTTATTATGCAATTTGCTTCAAAAAATTCATGCTGTTTAAACCTAAATAAAGTTTTCAATTTGTAATCAAATTTACGTTGAGAAAAAGAAAACAAATGAGACTTTATATTTTTTTTAAATATGTATTATATTTCCTGACGGTTCTAACAATTAAATTAACTAAGAGTATAACTAATAAGAAAACAACAATAAATAATTACAATTAATTTTATTTTTAATTTAAATATTAAATAAAATATGAATAATACTATAGCATATACCAATACATACATATACTTCTTTTTTAATTTTCTCATTACTATCATATTGCAAAAACGTCTTCGATAAAATAAATAAATGAACATAAGCAAAATTAGGCAATTTTTTTTAAAAGCCTTTAGATTATGTCGGATGTAGAAAAAAATAGCTATGTTTCAGCATTCAGACCAACTACTCGATAGTACCTATAATGTTAGTTAGTATAGACTATATATAGACGCACTCAAGCTTGTATTGATTAGATACCACAACTCGTACAAAGATGGGTGTTCACTCAAAATGAAAACAACGCACCTTAAAATGTATTGCTAGAAGAGAAAGTGCGTTCACTGTAAAGGGACGGACGAATGTTTGCGTCTGAGGTATTTCTTTGAGAATTTACGCGGTTTGGGACGAGGTTGGTATGCGCGGTCGACGTCGACCGAGATTTCAGTGGTCACCCGCAATACACATTGATCTGGGTCAGAGAAACCCTATATATCTACCTATACAATGTGTTGCAAGTACATTTACGTTTTGGTGAATACTATGTACTATATTTTAGGAACATATGTAGGTAATAAAAATAAAGGTTTTTTTTTACATTTTTATAAAGATATTAAATCATACCTAGTAATTTATAATTTCGTATTCGAATTGTAATTATTTCGAATTATAATTTACAAACAAAAATGACATATTTATAATATGTACTTATATAATATAAAAAAATAGGTCCCAGGGTGATAGTGCTGTTTCGAAATTATACCTAATAATCTGAAATAATACTTATGTTATAAGCAGTATTTGTTAAAATTTAAAGGCTAAATAACGACATTATATTAAACATATCTTAGATATATAGAAAAAAAGGCAATGAAACCGGTTAAAAACACGTTGCCTGGCAAATAAGAGCAAAGACCTTATCGATTTATGCCTTATTCTTGGTGCTACTTTGTGAGTAATGACAAGTTAATAATGTGATAATAATAAGTTAAGAATAATGTTAGATACTTAAGTATCTAACTTAGTATAAGTAGAATATATAAAGCAAAAAACCAATGGAGTGGACGAGTTCTAGAATGCAGGCCTTGAAGACTCAGCGTGAGACTAGCTGCAGCCAGGTGGACAGACGACTTGAAAGGCATCGCAGAAAGCGGATTTTGCGAAAGGCAGAGAGGACTGTGTGTGGTGGCGAGCTTTAGGTGAAGACTATATCCAACAGTGCAGAGACATAAGCTGATGATGATACTCGCCTAACATGTGGCATATAAAAATATGCCACATGTTTTGGTAACAAATTAAAAATTCTGGATACACACATCTTTTTTGTGCAAAATTTAGCTACTGTGACAGACAATTTATTTTAGACTTATGTACGATGCTTTAGTTGTTTTGCTAATTTGACGAGCAATAAAATCATGGAACATTTTGGAAAAAAACCAATAAAAACGTTATTAAATTTGAGAGGTCTACGAACTCTTATCATCGGCCGCGAAATGCGAAGAACCGTTACACGGCTACTGGTTTGCCATGCGACGTGTTCAATCTTCGCTTCGTTAGCCTCGCTATCACGTCATCAGGACGATGACAATCTGAATTGAATTAGAGGCTACCTGCGACGGGCGTGTGGTCTCATAAGCGATCTGTTAATCTCGAGTCGATCTCGCGACGCATGCGCTATCGAACCCGCCTGGTGGTCCCGCCTCATTACGTCCGAACTTACGATGAATCTCAAAACCTCTTTGTCCTACTATTGTGTATCAGTGAAAAATGTTCCCTCCGTGACAGGTGTCGATAAGAACTCGCGTGCACTCACCAACTATCTCACAATTTACAATGAAACTTTGGCGCGAATGTTGTACTAGCAATTTCTTTGGCGATCAATCAACGGAACCGGTCCGTTAATGTGTGGTGGCAAGAATGGATGCGAATGCCGCGGCGTTTCGTCATCTTTATTATCGGAGTCATTTTATTATTACAATAATCCTCAGCATCGAGTAAACTTATGTGTCACGTGACCCGTGGGTCGTGTTTGTAATAACTTTGAATAGGTACATAACTTGAGTACAATATGCATAATTTAAACGTATCTCAAAGACATGAAATAGCCTGTCAGCAATCCGTGATACATTAACAGTCAGGTAGATTACGCGTCACAATCGCATGTCAATTGCTGAAGGCCATGCTTTGAAGAAGGTCGTCTTGGTTTTAAACTCTTACAACAGTATGTTAGCACGGATTATTATGATAACAAATAATTCAACTTCTATACCTAACATTCTATATTTGTCTATTTTTCCACAAACTTATTCGAAGCCACGCAACAAATTTTGATAAGGTTTTCACAAATAGAAAAACTATAAACTAGAAAGGTTTGTGTAGGTTTGCAGAATTTGCAGAAAAAAATGCAAATTCTGTTTTTTTTTTCAACGTGGACGAAGTTGCGGACGCTAGTTTTCATATAATTTTCAAAAAACTAGTGATAATTAGAAAATCTAATAGTACCTGTCTATGACGAATATTTTGAAAATAAACACAAACATTTCTTAAGTGCAACTAACAAGTAACCTTTAAAATGCAAACTTATAAAAAAAACCGGTGTCACAGTTAAGTTGGAATCGATAATCTTCAAAACAAATTCCAGGCCACAAACTTTCTTATTTAAAAGCTATAAAAATAAACGACACTCATTAACATGAGTGTTGGGTCCCATTGTCAACGGACAAAAGCCGTCGCGTCTTGCAGGACCTTCTTAATGACAACCCATTAGTAAAATGTCAAAACACATCAAAGGACACACGCCTAAAAACCTGAAGAGGCAGTAAACAGTTGTAAGTATTACAGATTGGTAGCAATTTATTAATTCCTTTCAAAATACACGCCGCGAACGTTGATGCCACTTTAAAAACTATTTTGCACTCAGTTATACCGAATACAATGCAACAAATCAAGAGCCGAAAGAGATATTAATGTGATCCCATTTGTATTCAAGTATAGAGATTTGTAAAGTT
The DNA here is from genome assembly GCA_936446665.2 of Synanthedon andrenaeformis. Lineage (NCBI taxonomy): Eukaryota > Metazoa > Arthropoda > Insecta > Lepidoptera > Sesiidae > Synanthedon > Synanthedon andrenaeformis. The sequence goes on from OW387785.2 coordinate 8,994,559, forward strand.
AAGAAGCTCTTTTTGTGATAAGATTATATACCGACATTACACTCATAAAAACCTAGTTAATATTTTGTTAAACATGGCGACTATAAAAAAGCCAAAATTATGAATTGGTATATTTTTGTGAATATTTCTCATGCAATATAAGTAGGTACCTACTAATAAGTTATAATTATGTAATTCTATGAAATTAACAATTAAGTTATGTTTAAATCCTAACATATTGCAATGAATTTTGTAATGGTCTTTGTTAGGAAAACCAGGTATTTGTTCTAATTTGACCAAACATTTAAGATGTTTAGAATCTTTAAAATAGCTTATTTAACTATGACTTTATTTAGACTTTTTTACAATTATCCATTTCCAAGGATTCTTATAAATGTGGGCGATATTAGGTACAGTTAAGTAACTTATGTTTGCTTATGTCACTAGATATTATGTGCCAATGTGTGCTTATTAAACATATATTTATTCACTATTTAATTAAAGAAAATGTTAAAAAGCGAAACCAACCTTTTTAAAGTATCATTTTTGTTATTATAAACTTTTACTTACTTGATAAACTTTTGTCCAAGTTTATCAAGTAAGTCTACTTTTATTTAAGAACATATCAGATTGCAGAACAAGGCAGAACATGCCTTGCACAAGAACCAATGGATGCATAATTTACGATACCAATTTTTGACAATTAAAGAAAATCTAAATGGTATATAAATAAATAGTTGAGAATAAATTAATGGATTGGTCTCAAGAATACACTCATGTAGACATCCTATTTTTCCACAAGTCATGATTAGATTAAAAAAAATACTACACAGTGACAAATAAAAGTTTAACAACCTATCTCCTTCCTTGTCTGTGGTGGCATTTCTGGAATGGAAATTGAAATTGTGATGCCGAATATATAATATTATATATGGATTATTAATAAATTGATTTTACAATAGTTTTTTTTTTTTTATATAAAGATGCTTGAGATTATGTACATAGGTACTAACGAAAAATTATTATAATGTACCCCAAGTAATATCGATAACATTATGTAGGTATTAGATCAATGTTTTTGTTTTTGATGAAACATCGCGTATTATAGGTATTACCTACGTATACCTACAAATTAAATAGTAACTTCTGAATTAATCATAATACTTAATTGTATGTACCGCATACAAAATTAATGATGACGTATATTATATTTAAAAAAATATCTTTAATTTATTTAGATTGAACTAGGTATGCGTGTAGGTATTATGGCTAACATTTTCATTGTCTCATTTTTAACTAATAACATTTTATAAAAAAGGACGTTACTAAGGCTGAAAATAAATAGAATTAATAATTACCTAACCATATTCTAGCATATTATCATATTATTTTGTAATCGTCATAACATACTCTTACAGTAGCATTATAGGCTCAAATGGAGCGAAAGGCTTTTCAAAGTCGGAGATATTGCCTGTATTTTATATACCTAGGTAAAAAATATCTTATAAAGATAAGCAAAATTCGTGTCAGCAACAGATAAAGCAATAAGCTACTTTATTTTTATACCAAAAAGAGTTGGGTACTTAGGATATTTTTTTTACTTGGATAACCTGACAATAAACTCTATGAGTAGCCATCTAACAGAAGAATATCATCATATAACAGCACATATGTTGTTGTGCTTGGAAACTAATTCAGGGCAGTTAAAGTTCCTTTATTATCTTCGCTTCTTTTGCTACTTTTATGCGTGATTGTTGGTCCATAGGCTACTCCTACCAAATATACTATACTGGTAATATATTCCTTTGATAAAATATACTAGTAGATGCACATGCCGTACAAAATTATCTTCAACATTGTCCTCGTGTATACCTACATATACTAAGATACAAACTTAGAAAAAGTGCATTATTTTTTTAAAGTAAATGGCAGACAAGCTGATTATCCTTTTGACGGTAGGTGGCTACTGTCGTATAACAAAACAAGAAAAGTTGTAGTAGTTGCAAGTGCCATGCAGATCTTAATAGGATGAATCATTTGGGATAGCGGAATGGCCTGTGAAATTCCATACTCACTCATGAAAACACAATAACTCACGAGCTGTCATTTGACAGTGGTTACTGCCGCTAGATGGGCTGAACAGTAAATTACTACGAAAGGTAACCTATCACTAGGTACTGACTGTAGTTAAAACGTGATGTATGTATATGCATATATTGTTTACTTTAAGCGTTAAAATAAATTGGTGCGTGTGCTGTGTTTTGATGAGTGGGTAAGACATGCAAGAGCCCATTTCCTTATCCCTTCCCAGCACATGTTGCTATGGCGTTGCTTGTGTTATAGGCGACGGTAGCCAGGTGGATGTATTGCCTGCCGATCTTTAACATAAAAAAGGCAAATTGTTGATTAACGCTTTGTTATTTCGGTGCTACTTTAAGCACTAACAGTGCCTCTACCAGTAGGTAACTATAGGTAACATGTTTTCTCAAGTAAGTCACAATTTCGCATTTAAACCTAATAATAGTTAAATATTTTATACTTACACGCGCCTGCCACATGTATCTTCTTCATCCACGGATAAATAACCCTGTCCGTGTTATCTGAACATATGGACGAGTCATCGTCCTCGACAGGTGGACTATCCAGCAATAGCCTTTCATCATCCAATTCTGACCCAGGTGATCCTTCTCTGCCGAGAGCATGAAGCTTCCTGCCAGCCGGTGCTGCTTCTTCTATATGCCTCTCTAATCTCAGACCTAATTCTGCAAGTCCTGGCGGCACATCTGCTGGACCGTGTGATGGGACAAAACCATGGTCCGCATCTGACGGATGAGCAGGTTCAGGAGGTCTTGGAGGTGGAGCCACCGGGGGGTGTTGCGGTAAGGGATGATAGTAGCCCCCGTAACCATATCCTGTGCCGATTTGTACCGGCGCGTATTGATGCTGATAACCATATTGCAAATGCTGATGCTGATAGTACTCTCCTGGAGGAATGTAGTCAGCTTGACTGTACTCTTCGGATGGAGGAAATTTCGGGTCCGGTTGCGGTTGATAACCGCCGTTCATGAGGAAAGAGCTCATGATGGGCGTGGTTCGATTCGCGCATCACCTCCCAGTTAACACGCCTGCTAATATGGCCGCCATTAAATATTTCAGTTACTAAATAATCCCTATATATTACTATTTTTGTCTTTATTATTTTGCACAACACATAAAAGATATATATAAATATTATCTATGTACAATACGAATCTCGTCAATAAATTACAATAAAGTATTTAAAGTGGATCACAATAGTCGGAAACTTATAAACGTTCATTATTATGATCACTGTGTGGGTATTTTAATAAAAAAAAAATTAACTTTTTATAAATGCGGGTAACATTGCAAATTATTCACTTTAATAACAGTATTTCAGTGTTCTTTTCTGTCAATTTTAACCTTTCAATTGTCAACATCCATTATATTCACAACAGGTTTTGGTTATAAAAATATTCATAACATCTTTATAAGTCTCATTAATTTTACACTCGAACACTGACACATTCCTAATTTCAAAATTAACACAGTTCACAGTTAAGTGCAAAGTTTTTATTATTGCAAAGTCATTTGATTTATCACTTTTTGATAATAAACAATAAAGCCGAGGGTGCGCTCTCTCGCGACGACATTTTCAGACAATATACACTGCCCGACACGCCAGCGCACTCTGTCACTTTAAGGACTCCTATACATGTTCATCAATTTTTACATACCACCTTCCATTTTTAAGGCGGAGCTGTTCTTTAGCTGTCTTATTCGAATTTCAGTGATCGCAACTAAGCTTTAGATCTTACATTTTAAAGTTCATATTCATTTGACGCCACATTCGAAAGCATCAAACCACAACAACCATGTTCCCCTTTCCACTCGCAAACAAGTTCACGCGAGCAAATGAAACAGCAACACATAAAACTCTCCGAAGGGCGATCAAGAATAATATATACATCTCGCTCTTATAATTCAGCTTTTACGTTAGAGAAAAAGAGAGAGAATTCAAGCTAGGCTTTACAGAATGGAAGGGATTAAGAAGCTGTTTAATAATAATAGGAATGAACATGGTCTCTGTTCCTAACGACACGGCGTTTTAAATATTTAATATGCAATTTCCTTTATTTTTGTTATAAGGCTGTTCATTATATTAATGGACGACAGGTGATATATAATTAGACATGAATTAATAGCATTTAAATAAAAATGAGTGCGTCACACGCCTATTTGCATATATTCATTTTTCATATTTGTTAAATTCTGTTTGGTCTTCTTACATATTTTATAGTGGTCTGTCATAATTAATATAATATGTAGGTATATATTAATTTCATACATTTAAAATATATTTTTTAAATTAGTATTTTTTTAACACATTTCATTTTAAGAACAACATTTATTCCAAAAAAAAAAAATGTAATTAAATGAAAATCTGTAATTACTGTCTGTGGATTCATTGGAACGAAAGATAAAAAATAATTGAGTAAGTAGCTTGTACCTACATGCTTCCTGAAGATACAGGCATCTATCTTCGTATCAGATTTCATCAAATTCAAATCAGTTACATATACAAAAAACGTATCATACAAAAGTAGGTAGGTACTTACTTAGGTAGGTACAGGCTGACAAATAATATAGGGGCTAAATATTATCTCAATTTAAAATATCCAAAACTTTTTTTTTATTTTTTGACATCTCATGAAACATTAATTTAAGTGAACTTACACCGATCAAGATTTTCTAATTTTTGAGCAATTTTTTTTTTGGTTGAAATAAACAAAAAGAGTTTAATAAAAAAAATTAATCAAAAATATTGCTTTATACCTATGTTGGTACCGAATTATATATAGGTAAACCATTATCATTTAGAAAAAAAATCTGTCGTCACAAAAATTTGACTACTTACTTACTATTTAAATGAATTCTGTGTAGTTAATAATAAAATTTAAGTAGGTAATTAGTTTCTCAATAAAATTCGCTATATTTAAATTCTAATTAAAACTTAGAAGCATCATAAATATTACTACATTTTAGGTGATGTCCAAAAAAAAACAAGTGTCTTTATAATTCGTTTTAAAGCAGTCTCAAATATCCACTTGATATGATCAACTGAAACCAAGCCGTCCGCATAACTAACTCAAAAACAAAATAAAACTTAGGTATAGGTACTTATTACAAGTCATGATGCACGGCACAACCGTGTCTTGTAGTGTAAGCCGCTAATACAACACTGAGACCGACAAGGGAACCGACACCAACAACAAATAAACAAAAATGTCCGGTGATTTTATTGAATTAGACGATCACAATGCTAAGGATCACGGTCATCTGCGGACAAAGCTGCTGACTCACGGCTTCCAAACGGCTGCAGGCATAAAAGGTGGGAACATCCGATCAATGGGTGTTTGATCAATAAATAGATGGATCGAGTTTCTATATAGAAGCTGGTTTGCTGGTAGTATTTTTGATCAATTTTGTTTCCACTTATTACCTATATTATGTAGGTTTTTCACTAGGGTATAGGTTTAAGGTTTTCCGTTTAGCTCAGACCACTTGGTCACAGGATAGAGGAGGAAGGACTTTTTAAAAAAACTTATACTCAGTAAGTACAGACTCTCCTGTACAAAACCACTAAATGAGGATAGCTATTAAGTCTTATATAATGTTTAGTAAATAAAATTAAAAAAGACAAAGTAATGGACCATTGTTTTGTGTATTAATATCTATTTTATTATTATAGTTACTATAGGCGATATTATTTAGGTATATTAGAAGTAGAACATAGATAGCATAATATTGAAATACGTCTTGTACCTATACATATATAACAACGCATTTTAAAAAAACCATAGAAAAATATGCATAAAATTTGCATTTGCAAAAAGATTATTGCAGAAAATTATTTTTAAAGTCAATAAGGGAATATTGAAATGTCCATATAATTATATTTTGAATGACACAATGTATTTACTTCACCAAAAGATTATGTTTAAATAAAACAGTGAACAACTTGAATCTTCATGGATATTATTTATAAGCATTCAGTCTTTATTTTCAGTATTAGTTACTGACAATATCGATACTGTTATTTAAAAATAATGATGACTTGCTTAAAATGGAAAATCGTATGAATCTGCAGCAAGCAAAGCGTAAGTAAGTAAACCAATATACCTAATACTAACATACTTCGTTAACATATTGAAATAATGCCAATCTCGCTCGCAGTGAGTAAGCATTAAATATATTTACTGACATAAAGGTCGCAAGACTAATTAGTGGAGAAAGTTTTTTTTAAATGTTAAACTTGACAGACAGGCTGACGGTCCACTTGATGGTAGGTGGCTACTGTCGCCTATAACAGAAGTAACGCTACTGGGTGCACTTGCAAGTGTGCTGCCGACCACATTAGTATTAAGATAGGGTATTGGGCTCTGGTATCCCTTAGGTACCTACTCACTCACCGCACATGTTATTTTTCACGATGGTCTTCTGTAAGGGGTGGTTACTGCAGCCATATGCCAAAGGTATAAATACCAAATGCCAAAGTGAGTTTGTTTATTACGCTTTCACGCCTGAACTGCTCAACCGATCATCACGAATTTTTGCATAGGGATAAGACCTTCCATCCAGAAAAAGTAATGTTCTCGAGAGAATATCTAAAAATAAAATAAATTCAATGCCTGACAAAAATATATGAGCTATAAGAATTGAATAAATTATTGCTCATAGATTTTAGTTAGATCTAGAATTTCTTTTTCCACGCTTAAAAAAGAAGCGCGGATGTAGTCGCATGCAAAAATTAGTTATAGTTACCTATTTGTTTGTATAATGTAATGTGCAGTTTAATATGAAATTAAATTGCTGTTTAAATTTATGGCCACCAATAAAGACATTGTTATCTCCAAGAAAACTTTCTTTACTGAACTTACACCCTCCTCTAGCTGTTTTTTCTTGTGACGCTAACTGGCTGCCAGCTCGTTCCATCCAGGGCAAACTTAATCCAAGTTTAATGAACAATACGACAGGCCTTTAATCAAACTTTGGATTTTCTAACTTTTCATTGTACTATTTTAAACCTTATTGTCCGTCTGATATGTTTTATATTCCTTCGAATAACACGTTGCACTTAAAACCTTATAACATTTTGTACGCTTCAACTGAAGAAAAACCTATTTAGCTGACTTTGATCGTATTATTTGTTTCTTGTTTTGCCTTTGGATACAGTTCGGGAATAAGGGAAGTTATTTAAGCGAATTTTGATTAAGACGTTTTCAACGAGATCATTTATAAGTATAAATTGCAAGACTCGATTTTATTTATTATTTAAGTACAAAATTTTCAAGTCATTTGTGTCTAATGGTGTTTTAATTTAACTGAAAATATTTAGGATTCCCTTTTATTTTTAATCACATGCTATCGGACAGGGGATCCCATAGTCAATTTTCTGTAATGGCGGGTTGCATTTCCTATCTTTGTTGTGTGCCGAGAGCCGGCGGTTTTTTTGCAAAGGATCGCCCCTCCCATGGAGAAGGCAGGGTTTCAAGTAAAATTTATGGGATACATAACTTTGTTCGCATATTCACATATGGCAAGGGTGTGTGTTTTGAACAAGTTTTCAAATAAATCATTCTAGCTTAACTATTTATTTTTTGTAGATATACATAGTTATCCACTTGTCTTACAATGTTGAGTTAAAATTTGTCTAGTCCACATATTTTTAGCTCTTTGTTAAAGAAGTCAGAAAATAATTAAACTAGAATTTTTCTATTTGCCTCACTCCGCTATATCTATTTTTACTTTTACTTGAATAATACGAATAATATTGAAAAGAAACTAGGAATAACAGAAGACATGTGAATGTATTTACCAAAAATCACAACAAAATAGGTACATTGTCATGTTCTTTCAACACAAGCTATTCAAACCACTTCTTTGATTATTTAGTTAATAGAATTACAATATAAATAATAGTCGTGTTAGTAATAGTTATATACATATACCTACATAACACAGAGAAAATTAATAGTATTTTAATTATTAAAACAACATTTTTATGTGAACATCGTTGAACAGGCTGACGGTCCACTTGCTGTTAGGTGGTTACCGCGCCTATTAAGAGAAGCAATGCAACAGGTGTTGCAAGTTCATTGCAGACCTTAGTAAGATTACGAATCTCATTTTTCTAACTCCTAAGAGATGGGCTTTAGCATACCTAATTCTCTCATCAAAACACAACAGCACACGTGCTGTTTTATTTTTTATTTATATTTATTTATTCTTATTAGAGATGGGTTTGCTCTTGGCCAACAACCAGCTGTGTAGCAAGGATGAGGCCTATGATGGAGCGAGCTCACCCAGAAGACGCCTATTAAGTCGAACTTTGAAAAGATTTGGGTTATATGAGCTCGGAAATACAGAGGGAGTTCCAAACCTGGGAATTATAAAGGATGTTTTAAAGCGCTTGGTCCGAAAAAGAGGGATTTCGACAAGATGAGGATGGTAACCAGCCCTACGTCTGTATGTCTGATGGAAGAATCTCCGAAGTACATCTTATAAAAGACACGTTTAACGGTGATCTTCTGTTAGGGGGTGGTTTTACTGCCGCTAGATCGCATGTAGGTAGGTAACCTGTAAACAAATGTCTATCTACATAACTACCTACAATATGACACATTCAGATTTTTCGCAGCAAACATTTAGCTTTCCTTCTCTTCAGAAACAATGACGTCAAATTTCGGATATTTAGACGTTAAAGTAGCGACCAGAATTTATTTCAGTAGCTGACCCGACAGTCGTTGCCCTGTCAATTTCATATAAAAATATCATTAAAATTTCCAACTTTTCCCGTGGATTTTCCAAAATTTTCCTATAATACAAACCTAACCTTGATAATTGCGAGCATAACAAGAAATTACTAAAATGGATCGTGCATTTTCTTGGACTCATATGTATAAGTATTACCTACCTATATACCTATTATATTTTACAAATCTGTTTGTGAGGGACTAACATTTTTTTTAGTAGATTGATGATTTTTTTAATACATTTTGATCGGAGATTTTTTTCTAGTATCAGAGAATACTTAACTTAAGATTGCTAAAAGTTGGCTAACTACTGAAATAACTTAACAAGACTTACTACTTACTCAAATAAAACTTCAAGACTAAATTTAAATGACATTATTTCAGTTTCAAATTACCAGAGTTCATATTTTGCCATTTTATATAAGTATGTGTACAAAAACGTCAAATGTTCCAGCGTCGAGGGGAAACGTTTGGTATTCTTGATCTTTAATTTTTCAAATGTCCTAAAGCTTTACTTTCAACGTTTAAAATTGAGCTTTATTATTTAGTTATTAGAGTGCCTTTTAACTTACTATTTTAATTTGATATACAGTTGTTTACAGTTGAATGAGCAGATATTTCATTAATCAGCGAACAGTCGCGACGGTGCAGCGGCGCTGCTGTCGCGACTCAATTTTTTTCTCTTGCGCCCTTAGATTGGATATTGGACACGATTTCCTGGGAAGCCCGGGAGAAACTGGGTGGTCGCTTCTAATCAATACAATGTACTTTATTCTTTCTACTTCAATTGGTTGATAGCAATTGTCTGATAGGGTTAAAAGTACGAATCCATTTGAAAATAACTATACATTAAGTTAATATAATATTATCTAGTAAATATTTTTATATCAATTTTTTAAAAGTATTTACAAATATGTTACAAAGGAACATTTTTCCTTTATTTAAAGTCGATAGATAGGCTGACTTAATACCTATAACACAAGAAACACTACAGGAAGTGCAAGTGCTCTGCCGACCATAGGATGATTAGAAAGGGATAAGGAAGTGGCTCTGGCTCGGTGAAGCAGGTGCCTACATTCTGTTATTTCACGGTAGTCTTCTATAAGGGAGTGGTTACTGCCGCCAGACGGACTGTCCAATGACTGCTAAACGCAGTGTGCCCTGCCACTACTTGCCAGATGCAGGCCAGAGCCAACTATGAAAAGTTCATTTCTAAAGGAAATCCATACTAAGTCTTTCTATCCCGTTCCCTCCGCTGACTGAATACAGGAATACGAAAAAATTTACATTTCAATGCATAACTTAACTTTATGTACATTGTAGGGAGATGTCGTCAAATAAATATCAGTGTTATCTGCACCCTCAGTCCTCAGTCACTCTCTACACTCCATGCCGCGAATAATCCCCCCGAGAGTGGGAAGGGGAGACATATTTACGTTTTTGAATATTAGAAATTTCCCTGTGAGACTTTCGTATTTCTTTGTTTATTTTATTTGAATTTTTTTTTCTTCCACAAGAAGTTTAGAAAATAATTTTGCGGTCAAAACTGTCATGTCCCGAACTCGGGTCAATTCAAAGGGATATCCCTTAAAAACGTTTATTCCAAATGATAAATTTGAACTGCATTATAGAGCACTCCTCAAAGGGTAACATGGAAGGGATGATAAGCAGTGAATAAATCTCATATTAAAAGTATCTTATCTGAAAGATACGATCTTACGATCCGTATCTTATCTTATTGCTTGATGCTTATGTAGATATGCTTGCTACATAACTTATATTATCATTTTTCTAAAATATTTTGAGGTCACAGAAGACAAATAATCTGGAAAGACTGCTAAGCCGCAGCAGATTAAAAATAGTGATACAACAAATTATAATATCCTTTTTTATATACGAATGATGTCTCTATTATGGCATTAAATTAATGGGGCCATTAAGGAATGAGTCCAACGTTCGTTTCAATAAAATTAAAATACTTTATAAAATGTCATTACTTGACACCGTACACAGTTTTGAACATGTTTTGAGTACTTTTTATGCTCAAATTTCACGCATGTACAACTCTACATCTTACTTTCATACAACACAACAAATAAGTTGATCGATCGTCCAGAAAATTGCAATGAATCGTAAATATTTTGACACGATCCGAACATCGAATTACAAAACAATCGATTTAAAATATTTCTCGCTACTTTAAGTTCCCTTTCTATGGGGAATGTTCTAACTTAATATCAGAGCCGGCGGACGTTTGATAGATTGCCCCCTCGAGGGTTGGATACGAACAGTAGCTGTTTCGTACACCAAATAATGGTCAAGTTTGATCGACAACTGTACAGATAAAACTGTTTTAAAATCATTCTGATAGTAGGCGATGTGACTGCATTCTATCGATGATTCAGCTTTTTTTATCTATAGCAATGGGTCACATTTAGGATTTTGCGAATTATTTTGTTCAAAATACAATGTGTTTTATATCAAGTGATACAAAAGAGGAAGATGCGGTTATGGAAGAAGTTAACGAATGATGTTTTTATTTCAACATTTATTTCTAACAAGCTTTTACTTGAAAGTTCGTCCGCTCGGAATGTAAGGTAACCTATGTTTTTTTTTTTGAAACCTGTATACAAAATTTCACGGTGATAGTTGTTTAGCAGTTTTAGAGTGCATAGGCAACAAACATTCATATACAATAAAAACACATAGCCGTACACAAAAACCTCAAGGACAAAAACTCTAGTTATATGTATTTTTATTTTTAGAACATGTCGATAATGTAAACAAACACTTTAGTTTCTCTATGCACTATAACACTAGCCCATCAAATTTGATTTCCTTCATAAAGTATTAACTTTCTTATCATTCTTAACTCAATCACAAGAAAATATATTCATTAAAACTAAATAATTTCACTAAAAACTGAAATTCTATTTGCGGTTTGCACGTCAAATTAAATGACATCTTTTGTCTCTTTGACATCTATCTTGTCTCTGAAAGTCGGTGATGTTACGAACTTAATTTCAAGAAAATAAATTAAACTTAATATTTTCCAAATCAAATATTTATATTGTATTATTGTATTGAAAAAGTGATATATTTTTTTATTTTTCATACCTTTAAGCTAAGTTAGAATATTGTACGTTTATGGTTGACTTATGGAGGCATGGACCTAATATAATAAGCAGGACTCGCAGCTAAAAAGCGAGCCAATCAGGACATGTAGTAGAGAGGCTGTGTGGCCCTTTCTAAAAGGGCGACAATAAGATTTTTATTATGTGAGACAAATTTAAATGTTGTAATATATAGTAGTAGTTTCTTACAAATATATATTTTTATTTAAATAGGAATTAGCCAACACTTTTATCAGTTGTAATTTTCGCATTGTTCATTTTATTTCTTATAATAGTTTTGCACCAATTGTACATAATCATACATAATCCAATTATACACATTATATGTTATATGCACATAATGTGTAGCCCATGTGATAAATGAGGAAGGGAAGATGAAAAATTTAGAAGGGCTGATTGACAGGGCTTTGTTACACTATCTGTAAGATCGTTACATTATCGACAAGTTCTTAAAAAATTCAGTATACTTATGCCTTTTCATGAAACATTACAAGATTGGTTTAAGCAGTTTTCTTAATAAATCTTAGGGATTAATACAATATAAAGCCGAAATACCACTCACATACCCAATGACTCACTCATCGATTTGTTCTCCTAGAAGGAGCGGTCGGGGGTTTCCCTGTTATAGGTGGTCGTATAGGTAATTCCCCGGTGACCTCCAGAAAAATCTCATATCCTCGGTAAACCGACCTGGTAAAAAGTTGGTGACGGGATCTGGGAAAGTATTAGTCGCAGAAGGACGGGGTTTGCGGAATGTCATAGAGGGTCGTCGGTAGTCACCAGGGAAAGTGTCATCCCCACCCCGTTCATACATTTTTTTTATACTCCATACAACTTTTTTGGACTTTTCAAAGTGGAACACCTCCCAAACCACCGGGAATAGGTAGGTGGCGTCTTTGGGGGATAACGGTTTCTCCCCGAGGCCCATCGGCCGGGACGGTCTACTTCCCCCCACCTCCCCCCCTTCGCCCCCCCTCCATACAAAAGTGGCATTTTCGGCGAAACGGATGGGAGGAATTACTAAACAAAGACCCAAAACCAAACCAAAACAATTAGACATGGCAAAAAGACAACAAAAAACGAAACCCCCCCCCGCGGGCTGCAAGCCCGCGGCATCGAGCAACCTACTAGTTTGTAATTATAAACCTTAAGTCATTTAACGTACACCGGTCCTAGAGCGCTTTCTTTCCTAAAATCCTTAGAAGAATTAGGTTTACGAGATAGTCCATAGAAATAAAAATATGAAGTTTGTTAATAGGAGTTTATTTGTTATAATAATATTGCTTCTACGTAAGTTCTTTGACTGTGAAAAGCTTAGAATTTTCAATAATTCTTCCAAAAATCTTTACTAACAGACCATTTCGCTGCCACATCTGAGTCGGTTTCGGAATTGCATCAGGGAATGTGTAGTCGCAAAAACCGTCAAGCGTCGGTCTGCACCGCGCAACAGAATGACTAATGATGCGGTGTGAAGTCAGAGGATTTAGAAAAATACCACGTAGACAATGACAACCATTTAGATTTCTCAAATTGAGAACCGAATTTGATGGTACTTCAAAGGCGCCGATCAATTTGGAATAGTAGAACGAAAAAAGGAGCGGTTCGGGTAAAAATATTTTTGAAAAATATTTTCAATTTAAATTCAGGCTTAAGTAATCAGTGCCGCAATTTGATTTATTATAGTTAGAAAGAATTTCTAGTAACCTAAAAACTAAATTAAAATTTAAGGGTATGCTATATATAATTTTGAATAGGTATAAGTAGCTAAGATAAATTTAGATCACTCCAGTCGAACGTCTACCGCGAACGGAACAAAGACTTGGTACCTAAGCCCATCCTTTGCACCAGCCGAGAAAAATAGAAGAAAATCCATTAATAACTGTCACCACAGCTCCTTGTTAAATGCATACAATACTTGGAGCCTTTTTAAAAGACTTACAATGGGGACTTGGCTAAATTAAAACTTTTTCGATACAGCGGCGAACGCGACATTGCACGGAACTGGAGGACGGTAATTATTGTAAGCCGACTGTAGCGATAGTAAACAAATTCATAATCACGAAAATCACTTTGATCTACATATAAAAAAAATCTCATTTTATTTTTTGTTTTTGAATAATATAAAGGTGGCAGACAGGCTGGCGGCTCACTTGATGGTAGGTGGTTACCGTCGCCCAAGGACACAAGCAACACCAAGAGGAGTGCTAGTGCGCTGCCTACCCTGTAGGAGTTTGTTTACAGCTCGCTTGAAGTAGTCCATATTGTAGCTAGGTGGAAATATATCAAATGTCCTTAATTTTCTTTTTAATTGCAGATTTTTAGACCGTCTGGCGGCGTAACCATCGAAATATGTGCTGTTGTATCGGATGCCAGAGCCCATTTCCCAATCTATTCTTAAACCCTTATCCTTAATCCTACTATGGTCGGCAGCGCACCTGCAACACCTGCATTTTTTTATAGACAGGGCAGTAGCAGCTACCAACAAGTGGTACATAAAAAAATTGAAGTAATTTGATAATCAGTAACTTTGAAAACCGCCACCTTCCTCTTGGGTATTTAATCCCATTTCTTCTTTTCTGGAGGACAAATATACCACTTTTTATGTACACCATTGGCAGCGACAAGGTTTTGATTGGGAGTAAAATTCAGGAACGTTTTAAACTTCCAAACTAGAGAAAAAAAAAAACATTTTTATTAAATCTAAAATTAAAAAGTATGTTAAAATACTTTGTTTTTGAAAATGAATAAATACACTTTATATAAATGACAAGATTTTTTGATTATATTGTGTGCTCAGGAGCTGCATGATTTTTACTTCTCTTTTGAATAAAAAGTTAAATAATAGTTAAATAATACGTTAAGTATATCTAAGCATATTATAATTTAAAATTTTGCCTCAAAATCAGTCCTGTAGTTTAACCCTAAAAATGCACCTTTTACTTTCTCATTTACTTGTTATTACTTGCTTGCTTACTTGCTTACTTGTTAGTAAGCATTAAAATAATATGGGAGCAGATTTCGTACTATTTTGCAGACAGTACAAAATGCGTCAACTAGCACAGGTTTGTAAAGACACATTTAAGTGGAAAAAAATCAAAATTAATGATATCGGTGGCAGGCAATAGGGCACATGGTTGAATACTTGCTTTCATGCTACCACTATAAGCATTCTGTACAATTTGACACGTAAACCTTTTCCTTTTAGTATATACATATATCTATTAATGTATAAGTCATAGTCCAGTAGGTAAGTATGTAGAATATAGGTAGACGTGTGCTACCCATATACCTATTTTAAGTCAAGCAAGTCTCAAGAAATATCTCGTCAATTTTACGTAAATTTCATATACTTTCGCTTGGTATGTCTATTAAACAAATAAGTGCAATGTTTAAAAAAATATATATTTATATCCATTAAGCAGGTGAAGGTCGACGTTCTATACGGATCTTAGACTATGTACAATATGTTCTGGAAAAATACATATGGACGGAGAATATTGAAATAATATAAATTATAAATCAGATGAAATCGCGAGGCGCAAATAGTGAAATATAATAAATCGTCTATTTATTTTATATCTAAGAACCACTGTCAAAACAGTGACAGCAGTACGCGTCACTCCGTCACTCTGTCAGTCACCGATACGATACTATCTGCCGATGATTTGGCCTCTACAGGCGCCTCCGCGTAAACTTATTGATGTAGGTAACTGATAAATCAATCAACCACTATATGGTGTGGGTGCACTTCAGGTCACTGGATTTGGTACGAACCGACATCCAATCAATGTGCCTCATTCGTACTGTATAGGTACATATATTTATATGACATTGTATTGTACCTTTGCAAGAAGAAATGCTTAAAAGAATTTTTTTTTTTTTCATCCACTGTTTTTCACAATAAAATTTAAGTTACCAAAAAAATTATGCCCTATTAATTACGCCCACTGGAGGGCGTCAAAACACAAATACATATTTCATAATACTAAATCTCAATAGTTTTTAGATTTCGTTATGTATCATTAAATTTATTCAGTGATAGGTGATCCACTTTTACTAGCAACCCACCCCGACTTTGCACGGATGCAATTTTTTTTCTTCTAATTATATACACAAACCAAAATTCAAAAGGTGGTTTAATAAAAATAGATAAAATTTACAAATATTAGAAAAAAGACAAAAGTTTTATTTCTTCTTATTTTTCTCACCTTAAGGTCAACAGACAGGCTGATGGTCCACTTGATGTTAGGTGGCTACCGTCGCCTATAACACAAGCAACGCCTTAGGTGCTGCAAGTGCACTGCCGTCCATTGAAGGATTAAGGATAAGGGATAAGGAAAGGGGTAATGGGCTCTGGTATCCCTTACTCGCTCACCGAAACACAATAGCACACTTGCGATTAATTAACTTCTGTCTTATATAAAACTACAATTACTGTCCATCAGTCGTAGTCGTAAACTAAGTATAGTACCTATATAGTTTAAGTTAAATCCTGCCACTACTGTGTATAAGTATTGGGTTTGTTTCTGGGAAAAAAAAGTGGTTCAGATGATAACTATGAGCCTGGAATATATATAAAACAAACATAACATACGCAAACAGTAATAGATACACTACTTACCCGCTACACACTAAACTCTTATCTACATAAAACTTAGAGGATTTATAAACATTAAAATAGTATGAATTATTAAATGAATGTAAATTATTGAAGCAAGAGAATCATCTAAACGTTTAAGCGAAAGGATTCCTTAAAATTCCTTTATAACCCGGTGCCGATGCGGGTGAAAATTTGCAACACTTAAATTCGTCTGATTGATGTTGTTCATTTATCACTCCCCTCGTTGAACCTCTTTCCAATCGTCCGTTCGTATCAAACTTTTAAAATGGGTCACAAGGTCTCGCTTTCATTACTCCAACCGCTCACTCTTCGAGTAATTAAAATTTGTGGATCGATAATGAAAGGGTTTTATATAAATTCCTTTTTGAACAGTTCCATTGTAGCGATCGCCACTATGTGACGTTAATTCGTAAATTTAGGATTACATTCAATAGATTTGATTATTTATTAAACAAAGAATAAAAAATTAATATCTAACGTTGTGCCTAGAACTGTACTAGGTACTGATCATCATCATCATCTCAGCAGTAGGACGTCTACTGTAGGACATAGGTTTCCCCAATAATTTTCCAAATGGACCGCGGTCAGAGGATCCACAGTCGACCCGCGGCCCTTATCGGGTCGTACGTCTACCTCAATTTCTGTTTAAAGTGTAAATATTTAATCTCTTAGAAGACTTTTGTCGATATATTTGACTACAGTTTCTTAAAAGCGGGAGCCAAAGAACTTATAACTCTAAAGATACAGGCATTGTTTAGATGATTCACACTAATTTGCGAGTAGCAATTAATTTAATACTATTTAAATACAGTTTTATTAAGCCTCTATAAAAGTAAATTTTATTTGACCCGATATTAAAGCCGTGAAGGTGAGCATTAATAATTTCTTATCAGCGGTGACGACCTATCGGCTACCGTAAGGACACTTTCCACTTACCTACCACAAAATATATTCAAAGAGTTGTTAATACCATTCCAAATTAAATTACAAGATTTATTTATTATTTTTACTAAAAAATTAGTTGTTTACAGTTATGAACTTATGAAGCAGTTATTAATATTTTGAAATTTCGCTAAATATTATTATAAATATTAACTTGCTATTAATAGCAATATTAATATTATTATTAACGATTCGTTAATTGGTTAACTTTGTTCATAAATATTTGTCCTTGTATCACATGATTTTCATTGTTAAACAATTATTCACATAATTGGCTCCAAATGCCAATATTAGGTAATTATTAGGTAATACAATATTTACAAAAAAATGTCTAAGCAATTCACCCGCAGTACTGTGGAGTTGCCTAGAAGAGCAGTTACTTCGTTTATGAAATCGGTGTTGTCATATGTTTATATGACATTTCGCCTTATCGCCCTTTCCGGTGCGATTTTCTGATCGTTTCCTCCAGTAACCTTCCTATTCGGGGTCTGTTCTTCCCTATATGATTCGCTTACCGATGATACAACCAGTATCTAGTAGAAGTTGTTTAATAAATTTATGTATGTTATATTTAAGTTTTTAATTGCCTATTTAGTGAGCGCCTCATGCGCGTTGAGTACTTAAGGTCTTAAGGTCGTCTGAGCGAAATCTAACCAGAAATGGCATCGATTTATGTCATTGTATTGAATATCTCTGAAAATTTTTGAAAATTTGATGTCCGCTCATTAGATTTCACTCACGATTTTACTTTTGTATGCTCAGATTAGACACAGTTTTAGGTAACTATTAAAAAATAACTCTCTCATAAGCTATTAATCAATGTTCGATAACGTAGCTCAAAATGGGCGGTCTGTGTTGTAAAGCCCAGGTGATTTATTTTATAACTTCCAAATGCTATTGAATGGCAAAGCAACCAACTTAATATGATCTGTCACTGTTCTCGCAGTCAACCCTTTTTGTATCAGGTTTGACTTAAGATTGCGGAGGTGAGGTGGATCTTCTTGTGTGGCTGTGTGATATTGGCGATGGGCGATAGTGGCCGCTTCTATTGACAACGTCATATGGACAATAGGCAATATTATTTATCGGAGAATCACACAATTTTCCGTGTAGGCTTTGTAAGGGTAAGAGATATGATCGTGGAACTATATGTTATGGGAAGCAAACAGACATTACCAAGTAAATGATAAGTAAGTTAAATATATTTAAAAACAGCCCCCTTAAGACTACTACAGTGAAATAACATCATATGTGCTGTTTTGTTTCGGTAAGGGATGCCAGAGCCCATTTCCCTATTCCTTCCAAATCCCTTATCCTTAATCCTAACTGAAGTCGGCAGCACACTTGCAGCACCAGTGGCGTTGCTTGTATTATAGGCGACGGTAGCCACCTACCATCTAGTAGACCGTCAGCCTTAAAATAAAAAGAAGTAAAAAATTTACACTTAATTAAATTAAATTAAAGATACAACATAAACATTAAATGCGTGAAAAGATACGCCATCTGTTGACTAGTAGCAAAATCCACATAGCATGAAAGCTCCAGGTAAAAGCTCGTTCGGCAACTTCTTTAAGATGATTAACAAACAGCAAAAGCAATTTAGCGACATCTATTGCCAAGTAGCAGGTTTTTTGTATTTTTTTTTTATTAAAACTAATGTAATATATTACTATGTATCTAATATCAAAATTTAATTTTCTTTACAGAATTATTTTACGATAATACCAGACTGAAACTAAATAGTAGGCATACAGTATAGTTATATTAATATGCACAAATTTTAATAACAAATCAGTGTTTTTATCATAATAATAAATATTTTATTCGTTGCAGGACACACTATAATCTGGTGACGGATAAAGACAAGGTAAAAAACCTTTGAAATAACAGCACCTCTGCCACAGTATTACAATATAATATATTTTGTTAAACTGGGCCTCTGCTTATGTGTTTCGGTATGTGAGTAAGGGGGCGCGTACTGTCTTATCCCAATTCGTCAGTATTTCAATTGCATTTGCCTAGTTTTCCTTTTATAATATAGGGCAGCCTACTACCATTAAGTGGACCCCCAGTCTGAATTTCTGAATCTCATTTATTTAAATAAAATACTTAACACATGTCACTGTTTCAATTTAATTTATTAATAAATTTAAAAAAAATCTCATTATTATAACTTATACTTACTTATCTTACTTATAACTCATTATTATATACTAGGAACCCGCTCCCGGCTTCGCACGGATGCAATTTTTTTTCTGCAAATTATATATAAAAAACTTCCTCGTTTAACGCTCTTTCCATTAGTGAAAACCGTATCAAAATCCGTTGCGTAATTTAAAAGATCTAAGCGTAACTACATAAAGAGGGACAGACGGCGGGAAGCGACTTTGTTTTATACTATGTCAAGATTTTTTTTCGTTATATTACTGTATTAATTATCTACTCACATTATTATTGTAAAATAACATTATATTTTGGTATTATATGCTTATTAGCTATTCAAAAAGTTCAATTATTTTAAAAGACTATACTTTTGAAGGACAGCCTTGTAGGTTAATGGTTTATTTGATGGTTGGTTATGCTTATCTCTGTTCAATATGTTTCTGTACATTATATTTGTTCATGAGTTTATATATTATCTATATTTCTCATAGCTGTAAACATAGTTTTCTTATGTATGAAGGGTATACTCCACTCAAACCCATTGTTGATTAATAGTTAAGACTTACAGGTCTTCAAAGATTTCTTGCCGACACACGCAGATATTCTCACGATATTTTCCTTAACCATTAATGATCTATGTCAATCAAAACAAAAGTGACTTGAAAATTTACTTATATAAATTTCTTCAAACAGTTTTACGGTCTTCTTGGTCATAGGTAGATACAGTCGCCTATAAAACAAGCAACGCAAATGAACTGCCGACCTAGAAAAAGGACAAGGCATAACAGGTAGATGAATGTGGGCTTCCTACTTAAACACCAGTATACACCTACTGTTATTTCACGTTTGGTCTTCTGCAAAGTTATGCCATAAGGGGCTGCGCAGTTACATATGACCGCGTAACACAGTGTGCCTGCTAGAGATAAATTCTACACAATCGTCAAAAGGTTTCGATTCTATGGTTCTACTACGTACTATAGAACGTAGACTACATTCTATGGTGGTTCTAGGTTGCGACAACCAAGAGTTTTATGAAATTCTAGATCAGCTGACTGACCACTCTGCAAGAATTTATTTACTTAGCTTCCTTGAAGAGACTTATAGTGTTGTAGATGGAGTAGGTAGTAGGTACCAAACCCTTATTTAAACTTATTAATATTAATATTAATATTATATTATATAACCTACATGAAAATGTAATGTTTAACCTCTTCCAAATCTAAATGTATTTATTTTATTTTAAGATAATAATTCATTTTATCGTGCACATTAAATGGGACATTTTCGTAAACTCAACGACATATAAATAAAGTCTTAATGTAAATAATTTTCAGACCTTTTTCTATACATGTTCTATTTTAGATACTAGATTATTACTAAATATTTTTTTATTATTATCAAATTGTATTAATTTAATTATTAAATTTAAGTTCTTTAATCATTTATACAATTAACAGTTAATGGTTTGCATAAAAATATAATATTTAACAACATGAAGTACTTGGTGTAATGCTTAGTACATTATAGTGTACAGTAATGCCACAGCACAGTACAGTTTAATCAATATTTGTTTAGTAGTTTTCTTAGTGAAAGAGTTAGGTACAAACATCTATACATATTTACAAACTTTAACATTCATACTAAGGATAAGGTGAATACGATTGCAGTTCACAGAGATGATAATCTTACAAAGTGGCCCTCCAGTTGCGTTTACAGTTGCGTTTATTAAAAAGTAAACACATTATCATCAATCTTATGGTCTTCTGTAAGGGGGTGGTTACTGCCGCTAGACGGGCTGCATAAATGACTTCGAAACGAAGTGTGCCATGCCATTGCTTTCCAAATCCAGTCCAGACCAGAGCCAAATTTCAAAAATTCATTTCCAAAGTTGACACCGCCAGGAATCGAACCCGGGGCTCCTGAGACGTTAGGCAAGTACCCTTACTCCTCATCCAACCGGCTCGTCAGATTTTTCTTATGGTTTGTTTTTTTTTTCTGCATTATTTACAAGAAAAACTACTGTGGTGAGTGTAGATACATTAACGTCATAAAAATAGATTATGACGAAATTACACATTTTTAGTGGCAAATTTACTTTGTGGCGAATTTATAAAATTTACAAAGAAAGCCGTACAAGATACTTTTAAATTAAGTATCTCAAATAAGTACTTTTAAATTTTAAGTGGAATCCCGCCCTGGGGGGATTCCACTTTTAGGTAGATACAAACTTTTACAATTCAAGAACAACGTACAGATTTGTAGAAACAGATTATACTGAGTAAAGCGCCATAGGTAAAGCGAGCAATAAAATGGCGATTGCTATATGTAAGCTAGACATAAAGAAGTAATTAACTAATTTTGGATATGATTCATAATGCTTGACAATGCTATGTCCGCCTCTTTGCATATTCTAACCAATGTAACGAAATAATCGTTACAGTTTAGTACAATTTTAGTTAGTACTAGCTGGTGTCCACAACTTCGTACGCGCTGTATAGTTCGTTTTGTGAAATCCCAGAGGAACCTAACAATTTTCCAGGTTAAAAGTATCGTATAGTTTAATCTAGGTAATCATCAATACATCAGTGAACACCGAATTCAAGTCGGTTAATTGAGATTACTGTGCACAGACAAACAGACAAAAATTCTAAAAACTATTTTTTTGACCTTTGTAACATTAAGTACAACGTGTAGTTACAATATTTAATATTTAATGTACAGACTACAGACATGGCTCGTTTACGATTTTATTATATGTATAGATTAATACCGTTATTTATTATTATTTTCTAGGATACATTGCGTCACCGGGACTCGGGCGGTGGCCTTGGGGTAGACTGCCGCTCGTCGTAAGGTCCCCTGAGATGACCGGAGTACCTCCACTTTCGGGTACTACAAGGTACCGACAAGGAGCGTAGCCCTACTCGCGCTGGATAGCCATAGCGGGGCACCGATGTCGTGTCACAACGTCCCCGCGACACCGCCTATATACGGCCGCGCTAGAAAGTCGTTGGGTTTTAAGCAGTTATTACACTTTTCAATTTGTAGGAAACCAATTTAGGAACCTAAGTAGTGAACTAGTGATCACACTACACTAAATTGATTTCTAAATCGAAGATATAGGATTGAAAATAGATAATAGAATCTAAAATCTAAATTGGATCCAATCTGTTCTAACTGCGATTATTCCTTCCGATTTCCTATATTGGTTTCCTACAAATCGAATAGTGTAATAACCGCTTTAGCCGGTACGAATCCGACATAAACCCGCAGTCTCCTACAATGCCGGGTATCAAAGAGGATTTCCCAACGTTAAAAAACAGGATACATTGCGTCACGCAGTCATAAATTGGATATCCCGTCTGGTGGCAGTAATCACCCTTGGAAAAGACTACCAAAAATTAAAAGCACAAAGCACATGCATCTCTTGTCCTAATCATTCTAAAGTGGGCCATAGATGTTGCTTGTATCATAGTATGTTGAATCATAGATATTGCTTGTAATTATAGGCGACGGTAACCACCTATGGTCCGCATAAACAAAAGATTGAGACAAAAATTACGCTTACTCAAATTGACTCATTATTCAAGGCACTTTTGATTACAATTAAACAAAAAATAACTATGAGACAAACAACATTTACGCAGTAGAATACAGTACACATAAGACATCTTAGATTTTCTTGTAAGTTCTCTTGTAAAGCTGGCGACGATTGGTGACAAAGTAGCGAGGTCTTCCAGCCGTGAGATACCTGTAGAGACGAGCTTCTGATGAGGAACATAACTACAAAAGCCCGGATCTACA
This sequence comes from Synanthedon andrenaeformis, assembly GCA_936446665.2. Classification (NCBI taxonomy): domain Eukaryota; kingdom Metazoa; phylum Arthropoda; class Insecta; order Lepidoptera; family Sesiidae; genus Synanthedon; species Synanthedon andrenaeformis. Next base: position 9,018,036 of record OW387785.2, read on the forward strand.
GGGTAGATCACGAATGTGCCATTTAAATGTTCTAAGTTCAATTTTCAAATATCGGTTGATTTATTTCACTTTTCTAACTCCCACAGCTGAATTCTTCTAAATTTTAGAGTACGAGGTTTTTCAAGGGCGAACTTTGTTCTTATCTTCTCCGAAACTCCACCTGAAACTTTTAAACGATCTTCATTAAAAATATTTTCCAACCACCGACAGTTTACAAATTTGTTTGGATTACGTTTCTAGATATTTCTAAATACTAATATATAATAGGTTTTAAATATTACTGTTATACCTATACCTAATTAGATAGTATTTTCTTGATTTTATAATTTTAATAAATATTAACAATAATGACACAAACGTCATTTTGAAATGACATTCATTCGTGATATGCATGATTTTTTATAAATAAATGTATATTATTTATAACCTATTTGCCCGAGACTCATTCACTCGGACTCTAGTTCCTTTTCTGAAACCCTGATAATCTGTACGCAAAATATCACTGTGATCGGTTGAACGGTTATGGAGTAATTTATTATTTAGTGAATAATATTGTATTTTTTATACAACATTGTGTGCTTACAAATTAATGTTTAGTAGATATTAATTCGATCGACCTACCCTTAGGAATGGATTAGGTACCATATATCGTAATTCCATATTAGCAAATTCCACTCTGGAACATATAATATGCTACAAATGGCTACAAAGCCTACATGACAAGTTTATGCTCACATAACAGTGATTAACATGACAGGGAGCGGAGGGCGTTTAATATGTAAATCTGGTATTCGCTTCGCCTACCTAATATATCATTTATTATGCATCGCAAATACGTTATGAGTTACGTAATCACTGTGAAACTGATTGTGTATTTAAGAAGATTTCATACAATATATTGTAAACATTCTCCAAATAATTATTAAGAGAATTTAAAATGATTTTAAATACACATGGCAAGGTTCATGGTGAAAGGACAAATGGTTGGAGTATAGATAACGATTTCATTTGCAGATACAAAAAATAAAACAATAATTTGTATATTTACACAAGGTATTGATCTTGGATCTTGACAAAGTGTAGAATTGAGCTATTATAGAACCCTAAATTTCCAATAAAATGAGATAAATTTGGTATACATAGACCTGATAGTTCCTTAGATACAATTGTTTATTTAAACTTTAACATTATTTAAACTAATAAATATTAAAGCATAATGTTTGTAGGCAAAAATTTTGAAAATTGTCCGTTACAGACATAAGTCACCCTGATATTCAATATCAGTCACATGAAATTGCGTCCAAACTTTTTCAATCCGAGATAGCATGACCGAATTACTCAAACCAAGTGAATCGACGCCGAACTTTAGTGGGAAACGAGCAAAAAATAATCTTGGCGTCTTTCCGCAAATCATGGCTGCCATTGTACCCGATAATGTAGTAGCGAAAGGCGCGTTCCAACAAAAAGGTTCGCTTAATTGCACGAGGGAAGAGCTCTGAAAGGCGGCCGAGGCATTGTTTCCAACGATGCCTTTGTATGGGCTCGCTCGATCGTCTTACTCATCAATTTCGCCAGATTGACGTAGAGCGCAATGATTGAGATTTACTTCGCTGAAATTAGTATCGCACTTTTATGGAACAAGTCGGACGAGAGACTACAGTTTTATTGCACTAAACACTCTCTCTAGTGTCACTAATCCGCTCTACTGCGTAATCCGGCTTAATACCGTCTTCAAGCGTTAAGAAAACGTTTCCGGCGTTGGAGAAATTATGTTTACTGAGTTTCATAAACTTAATTGAAAACTTAAACTGCAGACGGAAAATAAATAATAATTATAATATATGTATTTATTTCCCAAGCGTTATTCATATTTTATTTTTGTCCAAACTTGAGAGCAATTTAATATGTTTTTGCTTTTTTTTTGTTTTTCAAAGATTCATTGAAATTAGAAGAATGTTCTTATGAAGAAAGAATTTAAAATTTCCGGAGAAGTGCTTAATTCTGGTCGTGACTTTAATATATTATTAAGATTGAAATGTAAAGATTCAGTGAAACACGATACAGATAAAATGGCTTTAGGTCTATTTTTTTTATTTAAAATTAAAAAGTATAAAATTGTTTCAATTATAAAAGTTTCTGACTAATACAGCACAGATATATATATATTACGTTTCCATTATATAAATTCCATTTTACTCATGTGTACAATCTACTTTTGTGTAGGTAAAACTCCATTCTTACTATCCGAAACCATTAAATGAAAAATCGATACGATGCAACTATCTAAGAGCAATATAACAGAGTATAGAGTAATTCAAGTTAGTGGTATTCTCGACTGTCGTAAATATCTACAAGCAATTAGTTCAAATACCAACACGCCTGGTACAACGTATACAAGCGAAATCGCCTGGCACGCTGTCTCTTCCTTTCCACCAAAACCCCTGTTATCCCCCTTCAGTCCCCCTCTCCACCCCTCTCAGCCCCGGGCTTCTGTATAGTGTCCTCCTGCCATCATTAATCTTACACGCCGAGCAAACAGCCGCTCTCTCCACGAACAACTTTAGGGCTGTCCGATGTCGATAAAGCAAAGCAAACGAAAACTATCGATAGAATTGTAATTCAAAATTGAAAATAACATTAACAAGAAGAATTAGCTCTGAATGTAAAGTATATATTAAGCTACTGAAGTTATTACTATCATAAGAAGTATTTTGACCTACCAAATTCAGTTTACAGATTAAACACTAAGCACAATAAGTAGTAATACATCCAATTGCGTGACTATAGCAACAAATCACTACTTGTCTCTAGTTAATTAGGGCTTGTGAAAACTTACCACAAGTAATCTGTCTCACAAATACATAGATTACCCGAGTGCATTTAGCAGCAAAGTGGCTTAATACTTTTTCTAATTCTATATTACATATATATTGAGCAAAATCGCCAATGAGAGACGTATTGGTCGTAGGCAAAAAAAAATAGTTTATTTAAAAAGCTCTACAGAGAATCTGAGTTAGTGGCGATCGTCGCCTATAAATACATGCAACAACTCAAGTATACTACTGACGAAATGAATAGTATAAAGAACAAGTTATTATAAAAATGGGCACTGGCATTCCTTATACTCACTCGCTCAGACACGACACAATATGTGCTGTTATTTCACGGGTAAGGAAGTGGTAACCACCAATATTGGTTCTCTTATATTGGTAGCGTAATATTAAATAGTGGATAAATGATATCGATAATTGTTTATCGACATTCAACATCACTACGGCCATCACTGGGGATTTGAGGCTGACGCGGAACTGAGATATTTTGTCACATTCACCCAAGATTCTAGGATGGAGATATTTCTCTCTGATCGTTTAATAAGCAATTTAATCGTCCTAAAACGAAGCGAAATTTTGTCTATTTTTTATACAATGTGTTACTCTACTAAATCTTTTTAAGTTATGTTTTGGTGGATGGCAGAAATCTTACGTTATCTTACCTTACGTAAATATTAATTCGTTTGTTGAATATAATTACATATGTCATTATTATAAAAAGAACCATTCAAGCATGGGCTTTGTTAAAGAAAAAGATTCGGACATTTTATTAATTCCTAATTCGTGTCATCTTAAAACTACTACCTATAAGTAGTTGTCACGAACACCAAACCCTTCCAGCTTTAGCCTTCCAGCAACTTTTACAACATAAGTTCTAGACTGATCTCGAGTAGCTTACAAGATTAATGCTAATGGTATTTAAATTATCTGATAACCATAAACTTTATAATAATTATAGTATACACGACATAATATAATGTTACTTCCATGCATAGTACTAATTTCATCTATAGACAGCAATATTTTTGAAATAAATGTTTTAATTTGTTACAGTTTCAAACGTGTTTTGCTAATCTTACTTATCAAGAACCGACTGCAACACACCAAGTTGTGTAGGTATAGTTTTCAATTGGCTATTGGCTATGTCGACTTTAGGCGTTTTTCTATGGATTTTCTACCTATATCTCGCCACGCCAAAATATTTTTGTTTTTTAATGTAGAGTTTGACAGGCAGTCTAGCGATCCACTTGATGGTTAAATGTTTCGTTGTATATTAATAGCACCACCATCCCCATAAGGTTACAAGTGCACTGTGAACTTGACAGGATTATAAGTAATAAGGAGTAGATAGTCTCTAGCAACCGAAAATATAACTCTATGTCCGTTTCGGTATCCCTGAAAACGTGTATATTTTGCAAAATCCTGATCGGTCAGGTAGTTAAGGCGTGAAAAGGTAACAGACAGACATAGTTACTTTCACATTTATAATTTATAGTATGGAGTGTGGATAAATGAGGGTTCTAAGTCTATTAAACACAATGGTTAACCAGTTGAAAAGAGTTTAAAGGCGTAAATCTTACCTTGGTTCGATTGTTATGCACGCACCGCTGGGTATTTTCATATCAGTTTCCGTCCCCAGGGACTGTCCTGAAACATTCAAACCCAAATGTTACATTTCAATATGCTGACTAAAGCAAACGTAACTTTTACCCGCTCTCCCATATTTTATGAGAAAGCAATATGTCTCCACTAAGGCACTTACATACTTATATACGAACGGCATGACGGTTGTACAATATAACCCCAAGTAATTTCCAAGTGGAAAAAGTTTAATAACATTCCGTAACGAAAAATATTATGATTAAGTGTAAAATATCTGTTTTGAAACTTGGCATGAGAAATAGCAATATATCAGTGTAAATATATGTCTAAATTTCACTATACTATGGGTATTATTAAAGATGTGAGTTTTTAGTTTTAGACAGTTGTCCTACCGCCGACGGTGAACGAGTAGCGATTAAAGCTAAAAACTAGAAACGAGTTGGCGAGCAGCAAGAAGCGAGTGGTAGTTTCGATAGTTTACTCGCTCGGCTATAAGCGAGTGTTCTTGTGCGACGGGCTATTACTCGCACCACTCGCTCGGGGCAGCTAATAGCCTCTTGACGAAATAAAGCTAATACAAACTTTTTTTTGATTATAAAAAAACATTTATCAAAAAAAAATTGAAATTAACCACATTGAGTCACGTTGAGTCAACGAATAACATCCATTTTTAACATTTCCAGTAACTTTATTTTTTCTCTAGATATCTTTAGGCAAACTTTTTTTTTGTCGAATGTCCGCCAAATTCAGGGTCATTATGTGAAAGTATAATATAAAAGTAAAAATATGTTATTAGAATCATAGAATTGAAAATTTGCATACCCAGTGGAGGGATGATACCTACGAGTAGGGATGATTCCTATATCGCATTACGACAAATTATAAGTTATATAAGTATTCAGTGTGTTCAAGATTACCCTTTAACTTCATGGAAACTTAAATATGAATTTCTCAAATGTCATTATCAATTTTGTTTTCTCAAACGAAGGTCACCATCACCATACCTTAACGAATCCTTAACCTTTTCGCCCACACATGTAGTGTAAAAGTAACAAATTATCCTTACATTAAACTTGTTCTCATTAAACAAAAACTTTGGTCTTAATATAATTCAGTTAACGAGATAAGTTTGGACGCGCTGTCCCGTAGAGATTGCCTATTGTTGAGTAGTAATTAAAATTTCTCACATACCTCAACCCAAGTATAACGATGTTGAGATCTGACAAACTAAACAAGCCTCTATTCCTGGGGATCCCAAACTTATTTTGTCTACTGCCCACTTTGAGAGTAAATTATTTTTTAGCGCCCCCATTTTTTCACCTACTTAAAATCAATCACCCCCCAAGCCTCTACACAACGCCCCCATTTTTTTTCTGGGTCTCTTACCGCCCCCCTTTAGGCCTACAGCGCCCACAAGGGGGCGTTATCGCCCACTTTGGGAAAGACTGATTCAATAGAGTCTATTGAGTATCAAATAGCAGATATTGTAAAAGTTTTCTTATTTGTAGAAATACGTGGGTAATTACATAAAGAACTCTTCAAGAAATCTTAATAATTTCCCAAAAATAATAATCATCTTAATAGCATGTAAAAAAAATAGTATGTTTTTAAACTCGATATCACATATCTATTCATATGCATCATTATGCATAATATTATATAATAAAATCGTAAATGAGCCCTCGCGGTAGATCTACTAGAATTTCATGGCAAAATGGGGAAATAAAAATTTGTAAATTGCAGTACGGAAATTGGACTAAACTACATTGATACGGTTTAATTTTTATTTGTCTTTGGACTAGTATGGACTAGTAAGGATATAAATATGACTGTTATCTTTATTTTGACGGTGCACAGTCTGACAAAGAGTCTGATTTTGTGACATGGTCTTTTTATATGAAATTCTGATAGTCTAAGCCGATATAAATGCTGGGTGTTTTAGATGGTTTGGTCCCATCTCGTCAGAGTTTCAACTCGTCAGAGTACAATCAAACATAAATTATATTCAAATTTTATTAAAGTGAATTAATTACAATAAATCAATTTTAAAATTAAAATAAAACTAATAACTACAACATTTCCCTTATTATGGCGATGAAATATTACTATTAAAATAAACACCTACTCATGGCGATAAAAAGAAAATTTTACTTGTTATACATTTTTTGTTCTTTGTAAATTAAATAAATAAATAACAGGTTGCTCTTATAAATAAACTAAACCAGAGCATAATGAAAGATAAACAGGGCTTAAAAGCTGTTATTAAAAATTATAAACTAATTCCCGACATTCTGTTGAGACCATTCCATTGAGCCCAACAAGCTACATCTGCTGTAAGTTGCTGAAGAGTTGGGTATTTCGCAAACTACTTGATGCTGAAGAATCAAGTCAACGTTACCATGTCATGGACATACCACCAAGTAACAGTACACCAAATTACAAATCAATCGAATTTGTGGAAGTTAGTGAGATCCCTTCTTGATGATCTTCAAACAGCTGAACAAATCTTCATAAATTATATGAAAATTACTTAGAACTAATTAGATTTCAAACAGAAAAAACTATCAAATTTGGTCTATCCGTTTGGGTTATTTTTATTTTAAAATTGATTTATTGTAATTAATTCAATAAAATTTGAATTTAATTTGTTTGATTGTACTCTGACCAAATGAAACTCTGACGAGTTGAAACTCTGACGAGTTGAAACTCTGACGGGTTGAAACTCTGACGAGTTGAAACTCTGACGATTTGAAACTCAAAGTCTGACGAGTTGAAACTCTGACGAGATGGGACCAAACCTTTTAGATGCACTGTGCGGTGGCGCCCGCTACACCCGAATTTTTAATATTTTTACATGATCCCTCAGAAATCTTAAATTTTTTTCAGGATAAAAAGTATTTAGCCATTTTTGCGTGTAAGATTAACAAATATCCATCCATCCTCACAAAATTTCGCATTTAAGTATAACATTAGTAGGATATTTAACATATCTAAGCATAACAACTGTGTTTATACCCGATAGTTTATTGATATTAACTGGCACCGATTCGCTTTAATTACTGGGCTAAATCAAAATTTTATTGAACGCCATACACCAGAGGCTGTGTCCGATAGCTGTTTGGCTATAAGCCAGGGCGACCACGCGCGATTTATCTTTGTGAGTTGGTAGCATATTTCCATATATAACATTGGGGTCGATCAATATGCCTCTATAACAGACGTGCGACCTCTCTTTTTGTTGACTACCAAACAATGGCGGAATATTTTATCCGAGATCCGTAGATGGCTTTAATATCGTAGAACACGTATACGCGAACGTCCGTAACGCATTATTTTGTAGACAATTGGGAAGAGAAAATTCAAACAAAAAAGAAGCGACACGAGCAAGGAGAAGTTTCAAAATTGTTTTTCTTTAAATTACAAATAAAGGGGAAGTCGGGTGGCCGGCGAGGAAATTAAACTGGGCGTCAAATAAAAGAAAATAAAAGTCACCCGTAATGCCCGCTTTTTGTTCGGTATAACATGTTTCCAAATTTAAAATTGCGTTGCTCAAATTCCTTTTATATTGTGTAGAAAAATAAGGAAATGAGGTAATTATGTTTATAACTGAAATATATAAGGGAAATTTAAACTATTTTTAGTTACCTACTTTAAAAACTAAGTTTATTTATAAAAAAAAACAGAAAGATGTTATAATAATTATTCTAAAAATTAATAGATTTTATGTATTTAATTATTATCCCTTCTATTACTATAATGAGAAAAAAAAATTGAGCAAACTAGTTGAATTTAGTTTCGCCATCATGTTGCCGTTAATCACAAAAATAACTTGAAAACTTATTGAAAAACATTTTGAAAAGTTAAATCTCTATCCTATGATCATTTTCTTTTTCTAACTTATCAAAAATAAACACACTTTTTAAATTAAATTAATCATTTAAAAATAAAATTGACAAAAAATAATTTCTATAGTTAACAATCATGAAATTCAAATCAGTCTTTAATAAATTATGTTTTTGTTATTATATTTTTTTCTGGTAAATTATTTATTTCTTATTTTAATAAGAAGATTCAAGTCTTCCAGAGAGGTTTAGTGATAGGCTCGTTGATATACTTAATCAAAATCGATTAAGAAACAGTTTCTATAATTAGTAAACTATTTACTAGTAAATCTACAGTAAACATGAACGTACATAATCACATAAATATTAGAGAGTCAATCATGCAATAAATTGGAACAGTGACGTCTTAGCATGAATATTCAAGACAATTACTGACTTGTAACTAATTTAGTTTAGAACTGCATTCGCTTTATCTGCATAGAGAACTAACCCAGTTAAGCTTCATGTGCGGCAGCGGCTATAAACTTAAGTTGCATGTACAAAGCCAAGTCGGGTATTTACTGCAAGCTAAGGGGTGCTTAGAGTTTAATGCAAATACAAATTTACACAAATATCGGATTTGTGTTTTGAGCATTACAAGTTTTGCTGGAAATTCAAACCCAAATAACTATTAATCTTTGTAGAAAGTGTTAATAGAATGACACAGTATACTTATTGAATATTTTCAGTAGGTAAGGTTACTTCGAAAATGTCACAGTTTCAATATCCCATTTTCGATATCCCTCCCAATACCTTATCCATAATCCTACCATATTACAGTAGGCAGCCCACGCAGCACCTGTGTCGTTAGAATCACATTCTAACAACGACATTAAACGTCTTATTTAGGATCAAATTTGAGATATTTTTGTTTTTTTTTCAACCTAGTATGTGAAGTCATTTATGTTCTAAAACATTGTTTTATAATTTATTTAATATTTTGTATATTTATCTGCGTAGGCCCTCAACTGCTAGTTTAAAAAGGGGTTATTTAAAAACTAATGAAAATTCATTTTAAAACATTAAAAAATTACAAATAATATGACGTTAACATCTTATCTGCAAACTAAACATCTGAAACTACTAAAAATAATAAATTTTGACTCCAGCAAAAACAATTTGAGTTAGACAAAGAACAAAACTTAGATTACTTAGTAAGTAATCTCTCCGCCTATATCTCCCCGCTTTCAATGAGACGACAAAAGATTAATCCTCTGAGGCACTGTTAGTTGCAATTGCATTTGCATATCGTGCACATCCTTTGTGGGAATTGTTCGAAATCCCAGAGAATACACAACCAAATTGCTTTAAATAAAGGAGAACATCTCACTAGAATTTCTACTCAAATAGGTACACTTTTTACGTCGTGTTCTGAATATCGTGTTTTTAAGAAAATGTTGGATAAGAATCACTTTAGGGTTTATTATAATGTAATAGAATTATTTTCATTTATGAAGCTATCTTTTAGAACAAAATCACTTAAACAAACGCAAATTCAAGACTTTTTTATTAGTGGGTTTGCCAACATCCAGGTGTGTAACGAAGATGAGGTCTATGATGGAGCGAGCTCACCCAGAAGATGCCTAATCACTCGAACTTTGAAAACATTTGAATTATATGAGATCAGTAACAGTATGAAATAGAGTTTTCTCCAAGGTCGTTAATATTTAAAAGGCAAATATTTCATTAAGTTTACATCACAAACAATGCTTGGAAGAAAAAAAAAATTAGAACACATTTTATTCTTTTGTACGTGCTGTGGATAACAAAATAATTTTAAATTAAGCCAACGTTATGTTCGTAAAGGGCAAGAATTTAAACGCTGGCTGTAGTAGAGTTGCAAAGTCGTTCTTCATATTTATGTGCGAGCTCCACAGAGCGGGCGGAATTAATGCGCACTCCACTATGAAGTCGGTGTAAAGTTAAATAATATGACATTAACAAGAATAATGCACGGCCACTGCGCCACTTTCTATGAAAACGGAATGGTCAAATTGCAACCAGACTCAGACCTAGAGCGCGGATGCATCAGAATACATAAAACTAGCAACCCGCTCCCAGCTTCGCACGGAGTTGTAGTTTATTAAAAAATCCTTTTCAGCTTCAGCTTTCCGGACTTAGTATTTGTTGATAGTCCGTCAAGACAAACGATTTTATAAGTTTATATTTATAATTAACTAGTTTTGTTATATGAAGGTTGGCCGAGTTAAGCTAGCGATCCATTTGGTGAACGGTTACCTATTTATCACAATCAACACTTATGACGTGTCCATTTTTATTGCATAATAGGATAAGAGAAGATACATAGGAACGGGCTCTTGAAACACTCATGCTCACCAAAGCACACAATCATGCTGTTATTTCAGAGTTCTATAAGGAGTGCTTAAATTTTACGAAAAAAGAAAGACATGATATTTGTTATGTTCATAATGTTCATAAAATTCATAAATAAAATGTAGGATGCTCTAGGTCTACGCCCTACTGCTGGGCATAGACCTTTCCTCGGTGAGAGGAGATAGGTATTTTCTTCTAAACCACCTAATCAGATTTTGATACGGTTTTCACTAATAGAAAGAGCGATAAACGAGGAAGGTTTGTGTATATAATTTGTAAAAAAAAATTGCAACCGTGCGAAGTCGGGGTGGGTCGCTAGTTATTAATAAATTACAAACATTAATGTTTATTTATTAATATTCAGTAAAAATGTTTAAACCTCTGGAGATATCACTCTAATACAAATGACGTCTAACTAATTTGCATTTTAATCCCGAAGGCCTGAATGTATTATTAAAGCTGTAACACTTTATCAAAGGTCAACGTTATAGAATCATTTATTCATACATTTTGTACATACTGAAATTGAGATAAACATTGTTTGAAAGTTCTCACGAAAACACCTCGCGGCTCAATACAAAATGTTACAGCGATAAACAACGAAACTTATGTGGGTTGCCAAAGGAAAATGCCTGCAAATCCTTTGAAAAATTACAAAGAAACTTTTTATGTGTTCGAAAAATAAAATAAAATGTTTATTACACTTCGGTTTCCCCTGAAAGAGGCTATTAGCACTAGAATTAGTGTTATACTGTTTTTTAATTGCGCTCGTGCCAAAGCGTTTGCCAAGATGGCGTCAGGAGTGGTTAGATTTAAGCGTGGGTGAAAACTGGAAAGGAAACTGGGGTCGCAATTTCGTGCTCCGTGCTCGGCGAGCGACATCTATAATTCGAGAGAGCTATCATAAATTAGCATACGTATTAGATTGTGCGGTTCGCAAGCGTATCTGTACAAGTTCGGTACAAGAACGAAATGGAAAAAAATTCAAACATAGAAGAAGTATGAAATATGGGGAACTATATTTTTTATGAGAAATAATTTGATGGTAGCAATACTATTACAAAATGATGAAGGTACACGGCTTGTGGGAATGTACTCCGGCGTTACCTTTTTGGTAAAGAATTTCTCTAGTGGCTGTCAGACACCGCTACGCTGCATGGCCCCTTTCTAGGTGGGCTATGGAGATACTATGTTCTGTAACTGGGTGGCCTTGGCCTGGTAATTGTCGTCTGTTTATGGCGATGATGATCACTTCACTTCTCTAGAGAAACGATCTCTTGATCATGTAACCCTATAATTTTTGTTTTAAGTATAGGACAATACTTCGGAATAAGTGTAGTACCTACTTGCTTGTAGGTCTGAGCACTTCGTGGTTGCCAGTCATATAAGTTTAGAAGATCGAGTCTAAGCCAGTATATGCTCTTAGACTCTCTCTCTTTTTTTTACGACTTTTTTATATGAAACATAATCTTTTACGACAGTCTAAAGTTATCAGTTAAGTTTATTAAGTTATCATCTAAGACAGTTACCAATGGTTTGTTAAGAGAAGGAAAACAATATAAATAGCTAATGCAAATGTAATTTTTCTATGTATTATAATTGACTAAATCGAGAAAGATCCGAAAAGTCACTGGAGGGAGTCACTGAGTTTTACGGGAGATCTTACAAGCGCACTTTACAAGACTTGTTGAGCGCAATCATTAGTTATTCAGTCCCAATTTTGTAGTTATGATGGTAATTTTATGTGACTTAGGTACGTTTAACAGCTGTATTGAGATAAAAAAAAAATCATTTAAGTTAGCTTTCACAGTGAACGTCTCGTTCATATAATCTGTCATAGACAGTCAAATTTTTAGCCTATTTATCTAAACGTTTTCCCAGTTATATTCCCAGTTAAATACTTTTGGACACATCCAAATTTATATTTAGACACTTTTAGACAGCCTTTCCACAAAAAAATTGTTCTAAGAGGAATTTTAAAAGCTTAGAATTCTTCATTTTATACTACAAAATACTTAATGTTAAAGTGAAATATTTACAAGACAGTTTAATATGTAACGTAAACCAGTTAATAGTAACAAATCTCTTCAAATTTTATTTGTTTAAGGCATTGTATTTAAAGTATTACCTAAAGCTTTTCTTAAGAACTAATAAATTTATATTTTAAGTTGATTGAATGAATAGTGATAAATTTTCTTATATTTTCTAGCAAATTGTATTTTGTAGTAATAACTCTACATAAACCTAATAATCTCTTTAATTGATATGAAACGTTAAACCTCTCCTTATTTTTGTCTTATACCTGTTTTTAAGAACTTATAATGTGTATAAATAAGATTGATTTAATTTACCTAATTTTTAATAACTTATAGAATTATCTTTACTTATAAAAAAAAATCAAAAAATAGGTAATTACATACATTTATTATATGAGCGTACCTAAGTATTAAATTCAAAAATTTTAAATGATTTTTTTGCTTTAAAAAATCTAATAAAAAATTAAAATTAAATTAATTAAAATATAAATTAAAATTATAATAGAAGCTGAATTCCAGACGCGCTAGCAGTGTTCAAAATTACTTCCAACCATATCAACGGTCACAGGAGAATTAACTGTTTTGTGTTACATTAAAGGAGTGAAAGAGACGGAGATACGATTTAATCCGAGGGTCTTCCCGGAGGAATAGCTGTGAATAGCTGTGAAATAGCTTTACAACGCCCGCCACCTTGTAACATCCTTAGCCATTTATTTTGTATCAGTTTTCATATGATCAATAGGAGTTTCATTATTTCTACATAGTTCATACTTATTATTGAACATATTTTAAACTAGCTGGTGCCCACGAGTTCGTCCGCGTTGAAAATTTAAAAAATATATAAGCTATATAACGCCCGGCATCTTTATTGTTATTACATTACCAGACGTTAGTTTTCTTAATTTTAGATGATTCGTCAGGAACAGTATTTTTTTCTGGACGAAAGGTAACCCTATGGCCTTTCCAGTATCCCTGACAACCTGTATGCAAAATTTCCAAACGATCATCATGAAATACAAAAGAAGTAGGTAGGTACTAACGGATCATCTAAAAATAAAACACGTCACAAAAAGTCAAAAGTACTTGAGTAAGTACCTACCCATAATTGTAAAATATATTATTTTTCATTGATTCCGTATTGCCTAAATAAACAAAATTACGCGTAGATAATGTAGGTAATAGTAACGCAAATCGTACAATAATTTTTGAATCGTTTTCGGAATTATTTTTTTAATTATATAGCTAATAAAATATATTATAGATTGTAGTTGTAGTACATCGATAATTATATAGAATATATCGTTTTGTAAATTAACATCGGAAATATTTAAAAGTTTTTTTAATAAAAACTGTCTTGAGATGAGCCACGAAGTTTTAAACCGTGGTATTAAGCGCGGCTTATCAATCCTTAAGGATTTCAAGAAAGTTACTAAAGTTATCGAATAAACAGGAGTTAGAGTTTTATTCCTTTAATACCTATTTATCTCTCTTAGAAAGATATTACAAGCGGCAGGGGTTTAAAAAGAAAAACTTTAAGTTATTCAATAGAAATTAATAAAATTGAAGAATTATAAATTAACCTAATAATATTATTAATATTAAATTTGCAAAGAAAAAGGTTAAGGCAATTCTATAGAAAAAGGTTAAGGCAATTTCTATAGAAATTGTAAAATTTAAGATAGATAATTGCTTTAAAAATCTAAATATGTATTTACATTTTTTTCGTCTGTCTGTCTGTTTTGGGCATTAGTTTAGGCTGACCTCCAAAATGGCTGAACCGATTTTGATAGGTCTTTCATTGCTAGATTTTTAAGTCTTTTCAGTTCATTAAAGAAAAAAAAACTAGTTTTTCTAAAAAAAAAAATTAAAACAAGAAAAATAAAAATAACCTGATATAAAAATTTAAGTGGGCAAATAAAGTCGTAAGATTATTAAAAATTAAAAAATATATACTAAAAAACAACGACGAAAATAACTTCTTGACAAAAAAAAAGTTGAATTGCTTAAGAAACCGAAATTATAAAGAACTTATAAAGAAATCATACTATACCTGAAATAAATTTCATCAGCGAATCAACTGCAATCTCGGCATCTGAAATTAATAAAAATAAATATATTCCAAAAATTTTCATATTTCAATAAATAATATATATAGATTTAATACAAAAAAATAAAAACAATAGTGCAAGGAGTGACGGATATAAAACAAATACAAGTTGTCGGCGACGGAACAAAATAGAAACAACAACTCAACAACACTTTAACGCGTCACGGGGAGAAGGTGCGAGGGACGGAATCGAGTTAGGAACCGTTTGGCGCAATCAAATTATACGAAAACTTTGCGTCTGAACAAAGTGGACAGGAAAACTTATTAATCGTCCGTTTATAAGTTACAAACATACCTTTTATCTTCTCCATGTCTCGTATTATTCGTTATTTTAAATAAAATTTTAAGTTGAAAACCCAATCAACATGAAAATTATATCGTTATCGACAGCAGCCCAGTCGCGTCTAACTGTGCGGCGAGCCGCGCCCCTACACGCTACTTGTACTGAATCTCTACCCCAATTCCGGGCTTCGGGAGGCGGACGTGTCTGCGCTCAAATGAGCTCAACTGAGTTCTTGTGTTACAATCAAAATTCAATTCTGTGTCTTTGTAATAAGAGCGAATTTTGAATGAATGTTACATGTGTTAAGTCGTTTCGATGGCTGCCGACTGCATTTCGGAAGCTAGGGATGCTGCGCAAAATAGTAGCACGAAATATGAACGAGACTGCGAGGCGCTGGCAGTGGGGAGGGGTGTGAACAGACAGGGAATATTTGAATAGACCTCGCTGCCTCTTTTCCGCGACGGAGTTCAGGGGAAAGCCAGGGGAAGGAAGCAGGGTATGCTACCGCTGTTGTATCCATAGCGAACAGCTTCTCTTTACAAATCGTCAATGTACAGTGCGCAACAAATGTGCACTTTCCATCACCGTTTTTATTACGGACAAGCTCTCCTTTTATAGAGAACAAGAGGTTTGGGGGGTAATTGAATTTGTTCTCATTACGCATGATTGTAACGTTGGGTAATTTGTTTGTTTTTGTTGTTCTGAAAATTGCGTCACTCTCACGCTTAATTTTCATGAAAGATAACAATTAATCAAATAATATGAAATACAGGGTAGTAGTCAATTTTAGTTTTAAAGCTCGCCTTCTAAAATTACTTACAAATATAATAAAGTCACATATATTTCGATTTACGGTTTATTTCATTTTTTTCATATTACTTACACTATCTTTACCCCTTTATTATCTATTAGTTATACCTAGGTAGTAAGTAATTTATTACTTACTTCGATGTATTAAGAATTAGTTTTTGCATCTTGATAGGCACAATCATTTAAGATTATTTACAGTTATGCTCTTTTGCGAATCAAAAAATATGTTTAACTTATTTTGTAGTAATTTTGTTAAGTTTGGTTTTTTTATGACAGACAGGCTGATGATCCACTTGATTGTAGGTGGCTACCATCGCCTATAACCGACCATAACAGGATAAAGGATAATGGGATAAAGAAGGAAGGGATGGGGTAATGGGCTCCATGTATTTTGTATATTTGTGGGTTTGCGATAATGGCTGTGAAACATACAAACAAATACACACCATGCTTTAGATTAGACATAAATTCAGATAATGGTAGGTAGTTATTTTCCAGATTAGGTATTTTTCATATACCTACGCGTGATTAGGTAAGTGATAAAAATCCAAATATCTTCATTTACACAACATATTAAACAGTAGAAATTGTTGATATAGTCTGTTTGTTAATATTCACAGTCGAACACCTAGAGGTCTTGTCTACTAAGCCGTTCGGGGTCCAAACAGCTAGTATAAATCATAACACCTTTCCAAGCCAATGCCTATGTTCCTCGTAACACACTGGACCATAGCCAAATACAACCGGACCCTGAAGCCTCACATTATAGATCATGTTGTAATAATATTTTAATATTATGTACAGGACAGTAGAAGCTACAATTTAATGTTTCATAAATGCGACATTTTAATACTTCTATAAAAATATACTGAGGCGTATAATGTTTTATAAAAAAAATATCTTGAAATATACTAAAAATTTTAATTTACTTAAGTTTTTTTTTTGTCAAATTGAAATGTAGGCAAATTTAATATTAAATTACAAATTACAAGTAAGCAAGTAAGAGATAATAGAAGTATATGTATATATTGTATAACTTGTGAGAGGAATTATAAGAGTTCGCCTATCCCAACAGGTAAAGAATAGTAAAAAAAAAACGACATTAATTCCTACTTTGATATTTTCTTAGGGAGAAGTGCATATTTAGCATGCTACATTTTAAATCCGCTCCTAATCTTACTTAAAGTCTATAGAAAAATAAATAAATAAAAAAAGAATAAAGAAAATAATATGTAATGACAATGAAAACTGCCAAAGAATACCTACTTAAGTATTATTTGAGTTTATTAAACGCTAAACTGCTTGTTTAAAAAGTCGTAACAATAATATTACCTACTTTAAGTAAGTAGTCGTACAGTTAGTAGTTACTCATAAGTAGTTACTCATAAGTAGTACAAAGGAATGCATCGAATTTTAAAATAGAGATTCGCTTTGTAAATCTCCATTAATTGAGCACAAACGCTTGGTCGCTTGGGCCCCGGCCAATTTAATGTATTCCTTGGCACGGCGACGCGGGTGTGCCTCGTAATACCGAGTTTGAATAGAAATGGCGGATGGTGTTCCACTATCAATATAGAAAGATATGGAGCGGCCATCATGCTTACTGTTCATAAAACAGGTGACCTCGAGCAATGTAGTAATATTTATGGACTTAACATTAATAGTATGTACCTATGTCTTTTAAAATTAATAGATTTAAAACCTATGTATTAAATAATAACCAGGTTTTTATTTATGTGGATTTCTCAGAGTAGTTTTTTTTAAATATTTTACTGTCTCGCATTATAAATACAATACAAATGAGTGATCACATACATCTATACTACTAATATTATAATGAGAGAAGATTTCTGTGTTTGTAATAAATAAACTCAAAAACTACTGGACGGATTATGAAAATTCTTTCACCTATTGAAAGCTACATTATCAGCGAGTAACACGGGCTAATAAAGTTACGCGGGCGAATTCGCGTGTAACAGCTAGTATTATATAATACGCTTAACCAATAGTGTATTAAGAAACACTATTGGTTTCCACACTATATTCTAGCACCCTAACTTACAACTCCCATGGGCAGATATTCTAGTGAAAGAAGAAAGAATAAGTCTTCTCAGACATGCGGATTTCCTCGTAATGTTTTTTACGTAGTTAGCAAGTGATTATCATTCAGCATCCGTGGTTAAATTGAAGAAAATTCAGAAGTAGGTACCTACAAGCCCGACCATGATTAATAAATCCTAATTCCTGTAGGACTTATCGGCAGCCGTATTCACCCTGATTTATCACTGCTATGAAACATCTTTGTAGTTTTTGCCTATATATTTTATACATACTATAAATAATATTATCCCACATATATGTTAAAGTAATACATTTTTCAGAATAGCTGGGTTATAAATAAGGTGTTTGTAAGAACCAATAGTAATTTAGGTCAGATTATGTATATGTTAGGATTTTGCTTTATAAGTCTATGTTTTTACATAAAAATATAGAGATAAAAAACAACTTTCACTATAATATACCAAGGAGTTTTAAGATGTATTTTAAAAAATGGCAGCCAAATGCCGTTAGTTTTATTATCAACATGTTAATTGCACCCGAAGACTGTCTGTTGGTGCACTTCCAAATGGCTGTGGGCCGTTGCGTCCTTATTCTGTAATGTTTTATTTTGATATTTAAATTTTTATACAAATTTGTAACAGATTATTACAACTAGTCCCGGGGAGAAGTGACCGGCAAGCGATGTTTGAATATTTACATAAAATCATTGATAAATAGCTTAGTCTAGGGGTTTTATCAGTATTGGTTTTTTAGGCTGCGGTAATAGGCTGGTAATAGGCTGCTACCAACAGCTTATTATAAGACTATCCACGACCACACAACCACTCCATCATAAATGTATGTCTGAGAAGAAGAAGAACCAAGTAAACTAAATACACAATAAACAGGGTAATTAAATAATGGACAGTCTTCAAAGTTGTGGCAAGCTGTAGACATTTTCCGGTGGTGATAATGATGATGAAGAGAAGATGTTGATGATGATGATGACGATGACGATGAAAATTAATATAAGAGAAATTATAGGAATACAGAGAAACATCCTGAACTGAAAATCTGAATCTGAAATGAATCATGCCAGAACTCATCAACACTGAACTTTTACTTACATAAAAATATACTAACTTTTCTGTTTTAATCTAAACTTTGAATTATCAATAAGGCAATATCCCTTTTCACAACATTATATAATGCGGTAAAAATATTTAACGTAATTAAAAACATTAGACAACAGAATAGGGTTGACACCGCTCTGCAAGTAAATGGGGTCACCCCTGTCGATGAAACTTGGAACGGTTCCGGGATATTGTGCTTTAATTTTACATAACGTGCAGTAACTGTGGGCCTTGTCAGTTTCAGTTGTAATGTGAAAGATAGACTGCAAATGAGATTTAGAGATCCTCCCTTCATCCTTTAAAAGAAAAGAACTAGGTATTTAGACGTGGGACAAAGTTTAACCAGGGATTGGTCTAGTCTATTTCTAGTCCAGTAGGATTGAAAGTAAACCCCAATTGAAATCACGCATATGACCCCTGAGACTTTTAGATTTTACATGTCTATTAAAAATAATGACACTTGCTCTAACGGTGGAGAAAAATCATCATAGATAATAAAATCATTAATTTTGTCTGTGCGTTTGTGTACGCTGGTCTCAGAAACGGCTTAACCAATTTGAATACGGTTTTCACTGTTGTATTGTAGTACGTTTTCAGCAGCATTTAGTGTTCGTTTAATTCCCATCGGTTATAAACAAAAAGCTACATTCCGAATAACATATGCGTACAAAGTCGCGGGCTTTTCTGAGCAAACGTGATTGTCTTACACTAATACACTAACCAATCTTAAAATTGTAGAATAAAAAAATGTAAAAGAAAGTTCCCGTTTCTAAATATCTGTTTTGAAACAACAGATTTTTATAGTTTATATAAGTTTAGACAAGTTTTTTATAGGTGTATATTCCTATAATAAACGCTTAAAACAACTGAAAATAACCGTCATCTAAGTCACTAAGCTGACGCTAAAAAGTATTCAGAAATTGTATCCAGAAAGTGTCACTAACATTATAATCAAGTCAGCCAGTACCAACAAACTTATTCGCAAATACAAATCCTTCATTTACAACTTTGTTTTAAATTTGAAAAGTTGTCTCCACGAGGTTTCATTAAATTTCATCACTTCAATATTCGAGCTCGTAAAACGGAACGGACGATGTCTAGTCGAGCTCAACCACTGAGCTCAAGATCCTCAATAATGTTGTTTCTGAATGGTTGAATCGAAACGGCAGACTCTAATAAATATGAAATGTAAGGATATTATTTATTTAAAATTGTCTGAACCATTGTGGAAAATCTCATAAAGAGAAATCTTGCAAAATTTGTGAATGTATCAAATTAAATAAAACTTTGTTCTCAAATATCGATTATATTGGAAATTTAATATCTCCTAACGTGAGTCTATCGTGTTATTTTTTAAATAAGTTTAAAAATACAATGAATAGATACAATGTTTTTAAACTAAGCAGTCGTTATAAAACTTTTATGTTAAAACCAAAATCCATTCAAAACACCACATTGAGTAAATTAGCGTTTATAATATTAGTAATAAGTAGGTACTTATATTAATATTAATTACAAAAAAGTATGTAAAATATGTAAAAAAAAAGGATGTTCATACCTATAAAGTTTTCAAATTAAAATTTAGGTATAGTCGAAAATATTTGGTTACAAATAAAAATATGAGTGAGAAATTACAAAAACACAATTTTGACACTATGTGAAAGCTAATGTGCACGAAAGATTTTCAGTATTATTTTATTTTTATAGACAATTTTCCCTACTTTTACTAGGTATCTTCTTCAAGCTAATTTTATCTTAAAGTACTGAAATTCAATTTTTGCTTAAAAAATAACAGAATTTAATACACGACAAAATTAACATTTTAAGCACTCGCAAAGAACAATTTTCTGTTAAATACTTGTTTTAATAGTTATTCTACGAAATGCATGAGAGCGCTCTTAGCATTAATGTTAACGTCTTCTTAGTAATATTCCGTTATTTCCTTCCTTTTAAAATAACTTCAAGCAAATGGCGTTTAGTTTTAACGCTGGAAAATAAAAAGAGTTTGCAGATCGTACAGACTTTTATGATTTTATTAAACTGTCTATAATTTTCATAAATTAAAGGGTGACGGTACATGTTAAGAATTTTAATAAGTATAAGTAAATTATATTAGACGTCACATTACTTCAATTACTTAGTATTTAGAGTTCTTAATTTAAGGTAGTGTGAAATAGTAATAAAAAAAGGTGAAATTCATTAAAAAAAGATATTCAAAAGAGAAAAATTCTATCACGAAACTATCAGTTTAATTGAAAGTAATTGATAATTTACTATGTCGTTAATTTTGTGTTTCCGAGTACCAATAGTGCTGCAACAAGCCATTACAATAGGTCTAAATTGATAATAAATCCAATAATTTCTATATACATTATATAGTTTTAAAAATTATCAGAAAGTTTTTTATTCGTTCTAGGATTAATTACTGTTTAATAGAATGCATTAGATTCTTATAGAAAGATTACATCCAAGAATAATAATAATAATAAGGCTAATAGTTTGAAATTATAATTATACATACACCGCATCGAATCAATTTTCGTCACTTACTTATACGGATATAACCAGCTGGTGCCGAAGATTTCTTCCGCGTTGAAAAATGGAAAATATAACAGCTGAAAATATCGACCTCTATAGGTGGTTGGAAAACCAATATCCAGAATGTTCCCAAAAACCTTTTCTAAAGGCGTACCTAACGCCAAATACGTCAGCGATAAATGTTACGTTATCTATATTCAAACAACAGTATCTGCGAAGGAATATAATAATGCCCCGTTTATATTCTACTAACGGTACCTTCGCTATAAATCAGTGATAATTATTATACGACCTCCCATTTGTAGACATAAGGGCCTACATACGAGTACACTGCATATAAGACGTCAGTGAAAAATTAACTAACAAACAAAAATTAATTTTTATGTAGGTGTTGGTTATAATAATTTAAAATGCAAAAGTTTTTTTACGAAAAAAAAGTTAGGTTGATACGACAGAATTTACGAAATTTTAAACAACTACTGTGTTAACCAGAATAAGGCACAAATGTGTCTTTCTTTTTTTTATTCTAAGTTCGGCAGATAGGCTGACGGTCCCCTTACAAAATCGCTATGGTAGGCTAAGGTAAGGTAGATTGGCTTATTACACAAGCAATACCACAGGTGTTGCAAGCTGACTGTACTAAGATTAAGGATAAGAAATATTGAAGCGATAAAGAAATGGGCTCTGATATCCTCTACTCACCCAATAAAACACAACAATACACGACGTGCTGTTTTTCAACTGTGGTCTTCAGTAATGTAATGTGGCGGTTACTGCCGCCAGACCAGCTGCCTAAATGACTGCGAGACTCAGTGTGCAAGTGAAAAGTTCATTTCAAAAGATGACCCTGCCAGCAATCGAACCCTGGAGCAGAGCGTTAAGACAAGCACCCTTAACCACGTATCCAACAGGTTCGTTAAAAAACTTTAAAAAACAAATGACTTGCACCAATGCCTAATATTATCATTTTACTTTTCTTTTTACTAATCGGGTTCATCCTAACTATACGAGGTTAACTAAATTACTAACTTAACTAACTAACTAGTAGTGTAAGCAAAAACTGTACCAGTTTCTTTCGTTGGGAGGTTACGTACTGTTGGTCTTTATACCGTGTTCAAAAGAGCCTGATAAAACACAGGCGCACTTTGTCGATGGTTTCGTTCGAAATAATTCCATTGTTTGCTTTTTGTGTCATAATCGTTAATTGATGTGTTGACAAACAGGATTGGTCTGATTCATTTTCGCGTGGAATTAATTTGTTCCATATTTTTTAAATGCTTTTGTTCCAGAAGTTCAGATTTGATTTATCATTGCTTAATGTAATTTTGATTTTTAAAGTGAAACTGCTTTGCACGCGAGTAAAATTTCAAAGTCTAATTGTGTGTGATGCTTGAGTGTAACAATCATGAGACGTTTCTACAAGAAGTGTGATTCGTTTTTTGTAACGATTCTTATAACGTTTCTGCAATATTAAATACTTACTAATAATCATTTAAAATATTTATTTTATTTTAGTTCTCTGCCACTTTTGGCATTTAAAATTCTTGAACAATGCTCATGAAAACTAATATAGGTAATCGATTTAAAACATGAACCTATATATTTATAATTTTCTCTGAAAGAAAAAATACTCGCTGACTCGCTAAAATACTATATACTATGATATTTCTCTCTACGATAAAACCCATTCCAAAGAGATTACTCGTACCGGAGCCTACCCCTTTTTACATTTATCGAAAAGCTCATGTAAATAGCATTGGGACTGTGAATTCGTCGTCCTATCATATTTTACGAAACCGAAATAATATTACTTCAACAGTTTATATTGATTTTAATTTGACTGTAGGCTTCTTTTTATTTTAATATTTCACGGTAATTTAAATAAAACATCCGGTGTTTTATCAGTGCGGTCATTACTTAATAACAGGCAATTAATTTCTTTAATTTCTGCTCAGAACGGTCAAAACTAAGGTACCTACCTAATTAAAATAAATCCAAAAACTAGCATTTACCATTTTTCACTCACTCTGTTCTTGAAGAGTCTCAAAATGTTTGACAAATTGAGAACACTGAAGAAGGGGAGATCAGTCTCTCGCTGTGTGCATAATAAAAGAAGATGCAAAGCGCTACGTGCGAATAGGTAGTATGTCCACAAAGGAGAGGAGATGTAGCAACTAAGGCATGAAGTTCCTATGCACACTGTACACAGTCCTGAATACAAATTGATCCGATAGAAGACAATTCAGGACCTAAGCATTATTTCAAAGCTAAAACACATAAGAAAATAAGTAACCCACAGCAAAATGAAGTTAACTCTGATAACGCTGATAACAACTCATTGGAACGCTCCAATGAGGCAAAACCAAGTTATCATTTGTATCACGTCACCATATACTGTTGACAATAAGTATGGCGCATTCTTATAACGACAGCGTTTCGACCTAATAGGAAATTGTAGCCGTTCCCAAGACGCCGACCATGTCGCAAGATATGTACGCGAATTATTCAGTTTTTTTACCTCTTCCCGGGTTGATCCATCGGCGCGATTCACGCAACACAAGCTACGTAATATCCGCACAGGATTGACTACCATAACCCTACGCGATACGTTTCAAATTCGATTGTATTCGTAGTGATAATACGAATGATACGTTACGACGCAGATTTCTTGTTTTTACTCCTGCGGTGGGATTTGAAGGGCTTTTGTTAAGTGTTCAGCCTGTTCAGAATGACGGAACGTGAAAAATTTTGCAGTATCTTCAAGCATGTTGTTTGATAGTTACAAACACTCTTCGGGTGACATTTTCTTTAGCTAATAGATACCTACAACAACCGGTTCTAGTTAAACGGTTCATGCTTACGCAAGAGGTAATTGTGTGACGTATTATACTAATATATCAGTACTGTTGATAATTCAGCTATAAATGTAATTTCCACAAAGTTTTTTGATAGTTTTTAAAATAATTGATTCTCTATTTAAAAACATAACAAGCACTGACAATGAACTTGTAATCTTAATTTAGCACAAAGGTTGCTTAGTATTGGATTTGAACATGAAGGGTTCCAAGGAATTTAAGGTTTACCTAACAAGTAGATTTTCTCTAAATTGGCTCCAAAGATACACACGGGTTATGGAAAAGAGATTCTATAGAAAGAGATGCCAGGTCATCTTCTAGTTTGGAAGTTGTCATGTCATATTTGAGAGTGTTCTAATGAAAGCATAACCCCATTAACCCCATTATTCTTCTAATGAAAGCATTATTGTCTTACCTAATTGCAATTCAGTCAGTAAACACAGAAATAATTCATAATTTGTTGAATTTCAAAGATAATATTTAAAAAATATATATAATTCTCTACAGAAAAATCACGAGTATCGGGAGTACTTATAGAATCCCCAAAGGTTCATTGGTCAGCAGAAGAAAAGCCGTCAGAACCGAAGGGAGCTTGCAATAAATCGCATACCTTCCTACCCGCACTAACTCTTCGATCACAAGCGACCCGCGAGCGACCCGTAATGTAAAGCTTTAATGAAGATATAAAACTGACTTCGGGCTTCCATTCGCAATTCGCCTTATCGCTGGGACAGTATAAATCGATCCTCATATACACTCATAAACTATGAATTCGAGTTGGATTTGCTGTCACTACAAATAGGTAGCCATTATAAAATTAATTAGCCGAGTTTCGATCACTAAGCCATTGAGAATTGAATGTAAAAGATTGATGTCCTTTTATATAGCTACAAATAGCAGAAGGTTCACTTGGTGATGGATAATATAAGCAACGAAAGTACAAGTCTGTATAATGCACAAAGAAGGTATAGTGCTATGAGCTCTGACATCACTTACTCACGCACCCATACATAATGTTATTGACATTGCAGCTAAATATATCAAAATGGTCATTTTGCACATAGTATATTTTGGTTTGACAACGATTGTATTAGACAATTTCAACAATTTCTATTTGTAAAATATTTTTTGCAATCGGTTCAGTAGTTGACATTACCAGAATTTACATTACTTAAACTCATACTTTTCTCTCTTTGATACTCCTCAATTATTAATTAACTTATTAATCATTATCCATTATTGTCATTATTATTATCATATTTATGTTATCTGATATATTAAACTATAAGTACCTAATACTGTAAAGTTTCATTGAAATCTGTTCAATTATTTTAGTGTGAAAAGGTAACAAATATCCATTTAAAACATTCTAATTTATAATTTTTATCTTTTAATATCTTATTCTTATTTATATTTTTATATAAAAATATATCTTACTTTTATTTATTTTTATCTAAAAATCTTATTTTCTAGATCAAAATATATCGCGCGTAATATTCTGTTAATGCGATAAAAATATAAGAGCGTTTATTTGTGTTGATCTCCGCTAATCAATCATTGACAATTCAGCGATCGAATGATGTAACGTGGAAGGAACAAATACTGAAAGCGGCCCAAATCGAAAGGAGATTAATCGTCTTCACCATTTCAACAGTGATTTCAAATAAACATTTGCTCAAATAACATTTTCATTCTTCTATTAATAGATACTATTTCTGTTGATGTTAAGACAAAACGAATGTATAGCATAAATCGTAATAGAATCCAATTAAATGTTTAGTCCTTGTAAAATAATTTTAAACACAAAATTTTCATAATCAAGCATTATCTTTGCGCCCTCGGGGATGACAGTCGCCACAAATCGCTAATCGCCTCACCGATGTTAAGTGAAGCAATCCAGCTCTAAAGTTCCAACTTTTCTAAGGGTACAGTGAAAATTTGCAACTAAAATGTAGGCCGCCATGTGACATATTGAAACTGTGCTGCGTTGCCCCGCCAAAGAGAGATAGAAAGATTAAAGCGGCGGGTGTGAGAGAGATGGACATACCTTTAGGTAGGTCATATTGATCTTTCACCCGCCATTTTGGACCGTGCCATTCTCGTTCCGGCGTCACATGTACCGGCATCTGAAAAAAGGAGAAAAACCTTTCATGCGCCTGTCATTTTGTGTTTTAATGAAATATTCCACAATAACGAGGGAGTAGGTACAATATAATGTAAATTAGGACTTTTGATGTGGTGAAAATTAAGCCGCAGAATGGCGGTTTACCATTATGTATACTTTATTTGCTAAAATGTTATTTTTCGCATTTAGAAAAACTTTATCTGTTCATTAAAAATTATCACATTGATAGACAGTTTTAAAAATATTTGTCAATTAATATGTATAATCTAGAAAACCTCATTTGATGATTGTTAAGATCCGTTGGTATCAAATGTTACATTTTAAATTATAAATTAGATATAATTTATAATCATTTAAAAAGTAACGACATAATTTTTGTTATAATCTGTGTGTAATTTTGCTTGCTGTCGTTTTTTATAGTTTTTCGGTGTATAGGTACCTATTGTTTGAATGATGTTATATTTTACCCTATGTTAGTCTTTTTACCTAATAGGACTTTTATCAATGCATTGCTGTTGCCTCCTGTTGGTAAGTAATTGCGGCATCATTTACCATTAATTGTATCATTTGCTTATAGCTAAAACTTTTGTTATATATCTGCCTCGTTTATAACTAGGTTTGCATTGAATTTAGCATTCTGGGAAAAATCTCGCAAAACCAGACCGGTAGCAAGTATACACGTATCAGACAGGATAAGGCAGATAAAGAAACACGTTAAAAATAATTGAAAGAGATCTTTCACATAAACACCAAAATATAACATCGCTCATTTGCTTATGGGGTATTTGCTTATTTGCTTATTTGCTTATTGCTTATTTGCTACGGTCTTCTATAGTTAATTTAGTAGCAATACTTGTAGCAATATGATATGGTTTTATTAAGGCACTATGGTAAAATCGAACGGTCTGTCGCAAATAAAGTAAGCCTAATAAAAAATAATGCTCACATTAAACCGACACTCCACCACGCACCATCCCCCCCACGGGACATCTCGTGTTTTGACGTGGAAATAAGCAATTATACAGTTGCCCTGAAAAGTTGGGAAAATTTGAGGATTCTATTAAAATTTATATGAAACAAACAATGTTACGTTCGCAGCGTGCGTGTACCGTTTTGTTCATTTACGAAGTTCAGCGGAACATATTGACTGAACGCCATTAAACGATCCAAATGTGAGAAGCAGAAAATTAAACTCGCTTTGTTTGCAAACATTAAATGCTTTTACAGCGTATGTTTATTTTAATATCCTTTAATGTAAATTGTTACAACGTGTATACTATTATACTATAATATGAAATTGAATTAACAATTTTATTGTAACTCCTATTAACCTACTTACCTACGCACCATAGTCTGTGTCTCCGCTAACTGCTAATCCACCCAATGGAATTTGAAACAGTTTCAGTAATAGAAAGAGAGATAAACAAAAAACGATAACGAAATGTTCCATCCGAGCGAAGCTGGGTTGAATCGCTGATAAATAATGTGAAAGTCTAAAATTTATAGAAATTATATTTTCAACTAGGTACTTGTTGCGATTATTGTAAAATTATATCCATGTAATGATTATTTTAATCTATATTATAAAGAGGAAAGATTTGTTTGTTTGCTCCCCGGCTAGGCTCCGAAACTACTGGACCGATTTGAAAAATTCATTCATTGTTGGGAATCTATATTATCAGTGTTACGCGGACGAAGTCGCGTGCAATAGCTAGTTACTTATAAAAATACTTACATTTAAACAATTACATAATAGTGTTTGTGGTAAGTACTTAAGGTTCATCATAAATATTTTCGACCATTATCATTTTCCATAATCAGGTATAATTTATGAGAATTCTATTTAAATTTTATTTCGTGTTATTTTATTTTCCGTAATAGTTATAAGGATTTCCCCTCATATTAAATTTTATGTTCCTTTAAATTTCTCCAACAAAAAATATTTCACAAACAAATAACATACAGGCTATTGCGTGACAGCGTGATGCCTTTATATTAAAAACACGAATAGTATTGTCTGGGTCTTTTAAAATGAGAGGCTTAAGAAGTGTGTTAGACAAAACGACAATACATATGGATTATGGACCCTATCACACTTACATTAAGTTTCAAAATTGAATACTTATTCGGTGATCAAAGTCCAGGTCAGGACAGTCTCATATCAAGCGTATTAACATAAACGCACACAATATTGAAACATTTGTCTTTTAAAAAATATTTTTAAACAGAATAAAGATTCGTTTCTTAAAACTTAATAGGTTTGAAACTCAAACTTAGCTATTTTTACTAATTAGACTTCATTTCCAATAAGCAAAATTTACTTCCTACACTTTAAATTTACTTAAGGACCAGGTATAAATGAAATGATACAAAAAATATGGAATATCTACTAATTGTAAGATTAATGCTTTTTTTATGTTAAAGCCGACAGACAGGCTGACGGTCCACTTGATGGTGCTATGTCGCCTATAACTCAAGCAATGTCACAGGTGCTGCAAGTCCGCTGTCTACCACAGTGATATTGAGGATAAGGGATTGGGATGGGGAAATAAGCTATGGTATCGTATATCTTACTCACTCACGAAAACACAGCAGTACCTACTACACTTAAAATCAATTCAGTAATTTAGCTATAAAAAAAATATATCAGAGAGATATAGTTATTTTCAAATTTAAATCAAATTCAAATATAGTCATAACTTGTCTGGCGACAGTAACTACCCCCCTTACAGAAGACCACCGTGAAATAACAACATGTGTGCTATTGTTTCGGTGAGTAAATAACGGATAGCAGAACCTTTATTCGATCTCCTTTTTATCTTTTATCCTACTAAGGTCTGCTGACCTTACTAGGATAAAAGACTTGCTAGCAAGACCTACTTGACTTAAACTTACAGAGGATAGTCAACCTTATTATGCCTTACACCGTAGTCTACGCACAAGAAAATCTCCCAACAATGCTAACCATGCTCCCAACTCTTGTGTAGTACTAACTCTAATTTCAGTATTATTTTTGCAAATATTATTATTTTTTCATAACTGTTTTAAGCAAGCTCGATAAAAAAACAAAATACAGAAAAAGAGCATTCAAAATTTCATGGTGTGTGTAAGTGAACTAACGAAAGGGTAGTAATGTTCACAGTTTACACTTCCAATGTAATAACCATTTATCTTAGACCTGTGCACCAACAAACCGCTTCCCCTCGACGGCCATAATATTAATGCTACTCAAAGACAGGGGGAGATCAACTTGTACTAGCTATTCTCTAAGGTAGACTCCAAACGGGCTAAGTTAGGGGCGACCCCTTCAAATAATTGTCCTGGGCTGAGGGTCAATGAACCGAATACGTAGATATCACACTTATAATAATGTTCAATTGAAGCCTATATATATTTATATATTAGTGTCTTTGAGACGGCCTTACCAAAATAAGGTAAGGGTGCTCAAGTCGTACCCCCTAAGGAAATTACACTGTAATATTCACTGCAATTAAAATAAAACAAAATCTTTAACACTTACTAAATCTTTATTTAATTGGTTTTCAATTAACAATTATAAAAACTTGAAATTCTTTAATGAAAATAGGTATTTTATTGTTTTTATTGATTAAGGCACCTAGTCGCCTAATTCGTACCTACCACCTATAGCCTTAGTCGTACTTAGAAAACAAATGTTAGTAAACATATTAATAACTATAAAGAAAAACACTTAATAATCAGAGATCACATGAACAAGTAAAAACTACAAACAATTTAGTCTGAGATCAATTTTTATAAGTACCTATCAGACGAGATATTGCTGGGGTACGACTTAGGCTGTGGTACGACTTACGCAACCTTATCTTATATGAGGTCATGTTACATATATATAGAAGTCATCTATTAATATTTATTTATTTTAGTATAAATATTTTAGTTATTAATAAAAAATATCAGTACTGAAATATAACACTAAGTACTTATAGTGTCGTTAATAAAAATTTACTTAAAAGCAATGTGCCTCGAAGCAGTTAGATTGCATGTGTTTTTATTCTTTACAAGTTGCTGATTATTTAATTTTTTTTTAAATATTATTTTTACCAATTTTTGCTGTTTTTGTTTTCAATAAAGCTTACCTGTATATTTAAATTTAGAGATACAATGAAAAAGAAAAATGTTTTGTTTTCCTTCAGAGTTCATCTCTGTAAGTGACATAAAATATAAATTATCCTGTCTATAATTGGACGGTAAATTTTATAGCGGTCATAAAATTACCATAAACCACTGCAAATAGGTTTTCAAATCAACATTCTGTTTACGTACATGAACGTATTATCTGATTGTTTCGTATAAAACAAAATTTTATTTCGATAAACAATGCAGTTTTAGAAAGCTATAAGGATGTATTAAAAAGAACCATTTATTTTATATTATTGTTCCGGGTAAAATTTTATTTCATGCTTCGCTTCACTCTTATATCTATACTATCAATATCCTATGTATGTGTATACGTGTAGTACATTTATAAAATAAAGTCGTTCTCTGTTTCTCTGGTAACATCTAAGCCATCCACCCAGCTGATCATGATAAGGTTTTCACTAATCAATAAACGAAGAAGGTTTGTGTATATAATTTGCAGAAAAAAAAGGCCGCTAGAAAGTATCTATATTTTAATTATACAACACATGCCCAGATAACTTAGCCAAGGAAAACCTGTTGGTCATTTGGATTTTTCAATTCCTTAATGTCAAATATACACAAAAAATATATAAGAGCCTTGGAAATCATTCGTATCAACATTGATAAACCGATACAACCAGTAATGATATTAACATATTATCATCAATACTGGCCAATATCGATCGGCGAAAGGCGGCTTTATCAAAGGATCGCGCGGTATATGTCAAAGAAGAAGATGTCGCGGTGAGAGACGTCTGTGATTCCCGGCGATTCTTCTGGAAACTTCTGAAAGTGTCTACCCTTATGACACACCTACGCCATGTTACACCTTACCAAACTGTAGCTTGTTAGTACTTAAGCTGAAAACTACTTAAGTATCGTATTTGCACGCAAGTATGTGTATCACACATACTTGCTTACAAATGCGTATTGCGTACAACATACAAATGCGGCATCTTTTGAATCGTACTCTTGTAGCCGTTTTAAGTTAGATTGAGAGAAGTTCAAGTTTGTAAGTTTGCAATAAGATGTACTTTATCCTATTGTAAGTCCGCAAAACATAAGCAATAAGCATCCATTCCAGCGTTTCTTGTGCTATAGGTAGACTTATTAAACCACCTATCTAAAAGTAAAATGTCTGCCTGTCTGCCAACCTTTACATTAAAAAAACACTACACGATCCCTGTTTTTATTGCACAAGGCTCCAGTAATCGTTTTCAATATAAACAAATTTCTATAGAATACGGGCTTTTCAAAGGGTAGGCAGGGAACACTTATGACAATATCATATATTCGTTTACATATGTATAAAAACACCCTCACGTCCGTTATTGCAACTAACATACTACTACAGTACTTAAACCGTACTACTAACAAAAATAAGATACTTAACAAAATTAATCTATTTTCTTGTTTAACATACTTTTAGAAAACAATTCCTGTTCTATTAAAAATATAGCTATAATATGTGGTAAAGATTACAGATGGTTAGAAATATTTCATTTTTATTATGTTGGTTGGTACTGAGTCAAAAATATTAATAAAAAGCAGTAGGTATAATAATTAAATTAACATTAGAATTTGTAATATTAAGAGATCTTACCAAGATAAAAAATATTACTAGGAGACCAGGGCACACTAGGGGTTCTATATATTACCTAATCATATTATAGATTATGGCATTAAGTAGGTACGCACCTAATATAAATTTACTTTAACATTGTTAATCGGCTTGGTTTGGTTTTCTATGGCTTAGTAATATTTGTACGGCTTTAGTTGAAACTGACTTTACTCCAAACTGACCTTTAAAGTTCGGCCTCTTAAAAATATTTAATGCAGCATATATCTACGTACCTACATTTATGTATAGTTGAAATCTATTATTACATGGTTGAAATACTAAATTACTAATACAAATAAATTAAATTACACATCAAAATAAATACAAAAGCGTATCCAACTGCTTGTGTCTAGTGTGCATAATAGTAATAAAAGGCAATATGCCACTTTGGTTCGTATCAACTTTTGGCATGAGTTCAGAACTGTGGCGTTAACACGGACATTCACGGCATCTGTCTGCATGATAGCGTCGAAACGTTTTTAATATAACCTTACCTTCCCACCTTCACACATACTAATATGTATATATGTATAGTCGGCAACAAGTCGCGTTACGACCAACTATTCGTTTCACGGAAACACTCCTAACAATATTGCCTAAATTTTTGCAATAATTTAAAATAGATGACTATCAACCTATCACTGATGTCTTTAAAATAAATAAACTGAAACAAAAGACTAAATATCCGAGATAAAGAAGAAAATAAGGAAAAAGATGATCAAAGACAATCTGATCGATTAAGAACAGTCCAAAACACATTTAGTGATTTTGGTAGATGAGGGTATGAATACTGATGAGAAATGAAACAACACAATTATTTCTATTCCGTTTACATAATATATTGAAAGACGACAGAAAATAGGTGAAAAGTGCACCTTATGCTGAAATACATAAACTAAGAACAACGACAAAATTCGATGTTAGCAGCTTCAGTAATATGTGTGCAGCTTGAGAAAACCGAGTCACAATATAACAGATAAAGAAAACAGAGCTCACTAGAATTCCAGCGGAAACAAGAAGAGAAAAAAAAGATTGGTATGCGATCGTATTGATTAATCTGTAAACAATGTAAACAAAAATAATACAATTAAAAAATAAAAACTGATAAACTGCGATTCCCGGATCCAATTCTCTTGAAAAATCCTCACAAATACCAACATTTGAAGGTATCAAAACTAAAGAAAATACAGTTCCTATTACAGCTTTGAAAATTACATAAAATTTATCTCAAAAAAAATAAATTTAGGCCCACTGCATTTCTGTTTAAATAAAATCTGGCAGTATGTCATAACTTCAAAGAAAGTTAGCCCATTTTCAACTTCCGCTGCACATTCTGGCACGAAACTACGCGAACAACTTAAAAGTGATTGTAAATTTCAATGTACCAATATTGAATTAATTTCAACATTTGCAACACCCTCAGGTTCGGTAGTAACTTTTCAGAATTTCTTCGCTTGTTCGAGACTATTGTAATCATTAAGGTTATCCAAGACAAATTTTGTAATGACATACCATGTACCTATTCAAGTGTAATTTTGGTGTTAAAATTTTCAACTTATTGATGATATTTCTAATCTGCAAGAAATGCCAATAGTAATCAATCAAAGAGTTAATAACAAGTAAAGTCAAAATAATAAAATGTATCCAAATCGTGTGGCATTTCGCAGTTACTACTATGGCTACTGAGGGCGGCAGCGTACTTGCAGCTCCCGCGGCGTTGCTTGTGTTAAAACGACGATCAAGTGACGGTACCATCAACGGGACTGTTGGCCTAGCTAAAAAATCATTAACTGTATGTGATAAGTTATAAAAGTCCATTTTTTTATTATAAATAAATTCTTATCACCTTTGATCTACGGTCTTTGAAACAGTACTACAATATAATTATAGTATGTAGAAAAGTGGAAACAGGAGTCAAACTTCTAATTTTAAAGTGATGAAAAATCACAATCGGAATCAATCATGAAGTTATGGCAACATTTAGGAACTTTTATGCCAGGAAGAAATAACTCCGATGCAAATTTATGAATGTCGTTAATGCAAAATAAATTCCGAAAGAGTTCATGAAACAGCTACTTACATTTTAGAAGTAGGTAACAACATTGTTAGGTACTCTTTATAGGAAACTGCAGCGAACCGTGAGGTTTTACTACCAAAAGCACTAAGAATGCTTTTAAAATGAGTATGAGAATATCATAATGATTGTTATTATGGTACTTCGTTGGGAATTGTGCAAACTTTTAACCTAATTGTGTACAGAGAAAGTTGACTTGAGACATTTTAAATAATGAATATATTTTTTTATTCAAATATCCATCCTAAAAGAACTTTATTTGCCAGTGCCTTAGTGTAAAAGCGTATCCAATATTAGTATTTAAAATTCTATTATAATTTGTTAAAATTAAAAGTTTCAAGACGTTTTAAGACAAAAATATACACCTTTTTTATTAAATGAACTTAATTTCGATATCCTTCATATTTTTTCACACGAATATCCTTTAATACAGTATTTGGTCATCTTATATTATATCGTTTTTTTAAAATATATAGTATGAATTTTGTGGATAGACATATATTTGAAATGATATAATGTAATTAAGGTACGATATATGTGCTGTTAGCATCTGTAAAACAAAATAAATAACTCAACTTCAAGGTGTTAGATGTTTTGTATACTAAACATTATTGTTATGAGCTTATCAAATTTTAGTATTAGCTTACGCGCTTAGCTTACGTGACCTCATATGCTTATACACATTTCCAAATCGATATGTGCGATATTAGGTACTCATGTCAATTGACAAGTAATGCTCGGTATGAGGAATATAAAGTTATCAATGCCCGTTATCTGAAATTCGAACAACTGGAGCGAGGCCTCATAATCCAATGAACTAAAATTTTAAATAAGTATTTTTTTGAAAATATGATTCAATCATTTCCTTAATCTTCTAAAGCACAATGAATAGTAATTATCTTTGTGTCTAGAGAAGCTTGAAAAAAAAAATTGGATGAATAAAATATCTTCTAGAAAATTTCTCAAGTGAAAACTCTAATTGTTGTCATAAAATTATTTAGCTGTACAAAATATCTTACGTCATATTATAAGCGAAAACGTATAGTGGCGACATCTTTACGGAAATTCAAAGACTATTTCTCCTTGAAAGCCTCTTTGGAATTCCGTTTGTTCAGTTCCAACAACATACCGCCCTGTCAAAGCTTAGAGGTTTTATCTAAAGATGGCAGTAAACAAAATAATAAATATGCCTTTCAAGATAATCAAAACAGTACTAATTTTATATAGTAACGAACTAAACAAACTGTAAGGTTTATAACACAATTATTTATGTAACTCAATAACTTTAGAAAAGAACTTCATTTTGAATTAATATCAATACTTAAAATGAAAAGAGAATTTAAAAAAAAAATTACTTACTCTGGACTATGACGAAAACAGTATGCAGAATTAAACATGAAGAGCAGCTAGTTCCTTTGAAAATATTTAGTGCTTGAATCCTTCTCTTCTGTATTTATTCATTTTAATTTCACAACACTAAGCATGACACTTATGTTTCCATTTTTATTTAATTTAATATTTTTGAATTATTTATCACAAAACATCACTATGTGACCGTCTACATCAGACTGTTTTGAGTCACCAAACTCCCAACTTGGTGCCGGAATCACTTTCCTCTTGATGGGAACAGATACACTTCCATCATTCATCCTGCTCTTGCTCGATAGCTACTGCATATATCCGTCTCACGAGCACCGATTAAACTAAAACCATTAAGGCGAGAACAAAAAATGGTCCCCTTTGAACAAATCGTAATATATCATCGCTTTGACGTTTTCGCTTGGGGTCTTTGGCCGAACACTAGTTAACTTTTGTCCATGAACAGCGAAATTTATTGGTGTTACGGTTTCTATGCAAAACGATACGATCTATACAAAAGTTGCAGCTGTCCGTAGACTTTTGAAAAATAAATTCTCTTTCAAAATATTACTGCTACTGATTGGATTAGTATACGGAATGTAGCTTGTGTTGCAAATTTCAAACATTATTTTTATTGTATTAAAAATATTTTCCCAAATTCATTGATCTCTAGTAATGCAGTATATCAAAGTATACACTGTACTTATAACAAAAAATCATTTTAATTTTTTTTTCAGCTAATGTCCGAAAAGGCTGGACCGATTTAAACAAGACTCTCAATGGTAAAATTTACTTTAGTAATTTAAAAATATATATTGTAATAGGTATAAGCAAGTGTCCAGTAGGCACAGCTCGTGCCCCATACGAACGCTGCAGCGAGGCGTGGCCAGGTTCAGCTAGTTGTAAATAAAATAAAATTGGCTAGTTAGACAGTTGCTATTACCGCCAACATTATTTTTAGTAACGACCTGTTAACATTTATTATAGTATTACCACAGAATACATAATAGTACAAAATATTACGAGTACTAGTACTTGTAGGTGAATGCTATCGACAGTGCTGATATATCAATAAACTAACGAGCAACCAGGGTAACTAATTTGTTTTTATTATTACTGCATAAATATTTATTGCTAACTCACTGCCATATATATTAGTATTTATTGCCGATCTTGTCGTAGGTTTGTTTAATTAATGTTATTGTTGAGTGTTTTAGACTGAAACCAAAACACCTGAGTAGCCTAAAATAGGTACCTAATTAAAAACAAATCTAAAATAGTATACTTACAACAAAAAAATGGCATATTTTTGTGACTATAAAATAGGTAATGTCACAACAATTATCGTCACTCCAAAAAATTTGAGTCCCACAAAGTTTTTCGATTCGAATTAAATTAAAAATAGGCAAAACGAAACGAAAACAAATGAAAAAAAAATTAAGCATATTAAAAGTGGAGATAATTATGCGCTTATTCATATTAATTTTAAACAAGTTTAAAATCTGATCAAAAGTTCAAGTTGTTAACACAATCACAGAAACTCACCATTCCACAGGGCCGAAAACCATTAATCAAACTTAACAATGGCCATGGAAGTTAGCTGAGCGACGTTATTCCAAATATGTGATCTGTTGCAAACGGTACCCCTGTTCTTTTATGCAGGAATAACGAGAAGTGATACTCCCATAGGTACTTTTATTAAAAGATAAATATTATGCTAGTAATCGTATCACATAATTCATTAGCACGTGCTATTGCAATCAATTCACAATATTACTAATGTACACACTGATTAAATTTCCTGTGTCTTTTATTGTAAAATCGTTTACATTTTACTGTTTAGCACGTTAAGGTAATCGCCGTGAACATTATAGTTCATTTCGTGTTCTTAGTGTCTATTATAGTGTCAATCTAATTAGTTGTTCTTATTTGTTACTAGCGAACCACTCCCGGCTTCACACGAGTCCTATTTTTTTGCAAATTATATCAAAATCAAAAATCATAATATTTATTTATCTTTCTAATCATTACTTATAAATTTAAATTTATCAGGGCTTCGGCAAAAAATATATGTATATAAAAACCTTCCTTGTTTAACGCTCTTTCTTAATAGTAATTGGCTTAAAAGATAATAATTGGCAATAATTGGCTCTGGACCCAACAATGCATAGCGTCAGGTACTTGTAGCAACAATAATTTACTTTCCCGTTCTAAAATAATGGAAAGGTACATTTTGTTCTAAGTTTCGTAAGGGAAATTAAAGTTCAGAGTTACAAAAAGATTTGTTTAAATAGTCAGTATTACCACAATTTAACAATTTTAGTGTAGGCATGACATTAAAAAGAGCAGGTACCTACCTAAGTACATGACCACAAATACAGGTAGCTATTTGACGCAACAAATAAATCAAGTTCTATTAGATACGATAACAATGAACTGGGTTAATTATTGTTACCTTGTACTCTTAAAAGTGACAAAAAATACTCCAAATGATAAACAATTGGGTTTGATGTTTGTTTAAAATGTTTAAATTTACATTAAAAATAAAGATGATTAAGATATGAAGAAGTGCGAATCAAGAAAAATATCCTTATAAAAATCTAGTCTAATACAGACTAGTACACATAAAAGTACAGATAAATAATACAGGATAATACAGGATAATAATAATACAGGATAAGAAGTAAATTGGATGGCACAGGTTTTTTAAAATTCACAAAAAAGCACACACTATCTTCAGTTATTTTTAACTAGCTTTTGCTTGCAACAAAGTCAGCGTTCTTCGGGAATAGTATTTCTTTAATGACAACGTTTCTACAAAATTTCATTATGATCGGTTAAGTAGTTAAGGCGTGAAAGCGTGACAAACAAACAAACTCAATTTCGCATTAATAATTTTAGTTAGGATTCCTACAATATTCCCACATTTACAGGATCAGAACTTACACAGAATGGTGACTTTTCATGTTCTACTATTTGAAATATGTATCAGAATTTATTTTAATTTACTACTGTTTTTATCTTAACAAACAATGACTCAGGTTTTAGCTACCGGAACTTAAAATAAATACCAAAACTTTAAGTTTATCAGGTGCACGACGCAACACGTTTACAATATCGAAAAGCTGGTATGTGCATCTTATCAATACCACCACACATATATAAGTAGGTACTATATAAATTGAGCACACTAACAAACAAAGCTATTAACAAATTAACGCTATTCAGGTGAACAAAAAGTATTTTGTGTACAAGTTTCAATCAGTGTGGTCGAGTGATTAGTGTAGTGTTATTACGAGAAAAAAATTTATTATATTTTTATTTCGGTTAAAACAAAATGAATTCGCCAACACCTTCACCTCCTAGTTTGTTATCGGACTATGAAGGCGAAAACTCCAGCTCGGATTCATCTGAATCAAGATCATCGAGCTTAGTGACACAAATATATGACGCTAAGGATTTAAATCAGACACACGATAGGACCTTGCTACCACAAGCAGAAGGAATCCCGTTTGCTGTTCAGAACAATTTTGCCGATTACAAGACAGATTTCACCACAATATCTCAAACCCTAGCTCAGGATTTTAACTCTAGGGACTCATCTGGTTTTAGTATACAAGATATACTTGGAATTCCACATACTTATCATGCAACGAGTGAACAAGGAAACAATACAATGAGATACGATTATCAAATCCCGAACTACAGGGATACAAAGAATATTAATAATGCGTATGGAAAAGAAGAAGTTATAGCGGAAAACTGTGGTGTTAAAAGTGAAATATACAATCAAAATGACGCAGATATTCAAGTATGTTACAATGCAATGTACTCTTCTAATGAACCTGTCCGATGTCACCAACGAGGTACTAGCAGCAATGTTGTTAATGACTCGGGACAGGAAATTAAAAACTTAACAGACACTGGTTTTACCGTACAGGTAAAATAAATTCGTTTTGAACCTTATTACGTTAGCAATAGTGAATAATTTGAAGCAACTATTGAAAAAAAAACCATATATCTACAAAGATATGCCAAAGGAACATTACGATAACCACAAAATAACCTGAACTTAATTGCAATTTAATTAAATTTTTGATATCTTAGGGAAACAGATATTCGTCTATTGTGTTACTAGGTGTAGTCGGAGTGAAACGTTTTAATCTTAGTGCTTATATTTTGTGATTACAGAATATTTCCTGGAATAACAACACGCAGTCGACACTAAATTCTGATGTTGAAACAGCACCTATATTATCAGGAACAGGTGAGAATTCGCCGTTAATTATTTTTAGCGTATTTATTATTAAACGTTTTTTTACACGTGGTTAAAATCGGGTATCGAAATCTAAAGAAAATACGTAATCTATACCAGTTAGGCCCGTTTCTCTAAATTCAAAATATTTTTTCAAAAATTTCTATATTTTTTGAAATTGATGGAATCTATTGCTAATTATGTTACTGATCCGTGGATCGACGGCACTATGTCCAGAACGCTATTTAGTTCGACGTTTTTTGTATGTCTAACAAAAATATCATTGTTATTTAAAATAGATTAATCAATAAGATCTTTTATTGTATTTCTAAACCTATAAGCAAAAGCCGCGCTTGGGCATAACTTACCGATTAGGGTTCTTTGATTAGGTATCTTTTTGGGTTTATTATAAAGAAATATCTTGGAATAAAGAAAAATATTTGCGATGTATAAAAAAGAATATCTTTCTTTTTTTAAATATAAAAATCAATCAGCGTGCTTTATTCTCCCAAAAACTCAAGAATAGTTAGACCGATTTTAATTCGGTTTTCACTTAACACTGGAAAAAATCATGTCTCTTCGCTTCAATTTTGAGGAATATTTTTTATTTAAATAGTTTTAGGTATATAAATAGAAGTTGCTGTTATTGTGTTTATCGTGCTGTTAGTCGCAGTAATAAAATACAAAAAAAATATCATTTCAGATATGTCTTCAGAAACATCGTCATTTCAAAAAGGGTTTACAAAACGTGCACGTACGGCATACACAAGTTCTCAATTAGTCGAATTAGAGAATGAGTTTCACCTTAATCGCTACCTGTGTAGACCGAGACGTATTGAACTTGCTAACTATTTGCAGTTATCTGAACGTCAAATCAAAATTTGGTTTCAAAACAGAAGAATGAAATACAAGAAAGATAGCAAACACAACAAGCCGTCTTCATCGGACGACAGAAGTTCTCCATCTAGTTCTAAAGGCTTATCTTCAACTCAAGATCATAAAAGCACACACGGCAGAGGATGTGGAGGCCACGATCGTCACCGACGACTCCTTGCTGATAATCATGCATCGCATCATAAAATATACATGCCCTCAAGTGACTCTGTGTCTCGACCGCCAGAATATCCACATATCAGTTCTCTAAAACCCGTCATCAAATCTCAACAAACTCAGATTGAATTACCTCCGTACACGCCCAATTTATCTTTTTCTACTTACTACACGGCAAGCTCGACTAGGCCCGGTTACTCGCCGTTATCGGAAATTTGTCGGTACAATGATGATTCATTTCAACAGAATTCCAATACGTTACCATCACTATCAGGGGATAATTACGTTCCTAACGGGGTTACTTTAAAATTGAATGAGGATCATCATAGATATACATCTGCATCTCCATATTACAACTCTCTCAGTTCAGTTGCTATACCGACATCTGTTGATGCATATGCATTCGCTTCGTCAATGCCTACTTATGAAGAAAATGGTCTGAACACACGAGCCAATATGCCAATCAGTCAAGACTCTTATTTTCCTTATTTATCATCGAATGACACTGCTTCGTGTCAATCTTCTTCTACTGCAGCTAATAGTAAATTTTCTTCTTACATATCCTTATGAGATTTGATATTTACAATAAAAGATTACTTTTATATTATAAGTATAAGCTTTGGGCTTTAAAAACAAAATTGAAACACAGGGATGTTCATAGAAGCTATAAAAATTCTGTATTTTAATGTTATAATTATTTGTATGTTCATTTTATTTTGCTATTGTTATTATTAAAATGTGCAAATATTAAAATATATTAATACACGTTTATATGTAAGCATTTTACATTGTGCATTTAATTCTTCAAAAACCCTTAACATGTCTTCCATGATCTAAAAATCCTTCTTCCCTAAGATGTTTGCATTGCTAACCAAATAACCTCTTGCCAAAGGCCTTACCAGCTGCGATATTACCTTAGACTCAGTATTTTATGTATGAATTAGAAATGATCATCTCCTGCTATGATAGTCGCGAGCTAGCCAACGAGATACTTATTTGAATATATCCTATTAGGTCCCAGCTTATAGAATCGATAAGCGATGAGGAACGTAAGTAATAGTTATACAAAAAGGTCCTCAAAAAGTACTAGATCGTTTATGCAATAATAGCTAATAAGTACCGTTAAAAAGAGAAGAAATTAGATACAGCCTTAGAATGAGAACTGCTGACATTAGTACTATTAGCAATGTTGATTAAGCTACTCCCGATCTGACTTTAACATCTTATACCTTATTATGTCAATATTTTTTTAATAGAACAAAAAAATTAAATTTCCATTCTGTCAATCTAACTTTCCGTGTGTTTTTTATTTTCAGTAAGACAATCTAGTAATAAATATTAAATATTAAGTTTTGAAATTTACATACTTACTTATACAATAAAAGGAAAAAATAATAATACACAAATACTTAGTTAATCGGCAGGCGAGACTCTTTACACATTTCGACCTAATAGGCAAGTTCTATTCAGTTACATTAAATTCATCATTAAGTTATTATTTGTCTGTTTTGACTACTTTCCACATAAGTACAACGTATGCACTTACATCTAGTATGCACATGGAGTAGGTAAGTATTCCATGACAATGTGAAAACTAAATTACGAACCAAGCGCCCTCCAGCCATTTTCATACAAACGATACGCTGAAGTTACAAAAGTTTCAAAGACGTTCTAAAGTGGCTTGTTACAAATACAGCAACCCGAACTGATGGCAACTGAAACCGTAACTTTCTAACAGGTGGCGCTACTAGTATGTTGTTAATTTTATTAGAATCTAGCTAGGTGACCACCATGAAATAACAGCATGTGTTTTCGTGAGTAAGTAAGGGATGCTAGAACCCATTACCCCATCCCTTACTTATCCCATATCCTCAATCATTCTATGATCGCCAGCGAACTTGCATCACCTACGGCGTTGCTTGTGTTATAGGCAACGGTAGCCACTTATCATTAAGTGGACCGTCAGCCTGTCTGTCGACCTTAACTTAAAAAAAAACTAATGTTCAAATCAATTTCAACTTTCAAAATAGCTCTGTATTTTTGTAATATTTGTGTAAACTTACATAGATAATTACAAATAATTGTAGTTACAGCGCTATAAGCAATGGTGAAAGTATCGGAGGTCTGAAATAATGCCTTCAATAAACTTGTGGCGATTTGTTTAATTATTATTCTAGCACAATTATAAGAAAAAACCAACTCTAAAAAGTAGGTACACAATACATACTTATAACTATAAAAAATACTTAAAATAATAAAATATGCGTGTTTAGAACAGTAAGAATATTTATATTTATTTAGGAACTCTCTCATAAGTATGAGTTTGCTAAATAATGAAAAAAAAACTTACCTACCTATCTACCATCAACTGCACGTTAAATGTAATTAAGATGTTTGCTTGTTGATTTGCAAAGTAACCAAATAGTATTTAGGTAAACAGTTTTGGAAAAAAAAAAAAACAACCATTGCTCAAATAGTATAAACAAAAATATTAATAATTTTTTCAGTTGTAGGTAGATACATGTCTACCCATTTTTAATATTTATCACATTAAATATAAAAAATATTACAACGGTTAAGGAAAAAATAAAACATGACGTTTTCAATTATTTTTTTAAAAGTATAATTAGCTACTAAAACTAAACTAACACTTTATTTGCCAATTTTGATGAAATATCTTTAGTGTTTGCATTTCCGTTCATTCAATTGCGATCGATGTATGAATTTTTCCGTGCCATTTTATTAGAGATTCAATAATTGAATCATTTCAATTGAAATTATTTATATATAGGTATTAGTAAATTTGTTAATATAATATAATATTACACATACCCTTAGGTAGATGTTGTCCTAATTTTATGTTGTAACAAATCTTTATCACCTACGTATTTAATTAAATAGCATTTAATTAATTAAATAATTTAATTTAATTTAATTTAATATTTAAATATACCATATAATATAAATACTAAATATGTATAATTGTATATTGTCATGATATTTCAACAATTTGTAGAAGAAATAAAACACTATAAAAAATGTAACAAGTCAGGACACTAAAAAGGGCATGTGTTATGCCTTAACTTTATATAGAATAGAATAGAATAGAATAGAATAGAATATATTTTGTGTCCGAAGGCCTAGTTATAAAT
This sequence comes from Synanthedon andrenaeformis, assembly GCA_936446665.2. NCBI lineage: Eukaryota > Metazoa > Arthropoda > Insecta > Lepidoptera > Sesiidae > Synanthedon > Synanthedon andrenaeformis. Next base: position 9,062,280 of record OW387785.2, read on the forward strand.
AAAAGTAAGAAAAATATAAAACACAAAACTATAAATATGAAACATTTTTATTATTATTATTTTTAATTAAGAAAACAAACAGTTGATGAAATTGTCGTAAAACTAAATACAAATAAGTATACCTTCTGTATGTACTTTATTTTATATTGAAAATTTTGTTTTTTAAGGTAAATCAAAATATATTTACAGAAAATTGTAAGTTACAAATATAACTATTTACAAAATTGTATGGATATTTTATATAATACCTATAATAATTAAAAACAAAATAGTGGAGCACTTAAACTAATTTATTTATTTATATTTTGATTTCTCGATATTCAGCAATTTTTTAATTCTTATGAAAATGTCAGTTGAATAGTAAAGATGAGACAATTTGAAGATACAAGTGGTTTAAAGAAATAGAAAAGGAACAATTACTTAATATTATATCTACTGTTAATCTTACTTAATAATAAAAAATATTTTTTTTTACAAAACAAATAAAATAAATAAAAAATTCAAAAATTAATGTAAAATATAAAACATTTTTTAAACAAAAATCACATAAATTAAGTAGTGTACCATAAATACATGTACCATAATACCATAATAAAGTTCATAATACAGAAAAAATGTAATGTACCATAAAATATTCAAAAATTCAGTTATTTATAATTTAAATATGAAATACCATTCTCATAATTTATTTGTGGAAAATGTAAAATAATAATAAATAATAATAAGTCTTTTTTTAAATATAAACAAAAATATATGTTAATTTCAATTACAATTTCAAATAATTTAAAAGTGTGGAAAAAATTAAAACTGCTAATATGACGTCGAACTAAAAGAAACAAAAGAACATTCGTCTTGGAAAAAAAATTATAGAAGGCTGAATTCAATGTTATTAACTCGATTAAACTGTAAAATGGACGAATGATAATTTTGTTTGGATCGCCAAACAAAGAGATGTCATTTTAATTGGACCGTCACGACTACTAACTGGGAAATGTTATCGCATTGCCTCTCCGTGTGACATGTTCATGGCTTCTGCAATCTCTTTCTTGTGCCTTATTCTTTGGTTTTGAAACCAAACCTTTATAACCCTTTCACTTAACTGTATCTCGTTAGCCAGTTGAAAACGACGATTGACTTGTATATATTTGCTTTTTCTGAATTCTTTCTCTAACGCAATCCTCTGCGAAATGGTGAAAGCTGTTCGTGTACGTTTTCTTTTCTTCATATCATAATCCGTTGAATGGACATTAACTTCCTGTATAGGTTGATGTGATAGAAGACTATCGGATTGACCGACTGAAAAATTTATATATTCCCCCATCCCTCCTCCATATAAGGGATAAGGTGCTTGATACTGAAGTGGAGGGTTGTATGGCATCAATGATGTATAAGTGCATTCATTTTGATACGGAACTGGTTCCCAATACTGGTGACCGTTGTGATGCCCGATTTCCAGGATGTGCTGATCCTGTAATGATAAATAGACCTTTGAATTTCTATCGTGCAATAACTTTCTTGTACTAGTATCAAAAAGTATAGATACTTAGTAATATTGTTCTAAAAACAATTCAGTATTTGACATCACCAGCAAAAAAAAATAATCTATATCTATATTAATATTATAAAGAGAGAGGATTTGTATTTTTGTATGTTTGTAATGAATAAACTATTAAAAAACTACTCAACCGATTTTAAAAATTATATCACCTATAGAATGCTATATTATATTCTGTGAGTGACATTATTTCATATACAATAGTTACGTGGACGAAGTCTCGTGCAACAACTAGAATTTAATACTTATGATTCGAATGCAAATTTTAATAAAAATATTTACTCGTGTGAAAGTTGTACATAATAAAGAGCTTTTGTCAGTAAACAAATGTTTAATTTTTCTATGAACATAAATCAAATGTATGATCATAAAATTCGTGTTTATAGTTATAAAGTATGAGAAAAGAAAATATAAATGCTTACCATTTCGGCGTGTTTTATCCCATCTGAAACCTCCAATGAAACACCGCTAGTGTCTTCTTCCAAGCTTTTTAGAATTGAGACGAGGTTACAATTATCGTAAGTATTCATTTTTATGTTACTGTTCACTTGCGGTAAGATAACTTTGAATATTATGCCGATGTCAAAACCCTTCAGTTGTTCAAGTATCAATGACCAGAAATGTAATAACTAGTCTATTTATATCTTTACCTACTATACAAAGAAAGGCAACAACAATTACTCTTAACACCCTTTGTTTGTTTGCACATATTTTATTTAAATAAATTTTCCTTATTCGAAATTTCGAAAGTGAACTAAATGAATCCTTTTTTGAAGGTACCTCATTAAAACTACCTCATTTAAACAACAACTTAAACTACCTCACAAACGTTGGTATATTTTAAACATTTGTTTTTTTTTATTTTATATATACTTATTCATGTTAACTTAAAAAATAGATAGATTTATAATTATTTTTAAACCGAGTGTGCAATGAGATCTAAACTATTTAAACAGTTACTTATACAGGACAGATCATTGTCCAGAAAGAAAATACATCATATAAAAGTAATATTTTACCTAGTAATTAGGTTTAGGTAAATAATTTCTCCTTATTATCCTTAAGGTAATCGCAATATTTTTCAAATTCAATGACAAATTATTTGTTTCGAAATAAATATTTAATACGTGGATATAGGAATAATATTAAAAATAGGACACGTCTATTGTTTTTAATAATATTAAAAATAAGAGTAATTTATTGCGAACACTTTAGACATAGTAATACAATGTTTGTTTCTTTTAAAAGTAATTTTAGTATAATTTATAAAATATAACTAAACTCCGTCTAATATATTTTTTTAGTATTAACGTAACACTATTTATACCGCCTTTTGAAAATCACTGATATACTGATATAGCTATACTTACAGACATCTCATCTTAATAATTTATCCGAAAATTATGTATTATATTTTGTATGCATATAAACATAGAAAATGGTAGAATCTAATACAAGTGGACTGTCAGGCCTGTCTGCCGAAGTTTAGGTACATAAAAAAGGGCATATAGGTACTAGTAAGACAGCATTACTATATTTGCTTATTATATATTTTGCTTGATCGGCTTACTTATTCTAGGCTAGAAGCAACGGATTTTAATGGGGTTTGCCCTAATATAATTTAAATTGAGGTATTTTTTCTATTGAAAATCGATTGTCACTCGCCTGAAATATTTTTAAAAGCCTTGGATATTAGTTATAAGCTACCTTACCTAGGAAAGCTGTGAGAAATAAATATACATAACTATTAGCGGATAAATTGGAATAGCTCTGATAAGAGCTGTTAATCGTCAACGATGTGAACGGTTTCAATATCTCAACAATCAGGCACCCGTCTTCACACACCCAACTAGATTATACTCGTATATAAATATTGTAAGTAAATTTGATAATAAAATACATTCCTTTACATACCACATATGGAGTCTCATTACACCTAGGTATATAATCGCCAAAGTTTTTTACATAGGTCGTTAAATTTATGGTCAGTATTTGCAAAAGTTGGAAAACTCTTGGAGGATGAGTCATGAATTTGGTATTAGAAAACAATTAACGAGACGAAAAAATCCATACATATTTTATTTGGTAATATTAATGAAAAGTGTTAATAAAAACATTAACCAAAAACGGACTTGACATAAATAAGTAGGTTGTTTACTTATAAGTCAATTAATTTAGGTTGCTAATGATTTTTTTTTGTTTTCTATTGGTATAGTTTTAAATTAGTAGCTGTACTTAGTTAATGTTTTAACAGACTTAATTATAATATCTTAGTAATACCACAATCGTTTTACTTTTTTACATTCTTATCTTTTGTGCTTCTTACCTTTTTTATGATAAAACATACGAGTACTAGTTTATAGATTCACTGGAATTTGCAGTAACTGCAGAATTAAATAGGCTGATTTCAACAACCTTATTCAAGTATCAATGACTAGTAATAACGTAATAAATGGCCTATTTATATATAATACTAATATATAAAAGGCCACTTACTGATGTCTCTTCTTATTAATTCTATAAAGAGACACAGAGAGAGCGGATTTTATAAGTAATTCAGTCACTGCAAACATTGCACTTATTTAAACTTTTTTTTACTGTTTGAAAGATTCTTACATTAAGTAATCCAGTTTGCCATAACTCCTTCAAATGCACCTTTTCTAATATCGGGTAAGAAAAATATAAAAAATGCAAATTAATATATATGTGTTTTTATTTATTAAGAAAACAAATAACAATCACTTGGCGAAGTTCTCGTAAAACTAAATATGTACATTTTGTATTGCACTTTATTTTACATTAAGTACGGTTTTTTAAATTACATCAAAACAAATTAAAAATATAAATTACAAATATAAATATCAGAAATATATATGTCAATAGAGAAAACAGCTAACATTAGAAAATAGAATAGAGAAAATATTGAGAGAATAGAAAAAGATCACAATTTAAATAAATAAGTAGTATAGGTACACATTGTGTAAAGAAATAAAATTAATAGGATGACTTAATATTACTTACATTTACAGAATTACTGACTAATATTTTCTTAAGTAAAATAAATACAAAATACATGGCAATGTATGTAAAATGTAAAACTAATCTTTACTCTGACAGTTCATATGTAAAATTTTATAGTCTTAGTATTAACAAAGATTTTTTTCCTTTAAAATAAATTAAGTGTAACAAGTAAAGATATAATACCTATATAAAAATTTAAACCATAACTCTTTTTCGAATTAAACAAAAAATATATTAATTTTAAATTAAATTAAAATTATTTAAATAAACACTAATTTTAACTAATATCTCTAAGAAATATACAACTAATTTCACTTCCGCGAATGATTCGTTTTGAAAAAGGCAGATATAGTCAAGTGGGGTAAGTGGGTCACCGGGGGAAGAGGATCTAGGGACCGTAACTACTAAAGTAAAGCATTTATCACTACGAGTTTTTCGTTGGTAAAACAGGCAAGACGAATTAGTTTAAACAGTTTTCAATAGATGTTGCTAGGACACTCTGAGCCAGAGAAAAATGAAGAAGTGTTCAACAGTTGTGAATTCGACCAGTACAAAGTAGACGCGTTATTTTGCAAACCAATAATTTCATAAAAAAGAGAGCTGGGAATAATTTTAATGCAAAAACACACGGAAAGCAAAGGTCTAAAATTGACAGAAGCTCTTCTACCGAGAACGTTAACCATCATTATAGACGAACATTTAAATTTAAACATGACTGTCCCTCTTACCCCATGGTTATGGGGGAAGAGAAACGTTCATACAATCTGGACGTTTACGCAAATATTGTCGTAAGAACTCTTATTAGCGTAAGGCGATTTAGCTTCCCATAGCTAATACACATAGGCAAGTTTTGCATGTTTTAAGGATCTTGTAAGACTTTAGCTTTTCTTCCTAGCACTCAAAATATTTCACTGTAAATAAAGTATGTTCCTCTTACCCCACCTGACTTTATCAACTATGTTAACACGATTAAACTGGAAAAAAAATAGAACACTGGGTAATCTGTTTTACTCGAAATTGACGTATAAAAGCGAAGAAAGAAATAAATGAATTCATTTGAAGAAGCACAAGGAGATGTTATTTTGATTGGACCGTCACCGATGTCTAACTCGAAAATGTTTTGGTCCAAATACCGCAGAATCGGACAACTTTGGATGACATCCTTATGACATCAATATTGCGGTAATTGTTGGACTGTTATGTGACGGCTGTTCTCTATAAAACAAGGGGGCGGTGTTATGTAGTTTTGTGGCATATTTGGAATAAGGTCGGGTTTAATCGGCATGTTCCTTTCATAGTCTGTCATTTCTCTCTTATGCTTCATTCTTTGATTTTGAAACCAAACTTTGATAGTTCTTTCACTCAACTGAATTTCTTTAGCTAATTGTAGACGACGATTGCGTTCTATGTATTTGCTTTTACTGTATTCCTCGTCTAAGGCAATCATCTGTTCAATGTTGAACGTTGTTCTTTTTCTTTTACTTTTCTTCTTGTCACCGTTGCATAAATGAACTGTACCGTATACAGCTTGATGTGACGGAAGAGTCATAACATTATTGGATTGCCCGACTGGAAAATTTGCAATCTCTGCCATCCCTCCTCCATTGGTAGGAATACATTCTTGATAAAGTTGAGGATTATATTGCATCGGTGATTCATTATAGGTATTTTGGTACGGATTTTGGTACGGTGATCCATTTTGGTACGACACTGATTCCCAATTCTGGTGACCGTTGTGATGATCAATTGCTGGAACGTCCTGATCCTGTAATAATAAATAGACCTGTAAATTTTTATCGTGCAATTTGGGTTAGTGTGGTATTGTTATTCTTGTAATTTTTATTTGTTATTGTTATTTGTACCTAATAATAATACAAATATTGTCCCAACAATAATCCTAAAATCTTGACATTTTAAATTTTTTCCCAGATATTCGAGTCATACCATCAGGCAAACCTCGCTCTATGACTATGAAGTAGGAAAGAAAAAAAATTAAACTTACCATTGAGGCGCTTTGTAATGCATTAGAAACCTCCCATAAAACACTGCTACTGGTTCCTTCAAACAGCTCTTTCATAATTGGGTCAAGATTGCCATCGTAGGTATTCATTTTTATGTTCACTGGTAACTTGAGGTATATAAGTTGGACTTTTATGATGTCTGCACGCTTCAGTTGTTCAATTGTTAATGACCCGAAAATGTAAAAATTGGTCTATTTATAAGTTTAGCTATCCTTATCTACTATCCATTGATAGGTAAAAAGCAATTAGTGAACCTGGACCCTATTCGGTAAACCTCTTATTTATTATAATAATTATTTATTTTCCTTATTCAAAAATTGCTTCGAAAGTGTACTAATGAACCCTTCGTCAAAGGTATTTGTTGTGGACTTTCCCTAAAATACCTTTCAAACATTGATTAATTTTAAATGTTTGTTACTTATTTGCTATTCACATGTTAATTAAAAAACATAAATAAAAAATAAATATTTTTAAATTTTTAAAACATATTGTATACAGGAGAGATCAATGTCCAGCAAAAATATATATAAAAAGGTTTATTAGGTATTATTAAAAAGGTATTTAAGTACACTGCATTTCACTGCATACAAAACAGCATTTCAGAAAATACTGAGATAAGATATGCAAGTTAACCCAAGGATGTAAAGTACAATCAAAAACTATAGATAAAATACAGTGCATCATCTAGATCAGGGATTCCCAAAGTGGTCGATATCGACCCCTTGGGGTCGATATCGGTTTCCTAGGGGTCGACATAAACGAAAAGTGATTTTGGGGGTCGACGAGGTCTAAAAATCGACCCCTATTATATTAACACAAGTTCTTATTTAAAACTTTCAAGATAGGTAAGTAGGTAGTTACTGTATTGTTTATGTTGTGTTACGTGTACTAAGAATAATTAATATTTTTGTAGGAAATAATGTTCCAGGAATGTAAAGTTTCAAGTTCGTACAAGATGAAAAACTCGGCAAGTCTATGTGGACAAGTTTGTGCAAGATTGAGTTGGAGCGTACGTCTTTCAGCGGCGTTTTGACTTGCTCTCTATTTGACGATAAAGTGCTTATCACACTATTCAATTTGAACGATTCCTATTTAGGAATCTAAGTAGTGAGCTCGTGATCACACTACGCTAAATTGATTTCTAAATCGAAGATATAGAGTTGAAAATGGATAAACTCTTAATTGAATCCAATCTGTTCTAACTGCGATCACACCTTCCGATTTCCTAAATTGGAATCGTTCAAATTGAATAGTGTGATAGCGGCTTTACGCGAATTAAGACGAACGAATTCATGATCAAGTCCAAACATGTTCCTGATATTTTACTATTTAACGAGCTTGCATTTAGGTTGAAAGTTCATTTGCGTTTTGAAATTCGTTGGAGCTTGAACGATAAAAACTCATATAGCTAAGTACTCATTTATTTCAAGAGATTACAAACTTATTACAAAGCTAAATTAAGTGAAGTAAAGTGACTGAAAAAGTGTTAAACACAACATACAACATATTTTAAATAGGTATGTATAATTGTATTTGTAAAAATTACTAACACTTAAGTCTTTGGTTTTCGTTCTTATTCTACCTAATTACCTAATACGAAGTTTCTATACCTAATTACCTACTGTAGTTACTTCCCAATATAGGTATCAAAGTTTATCAAAGAGTAAGTCAGTAATACTTAACAAGAATCCATTAACTGAGTGTGATAAAAATAAGATAGTGTGCAAATTTAACAGTTTATTATTGTTTTTTATTTAGGTTCCTTATTTTTTTGTTTGCAGAATTACTGAAAGTTTTATGATGGCGGACACGAAAAAAAAATGCAGACAATACAGTTTGGACTACTTGAAGTTCGGATTTATTGCATCTCCATCAAATCAACACTTCCCGATGTGTCTCATATGTGAAAAAGTATTTAGTAACGATGCCATGAAGCCTTCAAAAATGGATGACCACTTATCAAGAGTACATGCTAACAAAAAAAGTAAGCCCTTGTCATATTTTCAAGCACTGAAAGAAAAACTAGACAAAAGGCCATCCATAGGATCGATGTTTGCGTCATCATCTATTCGAGACAATGATGGTTTACGAGCGTCCTATAATATATCTTTACTAATAGCGAAGTCGGGGAAACCCCATACAATTGGAGAGCAGCTTATCTTACCAGCCATTGCGGAGGTCCTTAACAATGTATTGCACAAACCCGCACATGATATTTTAAAGAGAATACCTTTGAGCAACAACACCGTTCAGAGACGCATAGATGAGATGGGACGCGATGTGGAAAACATTTTATGCAAGTTCTTACAGACCCGCAGATTCTCTCTCCAGTTGGACGAGTCTACATTACCCGGCAATGAAGCTCTATTGTTAGGATATGTTCGATTTATCAAAGATGAAAATATGTGCCAAGAACTGATTTTTGCTGCATATTTAGAGACTGATACTAGAGGAGAATCGATTTTTCAGGCCGTGGAACATTTTTTTACTGATAAAGCTATTCCATGGAAGAATATTGTTTCTGTTGCGACTGATGGTGCACCGTCTATGGTTGGTCGTCATCGTGGCTTTATAGCTCACTTAAAGCGACAACTGCCTGATGTACTGGTTATTCACTGTGTGATTCACAGGCAGCATTTAGCAGCAAAAAAGCTGAGTCCTAGATTGCATAAGTCTTTACAATATGTAATAAATGCTATCAACAAGATTCGAAGCAATTCTTTGAACTCTCGGTTATTTGCTCAACTATGTGACGAAAACGACGAAGTCTTTACTCGGTTACTTCTGCACACTGAAGTTCGCTGGCTATCAAGAGGCTCTTGCTTAGAAAGATTTTCAGCCCTTTTTGAATCTGTGTTGGAGTTTTTACAAGAAAAAGATCCGAATTTGAAAGAAAATCTGAACAATTGTAAAACAGATATTTATTACTTGACTGATATCTTTGGAATGTTCAACAAAGTTAATTTGCAACTACAGGGTGATGATCTTAACTTGATTAAAACAAAATCAATAATATCGGCCTTCGTGGGTAAACTAGTTCTTTATAAACAAAATTTAGGCAGAAAAGAATATTCGCAGTTTCCGCATTTGTCAAAATTACCAAAAATGCTTCAAGATGATGACATTTTATTATATGTTACTCACTTGGACGCATTACACAAGGATTTTACGGAGAGGTTTGATGATCTTTTAAATTTACAAATTCCTCAATGGATAATAAATCCGTATAACACCACAGCCATAGAAGAAGCCAATGTGATAATGCAAGAAGAGTTGATTACCATCAGCACAGACGAAGAGCTTAAGCAAAAGTTCAACCAAGGCTATCAGAAGTTCTGGTTGCAACGCAAAATTGAAACACAGTATCCTACATTGTGGAACATTGCAGAAAAATACCTTATCGCTTTTCCATCATCATATCTAGTTGAAAAAAGCTTCAGTGTGGTAACAAACATTTTGACAAAACAAAGAAACCGTTTGAAAATCAACGAACGTGGAGATTTAAGGCTGCAACTCACTAATATTGAACCGGATGTAGCTAGATTGGTAGATAGTCACCAGGTTCATCCATCGCACTGAATGTTTTATTTTCTCTTTGCGAATTAATAGTTTTTAAAATATAATTTCCTACCAACTTAAGATGCTTTATGTATTAATTTGTAATAATTATAAATTAAACTTGATATTTACTGAATTGGATTGTCTTTTTATTTTGTTAAATTTTGACGAGAAAATGAAATCAACTTCACTCACTTAACCAAGTGCAAAGTTTTCTAATTGGCACCTTAGTACCTAGGTATTTTGTACCAATAGGAAAAAACTAAAGATAGACTAAGATAGATAGCTGCTTTAAGTTAGCGGACCATTATGAATAAGGGGGTTGGTCTTAAAAGTAGGTAATTTGACCATGGGGGTCTGAGGTAACAGTTCATTGTTGAAAAGGGGTCACTTGTCCAAAATAGTTTGGGGAACCCTGATCTAGATCAATCAATGACCAATTTCTTGTTTTGTGCGGCGAAATGCTGGACGGGGCAAAACGTCCCATCCAAACTCCAATAATTTTTGAGATGATTTGGTTGCTTGGTAAGAGCTTGGTAGGTTCCTTGAAATACCACACACTTTCAATCCCACCACACTGAGAGCATAACCTTCCTCTGATAAAATCACCTGCGCGGGATTTCTTAAACCAATTTTGGCACAGAGCATCGTCACCTTAAACTGTACGCAAGTTTTCACAAGCCTGACGCGCGTTTTTCCTTTTATGCAAGTAAGAGAGTAAAATATGGCTAAAGCACAGTTTGATCTTCCATCTTCAACTTGTAAAATATTAAAAACTAATCCAAACATCACAATAAAATATTTAGAATGACCCCTTAAATTTTTAGCTATCTCGTGACATAACAATAGCACAAATGCGAATAACTAGCATTTCAAAAACTGTAGGTACTAATAATGTGTTATAAAAATACTCAGTGACTTTACTCAACATATTATAGGTATTTAAAAAAACTTGAAACGAGCAGATTTATGGAAAAAATTATATTTTCAGAGAGAAAAAATTGTATATTACTGCCCAAAATAACTTTTCGTGTCACAGTACCCAATAAATTATTTCAGCGACATTTTTGTTTTTAAACTTATTAATATTTAAGCAAAATCTTTCAATTTAAAATCTCTTAAGTTATCTCCTAGAAACTACAAAAATCTGTTATGCAATATTGCACCTAACGAATAGGTTGATTGCGCTCATTTTGGTGAAAATTTTGTTCGGTTTGAGGTTGCTTTAAGAATAATTTAAATTCAGTTATTTTTTCCTACTGAAAGTCGACTAACGCTTCTGAAAAGTTTCTAAAGGCCTAATAAAAATCTGATTTTACATAGCAATGTTGTTGAATTTATCGTATACTGATATTTATCGATTTGCGAAATTAGGAAAGCTCGTGAGGATGAATCATGACTTTGCTATTAGAGAACAGAACAATGAAACAATTAAATAATAGCTCACACATTACTTTTTGGTAATAATAAAATCATGGAGAATCACATGAAATAGAAATTTGTTTAAAATTATAACAATATTTTTAGGCTTGACATAGTCAGTGATTAGGTTGTTAAAAATTATGTATTCGCGTTAAAATTTAGACGTATTGCGTATAAATGTTGTTAAAATTACTTATTTCCGTATTTATTTATTTTTCATAAATAAATTCAAATATATAGTAAACATTTATAATGTGAGATAATCGGGGCTCTGAACATATCTCTTCAATAACCTTGTGTCGCTATTCTTTATTATCTATGACACCAGAAAAAAAAGAAAACAAAAAATAATAATAATAAGACGAAACTAAAAATTTATAATTCTATAGGTAATAATACAAATTTTTTTTATCGAAAACTGTAATCAGTAAATGATAATGTAAACTGTGATCAGTAATGATCAGTAAAGTCACAGAAAAGATAATGGTCTAAAATAATTAAAATTTTGTAAACAAATAGAAGTTCAGCTTAAAAGTTAGGTAACACAAACATTGTAACAAATAACGGACTTGACACGAATAGGTTGTTTACTTACTAGGTTATTAAAAGTAAATAAACCTATTTTTTTTTTTTTGTAATGAATTTTGTTTTCTAATAGTTTATAAAATAGTAGTTATGTTTTAAACAAAGTAAACAAAACAGAAAGTAGTAAACAAAACGAACCAAAATTTCGACCTTGCCCAAACCAATTAGTAAATATGTGTTTTGCCTTTTATGAAAAAACCTACGGACACTAATATTAATTATAATTTGACTCTGCCAAGATCAAAGTCCAAAGTTGACCCCTGAGACACAGCGTTAAGACAAGCACCCATCCAAATGGTAGTTAACCCGTCCAAATGGTCTTAATTATAATAATATTAATTTATAATACCGCAATCGTTTGTGTTTCTTGTTGTGATTGTTATTGAATTGAAGGGTAGATTTAGATTTACTTAAAAATAGAATAAAATTAATATCTACCTGTTGTACAAATTGGATAAACAGTTAATAAATAAAGTTTGTTATGACAGCTTGTGAATATTACTTAAAATATAAATAACAATTTTAAAACACACTGAGAACAGTGTCTGAAAGGTTCGGCAATAAAAATATGGCAAAGTCACATAGGATGTCGACCAAATTATTTGGTCGTGAACAGGTTAGTGATAAAATTAAATGTGCGTTGGTTTTGCGTATAATTGGGAAAAAGGCAGAGAATTCAACTTTTTTACAAAAGAAAAAGATAACTATCAAGCGTTGTTGAACAAATTTAAAGAAAAATGTAAACCAGAACTGAACGTAAATTTAAACGCCACAGTTTCTTTAATGTTACGCAAAATGAAGATAGCTTTCATTATAATGTTCGAAGTTAAAAATTAAAAGCAAAAATTGTGATTTTAGCAGCCTATGGGAAAGTTTAATACTAACCCAATTAATAAAAGGTATAAAGGATTCTTAACTAAGTGAACGATTACTGAGACAGCCCGTTTTGAAGCTTGATGAAGCAATATCTTGGTGTCGGATATCTGAAGCGGCAAAAGCTCAAGCCGCAGCAGTCTGGAACAGTGGTGCGTCCGCGGGTACGTCTCCGGCGGTGGCAGTGCAAGGCGACGGGAAATGCACGCTCGATACTGTGTGGCAGCGGTCCACACGCGTTGCCATTTCGCCGGGCGGGCAAAAGCGGGAATGGCGCGGCCCACTCCAACTCAAGCAATCCAAGTGCACTCGTTGTAGTTATGTACATGCGAAGATTAGATGTCAAGCATTTAATAGATTATGTTATAAGTGTGGTAAACGAGGACACTTTTGAAGCTGTTGTTTTAAAAATGGTAGGCGTGATCACGAAGTCGAATATTCATCTGGTGATGAGCGTAGTGAGACAAAGTGTGAAGAACTAGTTATCGACGCTGTAAGTGACGACAATAGTAACGGCTGGTATAAAGACATTTATGTTAACGGTGTATTAATAAAGTTTAAGCATAGAATGTGGTGCAGATATGTGTATTATATCGAATCTAACATTTCGATCATGCGGGTTTGGCGAAAATATTTTGTCGAAAGGAGGTAAATTTACTCTGCGCGAAGGAACAGAAAATTACCAGTGTAAAATTCATTAAAATGTAGGACTATTTTCAGTTTTTGTCGATTTTACTAATAAGGACCTGTGTTATCAGCAAAAGTAATTATGCACACTTTTTAAAGAGAATTAATTAGCAATTGAATGAGAATAATTTAGTCTTGGTAGGCGAAATAGTTTTAAAGATATGGCTATTCAAAGGTTTACAAAATTTCTAGAAAAATGGACGGTTTACAGTTATTTTTAGTTTTCGACAATTTTGACTACTAAAAAATGTGCTTACAGCAAAAGTTAACTTATAAGTTATTAAAGTGCATTAAAATTCCAATAAAATGAGATAAATTCGGTCTACATAGACTTGATAGTTCCTGAGATATAATTGCTGAGTTTGGTTACAAAAACTGTAACATGAGAATTTTATATATTATAGAAGATATAAAAGGCCACTTACTGATATCTCTTGTTATTAATTCTAATAAAGAGTCATAGAGACAGCGGATTTTATAAGTTATTCAAAGTCTCTGCAAACATTGCACTTATTTAAACTTTTTTCACTATTTGAAAGATTATTACATTAAGTAATCCAATTTACATACACTACAGGTTATTTTACACTAAATCCCTCAAATGCACACATTATATCAGGTAAGAAAAATATAAAATGCAAATTCAATAAATGTTTTTTATTAAGAAAACAAATAGGTAACAATCACTTGGCGAAGTTGTCGTAAAACTTATAATGTACATTTTGTATTTTACTTAATTTTAAAATAGAAATTTTTGTTTAGAAAGTATTAGAAATAGAGAAAATAGCTAAAATTAGAACATAGAATAGAAAAAATATTGAGAGAATTGAGAAAATGTAGATAAAGATCACAATTTAGAGAAATCTGAAATATACACGTGGTGTGAAGAAATAGAATTAAGAGAATAGATATAGAATAAATATTTTCTTAAGTGAAATGTATACAAAGTACAACAATGCATTTAAAATATAACACTAATCTTACTCTGAAAGTTCACATGACAAAATTTATAGTCTTACTATTAATAATGATTTTTTTGGTTTAAATGAATTAAGCGAAACAACTAAAGATAAAAAGGAATTAAAAAGATAAAATTTAACAAAAAAATTGTTAAATGTAAATTAAATTAAAATTATGAAAATAAATTTACACCACTAATTTCACTTCTGCGAATGATTCGCCTTTAAAAAGAATATAAAAGAAGGCAGATTTCATCTGTGTTAACGCGAGTAAACTGAAAAAAGAAACGAAAACTGGGTATTTTGATTTACATATAGAAGCGAAGAAAGCAATAAATGAGCACGAGGAGATGTCATTTTGAATGGACCTTCTCCTGTGTCAAACTGGAATGTTATGATCCAAATACCGCAGAATCGGACAACTTTGGCTGCCATCAACATTGCGGTAATTGTTGGACTGTTATGTAACTGCTGTTCTCTATAAAACAAGGGGGTGGTGCTATGTCGTTTTGTGGCATATTTGGAATAAGGTCGGGTTTAATCGGCATGTTCCTTTCATGTTCAGTCATTTCTCTCTTGTTTAATTCTTTGATTTTGAAACCTAACTTTGATAGTCATTTTACTCAACTGGATCGCTGTAGCTAGTTGTAGACGACGATTGCGTTCTATGTATCTGCTTTTACTGTATTTCTCGTCTAAGGCGAAAATCTGTTCAATGTTGAACGTTGTCTTTTTCTTTTACTTTTCTTCTTGTCACCGTTGGATAAATGAACTGTACCGTATACAGCTTGATGTGACGGAAGAGTCGTAATACTACTGGATTGCTCGACTGGAAAATTTGCAATTTCTCTTATCCCGTCTTCATTGGCCGGGCCGGATAACTTTGTTTTTTTTTTTAATCACGAGGACAACACAAGAAGATGTCATTTTGATTGGACCGCCTCCGATGTCTAACTGGAAAAAGTTATGATCCAAATACCGCAGAATCGAACAACTTTGGCTGCCATCAACAATGCGGTAATTGTTGGACTGTTATATATCTGTTCTGTATAAAACAAGGGGGTGGTGCTATGTCGTTCTGTGGTATATTTGGAATAAGGTGGGCTAATCGGCATGACTGTTCCTTTCATGTTCTGTTATTTCTCTCTTATGTTTCATTCTTTGATTTTGCAACCAAACTTTGATAGTCTTTTCACTCAACTGAATCGCTGTAGCTAGTTGTTGACGACGATTGCGTTCTATGTATCTGCTTTTACTGTATTCCTCGTCTAAGGCGATCAACTGTTCAATTTGAACGTTGTTCTTTTTCTTTTACTTTTGCATAAATGAACTGTATCGTATACTTTTGTTTTTCTTGAATCACGAGGACAACACAAGAAGATGTATTTTAAATGGACCGTCTTCGATGTCAAACTGGAAAACGTTTTGGTCCAAATACCGCAGAATCGGACAACTATGGCTAACATCAATATTGCGGTAATTGTTGGACTGTTATGTGACTGCCTTTCTCTATAAAACACGGGGGTGTGCTATGCCGTTTTTTGGCATACTTGGAATAAGGTCGAGTTTATTAGGCATGTTCCTTTCATGTTCTGCCATTTCTCTCTTATGTTTCGTTCTTTGATTTTGCAACCAAACTTTGATAATCCTTTCATTCAACTGAATCTCTTTAGCTAGTTATAGACCACGATTGCATTCTATGTATCTGCTTTTTCTGTATTCCTGGTCTTAGGCGATCATCTGTTCAATGTTGAACGTTGTTCTTATTCATTTCCTTTTCTTCTTGTCCCCGTTGGATAAATGAACAGTAACGTTTACAGCTTGATGTGACGGAAGAGTCGTAAAACTATTGGATTGTCCAACTGGAAAATTTTCAATCTATTTCATCCCTCTTCCATTGCCCGGGTCGGATAATTTTGTTTTTGTTCTTGAATCACGCGGACAACACAAGAAGATGTCATTTTGATTGGACCGCCTCCGGGGTCTAACTGGAAAATGTTATGATGCAAATACCGCAGAATTGGACAACTTTGGCTGACATCAAGATTGCGGTAATTGTTGGACTGTTATGTGACTGCTGATCTCTATAAAACACGGGGGTGTGCTATGTCGTTCTGTGGTTTATTCGGAATAAGGTCGGCTAATCGGCATGACTGTTCCTTTCATTTTCTGCCATTTCTCTCTTATGTTTCATTCTTTGATTTTGAAACCAAACTTTGATAGTCCTTTCATTCAACTGAATCTCTTTAGCTATTTGTTGACGACGATTGCGTTCTATGTATCTGCTTTTTCTGTATTCCTGGTCTAAGGCGATCATCTGTTTCACGTTGAACGTTGTTCTTATTCATTTCCTTTTCTTCTTGTTCCCGTTGGATAAATGAACTGTATCGTATACAGCTTGATGTGACGGAAGAGTCGTAAACACTACTGGATTGCTCGATTGGAAAATTTTTAATTTCTCTCATCCCTTCTTCATAGGCCGGGCCGGATAACTTTGTTTTTTTTTTAATCACGAGGACAACACAAGAAGATGTCATTTTGATTGGACCGCCTCCGATGTCTAACTGGAAAAAGTTATGATCCAAATACCGCAGAATCGGACAACTAGCTATGGCTGCATCAATATTGCGGTAATTGTTGGACTGTTATGTGACTGCTGTTCTCTATAAAACACGGGGGTGTGCTATGTCGTTCTGTGGTTTATTTGGAATAAGGTCGGCTAATCGGCATGTTTCTTTCATGTTCTGCCATTTCTCTCTTATGTTTCGTTCTTTGATTTTGCAACCAAACTTTGATAATCCTTTCATTCAACTGAATCTCTTTAGCTAGTTATAGACCACGATTGCATTCTATGTATCTGCTTTTTCTGTATTCCTGGTCTTAGGCGATCATCTGTTCCATGTTGAACGTTGTTCTTATTCATTTCCTTTTCTTCTTGTCCCCGTTGGATAAATGAACAGTATCGTTTACAGCTTGATGTGACGGAAGAGTCGTAAAACTATTGGATTGTCCAACTGGAAAATTTTCAATCTATTTCATCCCTCTTCCATTGCCCGGGCCGGATAATTTTGTTTTTGTTCTTGAATCACGCGGACAACACAAGAAGATGTCATTTTGATTGGACCGCCTCCGGTGTCTAAGTGGAAAATGTTATGATCCAAATACCGCAGAATTGGACAACTTTGGCTGCCATCAACATTGCGGTAATTGTTGGACTGTTATGTAACTGCTGTTCTCTATAAAACAAGGGGGTGGTGCTATGTCGTTTTGTGGCATATTTGGAATAAGGTCGGGTTTAATCGGCATGTTCCTTTGATGTTCTGCCATTTCTCTCTTATGTTTCATTCTTTGATTTTGAAACCAAACTTTGATAGTCCTTTCATTCAACTGAATTTCTTTAGCTAGTTGTTGACGACGATTGCGTTCTATGTATCTGCTTTTTCTGTATTCCTGGTCTAAGGCGATCATCTGTTCAATGTTGAACGTTGTTCTTATTCGTTTTCTTTTCGTCATGTCACCGTTGGATAAATGAACAGTATCGTTTACAGCTTGATGTGACGCAAGATTCATAAAACTATTGGATTGCCCGACTGGAAAATTTGCAATCTCTCCCATCCCTCCTCCATTGGCCGGAATAGACTCTTGATAAGAAAGTTGGGAACTATATTGCATCGGTGATTCATTATGAGCATATCCATTTTGGTACGGAACTGGTTCCCAATTCTGGTAACTGTTGTGATGATCAATTGCCGAGACGTGCTGCTCCTGTAATAATAAATAGACCTGTCTTATAGTAGGTACTTTTAGTTATTATGGTATTGTTATTCCTGTAATTTCTTGTGTGTGCATGTTTTTGTAATTTATGTAGGTAATTTATGTAATATCAAAGCACTGAAGCATCAAATTGGGGTTGCCTCTGTTATGATGTACCTATGTGCGTTGAGATAAGTAAATAAATAAAAAAATATAAAATAAAAGCTTTTGTATTAACGAATTCTGTAACTTGTCTACACGAATATAATAAACAGGAAAGGTTTGATATTTTGTATGTTTCTATATTTGTTTGTAATAAATAAACTCAATAGTTATTGAGTTTAAAATTTCTTTCACCTGAAAACAATATTATTAGTGAGTATGTAACATGGGCTATATTTAAGTTTCAAAAAACTAGATATCCCCTTAGGAAAGTAACAATGATGTCATGACAAGATATCAAATATTGTTACAAAAAACATTCTACGGCCTACGCTGCGAAAACTATTGATACATAAAAATACGATAATGTACTACATGTTTATAGTACTTATCATTGGGCACAGTTCAGGTTTTTGTTTATAACAAGTAAAATTTTGATTTAAAATAATAATACAAATATTGTTCCGACAATAATGCCAAAATTCCCACATTTTGAAATTTTGCCTAGATTTATGAATCATACCTTCTGGCAAGCTATGACTATGGAGTAGGAAAGAAAAAAAATTAGAACTTACCATTGGGGCACTTTGTAACGCATTAGAAACCTCCAACAAAACACTGCTACTGGTTCCTTCAAACAGCTCTTCCAGATTTGGTTCAAGGTTTCCATCGTAGGTATTCATTTTTATGTTCACTGGTAACTTGAGATATGATAACTTGGACTTTTCTGATGTCTGCACGCTTCAGTTGATCAAGTGTTAATGACCCGAAATGTAAAAATTGGTCTATTTATATGTCTAGCTATCCTTATCTACTATATAATGAACGGTAAAAAACAATTAGCGAACCTGGGCCCTATTAGGCAAACCTTTTGTTTGTTTGCTAATAATCATTTATTTAAATATTTTTTCCTTATTCAAAAAGTGCTTCGAAAGTGTATCTACTAATGACCCTTCGTCGAAGGTATTTGTTGGGGACTTTCCTTAAAATACCTTTCAATCTTTGATATACATAATATAAATGTTTATTTCTTATTTTATATTTACATCTTAATTAAAAAACATACATAAATAATAACAATAATAATAATACCAATGTCCAGCAATAATATCAATAAAAAGGCTTATTAGGTATTATTATAAAGGTATTCGAGTAGAATCATACAAAAATCATTTGAGAATATATTTTCTTTATGGTCTTTGTAATGTAAAATATTACGTATAAGCGAGATAAGATAGCCAAAATAACTAATATTTTATCTATAAGGTTTGATATTATAACGATCATAATCAAAACTTATACAATGCATGGAAAGGACTCCTACTCATATTTTTATAATATGAATGAATAATACTCGGGTTTACTTCTTTAAATAAAACACCGAACCCTGATAGGAGACAATATTTAATATATTTTATATACGTTTAATATATATATTAATAATATTTAATATACGTTTTAATCCGTATGTACAATTAAGCATTTACAACAAAATTACTAAACATTGTGACTTTAAGCAATATACCATACGTGAAGTTAAGGTTAAGATTAAAAAATGGTTGTCCAGTCTTAAATACGACTATGTTGAAAAACTATTTAAATCAATTTAAAAACTTAATACCTACCACATTTCGATAGCCTCAATTTTTAAATTTATTGTGTCTTACTTTTATATGTAACTACTTATTATTAGGTAATTTAGTGTATTTAGTCATTTATAATTTGTTATTATTTGTATTTTTAATTATTATAATTAATATTTTTATTTTTTTATATTTATTTTAAAAAAATCAAAAAATATATCATATATTTTTTGATTTTTATATCAAAAAATATATTACATTCCTATTACATTTCCTTCATAAATGTAATATATATCAAAAAATATATTACATTTATGAAGCACACGATACAGGCTTGCATGCCTAGTGTGTGTCTTCATAGTTAACTATATGAATTATGTTCCTGTAAATAAATAAATAAAAAAATAAAAAAATAAGTATACGTTAGAACTTATTATTATGGGCGAAACATTTCATTAGCGTGTCCGCGACAGTATTTGCGACATCTAGATGCATTTCAACAACCGTTCAAATAAACATTCAACGAAAGCATTCAACATGCACCTAGCGACATCTAATAATCTTAAATTACATTTAACAGTGCATCATCAAGATCAATCAATAACGTATTTCTTGTTTTGTGCGGCGATATGCTGGACGGAGCAACACGTCCCATCCAAACTCCAATAATTTTTGACGGCTCACCAAAAGTAGGTATTTGTGTTCACTCCTATACGATTGACGAGCTCTGAACGTTTCTGGATGATTGATTCTATCAAACTGTATGCCACACATCCGGATAGAATGATTTGGTTCTTTTGTAGGAGCTGGAAAAAATACTTTAAATTTACACGTTTTTTTTTCATATTTTACACAATATTTAAGCAAACTACAAAAATATGTTACGCAATATTGTAAATTAACTCATAGGTTAGTTTCGCTCATTTTGGTAAAAATTTTGTTCGGTCTGAGGTTATTTTAAGAATAATTTATTCAGTAATTTTTTCCTACTGAAAGTCGACTGTAACGCAATGATGCCGCATCTAAAAAGTTTCTAAAGGCCTTATAAAAAATGATATTACATCACTATGTTGTTGAGTTCATCGTATCAGTATTTACGAAATAGGAAAGAGGATGAGTCATTACTTTGCTATTACAGCACAAATAAATGAGGAAAAGCTCACACTTATTACTTTTTGGTAATAATAATGAAATAGAAAATTGTTTAAAATCATAACAATATTTTTAAGCTTGACATAATTAGGTACTTGATAATTAGGACATAATTACCCACCTGCAGTCAGTAATTAGGTTGTTAAAAATGACGTATTTGTTTTCTACTCGTAATTGTAACTCAGTGTCAGTTTTTAAAATTATTGCGAGTTGCGTATGAAGTTAATTACACACCAAGGTAGTTCTGAATATAATTTTTAATTACAAAGGTGCCTACTTTTAAATTATTGTACCCATTTAGGTACATTCTTGAAGATCTTAGCATCGAAGATGGCTTTCTAAAGTTTCTACCATCTCATCTAATAGACTGACAGCCTGCTTGTACAATTTTAAATATAAAACACATATCTACTTATTTACTTATTTATTTATTTTTCATACATAAATTTAAATATGTAATAAAAAATATAGTGTAAGATATGTTTAATAACCTTGTGTCGCTATGACATCACAAAACAAACAAGTATAAGACGAAAAAAATTCTGTCGGTAATAATACAAAAAAAAATTATTATCGTAAACTCTAATCAGTAAATGAGAAGATAATGGTGTGAAATAATTAAAATAATTTGGTTTTTTAAACAAATTGAAGTTCAACTTAAAAGTTAGGTAACCTAAACATTGTAAAAGATATATTTGACCTTTTCTCAAATATCAATTAAATGTATCTGTTACGGCTAAAGTTAGGTGTGAACATAAACTTAAGTTTAGCCGGCTAATCTTAAGTTTATCTTCGAGAGGAGGCTAAAGTTCGATATCATGTTAGTTTGCGTCGTGAATTTCCATCTTTAGCCGGTTAATGTGCACATTAACCGTAACGAAACGGCTAAAAATGTTTCGATGGATTTCATCGAATAATAATGTTCTTTGTAATTCGAAATGCCATTCTAGTTTATCATGTTTCAACAAATAGCTCCTTTTTTATGATAAGGTCGACAGACAGGCTGACGGTCCACTTGATGGTAGGTGGCTACCGTCGCCTATAACACAAGCAACGCCATTAGTGCTACAAGTGTGCTGCCGACCATAGAAGGATTAAGGATAAGGGATAAGGGAGGGATAGGGCTCCTTATTATTTTATTTTAATGACTAGATATTGTATTAAGTTATTAACACTGCAGAAGTTTTATTTTGTAATTTTGTATACCTACATAAGTATGTGTAATGAGAGTGATTATTTTTTTAATAAAAGTTTTCGTGTCGAAATAGTAAACATTATTATACCGTTTCCTTTTTCATTTGCTTCTTCTACATTTTTAGCCAAGGGCCTGCAGTTAAACTTAAGTTTAGCCGGCTAATGATAGATGAAACTAACATTAACATCTCCTCGAAGATAAACCTAAGTTTAGCCGGCTAATCTTAAGTTTATGTTCACACCTATCTTTAGCCGTAACATATCTAGTTATTTAAGTTGTAGATATGTAAAAATGTTGAAAAATGTCCAATAATAGTCAAATGAATATGTCATTTGTATGTCATTAATTCATTATACCTCATTAATTATTTTTCAATGTTATTAAATAATTATTTTCAATCATTTATAAATTTTAATTGTTTTAATATATACTTATTTTTAAAAAAAATTTATTATTGTATATTATATACATTTTTATTATTATTTATTAATTATTTTGTAAATCATTTAAATATTTATTAATTTTTAATATGTCCTAATGAAAATATTATATAAAAAATCATTATATACATCGCGATAAAAAAAATCGTATTTTATAAATAAATTCTAGATATTTTTACCATAGTTAATTTACATTAATTTGATTATAATATACATAGGAATAATGCGTAATTTTGTTCGATAATCTGTTGCCAATTTAAGGGCCGGCGCGATTACTGACGGTATCACACGGCACGGCAGCAAAGGATTTTTTCCTTAAGGCTGCAGTTCGTTAAAAATTGACTCTCGTCGAATTTTTAGCGCTGCTGATAACATTATTTTCAAACTAAATTAGTTACCCTAAAACTAGAAATATTTTCATACCAAAGAAAAAATTATAATATGGTTAACAGTTAAGTATTTTTTAAACGTTTGTTTACACGGTATTTATTGGGTAAAAATAGAGTTAAATATAGCTCTCCCAAACCCTGCAGCATGTTGAACTATGTTCACTGACTTAATACATAACAATTAATAATAAATTATTAAATCTATAGTATAAAATATAAATCTATAGTATATATCTATAGTATAAAGTATAAAAGTTTTCTTATATGGTCGTCCTTAAATTTTCTTAATTATTTTTTTTTTCAAACCAATCCATTTCCTTAATACAGAACGTTAAATATTGTCATCTCATTTTTTCACTAATATTTTTTTCCTTTTATAATATAACTAGTGGCCTGCTCCCGGCTTCGCCCGGGGGTGCTTTTTTGCAATCCAGCCGATAAATTACTTTAAACCGCCATAGAACCTTATGGAACTCACAGATAAATAATTGCTGTATTGAATAAGTATCAACAGATGGAATTTGCAAAAAAATAATAAACAAAATGAGATATAAACTATCCTATCTTTTAAGTTGGACCAAATAACAGATACTTGTGAAGTTTGATCAAAGTCGGTTCAGTAGTTTCAGAGTTTATCGCGAACATACATCGTGACACGAGATTTTTATATATATATATGTTACGGCTAAAGTTAGGTGTGAACATAAACTTAAGTTTAGCCGGCTAATCTTAAGTTTATCTTCGAGAAGAGGCTTAAGTTCGATATCATGTTAGTTTGCGTCGTGAATTTCCATCTTTAGCCGGTTAATGTGCACATTAACCGAAACGAAACGGCTAAAAATGTTTCGATGGATTTCATCGAATAATAATGTTCTTTGTAATTCGAAATGCCATTCTAGTTTATCATGTTCCAACAAATAGCTTCTTTTTTATGATAAGGTCGACAGACAGGCTGACGGTCCACTTGATGGTAGGTGGCTACCGTCGCCTATAACACAAGCAACGCCATTAGTGCTACAAGTGCGCTGCCGACCATAGAAGGATTAAGGATAAGGGATAAGGGAGGGATGGGGCTCCTTATTGTTTTATTTTAATGACTGGATATTGTTTTAAGTTATTAACACTGCAGAAGTTTTATTTTGTAATTTTGTATACCTACATAAGTATGTGTAATGAGAGTGATTATTTTTTTAATAAAAGTTTTCGTGTCGAAATAGTAAACATTATTATACCGTTTCCTTTTTCATTTGCTTCTTCTACATTTTTAGCCAAGGGCCTGCAGTTAAACTTAAGTTTAGCCGGCTAATGATAGATGAAACTAACATTAACATCTCCTCGAAGATAAACCTAAGTTTAGCCGGCTAATCTTAAGTTTATGTTCACACCTATCTTTAGCCGTAACATATAGATTACGTAACAAATATTAATAATTAACATTTATTATCATAAAGGACAAGTGATAGCTACAAAAAAAGCTATGTTTTCTGTATAAAAATTAAGAAAAGTAATCTTTTATTGATAAGAAAATATCGGAACTCGAAATGGCTCGAACAAATATCTTTCTCGCTCACTCTTAGAGATTTTTCACCTCTGTCGCATGTTGCTTTACTTTGTTTATTTTCAACTTTATTTTTGTAACTTTTTGTTAAATAGTTTGTAATATTATTATTAAATATGAGTCGATTAGTTTCAAAGGTGGCAATCTGTACATTTCGTCCAAAATGAGGTTATTAGTATGGCAAATCAGATAAATTTCAATAAAAACATTTTATTTATTCATTACGTAACAAAACTGGAAATTACTCGTTAAAATCTAAAGTTGGGATCACACCTGATATTCGAGGAATTGAAAGGAAATGATCCCCTTTTCTACATTCACCAAAAATTCTTAGTCAGATTGCCGCCTTTGAAAGTAGTTCGAAATATGTTTATCTAGTTAAAATAAAATTAATGTAATGTCAATAATGCCATGCACGATATGACAAAGATAGCAATAGAAATTGTCACTTTGAACTTTCAAAGGAAAACAGACCTTATCATTGTGCAACATGCAAAGAATGTTCAATCTTAGTACAAAACAAACACAGTACAAAGCACGCGACGTAACTATAACTAGTAAACTGACTGGCTCCCCGGTGTGTTTGTGTGAGCGTGCCTCCCCTCCGCTACCCGCGCAGGAAGAAAAGTCTAGTAAATTAATACTTTTTTTGGTAGTTTGTATAGCAACTAGCCTAGTTAACGATAAGATAAATCGGTATCATGCTTAATTTTGTAAATTAAACATAAAACAGCGGAGTAATAATATTAAAACGTTTGTATGGAGAGAAAAATTGACTTGTGTCACCTTAACAAAAACACTTCGTTATTTTATTTTATTTTTTATATACGTAACATTTAATTTGACACATTAGACACAAGTCCATTAAAACAGCACAATTGATTGATTCTTCTTCCGAGAGGAAGTGGTACCTTCTTTTTCACATTTAACAATTAACAGTTGTTTGCGTCCAAAAAACTATGCATTTACCAATAAGGTTAAATTCGTCATTAAATTAAACAGTATATTAGGTTTATTTATTCGTAATATTAGGTATGTCGGTAATTCCTTTACGGTTTTTATAACAGATGTTACTAGTCATAAGTATGAAATGTTATGATTTGATACATATGTCATTTTATTCCACTTACATTAACCTCAAAACTAGACAAATTACGTTCCGTCAAAATAAAAACCTAATAGATTTATAATTTTATGAAAATGTAGAGTTTTGTGCGTGAAAACGTACATTTGCGGCACGCATTACTTTTCTTGTTTGGTCAGGTTGATGTCTTATATTATTATGAACTGTTGAAACCCTGAGAAATAGTTAATACTGATCGCTACCGACAATAAATGATAAATTTGAAGTATGCGTTGATCGAAAAACGTCCACAATACGCTCAAAGACATGACTTTATCTATCTAATTTTTTGTCAATTTCAATTTCCAAATTGAGTCGCGCAACTGCAAACTTGGGTAACCAGAGTAAAAGATGCTCAACAGTTTTCTGCACCCCAGGCTCGCACAGGCAGTCGGAACTGGGCTTCTTTTTATATTTGTACAGATACTCAGAAAAGCCCCCATGGCCTGTGAACACCTGCACTAGAGTAAGCGTTTTTATTTTGTGAATCACACTGTACGTCGCCTCGACGTAAGGTAGGAACAGTTTCGTTCTCTTCTCCGTTTCACCTTCGTCATATTGTATTTTCCACTTGGCCACTTTGATATGGAACTTCACATCCAAATGATTTCAATACTTTTTTGAATGGTTTTGCTGCATGAGACGACGCGTTTTCATGCTGCAAAATCACATTATCATGTCTTTGAGCGTATTGTGCACGTTTTTCGATCAATGCACACTTCAAATTGATCATTTGTTGTCGATAGCGATCAGTATTAACTGTTTCTCCTGGTTTCAACACTTCATAATATACGACACTAACCTGATCCCACCAAACACAGAGCATAGTCTAAGCAGACCTAAGCGATTTGACCTTGCAGTCGATGGGCCTGCTTCGCCAGGTGATAATCATGATTTTTTTCGCTTGGGATTTTCAAATCCTGTTACTATTTTTCATCACTCGTTACTATTCGATGCAGAAATGACTTCCTTTCATATCTTTGAAGCAGCATTTCACAGACGATTTTTTCAATTTTCCAATTGCGTGTCATTCAATTTATGTGGCACCCATCTTACCATCTTTTGGATCTTTCCCATCGCTTGTAATCGCTCACAAATTGTTACTCGGCTCACATGCAACTTATCTAACAATTGTTTTTGAGTTTGTGTTGGGTCTTCATCCAATAACTACTGAAATTCCGCATCTTCAAACGTTTTTGGCCTACCAAGACGTTCTTTGTCTTGAACGTTGAAATCACCACATTTGAATTCGAAAGTTCTTATTTTTTCAATTTTCCAATTGCGTCTCATTCAATTCATGTGGCACCCATCTTACCATCTTTTGGATCTTTCCCATCGCTTGTAATCGCTCACAAATTGTTACTCGGCTCACATTCAACTTATCTAACAATTGTTTTTGAGTTTGTGTTGGGTCTTCATCCAATAACTACTGAAATTCCGCATCTTCAAACGTTTTTGGCCTACCAAGACGTTCTTTGTCTTGAACGTTGAAATCACCACATTTGAATTCTCGAAGTTCTTATTTTTTCAATTTTCCTATTGCGTTTCATTCAATTCATGTGGCACCCATCTTATCATCTTTTGGATCTTTCCCATCGCTTGTAATCGCTCACAAATTGTTACTCGGCTCACATTCAACTTATCTAACAATTGTTTTTGAGTTTGTGTTGGGTCTTCATCCAATAACTACTGAAATTCCGCATCTTCAAACGTTTTTGGCCTACCAAGACGTTCTTTGTCTTGAACGTTGAAATCACCACATTTGAATTCTCGAAGTTCTTATGGTTGGAGCATGCTCACCGTAAGTCTCAATGACTTTCGGCAGCTTTTTTCTTTTGACGAAACAAGAAAAGTAATGCGTGCCGCAAATGCACGTTTTCAGGCAGACAACTCGATATTTTCAAGAAATTATAAATCTATATAACACTGTTATTTTGGCGACACGTAACCTATATAGTTTTGAGGTTAATGTCATTAGAAAAAAATGACATATATATCAAATCATAACATTTCATACTTATGGCTAGTGACATCTGTTACAAAACCGGAAAGGAAATACTTACATACCTAAGACATACAAATGCATTTGTAATTCCAAACATATATCCGTTGTTTTAAACTGACTCGTTTAAAAAGTTTCGTTTTAAATGCAATCCAAACTTTGCTTCTTGGGTCAAGAAACACGAGAATAAATCTTCATCGGCGAATGTAGTTAGGCTTGGTGTATATTTTCTTCAGGTTCATATGGTGCATAGGGTGACTACTGTTGTAATAATCTTTGCGATGATTGTTCAAATTCTGCGTAGTCTCTCATCAGTGTAGGATACTGTGTAAGAAGCCTCTGCCTTTCGATGTCATCAGCTTCTATTAGTTCTCTTCTGTACTTCAATCGTTGATTTTGAAACCAAATCTTTATAGTCCGCTCATCAAGATGAGTTTCTCTCGAAAGCTGAAACCGCCGTTCGCGACTAATGTATTGGGTAAGCTCAAATTCAGTTTTAAGTGCAAACAATTGTGGAATCGTGAATTGTATTCGTTTTCGTTTTTCCTTCTTTAGACTATTGTCAAATCTAACACGGTAATCGTTTAGACGCTGAATTAACATTTTGGATTGATCGTCTTGTTGCTGAACTAGTTCACGATTTTGAGGGTATTTATTTTGGGCAATTTCCGGGCGGAGTTGATCCTGTAATGTAACAATAAATAGAACTATATTTTTTATAACAGTAACAAAAATCAAGAAATTATTAAGAGAGTAAATAAAAATGAGCATTGTTGTGAAACGATCATTGAAAAGGTATCATCATCAAAGGTATGATCATTGAAATTTGATGCATGAGAGCTATTGAAGAACACCTCAATGGTTGGAAACATTATAAAGATTGAATTTATTTCACACATAAATACACAAATACACACACATATACACAGCTACATACGTCAATTCTATAACAAACCGTTTTTGCATCAGGCGTCTAAGATTTAAAATGCGACATACCATACTGACTTGTTGTATCAATGTTGAACTCGTCGATGAGTCAGGGCTCCTATTTCTTTTCATTGTTGAAACCGTCCTTTGGAGTTAGTTAAAATTAAAAGGTATGTCGAAACTCTTATGAAATCTAAGTATTAACCTATTAAGTAGGTACAGGTATGTCGACACTTTTGACTTGATATACTTTATATGGCGAGCCAAAAAGATTTGGCGGCCTATATATATTTGTGAACATTTAATGACTTATTTACTCTCTAACGAGGCAAAACGACAATTAAGTGACGCTTGACACTATAGACTTACTACTATTATTAGGTATTACATTTAATTTTGTATATTGGCTTCGTAATGATTCATTTGTTTGTATAGATAAGTGTAATGAACCAAATCCAGAAATAATTGCAGAATCTTCCAGGTTTGCTGGAATCTAGTTTCTTAACTGTCATTTAAACCGGTAAAATAGAAGAAAAAGATATCGTAAATAAAATCTATTTTTTATACATATTTTGTCATTTATACAATACAAATGCTACTGAGTAGCTATACACACCATAAATGTAAGTATTTACCTATGTCATAACGGTTGACGAATGTAGAATATTTCGGCAAGTACTTTTACTGTGGCCTATGATGCCTGAGTTTGCTTATATTGAATAAACGCGAGTTGAATAGTAAGTTAGGGTTGTCACACATATCATAAAACTGGTTGTTCCGTTCTCGTCCCATGAAGACTCATCCCAAATGTATAAAATTCCTTAGTGGTCATTACAAATAGACTTACGACTTTCTGCCTTTGAGTATGTAATAGTTGAAAAAATTAAAAGTGCTCATAATTAATAAGTTATGTATTATCAAAAAATATTAAACAAGTTTTGTAACATTCAAAAGCGTTTCTTTTCTGAATAATAATAAATATATAAGTTAATAGATAATACGAGGAAAGAAAATATCTTGGGTTATTAGGTGCCACAAGAAAAATCGTTATGCTTATTTATACCAATCGATAACCAAAATCTTCTTGCCATGCAATGTACACTGCAGCTGTCATCACTTATAGCTTCTGTTTATTTTTACTATGTTCATAAGAAGTAATAATAACAATCAGTGGACGAAATTCGGTCGATTACGATAATTTTTAATCTTTACGCCCTTTCCAATAATGTGCTGGTCGACCAGTCAAAAACTCACAGGCACTAACTATCCTGATAGTCCGTTGTTGTTTCATCAAAAACTTAGTTTTAGGTATCCCTTTTATATTATCAAAAACTTAGTTTTAGGTATCTCTTTTATATCTATAGAACGAACTTTAAAATTTAGCAACGACTTTTTATAAACAAAACACCTTAGTGTTTCCGACTACTTACAGGTTAGCCACAAAGTTTTATAAGAATAAACTTCTGATCAATTTCTGAATGCAATTGGCACACATTACGCCATTTTTGTGGATTACCTACCACAGTCTAAATAAATACATTTGTGATGTTATTTAAAATACATGTGCTTGTAAGAGCAACTTTAGTTCATAAATAACTAATTTGTTAGATCTAGGTGGAGATATGTACATTGAGTTCGACGTAATTATCTCTTAGTAAATCAATATCATCTAAAGATTGTTTACATACCTACACTGGAATGATGCTTAATGGAAAACTAACAAAATAATTAAGTATTCTAATATATTTTAACTACCCGATACTTAATTACGACATAATTATATTAATTATATTAAAATTATGTATAATATATATCACAATTATATATAATTTTCGGTCGCACCGCAACATCCGCATGATTTCAAATCGATTGCTCAGAGATAAATATAATATAAATAATACGTAGTCATAGGAGTGATTATCTAAAATAATTTTAAACAAATGTAAAATAATCATGGAAAATTCTAAAAATGTTTTTTTATGTAAAGCTCGTCAGATAGGCTGATGGAATACTGCCGCCTTTTGACACAAGTAACGTCATAGTAGCTGCCAATCTTAGCAGGTTTATTAAGTAAATAATAAAGGAGAAACAGGTAAATGAATGAAATCCGGCATACCTTACTCACCGAAACATAACTGTCGGTGTGCATTACTGCCGCGGCTGCCCAACTTATGATTGCTAAACATAGTGCGTTGGCGTTGCTAACGTTGGGAAATCCTGTTGGATACCCGGCAGTGTAAGGGACACTGCGGGGTTATGCCGAATTCATACCATTTAAAACCCAACGACTTTCTAGCGCGACCGTTGATGGGCGGGGTCGCGAGGACGTTATGACACGACTTCGGTGCCCCGTCACAGCTATACGGCGCATAGAGAGCTACGCTCCCTGTCAGAACCTCGGCGTAAGAGGAGGTATGCCAGCCATCTCGAGGGCCCTTTACGCGCCCTGCCACTATTAAAACACCCAGATTAAAGAAAACTTTGAAATGTTTGCAAAATTGACCTTGTCAGGAATCCAACCCGGACCTCCTGATTCAGAGCACAAAAGTGTCTACTAAAGGGCTATACCAGCGCAAAAATCGAATTTAATAACTGTGTACAATAATTGCCTTTAAAAATTGTGAGTAAGTATTTACAAATAAATATCTATTATTTATTATTTTTATCTATTATTATCGTCTGCAATTATTGGACCCAATTATTACTATGAAATATAATAATTGCAACCCTATATAGTTTACACCAAGTCAATTATTGCAATTAGGCATAAATTGTCATAAGCAGTTAATAATTGCTTTCTAATTATGGCTCGTCTAAACACGAACTTGTATGAACTTGTACCATTTTTGAATATTGCACGTATTTGGGACCACAAAATATTCCATTCAATTATTTAATATTGTCTTGAATAGAAGCCTCAACCTAACCTTTTGGTTAACATTAATTTATAAAAATTAAACGTCACTGAGCGTATCGCTAACTGTTTTTCCCCATCTAAAAGTGTCCAAAGCGCATATAGTAGATTTCATTTTCAAAAAATTGCATTGTCTAAAAGCCACTCGACTAATGGGCTCATCAATATTACAATTATTATAGACATTTTCTTTAATTTAATTCATCTGTCTTAATTTAATTGTTAAATAAATATATGCGCAAGCGACAACCCTAGCCCTCTGCCGCTGCCGGAGATCATCAATCATCGCGGCAAGACAATCACAACCGGTGGCACATCTGCCACGCTCGACGCGTCGCGCGCCTCACTCGGAACCACCAACGACAGAACTACTATCTTACAGTACAGAATTATATTTACTCACTATCACACTGCGTAACATTACTCGTTATTTATTTTAATTGTTAATTTAAGACATTAATTTGTATCTCTTATTCGTTATTTAAAATACATATCAGGTGTGATCCTTAAAGTTTAAGTTTAAGATGTTTTTCTTAACACAAATCACTATACAATTTAACTAATCATTTTTCTGTCTAACAACCATAGGAATAAAATTCCATTGTGAATTTTTAAAATCTGCATCTTTTAGTAGAATGGCACATCATGTTATATTAGGCTGGCTATCCAGCAATACCAGTAATGGTTATTACTACAATGGAAAAAATCGTAAAATAGTAAACCCGTGCTTAAACACCTAAACTTTAGGTGCTTAAGGTCCTAGTGTTTCGATGCGAGAATAAGGGATACGTTGGTAACCTATTTCATCCCTATACCTAATACCTATCTATGTATGTCTGAATTTACGAAAATGTAACTGCGTTCGCAGTCATACTTCCTTGGACAGACCAAAGCTAATTTTGAAAAATTCATTTCCAAAGTTGACCCTACCGGGAATCGAACCAGGGTACAGTGGAACAGTACGTTAAAGCAAGCACGCTAACCACTCATCCAACGTGATGGTCAAAACAATATTGTTAAATAAAGGCTGTAATAATAATAATGAGAGTATTAAGATACCTTAGGTACTTTTTGGTTAAGATTTAAAACTCTGACGAGTTAAATCTGTCAATTTTTAAATGAGCTGTACGGCGTTATAAAATAGATTTATTACACAACAGTTATAATATTACTTATGTTATTGCAAAACGTGTGCATTTTTTCACGTGCGAAAAATAAATAAATAATAAGTAATCGCTAAGCAAGCGGTGTGAAACATGTGCCGTTATTTAATAAAACGCTACTCAACCCTCTCGTAGGCGCGACTTTTAATCTTACTCGTTACTCACCTTGTTATTTTCTCGTAAAAAATCGCTTTCCATATTTCACTAGTGGGAAATTGTAATAACGCGGCGTGCGTTCAGCGTCTTAATAAACGTTTTTTTTTCGTCGTATGAAAATGACATTCTGGCGTCACGTGTGACATTGATGAAAAAATATAAAAGAAATGACGGGATCGAAGAGAGATGCCTCGAGACGCGAGCGGGTACTCAAAATCCACCCCCGCCACTTGTGTCACAAAAATCTATGTACTCGCCTTACATGCGTTTATTTCTATTTGTATTTATATCTATACATCAATTTTAAGGCAGCGGAATGTACGATACCGTTATATACCATAAATATAATACAAATGTGGGAAAATAATTGAATGAGAGTGACATTGCTAATTATATTAAAAGTAAATTCAACGTGGTTGTGGAGAAAATGAATATGAAAAAAAAAACATATAATTCTTTTAAAATATTTGTTTGTATGCACTATATGCAATGACTTAGGTATAGCTCTTCAACATGGAGAAAGAAAGCAAAGATATCAGAATCCTATGAGCTATACGAAGAACTAACAACTTCTAGCGCCTTGTATACCAGACTCTATTAACGACGCCAATCATCTGATTGAATACTTAATTAAAAATGAACTACAAGACATTTATCCTAATGTTTATATTGCTATTAGAATTATGCTGATTATCCCTGTAAGTACAGATTCCGCTAATTTGAGGAATAATATGCGACTTCGCGGAAGTCTAACTAAATTAGTCCACGCTACGCCACTGGAATTGAATTTATTTATGTTGGACGATTTTTGGCCGATTGGAGAGCCTTATCGCCGATTTATTGAATGCATACATAGAAAATAATAAAATAATATTAGTATGGGTAGTTGCTCTAATATCAAGTTTAAATTGTAAAATAAGATCTATTGAATGTGCGTAAACTATAGATCTATAAATCTATAAACCATAAATTTGTAGATGTTAATTTTGCTGTTTTATTAAATTAAGATTGTAAATTGTCTGAAATAAATATTATTGTTATTATTATATATAAATTTCCATTTTATACGTCTGAGGCAAGACATTCTCATTATGAAAAGACAGAATTTGACCAGGATTAAAGTACAAATTTTTGAAAATGCTATTACCGAACACTATTATTATACACACATTTTTATTCTAGTACTTAGCAATCGGCAACCCTCTGTTTAGGCACTATATTATAATTGAGACACTGGACTGCCCAAGCATACTAAAACATATTTAGCAGAAGATACTAATTTCACCATTAAACCTGTCTATACGAATCCTATAGAAAACCTAGAAAGTAGTGGACTTTTGTGAAGAACTGGTATGGAGTGATTATTCCAATAATAGCATCAATGCTCAAAAAGCTCGTAAGACTAATTGCGGAATCAAGGCCGCCAAAGAACACCTGATTTTCTTGCGATTAAATCGCTTTCCGATATATTTTTCAATGTTTTAATTCTCTTCTAAAGATCTATTACAAAAACCTTGTACTACAAAACATGAGTTGCAAGATTATTTGTTCAATATACTTGTACAATAAAGTTTATAACCCCCCATAAGCTGCGGTCCTTCCGATTGCGTTTGACAAATGAGGATCATTATTAGACAGACGCGCGATCGAGCCGGGCGCAGTGACGTGCCGTGTCGACATGCTGTTGTCTTTTGTTTTATTAAATTCACCCCCCATAACTTGAATATGGTACAGAGTAAGTGCTCGCCTAATACGTAAATAAAATATTATATCAGGTGGTGACTTAGCAGTTTTCTTTTTGCGGAACGGAACTTACACTTACTAACGGTAATCATACTACCAGGAACGATAACTTGTTACAAAGTGTCCATAAATTCAAGTGTTCTATAAGACTGACTTCTATAAATTTAGGGCTCCGGGTTCTATTTCCTACAGGGCCAACTTTGGAAGTTAACTCTGTAAAGTTGGTTTTGGTCTCGATCTGCCAAATCGTGGCAGAACAAATTGCATTTCGCAGTCATTTGGGCAATCCGCCTGGCTGCAATAACCACATTATAAGGTCGCCCCACAAACTGACGGTCAAGTAGATGGTAGGTGGCTTCCGTCGCTTATAACAGTCAACGCCACAGATGTTGCAAGTGGGCTGCCGACCATAGTAGAATTAGGGGAAAGGAATTAGGAAGGGATAGGGAAATGGGATCTGACATTCCTACTTACTCACCGAAACATAACATCACACATGCTGTTATTTCACATTGATCTTATGAAAGAATATGGTTACTGCAGCCAGACGGATTGTCCAAATGACTGAAAAACGCAGTGTGTATGTCTTGTCACTACTAAAACATTTTTTTTTTAATAATAATACGAAAATATAATGTGAAAAATAAATAATAAAAAGTATTACTTACTGATTGAAAAGCAAAACTGCTAAACCTAGATTTTAAATTTTTAAGAGAATGATACTTAGTAAACTTAGTGTGCCTACAGAGAGCTTTTTATAATCCCATTTTTAAAAAAAAATTTGGTAGAGAAATGTTAAACTTTGTAAGAAACATATTCTCTAAAATGAAATTGATGAGTCTGTAATATGTACGTACGTACCATTGAAAAGAAATTAAATAACACATCTTTCACAATTTTTAAGAGCTTATTTTCTAAGGGTCCGAAGGGCGATTTTGTATAATATACGATGCGGTTTTGTTTATCGTAATACTTTTTGCAACATATGTTAAATACGAAGCAAACATACGAAGCTTGTATTCGAACACATGCACATTGTTAGTATGACATATTTGGGACCATAGAACAATACTTAAATTGATTATGTCACAAATGAAGATGTTTAAGAAATGGGGAAGAAGCGGATTGTGCTGATGTAATTTTTGCTGATTACCATATAAATATAACCTTTCTCGCTTATCCCTCTTTCAATTAGTGAAAACCTTGTCAAAATCCATTGGGTAGTTTAGAAATAACGGAGAAACAGACACACGCGGACAATTTCGGCGGTTTGGTTGCAAAATATTGTTTTTACTTAGTTACTAGCTGTTGCACGCGACTTCGCCCGCGTAACTTTATAAAAAATAGCCTATAATAATGTAGGTTTCTATAAGTGAAACAATTTTTAAAATCGGTCTAGTCGTTTTTGAGTTTATTCATTGCAAACATACGAATATTTTCTCTTTGTAATATTAGTATAGATATCTCGTATAATAGATACTTTTTGTGTTGTAGGATGTAGGCCATGTACATGACTCTAAAATGAATCTAAATATTTTTTTCACATTTTGTATGATTTTATTACATCAAAGGTGAATTTACTAGTGGTCTGAGGGTTGCCACAAAGCCGCTCCGAGCTACAAAAGGAAACACGAGCCTGAGGCGAAATCTCGAAAACCATAAATCATAGACTGCACGGAAACAACCCTAGCGCGATTCTCGAATGTTCAAGGGTGTTTATTCTTATGTTAGCTTTAACACAAATAATATAATCTTTTTTACTCGGTCATTTAAGTGAAGGTAATCTTGGAATTATAAAGTAGATTAAAAGCAATAATATCTGAAAAGAAATTTCCTTAATAATTATTAATTTACTTACACACTCAATTTAATTTAATTTTTCTTGAAGATAAAACTCAGTGGATAGCAAAAGGAGATCGAAGAAAACAGTCTAAATGCTCTTTCTATTTTTGGTAAATAGGAATAGCAAGGCAAACAACCAAAATAATTATGTTGATACAAATTTTCTATTGTTTGTGTTGTTTACTTTTAACAAATCACCTACTTACTCATGTACCTGCAATTAACCTCATAAAATAATGAGTCCAAAAGTTCATAAACTGAATGTAGTCACAAATACACAAAAACAGTGAATAATAATATGCCACTAACAATATGTAGGTAGGTATGTATTAGTAGCAAATATATTTCCTTTTTAAAAAAAATAATATTGCGACACTTAATTTACTATCGCTCTGAGATTAAGCCTCTATGACCAACACGATAAAATTTACAAGCTCACACATGTATACAGAGTAGATATTACCACTTCAAATAATGTTTTTATTTTAATACGAAATTCTAATTTTTTTTAATTTAAGTATTCCTTTACATTTAAAAAACATTTTCATAGAAAACATAGAATAGAAAACTAATAGTTAATAATAATGGTGGTCGACACTAATATTTAATTTATTATGTGTGTGTGTGTTTGTGTGTTAACTAATAATATTTAATTTTACTAGTAATATTATAAATCAGTATCAGTACACATTTAAATAAAATTTATTCCAATGAAACCATAAAATATGTTGCAGTAGATATTATAGAAAATAATTAATGGTTCTTTATTCGTTTGTAATTCTGTATCGATTGAAAATAAGCAAATGTTTAAAAAACTATCATAGTAAATTAACTCTTAAAAGATTCTTAACTTAATCACTAAAAGAGCCCGAAATGTTTTGTTGGGGAGAAACTTTTCTCTGTTCTCTGTATTTACAATTTTAATAAATAGTCCAAGGAAAATCTGAAAATAATGTCTATCTTTATACAATGTATACAATATCTTTATGCAATTTAAAAAACAAACAAAGCGTTCTAAGAAACACCGATTACTTGGTGTACATACTATTTTTATATTTTAAATTGTAGATAGATACATTGTAAAAATGTACAGTGTTATACAATGCACTTGGTGTTATACTTTTTAAAGATATGTGCCATGGCAGACCCCTTATTACAGTAACGGCGGGGCGTTGTTAACAGGGAGGATATTTAAAACATAACTTTTGGGGCACGCATAAATAGATAGATATTGAATTGTATACTCATATTATTTTTTGTGTTTTATTTTGTCAATATCTGAAGGTCAAAATATGAAATATGTAATGACATTTTTTGATTTTTATATAAAAAATATAAAAATAAGTATCTATTTTACTTTAATTTTAATTACTGTCATTTGTATAAATCCTATTCTAAATTTAAAATTTCTAAATACTGATTCAATCATCAATTTAACTGTTATTCCAAATTCATTCACATTTTATATAATAAAACTAGTGGCCCGCTCCCGGCTTCGCCCGGGGTGCATTTTTGCAATCCAGCCGATAAATTACCTTACACCGCCATCTGTGAGAATCCTATAGAACTCACAGATAACTTTTAAAATAAGTTCCATAACAACAGCTGTGAGTTCCATAACATTCTCACAGATGGCGGTGTAAGGTAATTTATAACTCGCATATAATAAACAAATAATTTGCAATAAAAAATACTATAAATTGAGATAAAAACTATCCTATCTCTCAAGTTGGATCAAACTGCACACAATGTGCAAAATTTGATTAAAATCGGTTCAGTAGTTTCAGAGTTTATCGCGAACATACATCGTGACACGAGATTTTTATATATATAGATAGACTAGCGAACCGCCCCGGCAAAATTTTTTTCTGCAAATTATATACTAGAACCTTACTCGTTAATCGCTCTTTCCACTAAGTTTATTATAAAGCGATTTATAAAATGCATGGATTCAGATATAAATGGAGATAAAATTATTGAACTAACTGTACAAAATATAAAATACATACAATAAATAATATTTTAATTAAGAGGTATAAGCAACTCTTTGCATATCCCACGTCGATGATTAGTATCGTTGTAAACCGTCGGGCGCTGAGAGCGCTTGATAAATAGTCGAACGTTGGCGATAGGCCAACCTCGCGGAATAATCAAATTTTGTGCTCCACGTTGGCTCCAAACCTTTATACAGCCACTGTCGTGTCTTTTATGGATATAATTCTCCCTAACAAGATGTTGGGGTGACGCCGCGCGTTGCTCGCTCGGTAGCGTCGAGCACTTGATTATGCAATCTTTGACATACTTTTAAGGACATTTCATTCTTCCCTTTTAAGGATTTTAATAAAATTACTTAAATTTTAGCCCAATCACTATTGGTACTAGCTCATTACTCATACTTTGTGACCTTTGAAAACGTTTCAGGACATTCATCAATGGAACAAACGATGTGTTTATTTTGTAACCGAGTTCATACCCGTGTTTAGGGCTAACAATCTTTCTTTATAAATAAAGCGAGCCCATTGCCTATTCATGACCGGGCAGAATTTGCCTCCCCCTCCCTCCTATCCGCTGTCAGCTTCGCCCCCGTATCAAACAAGCCCCTTCATGTCAAATACTCCGCGCCCCGCGTCTGTCAAACTCTTCGCCAGCGTTTGACAGGGATCCACCCTCACCCGCGGGGAGGTGGGGAGCCACCTTTCCTACGCAAACCGTGTGCGAAAATAAACCTTATTCCTAGTGTTTTACAGTCGAAATAAAGTTTTTGGTTACAGCCACCTCCGCCCGCCGCGTGCCTGTCAGGAGTCTAGGTGCACAGGCGCCACATCGAATGATGGATGACGTCAGGGAAGGTCGGCAGCATCACGCGTCATTCATGTGTACACAGGCGTAAGGGATACGTTTTTCGCGTGACGATATAATATTGGTGATATGCAAATTCGTGTCGGGCTCGCGTCGAATCAGCCAATAATAGACAATAGCTAATACCAATTCAATGTTTATTTTGTGTTCAAATAAATGTGGCCTACTACAAAATAATTTTTAATATCCATTCTATTTTTAAATGAGTATCGTACAAATTTTATTTTAATGTTCATTAATTTTATTATATATAGTTTCACTAAATATAAAATACATTAAATAAGTATTTAAGCCACGCTTACACACAACCGATCCGATAT
The DNA here is from genome assembly GCA_936446665.2 of Synanthedon andrenaeformis. Taxonomy (NCBI): domain Eukaryota; kingdom Metazoa; phylum Arthropoda; class Insecta; order Lepidoptera; family Sesiidae; genus Synanthedon; species Synanthedon andrenaeformis. The sequence goes on from OW387785.2 coordinate 9,102,242, forward strand.
TACAAAAGCTAAAATATATTATAAATGCTAATAATATATTTATTTCTCTACCATGTCATATATATTTTCTCAGCCAGCTTAACCTATTTTGTAGCAATTAGGTAGCTATGAGATGGTTTACATTGAGGTCGGACGTAACCTACTTAACATAAACTCTTCAAAACACTGCTAGTAAATTATTTAAATGTAATAATAGATCTAAAATCATTTTAAAAATTAACTTCGGCGAGAATGGAGTATTACTTACTTAGGTAATTGAGAAATTCCAAAAGTTATAAAAGTAGATGAATCTATCTAATTTAAATCATACCTAATTTAGGAAGCATTTACGAACGTTTTGGTTCTATGCATTTCAGACAATTTGATGTCAGAATGTAGATATTTATAGAAAAAATTTTAGGGACATTTTATTATTTGACTACAAATTTAAAATTACTCTATAACTTACTTAGTTGATATGTTATTGGGAAAAATAATATACTATATGAAAATATTATATGCCGATAAAATGCGAAACCTCTCAATTGATTATTTTGATGAAATTTCATAAACAATTGAAGTAAGTATGTTTGATACTGAGAAATACTTAATATTAAAAACTAAACAACTTTTTAAAATGTACTGTAACCGCTGTCACACCATTAGATAATATCATGTAAGTATATAAAAATTAATATAACACGCGATTATAATATAGATTATGTTAAAAAAGCAACTATACTATAGTGAATAATAAAAGTTCACTATTGTTCCCACTGTACGACTCAATTATAAATGTGGTACGTAGAATTTCCCCTCTAACAGCTCACGCGTTCGCGTGTACCTCTATAATGTATACTTTATGAAAATTAAATATTTCACTCGGCGCGGCTTCGAGATGCTCAGTGGAGTGGGGATTACAACAAATTTGCATTATTTAATGGATACTGTGCGTGAGGATTTGTCGCGAACTCCACTCGGTTTACAAAGTCCGCGACTCCTCTGTGTTCTGTTGATTTTGATTGATTGTTTTCGACGAGTTTAACGCGACATCTAAGAGCTTAGATATTGAAGTTTATAATTATTTAAGACTATAAAATACTAGCTGTTGCACGCGGCTTCGCCCGCGTAACTTTATAAAATACAGCCTATGTTACTCGCTGATAATATAGTTTCACAGCAGTGAAAGAATTTTTCAAATCGGTCCAGTAGTTTCGGAGCCTATTCAATGCAAACAAACAAACAAGCAAACAATCAAATCTTTCCTCTTTATAATATTAGTATAGTAGGTAATAAATAACGCTTGACCTCTTGTTGCTATAACACTTTGGCCAGGCATTAGTTTTTCATTTTATTTTAGATGATTCATTGTACTTTTTTTCTGGATGAAAGGTACCCATATCCTTTCTTGTTTCCCCGACAACGTGTATGCAAAATTTCATGATGATCGGATCAGTAGTTAAGGCGTGAAAAGGTAAAAGACAGACAGACCAAACAGAGTTACTTTTATAATTATAATATTAATAATAGTATGGACTAACTGAACCCGGCGAAGTTTTGCTGCGTTGACACTGCTCATAGTATGCTTTTTTTATATTGTAAGTAGCCTAAGTTACTCATTATAAAATCAGTTATCTGCTACTAAAAGTCCTGTCGAAATCGGTCCAGCCGTTTCGGAGATGACGAGGCCATTGGATGAGTGGTTAGGGCACTTGCCTTAACGCTCCATCCATCTCATGGGCCCCGAGTTCGATTCCCGGCACTTGCAGCTATGTGCAGCTTTGGCGATGCTTATTTAACTTATCTTGTTATCAAGTAAAAATAGATGTATAAAAGTTAAATTTTTAAGTGGCTGATGCTCAAGTTTTCGATTCGCTAGTATTTATTATAGTATCGCAAGATAGAGAGCACATTGTTTGGCATTCCGCATTTTTCCTGTCTTTTTTTTTCATGAATAAAACAACAGATTTCTACTTCCGTCGGGTAACTTCTCCCTCCCACCTTCGATTTATTCGTCGGATAAAGAAAAGTTCTTTTAAAAAATGTAAGAAAAGTTCCCTCTAATATTTTCCGTCTGTTAGCTATCACGAGGTTTCGCTTTCAAATTATGTGCATATAAAAATGTGTTATGTTTTAAATTCAGATAAATAACAATAAGAAAAACAATAAATACTTTTAGTTTTGTAATTCATAATTTCAAATTCCTCTTAATTTTCATCATTTATTTGTATAATATATAAATATAATATATAAGTATAAATTCAAATATAGTTTTATTGTTAAAATCAGAAACAAATTTGTGTCTACTTTTGTATATTTTGTATTTTAACGAGCTCTCTTCTCGGCCTTTGAAATATTGTATTTTCTTATAATAATTTGTATTATTATAGTAATTATGGTCTATATTCCACCACGATACCACTCACTTTGAATTAAACTTTACATGTCATCTATGTGTTCCTTAGAAAATTTCTTCATAGAAGAAATTCAGCCTCAGGAACCCTGACTCAATTGGGAAGCCAACCTGCATAATTATCTACTTACATCTGACAACCGAGTGTTCGTTGCTTTCATATTATTCACTAATAAGGGCTATAACACTTGATTACACTACTACTTTTACTACTTTATTATATACTACTTTTTTTTTTATTAAAAATTATATTTGAAATAAAAAATAATGATTCCAGTGAATATACAGATACGATTTCTGTGTATAAATTACCCATTTGTACGCATTACAAACGGCAACAAAATTTTAGTGTCGGACTCAAACAGCGCCGTCACATGTTAACATTAACGCAGTTAACAACCGTTAACGTTAACAGTGTTTTAGAATATTTAAAGCTATATTTCTATTATCTAGGAACACTTTTCTTATACGAGCCAATGAAATACTTTGTGTTTCCAACATCTCGTTGATTTTTATTATAGAATATATCGAGATTAGGCAATCGAAAGAAAGGGAACAAGGTTAGGGAGATTTAAATATGCTTACAAAGAGCAAACATAAAGTGAACAAATTCTAATTTATTGGAATTATATATTGCAGTTTAGATTTATTTATTATTATTTAGCCATGTCATTTTATATCTAATTATGTATAATTTAAATTCTTAAGCATTTAAATATATGGTATTTATAAGGTATTTTAAACATTAATTTTAGACATTAATGACATTAATGACTTTCCTACTTACCAGCCCAATTCTAAATTTTGGCAATACTTTGGCGAGTATTGATATGAAAGTGAAGGTAGACCTTCACTTTATTACTTCATTATAAAGTAATCATTAAACAAAATAAAGACAAAATTACACGTGGAATCATATTTTGTATTCGTCGGTAATATCTACCTACTGCAGATGAGAGGCATTCCGTCTGGCGAAAGTAATCTGCCTATATTATGTTTCCCTACGTGATTAAGGAATGATAGTGCCCATCCTTCCTTCCGTCTTTAACATGCTTCCCTCTGATATATTTTGTATTTACAGGGGATGTCGACCATCTACAACCAAGTGTTCCTCGTCAATCTCTATTACATCCTTACTCATAAAAAAACGGTTAACAGTTAACTAATATTTAACTGTTTTTTCCAACTCTAACACATATGCATAAAATAATATTATTAAATAGTTTTCTGAATAACAATTCATACATTTATTTCGTTTCTCTGCTACACTAAATTGAAGGTAATGCGCTTACTTCTCTTGAATCATCAGTTTAGTTCCGCTATGGCAATGTTCTGCCATCTGTGGTTCATGCATGCCCTTGGCTCATTTACAATTCCGCTCGCTGAGGCGATTTGTGACTTAAAAAAAAACTGACTGATTTAACATAAGCTATTGCCATTTGCTAAGTATATTGATTTAGGTGTGCAATTAAGTTTCATTAAGTAATAGTAGGGTCATGCATAAAATTAAAAAAAAATAACATTAGTCATGTTTTAGTCATTTAAGACTACAACACGTACCTAACATGCACCTATGCACCAAGGCATAGGTAGGTACTTACTACAATAATTTATAATTTTTCAAGAGTAAGCGGTTTATATAAGGCTCATCTTGCTATTCTTACATATAAGTACATATACATAGAATTTAGAATTATTAAAAAAAATACACTTTTTTATTATAATTGTTTTTTTAATAACGACTTTTTCTTTCTTTTTTGTAGACATTACAAACAGACACTTCAATTTTATTAATTAGTAGGTATAGATGAGTGTTCTGTGATACCTACCTATCCATTTTATATCTCGATTTAGAATAAATTGACGATTGTATCTGCCTGATACCTAGAATCGATAGTTAGGTCCGCGTATCAATGCCTACAGTCGATCCATCAAGCTTTACTGTATGAGTGACGGTTGTTAGATAAAGTACATGGGGTAATTTAAATTTAAATTGTTCCCTTTTTTGTACCCTTCTACTGTATATTGATTCGTATTTTTAAGGGGACATTTTGTGTCGTTTAATACTTATTAGAAAAAGTAAAATAACAAGTCGTTCATAAGCAGAAGAGTTTATTTTAATTAATTTAATGAATTTCTAATACATATTCTATAAGAATATTAACTTTCTCCATTCCTTCTCTATATAAACTTTAATTGTACCAACCAAAGCTTTAGCTTAATATACATATTTATTTACTTAATTCTTCCCGGAGAAAATCTATAGTAAAACGATTTAATGAAAACATGGCTTAAGAAAATTTAGCGTATAACGTATACGTATAGCGTAGTTATATATCCAAATATTAGAAACTCTTTATATACAGTCAAGAATGAAACAAAAATTACGCCATTAAATATAAAAAAATAAAAATAAAGTATTCTGAATAAAATGTTACTGAAATGTTACTGTTTTATTTTTGTTTTGGAGGGATTTTATAAATATTCATGATCGATATTAGCATGCGGGGAGGTAGATGGTAGAGCTGAGCGGCGGCGGCGGTACGCCTGTCATTATTTCGCCATTTGCCCACAATACAAAAACAAGCGAAGGTGCGCGCTGCCTCCGGCTCACAGCTCACACTGACTCATGACTCACTTTCTTCTGAATTAATGAGTATGTACCTCATTTTATTTCTACTATTGATGCAAAGTTATCTGTTACAAGCAAAAAGCTTCACAGTGGTGACGTGACTAGGTTACAAAATTTCTAATTTAAATATATGTATATATATAGCTGAAGGGTTTGTTTGTTTGTTTGGTTGGTTGAACAAGTTAATCTCAGGAACTACTGGTTCGAATTGAAAAAATCTTTTTCTGTTGGATAGTCCATTTATTGAGAAAGGCTTTAGACTATATAACATTTTGAAAGCGGACGAAGTCGTGGGCAACAGCTATAGTAATGCATATAAATGACTATTTTTTGTAAATGCTGTTACGCCTGAAATTGGCTTACATAACGAATCTATAAACTACTTTAAAGTTAATTATTAAGTTATATCGTAGTTATGTCAAGCTGTTGGTGTATAAATAAATGTCTTATCCCATAGTTACATTCGTACTCATTAGTTTTATTGGTTCATGAATTGGTAAAAAGAATCAGCTATCCACCTACCCATTAAATACAATATGCTTTAAATTAAGTAGATACTGAATAATTCATTTACAAAAAAATTCGGTCCGTCTTTGGAAAAATCCTACCGAACTGAAATTATAAATGAAAGTCTCCGTTACAAAGAAAGGGTAAGAGAAAATTATAATCCTTTCTTTTAAAATGCAATGAGGTGGATGTTAAAAACGTTTGCGGGAAATTTAAAATGCGCCTTCCCCGGCAATTAGTGATTCAAGTGAAATTAAAACAATGTGGAGGTTAGGGGAGAGCGGGGCGGCACGCAACTCGACTCATTGTGGAAAAGGGAAGAATGGACCACACTCCCCGCTACACGCTCTATTTCATTTTAGAATCGACTTGAATCTATACTATAACTATAGGCGTCGACAGACCGTAATATTTCCTTATAATATTACACTAACTGGTGCCAACGACTTCATCCGCGTTGAAAAATAAAAATTACAAAGCCTAACAAAATATGTAAAGCATAACGCTTGACTATTCTTTTGTCAAACTTGGATCTTGATTTGATATAAAATGTAGATTACAAATCAAATTGTATTGTTTTTAGAAAAGTAATCTATGTTTAATATCCAAACTTTCAGTGTTCTCTCTATGTCTATGGTTTGATTTCGCAGTAAGTAACAGCGAAATAGCATTTAGATAGAAGAATAAGTGTAAAACTGTCACTGTTGTGATGCATCTGCTTTGTAAGATCCAAATTTAAATTATATAAATACAAATAATTATCCAAAATTCCATAAAATAAAAAAAAGACTATATTTAAGTAGGGAAGTGTAACAAGTAAAAGTTTTATGACATTCACTTAGTTAAGGTTTACATCTAAGTCCTAAAGTTTGATGTCATGTTATCAGACAGTGTCAAGTACGGTTTTACGAGCAATCTGCGAGGCAGATAGCTCCCGTGACGTCACTACCCGTCCATCCGGTTCCTCTTCCAATATCAGGAATACCAAACACTTAATTTGGAAGCAGTTTTTTTTTTTTTTAATTTAACAAGAAACAATTACATTGTTTTGACGCTTTATTGTTTCAACCCATTCAAAATAGTTATAAATCTATACGCTGTACGCTGTTACATTAACTTCATTTCTGTTGCATTTACCTTCCTAAGAACATGCAGATTCTAGGTAATGTATAATATTATAAAGATTATAATTAGTAAGGCATGTAGAAAATATGTTTAAAGCAATGTTGTACCTTAACAAATATCTAAACCTGAAACTTGTAATGGAGTCAATTCTGTTAAATAAGTTTTATTTGTATATTTAAAATTTACCAAAAGATATTATATAGAAGATTTATAAGATTTTTTAACTATTTTCTTGTAAGATGAAAGTATGTAATTGGATAGTTATATTAAGTACTAGCTGGTGCCCACGACTTCGTCCGCGTTGAAAAATATTAATTAGCCTATCCTGTGTCCCGTACGTCAAAATGTTTATCTACCAAGTTTCATGAAAATCAGTTAATTCGTTTCAGAGTTATGGAGGAACATACATACAGAAAAAAATTCTAAAAATCGTCAATTTAGTTTCAGTATCATGTATAGAGCCTATAAACACGATATCTCTGAAAACAAAGTAACTTACTCCATGACCGACCCTTACAGATTTACTTTTAGTATTGATTTAAAAAATATAATTTAAAATAAAGAGGAAACAAATTAAGAATTAGAACATAATGATTCATAATTAACTTTGGAGATGAACTTTTTAAAGTTGGCTCTGGTTTGGATCTAGCTAAGTACCTAGTAGATATTAACAGGGCACACTGCGTTTCGCAGACATTTGGCAACCCGTCTGGCGAAAGTGACCATTATCTTACAGAAAATCACCATGAAATAACAGTATGTGTGTTATTGTGTCGGTGAGTAAATTCCTTAGCCATATCAATTGGAGTAAATTTCAAATTAATACTTATTTAATAACCTTTTTTTGTAAACTTAAGAAAGTAATAGAATTTTAAGAAAGAAAGCCATAATAATAATAGAAAAACTGCTACCGGACCAAGTCACGTGCGATAGGTAGTTAAGTTGCATGTAGGTTTACTGTATTGTGTCTATACAGATTTAATATAAACCACATTTCCCTCCCGACATGAACGTCTATACAATTTTCACTAACTTCCCACTTTTCGCTGCGTCATTGTGTCCTCGAAGTAATATTTTGTGTGAATTCCCATAAATTTCCCGTACACAAATCTGGATCTCGTTATCTTTGTCTCGGTGAGAGCTATGACGGGAGAGGGGGAAAGTGAAAGGAGGGGGGAGGAGGAGCGTGACGTGTAGTGACGTCATCATCTCACTATAAGCTCAATTGACATCGCTCCCTGTCTCCGCCGTGAGTGTAGTAAGAGCGAGGTAAATTGGCCAGTGATTATATTTTGAACGCTTGTGTATAAATATACTAACTAAAGACCGATACATAAACAGGAAACATATCTTTGGGCCTATCTTTATTCTATATTACAACAATGCGGCCGGATAATGTATGGTCTCATCTGTGTTCCAGGTCTATTTTCGAATAACACATTCTACTTACATTAAAAATATTTAAAAAACCTAATAGGTAAATGAAGCTAAGACAGTTAAATTAAATTATTAACATAATTATATCTCCTTACTGCCAACTTAAATGTTATTAAGTTATATTCTTTTAAAATGTAATACTAAGCTAGCTACAAGTTGTTTTAATGGCTAGGATAATTTGTTATTTTTTTAACATTATCCAATTTATGAACATCCTTTTGTCTACTTTGCTCATTAGTAACCTTATGATTGTTATGAGAGAATTGTGTTGCCTACTAAAATATGCTCATGGAAGTCCTTAATTTAAGAAATTGTTGGTAGAACTATATGGAAGACCCCTTCCATATAGGTCTACTAGTTTAGTTCAACCGTTGCTGCGTCCTTCTCTATTGCATACCTACTAAGAACATTCTACTGCACACAAAAAATTTTTTTTAAAAAGAATTAAAAAACTTCATGTGTTTGTAAATAAATTACAAAAAAATTAATATTTGCCAATACTGAACATGGTAAGTATATTGTGATCGTCCGAATCGAGGCGAGGTGCGCTATCATTTATCACAAGGCGTAGGTACGCCACAAGGCACCAACAAAACATAACACGAATATTCTTATGGGTAGGTACATTCTTTGTATATTTATATTAAGTTTATCTGTATTTTGTAACACAATTGGATGGTACCTCTAAACAAAAATATACTATATCTTAGTTTTATTCCATTAAACTAAGTTGACTTTATTTCGTTATGAAAAAGGCTTGCAATCACGATGATATGAGTTCACACCAATGTGAAGTCAAACGAAACTGCGACTGTCCCGGCCAACTTCGTACCACTCCGTAGCAATTTTTATTTTTTATTCACAATTTACTTTCGTGGATATTCTAGATGTTAATAGTTATTCTGTCTGCCTGAATAATAACAAATTATTATTAGGTATTTTAAAATAATAATAAAAAACGTATATTTATTTTTTGTACATTAAAAATAAAAATAATATGGACGAATACTATTATATATAATTACACATAACATTTTATAAAAGTTAAATAGGTATAGGAACAATTGAGCAATTTTAGTAAAATAAAAATGCAAAATAGATATATTATCTTCATGATATTTATAAAAAGTGATAAATAAACATATTATATAATTGACATCGATAATAATCGGCATGCATGCATACAAAAATCTGCGTATGTTAATAACTATATACATATTATATAGAACATATTAAAAAATTATTTATAATTCCGGTTATTTTGGCTAATGTTTGACGGATGACCTCCTCTCGTCAAAACTGCGGCCACTATTATAATAAAGACATTGAAATAATTGTTCTAATGGTCGACTATTATATAAATTGTCATGATATCTTCTTTTATTTAAAACATCATTATTTCCTATACAGCGAACGCTAGTTGCCCGATTGTTATTCGAGATTTTTATCGAAAAACCACTGTATCATTGTGAGATAATAATGGCGGATGACAACGTATTATTCGCAGTTATTTATTCCCACAGAGGCGGTTCGATTCAAGCAATCTCAGCGGGACTTCGAATTTTCGCGAAAGGGATCCGAACACAATTGGATTTTTGGTTACGAAACCGGAATAATACAAACGGCTATCGTCCTGAAATCTCTGATTTGAATCGTTTCAACGAGGCTTTAGTGTGAATTGGAACTGGGCCGTAGGTGATTCTTCAGAGATCTGTCGAGTCACGGTAGCTACGAGTTGCGTGCGAGCGCTTCCAAATAAGATATCCTCGTGTCACGGCTCGGCAATATCCCCTGACTCTTGCTAACTGAATACGCTACGAATGATTAATTTTCTCTATTTAAAAAATATGCATTCAGCTTGCATTGATTTTCTTTAAAATAAAAACCTTTCATTTGAAGACAAGGAACATATTTTTGCTAATGCAATCGAAAACATAATATCAATATATATTTAAAATACCTATATAACTGCTTGTTTTAGGTATAACTGACTAAATTCTTATTCTAATATAAAAAAAGTGTGTGTGTCAGCTCCGCCGCACGACTGGACTCCTTACGAACGATAAATAAATAATTCAATAATTTAATAAACACGAACGAACGAACGAATAAATAAATAATTTAATAATATATTATATGTATTATATTATATTAATATTTATTGAAGCATATTGTAGCCTGTATGTAACGCGTAACGTGTGACATGTGTGTGACATTTGATTTTACTCCCATAAATTTTCATACCCCCCCAAGCTTATATATGAAAATCGATTCTTAAGGAGTAAACTCAAAAAGAATATTAAATTTGATATACTCAAATCAGAGGGTATATCATTTCGATGATTCAAATTAAAATGAGTCTCTGATCGACTCGAAATAATATAGGTAATAAATTTTATTATAATATTTTTTTATTTACATACAACTTACACTTGATCCAAAATTGGTTTAAACAAATATTTCCCCATTTTCTATAGTTCAGAGATGAGTATGTACTTTAAAAAAACCATTAAAATTCTTTGCTATATTCTTTACTTGTAAGTAGGTATAGGTATACTCCTTACACTATTATATGTACATATTAGTATAGTGGATATGGCTACTATAGTTATACCTATAGTTATTGTTATGGTATATAAATTTCTTTCTTTTATTCTACTTACATGGTTCTTATCTTACTAGAAACTAGTTAGGTGTAGATATCTTACTCAAAAATATCCTATTAGAATTTTTTTTTACATCAGAAGGTTTCATTTGTGATATTTTATTTTGTTTCAAGTATCAAAACTACAAATCATTGTAATGGTAACTTTTCACTGAAATATTTTGTTAGTATTAATGTACATTGAAAGGCTTTATGCATCGCACAGCATATATGTGTAGGCGCATTAAGTTTATCTGTTTCCTCGCGGGCGGCTCACAAAGGCGCGCTCAAGTGGGATAACGCAGGCTTTGTATTGTATGAGATTTCGTTTGCCAACTCCACAGAGGCGGCAGTAAATATCTACGCTTTAAACTAATATGCTTCAAGATTATCTTTTGACTTGCTATTTTTTACCCAATAACATCATTCCATTCCATAGACAAATAATTTAAAAAAAAAATTGAATATTTCTGCTTCGATTTATATCATACATCGGATATTCAAGTTAAGTGTGAAGGTTTCATTTTGTATAACAACTGTGACATATTTATTTACGATAAATACTTACTTTAGCTTTACTTTACTTGTAGCTTTTCATTTATATATTAGATAAATAATACATTTTATAATATAATTTTCATTTAAGTATATCGTGACTATATAGGTATAACTTTTTTATCTTTATATTTAAACTCCATTTTATATCCATTTTATATGCTACACAAAACGTTATTTTTCTTTTTATAATTTAGTTCTAATAGGACATGAATAAATAGGTAAGAAAAACAGTCACAGGCTAATTTGAATAGTTATTTGAACATCGGTATTTAATTGTTTTCATTGCTACAAAATGCTGTTTTTTTTTTTTCATAAATCTCGTTTTTATCTGATACAATAAAAAATACAAATTAATATTAACTATTAATTTACTATGGCTAATGTTAGATAAATAGTAACGATTCTTTATTTAGAGTTTATTTTATGTTTCTTAACAAAATTTGAACTGTTATTAAATAGGATGTAAATGTAACATTTTAAAAACATAAATCAATGATTTATTGCCTGTCTTAGATGTCATAGGTTTTACATACAGTTTACCGATTACCATTTCGTTCACAGTCGTTCGGTACGCTTAATGTGGGCAACACTTCCTGTTCCTTAATCTGTGGAAATTCTCACTGTTAGAACGTGTATTGTGGAGGAAATGTCGTGACCGATGCTTCGCTATGCGGTCAGTTGGGAGGCACCGCGGAGTTCTCACGCCTCAAGCCACTACGAGGTCACGCCTTTGACCATCGCCGCTCAACACTTGAATAATGGAATCAACTTAACGGGAAACCTCTTACAAGTATGCGAGTAAGCGGTCACTCTTCGTCTATTTCATTTCTGTTACAATCTGATCTTAAAATACGGTTCTGCGTTATTGAAATATCATTTGACTTCAAACCTATAAGCTGGAACTAACTTTCCTTAACTTTTTCTTTTTTTTAAATACGAATGAATTTACAAATTCATAACCTACGAATTTTATTTATCTATACTTATAAAATAATTTTTCATACAAAGTCTAACTACCTAGGTACTAAGTCCAAAAACCTCAAATTTAGAACATAGATTTATTTGATAAAGTAAGCATCTGCTAATAAAATAAACTAATAAACGAAGCCGGAGACTGGTAGCTAGTATTGATTGTACAAAATATTAGTTAACATTAAGTTTAAAAGTTAAAATTAAACAAAATATAAAGTTAAAATTAATTTCTTATCTAAAATTGTAAGTTTTGTTTGAAATACTTATAGAATTGTTTCAAATTTTTTATTTATAAATAAATAAGCTAAACTATATAGATAAGTTAGTTCCTAAGTTTTCTTTGCAAATGCTGAGTATTTTATGCTCACCTTAAAAGAGCGTTACGGAATCAGAATCAGAAATTTATGATTCCCGGCGGATCATAATGCCATGATGTGTTTAGTTTGCAGATAAGATATTAACGTCATATTATTTGTAGTTTTATAATCTAGATAGTTGTCGAAAAATATTTTAAAATATTGGGATACTTTTCTCATTACAACAGTTTTTAAGCAACCCTTTTTTAAAACTAGCGGTCGACGGTCGACGCAGAAGCGAGATATTAGTAAAATTATATGTGACAAATTATAAAAATATTGATTTTCCAAAAATTCATATCATTTATTAGATAATAGTCGAAAAAAACATACGATTTCTGTAAATTTTCATTCAAGAAAAGTATAATCAAAAGTGACACTTTTAGTAATTTTTCGTGATATTAAACGTGTTATTTTAGGATCAAATTTGAGATATTTCTGTTTTTTCTTGGACCTAGTATGTGACCTAGTATTAATGTTCTAATCTGCGTAGGCCGTCGACCGCAAGTTTAAAAAAAGGGCTGTTTAAAAATGTTCTAATGAAAATTCACTTTAAAATATTTTTCAGCTATTTACTAGATTATACAACTACAAATAATATGACGTTAACATCTTATCTGCAAACTAAAACATCTGAAACTACTGAAATCAGAAATTTTGACTCCAGCGTGATTCTAATTGTTGAATGCTCTTAAAACATATAAAACCGTTTTTAAGGTTCACGAAAAAAACCAGTAACTAATATTCTGTAAGTAAATTAAAATGTTAATATACTCGTATAAAAAACCATGAACATAATTCTTCGTTTAGCCACTTGTGGACCTATTGGGCTGGTCGGTTATTGCAATTTTTTAACTCCTTTCACTTTACAAATACACTGTTTAATATATAAGGAAACACTGTTTAGAAACGAACATACCAACATAACATATGAAAACATACCTTGTTATAAGGCGTCAACGGTGACGTATTATGAATTACTACCTCTCTCACATTCCTTCATGAACCGCGGCGATGAGACGTAAGTCATATAATGCTATGCTATGAGTGAGCAAGTATATTCCTGGGTAAGTAAAGCGAAGAATGGGATGCACAATAATTAATTATATATAAATACTCGATCAACTTTTTAATTAACTACTAAGAAACTCAGTTTATAAGGGACAGAGAGAAAGTAATATTCTGATCCATTCTGCAGGACATTTGGTCTATCATTCACTTGTCAATGAAGCAATTATTCATTGTCTCTCTATTAAATTAGTAGGTAAGTAAACACCTGTACCGTTCTATAATTATTATAATTATGATGCCAACGTTGTGTCCGTAACATGTGATACATTTATCAGAACTCAATTACCCTTGCGTCTATGCGAAAACACCTTGTACTTTTTCTTAAGTACTTAAAATGTCGTTTTTAATTTCAGTCTTGTTTTCTGTTTACTTTACGCTTAAAATGCCTGCCATGTGCTTAGCCATTAAAAGCCAGTGAAACTCAATGGGCTTAGGCACTATTTTTCGCTTTTAATTTATTTTAACATTAGCTGGTGTCTTCAACTTCGTCTGCGTTGAAAAATAAAAAATATCACTTGACATACAATGACGCCTGATATACTTTTGTCAAGTGAATATATTATTTTTAGATAGCTGGCGTCCTAATGGAATATTTAGCTTATGTCCATCATGAGATTCTACATTATTTGTGTTTTTTTTAAATCGATTGATTCGTTTTGAAGATTATCTCTTTTTTTCTTTATAGTATTAATCATATACGAGACTATTTATAGTTCCTAGTGCCAAGTGTTTAACTAATATTAAAACCTCTACTTCGGTGTATTTTTTCTCTGAAATCTATCATATATGTAATCTATTCACCCGAAATAATATATCCATTTAATGAAAAACCAAAACTAAAGACCTAGTTTAAACAGATGATTTTTTTTAACAAATTTATTAAACGTCATGTTACAAATAACTATTTTTATATAGAACGTCTTTTATGGTTTTCGAAATAAATAGTCTATAAGAAATCATAATAAATGAGACCGTGACGCCACATCCGCGATTTAATAGAAAAAATACCTAGCGGTCATTCGATTAAGGTTCCGCATAATATATTTTTTTATTAAAATCGTCGACACTACAAAAAAATTAAAGTCTTCTTTCTTTTTTTATTTCTTTCTCACTATGGTACATACTTTTATTTTTCTTATTAACGTGAAGCTGGTAATATATATATATATATATATATATATATATATATATATGTATTTGCTAAAAAAATATAACATACATATAAAAATATATTTGCTTAAATATGGTAGCTATTCAGATGGTTCACATGTTGGTAGATGTTTATTGCCGCCTATAAATACATGCATCAGCAAGAGGAAATGCAAGTATGCAACCGACCATCATAGGATCATAAGATAAGGAATTGGGAGGGAATAGGAGAATTGGCCCTGTCGTCCCTTTTAAATTCGTGGTGTAATTACCTTAGGTGGCTATTTTCGCCCATGCATGGAATACATAATCGGCCTAGGTTACACAAAAACCGCTGTAGGTGTTGCAAGTGTGTTGCCAAGTACAGTAGGAATAAAGATAAGGAATTGAGACAGGATAGGGAAATGGGCTCTGGCGTCCCTTTCTCACTCACTGAACACATCAGCACGCGTGCTATTATGTCACTGATCTTCTGTAAGGTGATGGTTACGGATTGACTGTCTAACTTATGACTACAAAACACAATGTGACCTAGTGTCAGATAGTGACCAAAACATAACACTCAAACTATAACATCCATTTGAGGATCTCTAAAAGTGTTACATAGAAGTTATTAATCGAGTTAGTGCCGGTCTCTAGACAAATGCGTTGCTTGACAGTTCACCTTTTTTATTAATTTTATTGTGTTACATTTAATTCATGTTTTTATTACATTCGCTCGGCCGCGGACAATCCCCGGCTGACGTGTCCGTCAATATTTTGTCACGAATCCCATTTAACAGGTCGACGTGGACTAATGTTGTCATTAATTTATTCTAACGAAATTAACTCGCCAACTGGCTTTGATGTCCTTTAACTGGCGTTAAATAACTTTACACCTATTAAAACAGTTATAACATGTTTTGAAAGCGGAACACACTATAGTAAGTAATTCATTTAATATGGCCGTTGATTCTAGAAACGTCACGGTGTCTTCGTAATAAACAATTTTATTGTAATAATTCTCTACGTTTACCTAGGTTAATTTTTTTAAGAAAAGCTTCGAACTATTGTGCCATTTAGATTTTAACTTGTATATATACCGTGGAAAATTTCATATATATTCGTTACAATATAAAAATGTTAAGATTACCTTAAGAAGGGATAGGAAAATGAGCTTTGGCGTCCCCTTACTCTCTCACCGAAACACAACAGCAGACATGCTGTTATTTCACGGCGGTCTTTCTAAGATGGTGGTCACTGTCGCCAGACGGGGTGCTAAATTATGACTGCGAAACAAATTGTGCCCTGACACTACTGATATCCAGATCATATCAGCACTGTGAAAAGTTCATTTTAAAAGTTGGCTTTGCCGGTATAAACCCGAGATATTTAGTCAAAACCTTAAGCATGTTATAACATTATATTTTGTGGATTATATTTTGTGGCTGTGTGTGAAATATAATAAAAATATTCAATAATTTTTATGTGAATGAAAAAATACTTTTTTTTAAATACATAAATCAAATAGCAAAGAGCATAGCAACGCCATTTATCTATATAATTTTGTCAGCTCTTATAGAGTAGATAATACATTGCATCTCAACTATAAAATAATTAAAGTAGTAGGTATAAAAAATTTATTTAAACAGTAGATACTTACATTTTCAGTAATTATTTTACTGACTAATTAAGACTCAAAATGACATTTTCACATGTCACATGTTTTTCGCGTGTCAGGAAACGTACAAAATAAAATTTAAACTTTTTTTAGTAGGTATTTATTATGCAATATACCTACTAACATTATTTTCTTTTGTAGAGGTCACCAGACAGGCTGACAGTCCTTCCGTCACATAAGAACGCTATAGATATATGCTGCAAATGCGCTATCGACTTTATGCATTAGGGATAATGAAGTGTTGACGGAAATGGGCTGCCAAAAAAATAATATTTAAATGGCGTGCACACAAAATAAAACCTTCTTCCAATAGTGTTTATGTTGTTATATCATACGTAGCGTATATATAAGTTTGAATATAACATTTCAAAAATTCCACGTAGAGCAATTTACAGATATTAATTACATTGAAAACTCGTGTCGAACTCTTCGTAATCACACACACAAAATATATATATATATAGAAACTTCACTGTTTAAACCGAACAATAATATTCTAATAAATGCATCGAGTAACTTTAAATCAAAATTGTATACGGAATAAGACTTATTTTCCTTTAAAAAGTGTCAGGTGTTTACTATCTTTGGTTGGTTAATCTAGTTAGATTTTGATCGAAATTCAGTGGATATGTATATAAATGAGTATGTTCGTTCGGCTGGAACGGCCAAGCACGAATACAATATTTTAATTGTAATCCTAGACCCCGCCCCCCGGTCACGCAAGATCGCGTTTCTGACTCTACCTCTACTGAATTGAACGTTATTTTAACAAACGAAAAAGCACCGATAAATTCTTACTTTCACCAGATTTAAATCAAAGTTACCAGCAATTCAAACTTCGAACACACAAAAGTTTACTATAGATACAACCTACAGTAAACTATTAGGTACTAGGTATAAGTATACCTACCTAAGTAGAATGTTAGTGCCCACGTTGAAAATAAAATAATATATGCAATATAACGCTTAACCTTTTGTTGCTGCAACACTTTGGTAACCTGTTGTTGTTTTTTATATTATTTTATTATAGATGAAATAAAATAAAATAAATTAAAGAATAGTTCTTTTTTCTAGATAGGTATGTCCTTTCCTATGTCCCTGACAACGTGTATGTAAAATTTCAAGATCAGGAGTTGAGTAGTTAAGCTGTGACAGATTACAGACAGACAGACAGTTACATTCACATTTACAATATTAGTATGGATATGGATTTAGTTTTTGATATTATTGTATTTTTGATTACACACTGAGGCATTTCCCTATTTGTTCGTATTCTCTTATTACAAGCTTAATGTGATACAACCCGCCCCAACTTCGCCCGGAATTGAAATTTATTTCTTAGGATGTTTACATTATGAAATAAACCTATATTCCAAAATTTAGCTTTCTAGACTTTTGTTTTATTTTGTAGTTTTATTAGTCCATTGGTAGACATGACAAACGATTTTATATGTAAGTAAGATTTACCTACGGTTGGTGTAAATTTAAGTATAAATTAATATATTTCTTTTATTTTTACTCCTTTTAAGTATAAAAATTAAAACCAGGAGATCTTGATCGTTTATTATCTATTATCGTATTTTTAAACTATTTCCATAATTTTAACATATTTTTTAAAAAGTGAGTTTTTATGTTTGTGTGCTGAGATCATAAAACACATCAATCATATAATCACTACCTACTTACAAAAGAAACGAGTAGATACAAACCTTAACCTTTAACAATTTTACTGAAAAATGACAATAGGGGGCGCTAAACAAATGTTTCATTACTTTAAAACTTAAAAAAAAATTCAAGGCAACTTGCATCAATAAACGGATCAAAACTATCGAAAACTTGCAATTCTACGCCCATTAAAGTTTGTATATTGATTGATACTAGCGTTTTAACTATAAACGATAACTTTATATCAAGCAAGACTGTAACTATAACTATGTTCATACAATATATTATTGTAATTTTATTGGCTTCCAAACAACCAATCAGAGCGATCGATGCTTATCGATCGATAATATAATCGGGCATCGACCAGTCCTATAAATTTTATCGCGTTTTAAACAAAAAATCCTCCAATTTTCTTGCGGCCAATAGGAAAAAGTTTATAATGGCATGTATGAAAAAAGATATAAACAAGTGGAGCAAGCGCACGCAGCCGCTCGGGGGCGGATCGAATGTTCGCCGCCGAGGCTGGATTTCAAACTCCAACCTGTTTTTGTTTTAAGTCTAACATAAAATCAACTTGATTTACATACACCTGCTTCCAGTTTTATTCTTTTTAATAAATATCAATGTGACTTTATATTACTTGATTTGTTTTTGTCATTTAAATGTGAATGTAAAATTTTCATTCATTGTGACTGTATCAATAGTTTTTGTTGAGAGTTTGCGATTAATTTAACTTTTTCCTTCAGATCAAAATTTTGTGAAGATCAAAAGATTATACGTATATTAATTAATACGTGAAGCGAAATATATATGAGCAATAGAGATTAAATAATTAATGTTTTAAGAAAAGTGACGCGGACGAAATCGCGGTCGAAAGCTATTTGATTATAAAATAGAACTTATTTAATTAATGTTTGTTGATTATAAAATATTATATACAAAAGAGGAAAATATGAAAAAGTTAGTACCTACTTACAATTTTTATATAAATCTACTCTGGTGAACCTTCAGGCGTTAAATAAGAACTGGTTATAATTCTTTAGGTATGAATATTTCAAACTAAAAAAACGAATAGAAACTAATAATTACAGTGAGTTGGTTCCGGGACATAAAGCAATTAGATCGATAGCTGCATAATCCATTACCAACTAGAGATGCAGGAGTCTAGCCAGCATCGGGTAAAGACTGATGGTAGAAAATTATAGATAATTGACCGATTACAGCACGGCCCGGAGGCGGCACGAACGCACCCCGGCCCGAGACGACGTAATGTACTGATTATAAATGGGACCAGACCAGTAATAGCATCGATTTCGATCCTGGATTTAGCGAGCCTTATTATATTAAGTGGAGACCGAATACGGAGTCCGGTGACGGCGTAATCGTCCGTAATCACAGTGGCGGGCGTCTCTGTCCGTGTAATTGAAGGCCAATCGGTTCTCACAAAACATTTCCAGCTTATTTACCTATCAGCATCGTTAATGCGACTGTCACTATTATATCCATTATATATTTGACAAACTAGTAGAAATCATTCTAGACTTATTACTTTTTTTATGTACCTAACCTAACATACAAAGGTAGTTGATTACGGCCAAGCAACGCGCCATAGGTGCTGCCTACCTTAGTAAGATAAGGGATAAGGGGTTAGGGATTAGGAGGGATAAGGAAATGAACTCTGGTATATTTCCCTATCCCTTACTCACTAACCGAATCAAGAAGGGTATATTTTAGGGGGTGGTTACTGTCATCAGACGGGCTGCCCAAATTAGGAACATATAGTGTGCCCCTTTTTTGCGTGGGAAAATCTGCCAACCAGATGGGGAGATCGATGGGGTATGTGGGACTTCTACCTACTAAAAACCTACGGTGTTCATCTGAGTGTGATCTGTTACTACTAAAATTTAAATTTAAAATCTAAATTTTAAAATCACCTAACTTTTATAGTGGCATTGGTGTAAGTAATGCAAATGCTATCTAACTTTTCTAACTACTGAAAGCGATTGGAGCAGGGCAATAGCTTACTTCTAAACTTATAAAACAGATGGCGCCAGTTGACCTACCTAAGCTACAGTTAAACTACTTATACGTGCTAATACCTACATTAAAAAATAAGTACCTATTATAAATTCGGAAGCTGATGGAAATGTTTCACATTGATGTAGGTAATTACATCAAAGTGAATATATTAAACTACTAAAAGAAATTTTATTGGTATCTGCCTTAAAACATGTATAATCAATACTTATAAGAAACATTATATCTTGGTAATAACTTTCCATTAATTTTGTTATTTTTACTTCTAGTCACGATTGTGTGAATAGGACCCTAATTTTATTGGGTCTTTTAATGACTCTAACCACTGCATTCGATTGTGTATACAAGTTAATACTCTACCATAGTTCTAGGAAACCCTAGGAACGTTCATAAGATGAAACACGAGGTCGCTAGTAATACCTATGTGATATTTGTTTTACTATTTAATTATTAGTATCTTATTTACTGAGCAATTAAGGTATTTTTTTAACTTACCAAACACTCCAGTTAAATAATAAAGACACTTTAGTTCTGAGCATTCGTATTTAATAGATAATATGAACCTAAATTCGTAAAACTTTTAAAAAAGGGAAAAAAACAATCTATTTAAACCGATATCCTAATACAACTGTATTAGGATCAGTTGATAACCTCTTGGGCTGACGTCCCTGAAGGGTCATCCCTTTATTTTGCAACAATCGCTGGGAAATTGATATTGATGCGGAAAGGGCAGGTTTTCCATAAAAATAGGGTTTATTTGAATAAAGGATGACCGACCCGGGAGGGACCTGACGTGCGATAGTCAGTATACTTTATAAGATTGTCTAGTGTTACCCTTTTGAGAGGCCCGATGATGCATGGCCTCGACACTCGCGTCTGAGAAATTTCCTTTGAACACAA
The DNA here is from genome assembly GCA_936446665.2 of Synanthedon andrenaeformis. Taxonomy (NCBI): domain Eukaryota; kingdom Metazoa; phylum Arthropoda; class Insecta; order Lepidoptera; family Sesiidae; genus Synanthedon; species Synanthedon andrenaeformis. The sequence continues at coordinate 9,123,347 of OW387785.2, forward strand.
CACCGCGATTTCGTTGTACATAATAACTTAGGAATTACAAACTTAACTAATACATACTTGCAACAAAAAATTTCAGTGATTCGTTACTTAAGTATGTTATCGTTATAAGAAAATTTAAAGAGTAAAATTTACTTATGAACCAACTCTTTTTTTCTTACACTGACAAAGTTTTTTTTAAATATTAAATTCGACAGACAGGCTGACGGTCCAATTGTTGGTAGGTAGTTGCAGCGACACTTGCCAACTATAATAGGATTTAGGATAAAGAATTGGAAAGGGATAGAGAATATGGACTCTGAAATCCCTTACTCACTCACTGAAATACATCAGCACATATGCTGTTATTTCAGTGTCATCTTCTCTGAGGTAATGTGATTACTTCCGCCAGACGGGCTACACCCAGAACTGTGAAATAAAGCGTGCCCTGACTTAAGGGTTATTTGCTTTTTCAAATTTAAATTCGAATAATTTTATTTCACACTTTGTCCATAGTGTTATAGAGAAATGATATTGCTCAATAGCGTTTTTCTACCAACAAGGTAGATGGCTACCGTCGCCTATCAAACAAAGCCACATACCTAGCTGCTGATCTTAGTAGGATATAGGATAAGGAAGGCATAGAGAAATGAGCTATAATTATTTACTATTACTTATGTTAGGACTTTGATTATTCAAGATCATTAGGTACCTAATGATTCACCTAGGTCACCTAATGACTTAAATTTAAAAAAAAAATTTGTTTAGCTTCATATTTATATTCATCAATACTAATAATAAATCTGTAAGGGTCGGTCATGGAGTGAGTTACTTTGTTTTCAGAGATATCGTGTTTATAGGCTCTATACATGATACTGAAACTAAATTGACGATTTTTAGATTTTCTTTCTGTATGTGTATGTATGTATGTATGTATGTCCATAACTCTGAAACGAATTAACTGATTTTCATGAAACTTGGTAGAAAAACATTTTGACGTACGGGACAAAGGATAGGCTACTCTTTTCTTTTTCAACGCGGACGAAGTCGCGGGCACCAGCTAGTCGATTATAAAAACTTTGTAACTTAATTTTAGAAACAATATTTTTACAATACCAATCTTTTTATATTTAATGTGAACGAACAAAGTTCCGTGAAATGGGGTGCAACTAATTCGTGTGCGTGGACAGGATAGTATAGCAGAGCTCGCCATGTGTCGTGGCAGTTCGATTCCCGAGGGGGTCAGCGGCGCGTTTGTAATGTCACGCCTATTATTCGCCGATATATCTTCCGTTCACGTCAATATTTTCCTTTTTGTGGATTTCTGTTCATTTGGGACTTCATTATGACCCCTTTGCCAATTCTTATTGAGATGCCTTTATTTTACAAATTCGCAAAAACACTTTACCTAGGTACCTAATTAATGGTAAAGACATCTTTATGTATTAATTGACGACTTCTTGGTCGAGTGGTTAAGGTGTTTGCTTTGACGCTCTGTCTCCGGGGTATATATTATATAGGTTTCGATTACCGGCAGGGCCAATCATATTTTTGGAGCAAATAGACTTCAAATTTTTCGTGCCACTGGTACAGTCCTACCAGCTTTGACAATACTTTGTATGAACGTTACGCTACATTTTGTGACGAGCTACAAAGTATAATGAATTTCGTTGTAATGTAAATCAATCATTTTAATGTGTCGTTTATAAATAAAATGAAACATGAAGTAAACACGAGGCTAAACAGTCTTTAACAAGGGGCGACCGTGAAAGGATGTGCGTGTCAGCGCCATGTTTGTCAGTGGAGACAAACAAAGAGTGTTTACAGGGATGTCTATTGAACAACTCTGATCGCTTAATTCTCTATGCCCCGCTCGTTACATAGACACACAAAATATAATATTCATTCATTGGAGATAGAATTTTTAAGCGTGTTGCCGTGATTCATTTAATTATGTTTATCGCTCTTTCCATTTGTTAAAACCGTATCAAATTACGTTGGGTGTTTTAGAATTTAGCCGAGAAACAGATACAGGCGGACAGCGACGAAGCCAGGGCAAATCGCTCTATTACTGATGGGTTATTAAGTGGCTATAGTTAATAAATGTTCTTAATATTGCTATATTTCTTATTGTTCGCTTATTTGGTTATCATTGAGAGTTTGAGTCGACGTTCGCCATTTTTAGTTCATTAAGATTTCGACGTTGTGGACTTGAATGGTTGACAATAAAGTTTTTAGACATTTCCATAACTCTCATGGGAAAAATAGTAATGATTTCACGTCGCCTTCTGCTCCAGTTCTTTATTAGATTATTTGAATCTCAAGGCTGCTGTAGCCACGTCTACTCTAGGTAGATGAGTGGTTATACTGCCACTTTCTCGGTCGCCAGAGCCTCGTTGTTCAACCAGAAGGGAGTATACCACGGAATAGATTGTCTTCTTGGGATTGTAGAGATGTTGATTACCTTACCCTTTAACATTACCCCCCAATAATCTAGAATTATCAAAACGACTCAGAAATGCCTATTTTGTATTTTAGTATGTTGTTAAATGATTTGGTAAACTGAAATGCTCCTTAACTTAAATGTTTGAGAAAAAGAACATTCATTGTTTTGTACCATCTACAAACACGATAATAACGTTGTTGATAATTTTGTTTGTTTATCGGCTAACGTGTAATTTATTCAAGTAAATCATGTTTGTGTTAGCTTTCTTTAATAGCGCTAATGTCTTCATAGTACTTAAGTATACAAAATAGTTTTCTTCTAGTGGTAATGGAATGATAAAACTAATTTCGAAGAATAAAATATAGTCATTTTGTGGAACCAATATTGAAAAAAAAGCATTAGGTAGGTACACATTTATTTTAATAATCACATAGTTAATGCTTTCGTTCAATGTAGATTTGTTCAATGTGTGTTCGTTCAAAACACAGGCTTTTATCTGAACAGAAACAATGTTAAAAAAATAAAATAAATGTAATAAATAAAATACATATATTATAAAATAAAGACGCTGTCCGCTTCTGTCTTTTTTTCCCTCAAACTCTTCTAAACCACCAAACGGATTTGGATACGGTTTTCACTAATTCACTAGTTCCATCACGTTTATCGATCTTTTTTGTGTATATCTTAATCCGCTTTTTTTGTTAATCTTAATACGCTTCGCTTCGCTTTTTCTGCATATAATTTGCAGAAAAAGCGAAGCGAAGCGTCACTAATAAAATCGAAAAAAAAATTCTTTAGACTTTCAGTCCATATTGGTGGAAGGAAAAAAAGGAAAATTAATTTTTATCTTTTTTCAGGTATATAAGTATATATTTTATTATTATTATTATTATTTTGTACAAATATAACAACTTATAACATATATGTTTATTGATCAATTCGAAACCCAATCTCTACTTGGTAAGCTTTAGGACAATACCTCTATACCTTCGTATGTAAAACGGAACAAAGTATGCCTCTCATATCGCCAATGCTCCTTCCGTTTCAACAAAAAAAAAACCGTACATTTCAAATAACTCTTAAAACTAAAACACTAAAGTCCAAATTGGGTTGTCCTCAAATTTTAAACAAGACCAAAGAATTGACATGTACACCGCAGTTCAATTAGGCTAATGGGGTAGGGCTCAAAGGGATTAAATTAATTAGTAAGAAAGTTTCGCTTCATTTCGTAACACCGCCTTTGTTTGTCGCCGTGTCTTGCCTTTTTGTTTTAACACAGGCGAAGTTAAATAGAACCATACAACGTCCAATTAGGCCTAATGTCCTTATTTCGAACTAATCTGTTTGAATGTTCCTCTATTGACTTTCCATTAAACATGGATTTACACATATGTAGATTTCAACCATCACTTCTATTAGAAAGTCGTGGCTTATTTCACACACACACACACACTCACATTTATAGAAAATTATAATTATATACGATAAATGACCAGCATAACATCTAACGGTAAAACACTTTACACTACACATAGGTACATTAGTTAAGGTTCTAAGTAAGTAAAAATGTGGTGTGTTTTATGTCTTACTGATTTCACTTGCTCATACCAAAACCATAAAAGTCAAAAAACTGGAAAACTTTGGACATACCTATCATGCGCGACGAGAAGTATAATCTACTGCAGCTTATTGTGCAGGGGTAAATACAAGGTAGAGGCAAGCCAGGCAGAAGACGTACTTCTTGGCTTAAGAATCTCCGCGAATGGTATGGAAAAAGTACCAGATCTTCGAGCCAAGTTTCGAGCCGCCACCTCGAGGGTTAGTATAGCCATGGTGATAGCCGACCTACGATAGGTGATTGCACTACTAGAAGAAGAAGACGATACCTATATATATAAAGAAATCTTTTCTACAAATAATAAATACATTAAGCAGATGTCCATATGCGATAAAATAAGTAAGTAACAATCATTGAATAAAGTTTAATAGCAATAACTCCCACGTATATGTTAACGATTTGGCAAAAGCGCTTCTGGTTTTAAACGAGCGACGCGGCAAAACACCCGTAAAACGCTCGTAACACCTAATTAACGATATTAAAATACGTCGCCCACCGCAAAGGAGAGTCAGAAACATTGCATTCGCACATTGTAAGCCATAAAACGCAAACGTTACCCCTCCTTATTTATACGAATGAGAATTTTAAATTAACTGTGTAAAGCATCCCTAGCAGAGAGCGGACACTGCCCCGACACACCGCGGTCTCAGCTATTTCGTTTGTTCCACTTGGAACTTGCTTGGAACTTACGACCTAAATTACTATTAGGAGAGCTGAGATCATATTATAATTAATTAATTAAGATGGTCAATTATATTGATCATTATTTAATCGTCTAACTTATCTAGTTCTTGTTTTTAGTATAATATTAGAAATAAATAAATATTCTAAGCATTTAATATTTGTTGAATAGGATTTATATGTATTGATTTATTTACCTCTACATGAAATATAGCCGAAGTTTCTTTTAGAAACTGTAGATGTTAATATTAGCATGTTCTAACTAAGAGATTTAGAATGGCAGGATTTCGTACTTTTATGTAAAATCGTATTTTGAAATAAATGTAATTTTGACTCTATTATCAAATTTTCATTTATAATTAAAATATATAGTCATTTAAAATACCTTTCGTTTTATAAGTACATAGGTACGGTATTATTGAGAGGGATAGATTACTTAAATGAACGTTTGTAAATTGGTACGAATCTACCAGTGCATTGTGGAACATAACAATATTTTATATCGGGGCTATTATGTCGTGTTCTTGTAAACAAGTCGCCGGCACTTGTCGCTGATATATCTTGGTGCGGTCAGAGAGCCTCCATTAAACTGTCCCATGTGAAATAAACCTTCATATTTTACATTACATTTCGTTTTAAACACCGGAAAATCAAAAGGTGCTACAGATAAGCTTTTACATATTATTTCGTTTTTGATACTATTCAAGCCGTATGGTTAAAATATATATATATATATTGTATAGACTTGGGATTTAAATAAAAATTTTAATTGAAGTATTATTCGCATCTGTTTGTTTGATCGTTTATACTACTTAACTAATTATGATGTAGTTTTCTCCCCTCACCAAAAAAAAACTTATGATATAAACTTTCAGGCTCTTAAATTTCACAAATTCTTAAATTTTACGTACAATCTAAAATTTCTTAAGCAATAAGTACAATTTTAATGTCAATAGTATTGTACATACTTGCATGTGCTATATCCGCTAGAAGTCTCTCAGCGCTGATCTTCGGTTGGGGTCGTTAATATGACTTAACAGAGATCTACCCCAAGTCCATAATAAATATATATTTATAATTACTTCATTTAACAATTGATTCTGGGTTTAATTATATTATAATCCCTTACAAATTTTAACAAATTGATGTATGTCGTATATCATAGTTGATGATAAATTAACAAAAAATATATATTTATGTTATTCTATGGCCTATCAATATTGCTAGGGACCCGTCAAAGTTCAGAAAGAAATCAATGATCCATTTTATTGAGTAGCAAGAGTTATGCAGTTATGACTCCCCGAGAGAGGGCGCGCTCCTATCAATCATTGGAGGCTTTTTTTGAATTTAATAAAATAAAATTTGTATTTTGTCATCGATGCTCCCTCGCGTTTTATTACAGGGACGTATTTAGAAAACTTAAAATTCGGATATGACAATTAATTGCAGACATACATTTTGTTTGTAACCAGTGACCGAGCCCGGTTTCGCACGGATGTAATCATTTTCTGCAATTTTTAAAAATAAATCGCTTTTTCTATTACTGAAAACCGTATCAAAATCCGTTTTAGTCCATGAAAATTTACTACCAAATAAAAATTTGAATCCTTTGGGAGAATTTTGACATATATGTTTCTGGAATATGTAATAAATATCGATGAATGAAACGAAATCACCATCGTACGATCGTGGCCAATTAGGGCGCCCCCTCATTCGTTTTTTGAAATTTATAAATAGCATCTCTGCACGTCGAATCGATACCCCACATTATAAATTGCATATATATTTATTTTTTTATTTTTTTCATTTCTTACCGAGTACGTCCCTGTAACGGAGCGAGAGTTGGCGCGGCGGCAATGCAGCGCATCTGTTACCGCCGCCCGCCCCTCGCCCGGTACACCGCCCTGCACCGCGCCAGATCCACGCCAACTCAACAACACCTATGTCGCAAACGATACTACCTCAAGATAACACACATCGTATTTTTAAATGCATATTATAATTTTAAATATATAGGATTTAATGTGGAAAACAAAGGATGGCCGGTCCGCATGATGGTATTTAGTTAATCAGTTCTTATAATTGGTAACGATAACTTTCAGTATTTTAACAGGAGATATTTGAAAAAAGTAATTAGCCAAATTGGTCCAAGCGTTCTCGAAGTAGCAACACATTTAGCAATTCATTTTTATTTATATAGATTTAAAATAATTTAGTTTAAGTAATAAGTTAATAAAATATGTAATTTCATTTTGTTTTAATCTCTTAATATTACGAAATATTTACAGAATTACACTACCGCTGTAATTACTTATATTGTTCATAAACGCAGGAATTATATTAAAAAATAATTACTCCTAGGTACACAACTATCTTACGATCGTGTGTAGGTTTTTTCTACCATTTTTCATGCCCGCAAAATTGCGTATCTACAAACATCATTTTCCACTTTGTAATCATAACCAAGGAACGCTCATTACGTCTCGGCACCTACGATATTAATCTCACGCATACAAATCCCCATAATATACGCCTATAGTGTAGGCAGTTGGGTAAAAAGGCCACGGTATCCCACAACGCGTAATTTAAATATTGCGGGGTCTATTCAGAATTCTGAGCTTCACTCGCAAATGCGAACCGAAATATGACATTCAAGATTTATTTAATACAACACATAGGTATACATTCCATCACAGAAATATTATTTTGATACATTATTAAGTATAACATTTTATAATTCCTCATTTTGATTTCTATTTTTATTTTTTCGTTATCATTTCAGCCGGTGGAAGTTTCCAATAATTTTTTTCTGTAATATAGATCAGAATTCAGTTATTATTCGGTCCTTATTAGGTTGCCTCTCTGTGGTCTCCGCTCAATGAAAGTCTCGCAAAATTGATTTACTTTTACAACAATATATTAAAATGTACCTCTACCTACAGATATAAGCAAAATTTTAAAACAGCATTGTTTGAGTTATTGTCAATAGAAATATGATATTTATTTGAAATCACTAAAGATTTCTTTTTGAATGTCATAATCTCTGGAACTACCAGTCGGATTTGAAACTTCTTTTTGTTTTAATTTTTGTGGGAAAGGCAAGTGGCGGGATACCCAATTCTTTAGCCACTTACAGCAGATATAGTGACTGTGTTATGGCTTAACAAATAATATAGCTGGTTATTTAGAGGCAAATATTTTAAAATAATTAATTTTGAAATAATAATTTTTCCACTACCATAAACTAATTTTGTGCAATGGATGAAATTTTCTCTGAAAATATTCAGTTTTTATCTGTAGTATAAATATTGTTGCGCCATTTGAAATCACAAAATTAAAAAAAGAAAGACAAAAAGATGCTATGTATGTTGAAAACTATGTAGATTAAAATTGTGAATACTCCTTTCTATATTAAACGTAACAAAGATTCGATATACATTTGCGAATTAAAAATTCATAGTCGATCCCGACTAGCGATCACAACGTGTGTTATTGCAAACCTACTGGCGTATTATTTTAATGTATAAAAAAGGGTTATTTTCAAAAATTGTGAAGCGTACGCTGCACGTTGGGCCGAAATAATGATTAATGATGGTAAATAAGCGGGTGAGTCCGGAATCGACACAAAAAGTGGACGAGTGCAGTGAGGAGCACTGAACTGATCCCATACCACAGTGCACAGACCGATGTACCGAACGAGATCTTTAGAAATACTGCCCTTTTACAAAAAACGACAGGTTTTAAGTACTTTTTAAACAATGTTTTTGGTTTAAAATTTAAACCTAACTCAACGTTTTAATAATGCAATTTTATTTTAGTAATATGAATTAAAATAAAAAATAAAACGGTCTATGCTGTTTTATTATAACCATGAAAAACTTAAATATCTTAAGCTTTTATCCTACAATTTGGTATGAAGTGCGACATATAACACATAATTATTAGTAAAAAAAAATAAGATGATTGGTTAACATTTTAGTTAATATTTATCAGGCTAGGTGCCAATAAATCTAATTAAAAATTAAAAATATTAGTTAAGGCAACATAGAAACCCATTACCCATTAAAAGGAAATGTATTAAGTAGTAAACAATATTAAGTAAAATTTTAAAACAAAAAATTTAATATGAAAATAATGAATTAAAAAGCTGTATGATCATTTGATCAACAGAGCAAACGAAATTGTATTATTTGCATAAAAAGTTGCGAAATGAATTTGCTCGCTTTAATTAAGTTTTGGCCAGCTCTGAAGGAGTATTAATCAATTTGTGTAATTAATTTTAGTTGCGAGGCGGCGATAGGTACGTCACTCTCAGGTACCGACAGGTGGGCACAAAACACAGTATCATTTAACTGAACAGTAGGCAAGGATGAAAATTGCAAGGTCGCTAGTACTTCGGGATAATTTTTATATCGATTGTCAGCAAGCAAACTGACTAACAACTAAGTGTCTACCGTCACCTATTAACACTAATTTGGTCCTTATTAACAAAGCAACTGAGTTAGCAGCGCTGCCGACAGGGTAAAGAATATCGGAAAAGTTAGTTTTCTTGGCTCTCTCTTAAAATATGCCTAAAGGATAAGATATAAGATAAAGTTATAAGACCCTTCATGAAATAAAGGAGATCAATATTTTCTATGTTCAACAGTTGAAACTTGTACCAGATAAGTGAGAAAAATATAGATTTTAATGGAAAATAACATGTAATTTGGTAATGGGGTTTCATAGATATTTAAGTTTGAAAGTATTAAAAAACATATTGAATTGTGATCATTGAGTGTCGAACCATTTTCGAATATCGTCCCCTTTTACAAAATCTGAAATATTCACAGGGAATAACTGAAATTAAGAAAAACTTTTCCTGGTTTTGAACAATATCCTTTACTGTAAGTAAACAATTCAATGGAGGTAAGAACGTCACCAAGGTGATAGCAATGAATTCTCCTTTTGCCTGTCAGTGTCTAGAGTAGCAAAAAGAAACAATTAGAAAAAATTGTGATATTGTTTTTCATTGTATTTATTTTGAAATGCATGTAGGTAAGTGTGTATGATGCTTCCGACCACACGCACACATGTAGGTACACAACTCCATTGAAATTACTACTACAATAAAGGACATCGTTCAAAACCAGGCCACGGAGTTGCGGGAGAGTGTTCGTCCGATCACGCAACTTCGCCTATAGCGGACGCGGAGGACGCCAAAAGGTTTAGAGTTAAACGGTTGGTCTATACCCCGGTCTCTGGGTAGGAGTCAGATAGAACCCACCGGCCTGTCCGGTGGGTATCCACTATGGATTCCTCTTGTAAAAAAAAGTTATGTTATCTATAGAAAATAACAATGAAACTTTTATAAAATTTAACTGTCAAATGTCATTTTACAGTCAAATGTGGTATCAAGATCAGCTACTGTTTGTTAGTGTATTCATTGTGATGAACGCAAATCTACAGGAAACGCTGCCTAATTAGACGAACACCTTCCGTCCACCGCACACTGCTTGGGCGCAACCCGAGGGAATACCAGAAGGAATTATAAATGAAACAAATGTACCCTATATTAATTACAATAATCATCTCTCATCGGTTTCCTCACCTGCTCTTAACCTAATTCTCCTGTTTTTAATGTTAATGACGCCAATACTTCATAACTGTGTATTTCAACTCTGGAAACTGTGGCTGTAAAAAATATTGAACAGTGGTTCATTTGGCCTTGAAGCAACATCACCTTGCATCTAAGTACTTTCAACAGCTGTCGAATTCTGGAAGCTCTCTTCTTTTCTTTCCGAAGGCATTATCTGCAAGTACCTAGTCTTTTGAACTTTACTACAAATTTTTCAAAGATTACTTCTCCGAAAATCACTTTTCTTATGAGTCTTTAATAAAAAAATGTATGCTACACGTAAAAACCAAATATAAAGCAAAGGCCTGATTGAGATTTGGAACTGCTTCTGCCTTGAAGACAATAGAGCATATGACTTTCTGGGCTTATAACTTCTTCGGTATCACTTTGAATAACCATTTCGAACTCAACATTGGATAAATTGAATTTATTCGTGTAGGTAATATTGGGTAATATGATTCATACGTTGGATAATCTATTAAATTACCCAACTATGTACGTCACTATTAATGTCTACTGTTCGAAGTGTTCATCTAAGTGATTGCCAAATTATCCAACTTAGAGAATCACATGATTACATGCAGATGAGCTAAGCAAAATAAGAATAAATTGGAAGTTGACAAATTATAATTTGGAATATATATTTTTTATTTTAAGGTCGACATACAACCTGACGGTATAACACAAGCAACGTCACAGGTGCTGCTAGTTAGTATAGTCCAAGAGTTATAGTTAACACAAGTCAAATATTCGTCACAGGATCTTGAAACTATTTAACGTATGAAGTATTTTAAGCATAAGAACTAATTTAAATTAGTCTTTTTGAGTCAATAAAAATTATTTTAATTTTCTTATTGAAACACAATAGATACCTAAATATATATTATTTTCTTTTAAAATCCAAAAGTGTATAAGGTATACCTTCTGAAAGCATTTCTTTGTTAGAATTTTCACATAAAATATTTTTGAAAAAATCTCATTTAGTACCTATGAAAAAATATATATAAAAAAACAAATATTAAGCGCCTATAAATAATTTCAACAAACAATTCTGCAGTAAATAAAACACTGCAGTTATTATAAAAATAATAAGAGACCTCGCTTACCTAAAAACGTTTGCAAGACAAGTGTAAGTTTGTGATTTGTAATTATTCGCCATGTAACAATTACTGCATATTAGAGGTTGATAGCGTGTAATTAAACATCTACACAATCACGCAATCATCAATCATTGGAACACAATGAAATAGTGTTCAAACATTTACAATTACACTAAACGTTCTGATACAATTACTTAACCTTTTATGTTTATAAATGTTAAAGTTATTGCATCATAATATATAGTTACAATATTTTCTGTACAAGTTCTATTTGTCTATTTTTTCTGTACAATTTTTGCTTGCGTTATATTAATCCTTTTTTTAACTTTTGAAGTCTATTTTTGAGTGCTACTTAATATTTAGGGGTTGAGTCTGGCTCTTTTATCTAAATATACTGGAAAAATATAATTTTATTACCTAGGTATATTATAACATATTATAATATACCTAGGTAATATCTTTCCTATGCCATTTAAACCATGTGAATGATACCCTTTTTCTGTAGGTATCCCTACAGTCGCGTCTGCAAAATTTTACACTTTTTTCTTCAATATTATTCAAATATATATCATTACAACACCTAATGTATTTGTTAATTATTGTGTGGTGTTATGTGCTTGAGATTTATAAGATTTTTTAAATAATTTCATCTGTAAACAAATAGGTATCTTAATTCCCTATTGTAGCAATATAAAATATGTAGATATAAAAAAATTGCAACTGTCACAACGTGAATGTATCTCGTTAGTCAGAAAGCAGAAACACCTAATGGATGAAACGGGTTTTGAATAGTGATGTCCGCAAGCCACTGGTCTCTGGAATACTTAAATAAGTTTTAGCATCATTTTAATTATACCTTTCAAGTCTCCTCTTGAATATTCAACACGACAAAGACGGGGAATAAAGGGTATGACTTGATATTAACATTTTATTATATAAGTATCTAGCATAGAACTTGAGACAGCTGATGTGTGCAGTCCCATCAGTTAATAAGCGTTAAGCGTTTTCTACTGGCATGGCAAGTACTAGGGGAAAGTCGGGTAGCCCCGGACGGCGGGTAACCCCGGACGTTTCAATTACTCATAAACCAAGGACGTTGCGTAGGTAAAACTTTATTTGTTATGTGTGCTCTCTAGAGTATAAACAAATGCAATTTAGTCACGGCGGGACCACCGAGCGAGTTAGGTGTTATCGAGTCTTTTGTTCCCGCTAAAAAAAATTCGTCGCGCCTCTCAAACTTCGTTTTCGGTTATCAGGCAGAAAAGGTAAGTGTTCTTAACTATTAATTGTTTAAAATTGTAGCAAATTTAGTATATTTATAGTTCGTAATAGTATTTTTAACATTTTCTATACAATTTGATAACTGTGCCTTAAAATATCGCAGGAGAGCGATCGGGTACTCCCGGACACGATTTTGTCGGGTAGCCCCGGACATATTTTTAAGTTTTAAATTTCTCATTATTTATCTAACGAACAATTTTTGATGTTTAAATTTGCTTATATAAAGCAAGTATTTTAAGATGGTATGTCTATCTTTACAGAAGTCTCGAAATATGCCGAAATTTAAGGAAAGATCCACTAATAGAGGAAATTGGGACGAAAGCAACATGAAAGAAGCTGTTAAATCGGTAATGGAGGGCAAGCTATCCCTGAGAGAAGCTGTAGACAGGTATGATGTACCGAGAAGCACACTTCATGATCGCCTGAAAGTTTTGAGAAGTGGCAATGAGGTTGCTTTCAAACCGAAGTTGGGACGATTTGAATCCACTTTTTCTGCAAACTTTTCTAAAGAACTTTATGATCATGTTAAAGACCAAGACGACCGTTTGATGCCATTTAGCAGGAAAGAGTTTTTGAAATTAGCATTTGATCTAGCAGAACGTCTCAAAATCCCTCACAGATTCAATAAAGATAAGGGAACGGCAGGAAAGGACTTTTATTACAGCTTTATAAAAGAACATCCGGATATCGCATTAAGAACTGCCGAATCGACCAGCATTGCACGGGCTGTTGGTTTCAATAAACCACAAGTAGACCGTTTCTTTCATCAGCTTAATCACCTTCAAGAGAAATATAAATTCCCTCCTTCTCGAATTTATAATGCCGATGAAACAGGGGTATCAAATGTGCAAAAAAACGATAAAGTCATGTCGACAAAAGGAAAAAAACAAGTGGGCAAATTGACATCTGCGGAAAGAGGTCGGAATGTCACACTGACTTTTGCAATGAAAATCACTGGTCATTTTATACCCCCCCTTTTCATTTTCCCTCGGAAAAAAATGGACAGGAACGGTCGCTTGATGATAGGTGCTCCAGCAGAAAGTGTTGCTGTTCCCCATGAGAGTGGGTGGATGAACGGCGACGTGTTCTTACAATGGTTGCAGCATTTTAAGCAGCATGTTCAACCAACAGAAACGAATCCTGTTCTCTTAATTTTGGATGGGCATGCGAGTCACAAAGAGCTAGCAGTTATAGAATATGCACGCAAACATCACATCCATATGCTGAGCACGCCACCGCATACAACACATAAGTTGCAGCCGTTGGACAGGACATTTTTTAAGCCTTTTAAGGCTGCATATGCTACTGCATGTTCATCATGGATGAGAAGAAATCCTGCGGCGAGAATCACCGACTATGACATAGCTGCACTTGTTAACGAAGCTTTCGGCAAAGCAGCTAGGCTTGACATAGCACAAAACGGGTTTAAATGCACAGGAATTTTTCCTTTCAACCCGGAGATCTTCACTGAGATTGATTTTTTACCGTCATTGATGACAAACGTTGCGCATGAAGGTTGCGATCAAACATCAGTGCCCTTTTATTCATCATCAGTGCCCTCCACTAGTCATGCATTGCCCGCGATTGCCAATCAGCTTTCGGAAGCAAGTTCTTCATCACCAGTGCTCTCCACTAGCCGTGCATTACCTGCGATTCCCAGTCAGCTTCCAGAAGCACGTTCTTCATCACCAGTGCCCTCCACTAGCCGTGCATTGCCTGCGATTCCCAACCAGCTTCCAGAAGCACGTTCGTCATCACCAGTGCCCTCCACTAGTCGTGCATCACCTGAGATTCTCAATCAGCCTATAGAAGCACGTTCTTCGTCACCAGTGGCCTACACTAGTTGTCAATCTCCCAATCACTGTTCAGCAGCCTTTTATTCGTCGCCAGTGCCTTCTACCAGTCGTGCTTTGCCTTCAACAGCACCAGAGTCTTCAACTAGCACAAAAGATTTATTAAATCAGCTATCTCCACTCCCTGATGCATCAAAGAAACGTCTAGTAAGGCGGGCTCGAAAGACTCAGAAGAGCGAGATTTTAACATCTTCTCCATATAAAAAAGATTTAGAGGATAGACAGAAAGGAAATAAAAGCATTACCGCGAAAAAACAAAGAGGTAAAGGTGCCAAGAAGACGTTGGGGGCCAAGAAGACGCTAAAGACCAAGAAAAATATGCATAGTTTTACAGAAAAAGATCGAGGAAAAGACACCGAATGCATCATCTGTGGAGAATCTTTTGAAGAAGACTGGATTCAGTGCCATAAATGCAAAGACTGGGCTCATGAGGCTTGCGTTTATATAGATGCTTCAGATACTCATTATTATTGTGATGTTTGTAAGGCAAAAAAACATTTAGGTCACCACTGATATCTATGTCCGGGGCTACCCGACACAATTTGTATTGCCAAAAAATTAGGGTCTTAGTATTTTTGTTATATTTTCTTTAAAAAAATATCGTGATTTCTAATTTCAAATTAATACGGTTAAAGAAGTTCCTGGTTTGATTTATTGATAGAAATAAATATATTAAAACATATCTATTGTACTTTTATTTGCAATCCATCCAAGTGTCCGGGGCTACCCGACTTTCCCCTATAGGTACTCAGTTTTGCAGTCATAATTTGGACGACCCGTCTGGCGGTAGTAACCACCCCATTTACAGAAAACCACCGAAGATAATAATATGTGTTGTTGTTTCGGTGAGTGAGTAAGAGATGCCAGAGCCCATTTTCCCTGTATCCTTTATTCCTTCCTGATCCTTTATTTCTAAATAAACTAAGTTTGGCAGCGCACTTGTAGTATCTATGGCGTTATTTACGTTAATAGAAATCAACAAATCCTTAAAATCAATAAATAAATAAATAGCTGACTGACTGATCGGTCCCTCTTTACTGAGGATTGTCTTTACGAAAACCCAGACTCCATGGCCCCTATCCATGGTCTCCCCCAACTCAGAAAAGAGGTGGGCATACTTCGCTCGATCCGTTTACCTACTTACGTGTGAAATATGATTCCATTCTGCTATTAATTTTTTGAAGACTGGTTTTTACACCCTTTCGCTACGCAATTCGGCATTTTCACTAGTTAAAATTTTAATAGGTTGAGGCGTAGTTTTGTGGGCTTCACTCTGCCCTTCGCAAAGCTCTATCTTTAGTTCTTATTTTATCTAAGTGCAAAACGCAGTGATCAGCTTCAGCTCACCTCATAATTGAGTTATACGTCTTTAAGTCCGGCATAAAACACGAGAGCAGTCGCCACAGTTCACGAATCCTAGTCAATCTCACAGTATGAAAGGAAAGAAGTTCTAAATGGTAGGGAGTAATTAAGGCGACCACCCACCGCTACGACCTCGAGGCCTTGACCGACAGCCCTAATGAGTTCACTCGACTCGACAACGATGCGCGACGACGCTGCGAATAGACATGGACGCCGATATAACATCAACTCTTATTCCCACTCTTATTCCAGACATTCAGTTTACAGTGGAAATACCAGACAATAACTTTACAGTGAAAAAATAATATAGTCTTAAGTAGGTACCTATCCTATTAACATAGGTATATACAATGCCCCAATTCTACACACAGACTTCTTTTCAATGGAAAAAGTATATGGGCCACTATGCTAGAGCGGATTTATTTGTCAAGACTTGTACTTAGTAAGTACTTATATGTATGTACAAAAATAAAAGTTCCTCGTGTTTTTGTCATGACCAGGCTTTGAACCTGCATCTGTCATTTTAGCTGCTGATTATGTGTGTTCGACCCACTACACAATAATTCTGAGATTAACAGATCGATCGCATTACATCCCCAAGGGCATGGGTAACACGATAAAGTTAATTCAAAGAAAGCCAGCGAAAGGAAAAACTGTCTACATGAATTATTAAAGCGTTCTAAGAAGTTCAATAAGCCATGAAAGTAGCATACAAACGAATGCGACGCCATATTGTTGCATTGCATTTCTCATGCAATGTCCCGTTCACAAAACAAAAATGAAACAACAAAAGGAAAATACCGACAAGCCGGTTACTAAACTTTTTTACTTTATTTCAGTGACTGAACCGAGCGCTAGTGGCGAGCTCTCGAAATTAAAAGGTAGTACGTTACCTCCGACGCTAAACTTTAAGTCGCCGTACATAAAAGGCTTAAGTTTCACAAAACAGGTTCTCTTTAAAGACATTTCGTGTTTCAATACGAAAGCACAACGCGAGAGCTCCGCCTACACTTGATATAAAATTAGAACTCTTGCCTGACAAACGTTGGCGAGTTGGAATTATATGCTAAAAAGTTAAACTTTATTCACAAGTAATAGAGCACAATGTTCTATGGTAATATAACTGCAGTGAGGTGGGTAGCTCCGTAAACGCTATTGGCCCAATCGCGAAACGTGAAACAAACAAGAGATATGTGAGTAAGGGAGATGGCGCTATACAAAGGACGCGATGCTAACCTGTATGTAGATTTTAAGTTTCATTTTTCTAGATTTACCATGTAGCACGCGAAAACTTATCTCTTCCAATTAAAATACAAAAAAAAAGTTTTAAAAATCTAAAATTGCAATATGTGTTGTTAAAAATAATGAAAATCTTCAAACGTCAAAAATAGAGACGCAATATACAACTGACAGTTGGAGGGAATGGTTTGGAAGATGTGTTTTTTAAATTTGTTTCCAATTTTCGTTTGTGCAAGATTCAATACGTGAGTACTTCGATTGTAAGCTCTACGCGTGCCGCTTAAAGTCTATTCTTGCCTGTGTATTGTGGTGACTTGTTACGTTCTGTCATGGGTTGTTTTGTGGAAGTGGGCATGGCGATGAGGGAGCACAGACGATTCGTTTAGTAGACAGTTGACACTCGCCACGCCATACTGACATTCCGATAGTAGCTGCACTGATAACAATTTTCCATAGTTTAAATAAAAAAATTTTGTGACCACAAATTAATGTGATTGTGTATTTATGACAAACCGGACGAAAGAGAACTGCGGAGGCTTTGTTTAAAGAACTGAGTCTTGGTTTTTTTTTTGTGAGTTTTTGTGTGTAGTGTTGTGATGCCTATAATATGACTAGCTAATACCTAGTCAACTATTGTTGGTGTTCTTTTGTGACCTATATATAACTTTTTTTATGTAAGTAATTTATCTTAATATATTATTAAGTAAGCAAAAGAAACACAAATTCTGTGAAAATATAAATTACTATGAAGATACAATTAATTTCAAACCAAAGATAACAGTTCATTTCACTAGGATTCCTAGCATATTTAATGTAGGTACCTATGTAAACATTTAATAAGGTTTTACCTACATTATATTCGATGAAAAAATAAATTATCATTTACACTCTATTACAATAAACAATATTCCCGTTCACAACTATAATACCTATAACTATGTAGTTAGTAGGTATGTAACAGCCTTAAAATGACCTACTAAGTATGTTTTATACCTGATTATGTTAAGAGTATTCCTTCATATAACTATAGTAGTTTTTGATAGTCTCACCTAAGTCCTAATACATACGGTTTGGTCCCATCTCGTCAGAGTTTCAAAATCTACCCATTAAGGTATTAAAATTAATTTAAACAATAGCTCTCTCAAAGAATTTGGTTTAGGTACATTAGTTATGGGAAGGCTGATTCATCTGTTATGAAAATTATGGGATATCTGCATGATATTATTGAACATTTAACTACTGTGCGTAATAAAATTGAACATTTACTTAGGTTGATTTAAAATACAACTTAAATCAGACTTCAAATTTTTTTATGTATCATTTTAAGGACTAGGTAGGTATATGTTTCGGGAAGGTTTAGGTATCTATTATTTAACTTATTATTTTACAAATAAAGAACTCTTGTGTTTTTATAAAATGCTGTCTTTTTTTTCTAAGAATCGTCAGTAAGGTTTACTTGATCGTAAGTGGCTACCGTCGTCTATAAAGATGGTTGCAGAAGACCACAGTTTATTAGTGGCAGGTCACACTGTGTTACGCAGTAATAAAATGAGAAGCCTGTCTGACGACAGTAGGCATACCCTACTTACAGAAGACCACAGTAAAATAATACCTAGCAAGTCTATGTAAGTAGGCTACAGTAATGGTATACATTTCGGTAAGTGAATAAGGAATCCCTATCCCGCGTTGTTCCTTATTTTTCATCCTATCTAAGGCGATTAGGATAGTGTAGGTACTTGTCTTCCCTCTTGCTTTGTACTCAAGTTTTGTAGATTGTCAACTTGGCTGCCCAACTTTACATAAAAAATATATTTCTGTTTCAACACCTGTCATTTTCCAATCGTTACATAGTAGGTATAATTTGTAATACAGACAGACAGACGTGGCCATGTATGTATGTTATGTATGTATGGCTGCTAGCTCCTCCTAAACCAAGCAACGGATTTTGATGCGGTTTTCACCGTCAGATAGATAATTTTTCATGGAATTTTCATATAATTAATAAAACCTATTTAATTTTTTTCTTTGGCATAGCCAGGAGCGGGTCGCTACTTAAGAAGAAAATTATTTAAAAAATTTTTAGTTGGCATTCAACAACAAATTATTACATTTAATTTTAAAGCGGTTTTAGATGTAGACTAAAGACAATCTGAATTTAGATTACCTATGAATCGAAAGCATATGAAGTGCGAGCGACCCGCCTCCCGTCGCTGGGCGTCGCTTCGCCCTGAAACAGGGAACGCCCATCTACGCTATTCGTCCCACGTAACCAAACTAACAACCACATAACACTAAATATTTCAATACAATACAGTCTATAGAATACAGTATTTGTATTAAAGTATTTGCTCGTTAAGAAAATTTATAGTTTACTAAAAAACAAAAATTAAAAGTAAGAAAACATATTGGTAAATTAGGAAAATGTAGCTCACAAGAATCTTATTCGTAATGAGAAAAATTCAATTGTACAGATTATTCACTATTTTAAGTATTTTAGCG
Source organism: Synanthedon andrenaeformis (assembly GCA_936446665.2). Lineage (NCBI taxonomy): Eukaryota > Metazoa > Arthropoda > Insecta > Lepidoptera > Sesiidae > Synanthedon > Synanthedon andrenaeformis. The sequence goes on from OW387785.2 coordinate 9,143,019, forward strand.
ATAATATTTCTTTGAAAGACAAATTTTTATATCTTCACTTCACTATATTCAGTAAGCTAGCGAAGCAATATTTAAATAATACCTATACCTACCTACTTAGTTAACAACAACATCCAACGAATGTTTATATCGAATGAGAAAAAGAAGATTGTAATAATTTTAGTTAAATTCTTAAATGGGTAATTTTGCTCTCCTCTTGAGTCTTTTTAAACATGGAGCCTCGTAAAGCCTTCATCAACTTTCCATCAAGGTGATTTGGATTAAAAATAAAATAGATTTTGATGTGATTGATATTATTATAAAATATCGTAAATTGTTAAAAAAGAGTTTAAACTGAAATTGTAAACTAATAAAAAAAAATCTTTTAAAAAGAGGGGTGAACAGTTTTTTTGTGAATACACTAACTTTAAAAAGGTATGTAACTACAAACAAATATAGTTGGAATTATACTTAAGAAATACTATACCTTGATTTCCACCTCTTATTATTATTTCAAAAAGCCACGGGGTTAATAATCCAACTCACATAATATAATCTTAACGGTTTATTGAATAGACAATTCCTAACATAGGTACCTAGTTATAACGGTTATGTAAAAGTAGTTAAATGTAACCTCAAGAACTAGAATGAGACCAAAGAAGATTATATTATAATATCCTAAAATTAGATGAAATTCGACACTAAGAACTAAGTGATTGATAGACAAAAATAACTGCTTAGTTATGAAAATAACTAAGTACGATATATTGAGTAAACTTAATTTATATGTAGGTATTAAAACGATATTTAGTGTGTGCCTTTAACAAACTAAATAACGTTGAATATTGATTTTTATACTTTGTAGATGTAAATTATATAGGGTTTGTAAGGGTTAAGTGATATAGGTATAATATTTAAAAAGTTATATTTTGTTAAATTATATTTAATTATATAATTTGTTGTTAGGTATTTAGGTATAACGAATAAGTATAAATAAGTCGGAACTTAGTTAAAATTTTATTTCTTAAACTAGCTGGTGCCCACGACTTCGTCCACGTTGAAAGATATTAAGTGGCCTATCCTGTGTCCCGTACGTCCAAATGTTTATCTACCAAGTTTCATGAAAATCAGTTAATTCGTTTCAGAGTTATGGAGGAACATACATACATACATACATACATACATACATACATACAGAAAAAAATTCTAAAAATCGTCAATTTAGTTTCAGTATCATGTATAGAGCCTATAAACACGATATCTCTGAAAACAAAGTAACTTACCTACTCCATGACCGACCCTTACAGATTTATTATTAGTATTGATGTACCTACACTTCATTATATGTAGGTAAGTAGGTACATGTTTCTTTATTAGTTATATTTCTGGCGATCTATCAATTCTATAAAGAATCAACTTGATCGTTTACTTCTCAAACATCTGATCTCAGTTCTCAGATTATGTAAGAAGGAGATTTATCTTAATGTAGGTAATATGAAAGTTTAAAAGTATTAAAATCCCACTCTCTTACAGAGATTTGAAAGCAATATTAGTCTTCGAGTAGGGGATGCGTTCACCCTTTTAGTGATCTATCACAGCGTCAATCATGATACTCGTGATGGCACTCCATTTGAGACATTTCCCCTGTAAATAACACCCTTAATTTTACAAAAAAACCCCAAAACTTTTCGCACAGTCAAGCCCCGTTATAGTTAACAAAATATGCACATTATTATATCTTATAGGTACTTAATTCTTAGCTTAAAAGTGTACCTACCTAATAAATTTATATATATGCTAATATAATAAAACTGAAGAATTTGTTTGGTTGATTGAACGAATTAAAATCTGAAACTACTAATGGGATTTGAAAAAAATATTTTTTCATTTTAAGGCTCAATTCTTGAGGAATGTTTTATCATCATCACCCTAAAACCTTAAATCCTCAAAGCAGATGCGGGTAAAAACAGCGGAACACACCTAGTTTTCTTTTTTTGTTTTTTTTTTCTTTCATAATAAAATCACAATAGACAAATTTATTTGTACCTTTTTTTTTTGTGTCATTACACAAATAGCTAGTAATTTTATTTAATGAACTAGTGTAATAAAAATATAAATTGTATTATATAATTTTCCCAGTATAAAATTGACAGGTACATTTAATTTAACTTTATGATACGCATTCGTAATCACCACAGTAACAGACATGTTTATAATTTACTTAAGTCGTTGTTTTTGTATAGAAAAAAAAATTTTACTAAATGCCTATCTATAGGTAGTGGAGAAATTAAAAATTCAAAAAGTACCTGTTCTATAACTAATACATTTAAAATATTTAAATGATTATTATAATAATAATATCAAGCACCTAATTATGAGTTTTCGTACTTCCTATTTGGACTAAGTATTCAACTAATGTTGAATACTTAGTCCAAATAGGTCACAACCCTACAACAACACAAGTACAATAATTATAGGTACCCAAAATAGATAACATATCAAACTGTATTGTCACTTACAATGTTTATATCGTAAAGAACAGATAAGAAATAAACAGAAAAAGTAATCTTATCATAAAGAATTCATGAAGAAGAAGAATGAACTAGTTAGTAATCTGACAATGAGATAATACAATGAGGTTTCTTTAAAAATTTACAATTATAATTAAAATTTACAAATAAAATTTATGTAATTTACAATAACAAAAATAGGGGATAATGTACCTATTACCTACTTATAACAAAGATACCTACAGATTAACACCTATTATAACATTTTTAAAATGTTATTAGAGTACATTACCTATTATCTATAAAGTAGATAGATAGATAGATAGATAGATAGATAGATAGATAGATAGATAGATAGATAGATATACTTTATTGTACACAGAGTAACACAATAAAAAAAAAGGTAGGTACCTACATAGGTATCTATATCTATACATATATATATTAAAATACATTACATATTTTTTCAAAATAACAATTTATACACGCTGTTACCTAGGTTACCTAGGTCAAAAAAATAGTTCTTAAAATTTTTGTCTGTCTATTCGTCTATTTCTTGAAACGGTTTAACAGATATGAATGCGGTTTTCACTGATGTATTGATGATTACTTAGATTAACTTAACATATAGGATACTTTTAACCCTGGAAAAATGTTATAAACTACAGCGCGTGCGAAGTCGCAGGCACAGCTAGTTATGAAATAAAATCGCTTTCCTTCTCTGTCTGTTTCTCCTCTACCTTCTCCTGAACCACCTTACCTAACGGATTTTGATGATTTTCACTAACTCATACCTGTCTATAGGCTCTGCAAGTATTTTCTTCTAAATAGGTATAGTTAGTAAAATTAAAATAAAATGTAATATTAATAAGCCAAATAAATGCTAGATTCAATTTAAGTTATACATACAAGTAGGTATAATATTTCACATGAGAACGAGGTTGTGTTTAAGTGAAATCTTACAGCTGTTTTGTGCCCCCATAGCGATCCATCAGAAATCCCGAGTGGTCCGGAATCACTGCCGATGCCGTCATACACTAAACATTTACGAGCTGAATTATGATAAACACCTTCCGGCAACACAACATACAAGCCTTTTATCAAACGAGCTTGTATATTTCCCAAAAAAAAAATTGAATATAAAGGAACTTTAGCAAAATTTTGGTTTTAAATGTTGGTAAGGTAAGGTTGCGTAAGTCGTACCACAGCCTAAGTCGTACCCCAGCAATATCTCGCCTGATACTTATAAAAAATGATCTCAGACTAAATTGTTTTTAGTTGTTCATGTGATCTCTGATTATAAGTGTTTTTCTTTATAGTTTTTAATATGTTTACTAACTGTTGTTTTCTAAGTACGACTAAGGCTATAGGTGGTACGAATTAGGCGACTAGGTGCCTTAATCAATAAAAACAATAAAATACCTATTTTCATTAAAGAATTTCAAGTTTTTATAATTGTTAATTGAAAACCAATTAAATAAAGATTTAGTAAGTGTTAAAGATTTTGTTTTATTTTAATTGCAGTGAATATTACAGTGTAATTTCCTTAGGGGGTACGACTTGAGCACCCCTTACCTTAAGTATATACCTCAATAAACCCTTTTACAAATTGAAGCAAAGTGGGGCATTCCATTCTTTTTACTTTAGTTTCTTATTTTTATTTATTATTTTCTAATCTTTTACAACATAGTCCTAATAATAGTGTAAAAATTCTAATCCAAATAATATTATATAATGCGAAATTTTTGTTTCAATGTTTATTACCTATATTAATTATACATAATTATATGATACTTTTATCCTTGAAAATGTCAGGTTTCAAAATACGTCCAAAATACAAGGAAGAACGAAAAAATCTTCTTTTTACACTCGTACAATGTATGGAGTGCCCCAAGAAATATCTGTCGGTCGTTAATTTTACGAGTACTTCGAGAATACGCAAAATATGTTAAATTATTTGGTATTGTCTCGATCGTCTATCGACAACGTAGACAGACGTAAATAGGTTAGACAAGATTTTTGAGTCATTGAACTTTACTATTCGCACACGTTCAGCGTTTAACACATTATCTAATTATATTCTCATATAATTAATCATTTTCTCGTCGACATCTGCAATTTTCCCGTCTTGCTGCCGTCTTGCATTTTTTGTTGACAAACTAACTACTGCAGAGTACACTAGCAAAAACAATAAATCTATTTCGACGCTGTTTTCAAGTGAACCAGTCAATTTCCTATATTAACCTAACCAAGGTTTAATAAAATTATTATATACCTAACTATAAGTCTATATGTAGGGTAGGCATGTGATACCTACCCAATGATGATTAATGATAAATGCAAATAGAATCTTTTAATTTATTTTTAGAAAAATTCATTTGAATTATTGTATATTCAATATTAAATTAGATAATTTAACTTATATTAAGTGAAAGACAGCTTAAATTTAAAACTGATGTCCGCTCTTCCTTTTGTTTATTTGTTGTTCATAAATTGACCTTAACAACAAAAAAATATTTCCAATTTTAAATTATTGGTACGGCATGCGAGTATCTTACTTTACAAGATTTACGTCACCGCTTACCGACTAGCACCTGTATGAAATTACATGAAATATATGAAAAGGTTTTTGTAAGAATGCCACAACATAAATCAATAATATTCTGTGTTGTCTTCGAAGATGTCTCTGTTTAAACAGCATTATTTAAAACATTGTTAAATTGTTTCACCAACAATATGTAGGACATTTCAATTGTTTAAAAGTACCTACGCAGCGTAACAGACGTCATATTAGTTGCGTGAGAATTGTTAATAATGAACAACAACACGAACAGAGAGAGAAGTAATCAAATATTTATCAGATCGTCCAGTTCTTGAGACATTGAGATTGTGAAAAAATGTTTTTAGAGGAGGCAGACAAGTTGAAAGTATACTTGATGAATTCACTGATTACCCTCAAGCGGGGTTAATTTGACACGTTTTTTTTTGTTCTTACATCGCGTTTCTGCGATATTTGACCTTTGTTTATCTATATAGTACAATTATTAGTTCTTTGGCTATATAGTCCAATGCTTAATATTAATGCTTAATATTAATTCTTCTATTATTTTGACACAGCATTGAAATGCACTGCAAGTCAAAGTAATCGCTTAAAAGCTTACATTGATGAGCTTTCTATAAAAATAAGAAGCAATATTAATCATTTTGAGTGAAATTTTTATGAAAATTGAAGAAAAAAGGCCAACATAATCTAAATTTCTTTATTAGGAACCATATTTTTTTCGTAACAATAGGAAGTTTAAGAAATTAACTTAGGAATAGAGATTTTTACAGTAATAACAAACAATTAAAGGTACAGTTACATTAAAGTACTGAGTACTTGCTTAAACATTTTATTAAAAGTAGGTAAACGAATCACAAAGTAAACGAATCACGTATATTATGGTGGCATACCCATTTCATAAGCCGGACTTGAAAACTATATGGAAATTTGTTGCTAATTTGTACCTCCATTAATTTACGAGAAACGACGGGGGTATGCTGACGTAATATTACGCTAGCATACCCATATACAATATCTTGACAAAGAAAGCACCTAGCGAGCCCATTCCAACGGCTTATTTTGTTGCTAATTTGTTGCTCTGAGATAGGCTAGTTAGATATTAAAAAATGTCACCCCTTCATGGGGGGTGAACTACCCCTATATATTAAAATTGAGAATAGCGAGCTCGTTCCAACGGCTTATTTTGTTGTTAATTTGTTTCTCTACGATAGGCTAGTTACATATTGAAAAATGTCACCCCTTCATGGGGGATGACGTAATATTACGCTAGCATACCCATATACAATATCTTGACAAAGAAAGCACCTAGCGAGCCCATTCTAACGGCTTATTTTGTTGCTAATTTGTTGCTCTGAGATAGGCCAGTTGGATATTAAAAAATGTCACCCCTTCATGGGGGGTGAACTACCCCTATATATTAAAATTGAGAATAGCGAGCCCGTTTCAACGGCTTATTTTAAAGTTAATTTGTTGAATACACCGTCCAGGAGAATCATTGAGACATATTATTTCCAGTTGTTCTCATCTTGCTAATGGCGAGTATTTGCACAGACATAACCAAGTAGCCAGAATTATTCACCAACAACTTGCTCTTCAATATCACCTTGTTGAATTTGAAGTACCATATTACAAATATATGCCTGCGCCCGTTCTCGAAAATGGTCATGCCACGCTCTATTGGGATCGTTCAATAATCACGGACAGAACTATTGTCGCCAATAAACCTGACATCGTGGTTATTGACCGATCCCAACGCCGGACGATGCTTGTTGACATTACTGTTCCACATGACGAAAACCTCGTGAAAGCCGAGAAAGACAAACTTACCAAGTACATAGACTTGGCTCACGAGGTGACCGCCATGTGGAATGTCGATTCGACAATCATCGTCCCGATAGTCATATCGGCGAATGGTCTTATAGCGAAGAGCCTCAACCAACATCTTAAGAGTCTCTCGCTAGATGGATGGATCTAGGGTCAGATACAGAAGGCGGTACTTCTGGACACGACACGAATTGTCAGGAGGTTCCTCACTCTGCAGCCCTAACCACCGTAGCTTGGACCTTGCCCCGCTACTTGCGGCATAACAATTTTAAATTTTTTATAATATATATTGTTTTTTTTTTATATTTATATTGTAAAAAATTTAATGTTAAGAAAAAAGATGAATAAAGAGAATAATAATAATAATAGCCTTTTTATTTCCATATTTCTCTAAATTATAAATGTAGGGTACAATTAAAGTTAGTGAAGTGTTAGTATTTAATTTTATAAATTCTTTTATTATAGGTGTTAGTGTTTTGTTAGTTTTCCTTCTGAGTTATGAAATATGGATCCCTTTTTGGGTAAAGGCCTCCTCCATCTTTTTCCACAATTCTCTATTTAATCCTGCAGTCATCCAGTCTTTCCCAGTGATTTGAATAATTTCATCAGTCCACCGGCTATACGGTCTGCCAACATTCCTTTTGCCTGGTGGTCCTTTCCATCGAGTGGTTTGAATGGTCCATCTGTTGTCGTTGATACGTGAAATGTGACCCGCCCATTTCCATTTTAATTTGAGGGCCTGAGTAAGAGCATCAGTGAGAAAAATTAACTGAGCATCAGCATCAGTTAATTTTTCTTATTTTTAGTATGCTCCTTTCCATTGCTCTTTGAGTGGATCTGATTTTTTGTTTGACTTTATTTGTAAATATCCATGTTTGGCATCCATACAATAGACAAGGTGGAAGACATGTGTCAAACACCACTTTTTTTAAATTTAGACTAAAGTTTCCTTTCATTATTTCCTTCAGTGACCAATACTTTTTCCAGGTTACAATCACTCTACGTTCAATTTCTTCCTCATTGCTTGTTTTTGTAAATGATACTTTTTTTCCTAAATAGATATAGTTCTTGACATATTCTATGATGACCCCCGAAATTTGGATAGGTATTTCGTAGCTATTAGTCATTAGCTTTGTTTTATTCGCGTTCATTTGCAAGCCCACTTTTAAGCTTTCTTTGTTAAGGGTGTGAATCATTTCATTGAGTTCTTCTGATTTTTCTGATAGCAACACAATGTCATCTGCGAACTGAAAATGGCTTAGGTAGTGGCCGTCTATTTTTGTTCCTGTAGTTTTCTATTCTAGATTTTTAAATATGTTGTCCAGCACAGCTATAAATAGTTTTGATGATAAAGGGTCGCCTTGTCTAACTCCCCGTTCTATTGTGATCTTATTTCCTCTAGTCTCTAGTTTTACTTTGCTGTTGCTGTTAGCATATATACTTCTTATTATGTTGATGCTAATATGGGTATGCTAGCGTAATATTACGTCAGCATACCCGTCGTTTTTCGTAAATTAATGGAGGTACAAAAATTTTTTTTTTCAGTACAAATTAGCAACAAATTCCCATATAGTTTTCAAGTTCGGCTTATGAAATGGGTATGCCACCGTAATATACGTAAACGAATCATAGATATGATCCAAAAAACTTCAAAAATATAATTTGTCTTCTATGCAATAATTATTATCACGAGTATTACAATCACAGCGATAAAATAATAACTTAGTCATCTACCTATATCAGTCGGATTTCTCACAAACTTCACACTCAAACATCGGATTTTTGGATCTGTTAGAGATTCCGCACACCCATTTCTTGCAAGTGATACATTGGATCCATTCCTTGAGAAGCCGATAGAAACGATAGTTGCATTTGTATATAGAACATAAGTTCGAATTATCCTTCTTTGCCAGCTCAATCAATGGAACTTATAAAGACACCAACAGACCTGTTCTAACCCACTGTCAATTTAGCTTCAAAATCTGTCAATGTTCCCCTGGATTTAAGCTATTCAAGAATATACATACTCTTATACATACTGTTATATTGTATATTCTTTGTTTTTGTTTATAATTAAGGTAAATTACAGTAATTGTTGTTATTTTATTATTTTAAAGATGATAAAGTGAATATCCTGAGTTTTTTTCGGGGTTTCTTCTCAGGATCGTCATCATCTTGGTTTTTTTTTCCGAAACCCTGGTATATACATATATATAAATTTATAATGACGTTTATAAGAGTTTCTTGGAGAAACCTAATTGATAAATAAATATTTTGATTTTGATGAAAACAAGGGCGCCGCCGACTTAGATAAAGGGCTACTCAGGAGATTGGGGCTACACTGATTTTGACTGCGGAAAGCAGTGTGAACACAAAAAAAGTGTACCTACTTTAAAGACTAATTAAATACATTTTTATTAATTTGAAAATAAAAAACAAAAGAGATGGGAGCCCAGGTTGAGAAAGTATTAGCGTATTTTCCTTTCTTCTTATTTTCTTGGTTAAGTTTGTTGGAAAATCTGAAATAAAAATATTTTAGAAATTAACTTACTTAAATTTCTAATTTTACTTCTTTTCTTTAATTTGTCCAACACTTTATTGTTAGAGGCAACCATTTTTCAAATAAACATCGCTTAATTTTTTTTTTTATTATTGTAAAATACGCCAGCCAGTCTATAATTTTAAGTTATTACCTATTGTTCTCACATTGAGTTCTTTACTCATAAACTCACACTGTCTGGAAACAGTGACCGTCCCCTTACAGAAACAAGGAGAAGCACTTATGCTGTTGTTTCGGTGCATGAATAATATACGCCAAAACCGATTCGTCTATCGTCGATTATAAATCGTTCCTGCAATGCTACAGTGTAAACATATCCACACACACACACACACACACACACACGTTCACATATTATATATTATGCATAAACATACGTTATAAATACCTACATAAGTAGAAATGTGGGCGTCATCCGGACGTATGGCTCACGCAATTCGATTCCCCGAAGAGGAAATGGTTACGGCCGGCAAATTGGACCCTAACCACAGGTTAGCTCGCTCCCGGCACGCAGATGTACTGTTATTTAATATCTACACACGTAAATAACCAAATTGAAGGTAATTCCAGCGTAGTTTACAACTTTCTTGTTGTTTCCAAGGACTAAGTATTTACACCTGTGTTTTTATTGTAGCGTAGGTACTTAGTTTGCCTAGATGACGGTCTGCCGTAAATTTATTTATTTATTTAGTAGCTAACCTTACAGCTGTAACGTTTCACAAGTAAGTACATTTAAAAAAAAAATATTAAATTTTTATATAGCCTATTACAAGGCTAACATAAAATTAATAGAACATAAAAGAAAGATATGTAGGTAGTATTAATATATTTACTAATAGAACATATAAAATTGATAAAATATTTACTAGCGACCCGCTCCCGGCTTCTCATGGGCGCAATTTTATATTATACTAGCTGGTGCCCACGACCTCGTCCGCGTTGAAAAATATTAAGTAGCCTATCCTGTGTCCCGTACGTCCAAATGTTTATCCACCAAGTTTCATGAAAATCAGTAAATTCGTTTCAGAGTTATGGAGGAACATACATACATACATACATACAGAAAAAATTCTAAAAATCGTCAATTTAGTTTCAGTATCATGTATAGAGCCTATAAACACGATATCTCTGAAAACAATGTAACTTACTCCATGACCGACCCTTACAGATTTATTATTAGTATTGATTCCTTCCATTCTAATTATAAAAATTATACTTATATATAAAAATATTCGTCGTGTAACGCTCTTTCCGTTATAAAAACAGCATGAAAATCCATTCTGTAGCTTTTGAGATCATCTGGAACGCCACAGGTGCTGTGGCGTCCATAGTTGGATTAAGGATAAGAATCTAGAAAGGCATCCTTCTGGTTCCGGTGTCCTTTACTCACTCATCAAAAAACAACAGCATAGGTACATGCTATTTTATCACGGTGGTCTTTTGAAAGAGAAACGCAGTGTGCTCTTTTTTTAACGTTGGGAAACCCGGCAGTATAGGCTCAGATTAAATAAGAGTTACTGTCGTAACAGATGCGTCACTCCCATACTAAAGCTAAAATACCTACGCTATATTAGCCTACAAAAGACGCTGCAAGAAGAAACGTACTCTACGGTCGCGCGCCGAGAATCGAGATTCCCGCGTACACAGCGTGATTACGTCATCGAGCGAAAACGTTAGGGTTGTACAAAATCTACAAAGAATATAAATTAAACAAAATGGCTTAGTCTAAGATTTTTAGATAGTCTGCAAAAACTCCTGCTAATTGATTTTTTGATTGGATTATGTCAGTGCCGCAAGCGCAATTAAAGTTGCCGACGGGTAAAGAAAAACAGCGACGGAACTCAGTAACTATTGATTTTACAAAAAAAAGTTTCATACAAAAATTGTAGAAAATTTCTTGCTCTATTACACTGCTTATTACATTTTTTTTATCGAGATATTTCTCAAAAACAAAGATTTGTTTTTTTTTAATCGACTAATCTCCGCAAATATTAACAATAGAGAAAAAAGTTTAAAATAAAAAAGATGTAAAATTTTATCATGTACAAAACGGATTTTAACGGGATTTCATTGCATTTTATTACTACCTCTACGTATAGGTAAATAATTTATTTACGTAATGAAACTTAATAATGCAAAAGATCCTACAAAGGGTAACACGGGTACAGACCTTTTTTCTTCTTCGGATATCCGGGTATACAGATATCTAGCAAATTAATAGAAAAAACAATTCACCCGATCTAAAACACCCACCGTCCTACGATCTAGGTATTAGGATCTAAATACTTAAAATTAGGTACTTAATTCAAATAACGTAACGTACCTTTCATCATCTTTTGGCAATGAAAAAAAAAGACAAATTTTTATTTGTCCTTTTACTAAGACATCCAACAACTTCACAATAGTTAACCATCGTATCGTTAGTCAAAAATTTAATGATAAAGAATGTAAGTATCGCTGCGAGAAACGTGCACGTGCGCACTCAGTCTGGCGGTCGGCAACCTACTGTCGTTATGCCCGGCTACTAGCTACTTAACGGTAGGTATTTAAAACTGTCCTTGGCGCGAGTGACGGGGGCCTGGTATAGGGGACATTGCGGGGTTATGCCGGATTTGTACCGGCTAAAACTCAACGACTTTCTAGCGCGGCCGTTGATGGGCGGGGTCGCGGGGACGTTATGACACGACATCAGTGCACCGCCACGGCTATGCAGCACGGGGAGAGCTACGCTATCCCTGTCAGAGCCTCGGCGCGCACCCATAAGTGGAGGTACGCCGGCCAACTCGGGGGACCTTACCCAAGACTACCGCCCAGGTCCCGCTAACTTATTATCTAACAGCAGACGACAGCAGACGACTTGCGAACGCGTGTGCTGCCATACAGAAATGATATATGCACTTTAATTTTAGTTATTGTCTGTTAGAGACCTTATCGCAAACCACACCTTTGTTATGAGTTACCTACGTGATACCAAAAACACGATTTAGTGTGATATTGCACAAATTGATAGAAAGTTTTCGCCTGTCGCAAGTTCGTCTCAAGTCGTCTGCTGTTAGATTAAGGCAGCGGGTCAGGGGGGAAGGCGGCGGACATAGGTCAGCCACTACTAAAATAAATACTTATTAATATATAGAGTAATAGAAATTGCTCCTATAGAAGGTTTAAGATAATAGAGTAGTAATAGATAGATTTCCACGTTTCCCAAATAGTTGGATATAAAACAAAGATATTATAACGCATGGGATGTTATTTGATCAGTGTAACAGAAACAGTGTCGTAAACAAATTCATAAGTAGGCTCCTAAACTCAATTTTATGTGTTTTTAAGGAGCCTCTCCCTCGGGGGAATCTTAAAATGAAACGTACCGTAAACCTCGGCACCCTGCCGCGAACAAGAGGGTAACGCTCTTATCCCAGATTTAAAATATTTAGGTACGCGGGAAATGGCAATTCATAATTGAAAATCTGTATGAAACATTTAATTTTGTCTGATTTTTCGACTTTTACTTGGACTTTTAACTTTAATATTCCTAGCAACTAACTTGACGAACCCCTTGGTCGAGTGGTTAAAGTGATTGCTTAACGCTCTTTTTTCGATACCCAGCAGGGTCAACTTTCAAATTTTTTTTATTAGCGTTATTTTTTTTTAAGAAAATTAATCTTAGAGGATTTAATAGTTACCAAATTGCAATGTGTAGGTAATTGAATTCAAACAAAAACGCAATACAGATTCGCCTACACAGTTCTAAAATTGCACTATAAATGGTCTCATTGTAGGTGTAAAACATAGTTTTACGAGGAGAGAGTTAAATTAAATTGATATTTAAGTTTAAAACTGTAAAAATAAGTCTAGCATTTATTTTCGCCCAAAAAGCATCCACAACTCTTAATGTAAATTCGCATAAGGCAAACGCTTTCAAAAGGAAATTACATTTCACTGCTTGGAGCAGCCAGAAAATTTTAATTCAAAACACACCGCAACCCATACGTATTAAAATAGATTTAACCGCCAGCCGTTCCATTTTCAAAAAATAAAATAAAACAAAAAGGCGCGTTCCCGCCATTTCTCCGGGGCGCACCGCAAATTCCAGTGGAAAAAATCGTATTTCGAACGCGGTTTGAATTTTAATTGACATTCGGCTGGCGCGGAAAGGTACCATACTGGCAGGCTGTGCAGATATCGCGAACATTTTCGTATTTACAAGTGAGTAGGGTCGATTTCCCATTTTGAGTTATGCCTTTATAAATGATCCACCAGTTGCCGGTTATAAAAATGATGGGCAACGTTTACAAACCACGCTTTGTTAGGTCCCCTGGAATATTTATATCTAGTAGAGTTCGACCACGAATCGAATTTAGATAAAAAACTATCTTTTTCCGTTTTCATTTTTCTTTCAAAACCAATTTAATAACACCTGAGCTCCTTAATTAGTGCTAAACAAAAAAAAAATACGTTCACAAACAAATTAGAAAAAGAAATCCGGAATTTTATTTCACATATTATTATAACGATAAGATTTAAAAAATCTTAATTATGATGTCTGATTAATATTTAATAGAAAAATCGTTTCTATATTATAACAAGAGCCAAAGAGGGTCTGGTTTTCTAAGGTCTTAAACTGCTGCCCACCCAGTTTAAGACCTAGAATATAACAGGCAGGTGAAAGCAGTTTTGTTCCCTAAAAGATGAGACCTTACATCTCCCTGTTATGTTCTAGATAGATTATAACAATCTACATTAGTTAATGATTCATCAGCTAGCCTGTTTTTTCTTGTCATTAAAAAAACGCAATAATTTATATACGCACAAATTATTGTGTAGGTAATTCGTCTACATTACTCCATCAGTCCGGGTTCATGACGATTTTAATAACTTCTTTGTTGAGCACTCGTCACGTGGTATACAGTTCATAATTCTAGCTAAATTACAATAAACAATTGGAGCGGTCGTTACTCGTCGGTTCATCACGACTTCACGAACGACGTGGCCATACAAATTATTCGGCAAAACCGCGGTAATGTCGAACGTCCGCGAGTAATTGCCGAATAACCACGAGACAGCCTTCGCCCGCTATGTTTATTGTTTAATTCAGTCTCTCTCAATTTGGCACAAAATTAAGGACGCTAAGATAGGATGTAATTGCATTTGTATATTTTACAAATTATATTATTTATTAATAATATAATACTACAACAATGTAATATTATGCATATAAAGCTATAATATTATATCTTTTCGGATTCATTAAAATTGTGCATTCTAAGCTGCTAGTAAAAAAAAAACTTTAATCATAGATTACATGCAAAATCAATTTTTTTTTAAAATAGGCATATTATATAAGTCAAATATACGAGTATCAAATACAAATGTCAAAACAGTTAGCGCATTTTCACAATATATCTTAAAACCCTTTTTCGTCTGTTCCAGATAAAATGAAGCGCATTCAACATCAACATCAACTGTAGCAACGATTTATTTTAATTCTCACTTGTTTCAATTTTTTAAAAATGTCAACGCATGCATCAAAAAGAAAAACAAATTCGACACGCGAATGATCAATGCCCGGAGACTGAGAGCGTATACGCGGCAGCGATGCAAGAAATATGCAACACCGCCGCACTGCCGCTCGACAGTAACCCGTTAGTGCGCAAAATAAAATGCGAAGAGTTTCCAACGATCAGAGGAAAACAACCTTCGAGAGTTGGCATGGGGGTTCGAGATGAAATGGAGGAGGAGTTCGCTGTGAAGACCAGGAATACGCCGCCAATGGGGCCGGCTCCTGGGCAAGAACATCCGCGTATGGAGCATGGCGGTAACGGCTTCTGGCTGGCTGCCGTCACCGCAGCCGGGGCACCGCATCCTATGCTTGAAACGTGCACGGAAACAGGCTTCATTAACAGCCAACCGTCTATGGCGGAGTTCATGACAGCCCTGCCTCAACTAGGAGGCGGTGAACTCAGCCCTCAACACACACCACCCGGCTACGCACCAGACCTCCCATCACCTGGAGGTGGCCTCAATGTCCCCGAGTACCCTTGGATGAAGGAGAAAAAAACTACAAGAAAAAACAGCCAGCAAGGTGAGTCAATACAGCTTTACCAATTCTCAGTATCTATACGGTTTATCACGAACATGATTTTGTGTTGCCATGCATTTTTATCTTTGAACGCTACCTCAATTATAGTATTTCGTGAGAAACGCAGACCAATGTGATGTTCTTGATTTCTACATAAGTTTAGTTCAGTGCTCATCTAGTATTGTAACAGACTATATCCAAGTAGGTAATTGGTGGTCTGATCATGGATACTTATTTGACACTTAGTTGACATATTACTTAAGTATACCTTGCATACTTTGGACACTCAAGACATATTGACAACCTGACATTGACATCTATAACAGTTTCGATCCAAAATTACAAGGGTGGATATAAAATATAAGTCCGATAATTAGTAAAACAAATATGGAAATAGTATTTTTCTAGATATAATCTCTGAAATTGTTGAACCGATTCCAAGAAATATTTAACTATACTTAATAGAAAATATACCTTTGTTTGTTTGAGTGCAGTAATCAAAGTACAAGTAATTCAATTTACTTTGGAAGCTATTGGCTTATTTATAAGCAAATAATGAAGTAGTAACAAAGAACAGGTTAGAACCTGTTAGAACAAGAACAGGTTACGGACGAAAGTGTCGCGATTCTTGAATAATTTAGTTGGTTGTGACTATGATGTTGTCATTCTCAGTGAGACTAGGCTTAATGACAGCGTTTTCGACTCGGAGCTGTTTGACGATAGATATTGTGTGTACAGACGCGATCATGAGAGCTCGGGGTTCAATTCTGGTAGGGAGGGCGGAGGAGTGCTTGTCGCGGTCTCTAATAAATTCCGTTCTTCTCGTGTCGTTACACGAACTGACTGCGAGGATGTCTGGGTCAGGCTGTGCGGCGGCGGAATATCGGACGATTTGCTTATCTGTGCTGTTTATTTACCTCCACCTGTGCAGGGCCAAGTCCTGGAGCTGTTCGATCTCTTATCTATATCTAATATTTTGATTGCGGGTGACTTTAATCTGGGTGGTATTGACTGGTTCGGGTCGGGTGACGGTGGCCCTTCGCTGGTTGGTCCTGGTAGTTCTGCTTGCTTCAGGCTTCTTAATAATTTCGTGTCTCTTAATAATCTTACTCAGTATAATACATCGCTAAATAATCATGGCAGGGTCCTTGATCTCGTATTGAGTAGTTTGGTTGTATCGGACTTGAGCACTTCAGCCAACCCTCTCTCCTTGGTGGATCCTCCTTTGCGTTTCGACCTTGAGTGCTCCGTGCGACGAACTTTACAGCCCGGTAATGATATACCCAGACCTTGCTTCTTTAAAGCTGATTACGAAGCTATAGTTAAGCACTTACGTGAGATATGTTGGGATGATTTGTTTTCTACTTGCTCTAACGTTAATGAAATGCTAGATCTCTTTTACGTTAAAATCTGTGAAATTATTAACTCATTAGTTCCGAAATTTAAACATGTAAGAAAGAAATTTCCTCCTTGGTTCTCTAGGGACCTTATGGGTCTCATCAGTGAAAAATACAAAATACGCATGAAGTTGAAGAAATTTAAGAGTAACCCTCGCGATGTTTTATATTATGATTTATTGAGGAGCAAATGCATCAGGCTGCAGAAGATATGTTATAAAGAGTATTTACACAGAATGGAGTCATCACTTAGGTCCAATCCAAAGCTGTTTTGGTCGTTCGTTAAGAGGAGAAGGCGCACCCGCGGGTCCTACCCCGCTAGGAAGTCTCTTGAGGGTATAACTGCTACTGACGGCTGTGAAATCTGTAATCTTTTTTCTACTCACTTTGCGGAGGTATACAATTATTCCTCTAGCCCCACAAGTTCCCACTCTTCCAGGGCTGACGAGGCTGGGTGTGTTCAGACTGGCGTTTCACTCCGCTCTGCTGTTTTGTCTCCTTCTGTGGTGAGTGTTGCTCTAAAAGGACTGGACCCTTATAAAGCGGCTGGTTCTGACGGTATCCCTTCAGTGTTTGCTGTCAGGTGTGCTGGTGCCTTGGGGTTGCCTCTGACTATTTTACTGACTATTTATACTTCCCCTTTATAAGGCTGGCGACAGCTCTGATGTGAAAAACTACAGACCCATAGCAATCCTGCCTGTCTTCGCCAAGGTGTTCGAGAAGTTACTGTGCCCACTTTTCAATAGTCACTTTAAGCAGTTGTTTTCTTCTTGTCAGCATGGATTTATGAAGGGCCGCTCGACATCTACAAATCTTTGCTCTTTTATCGATAGGGTGAGCGCTTTAGTGGATTCTCGTCACCCTGTCGACGCCATCTATACTGACTTCGCCAAGGCGTTCGACAGGGTTCAACACCACATTATGATGCGGAAGCTTGAGCGGTATGGATTATCCGGTAATGTCCTAAATTGGTGCGGGTCATATCTGAGTGGTAGGGTGTCAAGAGTGGTCCTTAAAGGATATTTTTCAGACTCCTTTGCAGTAAATTCCGGCGTACCCCAGGGCTCTCATCTTGGCCCTCTATTCTTCAGTATTTTTATTAATGACATAGAGTCCTGTTTCCGAAACTCGCAGTGTTTGCTCTTCGCTGACGACCTCAAAATTTTCTCAAGTGTGGCATCTCCAGAGGATGGTGCAGTGAGGATGGCATCTCAAGAGGATCTTAATAGGTTGTCAAACTGGTGCCGGATTAATGAAATATCGCTTAATATCGATAAATGTTTTCATATGCATTTCTCTAGGGGTCGGTTCCCACCGGGGCAGACCTACCACTTTGACGGCACTTATCTGCGGAGCATGGATTCTGCGAGGGACCTTGGAGTTCAGATCGACTCAAAACTTCGTTTTAATGTCCACATTGATAATATTGTGAAAAAGGCGTTCAGGTCCCTTGGATTCATTATTAGAAGTTGCAGGGAGTTCAAAAACCTGTCGACAACGATAGCTCTTTATAATGCTTACGTGCGTTCAGGCCTGGAGTATTGCTCAGTTATATGGAATCCACACTATGATGTATATATCAAGCGCCTGGAGTCGGTACAGAAGCGATTCCTTTGGCATTTGTCTTATGGACACGGTCTAGCTAAGGAGTTGTCAAGCTATCCGGCAAGACTGAATCACTTTAAAGTCGATTCTCTGCAGTCCCGGAGGCTCTTGTTGGACGTTTTATTTTTGTGTAAATTACTGAGGGGGACAGTTGATTCGCCCGAGCTCTTGTCACGTATAAACTTTAGTGTTCCTCGACGAGTGCCTCGGCCGGGCAGATATACACCTTTCCAGCTGAACCATTTCAGATCAAACTTGGGCCGTTTTTCGCCACTAAATCGTATTATGGGTCATGCGAACACTCTAAGACATGAGATAGACCCTTGCAGCGATGCGCCGTCGAAAATTAAGAGAGTCATCCTCGTCCGTGGTTCCGACACCTGACATTTTAATTTTATTTATTTTAATTTTATTTAATTGTTTTGTTGCATTTGATTATATTTGAATATTTAGTTGTTGGTCGTGACATGTAATGTGACATTTTTATTATTATTATTTATTTCAATTTTTTTAATTTTTTTTTTCTTATCATTAGTATTATAGTTTAGATTAGATTAAATTTAGGTTTAATACATGGGATGTTGCTTGGAGCTCTTACTGGTGCATGTTGAGCCTCATATAATTGCGGCAGCATCCGCCTAGTGCAAATTATTCTGAACAACGTCTTTTAATTTGATGCCTGCCTCGTTGGGGGCCTTGTTTAATAAATAAATAAAAAATAAAAAACACATTAATAAAGATAAGAATGACGGCCAGCAACAAGAGGAATATGCGGTCGAAGGCGAGTGTGATTCACAAGGAAATCAAAATTAAACGCGAGATTAACCGCAAGGCACATCTAGTTAAAGAATCGTGTGGACATAATCGCGTCCGAAAAATTACCTACTCCATCATGAAACGACAACATTTCGTTTCGTAAGTGCGCCTAACTGCCGCGTGAATAACTGCTTCGGAATTATTATTGTGTCTTTCAACGGCAGCAACAAATGGCCATTCAACCATTGTGTTCTGGTTCACGGTCCCAGAGTTTCTTTAATGAACATCAAATTACTCCGAAATATATTGAATTGTATACCGCGACGATGACGGTTCGTGTCGGTAGCTGACTAGTGCCTCTTTCGGGAGTGGTTTGATATACTTACATATTATGCGTATGTTATGTATTCTAAGCCGGGCAGACATTATTTGAGGTAGCGATCCGCCGCACCGCGCCTCGTCTTGCCTCGGTTTTTTGTAACGGATTGGAACACCCGACATGGGCTATAACCACAAATTATAAGTGAGAACATTTTTTAACTTATTCACATGCCGACAACTTGCATAAGTAGGTACATATGTTATTGAAAATTCTGATTGAAGCATAGGTTTGACTTTCATCATCAATTGTCAACTAGCATCCAATGTTATACGTAGACAATTTTAAATCAGCACCACCACCAGCACGGACCACGGATCTTCTACAGTAAAAATATGGATCTACAGCACGTATTGTAACGCAATATTCTTTTTAATTGACATAACTACTAATTAACGAGTATCGGCATACTTCTGTAAAACCTCGCTTCTAGGTTCTCATGAGTTATCAGATGCACATCTCTCAAGATCATGAGAGATTTGCGATAGTCAATATCTGTATCAGCTCAATACCTAGAAAAAGACAAGTTCCAAGTGATACCTAAGCCCAAGATCATTATTCGAATAATGATTAATATATTATTTGACTGATGAAACTGTTGAGTCTGATGGCTGATTTTATTTGTTTTTGTGAACTTATATAGCAAGTTCATCTTTAAAGAGCAACTATGAGATTTCTTGCCAGTTCTCCCTAAAAAAATGCATTCCGATCTAATGGTAAATTCAAAAGAATTGGCTATTGTTAGAGAATGAAATCCAATGCAATAAAGTGCCACTATTTTTACATATTTTCGCCCTTATAGGTAGGTACTTTATCATTGCTAGTACAGCCATCTCCTCTACGTGAGGATGTATAGGGTATGGTCCACTGAAAGTTGACATAATGGACTGAGTTACTGCCAATCGAAATAAATGCCTTTTCATCAAAATAATTATACCATAAGACTAATATGTAACATTCAATTTTGATTATGATAGTATGATCCATTACCTACAGTTAATTATATATTTCTATTTGATACTTTCCCTTTCTGTTTTGTTGCGGGATCTGTTCAAATCTGCTTTTAATTTAGGATATAAATATAAAAAAGGAACACATTTTTACTATACATTTTCTGCACAATAAAACGTCACAATATCGACCCAGCAAAGATAGAATGACCCCAAATTTGTCGCCGGGACAAAACGTTGAGTGGTGGAGAACAAAGGCCGCGGTGTATATGATCAATCATTTAGCCGTCGAGCGTGCCTGGGAACATGACCTCACCTGGTGAACCGATATATCATGATTCTCAAGATCCGCAACAAATTACATCATATCTGTGTCAATTCATTGGAAGATTTCTTCCTTATAAGGCTAAACATTTGATTATTTGTTCGAGACATTCTCGTAAACAATGCTTTATTTTGCTTTAAGACATCATAACATTTACAAGTCACAAATTTTCTCTCTGAACTGAAAATCAATAAGTCAAACGGTTGTAGATTGATGTTATGATTGCAGCGTCCATATTGAAGCATATGTCTTCAAGGTAAAAATATTCTACAGCTTTCTAAGTTTATCTCTAAAGGAATTTACATAAGACCAGTACTAATGGACACATTTGCATAGTGCGATGCCATCACCTTCCTTACTTATGATATAAATATCCAAATATGTTACCTACTTTTTGGTAGTGGCAGAGCACATTACGTTCTGCAGTAATAAATTTTGCAGCTCATCCAGTAGTAGTAACCAACCCTTACAGAAGAAAATCACCTATTATCATCTATCGCCTCTTAATTCCCTATCATTTTTAGTAGGGCGGACATTTGCAGAACCTATTGGGTTGCTTGTGTTAATAGACGACGATAGTCACCTACCATCAAGTGGACTGTCAGCCTTATAAGCTTTTAGGTATAAAATATGTGTAACCTGGGTGCGTTTCAGTACCAGACAATGCGAAAAAGATAATACAAAATACAATGCAATTACGTAGCGCACATTGACGCTAATGGTACACGAAGTCATTGTCCGATCTCACATTATTATGCAAATCTTAGTATTATATTGCTTTTTTTTTTCATTGCACACGTCTACTTGAATGCAATATATATCTACAACCAATACGGTTAGCTAAATAACCTGCTTGCGAATCGAGTACGGATTGCTAGTTAAATATAAATACAAAGGATGGACGTTTTCTAGTAAGTAAGTGTTATAACAATAAAGATGCTGAGTATTCTTTAAATTAATCATCATCATCATCTTAGCAGGAGGACATTAACTGCTGGACTGCCTATCACATAAATTTCCAATTGAACCAGCCAGAAGCAGGTGGATCCAGGCTGCTACTGAATATTCAAGTTGAATATTCCAGTTTTGTCTGTGTATTCACTTTGTTTAATCAAATTTGCTTAAGGTCATTTATATATTGTGGAAAATGCTACAAAAAACCAGGCGTCTTTAGAAAATAAAATTATTTATATTTATTTAGGTACCTGATATTTCAATAATCGAATTAGAAAATGTCGAGGAAACAGTACCTACGAGTATCTAAAAATTATTCCAAGTCTCATAGACTTTGGACATGTTAGCATAATCGTCTTTTTTTTTTTCGCTTTTATAGGTAGGTACTATAATTTGTAGAAATCATGGATAATTGTAAGACTTTTATACTATCTATTTATCTATTACTATCTTTGTCAATATGACTGTCCATATAAAATATAGTAGCGCTAGAAATTTTCAATTCGCAGTTAATACGAAAGTGTTAACATAAATGCTACAATATTTACAGCGTGCCAGTGGTTAATGTAAGGTGTCTACATTTTGCAAAGTTCATAGGCACTACACTCAGTAGCAAAAGCAATGGACATAAGATCGTGTTAATATGACGGTGTAGCGTTTTGTCGGCGAGATCCCCTGCTGTGCAACGCTCGGCAGGGGACCGCTTCTGTTCAGCAACAAGCGTTAATCGCATTCAAATGTAAAAAATACTGTTTAAAATAAAAAAAAATACAGTTAATAACGTTTGGCGTATCAAAATATTTTTACAATCGTCACTGCCAATTGGCGTAAAAGTAAAATCAGAAATTTCATCGGTTCACAGGTTGTCTCATGAGGAGTTTTAAGTTTAGCTTTAAGAGTTTTAGCTTAAAAGGAAGCTCCATCCAATATTTTTTTGTGTAACGGATACCTATACGCTATGTTATTATTAAAACTTCTATTAAGTTTAAAAAAGCGTCCTTTGTATGAGCAGTTTGAAAACGCGCACAGTGAGAGCGTAGTATATGGCTGCAGAGCAATGAAGGCCGTGAACCGACGCGATACTCGCTACCTCGCTACTGTCGAGCACTCGAGTAACCCGGGGTAATCAGTCACTGTCAGCGCTATCGAGCGATGCACGCCCGCTCTCCCCCCGTCCCGCAACACTATGCAACTGAGAGACGTGCCCGCTCTAAACTTAGATATTGGATTTACAAACTTTTGACTGATTCCTTTACCACTCAGACGTGTCTGTTGTGAAAATGTCGCATTTGAATTTCCGGTTTAAATGTTAGCGTTTCAGTTATAAAACAAAGAAATCGTTTTCCGATCCGTAAGAGTACAAAATAGTTATGTAACAAATATTACATGCAGACGATCATCACTAGTAGTGGCAGGGCACACTACATACTTTAGCAGTCATCTGGTGGTAGTAACCACTCTCTCACTAAAGACCACCGCTAAATAACTAACAGAATAATCGCTGTTGTGTTTCGAAGAGTGCGTAGGTAAGGGATGCCAGAGGCAATTTTCCTATCTACCTTACATACTTATAATCCTTAGTGTGGTTAGGCAGCGCACTTGCAACTCCTGTGGCGTTGCTTGTGTTATGGGCGACGAAAGCCACCTACCGTCACGGGAACCTGTCTGACGACCTTAATACAAGAACAATCATTGGCCCAAAAACCTTTTCAATTGATCGCCACCGTCCTCATTCACGCCACGGTCAACAGTCCAACATGTCCAGCCACTTTGGTTCAACGACAAATCCCTGTACCTCAGATCATATCCCTCTGAGAAATACCGAGCATTGCCCTCTCCATAGCTCGCTGAGTGACTTGCGATTTGTGATCCAAACAAATCGTTAGCATGTACGTCTCAATACATTATAAAGGTTAAATATTAGTAAGAAATTGAGAAAAAATATGGAAAAAATAATAAAAATTATCTAATCTAACTTTTTCTACAATTGCAATGGATACTAATAGGTGAAGTACAAAATGTTGTTTTATAGTAACTACTTCCAATATTTTCATAATTAGGAAATCATTACATTTACACGGTTTTTAAACTGTTAAACTTTTTTTTAATGGAAATAATAAAATTATTTGTAAGTAGCTTCATGGCTAGAAACAAATATAACTACTTTTAATATCTTTTTATATATTAAATACCACGAAAAATAATCTATCTGGTATTATTGTTCAAAAGATTTTTTCGTTATGTTCTCTGAGATTTTGATTATCTACAAAGAATTTAACGTTGCTAATAATAATTTTAAATAAATTGTAAATCATTTTCGATTTACAAAATTTCTCAAAACATTGCTATTATTTCGTACCACTCAAAAAAGCAACGTCTCATCACCTCGTATCTTGCTACATACCTTAAGGGACACAAAACAAATTGTTCCCGCGACCACGCCTCCGGGCCCTATCTCGAGAAATCGAAATTAAAATGAACGCCCTACCTCAATCGATCAATCCGATTTGTCTTTAATACAATGCCGTATTATTTCTGCACTGTCTCAATTTCTCCGAGGACATTTGACTGACGTGTGATCAATTTGTAACTTCTTTATGCCGACTTAAATTACTTTTATTAAAATGATAAAAATATTAATTAATCTTATGTTGAATAATATTCTTATTTCTGGTACGAGCAAAATAAAATCGTAAACGAGCCGTGTCTGTACATTAAATATTTTTTCAAAAAAAAAAACCATTTGTACATGTACTTATGTTACCAAGGTCAAAATAGTTATTTGTTCAACAAGAGAGCAAAATTGTTTTTTGCTGCGAGTGTCGACTTTAAATCACGAATAAGCGAAGTAATCTAGAATTAAATCACGAGCGTAGCAAATGATTCCAATATGACTACTGAGCGCAGTGAGCGATTTAATGGCACGAGTCATTTAAAAAAATTACCCTCGTGTTAAACATACAACTTTTCACCTCAACAGCGAGAAAAGCGTTACTAAGTCATCTTTAGGTAATAAAATCCATTAAGATAATTTTAAACAATTATGTTTATTATAGTAAACAAACTTTCATAAAACATAACTAAATTAACAATATTAAAAGTTCAAAGTAAAATTTCTGCAATAAAGGTACAAACCTTTATTGCAGAAATGGTCTAAAATGGTCGTATGGTCGTTGACTCGGGACTAAAATGGTCGTATGGTCGTTGACTTTTGTATGCAGGCAGGGTGACAATCTAGTAGCAACAATCATATAGGTACAATCACCCTTAATTATAAGCAACTGCTGGGCTAAAAGTGTGCCTTGATCCAAACCTTAATTAAAGGGTCCATTCTTATAAACTAACCAGCCCAACATCACGTGTGGTTTTGTTTTCGGTAAATAATTAAGGTATGCCAGCGCTTTTTCCCCCATTTTCCATTATTCTTTATCTTTTATTTTATCAATGTAGGCAGCAGCAGCACACTTGCAACTTGTATGGCGTAGCTTTTGTTTTAATAGGCGACCATCAAGTGGACCGCCACTGCCTAAAAAATTAGTTTCGAGTTTGGAACGCTGAATTAACAATTCCTTCGAAGAGTTACGCAAAAAACTACCTACTGTTATAATGTGATGTGTATATGTTAATCTGTATAGGAACGCTTTTTTACAAGTACGGCGTGCACTTAACTGACCGGTGTTCATATTAATAACTGGTTTTTTCTTCGTTTCAAAACTGGAAATCACTAATGATCAATCGACAAACAAAACGTCAGATTGCTACTCTAATACTCTTGTTTATAATAAGTAACGTGTTATTTGCGTTTCGGCATGATACCTACTATCAAAATTAGTGTTGCCCAAATGCAAGACCAAGACGAGACTTAGCCAGTCTTGGTCTTGTTCTTGCGTCAATATACCTGGTCTTGGTCTTGGTCTTGGTATTGCGCTCACAGTCTTGGTCTTGGTCTTGTTCTTGCAGCAAGAGTCTCGCAAGTCTTGCAATCACCTATTATAGTCCAATCAAATAAGGCTTTAAATCGAAATTTGTGGTAAGTATAGGAATTTTTTCACCCCTTCTTGAGGGTTGTTTACAAAAAAACTCTTACTAGTCGTTTTTAGATTTTTCAAAGAAATACATACATAAAAAAATCCGGTATTTATCTCAAAATTCGGTTTTAGAGGACCATTTTCTTGGACTAAAATTAAAATTGTTGTCATTTTTTATTAACAATTGAAAAAAAAAACAAATTTATATTTTTCTAAGTAAAAGAAAAAATATATATTGAAAATTAATTAATATTTCAGCTCGCTATGATTTTTAGTTCCATATTTCAACCCTTAACTTCAAACCGCCCTAACTCTGTTATTTTTAATAATAGAAAAAAGTCTATAAATCTTTTTTATATAAAATTTCCTGCTTTACAATTTTTCTTAATAACTTTTTGTTCTAGCACTTACCATTTTTGAGTAATCTTGAAACCCTTGCTCGGGGGTTTAGAAATATTTTTTTTGAAAAAAGTTTTTAAATACTGCAAAGAAGAACATATCACAAATTCCTGTACTTACCTCAAATTTCGATTTAAAGCCTTGATTGGACTATTAGCCTATTGCCATTATTAAACACGTTAGTTTACATCTTAGACAAGGTAACAATAGGTACATTTTGAGCTTAAATAAAGGTCAACCAAATTAATAAAATTAACTAGACAATAAGTATTTTAAAGACTTTGTGAAGTGATAGGCCCTCACCTTATATGGAATAGAAGAGTTGTAGAATAAAAATAATTTATGCAATTTACAATTTATTTAAATAAAAAACAAAACACAAATTAGCAATAGCTTTGACATGATGCAAAGCTACGGTTCACTTTATATTAATTCTTTTGACCAAGAATTAATACAAAGTAACCATCTGGCTGACTCATCACTTAACCTATTTCTATGTTTTCTAATTACTAACGATGCTTCAGAAAATAATCTCTCAGCAGGTACTGAAGTTGCAGGTATAGAAAGAAAATCACGAGCCATCTTAGATAAAATCGGATATTCCGTCTCATGCGTCCTCCACCACTCTAAAATGTCTTCCGAGCTGGCGGCTCTTAGTTTACTTAAGTACTCCTCCAACTCGTCAATAACTAAGCCTTGAAGACCAGATCCAGATCGAGATGACGTAGAGGGACGTGCATACAGTTTTTCAAAGTCTATTACATGTTCATCTTCACTATATTCACATACTTTATTTCTTGGTGGAGATTTATACACCGCCGAGTGTAGATTTTTATACTCTTTATAAAGTTCATTAAATTTGAGCAGGCTTTCTGTTTTAATTTGCTTCCCCCATAATGTCATATCAAAGGTCTGAGCTTTGTGCCTTGGGTCTAAAATTAAAGTGGTACAGTAAATCCAGTTGCTCTTTTTATAATGCTTTAGCATTTTATCTCGGGCTGCTTGGAAACCTAGAACCAGCCTTTCATCCACTTCGGTTCGATTAGGTTTCTCATCTAATTGTTTAACCATGGATTCAATTTTGTCGAGCAAGAGATTGAATGATACAATGACAAGTGGTAATGTAACATATTTTTCTCCACCAAGTTTCGTTGATAAAAGTTTAAAATTTATTAGAAACTTATATATTTTTTCGAGTATTTGCCATTCAATTTCTGTGATTTGAAAAACATTCAATTCGACGACAGAAGTGCACAATATGTTAATGCCAGTTCTAACTTTTAAACCAAATCCAATCATATCATGTGTGGAATTCCATCTCGTTGGACAGTCGAGTATGGGATTCAGATTTGTTGGCACGCCAGCTGCTTCACAAGCAGACTGGAACTTCCTCTTCAGTATCTCACTTCTTTTTATTTTACTGGAAATACTGCGTAATTTTGTAATAGCTGTACGTGAGTCTGCAATATTTGGCGCATATTCTTCATCTTCCTCAGTTTTGTCTTGGTAGTCTTCATACTGTTCCTGTTCTTCATTGTCAGTTTCACTGTCTAATGCTAAGGTCTTTAATAAATCTTGCACACCAAGGTTTAAAATGTGAGCAAAGCACCGGAAATGTTGATTGTCTGAATCAAAATGTAGCAGTTTGCCAAGTTCATACATAAATTTTGTATTTGCAGTTGCGTTGTCGACTGTGATACCCTGTATTTTATTAATAATGTCATATTCCGATAAACATTTCTGGAAAATCGTTGCAATATCTACCCCAGTATGTCGACCGCGCGATGGTATAAAATCAAGGACTAAAGATCGATACTTCCATTCGTTGTCTATAAAATGAATAGTGACCCCGTAGTAACTCCTACCAGCAATGGACGTCCATCCATCAATGGTAAATGACATTTTACATGAGTATTGTTGTAGTCGATTTTTAACATGTGATTGTAGTTCTTCAAATCGCTCTTTGACCATCCTTCTAAGTGTCGACCTTTTAGGAAATACTGTATTCGGGCAAATCAATCGAAAATATTCTTGTGTATCTTCGTCATCGAAAAATGAGAAGGGAAGATATTTTTTTACAATCCAATCAACAGTAGCTGTCATAAAGTTGCCACTGCGGTTTTCAGATACTGACTGAAATAAAATAATAAAATAAAACATATAACTTAATAATATTATTAAATTACATATCCCATTTCCCTATTCCATTCCCCTTTCCAATCCGTTATCCTTAATCCTACTGTGGTCGGCTGCGTACTTGCAGCACCTGTAGCGTTGCTGGTGTTATAGGCGACGGTAGTCACCTACCATCAAATGGACCGTCAGCCTGTCTGCCGACCTTGACATAAAAAATATAGGTATATACGATACATAGAAATTTAAACAAAAGTAAAAAAAAGTAAAAAAAGTAAATGGTAGAAGTAAAAAAAAAAAAACTGTTCGGCGAACAACAGCGACTTTATTTAGGTAAATTACTGTAATTAATTAAGTAGGTATTTATATAGTATATTTTTTCTTACCTGTCTACTTTTTCCGGCGGTTATTAAAAATCTTGATATATCTCCACTTAATGTGGGTTTTTTTAAAGGAAGAAATATTTGCGATTCCTTCTTGTGAAAAGATAGTAGATGCTTCCTTAAGCCTGAAGTGTTTCTATTTTTCATTTTTATCTCAACTTTTTTATGTTGGCACAATTTACACGTTGCAATTTGAGACGCATGAATTATTTCGAAAAACTCATCGAATTTGCTTTTAGGTTTTTTAGATCTAATTCTCCAACTCTCACTACTCTGACTAGAACTATAACTATTTGAATCTTCGTCACTGTCACTCATGTCAACATAGATTAGAGCAGGTTTATGGGGAAGAAACAATTAATGCGCTATACTCGAAGGGAAGCTCAATTGGGAATAAATGAAATTGAAACAATAACTCCTATTTATAAGCACACGCCAAAACACCGATAAAGGAAAGTCGGCATTCTTTGATAAAAATAATGATTCTTTGGAAGATTAAAAAATACAGAAGTGTCACCAGTTATTGTATGCCTACTTAACAATAAAATAGCTGTGTAAATAAATAATATTGTCTATTATGTTCTTCTTTCGATGGAATTAACGTTAATTAAATCAAACTTGCCTAGGTATGTTGTCTGCTGTATTTATGTACTTACTAGCTACTAGAGTACGATAGAATTTGATATACCTACACTGTATATATACATCCTACTACTAAAAAAATTATATACATACTAAAAAAACTGTATATATACATACTAAAAAAATTATACATCCTAAACTGTATACTGAAAAAACATAAAACATATTTGACCCTAACATAGTTTCACGAAGAAGAAGAGATAAAGTAGTTAAAATGGTCAAAGTAAAAACTAAATTTGCCCAAATGCAATACTATATTAGGTCATCATTTTTGTATAACAAAGTTAATAAAGAAATATATATATATATATGACAAACTATACTCCAAATGTAAAAAACTTATCACGGATTGGCTTAAAACTAAAAAGTACGACGAAGTAGAAGACCTGTTAATACTAATACAATAAAAACACACACGCACCGCACAAGCACACGCACACACACACACTCACACACACACGCACACACATCTATTTAAATATTATTTATATTGTTAGTACTAGCTTTTATGGAAGAGCGAAGGCTCCTGGCATAGGCTTCCGCTTAAAAGGAGTCTTCAATCATTGTTATTGTAAAAATTATTTTTCAAACTGTTAATAAACATTTTTTATTTTTTTCATTTTCACCTACAGTCTAATATAACACAATATTACTACAATAATATCACTACAATAAATTGTCTAATATGTACCTATTTTAACAAAATCTGTATTCGTATTCGTTCTGAGCACCTGTAAATTTATTTTATTCTTTGGAACATCGGCAACCTTTGATGTGAGAGCGGCGGCGATCAAACATTGTCAAATGCTGTGTCGCACAGTCTTTTAATAAATTTTTTGTAGGTACGTAAGTAGTGATTAACGAAATTAGTAGAGTCGGTTGCTAACTATAGTAATTTAATGTTTTAGTTTGCTACTTATTAAATTTGATAAAAATAATATTTATATATAATATTTTTATAACAATATTATAAAAATGTTACATATAAATATTATATTTTAATAAATAAAATAAAAACCTTCATAACTATCAAAAGCTTAATTTTATATTGTTTTGACGTTAATGAGTAATTAAGTACATATAAATGTTTCAAATGAACAAATTATTTTAACTTGACTTTGACTTGTTAATTTAACGAAGATGTAATTTTAGTAAGTATTTCATTTTAATTATTTATTTATTTTTATATATTATATTTGGTATAATCCACTTTTATTAATTTTTATAAGTAACACCGGCACATACATTACTATTATACAGACACAGTTATAAATATCTGCATCCACTCCACGGATCCCTTGTTCTGTTCTAGCTTCGTGTAAGCGGACACCACTGCGGAATATATTATATTGCAATACTGCGGTTACAAACTTTTTTTAAAATGAAACCAAGTACACGCGTAATTTTGCGGATTGTTTTGCCAGTGTTATTTTCTATGGAAAAGGCCCACCCATAAACATCAATGATTATGAAACATGTAATTATAAACACCGCCGACCGACCAATGGTTTATATCGCGTAAAGTAAAAGAGCTTAGCCATCATATTAACTGGGGCAAAAACTGTTGCTACCTTGATATACTCGACTCGATGAGTTTTAAATTTTGCTGAATAGAATATAAACCTAAGAAGACTATATAAATACATACCTATATCGGGAGTAATATAAACTTGATAAGTACCAACATACACAATGTTTGTATAATTTTATTGGTTAGGTACAATTTTTATCACTAACATACTAAACATGATGCACAAGGGCAATTATCAGTCATGCCAAAATTTCATTTCAAACGTCTGTAAGCTGTCTTAGTGCTTTAGTTTCAAAAGGTATTAAGAGTCAACGACTTGATAAAGGAATGAATTTGAAAAATTACGAAGGTTTTCGTACCCCACACCCCACTGTACCTACTATCCTACCTACAAGATTTCTTTCGATTTCTTTCAAATGCATTAAAATTCATTAATTAATTAGGTAAGTACCTACCAATGTTATATAAGTTAAAGTTAATTAAACAAGAGCATGAACAAGAGCGTAGGTATGAACTTCGTAGGTATGAAAATAAAATTGAAATAGGTATAATTGTTTTAAAGAGATAGGTACAGAAAAGATACATTTTTATCTTCATCCAGACGGCAGACGCGGACGAAGTTGCGTTCAAAAGCTAGTCTATAATTTAATCAGATACCTATGTAAGTAGGTAGGTAAGTACCTACCTATCCAGTATCTACGCGGACCGGACACGTCCACAACATGAGCGTCATGATCACGAAGGTGGCTGTTCGTTTACTTGAATTAAGATAAATTTTCATTAAGTAACAATTATGCCTATCTAATTATTACCTATACCAATCGTACTTTACGTAAACAAAGACGCGGGCAAAACGTAATCCATACTTTAATATCATAAATGTGAAAGTAACTCTGTCTGTCTGTTACCTTTTCACGCCCTAACTACTCAACCGATTATCATGAAATTTCGCACACACGTTGTCAGGGATACAAGAAAAGACATAGGATAGGTGCTTTTCACCCAGAATAAGTACTGTTCCGAAGGGGTCTTCTAATAAAAACCTTTTTATTTTTCTACGCGGACAAAGTCGCGGGCACTACATAAACTATATAAATAACACAACACAATCAAGTATGCAATTGATTTGGTTAAAACCTACTACCAATATTACTTATATAGTATTTGGTTAAAACCATGTTAAAACTGATTATAACTCGCTAAATTCTTTTTAAATAAATTCATAAACATGTTAAGAGTTGAATCAATTTTGTGTAGAATCTAGAAAGAGAACCGACAAAAGTTGCCGCTTTATGACAGTGCAAACGAATTTACACTTTAAACCGTAGATATTTAGGGCGTCATTAGCTACACAAAGAAGCTGTGAGGCAAGCATGTAAAAAATAACTTTGAACTGGAATTTTCACCGTGCGTATTTTTGTTGAAATTTAACTTAAGTGCTTATACTTTTAAGAACTGAATTTGCTTACACATATCAATACAACTACGCAATTGCGGCGAAAATCAAATAGTCAAAAGTTGTTTTTACTACCTATTCTTGATTTGATGTCTTCTTAATATTAAATTTTTAAATGTAATGAAATCATCTATATGAAATAAGTAATATTTCATGTACATGAAATATTACTTATGTATTTACTATTTACTTTTTGTTTCAAATGCATTAGTCTATTCTTTTGGTTAGATTATAATGTCAGATATATGGCTTTATAATTTATGGATAAATATTTTAATATTTAAAGTAGAGCCAAATTGTTGAGATACAAAAGTTTATTCACCTTACTTGAACTGACAATCTATTATCCTAAGATGTTTTAAAACTTAATTATCTCTTTCTATGTTGTATCTATTTGACACAAGATAGAATAATATTCAAGGACAACCCGGACATCGCCGCGCTAAAGCCCTGCATAAAAAAATGACCTTGCGGTAACTGTTTACATTTGGAATCGCTTCTCAATGGCCCTAGATTATTTCCTTCATCGACAGCACCTAAATTTTTTTTGAACTATATTTTCCGTCATCAAAATTTATATTTTGTTATAAACTTGTACCTATCATCTAATTAATAGATCTGTCGGCACGAAATATTTTCATTGTCAATTAAATAAATGTGTCGCCAGGTATGAATTAACAAATTAATGTCAATATGTATCTAAAATAATAAATGTTTTATCAAAAAAATCGTAGTTTTTTGTTTTATGAATAAAACTTTGTTGTGAAAATAATAGATTTGTCCCTTAAATAATAGCTCCTTAAAAAAAAAAATTGGTAGATCTGTCAGCAAATAAATCAATTATCGTATCGTCGCCAGATTATGACTTCCTTTTATTTATTTTGTCTCCAGTAGGTACACAGTAGTTATATTTTATCTTTTCAATTATCAAATAATACAATTCGTTACCAATAACAGTTCAGTTTATAAATTCATTGAAAAAATGTTTAATAAAAAATAAAGGGGCGGAGCAAAATTCTATTAGAAATTTACGTAAATTATACTATTATAATTTACGTAGTAATTTACAGGATGTAAATATAGTAATACAATACCTATGATGTATAATGAACTAGCTGAGTCCGCGGTTCCGCTCTCGTGGACTCAGTGGTTTGATTTAAATTGCAAGACGCAAGAGTCTTGCAGGCTTAGTCTTGTTCTTGCTTAAGTCTTGCAGGGTCAGTCTTGGTCTTGGTCTTGCTACAATTAGGCAGTCTTGGTCTTGGTCTTGGTCTTGCAAAAATGCAAGAACAAGACCAAGACTGCAAGACTTGCAAGACTTTTGGGCAACACTAATCAAAATGTTGCAATAATAATTGTGCAAAAAGCAATAATAATGGTGCCCGCGACTTCGTCCGCGTTGTAAAAGCAATATATCGCCTGAAATCGTTATTGCTTAGCCAGGAGTTAGTTTCCTTAATTTTAGGTGGTCTCCTGGGAATAGTCCTTTTTTTCTGGATGAAAGGTACCCTATGTCCATTCTGGTGTCCCAGAAAACGTGTATTCAAAATTTCATGGTGATCGATTCAGTACTTTGTGCGTGAAAGAGTAACAAACATCCATATATCCATACATCCAAACAAACTTTCGCATTTATAATATTAGTACGGATTGCTAGCTGGTGTCTGCGTTGAAAAAGAAAATATATGACATCATTATCGCTGTGACGACGGTGGCGCCCAATTCTTTATATTTTTAGACGATCACTCGTGAACAGTACTTTTTTTCTGGATGAAAGGTACCCTATGTCCTTTCTTGTATCCCTGACAACGTGTATGAGAAATTTTATAATGATCGGTTGAGTAATTAAGGCGTGAAAAGGTAGCAGACAGACAGACAGTTACTTTCTCATTTATAATATATAGTATGGATGCTGTACTCAATAAAAAACAGCTCAGGTTGTAAAAACCTGCGCTGGTCTTCCGTTAAAGCCGATAGTGAGGTCGCGCACTTACTCAATAAAGCTCCAAAAAAAAAAAAAATTCAAAAAAAAAATTGTTAAAATAAAAATAAGACCTATAAATATACAAAAAAAAAACTAAATTTATACAAAACAAAAAAAAAGAAATTATTATCTACTAGAAAAATATTCACCAGGCACTGGTGGTATATTTGGTCGCGTGCACCCCCATTTGAACCAAATCGTGTAAGTAAAACAACTGAAACATTCTCTGTGATATGAAACCATTATGTGTAATGATGATGGCTTGGGAACCGGGGACTTTGTCATTTTTCTTCCTTCATCCGTTTGTCATGCTCGTGTATTGCTCCAAATTTAGATGGCCAAAATGAAACTTACTATTTCAATAAACAGTACCTACATTTGTTCTGAGGAGTATTTTAATTTCGGGAAGCCCTCATTACCTTTAGCTCTGTCTTCGTAGAAACTCTTGAACACACGATCACTATAAAAGTTCTAAGTAGGTATTAAAAATTAGTATTAAAAACTTTTTTTTATTAAGATTGTAGTTAATATTTTCATACAAAGAAAATTTCGACCAAATTAACAAGCTTATGTATAAGTTTTCTTGTATCTTTAAATTCATATAATATAGATAATAACAGTAAGTTGTATATAGGAACTAGTTAAAGTGTGTAAACTATAATTTTGAAAATTGTTATCGAAAAAATAAATAATAGGTGAGGCATTTTGAACGGTGACCAGTTAGGTCCCGCCCTTTGGATATCGTCTTAACCTTAAATTTACGATCATTTTTCACATAAATCAAAGAGAACCGGCCGAAAGATTTATAGTTTTGTCTGTGGTCACTTGTACTTTCCAAGGACGAGCTTCGAACTACCTGTGCCGTTTAGCTTTTAAATTATTTTGTAGACCGTGGCCAATTGTGAATAGATTTATGACTTATTTTTGCAATGTAAAAATGTAACCATTGAAATGTGGTTTCATGTTTTTAATGTAAAGGTCGTCAGACAGGCTGCTTGACACTTGATGGTATGTTATACTGTCGCCTATTAACATAACTTAGTAAAATTAAAAATAAAGGATTAAGATAAGGGAAGGATAGGAAAAAATTAAAAATAATCAAGAAAGAGCCGATACAGGAGGAAGGTTTGTGTACTTAATTTACAGAAATACAAATTGAAAAGTGTAATAACTGATTAACACTAACAAATTTTTTTCATAACGAATCATCATATATCTCTCCGTGTACAACGCACAATAAATAATTGAATACAATTTATTATGTCAATATTTGACGCTAAGACAAAAACAATAATTTTCCGGTATTCATTGGCTGTCAATGGCCTAAGCGGTTATGATTTACGCGCGGTCAGCAGCACCCAAGTAACACTTTCACCTCCGCCGTCCGTCGCTACATCATCCCCGAGACATAAATCAACCCGGTTGGGACAACTGGCCTTTTGTGTCCCTTTATCGTCGATTCCTAATAATAAGCCTCGAACCGCTTCGGGCTAACATCTTATCAACCTTCGTGAAGTCCTTCGTGTATGAATGTGTCCAATTTTGTAGGTTTCTAACGACGCAATTAATTCAAAGAAAATGACTTGGATTTAGTGGAAAATAATTAAAGAATAAATTAAACAGAAAGCAATAACTATTCTTACTAAGTGTGTGTCCTAATCCACTGCAACTTTTGTCTTCGTTTGTCTACGGATCTCTTAATTTCTGATTTAATATCGCAGAGGCATTGTCTAATTTTTACGTCCTTTCAAGGTAAGGTGATAGTAAGTTACGCCAGAGCCCATTTCCCTATCCCTTCTCAATCCCTTATCCTTGCAATCGGCGTTGCTTGTCTTATAGGCGACAATAGCCACCCACCATCAAATCTGCCTTCCTTAACATAACCTTCAGCCTGTCTGCCTACCTTAACATTAAAAAAACTAACTATTACGGTTTATTTAACGGACTGGTAATTCAATTTGACTTCAGCAGACCTAAGTACACAATAATATTGACACGCAATATGTAAGGCAGTGGCGACGTTTATCCCATTGTTGAATAGTAAAAACGGAAGCCGCTCACCTGCAGCACAAATAAACAAAACGTAATCCCACAAAGGAACACCAATCAATAAATCACTTTCACTAAGGCCGGCAGTACACTGGGCGCCGGCCCTTTGTCCGCGTTATTGTCGGCGCCGATTTTTACAGCAATTAGAGATACTTACCTGCCACGGTCTGCGATAATCCTATTAGGAGATTGGTGAGTGAGATGGAACTATCAGCGTGGGCGGTCGTACGACAGAGAGATTTGTTGCTCAGCACTTTTAAAGCGTTCCCCAATGACTTGAATGGGAGGCCTCACCTCATGCGTGATCTTAGGACCGGTTTTATAAATAGTTGAATGTACTGATCATATATCTATATAGGTGTATTACGTAAGAAAATGTATTTTTAAAATTAGAATCCTAAACGACATCGTAGATATCTATTTTATTTAATTTAAGTAGATAAGTCAAAATCCAAAGCCAGTAAAAATTTAATTTCAGAAATTTAAATGATATTAATTCGAACAATCTCATTTTCTTACTAAGACTAGGTAATGAAGTAATATATGATTTGAATTTTACTTTTGTTTGATAAAATCCGATTTGGATACAGAATGAATACTCTAGGAGTATGTAGGCAGAATCAACGTACTTGGATATGCAGAGCAATGCTTATTGTCTTTGATTGAAGTTAGAATTATTACTTGAAAACAACTAATTTAAAATTATAGGTACATAAATTCCAAATCGTACCGTAACCACAGAATAAGTAATAGTATACTTACTACAAGTGGTACCGTAACAGAGTATGAAAATGATAGCGGTACAAGTACATACAAATATGTGAACAGTTGTATGATACCACTTTGTTTAGAATGTTTGTTTTTATACGCCTATGGTCCTATATCTATCATCATTCACTTCGGCTCTGTGACTGTCATCTAAAAGTCTAGAATGCACAACTTTTAAGTTCTTTGCAATTCTTAGGAACAACTAATGAACTCTTTTTTGAATTTAATGCATGATATTATATATTTATCTCGTCACTTGTTACGAATTCTCATGCTTAGGGTTCTATTACATAGGGTACCTTTCATCCAGAAAAAAAGTACTGTTACCTAGGAAACATCTAAAATCCAACGCAATAAAGATGTCAGGCGTTATAATGCTCATATATTTTGTTAGGCGTTATATTTTTGTTATTTTTCAACGCGGACGAAGTCGCGGGCACTAGCTAGTAAATCAATTAAATGTCATTATGACAATAGCACTAATCTATTTCGCGCTCTCTGTTCATGTTTATTGTCGTAAGGCCTAATAAAAGTCACAAAACAATCAATTCGCTGTATCACAAGAATGAGATCATTTGACGCAACATTGTTTAACGGTTGGCACCCCTCTCGCAACTCAAGTGAGCTGTTTGTTGGCTGCAAAATGATTTATCATATTGGCGTACTACACCAAACAAGCATCATCTTACACGCATAAAACCCTCCTATCACCAACCGCTGTTATTCTGTCGAACACAACAGAACATTTTCGACAATAATCACTAAAACTTGAAACACATATTTGCCTAACTAACTTTAAGGAACATACACAGGAAATGTTCGCAGTAAAACGGTACTTATTTCAGTTAACGCTGCAATCCTATTTGACATCTATAGTAGACGGGTGAAGAGCTATATTTGCATGTTGTTGATTGCATATTAATCTGTTTGGTGCGGATGTCGGGTAGACGTGCAGAAGCTTGTCTGAGACGAGGGTGCGGCGAGCGACATATCGTGTTGTCCGGTTTCCGGACAGCTCGTACGGTGTAATTAACTAAGTTGTGTTTGTGCATACACAAACTATTGATAGAATTTAACTGGTGTTTGCTGTTAGATTGCTGGCCATTTGGAATTACAAATTTGAAAAAAAAAAGAACTTTCTTAAATTGATTTCTAAATGTGATTTGGAGGTAACCTTCAGCAGCTTTTATATTAAACATAAAATATATAGTGTAAATATTATTCAAAAATCTTCATTTTAATAGAGATTAAAGAGTATAGAGACATTTAAAAGATATTTAAGAAAACTTAAATAAAAATCTATACCAAATGTAACACCTAAAATTATATTTGCTCAAAAACACAATTTGTAAATAAAATTATTAAAATAGTGCACTGTTCCTTTTTTTAAATTCTGTATATCTATAATAGTCTATACTAATATTACTAAAATAAAAGATTTGTGTTTCTGTTTATAATGAAAAATCTCAAAAACTTCTGGACTGATTTTAAAAAATCGTTCACCTATAGAGAGCTACATTGTCAGCAAGTCATGTAGGTATATATTTTATGAAAAAATAAGTATTCATGATGTCGAAACACATGTGCAATCACTTCAAATATTAATTACTCAGACACACCCTGAATACCGCATATGAAGCTAGGAGGTATAAATCAGAGTGTAACGTCTTAAAGCTAAGCCGCGAAATCCGTTTAATCACCTCGCACGTTATTAATAACGCCTTTGAAATAATTAAACAATAAATTGGCGGGGCTAATCGGGCGACGAAGCCGCAACCCGCTGCTGACTCAACATTTATAGAGACAAATTGTTGCACCACTAACACGGCCTCCGCGATGTATTAATCTTGCGCTCGTAGCTCGCACCGCTACGACTTCGTAGCCGTAGAGGGACGTCGTATCCCCTATCCACTGTCGTCTGACACACTTTACAGATAGTTCAAATAGCAGAAGATTATCTTTACAAAGTCGCTCGCCGCGTCTGTATGTCTGTATGTATGTGCGCGATGACCTCAAAAACTTCTGAACGAATTCTCATGCGGCTTTCACTAACGAAAAAATCGTTAAAAGAGAAAGGTTTTTATGTATTATTTGCAAAAAAAAATTGCACCCGTGCGAAGATGAATGTAAGCGGGTCGCCAGTCTATTTAAAAAAATAATAATATAATAATATTTAATTTTTTTCAAACTAAATAAAATTTAAGTGTCTGTTTGTAATGTCAAAACAAATGCTTTTTACTAATTTATATCAAAGTATAAAGGTACCTACAACAATAAAACATTTTTAAAATTTTATCTGTCTGTTTATCTGTTTGTTTGTTGCTGCTAATCTCCGAAACGCCTGCACCGATTTTGACCGATTAGCCGATGTTATAAGGAGTAATTTAGGCTACTTTTAATTTACAAAAAAAAGGGGAAAAAAACATTACATATATAAGCAATGTCCAGTACTGCGTATGCCGCAGCAAAGCGTGACCGGGTTCAGCTAAATCTAATGATAAATAAATCACATTTCAACTTCTTTGACAATTCAATAACATAATAATCATCACAGAAGCACAAATAAGCGCCATTGAATTAATTCATTCAATATTTACCTTACCTATATTTATTTCTATAAATTACCTAAAATTTTTCTCAAATATGTTCTTTAGCATTTATAGACTCTTTTAGGCAATTGCATTTGAAAATATTTTACTTTATCTTTCAAATATTCGTCAATAATATTTATTTTATTTATTTAGGACCGCTAACCGGATATACAACTTTACTGTTCTTTAAACAATTAACAAATTTATCGGTGTCATTATGTAATTGTAGTTAAAGTAGCCACGACATGCTCATTAAGTAATGACATAGTGCTATTAGTATAGCTAAATATATACATTTCCATTGATAATCAAATAGTCATATCTCTTGAAAGAATAAATGTTAATGTAAATGAAATCATGATCGGACAATTATAAAGAATTAGTTATTTGTAATAGTCGGATAAGTTGACAAAACAAGAAAAGAAAAATGAGATTTTAAACTAGACATACCTAACACTAATGTATTGCCAACAGTCAACAACAGTAGCGTCTGTGTAGTATTAGTAAAATTAATAACTTTTACTTTCACTAATACTGAAAATGTACAATTTAATGTAGATAGTTGGATGTTTGTTTCTCAATCAGCCTTACAAAAATACAGAAGGGGGCATACAAATAAGTAACATCAGCCTTACAAAAAATGTGCTAATACAAAAAAGTACCAAAGTTGCTATGCTTTGATGTTCTCTCTCAGAGAGATAGACGTCACAATAAATTGTATGTGCCCTTGCATAAATTAACCTAGTATAGGAATAAATCTTACTAAGTATATGGCTATCCAAAAATATGATTTACCTCTTCTGTTAAAGTAGCTCCTATTCGGAAAAATTAAAAATAAATTGCACAAATGATTTTTATATTTGTAATAACTTATTTTGTACTCACAAATATATATATATATTTCTTTCTTTCTTTTACATAAATAAATCGACTTATAAATATTTGTGAAAATAGAAGCTTAAAAAATATTTAATATTGTAAGGAAAAGAGTGTGTGCTACATTCGCTTAAACATTCGTACACACGAATGAACTTCATTTAAATTATGCTAATGTCAATGTGACTACATAAACGTCACTTATGTGACGCGTGTCGTTACTGCTTAATTCTTTATAGTATCAATTTTGTACATGACAGTGTAAATGACACGAGCATGACTACCTGACATTTTGAACGCGTTATTAACGAGTTATATAGCCATGAATGATGATTGTTCTTAAAAGGTTAGCTACCGCAAAACGGTCTTTATAATTTAACAATAGTTACCTAATTATAACATCACAGAATATGGCCTATATTTTTTATAAGTTTTTTTTTTAAACACATATCTTAACTAATCCTTACATCCCTACTTAATATTATATAACTAAATGTAAAAGTAACTCTGTCTGTCTGTTGCATAAAGTTTTATTTATACAAAGGACATAATGTACCTTCATTTAGAATAAACTACTGCTCCCGACAAGAGGTCAAGCGTTATATTGCTTATATATATATATGTTATTATTTTTCAACGCAGACGAAGTCGCAAGCACCAGCTAGTAGGAAACATTTTACATAAAAATCTAGGACTTTTTCTAAGGTCTAGGACTTCTTGCTGATAATGCTCACACACACAAAAACCGCTGTTAGATAAAAATCTTACTTTTATTATTTTTTAGGAGTTTGACTTCCTAACGACGCTCACACACACACACACATTAGACCCACTGTTCATCTGTAGCTTTATCATCGTAAAAAAATAAATATCTTAACCTAATCACGTTCATAGTGATACCAACGTTTTCCCCTCTATTTCCCCGGCATGATATATGGTGTGAGGTGGCAGTGAATGCAACACAACTATTAGTGCATCCGTCATTTGTCTCCGTCAATGCAACGCTTAGCCTGGAGCGAGACGCCGTTCACAAAGATTGCGTCCAATGCTGCTTCGACAACTGTATTGTACCGGGATACTTTTGACTGAGTGCTCTTTGGAAAACATTTATTTTACTTGTAATAAAAGTAGTATTTAACATACCTAATCAATATATTTTTGTTTTATTGTAAATAAATACAAGTACTTTAATTAACAATGCCCCCAATTATCTTTAATGATCTATCTCATAGATCTATACCTATCTACTAATATAATAATAGGTTGTATTATGTTTTTTGTTTGTTTTTTTTAACCATGTTTTAACTTAATAATCTCTGGGACTATCAGTTAGTGTTGAAAAAAAAAAATTTTTGCGTTTGATATCCCAATTCTTAAGGAAATTTATAAGTTATTTAGCTTTTGGCCATTACTTCTTCCACGCCATTTATCATTATACCCTTTTCTGTATTCCGGACATGGTATATGCAAAATTCAATGGTGATTGGTTGATTAGTTAAGGCGTGAAAGCGTAACAAGCCAACAAACACATCGCATTTATAATATCAACCAGGATTCAAGTTTCAAAATCACGACCCTTAGAGGCTGATAAAGAAAAAAGTCAGAAATATTAAGCGAGTCATGCCACTTTTTACAGATGAGAGTCCTGTGTTCAAAAACGTTACATAATAATAATGTCCCAATACATTTAATTCTGATAAGATTACAGTATATTTTTTTGTATCAACAAAAACAATTCATTTCTTTTGTCAATGAACGTACAACGTAACAAATCATCTCTGTGTCGCCGTGTCGATCATTAACTATGGCGGTAATGTGAGGGCACATTGTCGTGTCTGTACATACATATAGCTAGTCGTGGTTTGGTTTGGGGCTCGTCACAAGGGTGTTAATTTGCTAAGACCCCGGGTGCTAATGAAAGCCGCGACTTACCGCTGACGGCCTCCGATCGCCGCCCGATAAACGCTTGCAAGTATCTCACCAGGAAATTGGTGTTTTCAGACACAGCGAACTTGTTATAAACTTATGATAATATCGTTTAAGCGAAACTGTGCTGCGTTCATTCTAAATATTTTAAATGTTGATATTTTTAGAACTGATAAATTAGAACCATAATGAAAAGTTTTCTTTATAATGAAATATCCCATTTCCTAACCGTTGCTCGAGTTTTTTATTTAAATTCATAACCTCCGGCACGGAGAAGCAGACTGTGTACATTTCTCTTTCACACTAGTTCTCGCTTTTGCTACTTCTCATACTTTCATTCATCATATCGTATCTTTTTTGCATACGTTCTCATGCAGGCGTTACTTTTGTTAAAGGCTATGGTAGCCATCTATCATCAAGTGGACTGTCATCCTGTCTGACGAGCTTTATATAAAAAAAAGATGAGAGGCAAGTAACACAAACATATGTGCTTAATTAACTAACCAACATTCTCAAAATAAATTATTTAATATTAAAATAATAAAAACACATTGAAACGGTACACCGCATCGGAGCTGTTAATATCGAAAGTGCGCGATCGATGGAAGCGTATCCCTCGCGAAGGAATCACTCCTCTTTGGAACTAATTTGATTTTAGCATATTAAGTGTGGGGGGAGGGCGATGAAGTAACATCTAGATATAAGGAACGCGTCTTGTGGTCCCACCTCGCACGACGTAATAAAGCAAATGATGTAAGGTGCGCCCCTTAATATCCATCACGCGCGGCCCCGTATTTGCTTATCTATGGGAACAAGGAAGTCTAAAAATCGTCGTCAAAAAGAAGCTTAACATTTTAAGGGAGTGAAAATTTGTCGCTTAAACACTCGAACAAGTTTAAATCGTGGTCAATATTGGGAATGAATTTCTCATTGATACACCAACAATACTTCTCCATACCGCTTCGAATTCTACTGACTTCGACTTTTCGTTAGACCACCTGGGGCTGAAACCGACTGAGCATATGGCCAGGGAATGCGATCGCAAGATTGCGTCAGTATCCTGGTAAGGTCGGCAGAGTATTGTAACCTCCATGACGTTCGACGTGTCACTTACCCTCAAGTCTTAATGATCCGTCAGCCTTCTCAATCAGTGACCCAAAGTCAAGAAATAAATAGCTCTAGTTTTCTTATTAATATGAGGGTCATTGTCTGATTCTACACGAGGTGAAATCC
Organism: Synanthedon andrenaeformis; assembly: GCA_936446665.2. Classification (NCBI taxonomy): domain Eukaryota; kingdom Metazoa; phylum Arthropoda; class Insecta; order Lepidoptera; family Sesiidae; genus Synanthedon; species Synanthedon andrenaeformis. Next base: position 9,186,896 of record OW387785.2, read on the forward strand.
GAGCTTTGCTTTCAAATCTAAAGATTATAATAGATTCAATTCAACTGGTTTATGAGCTGGCGTTGTCAAAGTCTTGATAATTTCCTAACTAAAAATCTTAAATATTAACTATTTTATATATATACAGTACCCCTCAAAAGTCAGTTGAAATTCAATAATTTTTACATAAATCTAGTAAAAGTACAAAAACGTTTTTTGGATAACAACTAAATATAAACAAAAATATTCCTTATTTAATAAACTTTAATTTCCTACATTTTGTTTTTTTTTTTAAATTATTTCTACAGTCGAAAAATTAGAAAATGTTAAATGTTCGCTTTCAAAAGTTAGTTGAATTTTTTTTTTATTTTTTATTATTTTAACAATTATTTAACAAATAATACTTCGTGTGTCCTCCTTTGTTTCGTAGTACAGCTGCAAGTCGTTGAGGCATGGATTTTACTAAATTGTGAAGAACGTTTGATGGTAGTCGCAACCATTGCTCTCGAATAGCTTCTTTGAACGTGTTGATATTACCGCGTGAGGATTTAGGAATTCTTCGATTTAGTTCGTCCCACAAATGTTCGATCGGGTTTAAATCAGGTGACATTGAAGGCCAATCAAGGATATTTATGTGATTTTCTTGTAAAAATTTCTTTGTTTTCAAAGCTGTATGTTTGGGGTCGTTGTCGTGTTGGAAAATAAAATAATTATTTAATCCCATGGCTTTAGCTGATCGAGACAATTTTTTTTTTCAATATATTACAGTACACATCTGCTGTCATTTTGCCATTAATTTCGCACAGTTGTCCTACTCCGTACCATGAAAAACACCCCCACACCATTACACTGCCTCCACCATATTTTACAGTCGGTTGCAAATAATTGTCTTTAAACGGATTATCACCCACGCGTCGCCAAATCCTTTTTTTCCGTCGGTTTCCAAACATCTCGAACTTAGATTCATCACTAAATATTACGCGCTTCCAAAAGTCTACCTTTTTATCGATGTATTTTCGAACAAACTCTAGTCTCTTTTTCTTATGGATGTTTCGTAATAATGGTTTCTTCTTTGCTACCATGCTTTTGAAGCCTGCTTGGTGAATACGTCTTCTTATTGTACTCTCAGAAACTTCAATACCCTCATTCGTAAGTTGTTCTCGAATTTCTTCAATTTTTATTTCAGGATTCTTTTGGCAAAGTCGCACAATGAACCGATCATCCAACTTAGATGTGACTTTTGGGCGACCGGAACGAGGTAAATCCGCGAGTGTTGCTTCGTTTTCACTTTTTTTAATTATTTTTCGAACACCTTCAGGACTTATTTTATATAATCGTGCTACAGCACTATAATTTTTTAAGTTTTTATAGTCACAAACAAGTTTTGTTCGTTCTGCCACAGTTAATTTACGCCTAGAGGCCATTTTCAACAATAAATATATCAATATTAATTTTTTTTCAATTAGTTAAGAATATATATAAGATAAACTGAAGTCATATTACTTAAGATTTAAGATTAAATAAGTAAATCGGCGTCTGTATGCTTCAAATATTATTCTTCAACTAACTTTTGACAACATGTTCGGACGTGTTTACGCATTCTTCGATTTTTATAAACACAAGTGATAAGAACCAATCGCAGTTAGACTATGGCGATTGTAGAGCATTGTAACGTGACACCATAGCTATGTAAAGTCACCGTTAAAAATTAAAGTAATCAACATAATACACAATTAAATCATACGAAGATGAATTTCAACTGACTTTTGAGGGGTACTGTATATTAGATATTTTTGTGGTTTTGTTCGAGATGTTTCCTATATTTTCTGAACCAAATTCTGAAATTTCATTGTAAAAGATGCGTTTATTATAATTCGATCGTTATATCGACATATTTGTAATGGTATAGTATTGTATTGGAAATCTATATCTATATATCTATTCATATTATAAAACAAAGTCGCTGTCCGCTTCAGTCTGTTTCTCCGCTGACGTCTTCTAAACCACCAAACGGATTTTCATACAGTTTTCACTGAGAGATAGAGCGATAAACGTGAAAAGTTTGCGTATATAATTTGCTGAAAATAATTTCATCCCTACGAAGCCGCAGCCGGGGCGGGCTAGTGTAATAACTTTCTAATATCTAAAATTCTCGTGTCGCGGTGTTTGTTGCCAAACTCCTCCGAAACGGCTGAACCGATTTTGATGAAATTTTGTGTGCTTATCGGGTAGGTCTGAGAATCGGCCAACATCTATTTTCCATACCCCTAAGTGATATTTTTTTGTATGGCAAAACAACGTTTGCCGGGTCAGCTAGTATTTTAATAAAAATTACCTCACTATAAACATTAATACAAAACGAAATGCAGACAATTTTTATCTGATCCATTCACGGAACGAAGCGCCGATTACTCGAAACAAACTCATTTAACTTTCGAATCTCGTTCAAAAATTGTTCACCTAAATATTTTGCGAGTTCGATTTTATTGCCCTCGCTGCTCCCGCTTTTACAATACATTGGTTTTATTTATCAGAATCTATGGATTATAAGCGATGGCTTAAACGAAGTTATTTGAATTTTTTTTCCACTACTTACCTTATTAGACTAAATTATACATTATTAGACCTACTTGTTATTGGACGAAATTGTAGGTATAACGTGTCAGTGTAAACATTAAAAAAATATTAGACAATCACTTTATCTTACTTTTTTAAATGATTTTTATTTTCATTGAGTGCATTTCATAAAACGTTTAATGATTTATTATCGAATTAAATTACAAAATTAAAAAATCAAAAAGCAGTCGGTTAAATTACATGAAGAGTAAAAATAAACTTCACACATTTAAAGGTATGTAAAGTACAAAAAAATTTAATTTTATGAAGAAATTGATTTTGCTTGTGCATTAGCTTACTTTCTAGCTTAGCTAGAAAGTAAACTTTATTCAAAAATTTATCCCAATACAGACGAACTAATAGACATTTTATGGTATTTACATGCAAGCAACACCAGTTTTTGTTTAAAAAACTTTATATATATACAAAAAATTAAATAAAAAATAAACCCTTTTCGAGCCTAATGATCAATCGAACCGATCCCGATTCAACCGATCTTTTCCTTTAAAAAAGATAGGTACTATAGCAATTTCCGTATCCGCATTTTTTTCTTGCAATCTCAAGTCGATAGGGTATAAGGTGCGAACACAATCAAACGGTAGGAGGCCGCGGTACGGAAATAAATGTAGGCTCCGTTTGTGGGGTAGATAAGTGTTAGCGTGCAAATGTGCCGGCCTGCGTCGACGAGCTCTCAATCGGATGTTGAGCTTCATAAATAAGAGTGGATGAAGGTGCCTTCCCTTATCTGCGGTGGCTTGTCACGACACCACTTTCTGAACGCCGTTCACAAGTAAATGTTTCGCGAATGTCACTGAAATAGTTCATACTTGTGAACAAAAATCAGTAACGTTTTCTTGACAAATCTACTTCTTACTGTTAAGAAGTAAGTAACACAGACATGTCTATGAAAAATAAAAGCTCTGAAAAATAGACTTAACAAAAACAGTTGAGTAATTATTAAAAACTTGACATAGACAAAATGCTTTATACTACGTTTGCCACTAAATAAATTTCTCAACTATGATTCACAAATATATTAAACGTTAACTTTATTTTAATTATTATATAGCTGATGTTACTCGCTTTTATTAATTGTCATTTACATATAAAGTTGTAACTTAGCTCAGGTGATAAAATAAAAAAGGTTTTAAGTCCCTAAAATTAAAAAAGAAAATAAAAAACATATATTGTTTTGAATAAGTAATACATTTACCATTTACATTTAATTCATTTAAAATGTCGGTTTAGTCCCGTGGGTTGTTTATTGAACCGCGAAGCATTTGTAATCGTTTAATACCCTCAATTCTTTATCAGCGTTGCGGGGGAAGTATCTGTGTGTTTGCCCGGATTCACCCCAGACCTCCTGTAATGTATTACTTGACGAAGGCGATTTCATTATCCCCAACAATATTCTAATCAACGTTTTGTTCACTAACATTTTTAGCCATTTAGTACCTACTTTGAAATAGTTATACATTATAACAAGGCATTAATAATATATTAAAATTAATTTTAGTTAAATCAAATTAAAAAAGAATTATATTAGATAAATATGTTTAAAAGAAATCATCATCATCTCAAAAAAAAGAAAGAACAAAATTATCATCATCTTAGCCGTAAGACGTCTACTGGACATAGGACTCCTTTAAATGCTATAGTGACATTTCTACTTTCCTTATAGTGACATTTATAGACGCTTGAGATTTTTGACCAACAACGTTTTCGCCATTGTCCCTTACAGTAGGTTTTTTTTTTTCAATTGCAAATTATATTTGTTTCTGATTCGCCACATTTATTAGTGGAGAGTAGATGGCGAAGGTCTTATTAAAGTGAAAAGGAACAGAAACGATACAAAGTAAGTCTGAATAACGACGTCATTTGCTTATCAGCTGACCATTACCGAAAATAGAACGATACTTTACGCAAAGTCCGAGTACCAGGGCCGATATAAAAAACGTTATCGAGAACTCACCCAATGAAAACTGCCATCGATCGCCAATATTCCTTGAAGGAGACATAAATTCTTTCCATTAGAAAAATAAAAACATTTCACTTCTTATCGTGTTCGATTTTTAAATAACGGTGCGCCATTGGTAGCTAAGTTGAGGACACGGTTTTTGTCCTCGGTTCCCCTTTTGCTGGGGAGGAATTTCTTTTCGGCAATTTAGAAGCGAGCAGATAATAAAAGGGCTCTAACTGCTTCGATCGCGTCCTAATGAAAAGTTGGGAAAAAAAATCATTTCTTTAAGTACCTACTTACTAACTTCTAACTCAAGTTGCAACATACGAATTGCATGGATCTGTTTTTTACTGTGTCAGTATATTGAAATTTTGTTGAAAACATTCGTATGGGCTCAAAAATATATACCTACCTAATAAGCACATGTTATAAATGGGTATACTTAAGTGTATACAAATTCTATTTATATTATAAATGCGAAAGGACATATGGTTTTATGGATGTATGGATGTTAAGACGGATAGCAAATATATTTATATTATATAATTTTTTACCTATAACTACATTACTGTATGTTTGAATTAATATCTTAAATTAGCTGGTGCCCGCGACTTCGTTGACTTTAAAAATGAAAAATATGTAATATACCTATCACTTGAGAAAAATATCTGACATAGTTATTGCTGTAATGACGGTGGCGCTGCCACGGCGATAATGGCTCTCAATTATATAATTATACAATTATATATGTATATCTCTATTATAATACGAGTATTATAAAGAGAGAAGATTTGTATTTTGTATGTTTATATTTTTGAATGTGTGTAATGTAAAAGCTCAAAAACTACTGGACCGATTTTAAAAAATTCTTTCACCTATAGAAAGCTCATTATCAGCGAGTAACATAGGGTATATTTTATAAAGTTACGCGGACGGAGTCGCGTGCAACAGACAGTGTTTTATATTTTTATACGATCCATCGAGAACCTAACTTTTTTCCAGGATAAAAATGATGCTATATATTAATCCAGGTAGTAATCTAATTGTGTGCCAAATTTTATCCAATTCCGTTCAATAGTTTTTACGTGAAAGAGTAACAAACATATATCCATACATCCTCTCGAATTTGTATAATATTGGTAGAACATTATTGAGTATTTTCCTTCACGGTTTGTGGTTATATTACAATAAAAATCGTCATTCTCCTGTATTACAGGTATGTAAGGATCTCTATTAGGCAGCACTTGACCTACTTCTGATGCACTGGGAGCAAGCAAATCGAGAATCAATATGCCAACGACCTCTAATGTTGACGAAACGAACGCGCCAACTCCCGCGCCCCGAATGCATTGTTTACCTACTTCAATATTTAACTAAAAGCACGCCCAAATCTTGCATTTTATAATAATATTATCTAATAAAAATTTATTTTAAAATACAATCACAAGACATTGCCAAAGGTCATATGAATATCTTTTGTAAACTCTGATATTACCTACTATTTTTTTTAACAGCAACTTTATTTTGTAATATTGCATTGATCAGTTCTCATGTTTTTTTTATTCTCGTCAGACAGGCTGGCGGTTCTCTCTTGATGGTAGCTATAACACAAAATACGCCACATATGCTGCAAGTATGCCGCCGACAATAGTAGGGTTAAGGATAAGGAATTAAGAAGGGATAAGGAAATGGCCTCTGGCATCCCTTACAGCACCGTGAAATAACAGCATGACCTTCTGTAATAGGGTGGTTGCTGCTGCCAGACGGGCTGCTAAGTCAAATCATCAGCAAGTTTATCCTTTTCTTATCTATTGAGATTTCTCATGACAAATTAAAATAAATTAAAAAATATATGAAATTCTCTCGTAATTTTTTATATGTAAATTTTTTTTTCATGTTAAAACAAACAATTTAAAAGAAAACTTTTTAAAAAGTATTAAATTACTACATACCTATTGAATTTGTAAATCTACTTCTTACTGTTAAGAAGTAAGTAACACAGACATGTCTATGATATACATATAAAGCTCTGAAAAATAGACTTAACAAAAACAGTTGAGTTGAGTTCATAGAAATTAAATACATGTTGGTTGTTACATAACAATTCTGAATACTGTAAAAGTAATCATTTCTATTGTAAAAGTACTCAGTACTCACAAGCCGACAACAGTTATAAGAATAGAAAAACGCTAGTGTCGTCGGCAGGTCAATCAGCGAAGCATCACATCGCGACACAAACGTATGTATTCGTAAGTTCCCTGTGAGAGCTTTTTTCCCCATCTCGCGGGTTATTCGCCCCGACTCACGAACACGTGGTACAGCCACTAATTACTCAGCTGCAAACGCCGAATTTCTCTTCCACTTAAACGGTATCATATTTTAAACAAACCCTTTGAACAAATACTATATATCGTCCGCAATAAAACCAGCATGAAGTTTTGTATATGCAACTCTTATACTTTAACATTCAACCGTCATATTTCTTAATATACGATACTATCACTAAACAAATAGGTATTTTCATAATCCGTCTCAGTCTCTTGCTATGTTGCTATGCTAGCTTATTCTATTCCAGTCAACGGTTTTTGATACGGTTTTCACTCGTGGAAAGAACGATAAGCCTTCCTCGGTCTGTGTATATAATTTGCAGAAAAATATCCATCCGTGTGAAACCAGAGAATCCCTCTTTTTGGACCGAGCACTTTAAAACATCCTTTATAATGGGCACTGCCAAGAATTGGAACTACCTGCCGGACTGTGCGTGTCTGTGTTTTAAAGTTCGAGTGAATAGGCATCTTCCGGGCGAGCTCGCTTCATCATCGCCCTCGTCTTTGCTACACGGCTAGATGCTGGATAAAACAAACTCATTTTTAATAAAAATAATATCTAAGAATAAAATATAAAGTATTTTAAATGCAGCACGCTTGGGTGAGTTTTAGTTGGGTTTACTACAAAACTTGTTTTCCGAACTGTTTGTAGATACTCGTACATATAAAGTATCGAGCGACGAGCCAGAAAATTAACGTGCCCGCTTCGCCATATTGAGATTGTTTAAATTCGGGAATTATGTACAAGCAACCGCCACACCATATGTCCTTTCTCAGAACCCGGGAACTTGTGCGCGCCTATTCGAATATATGGAGTAGAAATACGGCTTTATAGGAGTAAAATCATACTTTCTCCTCGACGGGCGTGCGGGGTACGCGGTACTAATGACCGCGCGGGGAGAGGCGTCTACCTACTTATACCTACCTACACATATTACTACGACAACCACACTTTATATTGCGTTTAGCTGCCTACCCACACACAAAGATGTTCCAACTTGGTTTATGTTTTTTTTTTTAGTTTTATTCGTGCATTATTTTCTTTTTGAAGGCGACAGCGGTTAAGACATTGAGTCAATCGTTAGGCTGCACACAAGAATGTACAACTATAATGTCTATGTTTCACCTTTAATCGATGCTAACTATTGCCCGAGGCTTCGCTCACGTGATATTACTATTTTTGTAGTGTCAAGACAAAGTGCGCTCTGATTTACCTATTTATTAAAAGGGACGAGCTAGTTAACTAGTAATAGGTAAACTCTCTTATAGAAAACCACAGTGAAAGAATAGTACGTGTGCTTTTATATTTAAATTTTAAAAAAATTAGTAACTTAATTTGTTATAATAAATATAAAGTTGGAATTGCAAAATTTACTCTATAATTGTGTCAAAATAATAATTCCATTACATTTTGATGTTTAAAACACAAATAAGTTTATGTATAACAACCCTAAGTGTTAAGTATTTTTTTTTATTATTAAACCTTCAGGTAAATTTTTTCAGGAAACTCAGGAAAATATCTCATAAGTCACATTTTTCATATAGCAGATTTTGATTTGACAACGGTGTGCAAGTTAGTGCTCGATTTGCAAGTTAGTGAAATCACTTCGTTGGCTATAAAATGGGATCTTCATAAATTATAGCTAGGAACAATCCCGAGCACGTGAGCTTTCAAACAACAAAAAATCATAGTCGGTCCATCAGATGCACGAATACACACACACACGTCCAACCTATAAATACCCCGTTTTTGCGTCGGTCGTTGGAGGTTAAAAGAAAACATTTTTCATCAAAACCATCTTTATGTGGAGGTCTCCGTTGAATGTTTGTTAGTTCTTAAATAATAGTGAGTATGGATAGTGCTCATGTACCTAATACTAATGTTATTATGGATAATATGGATTGACTTGTTCTGCTTACAACCAATTAAAAAAGGTTGTCACTGTTTCTGGCGAGTCACGGTCCGCCGTATGCATGTGTTTACGGTCAAATGTCGGTGTCCATGAAAACGCTGACTCACACATCCTATGTCAAATCTCGATGGACAGTCGAGCCAGTGCTCAACACATGTAAAACTATGTACTTATACATGTCTAGTAAATACATATACAGCTTAACAAACGAATTTGTTTGTTAAAATAGGATGACTTAAGTACTTAATATAGAGAACCGAGCAATCGGAGGTGCATGCACTGCTCATCTCTGAAACACCCTTTTTATTTTATTTTTAAGTTCCAGTAGCTCAGCTTTTTTAGCTCAGCTAGAACCAATTTCGTCCTAGTTAACCAATAGGGTTACCTTGTCCTTAGTTAGAGGTGCTTAATAGTTCTTAGTTAATAAGAAATGAGGATTTATTTATTTATATTGCTTGATGAAATAAATAAAGTTTGTGTAACATTATTAACATTTAATTCATTTGCTAAAATAACTGAACAATTATTTAATTTTTTTAAGCATTTTTTTTTTTCACCTACACTAATTTATACTTTATACTTAGTCAATTTAATAATTTTAATTTAATTTATTTAATAAATAAATAAAATAGAACGTAAAGTGTGACTTTCAAATATCCCGATACACGATATCCAAATTGTTATTGGAATAACGCATCATCCATCAGACAATGCGCCCGTCATTGGGGTGAGCCGAAAGTCGTTAGGGAGAGAGACGGATGTACGTCCCTCACCGCGTGAGAGAAAGGGCCAGAGATTGAGTTTTGAGAATTTGCATAATCTGCTCGGGTACTTTATCATAGGACCACGTGGCAGTGACTAGTGCAGTGGCGGATTATGCATGCAGGATTAAATCGACACGTACTCTCTCACTCTTTCATTTTATACACTACTATCTTGGGCCCGCAACTTCGTCTGCGTTGTAAAATGAAAAATATAACACTTGATAAATTATCTGACATCTTTATAGGTAGAGTCACATTTTTCCTGGAAAAAAAAATCTGCGCATTCCTGCGAAGTGCAAAGTCAACTCGCGCGCGTAATAAAGTTCAATATTAGTAAAATACTATTGTCTAATATATACCTATTAGCAGAAACAACAAAAGATCCTACAAATTTGTAAATATTGTTTGTCTGTCTTTTCGTGTTCATTCATATGATACAATACTGTCTGCGTGTCTGTGATTATCTTGAAATGAAAACTTTGTGTATAGAAAGTTCTAATTTATAAAACCAATGTTATTTTTTTTTAAATATATTTTTTTTGAAATTAAATGCACTTAGATATGATTGCCAATTTTCTGTTTACATCATTATATAATTTAGTTTATGATTTGTTTACGTTCGGTTTGGGTAACGTAAAAATATAAATTCAAATGACAACGAGAAGAAATAAAAATGGAATTGGAGATGTAACTTTTATATGAAATGATAAATATCACACCGCCAGTCGTTCGAAAAAACGCTTAACTTGTCCCGTTACAAAAGGAAAAAGCCAGCGTCTTCCGTTCGGCCGGAGCCAAAGAAAAAAAATCTTCGCGAGGGATCCGAGCCTTCCATTTATCATATTCCATATTCATTTATTCGTCAAGTTCTGGATTCATTTATTCGTCATGTCTTGATTTCGTCTCATTTATTAATAAAAATGAACTGTCCGCACCAGAACGTGAATGCGAATGCGACATGGGGCTACTTTCAATCTTGAGATAATTTCATGGTGAATTAGGTCGTTGTGAAGCCGAGGCACAGTTTCAAACTTTAAACAATAGAAAAGATTTGACAGACGCATTCGTTCTCTAATTGTAGGTACTGGAAGGGTTATACAGGTGGACAGGTCTGTTATGAGGTCAGTGGGTATCTGCGAATCTGAACCCGCGCGGACCTGACCCCGGTTCCCTCGCGTGATGGATAGCGGCACATAAACACTGCTATCGTGGGAGCCGTATTTTATGACATTGTACAATTTTCGCTTCACTAAATTGTGTGAAACAAAGCCGCAAATCGGATATTTCTGTTGATAAGCTTAGTTCTTTAGAAACTAGACAAATTTTAATACGGTCTTAACTGTCATTTTGAGGAATATATACGGCGTGCTTACAAGCTGCTGGGTACAAACTTTCTAATTGATGTTGAGTACTTACTTATATGAAACAGCTTGTAGTATTTATAGATTAGCTTTACTTTACTTATATTTTAAATAAATTTTTGGTCTTGTATAGTTTTAGTCCACATATTCCTATAAGCTGTGATTTAAGCCATGTGGATATGTTGTATTGATAGGCAATCATGCGACCCTACTGGTATCATTGCTCCTATTTCATTATGTAATTAAAAATTTTTTTTAAATAGTTCAAATATTTATAAATATAAATATTGTTAAGCTTTATTTACCAATACTTTGTAAAAGGTAATATTTTTGGTATAAATTCTCTAATGAAATTGATAGTAATTTTCGAAAATTCGTTTAATTATATTTACTAATATTCGCCCATTGGTCGAAATTCTACCATAAATAAAAAAGTTTGCATGACTTATTTCTATTGATAAACATTAATAAATAACATTCTAAACAAGCTCGTCAATATAGATACAAAAAGCAGAAAATTATAAATAAACCTGCCTATGCTCCAAATTTCAGCTATATAGACTTAGTAGTTTTGGCTGTGCGTTGACAGTGAGTAAGGACAAATAATTTTATATAGGAAGAGAGAGATACCTAAGGGACTAAGTATATCTAAATTATCATTTTGATCCAAATATAGTTAATCTATTGGTGCATTATAATTTGCAATTTATAGACGTCCCACCGATCCCGCGTTAAGTGATAGATGAAGTACTTGACGTGCAATAAGTGAGTCACTGATGCCTTCACACTTAGACGTCATTTTACACCACTAAACACTGCTTATTAACATGTTAACAGCTCACTTAGAACTAATTAGGTAGCGAACAATACTTAGATAAAATAAGTTCATTTTATTTTTATTTTTAAATTTTATATTAATATACAATTTAATAATCGATTAATCTATCTATACTCATAAAATCGTTTGTTCTGACTGTCCATCTATGCACACTCAAAAAGGCTTAAGTTTAGAAAACTGAATTTTGGAACACAGCATCCGCTAAGAAAGCGACTTTTATAATTACAACTCAGTGCGAAGTCGGGAACGGGGCAGTAGTATATATTATTTTAATTTAGACGCAAAAAATATTTAGTCCATAGAGAGCTTGTGATGCAATCCAATCAGTCCCAAAAGTGTGTCTTAAGCCTTTGTTCGCGTCATCTAATCAATATTTTTTAGAACTAAAATATTATCACAGTAGGTATATAATATACTTCGATAGCTAACTATAAGATAAAAAGTCTGTGTATTGTATGTGCCAACTTTCACCCAAATATGTTTAAATTAAATGTTTATTCGTAATTAAGTACGAACATTCACATTTTTTGGATGGCACATCACAATTTTGGGTCCAGTTTTTGATCTTGCCTGCAAGTTTCGTAGTCATTAGGGGCCCCGTTTGGACAAATACTTATCCCCTTACAGAAGACAAGCGTGAAATAACAGCATGTGTGCTGTTGTGTTTCGGTGAGTGAGTAAGGGATGCCAGAACCCATTTTCCTATCCCTTATCCCCTCCTAATCTCTTATCCTTATTCATAGTCGGCAGCGCACTTACAGAACCTGTACAGAACTTACAGAACCGCCAGCCTGCCTCATGACCTTACAGTAAAAAAGATGATGTTTTGAAATATGATTACAGTCCAAGGGCTTCATGTTCACAATAAGTGGGACATTAAATATTTCCCCAAGACGCGAAAACGGTCCCGCGCCGCGCGCCGAATATATGTGATCCATTTGTAAGCAATCTCAACAATAAAGCGATGTCAGTCTTTGTGTCGGCTGTCGGCGGAGTCGGCGGGGTTCGTAATACGGCTATTTCGCTAACATAACAAATGAGGGCGCATTACGAGTGGCCCACCATAGCCTCAGCCATCCCGCACTACATACGTCATCATATTGGATCATAACTCGACCTTCTATGTATGACAGACCAACTAAAAGGAAGCAAATATATAAATGTGAAAGTAAGTCACAGTTTGAACCAGTTTTATTAAAGCCTTTATTGAATGAGGATATATAAGATACCTACTTAGATGTATTGTATGTATGGAAGTTTGTTACTCTTTCACGATCGTTATCTACTTAACAGATTTGAATAAAATGTAGCACACAGATAGTTTGTTACCTATATGTTAATATAGGATACTTTTTATCCTGGAAAAATTTCAGGTTCTTGAGGGTTCGTATAAAAATATAAAAATGGCGCCACTGTTGCTGTGAAGGCTGGTCACGGCGATAAAGATGTCAGGCGTTATTCTCGTATATATATTTCAAATACGGATGAAGTCGCAGGCACTAGCTAGTAATTTTATATACATTTAAAATACACTGGACCGCAAAGAAAAAGATCTTCAAAAGTACCTGAGCTAGCTTTATGAAATAAAGACTAAATTAAAGCTAAACTAAATAAATTTTATTTTTATTTAAGCACATTAAAATATTCTTTAATTTAGTCTTTATTTCATTTATAGCTAGGTCAGGTACTTTTGAAGATATTGAAGATTTTTACCGACCCTTTCTCTTTGCGGTCTGTATTTTAGGTATTCTGATGTTCTTTTTGTTTCGGGTGGAGGCCAACACATTGAATGGCATACAAGAGCAATGGCACGCTGGGACGTATGACGTCACAGAACTCACAGTTTTGAAGACATGACCCGATATGCGGTACTCGAAAAAAGTGTGGTATAAGGCTCGATTTGATGGGCAGCCCGGGGACCCGCCCCGGGCGCCGCCGTATCCGCGCCGCGACAGGAACAAATGACCCCGACGCATCATAATAAATAAAACAATTTGTTCTTAATTAGATTTCGTGAATTTAATTTTCATGCCAGTAATTGGTCGGTGGCCACAAAGAGTAGAGACCTCTATCGGTGATGGATGATCGAACGGCGCCTCGCTCGGTACTATTTGACTTGGTTCGTTCCACCGTAATTAGGGGGTTCGGAAGTTTACATTCATTATTCTCTGTGATCCTATTATTGCTGCTTTAATATAGATTTCATTTGCTGTTGATTTGCTCTTGTTTCGTACGGCGTGGGAAACTAATATGTATATTATATTGTCTATTATGTTATAAACAAAAACTTAATAAATCACAAATATACTTGAAATAATAAGTGTCAAAATATTCATTGATTGAAAACTTATAAAAAGATGTTATATATTAATTGCAGTGCTTGCTTGAGTAAAGAAAGTCGTTTTCATCAAAAGAACTTTTCGCTAGGAATTATTCCCTACTAGCGACTCGTTCCTGACTTCGCACTGATGCAAATTTTTTCCACAAAATAAATATATACATAAATCTTCCTCGTTCCTCTTTCCATTGTTGAAAACCGTATCAAAATCCAAAAAATCAAACATCAAAATACAAAAAGATACTTATACGTAGGTGCCCTAATGACTGCGAAACGCAGTGTACCCTGTCCCGCGAAAATTTAAGCTTTTCTATCATTATTTTTTCAATTTATGAATTCAACATTGTGTAAATCTCTCTCTGAAATTTAATAACCTATCAACTCTCTCAAAACTAAAATTTATATTTAACTAAAACGATAATTGAATACCTGTTTTAATATGTATGACACTTTCGGTTTATTATAGTAGGTTAACAAAATTCAAGTGAGTAAGTAAACAATGAAATAAAAAGTCAAATCGTAAAACGTTTGATTTTATTCACTGGAGCGGGTGCCGTCGAGCGAACATTTTAAAAAATAAACGCCAAAAAAAATCTTGAAAAGTCACGGACGCTTAACTTTCTTCCCCCGTTTTATTTTCCGTTCCCTCCGCTTATACCTACTATACACCTCCTCTTTTCACTTCCATTTTAAAATATCACCGTCCCTTTCTGTTTAACTGATAAGTAAGTTACTTTTAAAAACTGCAGGGAAATCGAACTCGCTTGTTGGATAAAATTAAAAGATGTGCCATGCCATAAGTCATAAAAATAAATTGTCAGCTTACGAAAGAAACGTTATAGATAACTATGAGATTAAATGATCATATGAAAGTAGAACTAGGTTGAAAAAATAAATGGTGTGTTTAAAAGATTTTAAAGGTAAAGAAAACACTTGAGAGTCAATGAAGATTGTTAACAACAATTATCTCTGTGGGCACTTCAAGGAATAAATATTTTTAATATTTTCTTAGATTTCACACATCTAAATTAAAAAAAAAAACTATTCAATTTCATTAGTGAAATTTACAACTAGCAAACCGCTCCTGGCTTCGCACGGGTGCAAATTATAGAGAACTTCCTTATTTAACGTTCTTTCCATTATTGAAAACCGCATTAAAATCCGTTGCGTAGTTTAAAAGATGTAAGCGTACATGCAGAGGACAGACTTTGTTTTATACTATGAAAGTTTACCATTTCTTTTCTTGACGATGAATTCATTAAAATTAGTTTGAGATCAATAAAGGCCATACAAGTAAAAATGTACTCTTAATTCGTCTTTGATTTTTCCATTGCTTAACTTTATCGTGGAATATTCACTGTGCGGACGTCCAAAATTTAAAATAAATATCTATAAATTAGACGCCGAGCCGTCATAAATATAACTTTATTGCAAAATAAATGGATGTCTTTAAAAGATACACAATCATTCTAATTCCACATTTCAATTCATCATAAAAATATCTTTGAAGTAATCTATGTGTAAATATTGCTTCAGTAAGTATTGTAAAGTGAAACCACATCTAGGTTTTTATTTGCAAACAGAAATCGACGCAACGCTTGGGGGAAAATCTGCACACTCATTGGGTTCGTGGTATAGTGCGCATATAACGAGATATCGCGCCGTGAAATTATCCTAAAAGTACTTATTGATCGCGGCACATTCATTAAGCTGCATACCCACTATGTTCGCGCATCAATCGTGCCACCACGCACCTGCAACTGCTCAAGTGTAGACGTTACGCGCATCACTACCGGTGAATAGAGTGCTCCATAGTTTTCGGGCGAACATTTAGCGAACATGTCGTCCTCGGAATTAATAGCTAGTGCGGCATATATTTTAATTGATTATTTACTTGACGATTATTCATGGCTTTGTTTCTGTCGCGATTTCTCCCTCCGAAATCCAGAAAGCAATACTTTATTTTGTTCTGACAAATAATGGCAGATATTTCCAGGATTCTTCCTATTTCCACCCAGCCGTCTTCTTTCAAATATTTATTTTTAAAATTTCTATCCTTTGGATCCCACAATACTCTGTAGTTGTGGTATACCTCGATTAAATTTAAATATTTTTCGTCTGACCATCTCTATAAATATAATTGCTAAGCGTCGATCGTGATGCACGACACGTCCACACTATAGAATTGCTTTGCTCGCGTCCACGAGCACACTGCGCATCACTTTGTGTTCGTGAAAAAACCGCCACCGCGTGGAGCAAACGCTTTGGTGCGCGAACGTACGTACACTACTGAGGCAGTTGCAGATGCGTGGTGCACGATTGATGCGCGAACATAGTGGGTACGCAGCTTTAGGTACGCACAAACTATATCTACGTATACTTAAATATTTTAAAACAAGCTATACCTAATTAAAATTATAAATTAACCCCACACTTTCTATTAAGCACAAACACGCTATATCTGCGGTTGCTAAGAAGTTGGGTAAGCAAACTACACGTCAGATCAAGGTTACCATGTCATGAAATATCACCGAAGTAACTCCAATCTACCAAACTTGATATCAATCGAACCTGTGGAATTTAGTGCTGAAATCTCTTCGTCAACTAGGAAATTTAATGATGGTCTTCAAACGCCTAAACAGTTCTTAATAAACTGTAGCTAAGAACTATCTCGATCACGTCAGCTTTCAAACAAAAACAACAAAAAAACGAATTAAATTGGTACATCCGTTTCAGGGCTCCGGTTCCATAGACAGACATACAGACACACACAACAAATTTATAACACCCCGTTTATGCGTCGAGCGTCGGCGGTTAATAAATTCGCCGTCCGCCTCTGTCTATTTATGAACATTTTGTTCAGTTTGTAGAACACTTACCCAATGATAATATTATTTATTTTCATCACTTTTACCAACCCACAAAACTTTAAACCAGCAAAAACTCATTCAAGTATGAAATCTAGCAGCGGCATATATACCGCTCACGGTAAAATTTCTTATAGCACATCATTAGTCCACAAATACTGAGATCGTGGTGAAAGTTGATGTTGTATTGCTTTGCATATATGACTATGCATTTACAAAGCAATCTCACAAATACAATTTACTCACAAGACATTGATAACTGTAAGAAATAAGTAGGTACCAGGTATACTCAAGTAATGGACGAATAGGGAATTGATTGGAATAATATCTACTTACTGGTAGGTAATTGCAGTGGTGAGACATACTGCAGTCATGAATAGAAGACCATAATTAAATAATCCTACGTGTATTATTGTGTTTTGATGAAGAGTAAGGGATGCCAGGGCCTATTCTTTCATACTCGCCTAGTCGCTTACTCTTTATCTATCACGGTCTGTAGCCAACTACAGGCTTTATTCCAGGCGTTGTGTTCTTAGACGACAATGACCATATTAAAACCCTTGTTGCTTCTGATAGATAATTTGAATTATTTATATGAATTATAAAACTATGTGGATATTAAACACCTAAATAAACACAATTTACAATCGAATCTGGCAAATAAACAACTTGTCCGAAAAATAAAATATAAAATAATGGAATATAAGAGAATTTAAAGTACTCAGAAGATGTATTGCAGCCTTGGAGAAAAAAAGATATAAACACTTATAAAAGCAATATGTCAATAAATATTTTGAACGCAATTTAGAGGTTTTGGAAAAAGACCAAAAAGACCCTTCCCAGTGATGAACATGCTAATTGTAAGCGTATTTAGATACCTACTGTGGGACTACTATAGGCACTGCTGACTTAAAGTGGCTACACTTAAAATCAGAGGTAAGACCTAAGTTTTGTATTATACTGGCGATTTCCCTGTAAAGAGATGTGACGCTAAAGTACCGCAGATCAGCAGGAGTCATAATTATGTCTAGTTGATATACTTAATCTTGACATGAATCAAAATTTTTATGGTACAAGTAGGTTTCCTCACGTTTTATCATTATGGATTCATTTTCAATTAGACAAATACTTTCAAACTATGGTATACATTTTGATATTAACCAGCGAATAAAAATGAGATATTAAAACAATTGATTAACAAATCTAATTCAGACGTGAAATCGAAAAGTCACCGTATTTTTGCAGGGGTTTAAACTTGCCTAGTGCACCCAGCCGACTGCTTAAAGTGGGTTACATAGTTGTGAAGTTTCTTCTTAATAGATACAAACGTGCTAAATGCAGTTTTAATTCATTTGAAAGTGTTACTAAAAGTCGGTAGCTGTTCGAGTTATATAAAAAGTGATAGAAACGCCGCCGTTTGTGATGCCCCCGAACTGTTCACTCTGATATTGATATGAGTGACTTGCAATACGCGCCCTTACTCGGGATTACGACGATGTCATGGGCAACTAACGCCGTCCCCTCTAAGGCGACTGTGTTTGTCTACCAAATATTGTCCTTACAAACATTACTAAAGTTATCTAATAAACTTGTTACGAGTCTCGAGATATTTTCTATTTACTTTGTTACACGTTTGTTTAGTTGTAATCAATATACTGTTTGGATGCAAAGTAGGTATTTCAGTTTTCAGATGTTTAATTGTTCAATATGTCGTCAATATATTATAGTAATCTAGATCAATGTTTATTAGACCTTAGAACTGTTTAAGGATATCTGTTGCAGAAAAAGCAAAAAACTAATTTTCTTCAAATTTATTGTTTATTTTTGTTACAATGAACGAATCATGCATCATAACTCTCAGCATCAAGCCTTTATATTTATTTAATCTTATTAGTTCTTTCAGACACAAATTTAATTTCTTCTTGTGGTACCTCTATAGTGAAGGTTGGTGATCAACCTGAAACAATCCTCTCGGTTTTTTGTTGGTTATGACAGGTCAACTGCTTTGGCTATCAGTCCGATTTCTGATGTTCTTCAGCCAGGACTTCCTTTTCACCCAGATTTTGTGTTTTCAGTAACTTTGCTCATCATCACCAATTAGCATAACCTAAAGCAGTATTTTTGGCATCTTCACAGAGACCTCTACACAGCATGTCCCTTTTTCAAAAAAGCATTTTTTTTAAAAAGCGTCACTCGTATCTTTCGTCCCCAAAAGATACTTCATTCCGATATGCAGAGTGGTTATCACTTACTTTATAAACAAAGTCACTAAATCTTATTGTGCGACAGTTGTAGGACATTCACAAGAAACTTGCCTGAACCACAAAACCGGGACTAAATTTGCCACAGCCATATACATAAACAAGTGGCCGAGTCGCGATAGGAATATTCAAGAGGAAAGTTGCCTTAGTTTATGCACCACACAGAGTTGACTAACAGTATGGAAACTTTTGTTACAATACAAATTAAATTTGTGTATTTATTTCAATTATTTGATTTTAACTATAGAAATAGTCAAGGAAAATTTTGTGGTATACTTACCATCGCCTAAGGGCACAAGCAATTCCAAGAGGGTGCCAATCCTGCAGGAATTTATCGTATTTACGGTTCGCTTGAAGAAGCCTATATTGTAGCTAGGTTGAAATACCTCACAAGAAAGACCGTTCTAAAGTCTCATCCGGACTGTAGGTACATTCTACTGACTGTATTAGTTCCAAAATTTCTACTCATCTGGTCTGTCTTTATCTTAAACGCAGCGTTTTCTTTTACAAGAAGAAAGTCTTATGTTTTTTTTTATTTGAACAAATTATCTTTTTCTTAATTGTATAACATTTTTTTTTATTAATAAAAACAAAATTCTGTAGTCTATAGTGTAAATTATATATTAGGTATATAAGATCGTAGGATGGCTATTGCGTCTCTTTCTGTAATAGTTCAAACGACTTCTAATGGATTTCAAATCGTCAAGATATTGGGCTTAGCTCAACATACTTTTTTGTTTTTATTTATTAAAGTCAAGTTATATTACTGCTTACTGATTATACAGTGGGTTTGGTCAAATGAGTGTAGTGACAACACTTGCATGTAACGGGTCAAGTTTGGACATTGTTCATAGCGCCATGCATCGCACTAATGAACACAAGTTTACAATAATTGGCAAAGTTATTGTGATGCGAGCGCAGTTTGATGATCACTTGATAGCTGCTAAGTTTGACCATTATCTACATACTAATTACTTAGCCATAAATATTATATTTGAATATATATCTTTTATCCGCAACTTGGGTTTCAGATCCAACTATATGGTAATTAGATGGTGCTTACGACTTCGTCCGCGTTGAAAATTGAAAAATATAATGGTTTAAATGTAATTTGGCATCTGGATGTATACTTGGATTACATGGATAGTTTAATCTAGAAAAATGTTAATTTCCTGTGCGATTTTCAAAAAACGAACTACATCGCGTACGAAGTTGCAGGCACAGCTAGTCTGTTAATATAACGTAGATATGTAACTTTACCCAACCTTTTTTTTTTATCAAGGAGAAATCCTTTTATTGATCCCCTGCCGCTTGCTAGGCGACAGGGGTATGTGGGGGTCGACCAGCATACTCCGCGTGCTCACATAGCAGGCAGAACTGGCCCCTACCCACTAAAACTCCCCGGTATCTCCTTGCCCTTTGAGTGGGGAGTGGACGGGCTCTGCCGAGAACCTACCAAAAACATTTTTTTTTCATTTGTTTTTTTTTTTCAATAATTTAACATAATTCTACTTTTAAGATTTTATGAAGAGAAAAATTAGAAAAGTTTATTCGTGCAAAGCCGGGGACAGGTGCTAGTTTATTATAAAAGCTCATGTCTACCGTTTACACAAAGAACATTAAATAAATACAGTTTCATGTTAGAAGAGAATACAAAATTAACGAAGTCCGCAGAAACTTTTTGAAAGTTTGCCGAGACGATATCTCCTCCGCATGGCGCGCACAGGCGAACGGAACAAAAAGATAACCGCAAAGATTCCACCATGAATATGAATCCTATTATTTGCCGCAATAAAAACTTTTCTTCGTAACACATTGAGGGTGTGAGGTAGGTACCAACGAAAAGAATGGCCAGCGGCGGCGCTACTACATACTGACGAAACTTTCATAAATTCACATAACGATTTGTCGGCTGTCTCTGAGTAAATTACATGAAATATGATGTTGTGACATTGTGTATTACTGTGACATTATAAGAACAAAAAATGTTTCCAGTTCACATGTGTTTTGTCGCGTGTATGACACGATGTCGGACTGTTCGCCTGCGTCTGTCATCGCCACGTCCGACGCGACATCGCGTGTAATGTTACCGGATACGTTGCTGCTCTTTATATAGTGTATTTAAATTTGAAAAAAAAAATACGCAGTCATTATTACCAAAATTTAGTTATTAATTTAAATTTCATATAAGAGACCAATCCAGCTTTGCAATAGTGCAATTTTTGTCTGCAAATTATATATTACCAGTATACTAAAACTATGAAACCAGTGGTCCGATTTTGAAAATTCTTTCACTCATAGAAAGCTACATTATCAGCGAGTAGCATGGGCTATAGGTATTTTATAAAATTACGCAGACGAAGTCGCGTGCAACAGTTATCTTTAATAAATTTAATAAAGAAATTTAACAAAACCATCTCATTCGTACATATAGTATATCATTGAGATCGAAGTGAAAGTCACCGAGAAGTCGTCACAGAAGCGTCAATCATCACTTATTTGAAACTAGAACACTAAAATAACTTAACGTCCAGATAAAACAACAAAGTGTGAAGACAAATATCTCAACGTTTAAATAATAAAATACATTTGTATTTCATTCTATTTTCAAACCTGTCTATAGCGTTTATTCTTGTCTTGAAGTACGGAAAATTCGTGAGTGACTTTTACCGGAATATATAAAGTATTCCTCTCAAGAGTATGTAGGTACGTTAACTAAAGGATGATTAATTACTAGTTTATTACTAAAACTAGGTGTTGCACGCGACTTCGCCCGCGTAACTTTATAAAATATAGGTATCCTATGTTACTCGTTGATAATGTAGATTTCTATAGGTGAAAGAATTTTCAAAAATCGCTCCAGTAGTTAGCTTTTGAGTTAATTTATTACAAACATATAAATCTTTTCCTTTTATAATATTAGTATAGATAAATATTATATTACTTAAGCATTAGAACTAGTCAGACGCGGGATTAACGTGGTTTTACAATATGTCTGTCAAATGTTTTGCAATATACGGTATGTCTGTATGTATGTATGTATTTATGCGTGTGTTTGTGTGTGTGTGTGTGTTTTTGCGATGAACACAAAAACTACTGAACGGATTTTCATACGGTTTTCACTATTAGAAAGAGCGTTAACGTTTTTATATATAATTTGCACACACGTTATTGACGCTGACCAATTTTAAAAGGTTTTAAACCATATTTTACTAAAAAAAAGGAATAAAACATATTATTAGTACTAACACTTTCTTGCATATTGTTAGAAATAGGAAACTCCGAGTGAATAAAGTTAAATTGCGATTATATCAGTATAAACTTGCTTTTAAATATTTTTCCTGTAAGCAATTTGTGTACAACAAAGAAGTAAGAATTGAATATCTAGGGACAAAACGTTGCATACCGACGACGACTTCCGTTCCGTTGTCTCGGCTTGTCGGATTGTTTCTTTTAATCTCCTCTGGGCTTTGAATGGAGCTAATGATGAGTCGGTGTTCTGTGCGTGCGCGCATAACGGTCCGTTCATTCATCAGAACTGTCAGCGACATCTATTGACGGCCGGCTTCTGTGCCGCTCTATTTTCTTTTTCGCTTTTCAAATATATATTTACATGTGGAATTAAATATTTTATTTATTTATTTACTTACTAGCTTTATCCCGCGGTTTCATCCGCCGTTTAATTTAAATTGCTAAAATCATGACTTTTCGGCAGTATTATAATCTTCTTTAAAAATTAGGCTTTCAAATGCAAAATTCTTGAACATACAATTTATTTTTAATTGATGTATTGGAAGATAGACTGACGGTCCACTCGATGGCAGGTGGCTACCGTCGCCTATAACACAAGCAACGCCATCGGTGTAGCAGGATTAAGGATACGGGATAAGGAAGGGATAGGATAATGCTTACCAGATCCACTACAACAATGCTAACTTTAAAAAGTTTATTAACAAAGTTAGTCCAGCTGGGAATTGAACCCAAGACCCCTAAGACAAAGCGCTAAAACAATTATTTTAACCACTCATCTAACGGGCTCGTCAAAAGTCAACAAAATCGGGTCTGCAAGTTAAATAAATGTATCTATTATGGATAATTAATGTTTTTTAAACTAAGGTTACCTACATATGCGCATATAATTGTGCGATTATATTTCATAATATATTAGACGCTATTGTGGACTATCCTTCGTCAGTAGTTTATGATAAGAATGTTAAAGAAAAATAAACCATTAAAATATCGTCAGTCAACCGAGCGACCCCCGCGGTGGGCAGGTCAGCAGCGGTCGGGAAAAAAACTTCACAATTCAAACCGAATTCAAATGAAGAATGATTCATTTACGAAAATGGAATGACAGATTGAATAGACGAGAAGCAAGTACAAAAGAAATGCCGGCTACTGGCCACCGCATACAGCCACGTGCTCCCACGGACCATACAAACATTCCTCAAGGGAACTGTGAAATGTGAAGTACGAGATTACATACAACACCGGATTTAACACCCAAGAAGACTAGACAGTATAAATTGTATAAGTATAACGATTTTTGTAATTAAATTAATATTAGTATCGTATGGTCTTTCTGACGTTGGCGACCATTCTCGAAATATCCTCTCAGTTGCACGGAACAGTTCTACCATTCCCCGGAATTCTTTATTTCTCAGCCATGAGATCTGTCTTTTGTCCCTCGATCATTCGAATTTTCGAATTAAATATTAATACTTAAGTTGTGGAAGCAAAAAACATATTTCTAAATCAAATTTAGAAGATCGTTTTCTCCTGTCGAAGATTTCAATAGCTATAAATTTCTCATTTAGCGATTAGCAAATTCTTTTAAAATAGAGTTGTAGAAGCTCACTGGGCAGAAATATTTTAAGTTACTTTTAAAGCCTCATCAGAACAACGACTGGTTATTTTAGTTAGTATTGCCTTTTTGAATTTTAGTTGGTAATTAACTGACTTTATTGATTTCGATGACACTTGAAGCATTATTCTGTAGGAAAATCATTTAAATATATACTTAGTCTTTGAATCAATTTGTCATTGAACATTTTAGTAGTGGCAGGACACACTTCGCAGTGTACGGTGTTCTGTACGGGTGTTACAGTAACCACACCCGTACAGAAGATCACCGTGAAATAACAGCATGTGTGCTGCTGTGTTATTCCTAATATAGTCGGCAGTGCTCTTGCAGCAACTGTGGCATTGCTTGTGTATGTGTTATTAGCGACGGTATCCACTTAAAAATTGCTCCGTCAATATACGGTAGAAGTTTTTAAAAATAGTTAAGTGTAGGTATCTAACTACTTTTCAAATTAAGTAGTAAGGTGTGTTAAGTCTCGTGCAAATCTTGTAACTTTATTAAAAAGTTCGCGATTAACGTTATATAGTAAAAAGTGCAATAATTCTCTACCCTTCCTTGGACTGAGTTCGAGTTAGTGAACTCTGACAAATACTTAGACCGGAGGAATGGGCAATGAAATTAAAAATATGTCTTAAGGGCAATTAGCCCTAACTTTTACAGTAAGTGCCCTATCAGCCGCCCCTCTGCTCTTTTCAATTGTGGGGAACCCAACCAGCTTTTCTGTGAAGTGAATTTTATGAACTCGCGAAGAGCTCTGACTTTTAAAACAACGTTTTATCGAAATTCTACGTCCTTTTTTGATAAGAAATGGTCCTTTAATGAGGCACTTTGTAATCGACAAGCACAAAACTAATTAAATTACTGCTATTTCTTTTATGTTAAGGTCGATATGTTAAGTTAGCTACGGTCGCCTATAAAACGAGCAACTCCACAGGTGTTGCAAGTGCATTGCCCACTGCCGACCTTAGTTAAGAAAAAAGATTAGGTGCAGATAGATAACTGGGCTTTTGGTATCCCTTACTCACTTATGGAAACACAAATACAACATAGTAGCATAGTAACACAAAAGCATAGTAGGATTAAGGATAAGGGATTAGGAAGGAATAGGGAAATACTACTCCCAATTGTAAGTATATAACAAGGAATGGTATCTGAAATTTCTTAACAGCTTAACTATATTTACTTCGCAACACAGAGTTCAGTGCCACTCAAAAGTTGTTTAAGTTATGACATAAATAGCTTAGACGAATTGTTTCCAACTGGAAATTTTGCTGGCTAAACAAATTCGCGAACAGTAAATAAATAGAGCAAACATTTACAAAGGGCTCCGTAAATAAACACAATGAAGACGCTGAAGTAAGTAAAAATTGTTAAGCGCGCTACTTCGGGGCGCATTGACGAAGTGTTTAACAATAAATTTCCATTTAAAATACCACAAGCGGCTACGAGGCGGTGAGGGGATGTGGGGGGTGTAGGTGCGAGGGGGGGCACAGCTTCCGCCGCTTTTTTCCTTCATTTCCTTTGGCCGCGTGGCTGGGGCTAGGGCGCGCCGCCCGCCCCAACAAAAATAAAAGAATTAAATCCTCTATTTTGTATACTAATTCTTTAAAAAAAGTCTACCTATATTATTTACTAACGAACCTGCCCCCGGCTTCGCACGGAGTTCAAATGTTCAAAGAATTAATCTTAGCGGATGCTAACATTATAAAATAAACCTATGTTTCAAATTTCACCTTAGGCTTAGTAGTTTTGGGTGTGCGTTGGTAGTTTTGGGTGTGCGTTGATAATTTTGGGTGTGGGTCAGGACAAAGAATTTTATTTTATAATCATAGATATATAAGTAAGAGCAAGTTCTTTAATGTAATTTTCAATAATTATCTCCTCCTAATTTGTTGTAAAACATTTATTTTACTATTATTTGTAATAGGTAATAGTGTATGTATAATTGAAAAGCGGATTGTAGGCCTTACTATTGCAAACAATCAGCAACCAGAAGTGGTTGACCATTGACATGGCAATTTTTTTTTAAGGACATTCGACCATTCGAAATTCAAAATATTAATAAAAGTAAACTTCTTCACAAAACAACACGTAACACAAGTATTGTCAATTGTACAGTATTTTATTCTAAATATTTTTTTCTATTTTAATAAAAACGTTGACTAGACCTCCTGGAGAAAAGAAAATACATCAATGATAATAGGTAGAGAGTTGCTACACCAATAAAATTCACCAAATTCAATGCGAATATAAGAAAAGAAGGCATAGTAAATGTCGCATAAAATATCGGTGGGATAATAATTAAAAGAAGCGATAATGTCCCCGCGACGCAGTGAAAAACGACCTCACCATCCTTTTATTTGATAAATAAAATTTATTCCCTAACGCTATGCCTTTTCGCGTCTTTGTGGATTTAACTTCTATTACAATTCCTTCCTTTCACTGTGTTCTTTGTTTTGATAAATATTTAAAAAAACACAATCGTTTAGACACGTTGAAATTTTGCATAGGTACACGTTGTCAGGAAAGGAAAGGACATAGAACTTTCATAGAGAACTACTGTTCCCTAGTATTATAAAATTCTGGCTACGTCAACGTCGTCACAGCAATAATTAAGATGTCATATCTAACTTCTAATATATAATAATATTAAAAAGAGTGAAAAGTTCTTTCACTTATCAGTAACATAGGCTATATTTTATAAAGTTATGCGGGGGAAGTCGAGTGCAACAGCTAGTATAAAATAAGCTAATTAGAATTCGAGTCCTAAGTGGATTCATTGAAATGAATATAAATTTTTAAAGGAACATTACACATTAGTAAGAAACATAAGCGCCTTTGTCAATCCCTATTTTGGATTTGACCCCGCGTACACCGCTTCCCTCGGGATAACAATCGGAACATTTTTACTGCACACTAAATATTCTCCCGGCGACAATTGCGATTATGAAAAGTGCACCGTTATTTATGTCCCACCACGTTTATTTTTTGTCGCCCCTTTCAAGGGCAATTAAATACCAACAGTCTTAACTTCTTTGCATATTCCAAACAGTCCGCGTCTTTATTGCCAACTCGCTAATAAAGATAGTAAAGGTCGAGCCATAAAAAGAGAAGCTATGTCTTTTGATTGTGTTTAAAGAGGTATATAGTCTTACGAAAGCTGTAGTGGCCTTTTCAGTTTGTATAATCCTAATCTTTGATTTTACATTTTCTTTATTAAATTACTTCTAAACTATTATCTTTACATTAGTATAAATTGAACTCCTCCTAAACCACGCAACGAATTTTGATACGATTTTCACCATTAGTTAGATAATTTTTCACTAAAGGTTAAAATATATAATAAAACTTAATTAAGTTTCTATTTAAATACAAAAAAAAATTCAATCAAGTCCGGAAAACTGTCCGTGCCTGTCTGTTTCTCCGTCAACTACTTCTAAACCAATAAACCCATTTTGATACGCTTTTCACTTATGGATTGAGTGATAAACTAGGAAGGTTTATAAAAATGTACATCCCGAGCGAAACAAAACTATCAAATTAATCAACCTCCCTACCACTTTTAGCCTACCTACCTACCTACCTACCTACCTACAATATTGCCGAGTGACGAAATTTAGAATTCGATAGGTAAATAGGTAGCAAAATATGAAACAAAACAATAATATAAGTGCGAGTCCCTAATATGGAATTAATGAAATTTCCAGCACGGTGACGGAATCAAAGTAAGGGTCTCCGGGGAGGAACTGTCAAAGTGCTCAAAACTCTCGCCGTTCGGCTGCAGCCGCGCCAACTTTTAATGACCTCCTGTATCAGCCAAATGGATTTCAGCCCCACTGCGAATCTACATCGTTATGTTTTCGCGAACTAAACTTACACATTGTCTAATGAAATATATACAGAGCTCGATGTTCTGTATTTCAAATAAAACTGTCTTGTCGGTTTGTGTCTTAATATAGGTATCCCCAAATTATACAAAAAAATTTAAGTAGCGATAGTAGAATTATCTTTAAAATAAAATTATATTAAACCAAACTATAATCTCGTGATTACATGGAAAACCACCACTTCATAGCGTTACATAAATATATTGATACTTATGTATTAGTTCTTGTCAATTTCATTTGTCACTTGTCACTTTTGTCACTTTTCATGATTTTATAGTTATATATCGATTTTAAAAGAATTCACTAACAAGTGAACATATGAAAAATTAAATAAAAAAAATAACGTTTCTACTTATTTATTTTGACAATTTTAATTTTTGAAAATACAAATCTAAGCTTTAAACAAGCAATCATAGAATTGTTACATTTTATAAAATTATGACTCCAGTTTCCTATCACAAACAGCTTCTTTAGCAATTGCGATGTATGTAGGTAATATATACTTGTAACATAGACTCGGAATCAATAATACTTCTGTTTGTCTTCTGTCGCCGAAATCACAATTACCAACCAACATTTTAAATTTCTACATGAAAAAATGAAGCAATGTAATGAATTGTATATCATATTCCATGTTCGCATAAAACGTTCATAAGACGTTCATCAAGAACTGATAAGGGTATCTCAAGTCACTTCCTGATACGCACCCTTCGAGAAGCCGCACATCACTACCACCCCTTTGTACCAAAACGAAATTGAACCGCTTTAGATCTGTCTCCTGGTAATCCTCGCTTATAATTGATGCGACTTTGTCAAACAGGGATCCGAATGCGATACAGATAATCGGAAAAACACAAATCCGAAACAACATGATCGATTATTTAATAAAAACTTATTGTTTACTCAATCCTCTCGCAGTTCTCGCACACTTTTGGCACAGTTCAGATACTTTGAAGCATCACTCTTATCATCTAATATGATGTGAAACATCACTATTAATGTACCTTAGTCATAATAATATGACTATGTGTTATACACATAAGTTGTGACCTTTTCAAATAATAGATTCATTATAAGAACTGTTATTCTTTAGAAAATTATTTAAATTGTACACTTACGTTTATTATTTACTATCCGTGCCTACTGCTTCGTTCGTTTTTTGAAAATCCCCCAGGAACCTAACATTTTTTGCAGGATAAAAGGTATCTTATTTGTTAATCCAGGTAGTAAACTATCAGTGTTCCAAATTACGTCCATATCCGTTCGGCTGTTTTTGCGCGATTACAATATACAAACTTTTTATATCTACCTATGTAATATATAAAATTCTCGTGTCGCGGTGTTTGTTGCCAAACTCCTCCGAAACGGCTGGACCGATTTTGATGAAATTTTGTGTGCTTATCGGGTAGGTCTGAGAATCGGCCAACATCTATTTTCCATATCCCTAAATGTTAAGGGTGGTCCACCCCAATTTTTTTTATTTTTTTTTTGGGCAAAACAACGTTTGCCGGGTCAGCTAGTATTTTATAATATTATTAAGGATTATATACTACTGTCAAGAAAGTACCGGGAATCGGTCAATAAAACACAAAATATGTATTATTTATCCAAATTCATTGTATCGCCTTCAAAATATGCTCCTTCCGAAACTATACACTTCGCCAACGAGTAACTTAATCATCAAAATATTTTTTAACGATTTTTTTTAAATCGACTACTGCTCGCTGCGAATTCTCTTTTGTGTCTTCTATCGACTGAAAACGGGTGCCTCGAAGTGGTAATTTGAGCTTTTGAAAAAGAAAAAAGTCATATCTAGCAGTTGGTGAAAGAGGCCCTCAATGTTAGAAAAATATCATGAAAGTACCTAGTTACTAATTAAAAAAGAACTAAATTAAATAAGAAGTTAGCTACAATAGTTTAAAAAATATCCTGTATAATATTTTGAAAGAGATGTTGTTGCAAACGATAAACAAAAGTACTGGCAATTAAAATTACTCTAAACTTTAGGTGGATTGTATGGAGTACGAAGTCATTGCAATAAATAAAGCAAGCATTTTCAAAACACTAACGCACATGGAACGCCCCAAAACGGCGATGTTAGCGGCATGAAATTGCGAAAAAATTTACACTTTTTGCCTTTGAAATATTGAATTTTTACATTTATGCCTTTCACACCTCATAACGTAATATTTCTTGGTGAAAACTCCCTCCCTTCAGTAACTTTTCCGTTGCAGCGGTAACATTCAAAATAAATGTTTGGTACTTTATCAAAGCCGAGTTCGTGTGTGGCACGCCCGTTCTTTAGCTTTGGTACGACTTTATTTAAAAAAATTACACATATGTAGTCCAACTACATATTAACTTATAAACTATAGGTATGATTAAAATAGAGTATGAAATGAGAAATACTAAATTGAACACTGAATAAACTAATTTATTAGAGAAGACAAACATTATTCAATCATTTAGATAATTTTATACCTAATTACTTTATTGTTCCAATATTTACGAACTGATTACACTATTTTACAGTGTTTTTAAAATTAAGCTATATCTGAAGATGTACAAACTGAAAGAGAGATATGAAAATTTACAATATTCAGCATATTTATGTAGGTATAGATTACTATAACACATAAAGGATTAAAGTTGCACAGGCATTTCAGTTTTGTTTACTAGCAGACGTAGGTTTCGAATAGTAGAATTTTTGTGGATTTTAGCAGATGAATAAATGAAATAAAAGCAGTGGATTTAAAGAGAATACTTATTATTGTTGCAAACACATTATACAGATACAGACAATTCCAATGAACAACATACGTACATTACATTTTTTCATGTTTGACATTTCATTCGAATTACGAACTATTAGCGGCCAGGACGCGTGATTACAATACAATATGCAACCTACAACATGGCCACTTAATCCAAGTCCTGGACAGCATCAAGTAAACAATTTGTAAATAGTTTATGCTTAGCAAAAGTCAGCGGTTTTGTTAAAACGTCAGCTAGCATAGAATTTGTTGACATATAACGTAATTCCACTACTTTCCTATCAACAGCATCCCTCACATAATGGTATCTAATGTCTACATGCTTTGTTCTTTTATGGAAAACAGCATTAGTAGCCAACTTAGCCGCCGACTGATTATCGCTATACAAAACAACAGTTTTACAATTACCAGTAAGCTCTGCTAGAAGAGCACGAGCGTACACCGCCTCACGAGTCGCTTCAGACAATGCAATATACTCCGCCTCGGTGGACGAAAGTGCGATACATGTTTGCTTATAGCAACCCCACGAAATAACGTTCCTACCTAATTTGTAGACGTAACCCGTATATGATTTACGATCAGCCCCGTTAGCCCAGTCTGCATCAGTATATCCTTGTAATAAAAACTTATCTACTACATTATTACATTTACGATAAACAAGACCTAAATTAATAGTACCTTTAAGATAGCGTAACACTCGCTTAGCTGCCATCCAATGCTCAACAGTGTAGCAAGTATTAAACTGACTTAAAAAACTTGTTGCAAATGATATGTCAGGCCGAGTAGTAACAGACAAATACATAAGACAACCTATCAACTCCTGGTACGGTAACTTACTATCGTGAACGCTATCAGTAAACTTCAGACCTGTATCTAAGGGTGTCTTAGCAACCTTACAGTTAGTCATATCAAACTTCTCTAAAAGTTTTTTAATGTATTGTTTCTGACTCAGCTTCAACTCACTACTAGTACGCTCTACCTTAATGCCTAACATATGTCTTACTTCACCTAAATCTTTAACAATAAAATTGGAACTTAAAGACTTCTTTAAATCATTTGCCATCACATCGCAATTGTAGAAACAAAAGAAATCGTCGACGTACAAAGTAATAATAATAAACTTCTTACCTACTCGACGACTGAAGATACAGTTCTCATGCTGACTCTTATAACCAGAAGCTTTCTTCGTATATGACTCAACCTTGTCATGTGTCACGTTACTCGTCGTTGCAGTATTCGGTGTAACAGTGCTTTTCTTGTTGGAGTACAAGCACTCACTCGAATTCTCACGAGACCAATGTTTGTCTTGCAACAATTTTGTTTTAACCAAATCTGCTGATATCACAGCCCCTGAGTGTTCTAATGCCATGATCATGGGTTCGTATTCCGATGGTAAACCTTGTAGCATGATCGCCCCAAGAAACTCATCGTCGACAGCTTTTTTCATATTTGCCAATTGTTGGGCCAATGATAAAACTTCATCGATATACGCTTCCATACTGATAAACTTCTCTAGCTTAACCGAACACAGCCTACGCAGCGCTCTCAGCCTCATTCCGAGTCCTTTATCATCAAATGCATTTTCCAGAGCATCCCATACTTGTTTTGCAGTATTTACACCAAACAAATGAGAAAAACAACATCTTTCAACGCTTAAACAAATCATTGACTTAGCTTTCTCATCCAGACGTGTCTTCATCTCGGGCTTTGTGGTGTCACCATCCGGATATCCTCGTATACAGTTCCACAAATTTTCTAACGTCAACGCATTTTCCATAATAAATTTCCATTCTATATAATTTTCACGTCCTTTCAATTTTTCAATCATAATTCCGTTTGGTAATTTATTCATGTTTACGTTTACTTTTTATCTGCAGTGCTGGTTCATAACCTTTTGTGGATTTTAGCAGATGAATAAATGAAATAAAAGCAGTGGATTTAAAGAGAATACTTATTATTGTTGCAAACACATTATACAGATACAGACAATTCCAATGAACAACATACGTACATTACATTTTTTCATGTTTGACATTTCATTCGAATTACGAACTATTAGCGGCCAGGACGCGTGATTACAATACAATATGCAACCTACAACAAGAATTAATTTTCAAACAAGATCTGTGTAAAATGAAGTAGAAGCCTTTGAAACACCCCTCACGCGCCATATGGCTCGAGGCCCGGTACAAATAATGAGACCACAGCATTTAGCGTAAAGGCATCGAATGTTCCTCTAATGGCATCCAACCGCCAACTGGCCACTACGTTAATCCTTTACCGGCTCTTGATTAATTATTTAAACTTACCCGAGGGGTTCACTCCACACATATCCTTCGCAAATTGTTTACAACTGAATGTTCACGGGTGCACTGTCTCGATACCTACTAAGTGTAAAAGCGATCAATTTCACAAGTGGATCAGAAACGTTATTCTGCCATAGAGTTCCAGTTTTCATGAAATATCAAAAAGAATGAATGTTTTGAAGTGTATTTTTTTTTATGTTAAGGTCGACAGCTTGGTGGTAGGTGGCTACCGTCGCCTAGATAACACAAGCAACGCCATATGTGCTGCAAGTGGATAAGGGATAAGGAAGGCCTTTGAAAAGTTAGGTAATTTCCAAAGTTGACCCCACTGGGAATCGAACCCGAGACCCCCGAGATATGAGGCAAGCACCCTTACCATTCATCCAAAGGGCTCGTCAAAGTTTAAGTTTTAAGTGTATGTAAAAACAATGAAATGATCAAATTTCTTTCAAAGTTATTCACAATTCAATAAAACCCTTGTGGCTAGGCTAGTGATATTAAGCACATTAACTGGACAAGCGGTCGACTCTTGACTTGAACGATGTAAGTGACCCTTAATCCGCAGTAAATCTTCGGTCCTTTGCTTCCCAAGCTTGTCCTCGCAGCGACGGGAGGGTTAAACAACCAAACCCCACATCGCAATCATTTGTTACCTACGTGTTGAACAACGTTGTGAACCAAACAATTTACCCTTTGTTCATATTTAAATTAATTTAGACTTAAAAATATTATATTTTTATTTATTTATAAATATCTGGTACCCCCGCGACTTCGTCCGCGTTGAAACATGGAAAATGTTACACCTGAGAAAATATCTGGCATATTTATCGTTGTGGCGTCGCCACGACAACAGTGGCGCCCAATTATTATATTATTAGAAGATCCCTCGGGAACCTAACATATATCTACGACAAAAAGTATTCCATATATTAATCCAGGTAAATTTGTGGCAAATTTTATCCAAACCGTTGAGCCGTTTTTGTGGGAAAGAATAACAAACATCCATCCTCAAACAAACTCACTTGCACATTTGTAATCCTTATCTATCTATCTATATATATAAAAATATCGTGTCACGATGTATGTTCGCGATAAACTCTGAAACTACTGAACCGACTTTGATCAAACTTCATAAGTATCTGTTATTTGGTCCAACTTAAAAGATAGGGTAGTATATATCTCATTTTGTTTATTATTATTTTTGCAAATTATATAATATTATTAACATAGCGCCATCTGTTGATACCTATTCAATCCAGCAATTATTTATCTGTGAGTTCCGTAAGAATCTAACAGATGGCGGTGTAAGGTGATTTATCGGCTGGATTGAATAAAAAATTGCACCCGTGCGAAACCGGGAGCGGGCCACTAGTAATAATAATAATAATAATAATAATGATTTATTTGCTGAATATAGGTTACAATAATGGTTTCATAAAAGATATTTCTCACTACATTCTACCCTTCGAGGGTGTGCAAATATTTTAAGTACACTACATAAGTACGCTATTTATTACATTGAATTGTCAGACATATAATCTTGAACACTATAATAACATTTTTCAACGAGTAATTTCTTCATTTTCTTCTTTAATAAATTAATATTGAGTTCTTTAATGGTGTTTGGAATTTTATTATATATAACTGGCGCTTGACAAAAAACACTTTTATGCATCAGGGCTGTATGAGCTTTTCGAATACATAATCTATTGGGATCTCTTTGTGCTCTTTTACTATTGTCAGAGACTCGCTTAAATAGGTTAGGGTTGGCTTTAACATAAACAACGACCTCATATATAAAGAGCGAGGGAAGTGTCAGAATTTTATGCTTTTTGAAAAAAGGCATACAACTATCTATAACATTTAATTTAAACATGGCTCTAATACACCTCTTTTGTGCTTTAAAAACAAAATTTCTGTCTGTCGAGTTGCCCCAGAATAGAAGCCCATACCTTAACACAGATTCAACAAGTCCATAATATGCTAATAAGAGTGCGTCAACGCTTAAAGTGTTACTTAATTCATGCAGGGCATATGCTTGTTTGCTTAAACGTTTTCTGACACTTTCTATATGGCATTTCCAATTTAATCTATTATCGATTTCTAACCCCAGAAATTTCGTTGCTTGAATTTCTTTTATAATTTGGTCATCATAATGTATGTCCTGGTATGGCATGGCAGGTACCCTTTGACTGAAGTGCATGATATTCGTTTTCAGCAAATTAATTCTTAAATTATTATTATTTAACCAATTTATAATCCTTGTCAAAGCAATACTAATGTCATTAGAATAAGTATCTTTTTCTTTACATTTTATTACCATAGTGCTATCATCGGCAAAAAGACACATGGGGTGCTCAACTGCTCTTGGCAGATCATTAATGTACACTATAAACAATAATGGCCCCAAAACACTGCCTTGTGGGACACCATAAATCAGAGTTCGTTCCCTAGATAAGAATATTTCGTGTGTATTATTCTCTTTATTCACTCGAGCAATCTCTGTAATTTGTTTTCTGTTGCATAGGTAAGATTTCATTAGACTTAGTATATTACCTCTTATTCCATAGCCTTCAAGTTTTTTAAGAAGAATTTTATGGTCTACATGGTCAAATGCTTGTGTCATATCCATGTACACAGCACATATAGGGGATTTTGTATCTACATTTGTCATAATTAAATCTAAGAATTTGAAGAGTGCTCCATTTATTGTTTTATTTTTCCTATATCCGTATTGTTCATCGGCTAAAATATTGTATTTTTCCATATAGTTACTTATTTCTTTATATATGTATTTTTCAAATATTTTTGAGAAAACTGAGAGCCGAGCTATAGGTCTATAATTTATCAAAAGGTTCCTGTCCCCTTTATTTTTATATATGGGTGTTATAACTGCTTTCTTTAATTTTTCGGGATACTGCCCTTCACTAATACAGAGATTTATGATATGGCTGAGATGACCCGCAATATTGTTTATTGTGTATTTTACTACTTTTGTAACAATGCCATCACAACCAACACTATTTGTGTTTTTTAGTGTCTTAACTATATTGTTTATATCTATTGGAGTACAAGGATTTATAAAGATAGAGTTATTTCTTAAGGTTGAGTTAAAGGTCGATGGTTTTATACTTGTAAATGGTTTAATTTTATCTATAAAATAATCATTGAAAATATTAGTCATAATTCGAGGATCAGATATTATTTTGTTTTCCTGACTAATTTCTTTAATAGTTTCTCTGGGTCGATCTACTTTTACTCTGTTGATAATTTTCCAGGCTGTTTTATTTTTATTGTGAGCATTTATGATAGCATAATTGTTTTGTGACTTTTTAGTTAACCTAATGATTTTCTTAAATAATGATGAATAATTTTTATATTTATTTTTATTTGTCTCATTCGAACTTCTTCGATAAATTTCTAACAATTTCCTTTTCTTCTTACTACATAGTTTCAAGCCTTTTGATAACCATTTGATTAGTATTAGTATAGATTAGTATTAGTATAGATTAGCATACGATCAGGGTCAACAGGACATTTGCACCCGACTAGTGTTGTTTGTGTACTTAAGCGACAGCCACCTACAATCAAGTGGATCGTGAGCCTGCCTGCTACACTTTACCGTTAAAAAAGGGATGCATTTGTAATTTGTTAAAATTATAACTGAGTGAAACGCATTGAGAAGGATACTTATGTGTACGTGTCAGAAGTTCGGCACAGCGTGTTCAGTGGCGTGGAAATAGATGGTGTGATAATGTGAACATTATACGCGGTGCCTCTCAAGCCCGCATAATCATCCCTATTATACGAAAGCAACGCAAAAACTCGCCAACTTGCATCTTTTGAGCATTTCGTGCTATACGTATACTTACACCTAACCTGCACACAGACCAATTAATTAACTCTGTTTACTTTGTATGGTTACCATCGAAGGTTATCAATCTAACAACCACATCTAATATTTACCAGATACAGAGGAATTTGTAAGTTTCATTTTATACGGGGAGAAATCTCTGGAAGCACTCCATTTGAAAACATTATTCCATATTATGTAGACTAAACTAACACCCCAATTGCGTTAGGGCGAAACCGGGGCGCGTCTAGTCTTATAATTCGATAATGTCATCCAAGGAGCGCGACGATATATACTTATTTTATATTAATTTCAATATAGTAAACTCATAAATTTATACTCCTTTCCGAGAAAAGGGGTCTTGAACTCTTGACGGGCAACGAAATCTTTCCATAAAGATCAATAATATTTTTTTAATTACACTAAAGTTACCTTACCTTTACCACCTTTACCTTCAAATTACTTTTTTAAATGCAAAATATGTATCCAAATTTTAAAAAAGAATAAAGTTTGGGAGAGCTATATGTACTTTATTTGTTTACTCTGTGTGTATACCTAACTCTTGGTATTATATGTAGACTCATATATTTAAAATAATTAATTTCAAAGAGCATAAATTTAAACCATATCTTTGTGCATAGTGGGCAAGTAGTGATATCTATATAATTTCAAAGTGTGCCTGGCTTGACCAAAGGCTATCGGGTTTCAACTTGAGTTCACTTACAATTTAATGTGTAGGCTGTGGTGTAGGTACCAACATATGTATCTTATGTTTATTTATTGTTGACTCTATAGTCAATGATATAAGATATAATTCCAACGTTTATCAAAATATCGGAACTATGTAAATCATTGATTATCTACATTTATCTACCTACCTAGAGCTCGTAAAATTTACGCCCTGACAGTAGGCCGCTCGTAGAATCAACAGTTATTACATTTTTTTTATTAAAGATGGGTTTGCTCTTAACCAGCATCCAGCCGTGTAGCGAAGATAAGGCCTATGATGGAGCGACAGAAGATGCCTATTCACTCGAACTTTGTAAAGATTTAGGTTATATGAGCTCGGAAACAGACGCCGGCAGGGTCCCAAAACTTGGCAGTGCGCATTATAAAGAATGTTTTAAGGTGTATAACGCCGATTTGGCCTTGAATTATTAGGCTGATTTCCCCGCGCCACCCTCTACAAGAGATCGACCGCACAGAGATGGCAAAGAGTAGTATGGAGACTAGACGACAAAGGCACGACATAGTCGACTGAGCCTACTTTACTGCAAATACATACTACAAATTTATAATTATTTTACAATGTAGAGGGATAATACAGTAACAATGAAGCGTGTTTTGTTATTTAGGTAGTAAATTATGTTACCGATAATGAACGAATATTTCAGATTATTAATAAATTGAATATTATATTACAACATAATTTATATTTAGTTTTTTAAAGATTTAATTAAAAAGACAAAAAAGAAAACCTATTAAAGTATTATATACACTATCATGCACTGTCTGTTCTGCCACTAAAATGTTTATTCTTTGTTTATTACGTAAAAATTAATAATTTGATGAAACGCAACGCGGCACAGGTCCGTCTAGCATCACGACTGGCCCCGCACTGATTTTATGGACGAGAACGGGCTAGCGCCGAGTAAGTGGGGAAATATTTTTGATAAAAACATTATATAAAATTCAATTTTACGAATTTTCAAAAAGCGCTTTCAACAAATCATGCTACATTGTTATCTTCATAAGTGTACAAAATTTCATAATCTTTTGATAAATATTGTAGAAGTGAGATTGTTATAACTGAAAATAAAAGGGGTGAGTTTAGAATTTTTTTCCTGAATCAATTTCAATAAAATAAAAATTTTAATCCCAACAAATCATTCCTCATATCTTGTAGATAAACATATATTTTTTTCGCTGAAGAAAAGGCGTATATATAATGAATAATACTGTTACAAAATGTTGCAAAAATTTAATTTTTTGGAAGGATAAGCCTTAAGCATATAAAAAACATATAAAAAAGATGACGAATGTTGTCTATGTATCGACGATAAAGTAATAATAATTAAAAATATTATTATATTTTTAATTTAATTATTAATAAAACATAATAATAATAACAATATAGTATAATAATAAGACACAAATGCTCGTAGCTTCGTGAACTTTTTTGTGGATAAACATGCAGTATGTTGTAGTACTTACCTACATTATTTTATTTATCATCTATAGTTTTAGCAGCGTACGACAAATAATTATTTTTGTAGGCAAATATTTGATACCTTGTGTATAGAATTTATGAATCAGCTAAGTAGGTAATTATTCGAGTTTATCCATTACAAACACACATATTAACACTTTATAATTAGTCTAGATTAGTGTAGATGTCCAGCAATTTTTCGACTGATGATGGTGGTGATGATGACATAACTTGTGCAATGAAAAAAATGCTTAAAAATAATATAGAAAAAACTACTTGCGAGCTACATTGGCAGTTACACCGAGCGGAACTGAAGGGATGTACCCTTTGATTGACAGCTGCCCCCGTCCAATGGCGAATGCGAGAGCTGACGAGTCGCGTCACGTCAATCAAACACAACATACCCCATAATTTTGCCATACATCAACAACAACCAAACTTAATCCTTACTGCGCTTATGTTAAAAATCATAGGAGACGTAGCGATGATGAAGTCGCGGCCGAATGTCAACGCAAACGCGATCGCCCCATTATTTGCCGCCCTCTGGTAATTTGAATTTCCAATTCCAATTCGTATTTTGTGATAAAATAAAAAGAAGCACGTTTCGACACAATGGCGTCAAGGGCGGTGCTCTGACATGCGATCAAGTTATTACATTAAAGGAAAGCGCTCCCGCGATCCAACCCGCAACCCTGTTATTAAAAGCGACCACGAATACCAATCCAGTACCTACAACTTTAAGTATAGACACATTCTTGCAGTAGGTACCTATAGGTAACTTCTGACGAATAAATGACTAAATAGATCCCTACTTAAATTTCTAATTGCCTAATATAGGTACTATTTGTTCCTTTTCTAATATTATTATTTTTTGTACCTATTCCAGAAAATGGACTACCGCGAAGATTACGGACGGCCTACACCAATACTCAACTGCTGGAGTTAGAAAAGGAATTTCATTTCAACAAATACCTGTGCCGGCCAAGAAGAATCGAAATAGCTGCTTCATTGGATCTTACAGAGAGACAGGTATATTGGCTTATAATTTATTAGAAATGCACAAATATTGTTACGGAATTTACTTCGGAATTATCCAAAAGAATTAAATGTGTAGAACTCTCTAAAGCGAACTGTCTAACAACTGGGCATTCTTTCAAAAGTGTAGTGTAATAAATTAAAGGCTGACTTAATTAATTCGTCAAGTAGTTATTAGGCTTCTTAGAAAGAGGCCTGACGATAGGTTATTCATTAGGTAACAGAAAATTTTAAGCGGATACATTTCCTAACCTATTGGGTTTACCTACATTTTTTATGTAAGTTCTTCAGACAGCTTGTGCCGGTCCTCTTGATGATAGGTGGCTAACTTTGTCTATAACACAAACAACGCAACAAGTGCTAATGGTTCACTGCCAACCATAAGATTAAGGGTTAAGGGTTTAGGAAGAGATAGCGAAATGAGCTCAGGCATCCCTTAGGCCCGGCGCCCATTATCGGCATCGGCAAGAAAACGGATCCATCGGCATCCCTACATGCAAGCGCACACTGTCGGAAACTATGCCTTCGCATGCTGCAACGTCCTTAGAGATGCCGAGGCGTCCTTAAGCATGCCGTAGCGTCTCGCATTCTCTTCAGGACAAGCTATCCCCGAATGCCGAGTGTTGCCTAGGCGTGCCGAAGGATTCCGAAGCTTGCCGAAGCATCCTCAATGCAGTTATTCTCAACTTTAAAATTATTATAATAATCCTTAGCATTAAAAACCTATAGTTTTCAGACTCAATTACATAGATACACTGATCCATATTCATTGATGAAATTCGGAAATTGAAATAGTATAATTTAAAGTTGTTTATAAAATTAATGTTATCATTGCAGGTCAAAGTATGGTTTCAAAATAGACGTATGAAGCACAAGAGACAAACATTAAGCAAAAGCGAGGACGGTGATGACAAAGATTCAACTACGTCTGAAGGTGGAAAGAGTTCCAAAACGGGACTAGATAAATTCCTCGAAGACGATGGCCCCCTTTCCGGAAAGAAGAGTTGTCAAGGGTGCGAACTGCCGCCTGGCGCTCTATGTTCGCCCAGTGAAGATCTACCAGAACTGGCATCGAGAACACGCAACAACAACACACCTAGCGCCACAAATAATAACAGCTTCGCTAGTGACGGTGCATCGAGCGTAGCTTCATCTTCGTCATTAGATAAACTCGCTGAAGATGACTCAAGGGACGCACATCCACCCCTTCCCAATGTAACTGTACCACCGAGAAATTTAGCTAAACGGATCAAACAAGAGTCCAGGAAGCGTTCGCCCTCCTTAGACGCCACAGTGTGTAAAGTTTCCCCGGCGTCATCTAAAGATGGCATCGGTCCAATAGCCGGTTTACCCGATGGAGCTAAATTCTCTACGGTTAGTCTCACCCCTTCTTCAACGCCAGGAACTCCATCGAGTATACATCAAAGTCCTCTAGGCCATTATCCTCGCCCATCACCTCCGACTGTACCTTCAGGGCCACCTCATGGGCCCCAAGCAGTGTCGACTGCCATGTCTCCCTATGTTATAAGGGGTAACGCGCCGCATGGTCAATTTGTTCCCCATCCAGATTTTCGAATGGATACAAAACAATTCGTCGGAAAATTGACACAATATCAACAGGGCAATAGAAGTTATGAAAACTACGCGCCAGCGTTGCAAGGCGCCGAGCAACACCCCTATGTGAGAAGTCAACAACACGCTAGACAACAGGACTCATCCCCATCAGCAAGACCAACGAACGGGATCGGAACGAGGCAGTCGTATCCCCATGAAATGTATCAAAATTATGGGTATCCAACTTATAGTAAGGACCAAGTAACATACGGACATCCTGGATACGAACAAACTCAGGGATATCCCGGCGAGCACATGGCGTATCCGAACAGCCATTACGGATATCATTATCATGAGGGAACACAGCACGATCATTCACACGGATATTATGGGAGTGAAGGCCAGAAAAGTGGCCACAGTAATGAATATGCAAAAAGCGGTTACTACGACGCGAGCAATGCGTACGGTGCGCAGCAAGCGGCTAATGCAGCTGCCCCTAATTATGGCTCCGGGAGTTCCCAAAGCGCTGCAGCGGGCGAAGGATACAACACAGGAGGCGAGTGTACGGATGGCTACGGCTCCTTCCAGCAGTTCTACGAAGCGACGCATGCCACTCCCACCGGCGATAATTCCAACTCCTCCTCAGATTTCCACTTTCTAAGTAATCTGGCCAATGATTTCGCCCCAGAATATTACACCATTTGAGATAAGGACTTCGCCGAACAGGCGAATGATCTGTTTGTTTAACAACTATGTACCTATTACATTGTTATGTGCAAGATTGCAATATTAATATTTGTAAATACTTAGTTAAGAAAATATCCAATCGAAGGCGGCGCCCAAGGCGAGCTGCTTATTCGTGCATACGTGTGTCATGATTGGTGATCTAGCTGTATTTATAATCTATTAATCTATATTATACTTATTAAATGAATTAAGTAATTGATAATGTAATAAATGTAAATAATTAATTAGCTTTATGTTCATTGGTAGTACCTAATACGTACATATTTTTACTGATACTTCATAAATAAAGTTAATTAGGTGCTGATATCAGGCTATATCTGACTATCTATAGTACCTCTCGTTTGAAAAAAAAATACGCAAATTGTTATTACAACAAATCGATAAAAGCTACGGTAGCACCGTAATTTTGTTGTAGACATTTTTTTTATTATCCTCGTCTATCATAATAAAATTAAATGGGATTTTTTTTAACAATTCTTTGTGATGAAATGTATGACTATTTAACTATACTGAAGCCGCAAATATAGCTATATAGGTATTTAAAAATAACTCTTCTTTTTTTTACGCAACAGAATATTTAGATAGACAAGGAATTATAGGTAAATTAACAAAATTTTGTTCTATGATGTACCCATATAAGTAGGTACTAATAAAAAAAAACACATGTTCACAATAA
The DNA here is from genome assembly GCA_936446665.2 of Synanthedon andrenaeformis. NCBI lineage: Eukaryota > Metazoa > Arthropoda > Insecta > Lepidoptera > Sesiidae > Synanthedon > Synanthedon andrenaeformis. The sequence continues at coordinate 9,230,025 of OW387785.2, forward strand.
AAAAATATATAATTTTTTTTACTACTTCCCTACATTTATTATTAGAAATTGTTTACACATCTAAGGAATAGTCGTTGCCTTATTTAGTTTAATATTGTTTTGTGACTATAAGACATTGTAGATACATTAATAATGGTATGATAAGTCATTATATAGATATCAGCGCAATCATTTTGGCCTATTAAAAAAATAAATCATTTGGTGTCACAGTTTATTGAATTTTATTTATTAAATACCTCGACACAAAATATAGAAATTAGTTAAGTACCTACTTCTAGGTACTACCTATTCACCTGGGCTTGTTCTACCTAGAATCACTCACTCATTCATTGCAGAGTGAGACTTAGGGTCCGTCCACACCGATCGCGACGCGACACGATTTGGTTAAGAGCTCACTTTGCAACGGGAGCCGCTTGCGCTTACCAATTCCATACTACGTAATTCCATGATTACCTACTCGTTAGTTATTGGTCGTAGCAATACATAACAAAATCATAACATTTCTAAAATATCATACGAAGGTGTGGATGGAAAGAAAAAACTAAAAATAAATTCATGTCTAGTACAATTAACTTCTAAAAATAAAAGCCAATAATAATTTTCCATGAAAATATAGATTCCAGCTATAATATACATTTCAAATTAGGTTGTCAACAGTTACCACCCAATAAGATTTTTCAAAAATATTAGAATTGCTGTCGAGAGTTGAATAAGTGCCGCGAATATGTGGCGTCGCATTTTGTCTTCAGTTATTCGCATTATAGTAAGTTGAGACGAGAAATTCTCCTAAAGCTTTGTATAAAATAGCATCCTCGCTTGTTCACTGAACGGAGTAGGCAATTTACCTTTTTGAGTAGTAAATAAGTCCTATATTGTATTGCTACTTTAAAACGTGCCGCATCGTGTCGCGTCCCGTTCTGTGTGAACGGACCCTTACGCGCGATTTTCTACAGTGCAATCAATTAGTATCCAATTGCCACAACAAACATATATTTCTTGCTAGTCGAGTACATACATACATTATATGTGTTGTTATAAGCCATATATTAGAACAACGAACAAACCCGAAGGCACTTTCAATCCAAACGATTGCAATGTGTCCAAAAACAACATGTATGAGAATAAACGATTAAAATCGTAATATCCTTTCCCATTTCTTTGCGCATGTAAAGGCATTTTACGTGTCTTAACAAAACGTGATAGCATAATTTAAATAAAATAAAATGTAGTTAATATAAAAAAACTGTTTTATTTACTTACCCTTCAAAAGCGTTGCAATGCCCATGGTCTCAAAGAATCATTCTAGTCCATGACGAGTCTGTTGGATGAGTGGTTAGAGCGCTTGCCGTAACACTCTCTTCCAGGGTTCCCGGGTTCGATTACGGGCAAGGTCAAGGCTTACTGCGTTTCGTAGTCATTTGGGCAGCCCATCTGGCGGCAGTAACCATCGCCGATCCATAAGATTACCGTGAAATAACAGCATTTGCTGTTTTGTTTCGGTGAGTGAGTAAGGGAATGCCAGAGCCTATTTACCTATAGCCTGTCTGCTGACCTTAACATAGAAAAAAGTCAAAAACATAATTCAGCTATTGCCAGTTATATAGTAGCAATTTTATAATTTTGAAAGTAGGTTCATAATTATTATTATTAGTTAAATTCCATCTATTACATCTAACAATAAAACGTTTGTAACGATCAAATGCTTGAGAAAGTGTTGCCAGAAATAAAATTATAAAAACTGGTTAACTTATTATATTTGACAAAAAAAGCTGATCACCAATACATTTTCTTCATTAAATAATTAGTGTTTTTTGTAATGTTTATAGTTTAGTTGTTCAATAAGTAATTTAACTGAAAGGGGCGTTCAAGTATTAATGTAACGCAATTTTTGAAGATTTTTAACACCCCCCATGTAATGCATCGAACGTTTTTCTGTACTCTCCCTAAGCGTTAGGTTTAGGATCAAGTTTACCAAGTGACCATTTTTACCAACGAAAAGGGTTGCCAACTTGGGAGAACAAAATAAAAATGACGTACAATAGACTCGAGAAATTCCCTTCCCACCCCTGTAAAGCATCATAACGTTTTACAAGATCCCCCCTCCCCCCCAAATTACGTTACGTAATACTTGAACGTCCCCAAAAATAAAATTGCAGAATATAAAGCAGTGTTATGAGGTAGATGCTTTCTCCGCTTGAGCTTGAGCTTGCAATTTAAGCTCAATGATCATAAGAATAGTTTCGCGAATTTTTGACTTTTCCGCTCCCAACATTTGTATCTTTTCCATTTGCTCAGTGAGAAATTCAACCTTTCTCTTGAAATAGTCTTTAGCGCCATCAATATCCTGTAATCAACAAAATACAAATATTAACACGGTACTTTTATTTTAAACCCAACATATTCATAAAAACTAAAATATTCCAACATTTAATTTAATTTTGGTATACACTAGCAATCCACTCACAACTTTACCCATGATGCATTTTTTTTAATACACAAGCCTTCCTCATTTATCCCTCTTTCCAATTGTGGAAATTTTATCAAAATCTGTTGGGTACCTAGTTAGTGGAGAAATGAACAGAAGACAGTTTTGGCGACTTGGTTGCAAAAATAATAGTTATTGATTCTTTCTACTAACATAAAAACTTAATTAGGTTTTATTTTATATATAAGGTGGCTAACCTACAGACAAGTGAGTTATCAGCCTGTCTGTCGACCTTAACGTAAAACCAAAAAAATTTGGAGTGAATGTGAAGTAGAGTATAATAGGTAGAGTTCACTTACTTTTTGAGCATAATATCCTGTGCCAATGTCTATTACCACGTGTTTCGAATCTGCTATAGTACCAGGCACATACATAGAGCTTGTCAAAGGTACTAATACAGATTTTCCTTCAGATTCCGGTGTTAATTTCTCAACGCTTTCACCAGATTCCACAAATTTGCTCTGTGCTATTTTCAGAGTTTGCAGGGAGTCTTGGAAAACGCCCAGCTCCTAAAAGCAAAATAAATAAGTCAACTTAAAGCTAAAAAATATTGTTTTTGGGCAAAATAAGTTATTCGGTGGCTCACTTGATCCATTTGCTGTTTCAGTTGAGCCAACTGGTGGAGATTCAGTTTGAACAAATCGATTTGATGCGTTCCCGGGGCCGGACTTGAAGATACAGTAGCCATTATGATTAAATTGTTCTAGTTAATACTTTAAATTTAAGAAAACCTTTTTTAATTAATTAGTCATATTTTTTTTAAATAATAAATAACCTCTACTACCTTCCGTATAGTATTACCACAGAACAGATAAATTAATAAAATAATCTCGGTTTCAATCTCCCTCAGACACTTCGTCAGTCAGAAGGATTCTAAATTCAAGAATAGTATATAAATCCAAGGGGGAAGAAAGATCCGTATCCGTATCCGTTACTGTTGGTGGTTCTTTTACCTTATTAATTAACAATTAATTAATTAGCAATGAAAAACTATTAAATTCCGTTGAGATTATTTTTTATTTCTTAAAATTAAATAAGCTTAATAAAATAATGAAATATTTTAATATTATAGAACGTTATAAATAAGATCACTTTTATAATGAGAAAACCATAACTTAAATCTCCGTAATATTTTAAATTTTTATTAAATGATTAGAAAGAAAGAACCGCGCAATGTAAGTTGAAACATGTCCTGCCTGTCACTATCACGCAAAAACTCAAGTGGCGGGCATCAACTATCGTTTCAAAGTAATACACCGATGGAGTAAGAAAGTTAAGATCCGTATCCGTATCCGCGGATCTCCATTTTTTAAAGATCCGGCACATCACTAAATAAGACATGTATGGGCAAGACTGTTTATTTAGCGCAATTCAGATTTTTTCCACAGAAAACAGCAGTATTGTTTGGAGATGAGTTGATAAGTAAGTTGGGACAGTATCTACTATTTAGTTTGTGGTTGGGACTACTAGTAGCGTGTCTGTGGTATAGACTACTTACGGTCAGTCAGCGGCAGCAGTCAGCCAATGAATTTAGTCTGTGGTCTTTAGATTATACAATTTATTATACTATACAGTACACACTAGTGTTGGGTAGGACACGTCATGAAAAAGAGTTTGTAAGAGTAGCCTCTTTTTTCAACTGAGCCAGTACAATGTCCCACTTCAAATGAGGCGACGCGTACATAGCGTATTAGTATAGTTTACTTACCGCGACCACAGAGTGCCTTGCCTACAAGTTTGTGGGTACTCACTCTGTGACGCGAACGCGACGACCGCGACATAAAATTTGAAGTAGTACATTTTGAAATGTTGAGCTACTCTTACATTTTGACGTCATGTATGGGACAAATGTACCGCCTCTTGTATGTCCTACTCAACACTAGTACACACACACATGCAATTGCAAAATAAAAAAATCAGTGGGGTTTATTTTACCCATTATTAACATAATTAAATTTTAAAATACGATGAGTTTATATGTTTTATGTCACCTATCAATTTATGTTAATTGAAAACAGTTTCTGTTAAATAATTTGTTGGTGTACATTTACTAGTTTTCCTATAACCTCAATCCTACAATGTCAGTCATTAACATTGATTCAATAGAAAATTTTGAAAATCATATAAGGTATGTACTATGCGTCATATAAAATACTTTTCTTATTATTTGAAAATCAGCTAAAATTGTAATCATAATGAAATATAGTAGAACGTTCTATAAAACCTATACAATTCTATAAAAAAATCTTAAATTAATAGGTATCAACCTTAACTCATCCTGAATTAAGGATTACATATTGCTAATCTAGCTAGTTATGATAAAAACGTATATAATGTTGATCTCGATCATAACTGCCACACTTTTTGTATCTTCGTTTTGGGACAGATCTGGTAAAGTGATGTTTCATCAAGTGGAGCGGAGATGGCAGAGAATTTCAGAGATCATGATAATCAAAGCCCATCGCTTTTCCCTTCCTTGATTTATACTTGAGCTTAAGAGTGTATAACAGTTGTAATGCATGTGAGCGCTGTGCATGTAATGACCCTAACAGTATTACTGTGTTTTTAAAAAAATCATATAAAATAGATCTTAATATTTTTAAGCAATATTTATTTATTTTCTTACATATTGAGAATTGAAATTTCATGTAGACATATTGCTTTTTCAACAAATGATCTGAATTTGTAGAAATAGCACCAAATTTAAAGCACAAATTGCACCATTTCTTTATTTTTTATTGCTATTGTTGTAATAAATTTATAAATATCGATTGCAATAAATAAAAGTTGAAAATATTTTTTGTTATTGCACAACAAAAAAAAGTAGCAATATCAGTTGTGCTGTTCCCAAAATGATGATTTTTGGCTATTGATTTTATATATATATATGTGATGCTCAGATTTGAAGTGTTGGTGATAATATTAGCAGGTACATCAATCTATAGTCCATTTCTACTCTTTATAAACATTTTGAATTGACAACAAAAAACTGATTTCGTATGAAAACAAAAAAGATATGACATAGGAAAACAATATTACATCATAAATATGAGAATAGCAGAGGTTATTCAGTGAGTTCCATGATGCAATTAATGATTCACATATATGTATTTAAACACTTATAGTAATTATATCAAACATGTGTCTTTGCTTGCTGTGTCTTTGTGATAAAGGTTGTCAATAATTATTATTACTAATTATTCTACTAAAAATATTTCCTTCAATATTGATCCCTATTGATTTTTCAACCCATTAAAAAATATATAGGTACCTATATACCATTTTCAAAATGTTACTTCTATCTTTTTCTAGATCTCCATCACTAACGGTAATACATTTTTCTGCAACATGGGCAGATCAGTGCGCTCAAGTGACTGAAGTTCTTCAAGAATTGTCAAAGTTGTCTGAAGTGAAATCATCGGGCACAAGTATCGGTGTGTGTGATGCAGAAAACCTATCAGAAGTTTCATTGAAATACAAAGTATATTATCAATCCTATATCATAAAGTCATTTGAGCATGATAAAATTAATTGCTTTTGTGTAACATTATAAACTTTGTGTGCTATAAAGATGTTTTCTTGAAATTAGTTTCACTTGTCATTAAACAATGTTTAAACACATAAAAGAGAAGCTGCGAATAAACTTTGAATCCATGGTTTTTATTTTTATATATCAAAAAAATGCAATTTTGTTATTATTTTTAACCGGTTTAACAAAAACTGTTATAATTTTGTTGTGTGTGTGTCCATCTGTGGAATCGTAGCTGCCAAACAGAGCTTGTTTTGTTTGAAAGTTGATGTGATTGGGGTCGTTCTTAGCTATAATATGGAGATCTTTTCAGACGCTTGTAGATATCAGCCCATTTCCTAGTTTTCGAACTTTTCACTAACTTCCACAGGTTCAATTGATATGAGATTTGGTGTACTGTTACTTTGATGGTATTTCCATGACATGGTAACCTTGATCTGATGCTGCAGCATCAAGCAGTATCAGTGACACCCAACTTGCAGCAGATATAGGGTATTTGCTGCAAGTTGTTGAGGATTTGGGCTCAACAGAAAGTCAGGGGTTAGTTTAAAATTTTAATTATAGAATGTTCTATATTATATATGCAATTTTAAATTTCCAGGTTGATTCAGTGCCTACAGTTCTTTTATTTAAAAATGGTTCACAAGTGGACCGAGTTGATGGTGCCGATGCAGCCCAGATTACTTCAAAAGTGAAGGCCCATAGCATTGGCAATGCAAGCACTAATCAAAGTGACAAGCAGCCATTAGAGGAAAGACTCAAGGTGCTTATTGGTAGACATAAAGTGATGGTGTTCATGAAAGGCAATAGAGACACACCAAGATGTGGATTCAGTCGGACTCTTATACAAATCCTAAATGAGACTGGGTGAGATTTTTACTACTTTTAACACTTGTTCTTAGTCTTACTTGCTTCGAGTTCATAATAACTTCAATAGTATATAGTACACAATAACTTCAACTTCAGGTTTTCTCACCAAATGCTTTATATTGATTTTTACTAACACTTTGAGCCTAAGTAACTTTGAGTCTAAAGAACTTTTATTATTAATATTATTATTGTACTAGTGACCCGCTCCCGGCTTCGCCCAGGATAACATTTTTTTATTTGCCAAAACCTTCCTCTTTTATCTCTCTTTCCATTAGTAAAAACCATATCAAAATTTGTTGGATGGTTTAAGGAATTGTGGTGACTTGGTTGCAAAATATTGTTTTTTTATTTCTAGTTAAATAAAAACTTAATTAGCAATATGGTCATTCTGTGTTTTCAGACAAACAAATTAATAAAGTTTTGAAACTTATGTGGGTTATACCTTTGAGTCTGCTGATAAAAACCCACAACTCTCCTCCCCCCTTTTCCACTTCAAAACATCGTGAAATTTGTCCCATTAACGATTTTTTAAGTATTTTGCAAAAATTGTAATAGATACATAAAAAGTGTCAGGCAAAAATTATCCTCATTTTTCATTAGGTTTTTCAAGCTACAGCCAGTTTTCAAACTAAATTACAAAAATTGAAAACTAGCTATAATTTGAAAACCCGCAAACGAATCAAAATAATTGATTTGTAGGTTTTATTGTACAGTACTAATTGTTGAAACACTAGTTAGATTCTTGAAATAATAATATTCGTAATACATTTAATATTACGAAAATATTAAGTAATATTACACCAGAACCTTTAGAATTACACTACTTAAAATGTGAAGTTAAAAATCTGTCGAGTTAGAAATAAGTGCTAAATGTATTAAATGTTTGATTACAGAGTTCAATACGACACATTTGATATATTAACTGATGAAGAAGTTCGCCAAGGTCTCAAGGAATACTCAGATTGGCCAACATACCCTCAGCTCTATGTAAACAATGAATTAATTGGCGGATTAGATATAATTAAAGAACTGCAAGCTAGCGGTGATCTACAGACTACTCTTAATGCTTAAACAACTAGTGGGTTAGGGTTGTGTTTTTATTTATTTAATAAAATAATGCTTTGAATGTTGATTTTATTATGAACTCTTGTCGGCACCATCCATTGTTAAAATTCAAAATGTGTGTTAAGAAATATCTGTGTGTTAATACAAAACTTTTCCATGGTTGAAAAGTGATAACAAACTCATTATAAGTAGGATTATTTTTGAGAAAATCTGTAAATAATAGGAACTATAATTTTAAAGTCTTTATTAGCGTGAACCACATGTTTATGGGATTTCAATTTATATACAGCAGTTACAGAAGTATGTCCTACCCGATAAGACAAGGCAAGCAAAAATTTGTAATGCAATAAATATAGTACAATGTGGACTAGCCGGTGGTCCATTAAAACGACCTATGTCCCTTATATCACATATATTAAAAATATGTATTCGAAGATATCGTATTTTCGCAACAATCCTAGTACGATTGCAAAGGACCGGGTAATCATACAAACCTTTACATCTTCTTTACATAGTATAAAAAAAATTCGCTTCCCGCCGTCTGTTCCTCTGGTTTTTAATGCGGTTTTTCACTAATAGAAGAGCGTTAAAAGACATAGAGCACTTTAACAATTTTATTTTTTTACATTTACATACATTTTGCAGAAAAAATCTGTGGGAAGCCAGAAGCAACCCGTTAGTAAGATTCTCTAGCCTAGCCTCCATAAATCGTCGCTTCACTCTTGGTGTGGAGACCAAGTGGAGACTGGAGACCATAAACAAAAATCTAAAAAATATAACCATAGTGTAAGTGGAACCAGTGTTGCCAACTCAGCGCTTTCGGCGCTAGATCTAGCGGATTTTTTCATATGTTAGTGCTTACAATTCGATTTCAGTGCCTAGCGCCCATTCTAGCGCATTTTAGAACGTAATACTTTATTAACGCTACAATATTCTGATGATGATGATGACGCCCATAACATGAGCGTGAACATGTATCCGATTTCTACATTTTAAATATTGACGCGGTCTATGGTCGTGGGCCTATGAACGTGACAAGGATAGCATAAATAATTATAGTCAAGAGTGACAAAGATTTCCGAACTCAGGTTAATAATAAAACTGATTGTATAACTATTTTTTTCATTTTAGCGCCCTTTTCAAGAACAAATAAATAATCTAGTGCTTTTTTGCGGGTGGTTTGGCGCCTATTGGAAAATTGAGTTGGCAACACTGAGTGGAACTAATAAAATGTCATTTTGTTTAGTCTGTGACTCACTGTCTGTGATCTGTCAGTCATCCATCTTTCATTTCAATTCTATTCAATTTAATGCATTTTAAAATTTTATAAAAAAACTTTTTTTCCTAAAGTAATATACATATAACGAAAATTTTAAACTTACTATTATACATATAATTTATTATTAAACATAAGACTACAATATATTTTACGGTATGTGTCAAATTAGGAGCAGCAGTTTAGGTTTCGTCATGAGTCATAGAATGCATTCCTTAAATAATTTATTGCGTTTTTTTATTGCAGATGTCTTCTGGAAGGCCCATTAAATGTGTCGTAGTAGGTGATGGTACCGTGGGTAAAACGTGCATGTTGATATCGTACACTACAGACAGTTTTCCCGGAGAATATGTGCCAACAGTGTAAGATATTTCGACAATTATTTTATATTTGTTTACAAATAGCTTCACAGTTTTAACAACAGTTGCTAACAATTTCTTACCTTATTCACTATAAACTTGGTTCATCTTCATATATATTAGAATTTTAAAGCACATATGTACATAATAAGAAAGTACTTCTTGAATTTAATTGCAATTAGTATCTACTTATATACTAATATTATAAAGAGGTAAAATTTGTACGTTTGTTTGTATGTAATCTTCGAAACTTCTCATTCTTTCACCTATAGAAAGCTACGTTATCAGTGAGTAACATAGGCTATATTTTATAAAGTTACGAGGGTAAGGTCGAGAGCAATAGCTAGTATAATTACTATAAATTTCTAATTTAAAAGTGGTAATATTAAAAATTGTCATAATATAGAGTGAACCACATCATTGGCATATTATTATATCATTATTATTGTTTGTGGTTGCAAATTAAGAGTTGGAAGTATTTTTATTTTTACATAAGTATTTTACATATTTTTATTTTCACTTAACAAACAACTTAACGAAAATCTATAACAAACATGTGTGACAACCAATTATATGTAAATACCACTTCTACAAATACAGTGTTAAAAAAGGATTGACACAATAATAAAAAAAAATACTAGGAAAGGTAAAAGAAAACAAAAAAAAAATTGCAGTAAGTACAAACAACGAAAAACAGAATAAAAAAAGGAGGAAAAAATACTTAATGCAATTTAAAAACTATTATTATTAACTATTATATTTATTAATTTCAGTTTTGATAATTACTCTGCACCCATGGTGGTGGACGGTGTAGCTGTATCCTTAGGATTGTGGGATACGGCAGGACAGGAGGATTATGATAGGCTTAGACCATTAAGTTACCCACAAACTGATGTCTTCCTTATATGCTTCAGTGTTACAAGGTGATCATTTGTTTATTTCTTAATAAATTTTATGATTGGTAATACTAATAATATGGCCTTTATGGGTAAAAAACAATTGTTGTAGTAAAACAATACTATCCTAAATTATCATCACTAGGTCTACACAATTTGATATGATAGTGAAATTAAATAAATGTGTTGAATGTGTTGAAATTGGCTTTGGCCTCTTGACTGCTTGAACTTATGATTTTATATCTAAAGCTGTGTTTTCACTAGGGAACATTAAATACACTTGTCACACTTTGTAGCATGCAATCTCTTGTGACATCTATGTGTTGTAGGACATGTTAGTTAGTTGTTTTTTTTTACATGGTCCAGTTGATGGTAAGTGGCTACTGTCGCCTATAACACAAGCAACATCACAGGTGGTGCAAGTGTTCTGCCAACTACATTAGGATTAAGGATAAGAAATAAGGAAATGGGCTCTGGCTCCCTTGCTCACACACCAAAACACAACAGCAAACATGTTTTTTGACGACATGTTTGGTCTAGTGGCTAGTAACACTAGCTGTTAACCAAACGGTCGCGGGTTGGAATCCCGCTAGGGGCAAATGTTTATGTCTTAACATTTACCTTTGTACCTGAGTCATGGATGTTTGTATGTATGATATGTATGTATTTACAAAAAAGAAGTAATTCTATGTAGTATTCTAATTGCTTATTGTGGAACTAGATGGTGCTGTGTGGAATGTGTGAAGATATTTATTTATTTCACAGTGGTGTTCTGTAAAGGGGTAGTTACTGCCGCCAGATGGGCTTCCAAAATGACTGTGAAATGCAATGTGCCCTGCCACTACTAAATGCCCTATCCATTCTGAATAACTGGTGTTGCTTGTGTTGTAGGCGACGGTAGCCACCTACCGTCATGTAGAATGTCAGCTTGTCAGTCAACCTTAGCATAAATAAATGATGTCACTGCCTATTTGGTTTTAAAATGTAAACAGAGTCGATATATTTGCATGCTATGTTTAAAGATTTGGCTATGAAATTTTCAAAGAGTTAGTCTCTTTAGTATACAAGTATTCTTCAAAAGAGTTTTTTAGGCAATTTTAACAATATTAAAATATATTTTCAGTCCTTCTTCATATGAAAATGTTACTTCTAAATGGTATCCCGAAATAAAACATCACTGTCCCGATGCACCAATAATACTTGTTGGTAAGTAACACAAAATACATCTACATAATAAGTGGCATAACGCTTTATCTATATCTATATATTATATAGATATAGATAAAGCGTTATGCCACTTATTGGGTTTTGTTATGTATGAGTACTCTAAGACATGTATGAGACTGTGTATCTAGTATTATAGTTGATCGACGTTTAAATCAATACTAATAATAAATCTGTAAGGGTCAGTCATGGAGTAAGTTACTTTGTTTTCAGAGATATCGTGTTTATAGGCTCTATACATGATACTGAAACTAAATTGACAATTTTTAGAATTTTTTTCTGTATGTATGTATGTATGTTCCTCCATAACTAAAACGAATTGACTGATTCTCATGAAACTTGGTAGATAAACATTTCGACACAGGATAGGCTACTTAATATTTTTCAACGCGGACGAAGTCGTGGGCACCAGCTAGTAGACAAATAAAAGACATATAAAAGAATTTTTTTATTAATTGTCCCATAAAATTAATTAAGACACAAGGACGAAGTTGGTAGGAATAAATAATGCTTGACAAGCAGAGGACAGTCCATTGAGTGGAATTCCTGTTTACAGGCACGAAAATCGACTTGAGAGACGATAGAGAGACATTGAGCCTCCTATCGGAACAAGGCATGTCACCTCTGAAAAGAGAACAGGGTCAGAAGTTGGCGAATAAAATTAGAGCAGTCAAATATATGGAGTGTTCAGCTTTAACGCAACGCGGACTGAAACAGGCAAGTGCGAGTGACATTTATTTAATATATATATATATATATATATTATGATGAGGTTTCGGGAAGCCCGTCTGGCGGCAGTGACAACCCCCTTACAGTAGACCCCCTACCATAAAATGACACAGCATGTGCGCTCTTGTGTTTGGTAAAATATATAGTAAAAAAAAAACAATGCATAATACCTGGGCTATCTCCAAAACCAATTTATCTATATAATATGTATTCTGCTAAACTTGGTAATACGAACAAAATTGTTAGTCAAATACAGCTGAGTTCTTCCGGTTATAGTTTTTATTTATACATAATGTGAAATATTTTATATAATTAAAAACTACAATAATTATTATAAACGTACATACATCAAATAAATGATTATTTATTTGAATAAAGCGAATAAATTTATTATTTATTCACTTATGAGTTACAGAGAATTGCCCCTAACTAAATGTGGAAATTTCTGCGTTCCACTCGGCGAGTCTTCCAGTATATAAGAGTCAACATTGGAATGTCACACTGGCGTTTAATTTAAATTAAAAAATATTATTAACTAGCGGCCCACTCCCGGCTTCGCCCGGTGTGCGTTTTTTTTTAACGTAAAAACCTTCCCTGATTATCCCTCTATCCATGAGTGAAGACAGAATTAAAATCGGTTCAGCCGTTCTCGAGTTTTGAGCTTAGCAACACATTTAGGTATTCATTTTTATTTATGAAGATTTGCTTTGACAGGTGTTCGACGAAGCCGTACGCGCAGTGCTACGACCGGAGCCACAAAAAAGGCATCAGCGGAAGTGTATTGTCATGTAAAAGTGGCATGCTCATAGTTATTATTATGACATGTCGCAACTCGCACGAATCTCAGACAGTAATAATATGTTTCTAAACCCCTAAAACGAATCGACAAGGATCTGTAAAGAAATGGAGTGCATCACTCTATCTATATTGTGTAATAGCAACGTCGCGTAAGGGCGCGTTCGGACTATGTCGTTTAAAGCGTCGCGGTTTGTATATTTAAATGGAGGTGTTTCACATATAGTATGGCAAGATTAAATGTCGTCATAGGGTTTTTTGCTGTGACCACAGATTGTCTGACGGCTTGCTAGACAATAGTAAAACTGTAAAAAAACGTAACGATATCGTGTTGCTCATGTATGGTTTTCCTCGTTTAAAGAAAGAAAGAAAAAGTATATATTTGGTACATTGTAAGGTATTGGTATTTCATAATTTATAGAGATATGTACCAAAATGGTCTCCGCTCAGTATGTAGTCTTGATGATCAAGAACATAGTTTTATTTACATCACTTACATATTAATTTACAGTTTCGTTTACTTAATATACAAAATACACTATAATATACATGAACAAAATAATAAAAAAGATATAGAGGAACATAAAAATAAAAAATGTACGTATGGGAGTATCTCGCTTTGTGCGACTGTCGTGAACTGATAACATGTCACGGAACCAGCTAAATACAACAGTGGTTAAAAGATAAATTAATCGTAAAACGAAAAATTAATCGTAAAACGAAAAATTAATCGTAAAACGAAAAATTAGTCGTTTAACGAAAAATAATTTTTAAATGATAAATTAATCGTTAAATGAAAAATAATCGTTAGGGCGCGTTCCCACTGTGTCGTAACGATTAATCATCGTCGGCCGACTGTCGTCTCTAGCTGTTCCCATATGTCTTGATAATTTGTCGTCACAACGAAAAAAGTCGCAGATTAATCATGTCATTGTATATGTGAACACCTCCATTTAAATAAACAAGCCACGACGCTTTAAACTGAACGACTATCTGTCGTCACGTCATAGTGGGAACGCGCCCTTAAATGATAAATTAATCGTTGAACAAAAATAATCGTTAAATGATAATTTAATCGTTAAACGATAAATTAGTCGTTACGATATAGTGCGAACGCGCCCTTGTTAAAATAAAAGTATACCTTTTCCTTTTTGTTAGCTGTTTGTGTGCCATATCTCTTTCGAATAGGTATGCTGCTTTTAAAAATAACATAATAATCACACGAAGCATCACATATTTTTTTTTTATTATTTATTATAAGCAAACATTATACCAAAGATAATAGTAGGTTTTAAGTGAAGCAAAATATTTTGCAAAACGGTTAGAAACAAATTGTTACTGTTCCGTTGAAAATGACAAATTGTTATTTTTTTACACGCCTCATATAATTTAGACACGACATATAGGACTTGTGAAATGAAATAAGGACTGACGTAGAAGCTAGACATTTTATATATTACAGAACTAGGTCAGTGAATTATTTAACTGCAAATACATATATGTTTTGTAAACGTCAATTGTAAAAATTGTAAAAAAAAATCGTCTGGAAGGCCCTTAACAAAACCAAATACTGTAAAAAAAAAAAAAAAGTAGCATTGAATGTATCCCTTTTTAAAGATAAATAGTGGCACGTTATTTGGGCAGCTCGCCTGGCGGCAGTAACCACCCCCCTTACAAAAGACCACCGTTAAATAACAGCATATTTTGTGCTGTTGTGTTTCGGCGAGTGAGTAAGGGATGCCACTGCCCATTAGGTAAATGGGCATTGGCATCCCTTCCCGATTCCTCATACTCAATCCTGCTGTAGTCGGCTTGTGTTAAAGGCGACGGTAGCCACTTGCCATCAAGTAGACCGTCAGCCTGTCTGTCGACTTTGACATAAAAAAAGCTACTATGAAAGTAACTGTGGCAACAACTATACAGCTGAATTGTCAAAGGATTCTGCCTCACGACTATTATTATTATTATAAAAAAGTAAATTATATTTCTTTTTTAAGTATTTGCTTTGTTAAGTGCTTCCCAGACGATTTCTTTTACAATTTTTACTATTGACAGAACTCGCGGCAGTTAAAAACTATTCGTCATAATCGATTTAATCTATGGATAGAGAGAGATAAAATCCATAGACAAAATCATCGAAACAAACATTATATTATTTAAGCTTGAAAATGGTAAGAATAATTTACATTCATCACAATTATTATAAAAAGCGTATGTATGGTTGCTTTGTATTTTAAAAAAATGTTTATAATAATCATATTGACGAATATTGAATTTAATATTTATTAAAATATTATGTTAACAGCAATATGTCGTAGCTCAGTAAGTTGAAAATTGTATACAAATGTTGAATTTTATTTAAATATTAGTCCCATACAAAATGAAGGCTAGTCATCGCGTCAACAATTATCTACACACTAGCTGTTGCACGCGACTTCGTCCGCTTAACTTTATAAAATATAGCCTACTAGTAGCTACACGCTCCCGGCTTCGCCCGGGTTCAAAATAAAAACTATCTTTTAAGTTGGACCAAATTACACATCGTTACGAAGTTTTATCAAAATCGGTTCAGTAGTTTAGGATTTCATTGGCCTCAAACAACGTAACACGTATTTTTTATATTACATACAAAAATACAAATCTCTTTATAATAATAGTATATGTAGCTGGTGCCCTATTTGTATATTTAGCCTATTCCCATCCTGAAAACCTATTCTAACTATTGTTGAAAGATTTTTTTTTAAATAGGACGAGTAGTTTCGAAGATTACTCCCTTACTTACAAACTTTACCTCTTTATAATATTAGCATAGATATACACTCAAATATAAGCCTTAACTTGTTTATTATAAGTGTCATAATGAATCTGAGTAAATTCGCCATAAAAAAAGTCATCAGGGGAATGAAGGCAAATTTTATCTTATAATAATTATGACTGATTTATGCCTTAATTATAATTATGGTTCCTTATTGAACTGAGATAAATTTTTAATTTTCAACTTACTGCGCTTCTCATGTTATATGTAGTTCAGGGGCTAGTGTTGTCTAGATATTTTGTGAAAATATTATTTTCAAATTCATTGTGACGTTTTGTTTCCCAATGCATTTAAGTATGTATAAGTTTTAACGAAAATTAAATTAAAACGTTTGCCGTGTTACAATTAAAATGGCGGATTTGCCACAAAATGGCAGACCAAATTTTGTAAACTATTGCAAATATAAGACTTCTGTCTATGAAACGCTATTCGGAATCAGAGAAAACGTATTATTGTATGAAATATAAATATCACGCATGTGTTTGTAGACAAGTTTTTAATTTCGGTTAACAATGACTCGACGAGATTTGAAAGAAATATATTTTCTTATCAACAAGATAAAATTTATTTTCGGGCGACTTCGTTACAAAATCGCATCAATATTCCTTGCGTGGTTTAAGTGGAGATAGCGGTTATAAAAACAGATAGACACGGAAAGCGACTTCAAATTATAGTATGTAATCTGGAACGATTCAGCATTATTTCAATTAAGTTGAAAATTAAAATGGTAACAACACAGTATACGTTTTCCCTGAAAAGCTAAGTACATAGGTATTGTTAATACATTTATTGGTATACCTTGAAATTTTACAAATAGCGAAGTGTGTGTGTGTTCAAACAACACAGAAATATCTTTTTGTAGATACTAATTTATTATTTAAGCCTAACTCGTATATTTTACTGAATTATATATATATATCTACAGTTTTATTATTAGGTTTACATTTAGTTTGAATATTGTCTTTTATTATAGATATGTGATGAGATTGTGTGTTTTATAGTGATTCACTAGGGCAAAATATTTTTGTATGTGAGATGATAGTTAATAAGGTTAACCGAGGCATTTATACTGTATAACGATTCAAACCGCATCTGTTATGTATATAATTTGATAAATATTTTTATAGACTGCTTTAATTTACAGGAAATGCTTTATAAATGTATATAATTCGAATATTTACATAAGATCAAAACGCGCAATTTGAATAAAAATTTACATATAATATGTAACTGCACTTAATAAATTATTGAATTTATCAATTTGTTGTTTAATTTTTTTACTAATTGATGGTTTGTTGCTGTTAATAATGGAAATGATTTATGAAAAAGGTTACATTTTCGTGATCTTGGATTGACAAAATTAATATGATTTTTGGCGGTTTTTTATACTCAATCATTTAGGCTACATAGGTTTTGAAATTTACTTAATGTGTCTTTCCCAAACAAACCTTTCTATCAGCAAGGACACAAAAAATGCTTTAGAAGTATGACTGACGACTAGATTAATTAGTTTCTTTTCAGTAATCTGATAGGTAAAGTAAGGTATTTTTCGAGATACAATATCTCGCAAGTATACAATGGGGTCATAGTAATTTCGTAAATTTGTTTCTTTTGTAAAAAAATCTTTTCCCTCTATTTAGGCATCGCCATAGTCAGCTATGCCACTGATGAAACAATCATATTTTACTCTTACTCGCGAATAGGCCTGTGGACAGCAGTAGGAATAAATGTGCGTACCTAATGGTTTAAATTTGCTTGGTTTTATTTTATGACAGATTTATTATTAGTATTGATAACTGCCGGCTTACAGGCTGACGGTCAGCCGATGATCTCTTGATTTACTTCCCTACCTTAGGCCGTTATAATTGCGAATAAAATTATTGTGTCCTCTAAGACTCATAAAAAAATAAAACAAATGTTAAGTTTACAGTTTATTTCATAAACATGTTTACAATTGTAATGAATAAAAACATTGATTGTTACATAATATCGGTTAACTGACAACGATACTGCATTTATATTTTACCTGAGGTGAACATGTGCACATAGAGAGGCATAGACTATTCAAATTGGACTCAAACAAAGAACTAATTGAATAATGTGACGAAGCCAATTTAGGACTATGATGTGTCATGGCATCGTTAAATTAGATAAAATGAGTCATTTAGGTACAACTGCTTCAAAATAATTTTTATAACCATTACAGTTAAATATTGAGTTTAGGTGTTAATGAGTAGGCATATTTTTTCTAATTGCTACCGCCTAACTGACAAAGCAATGAGATGTATAAGTAAAAAAGGTGTGACAACCTTAAAATAAGACCAAAAAATCTAGTTTACTTATTAAATAAAAATACCTAGTTTGATACATTGATTTTTTAAATCACAAATTATGTGAAGTTTTAGCAAACAAAACCTTTTTAAATTTCCAAATGACTAGACCTATCATTGTATTCACCATAACCGTAAATAGAATAATGAAAAATAGAACTATAAATAGAAAATATAATAATGTATTAAAGAAGTATTAACTCTAAAAGTAAAATTTCTCAGATTTTTTGTCTTAATTCAATTGAAATAGTTAAAAATTATACAATTACAAATAAAGCCTAAATGAAATATTACAACTAACAAACATGTTTCATTATAATTTAAAATTATTACGAATAATACAAAATAAATGCAACTAGTAGGAAAATATTTTGAATTAGAACACATACAATCAATATTTTTTTTATGTATTGGCTTACACATATATCAATTACTAGGTTAATTTATTAAAA
The DNA here is from genome assembly GCA_936446665.2 of Synanthedon andrenaeformis. NCBI lineage: Eukaryota > Metazoa > Arthropoda > Insecta > Lepidoptera > Sesiidae > Synanthedon > Synanthedon andrenaeformis. Next base: position 9,248,850 of record OW387785.2, read on the forward strand.
TGGCATGGTTAAAACATTTTAATAAAATAATCAAATTAATTGAACTCACACTGTAACTACTGTAAAAAGATCAAAAAATATTAATATCACACTGTAACTACTGTAAAGAGATTGTTACAGGAGATTAATATAAATAAAAGAGAAGAAAATTGTTAAATAGAAAATATAATTTAAAAAAGTATTAATTAGAAGTTGTACCCAACATCGGAAACTACAATATGACCAAGATGTACATTTGATTTTAAAATAACTAATAGTACAGCACTCAATAACTTCTTCTAATTATGAGAAATAATTGTGCTTAGAATATAGTACAAACAACCTTTTTTCATTTAGTAGTTTTTTTAGTAGCAGATATTTCAGATATTTTATTTAAAATATATATTAATGTGTAAAAATGCCTTTAGACTTGCAAAAATTTGGGATCAGATTACTTTGTAAAAGTAGCGAACTTCTACAATCTAACCCCACCTCATTTCCTATTCACATCTTTATTATTAATTTTTACCTATCACAAGTTGTGGTTTTGATCGAACATTCATTCCATTTTGTAATTTTATTCAGATAATATAGAGAAAGTCTCTCGTGATAACATTTTATAGACAACTAAATCAAATAACTACTAATCGTCATTACAGTGATCTTTTAGGAAGGATTTTATCCTTATGACAACATTTATCAATGTATTATACATTACTTACAATACTGATTACTTATATATAAACTCCAAAAACACATCTCTTTAAAATAAAACTAATCTTTACATAAACATGAATAATGACATGTTTTTTTTAAAGGATAAGAGATTAACATTAATAGAATTACATAAAGAATACATTCAAAGTGTGTGAGACTGTAGTTTCTATTTCATAATACATACATATATATACATACTAGATCTAAAATTTGAAGAGGACACTTATTGTATACATCTAACATTAAAAAATAATTGTTAACCATCTCATATTATTATTTTTCTTTAAACATCTGCATAATAATAATAGTCCTCTAAACAATGAACAGTCAATAAGCATAGGGATCTATAAATAGTTATACAAAAACAGGAAGCTCTAAAAAAGATTTGAGGAAATAATATTCTCCTTATATAATAAATATATATATATTCATTTGCATAAACATTTATGTATATATAAAATTGAGTCTCTTTTAGGTATTTATTGGAAAACACCTAATTTTATTATGTTTCACATACATAATGTAGGTTTTATGTTGTAAAATTATTTTTAATAAATTATTACAAAGGATTCCATTGAGTATACATTTTTCTTTGAAGAAGCTAATTTTTCCAACCTTAGTAGCCATGTTAACATTAAGTGCCTTCGCTTCCCGATAGATAATACTCTTCCTGATATCACATAGCTCTGTATGGCCCTTGAGACTTCAAATATTGAATAACCAGAGATGGCCCGGAAGACACCACATCCGGTGGTATCGCGGTAAGTGGGCAATTATCAATGCTCATAATTTGTAAGCTCACACATAGAGCGAGTTCAAATGGCAAATTGCACAAATTGGGATTGTCATTCAAGTACAATGACTCCAGATTCTCAAGAGTGCCAATCTCCTCGGGCAGATATTGTAGGTTATTTTCACCAATACTCAATGAAGTTAGGTTGGTCAAATGACCGATTGACCGTGGCAGAGAAGTCAACTGGTTCGATTGTACAATCAACTTCTGTAAATCATGCAAGAATCCAATTTCATTCGGCAAAACTTCCAACTTATTCTCCTCCAAATCCAAAACCCTCAGTTTTCTCAAGCTTCCGATGCTAGGAGGAATCCGCCTCAATAGATTATTGGACAAAATTAAAACTTCCAAATTCTGGAGACACTGTACATCATCTGGTAACTTTGTCAACTGATTAGTTCCCAAGTTGAGTTCCACCATATTAGTCCAGGTTCCGATATCGAGCGGTAAAGAAGTCAGCAAGTTCTCCTTCATATTTAATTTAGTCAAATTCTTTGCCCGAGAAAAGATTCCATATGGGATCTTGTCAATTTGATTATGTTCTAAATTAATAGAAAACACATTGGTGAATTGTGCGGGCCCGCCAGATGGATAACTCATGAATGAGTTGCGGGATAGTGTTATGCTTGTGAGCTCATTTAAACTGGCCAAGAGGCCATCGGGCAATTGAGATATGGAGTTACCTTCCACGTTAAATTCATCCATATGTTTGCAGTTACTTAATGATGACGGTATAGAAATAAGTCTATTATATCTTAAGCCAAGACGAGTCAACGTTTGAAGATTTCCAATTGTCTCTGGTATATCTATGAGTTCATTGTGTTGTAAATCCAATGTAGATAAGTTAACACAGTTGCCTATTTCCTGCGGCAAATGTTCCAAGTGATTATGTGAAACATCAAATGTAACCAAATTCACCAGCTTCCCGATTCCGGAAGACAACTCCTTTATCTTGTTTTCTCTCAAGCTCAACATAGTTAAGTTTGTAAGATTGGCTATGCCGTCTCCAACGATTCTGATCCTGTTGAAACGCAAGAAGAGAGTTGTGAGGGATGTGAGTTTGTAAACTACATCTGGTATATCGTTTAGCTTGTTATGCCTTAAATCCAACACCTTTAAACATTTCAAATGTGCCAGAGAGTCCGGTAAGCTCGTTAATGAGTTTTCATTTAACGCTAACGTTTGGAGATTGGATAAACAACCGAATTCCGACGGGAGAGCCACCAACTTGTTGCCGTACAAATAAAACTCTTCGAGGTGTGTTAAGTCTCTGACATTAGGCGGTAGAGAAGCAATGGATGATTTGCTCAGATCCAACCGTTTTACGCCTTCCTCGCGACACCTTAAAAATTCCTTAATTACATCTAAATCCGCTTGGATTGGTTTGTTTTTCTTTGCTGTTGGTTTTGGTTTATTAGACTCCGGGTGTTTTACGGTGACAACCTTGGGTTTTGCACCTTCGGCGTTCGTTAGAGATGCTGTTGACAATTTCTTTTCCCTCATGCTGTGATATTTCTCTCTCGGGCTAACAGTACCGATTGAATCTATTGCGTCCGAATTATCTCTTGAAGAATGATCGATGTTCATGCCGTTCGTTTTTTTTTTTAGTAAAAAAACGCAAAAACAATTTACTTCAATTAACTGAAACACATTAGATATGATTTGTCATCTCTCTCACCACACAAGCGACAATCAATATTTCACTCACAGATAGCACAAATTTTTCCGTCGAATTAACTGGGCAGGCAATATTTTTGAATATGATTCATTCATTAATTGTTGTGGAAACATTTAATACCACTACACAATAGTCAACTAGCCACAGGTATTACAAATTTTATAATAAATTAAGCAAATTATATACGCATATCGAAAAAGAGACTGGTAAACTGAAGAAACACCAGCAGCCACCAAACAATCAGCCAATGAGCCAACAATCAGCACAGGCTGGCGCAACTCAAAGGAAAGAAAATGAGTATGAAACACATGGATTGTGTAATGCCGGAATAACCCGACTAAGTCAAGGCGATTGCGAAACCCATTAAGTTATTAAAGACATCGTCGATTCTCTAGTTTGGCCGCATTACATTACGTCAAAACCACAAACAACCATCGGCGCCATTTTGATGTGTTGCAATATGGCGTCTTTCATTTCAACTGTCTTTGTTTGTTGTTTATTTTCGGATTTTTCGGCAAGCAGAGTTTAATTTTTATAAAACTTGACAAAATTTTAGTGTTTAAATACTCTTTCTTCGTAGTGTTATATTTGGTGTATAGTGTTTAGTGTTCTAGATGCCGAAAGTAACCTGCGAAATATGTGGCCTAAGAACGAGTTGCATTGATAATAAAAAACGAATATTTTTGGCCCAATTCCCGCTGGATGAAGATAGGTTAGTACATATTATATCTTGCTGCTGTTCTAAAACCATGTATAATAGTTTACTGGGACTTTATTTCAAATTTTCAAATAAAATTGTGTTGCATGTAAACAATAGTGCAGTGCCATTTTTTATCGACAATCGACAAAAAATTCTTTTTTATTTTATTGCACTGAATGATAAAAGATGAACACATGCATACACCCCAATGTACCAATTGATTTGTTTTAGTTTTATTTTGCCTTTATTTTTTTATTTATATATTAACATTTATTATTCATTTACTTTCTAGGTGCAGGCAAGACTGAAAAGAAAAAAAAACAGCTGTACAAACAATAAATGAAATGCTGTTCCATGTATCGGAATATCTGCCAATCCATTGAACGATGAAGTTTTCAGTGAATTTACGCTCCATATTGCCAAAAATCCTGTACAAACAACAAATGAAATGCTGTTCCATGTATCGGGCCAATCCATTAAATTACTTTATGAAATTATTATTACGTTATACATGACGTAATTCAATTTTTATGTGTGTTACAGAACCTTCAACGTCGACCTTGGATACTGCCGTAATTAACTTAAAAATAAATAGATCCTGCAGTCCTCAAAGATTTTATGTGAAGTTACTCTTGTGGCTAGGGAGCTGGGTGCCAATCGGCGATAACCGTAAACTGTATAATAGTAATAAAGCAATGATTGTAATTATTTGGTTTTTTTATTTGTCAATAAATAATATTTAAAATTATGGAAAGCCTTTTCTTGGAATTTTCATAAAACCATAGACTATAGAGTAAATTATACTATCGACCTCATTTATCGTAACAATAGCACATCCTTATTTTTTTGTTCGTTATGTTGGCAGCATTGTAATTGTTAATTTTGGTTAGATTGGTACTGGAGCAGTCCATGTTTGTCATAGAACAGTGGATTTCATTGTATGGGAGTCCCGTCTCTTAAAACGTAGTGATTATATAGTCTTTGAATCAGTAGTAGAGTAGAGCTAGACAGCTACAGTTATATTCAAGTTATATCACATACATACCACAGTCCACATTATATTTTCATAGGTAGAATTTTTCTTTAAGTATATAAGATCCGTGTCAATGGCGAAAGATATTGGAAACAAATATTAAAGTTATTTCGAGATGTTTGTTTTATTTCATAAATTATAATGACATACAAGATTTGTTAATATCAATCAAAATCAGTCCGACGAGTGACAGCTATCTTTTTCATACAATGTACCATAGCTTCACCAAAGAGTATGCTATATTAATATGCAGATTCTAACATCTTCTCTTGAAGCTTATGGTACCCTGAGTACAGCAGCAGAATTTTCGCTCATTTCAGCCCAATTTGATGGCACAGTATTGCCAGTCTTGGCTTGTATAGAGCTTTCGTAAACATATCTGCAATTTGGTGTTCAGTACTAATCTTTGCAATATTTACGTTCCCATCAGCCACAGCTTCCCGAATAAAGAAATGTCGTATCTTCACATGCTTAGTTCTGTTATGGAACTCATACGACGGATTCTTTGCCAGTTTTATGGCTGATTCATTGTCCACGTGGAGAACCGGGGTCTTTGTCAACTGCTCTAAGTTTTCTATCAAACGTTTAAGCCATATAATTTCTCTGGCAGCTTCACTAGCCGCTACAATTTCAGCTTCCGTGCTGGAGATGGCTACTGACGTCTGTAGGTGGCTTCTCCATGAAATGGAACCTCCATATATACTGACAAAGCCTGATGTCGACCTTCCTGAGTCATGGTCTCCACCATGATCGGAATCACTGTAGCAGAGTAGTTCTTTCTGCATACCTTTTCTGTATATAATGCTGTAATCTCTCGTACCATTCAAATAGCGAAATATTCTTTTCACTTTTGTGATATCTACTTTTGTTGGAGACTCCAAGTGTCTGGACGCTACACCTACAGCGTAGGCTATATCCGGTCTTGTTCCCACCATTAGATATGCAAGGGCTCCAACCGCTTCTCTGTAAGGAAATGCATTGTCTCTTCCGCCTTCTTCTCCTATTTCAGAGTCTTTCACTATCGGTGTAGTGACAGCCTTACTATTTTGCATACCGAATCTCTCAAGTACTTTTTTAGTGTAAGCACCTTGATGAATTTTGATATAGTTTTCCTCTTTTTCTATTTCAAGTCCTAGGAAGTAGTAGACCTTCTTGTTACTTTTTGTTTTTATTTTAAATTCCTTCTTTAGTTTCTCTAGAAACTCGTAAATCAATTTCTGTGACGTCCCAGCAATCATTCCATCGTCAACATATAAGGCTAGTAATAGCCTATCTCTCCCCCCTTTTCAATGAGAAGAGACAAGGATCTTCTCCAGGTATAAACCCTTGTTTTAGAAGGAATTTTTTGATGCAATTATTCCAGCAAAAAGGCGCTTGTTTTAACCCGTATAGGCTATGTTTCAATTTGCATACTTTGTTAGTCCCATCGTTATAACCTTCAGGTTGTTTGACGTAGATTTCTTCGCTTAGATTTCCATAAAGAAACGCTGTAGATACATCAAATTGAGTAGGAGTCATGTTGTCTCTAGCGGCAATGGCCAACAGCATTCTGATTGAGCTCATTCTTGCAACTGGACTAAATGTTTTCTCATAATCAATACCCTTTTTTTGAGAGTAACCAACTGCAACTAATCTTGCTTTAAATCTCTCGATAGATCCAACAGAGTTACGTTTAATTTTGTAAATCCATTTAGTAGGTATGGATTTTCTTCCGTTAGGCATAGACACTAAGTCCCACGTTTGGTTCTCCTTCAGCGATCTCATTTCATCATCCATAGCTTTCTGCCATTTCTCTCTGTTGACAGAGTTCATAGCATTCTTGTACGTCTTTGGTTCTTCGTCATGACCATAGACCATTTCCATACAATTAAGAACAAACTCATCAAATCTATTAGGAGGTTTGATACTAGAGCGATCTCTTAGAGTCATTCTGTTTGGAGTTTCTTCTTGAACTTGTTCAGTATGATCTTCTTGAGGTGCTTTTTGAGATTGTTCGAATTGAGTATCTTCTCTTAATAACCCATTCTCAGGTTCATATTGTGCCACTGTCTTAACGCTTGATGATATATCTTTGTCGTAGAGGGCATCAGTGTCATAATTCACAGAGTCCGAGTCGTTAATCAGGTCGATTGGTGCATTTGATTGATCTGGTTCCTGATCCATATCAATAGGATCATTGCACACATTAAGCGGAAGTACAACTCTATTAGGAATTTTCTCTTCAGATTTATTACTAGAGGCTAAAGGCTCAATTGGAAACTCTTCTGTAGTATCGTCGACAGGATTTAGTATTTTTTCTTCGAAAATTACATCTCTGGAATTGATCACGGACAAAGTGTTTTGTACCCAAACGCGATACCCTTCATCATCATTGTAACCGACAAATACGCCCTTCTTGGCTTTCTTGTGCAATTTTTTGCGTGACACTTTTGGTATATGGGCATAGCATGTACTTCCGATTATTCTCAGATGTCCAATTCTTGGCTTTTTATCATACCATAGTTCATGTGGTGTCCTGTCCTCATTAGTAGGACCAGTACGGTTAAGCACGTAAACTACACTATTTGTTATTTCCGCCCATAAGCCTTGAGGCAATTCTCTGCCTGGAGTATGCATAATCGCTCTGACAGCTTCAACTACAGTTCTGTTGTCGCGTTCAGTTGCATTTTGCTGTGGCGTATGCGGCATAGTACATTTGTGTATTATTCCTTCCTTTTGTAGGATTTTCTTTACAGAATCATTTACGAATTCGCCACCATTATCGGCGAAGGACTGATTAATTATGTGTCTTGTGGCTTTTACCTGAGCTATAAATTGCACTAGTTTATCCTTGACTTCGCTCTTTTCTCTCATTAAGAATATGTAGCGATATTTTGAAAAATCATCTTTTAGCAGCAAAAAATAGCGGTATTTGGAAATGGAGTATACAAAAGGACCACATACGTCCGCATAAATGCGTTCGCCAGGTTTCGACGCTCCTTCTCTTGTTCCGAATTTTAATCGATGAGCTTTGCCATATATGCAACCTTCGCAAATTGTTTTCTCTGTAGGATTTGCAATTTTATACCCAGTTCACGTTCAACGACTTTTCTTACATGTGCTTTGCTCTGATGGACAAGCCGCTCGTGATAAAGTTGTAGAATATCTGTTGAATCTAATGCATTGACGTTAACGTCAATTGGATTAGAAGGTTTGTTCTCCAATCTTAGTTTATAGAGACCTCCGAATTTTTCTCTATCTCCAAGTAAGGCAGGTTTTCCATCTACAATAAGTTGACAGCAGCTCGTTTTTGATATGAAGGTGCTGTTATTCAACCTATCTTGAGCAGCTAGGACAGAAAAAAGATTTTTCGAAATCCCTGGGACAAGCCACACGTCGTTTAAAAGTATCAGTCTCTTTTTACCATAAATATCTGCTTGAACTATAACCGAACCTTTTCCAGCAGCGGAAATTACTTGTCCGCTTGCGGTTGTCACTGTGTGTGTGTCATTTTTAAAAGGCTGGAAGTCCTCAAATAGATCAGCTCGATTTGTGACATGACTAGTTGCCCCATTATCGACATACCATTGATAGTTATCAATCTCTGTATTGTAAATATCGATTATATTCATTAGTGTCATATTAGCCTTGCAGATATTTTCTGAAGAATCAGTAACTTGTTTCGATGTTTGTGGTTTTTCCGGCGTTACCGGACGCCCATCTGCTATCCATTTGCGGCAATCTTGAACGTAATGATTGTTGAGGCCACAGTAATTACATTTCTTTAACTTATATTTCACATCTCGCTTGTTTCGAAGTTTTGACTTGCCTTTACCACTAGATAATGTGAGTGCTTCCTCATCTTGACATCGGAAAAAAGACTCTCGGGACTGTAGTGCTCGTTCATAAGAGCACAAATCAGCAGTCAACTTCTCGATACTACGATCTTTTTTCGCCAACAATTTCCAACTTGCGATGAATTGAAAATAGTCGTCGGGACAGCTTTCTAGAGTTTTGCCCATAAGAAAGATTTCTGGTAGCTTTTCTACTCCTTCCTTCTTCATCTCTAAGGAGAGATCTCGCCATACATTTCTAAGTTTGGATATATGCGTACCAATGTCATCTGCAGGATCCTTGGCCAGCTTAAAAAATGTCATGATTAAATCAAATGCTCGATCATCTATATCTCCTTCATAGATGCGGTGCAGCTCTAACCAAGCTTCTCTCGCCGTTTCAAAACGCATCACTTTCATGATGGTATCTTGTGTCAAGTTCGTTGTTATTATAAGAAACGCCTTACTATCGTCTTTCGAATTCTTTTCAAGCTCAGCGTCCGTAGTTACATCCGTTTTTACGAAGTCTTTTTCAACAACGTGTAGGAGACCATGGCCTTTAAGAGCTAATTTTATTTGAAATTTCCAAGTGACCCAGTTGTGTTCGTCAAGCTGTATAATTTTAAGCTTTGTAATTTCGTCCATGGCGATTGTTCTAGCACAGTCCGTTATACTTTAGCTAAATCTTTTCAACAGTTACTTACGAAGATCCAGTGTCAACTTTTCGCACTATGTGATCGACTGTTAAGTACGATTCACCTTCACGGGGCTCTGCTACCACTTTAAGTATATAAGATCCGTGTCAATGGCGAAAGATATTGGAAACAAATATTAAAGTTATTTCGAGATAAAAGTTTGTTTTATTTCATAAATTATAATGACATACAAGATTTGTTAATATCAATCAAAATCAGTCCGACGAGTGACAGCTATCTTTTTCATACAATGTACCATAGCTTCACCAAAGAGTATGCTATATTAATATGCAGATTCTAACATTTTTTGTCGGTCTATAGATCATAGTCTATATGGGTACAAAAAAGTCAGGAAAAACCAATACTTTATTGTAACCAGGAAAGTTGGTGCATTTAACATAACGGAGCCTATAAAAAAAAACCAAATGTTGATTTTTTAACAGTTAAATTGTATGTAAATTAATAACCTGTTGCCGCCTTGGCAGTTTAACGAAAAGGCAATAAATGAAACGGGTAGCTTGACTTGTTTGACGACGTGATAATCTCCTGCGGTGTTTTTAACAGCAACGTCGGCGTGGTCTATATTGAAAAGTAATATATTAGGTACCTACCTAATATCTTCAACATCAGGTAACTAGTTGTAATATTTCTTAACATCTCTTTCCAGAAAGTCAATCACACAAGCTTTAAAACACAGAACACTATAACACACTCATAACTCATTATATGCTCTTTGACATGACAGACACTAGGAAGGACTGCCAGGAGCTCTTGCTAAAGAGTATATATGTTCCTTGGCCAGGCAGGAGTATCATTTGTCTGTTTATTTATAACCTAAAAGTAAAGTTGGTTAAAATCTAAAAATATTAGTCAAAATAGTTAAAAAGTCGAGTGATCAGTACAATAAAACAATTTATTGCAAGATGGCTGAAGAATTACAGAAGAAATTCCAAAAGGAGTTAAAAAATTTCAACGACGTACAAAAGGAATATCAGAAGGCAGTGAGCCAGAAACAACAGTTAGACGGTCAGTTTAACGAAAATAAGGTAGTAAAGGAAGAATTGAATTTGTTGAAAGGCGATTTAGAAGTTTATAAACTCATAGGACCGGTACTAGTTAAGCAGGACTTAGAAGAAGCGAAACAAAACGTCTCGAAGAGAATGGAATACATCAGCAAAGAAATTAAGAGGACAGACGATCATATTTCCGCATTAGAAAACAAACAAGAAGCGCTGCAAGAGAACTTGAATAAAGTCAAGAAAGATCTTGACTTAATGAAAATTAAAGCTTGAACTTTGTAAATAATGATTATGTACTAATTGTCTTGGTTTTGTAAATTACTAACAAAAGTATTCCTATAAATACATTTTATATATACTTTCGCATTACTACACTAGTTCACTATAACAATGTATTAATAGCTTAGATATTATTACACTGAAGCTGAAATTAAATATGCCATTTTATAGATATGTTTCTAAAAAACGTTTTTTTTTTAATGTTAAAATTGACAGGCTGACTTGGTCTACTTGATAGTAGGTGGCTAACATCGCCTATAACACAAATAATGCAAGAGGCACTGCTGGCCATAATTTAGGATAAAGGATAGGACTTGCTGAGAAACAAAATACAACAGCACACTTGGTGTTATTAATTTCATGGTGGTTGGTCTTCTGTAAAGGGTGGGCTGCCTAAATGATTGCAGAATGCAGTGATACCTGCTGGGAATAGATGCCATGATTCCTAGACAGTGTTAAGGCAAGCACCACTTAGAACTTAGAAGCTATCCTTTTAGTATAGTAAATTGATGTGACAAATATGTATGTAATTTAACTTAGTGCTTGCTTAGGTTCAACTACCTATATTTTGTGTAGTTACTTAATTATCTATTGGCAATGCATCATAAAATGTTAGAAAATAAAATGCCTATTCATTTTCGAAGAAATTGGTTTTTCAGCTATCTTTGTTAGGTATTTCAACATGGCTATATATTAGTTTTCGCCTGCAACTCTAATTTTTCTAAATGTTTGTTATTTTTAATTTGTATTATTTTGATGTACCTACTTCTTAACTTTACTACTGTGAAGTTGCATCAAACTCTTCAGTAATTTTTGCACTGCATTTATAATATATTAGATCAGTATGAATATAATTTAAATTTTATTTTCTTGAAGCTTTAAAAATATTAGTTAAATGTTTTATAGGAAAGTTTTCAATAAAGATATGTTTCATTTTAATTTTCATGCATTTTCAGTTACGATTCAAACTAATGAAAGGACAATGTTTTTTTTCGCCAACGATTCAAAAAAATTAATAATGAAATTAGTGTTGTCTATTAGTCATTCATTTGCTACAGACACTTGAATTTCTGAACACAAATGCTCAGTTTCGGCAAATATAAATTAATTATTCTGGTGTGCCCACACTTGGTTTTATGTTTAAAGACTATTATTTATATAGTTATTTACTAGCAGGTGTCCGCGTCTAAGTTTGCAAAATAAAATATGAATACCTATAAAGTCTGCCAAAATATATTAGCAATAATCAAAGTATAGTAATATATATAGGCAATAATTCGGGTATTGGTCGTGGTCCACCTATTAAGTACTTTACCTGTGGTCCATCCAGGTGGATAAAGTCTTTATCCACCTGGATGGACCACAAGCACCTTTTCTTATATTCTGATTCGGTTGCTGTTATATCTTACTACTCGTTTCTTTAGTAGGGTAAACTATAGATAGACCATTCAGTCCTTTCATTCTTTCGTTTCGTTGCCCATCAAGTCTTTGTAGCAATTGTAGCGCATTATAAAAATTTGGCGCTATAGGCTATGGAGCGAAAGTACATGGAACTAAAATTCACTAAAATTAGTCATGCAATAATCAAAATTGTCCATGGCACATTTACAGAATACCTATTTCCTCATGTTTCAAAACTCAAGCAGACACTCAGAGTAAACATAAGCAAGCTATAGAGCAGGGTTCCCCAAACTATTTTGGACAAGTGACCCCTTTTCAACAATGAACTGTTACCTCAGACCCCCATGGTCAAATTACCTACTTTTAAGACCAACCCCCTTATTCATAATGGTCCGCTAACTTAAAGCAGCTATCTATCTTAGTCTATCTTTAGTTTTTTCCTATTGGTACAAAATACCTAGGTACTAAGGTGCCAATTAGAAAACTTTGCACTTGGTTAAGTGAGTGAAGTTGATTTCATTTTCTCGTCAAAATTTAACAAAATAAAAAGACAATCCAATTCAGTAAATATCAAGTTTAATTTATAATTATTACAAATTAATACATAAAGCATCTTAAGTTGGTAGGAAATTATATTTTAAAAACTATTAATTCGCAAAGAGAAAATAAAACATTCAGTGCGATGGATGAACCTGGTGACTATCTACCAATCTAGCTACATCCGGTTCAATATTAGTGAGTTGCAGCCTTAAATCTCCACGTTCGTTGATTTTCAAACGGTTTCTTTGTTTTGTCAAAATGTTTGTTACCACACTGAAGCTTTTTTCAACTAGATATGATGATGGAAAAGCGATAAGGTATTTTTCAGCAATGTTCCACAATGTAGGATACTGTGTTTCAATTTTGCGTTGCAACCAGAACTTCTGATAGCCTTGGTTGAACTTTTGCTTAAGCTCTTCGTCTGTGCTGATGGTAATCAACTCTTCTTGCATTATCACATTGGCTTCTTCTATGGCTGTGGTGTTATACGGATTTATTATCCATTGAGGAATTTGTAAATTTAAAAGATCATCAAACCTCTCCGTAAAATCCTTGTGTAATGCGTCCAAGTGAGTAACATATAATAAAATGTCATCATCTTGAAGCATTTTTGGTAATTTTGACAAATGCGGAAACTGCGAATATTCTTTTCTGCCTAAATTTTGTTTATAAAGAACTAGTTTACCCACGAAGGCCGATATTATTGATTTTGTTTTAATCAAGTTAAGATCATCACCCTGTAGTTGCAAATTAACTTTGTTGAACATTCCAAAGATATCAGTCAAGTAATAAATATCTGTTTTACAATTGTTCAGATTTTCTTTCAAATTCGGATCTTTTTCTTGTAAAAACTCCAACACAGATTCAAAAAGGGCTGAAAATCTTTCTAAGCAAGAGCCTCTTGATAGCCAGCGAACTTCAGTGTGCAGAAGTAACCGAGTAAAGACTTCGTCGTTTTCGTCACATAGTTGAGCAAATAACCGAGAGTTCAAAGAATTGCTTCGAATCTTGTTGATAGCATTTATTACATATTGTAAAGACTTATGCAATCTAGGACTCAGCTTTTTTGCTGCTAAATGCTGCCTGTGAATCACACAGTGAATAACCAGTACATCAGGCAGTTGTCGCTTTAAGTGAGCTATAAAGCCACGATGACGACCAACCATAGACGGTGCACCATCAGTCGCAACAGAAACAATATTCTTCCATGGAATAGCTTTATCAGTAAAAAAATGTTCCACGGCCTGAAAAATCGATTCTCCTCTAGTATCAGTCTCTAAATATGCAGCAAAAATCAGTTCTTGGCACATATTTTCATCTTTGATAAATCGAACATATCCTAACAATAGAGCTTCATTGCCGGGTAATGTAGACTCGTCCAACTGGAGAGAGAATCTGCGGGTCTGTAAGAACTTGCATAAAATGTTTTCCACATCGCGTCCCATCTCATCTATGCGTCTCTGAACGGTGTTGTTGCTCAAAGGTATTCTCTTTAAAATATCATGTGCGGGTTTGTGCAATACATTGTTAAGGACCTCCGCAATGGCTGGTAAGATAAGCTGCTCTCCAATTGTATGGGGTTTCCCCGACTTCGCTATTAGTAAAGATATATTATAGGACGCTCGTAAACCATCATTGTCTCGAATAGATGATGACGCAAACATCGATCCTATGGATGGCCTTTTGTCTAGTTTTTCTTTCAGTGCTTGAAAATATGACAAGGGCTTACTTTTTTTGTTAGCATGTACTCTTGATAAGTGGTCATCCATTTTTGAAGGCTTCATGGCATCGTTACTAAATACTTTTTCACATATGAGACACATCGGGAAGTGTTGATTTGATGGAGATGCAATAAATCCGAACTTCAAGTAGTCCAAACTGTATTGTCTGCATTTTTTTTTCGTGTCCGCCATCATAAAACTTTCAGTAATTCTGCAAACAAAAAAATAAGGAACCTAAATAAAAAACAATAATAAACTGTTAAATTTGCACACTATCTTATTTTTATCACACTCAGTTAATGGATTCTTGTTAAGTATTACTGACTTACTCTTTGATAAACTTTGATACCTATATTGGGAAGTAACTACAGTAGGTAATTAGGTATAGAAACTTCGTATTAGGTAATTAGGTAGAATAAGAACGAAAACCAAAGACTTAAGTGTTAGTAATTTTTACAAATACAATTATACATACCTATTTAAAATATGTTGTATGTTGTGTTTAACACTTTTTCAGTCACTTTACTTCACTTAATTTAGCTTTGTAATAAGTTTGTAATCTCTTGAAATAAATGAGTACTTAGCTATATGAGTTTTTATCGTTCAAGCTCCAACGAATTTCAAAACGCAAATGAACTTTCAACCTAAATGCAAGCTCGTTAAATAGTAAAATATCAGGAACATGTTTGGACTTGATCATGAATTCGTTCGTCTTAATTCGCGTAAAGCCGCTATCACACTATTCAATTTGAACGATTCCAATTTAGGAAATCGGAAGGTGTGATCGCAGTTAGAACAGATTGGATTCAATTAAGAGTTTATCCATTTTCAACTCTATATCTTCGATTTAGAAATCAATTTAGCGTAGTGTGATCACGAGCTCACTACTTAGATTCCTAAATAGGAATCGTTCAAATTGAATAGTGTGATAAGCACTTTATCGTCAAATAGAGAGCAAGTCAAAACGCCGCTGAAAGACGTACGCTCCAACTCAATCTTGCACAAACTTGTCCACATAGACTTGCCGAGTTTTTCATCTTGTACGAACTTGAAACTTTACATTCCTGGAACATTATTTCCTACAAAAATATTAATTATTCTTAGTACACGTAACACAACATAAACAATACAGTAACTACCTACTTACCTATCTTGAAAGTTTTAAATAAGAACTTGTGTTAATATAATAGGGGTCGATTTTTAGACCTCGTCGACCCCCAAAATCACTTTTCGTTTATGTCGACCCCTAGGAAACCGATATCGACCCCAAGGGGTCGATATCGACCACTTTGGGAATCCCTGCTATAGAGCGAACGTTAGCGAGTATGAACTGTAAGCACGGGTTTGAACAGTATCGAAATTGCAATGGCGACGCTATTAGTCACAAATGTCACGCGCGCTGAATGTTTCTCCCACCGATATTTATTTAAATTTAATGTTATAATGGTGAATGCGCAGTACCAAGCTGTAAGAACGATTCACGGAAGCAAACTAATAAGAACAATGATTTTTCTTTTCATCGGTAAGTAATATTTTGATTAGAAAACACGGATTTTAACAAAATTACTCATGGCGAGAAAGGAGGTTGCGGGAGGCGCGGGGCGGGTCCACGCAGGACGCGTTTCCGCGCCTCCCGCTTCACACCTCCTCCGCCTTGAAGATAGGGCTGTACCACGTTGTACTCGAATATTGTGTAATAACATGATTTCTTCCGTAATAATAATATGGAAGTATTAGACATTAATATTGTTTGTATTATCTACTAACAAATTATGGATTAATATTTAAAATAATTCCCCCTTCACGTCGTTACGCCCCGCTGTCGTCCAGGCGTGTTGCTTACTGTAGACAACATACAAATTTTTCTTTACTTTGAAACTTACTTTTACTTGATTTTTTTTTATCCCGCGGACGCGCGAACTTTGGAACAATCTCCCTTCTGAGGTGTTTCCACCTAGCTACAATATGGGCTACTTCAAGCGAGGGGTAAATAAATATCTACAGGGTAGGCAGAGCACTAGCACTCCCCTTGGTATTGCTTGTGTCCTTAGGCGACGGTAACCACCTACAATCAAGTGGGCCGCCTGCCTGTCTGCCACCTTTATATTATTAAAAAAATTTATTATTTTATTCTAGTTTTACAAAATATGAGATTTATAAATACTTACCTACATGATTATTTTACGTACCAACATAATAGATACTTATAAATAATAAGTTATTATAAGTACCATACCAAATTAAGGCATTTAAGTATTACTTACCTACAAATATATAATAAAATACATACAAGATCGTACAACAAAATAATACAAAAAATACATATATACAAAATACATACCTACTTAATACTTAAACTAATGAAGTACTGACATTTACGCACAGACATTAATCGTGGATCACTATTCAACCGCTACATCTATCTATCAATATCTATAGAACATCTGCTTACACTTGGCATAATGGACAACAAGCGACGTTAGCGCTCTATAGCTTGCTTATGTTTACTCTGAGAGCAGACACAAATAAACTTACACTCCCTAAGACAAGAAATAGAATAAAACATAAAACAGATACTCAATTATATATGGAATAATACGCAAACGTCAAAATTAGTTCTCGGTACTTTCGAGGGCGGCGTTTCAAAATGGTACACGAAATTATCGGTCATTTGTATGGGACAGCCTGTCCAGTGCTTAGAGCATTAAACCAACCGGAGACGTCACGCGCAATAAATTCTATGCAAAGAAGTCTGTCACTTTCTGCGCGGGGGACGAGGCATCTCACACAAAAACTGTTAACACTAACGCATTTCTCGATCTCGTCGCTACGCACGCACACGACCATATTATTAAACACTAGCATAAACTTTACGCACACATATCCATTCTCACACAGTTGACTACCTGTCCGTATATGAGATGACGTCATTTTTAAGTAAACAATGGTAGTGCTTGACACTATCGATATTTCATTGTCGATGAAATCTTCCAATCATTATGACAAAGTCAAAACATTTTTTTTTTAATTCAGCCTTTCCCTAATGGTTAAGGCAGAACTTTTGATTGATGTCATTATGATGTAAATACAGTATAGTTAATTCTTAAACTCAAGGGTATCCTAATAATATGAAGACAAATAAACTTGACTGACTGACATGTTTCTCCAACCAGCAGAAACTGAAAAACTTAACAGTTTCATGATACTTATTTAATACGGATAATCTAAATAATATCCAGAATAACACATCGATATCGATATTTGTTTTTGTTCTGACCCAGCACTAACTTTGCTGCAGTGTTGCCAATGTATTTATATAAAAACTGCCTAGTTTCTATTTTCGCAATAAGTCACGACTTCAGTTTATTATTATCTCTCTGATAAGTTGAATATTCTGACACTTACGGTAAATATCTTACAATAAAAATGGAAGTGAAAACACAGTGAAAAATTATTAAAAAAGTAAATAATAATAAATTAAAAAAGTATACAAACAGTAATCTATTCTTAATTGATTACGGATTTGCAGTACTAAATGGTATTATTAACTATTGCAAAATTTTTATTAAATGTTGGTTCATTCAACTTTTAAAATTATGCAGAATTAGATCTTGTACAATAATACGGCAACACTTTTGGACTAATAATATTTTTTGGATATTTGGAAATTTTGGGCATTATTTGATAATATTTATATAAAATAATACTTACAGATGGAAAGTAACGTTATCCTTTTGAACACTAGATGATTCTGATCTCTTTTTACACGAAAACACGCTGCAATTCGGCATTTTTAGTTGACGTCGTTCCGCGAGCGTAGTCACTTATAGAATGGCACGCGTCGCGCGGAAACTACTTTTATAAAACCCGTATGACCGCCGGTCTCGTACCAAGGCAGAGGGGAACGCCTGGCAGTGGCGTCTCCGGTTGGTTTAATGCTCTAAGGTCCAGTGGTATATCTTACACTCAGTGATAAATAACCTATGGAGGCGCCATAGGTTCTACTATATGAACCTTAGCCTATATAAATATCTTATATAGATACGTTAATGTCAAAAAGAATTTTGTCTCATTTTAACTAGGTGACAATTGAATAAGAAGAAAGAGAAATATTATGTTGTTAAGCGCAAGTTTTGGCAACACTCTTTGCTGACTTCATGATTTTACCACTGACTTCGTGACCGGTGCCGCCATGTTATGTGCAGAGTTTCGTGGTAGTATAAGAAATATTTTGTTGTTTTTGTGAGAACGATTAAGAAAACTAATTTGTGTGGTGTACAGGACTTTGTCCTAAATTGAATAATTATGCCTTCGTGCTGCATCAAGCAGTGTCGTAATAGAAAAAACGAAAATCAACGTAAAATTAGCTTACACAGGTTAGTATACTCTTTGGGTTAGTAATAATATTTTTTTAAAGGTTTTTATGTATTTAGTCATATATCGTAACATTTTGTCCCTTTAAATCAGGGATTCCCAAAGTGGTCGATATCGACCCCAAGGGGTCGATATCGGTTTCCTAGGGGTCGACATAAACGAAAAGTGATTTTGGGGGTCGACGAGGTCTAAAAATCGACCCCTATTATATTAACACAAGTTCTTATTTAAAACTTTCAAGATAGGTAAGTAGGTAGTTACTGTATTGTTTATGTTGTGTTACGTGTACTAAGAATAATTAATATTTTTGTAGGAAATAATGTTCCAGGAATGTAAAGTTTCAAGTTCGTACAAGATGAAAAACTCGGCAAGTCTATGTGGACAAGTTTGTGCAAGATTGAGTTGGAGCGTACGTCTTTCAGCGGCGTTTTGACTTGCTCTCTATTTGACGATAAAGTGCTTATCACACTATTCAATTTGAACGATTCCTATTTAGGAATCTAAGTAGTGAGCTCGTGATCACACTACGCTAAATTGATTTCTAAATCGAAGATATAGAGTTGAAAATGGATAAACTCTTAATTGAATCCAATCTGTTCTAACTGCGATCACACCTTCCGATTTCCTAAATTGGAATCGTTCAAATTGAATAGTGTGATAGCGGCTTTACGCGAATTAAGACGAACGAATTCATGATCAAGTCCAAACATGTTCCTGATATTTTACTATTTAACGAGCTTGCATTTAGGTTGAAAGTTCATTTGCGTTTTGAAATTCGTTGGAGCTTGAACGATAAAAACTCATATAGCTAAGTACTCATTTATTTCAAGAGATTACAAACTTATTACAAAGCTAAATTAAGTGAAGTAAAGTGACTGAAAAAGTGTTAAACACAACATACAACATATTTTAAATAGGTATGTATAATTGTATTTGTAAAAATTACTAACACTTAAGTCTTTGGTTTTCGTTCTTATTCTACCTAATTACCTAATACGAAGTTTCTATACCTAATTACCTACTGTAGTTACTTCCCAATATAGGTATCAAAGTTTATCAAAGAGTAAGTCAGTAATACTTAACAAGAATCCATTAACTGAGTGTGATAAAAATAAGATAGTGTGCAAATTTAACAGTTTATTATTGTTTTTTATTTAGGTTCCTTATTTTTTTGTTTGCAGAATTACTGAAAGTTTTATGATGGCGGACACGAAATAAAAATGCAGACAATACAGTTTGGACTACTTGAAGTTCGGATTTATTGCATCTCCATCAAATCAACACTTCCCGATGTGTCTCATATGTGAAAAAGTATTTAGTAACGATGCCATGAAGCCTTCAAAAATGGATGACCACTTATCAAGAGTACATGCTAACAAAAAAAGTAAGCCCTTGTCATATTTTCAAGCACTGAAAGAAAAACTAGACAAAAGGCCATCCATAGGATCGATGTTTGCGTCATCATCTATTCGAGACAATGATGGTTTACGAGCGTCCTATAATATATCTTTACTAATAGCGAAGTCGGGGAAACCCCATACAATTGGAGAGCAGCTTATCTTACCAGCCATTGCGGAGGTCCTTAACAATGTATTGCACAAACCCGCACATGATATTTTAAAGAGAATACCTTTGAGCAACAACACCGTTCAGAGACGCATAGATGAGATGGGACGCGATGTGGAAAACATTTTATGCAAGTTCTTACAGACCCGCAGATTCTCTCTCCAGTTGGACGAGTCTACATTACCCGGCAATGAAGCTCTATTGTTAGGATATGTTCGATTTATCAAAGATGAAAATATGTGCCAAGAACTGATTTTTGCTGCATATTTAGAGACTGATACTAGAGGAGAATCGATTTTTCAGGCCGTGGAACATTTTTTTACTGATAAAGCTATTCCATGGAAGAATATTGTTTCTGTTGCGACTGATGGTGCACCGTCTATGGTTGGTCGTCATCGTGGCTTTATAGCTCACTTAAAGCGACAACTGCCTGATGTACTGGTTATTCACTGTGTGATTCACAGGCAGCATTTAGCAGCAAAAAAGCTGAGTCCTAGATTGCATAAGTCTTTACAATATGTAATAAATGCTATCAACAAGATTCGAAGCAATTCTTTGAACTCTCGGTTATTTGCTCAACTATGTGACGAAAACGACGAAGTCTTTACTCGGTTACTTCTGCACACTGAAGTTCGCTGGCTATCAAGAGGCTCTTGCTTAGAAAGATTTTCAGCCCTTTTTGAATCTGTGTTGGAGTTTTTACAAGAAAAAGATCCGAATTTGAAAGAAAATCTGAACAATTGTAAAACAGATATTTATTACTTGACTGATATCTTTGGAATGTTCAACAAAGTTAATTTGCAACTACAGGGTGATGATCTTAACTTGATTAAAACAAAATCAATAATATCGGCCTTCGTGGGTAAACTAGTTCTTTATAAACAAAATTTAGGCAGAAAAGAATATTCGCAGTTTCCGCATTTGTCAAAATTACCAAAAATGCTTCAAGATGATGACATTTTATTATATGTTACTCACTTGGACGCATTACACAAGGATTTTACGGAGAGGTTTGATGATCTTTTAAATTTACAAATTCCTCAATGGATAATAAATCCGTATAACACCACAGCCATAGAAGAAGCCAATGTGATAATGCAAGAAGAGTTGATTACCATCAGCACAGACGAAGAGCTTAAGCAAAAGTTCAACCAAGGCTATCAGAAGTTCTGGTTGCAACGCAAAATTGAAACACAGTATCCTACATTGTGGAACATTGCTGAAAAATACCTTATCGCTTTTCCATCATCATATCTAGTTGAAAAAAGCTTCAGTGTGGTAACAAACATTTTGACAAAACAAAGAAACCGTTTGAAAATCAACGAACGTGGAGATTTAAGGCTGCAACTCACTAATATTGAACCGGATGTAGCTAGATTGGTAGATAGTCACCAGGTTCATCCATCGCACTGAATGTTTTATTTTCTCTTTGCGAATTAATAGTTTTTAAAATATAATTTCCTACCAACTTAAGATGCTTTATGTATTAATTTGTAATAATTATAAATTAAACTTGATATTTACTGAATTGGATTGTCTTTTTATTTTGTTAAATTTTGACGAGAAAATGAAATCAACTTCACTCACTTAACCAAGTGCAAAGTTTTCTAATTGGCACCTTAGTACCTAGGTATTTTGTACCAATAGGAAAAAACTAAAGATAGACTAAGATAGATAGCTGCTTTAAGTTAGCGGACCATTATGAATAAGGGGGTTGGTCTTAAAAGTAGGTAATTTGACCATGGGGGTCTGAGGTAACAGTTCATTGTTGAAAAGGGGTCACTTGTCCAAAATAGTTTGGGGAACCCTGCTTTAAATGATTATTAAGACAGACGTTGGTTTCATTAATATTATAAAATTATTTTCATTGTTTCAACATTAGTTATTATAAAAGGTAGCCATCTTATGTGCCAAATTTTAGTAGGTATGTACGCCGGTTCTGTCGGTATGTCCAGTCCATATTGTACTGAGTTCATTGATATTACAGGTCAGTGGATATACCAAGCATAGACTAAACCATAGAGTAAAGTAAGTATGTAATTTATACCCTATACCACTATACCATCGAAAGAAGCTTGAAATATAAGATCTTTGCTTGAAACACAGACTATACATTGATGCTAGGCTTGAAAGAAGCGACACACCGTGTTTTCATTCTTTGGTTGCATTTTTAAATATAAGTTATTTGTTATAAATTCATATATTTTACTAAGTATTTAACAAAAAGCGCATTCAAAATGGATAAAAGCAAAGAAAAGGAAGAGCAAAGTATTATGGACAAGTCCATGAGATCTGTTTTTGGTAATGAAGATTTTGGAATGTTTTTGCATATTTATTCTCAATTTACACAATTTTTACTGATTCTTTCTACTTTTAGTTGGTAATATACCTTACGAAGCTACCGAAGAGAAGTTAAAAGATATATTTAGCGAGGTCGGACCAGTACTATCTTTTAAATTAGTTTTTGACCGAGAGACGGGAAAACCGAAAGGTTATGGCTTCTGTGAATACAAAGACCAAGAGACTGCACTTAGTGCGATGAGGAATCTCAATGGTTATGAAATTGGTGGTCGTTCACTCCGTGTCGACAATGCTTGTACTGAGAAGTCAAGAATGGAAATGCAAGCTTTAATGCAAGGCCCACAGGTACATAATATGATCTGAGCTCAAGGATAGAAATTAGATATTTCTCTCTGTAATGGTCTGAACCTTAGAACTTTTTTCTTGTACACAAACATGTGAAATCTCGTATTTTGGCTTTCAACACAATAGGTGCCACAAGTGCTCTGTCGCCTAAACCTTTTTAAAAAATTTTGTTTCATGAATTTTTTTCTAATGAACTTCTGTGTATTTAAATGAATGTTTTTACATACTAGCAATGAAAAGCATTAAGGGTACCTACTATGAGTAATACAACAGTTGCTTTTCTTATATGAATTTTATTTACAAATGTTTATAAATATTTTAGGTAGAGAACCCTTACGGTGATCCTGTGGACCCAGAGAAAGCCCCAGAAGCAGTTAGCAAAGCAGTGGCTACCTTACCACCAGAACAGATGTTTGAATTGATGAAACAAATGAAATTGTGCATACAGGTAACCGTTAATTTCAAAAATGTTTGAAAATAACACATAAAATATGTGCACTGAATTGTGGTGAAGGAATTTTCAAAATCGGTCCAATAGTTTTTGAGTTTATTCATTTTCAAAAATATTCATACAAAAATTTCTCTTTATAATATAATTTTAGTATATATAAAAGAAGATGTTTTCTATTGTTTTCTTATATGAATACATGGACACTAAACTGTATGCCCTATGGTAAGTCATTGCCTCTTCTAGAAGATAACGTGAGAAATGTAATCATTACAGAATAATCCGATAGAAGCTAGAAACATGTTGTTGCAGAATCCTCAGTTAGCCTATGCCTTGTTACAAGCACAAGTGATAATGAGGATCGTTGATCCTGCCACTGCTGTTGTAAGTACACTACAGTTTAATTTAATTTTTGTAATCATTCTATTTCTATTTTTTGTTTTTATATATGTTGTTATATTGTTTATATATGTAAAATTCTGTTTTTAATGACTCGTTTTTTACTAAATTTTACTACCAAGTCACTTTTGGTTATAAAAGTGTTTAAAAAAATACCTCAATTATAAAAATATTCTTTACTTTTCTTTGTTGCAGTTGATTTTTTAAGCTTAATTCAACATAAGTGTTAAAAATATAATGAAATGTTGCAATTAGTGTTTTATATTTAGTGCTATTTCTACAAATTCAGACCATATACTAAAAAAAAAAAAAACAGTACATGTATTTGAAATTTTAATTGGAATATGCAAGTAAATAAATAAATATTATTATTTATAAAATATTATAGTTATAATTTTTTTTTAATTTTTTTAATAGACTATTTAATGCTCTGGACAAACTCTGCTGCAGTCATTACGCGCGCAGTGTTTAACTGTTGAGGGCTCTTAGTATAGTATTAGTCTCTCCATGTGTTTTATCTTACTAGCTGGTGCCCGCAACTTCATCTGCGTTCAAAATGCTATCCAACACAAAAAGAACTTTTCAATTCGAACCAGTAGTCCTGAGATTAGCACGTTCAACCAACCAAACAAACAAACTTCAGATTTATATAATAGTATAGATGTAAATGTTTTCAGACTATGTTACATCCGAGTAATCCAGTACCACCGGTGCTACAGCCCGGAGAAAAGCCTCCGCCGCCAAACGCCTATGTTCCTACCAATATCAGTGGTAATTTTTTTTTATTTTTATGTGAAGGTCATCTCAGACAGGCTGACTGTCCACTTAAAGGTAGTGATCCTCGCCTATTGGCACAAGCAACACCACAGGTATTAGAGCTTAATAAATAATAGCAAGAAGTACTTACATTTCTTGGTACTATTGTACTTGTACTGAATATTGTCATTATTACATATGTAGCCGGCAAAATATAACCTTAACTATTAGTAACAGCTGTTTCACGCCATTACTTCTAGGTCTGATTTTGTAGTATATACCAACACTTCGAATAATCATATCGAAAAAGAGTAATAAATATTGTTATTTAAAAATCGCACTATCCATTGATTAAGACCAATTTTTGTGGTTGATATAACCAATGTTCACTGTACCTCTATAACCACAGTCTTGAAATGCTTGGTTTATTTACAGGTCAACAGCCACCTCCTTTATTAGCGACACCCGTCCCACCGCCAAATCAGTATGTCCGTGAGTATTAAACTTATTTCACTTAATAAGTTTATTTGTAGGTATCGTAAAATAATGAAAATAAATTTTTCATGTAAAGGTAGACACGACAGGCTGTCGGTCCACTTGATAAAAACCTTAGGTTTAACACCTTAACTTACTAACTGTTAACTTAACAGTTAACTGATTTAACTGTTGTCTACTGACAAAAAATATAAAGCCACAGGCGCTGCAGACCCTGGTAAGATTAAGGATAAGAAAGGAAGGGATAGGTAAATGGACTATGCTATTATTTCATAGTTGTCACCTGTAAAGGGGTGGTTACTGACGCCACATGACTACAAAAAGCAGTATGCCTTGCAACTTCTTGTCAGACTTAGATCAGTGCCAACTGAAAAGTTCACTTTCAAAATTGGCCCAGCTGGGAATCAAACGGAGTGTCCAACATAACTGTAAAGAACTTGTTTTGTTGTAATGTTTTTATACACCTAGCTTAATACAGTTAGTTAAGCGTATTAATACATTTAGATTTCTAAATTTAATTTAAGTGTATTAATGTCGTCGTGTAATTAGAAATGATAACAATAGGTTGCATTTTCAGTCGAGTAATATGCGAACGAGTACGCTACAGGTCTTCGACAGGAGTATATATAGTATCTTATGAGTATTGTAATGCCTTATAATCACTCATCTGTAATATATATCCCTGGACAGGCTGCTGTCAAATTATTTTCATGCCTATTTGAAAAACGCCATTTTAGGCTATGGAACAATTGACCATGGAACTAAAATTAGTGATTATACATATCTATGGAATAAAAATACGCAAACGTCAAAAATAGTTCTCGGGACAATCGGGGCGGCGTTTCAAAATGGCACAAAAAATTAGCTGTCATTTGTATGGGACAGCCTGTCCTGTGGTATTACATTACAGGTCAATCTTATAATTGATATCGCTTCCAGCGCGGCCTGCGCCTGCGCAGCTGGGCGACGTGGACCTGCGGGGGATGCGTGCCCCCCCTGCCTCTTTATTGGACCAGGACATGCGCAGTCTGCCCGCCCCCCCGCCGCCCCATCACCACCAACACCCGCACCCCGTGCCACCGCCCGACGCGTGAGTACTACTACTACAATATATACTGCAATATTTGTGTTCAAGGACTAAGCTCACTGCTCAAGTCTACTCGGCGGCGCCTTTCTCAATGAGATAATGAAGGCGTGCCGAACTATAGGTCCTTATCTCTATAATACTAGCGGGCCGCTCCCGGTTTCGCCCGAGGTGCATTTTTTTTACTTAAAAACCCCTGATTATCCCTCTGTCCATGAGTGAAGACAGAATTAAAATCGGTCCAGCCGTTCTCGAGTTTTGCGCTTAGCAACACATTTAGGGATTCATTTTTATATTATAGACTAGCCACGCTCCGGGCTCCGCCCGGGTTCAAAATAAAAACTATCCTATCTTTTAAGTTGGACCAAATTACACATAGTTACGAAGTTTTATCAAAATCGGTTCAGTAGTTTAGGAGTTCATTGGCCTCAAACAACGTGACACGTAATTTTTATTTTATACTAGTGGCCCGCTCCCGGCTTCGCCCGGGGTGCTTTTTTGCAATCCAGCCGATAAATTACTTTAAACCGCCATCTGTGAGAACTTTATGGAACTCACGGATAAATAATTGCTGTATTGAATAAGTATCAACAGATGGCGCTATGTTAATATTACATAATTTAAAAAATAATAATAAATAAAATGAGATATAAACTATCCTATCTTTTAAATTGGACCAAATAACATATACTTATGAAGTTTGATCAAAGTCGGTTCAGTAGTTTCAGAGTTTATCGCGAACATACATCGTGACACGAGATTTTTATATATATAGATATATTATCTATAGTGATAGAATATTAAATAAAAAATTAAATATATAAATTTGTTAAAAAAGTCTTGCAAATAAAATAGTAGAACTTATTAGGAACTTAAATAAATTATAATTATAAATGAGAAAATTTGACGAACTTCTTTGATTAAAATATGTTAAATTTCATCTAAATAAAACATGTAAACAGACTGATTCTCTTGGAACTGTACAACCACAAACTCCACACGACCACATGTTTTATAATCGTACACAAACACGCACACTCATACACACACCCACTGTAAATGACACATGAAATTACTGACCCAGGGTATCTTAGTGCAAAAGTAAGAGTTAATCTAATGTAAGTAAGTAAAATCAATAAGACGATAAATGAAAGAATTAAATAATAAATAATTTATTTATTCTGTATTCGAAGTTCCATTATAGAAATTAGTGTGATGTTTCTTAAGTCGGTTAGTTTTTTTCACGATAAAACCTACATACAATTCTAAAAGGTGTAATTAAGAGACTTAAAATACTGCCAAAAATTTTCTCAAATATTTTTATTCATAATTGTTTAGCTTCCAACTTAGCTAACTAGCAAATCTATAGAGTAGAAGTTTTCACAAATCGATGACAATACTGCGAAACTACGTAATACAGCATGATCTTTATTTAGTCCAACCTTCTTATACCAAGAAAACACTAACTATAAAAATGTATATAAAAAAGCGTTCTAATACCTATTTACTCGGTTTAGAGTGCACTTTTTTTAAAATAAAACAGTTAATATTAAAATTAATAAATATATGCTTGATAATTTTAATTGTTTCCCAAGTTGCATTCCCACTACGGAAACGCTAGATCAGTAAGTCCACTTGAAATTACTTTATCTAGTTTTTTTGTTGATCACATGTATTGTTTAGATACCGTTCGGCATGTAATACAACCGATAGTAAATTTGATTTCTTTGATTTAAAATTGAATATTACTGGCATGTTAAGGTATCTTATCGTTGGTAACGCCTCAGTGTTTAAATACTTTGTTTATCTATTATTTGAAACCGGAACAAAAATTCTTTAGAGCATTTTTATTGGTTGATATGAATCAAATATGCAGAACATTAAAAATAAGATTATCTTTAATAGGCTCTTTGACTACTGTGCAGATATGATATGAAATGAAACAATCATTTTTGAACCATTTATTTTTTATCTTATCGTTATATTTTATTTATTGTACATGTGACATCGCAGTCAAATAAAATTTACGCAAAGGAACTAAAAGACAGCATGACACAAAATTCGTTTTAAAATAATTACATTTAATTGTAAATTGGAATAATTTTAAAATATACTTTGATTGCTGTATTTGGTTTAACGCTCTTTCAATTAGTGAAAACCACATTCGTTGCGTAGTTTAAAAGATCTAAGCGTACCTACAGAGGGACAGACGGCGGGAAGCAACTTTATTTTATACCATGTGAAGATAATGTGAAATGTAGCATTGAATTTTATAACAGATATTTCAAAAAAGAGTTCCTCTGTAGCTGTTTGACTGTACAAGATAATAGACAAAGTGCAATTTGTCTATTATGTTGTATTGAGGTGTGACGGGTTGTGCAGGGCGTTCCCGCGCGATCCTCGCCTAGTGGGAGGTCCGCCGCCGCCGTTCGCCGACCCTCGCGTGCGCTCCAACGACCCACGCAACATGCCCAAACCGCCTCCGCCACGTGAGTACCACTTACATTACCCCGTTTATATATGGCCAATTTCCCACGGCCATGAGCAGGGACATGGGAACTAAAATGGGCACCGCGAGTATGTAAACCAGGTCGCTTCCCTCACCGCTGCCGTTGCCGCTCGCGTTGCCCGGCTATCTCTCAATTGGCGGTTTTTCGTACGGACATCAAAGGGCCGGCAACGCAAGAACGAGAGTGTTTACATGCTGATCTCTCGCTCAATTGCTCTCGATCGCGCGAACGGATTGCAACGCAATGGCTATATGAAAACACTCATTGCCCTTAACGTTGCTACAGCAGTATTTAGGGAAATAAATAAGGCAACGCGAGCGGCAATGTCAATGGCCATATGTAAACGACGTATATCGATTAAAAGGAAATACAATAGAGCACTGACCTTGATTACCGATGTGAAAATGAATATATTTGATTTTCGCCATTTTGGCGCTGATAGCAGCGTGAGCGTCCATGGAACCAATTTTAGAGATAAGAATGTTTGTCGCGGCACGGAACGTCGCCTACATAGATTCAACAAAAAACAATATTTCCGTTTACCCTATTTTTTAGCTACATTATATACATTCAAAGAGAAGACACGCATTGTAACTATTTTTCAATTAAACTATTGGCGAAGCCGAGAACCATCGAGTTTTCTTCCGACAACGAGCCTTAAAACCAGCGACCTTCCAACACCTGTGTCCGCAGTGACATATTGGTCCTCCAGAGCCGGATAATTGGTCATTCGACCTGGATATATTGGTCCTCCAGAGCCGGATATAATTGGTCCTCCAGAGCCGAACAGAATTGGACCGTCGGAGCCGGATACAATTGGTCCATCACAGTCGAATACAACTGGACCTTCAAAACCGAACATCATTGGACCTTCTCAACTCGACTTCAACCGGACTTCAAGATCATAACCATCCGAGGCGATCTCCAGTAACCGGACCACCGATGAGTCGATCTACAGAGAAGAAGACTACGCGCACATTGGTACGGCCAGCCAACCAGTTCACCTAGACCTCCTATGAGCTTAAATTAATCCCATATTCATCTCAATTCCAGTGATTGCGACGCAGTGAGTTACCCGTTTGTTCGTGTCCAGCAGAGGTGATATACCGTAGCATCATCTGCCACTTTCAAATTGTGAGTACTCCACCTTTCACTATCCACCGAGATGAATACTGACACCGAAAAGCCTAGGTCTAAATCGCCTCTTAAAATAACCGTTACAAACGATGAGGCAACAAATCAGCTGATTCGCGATTTAGTAAAAAAACGCGCTATAGTTAAAAGTAGATTAACGAGATTTTCAACCTATATTAATTCGTTATCTGAAGATAGGTTTATTTCTACACAGGCCAGAGCCGATTTAAAGCTGCGTATGCAGGGTGCTACTAGCTTATTTTCCGAATTTAATAATCTTCAAACACAGTTAGAAGAGGCCGTACTTGAATGTGATTTAAATGAACAATTAAGACAACGGGATGTGTTTGAAGATAGCTACTATAGCACCTTGGCCCGAGCAGAGTGTATGCTGGGCGGTGAGGTTGATTCATGTTCTAATGTGGGTAACACCGATTCTATTAAATTACCTACGATCTCTGTTCCTACCTTTGATGGTTCGAGGGAACAGTGGCTTGAGTTTAGAGACACCTTTTTATCGCTTGTGCATAATTCTACTCAAATAAGCAATATACAGAAGTTCCACTACTTAAAATCATCTTTAAAAGGCAGCGCAGCCTTAGTAATAGATTCACTAGAATTTTCCTCTGATAATTACCTAGTAGCATGGGAACTTATACTAAATCGATATAATAATAGTAAACTGTTGGTGCATAATCACGTAAAAGCGCTATTTACAATACAACCGCTAACTAAAGAGTCACCAGATATGTTACGCAATTTAATCGACACTATTCTCAAAAATCTACGTGCTTTAAAACTATTAGGCGAACCCGTCGATACGTGGGATACGTTAATTATCTATATAATAGTCACTAAACTCGACAAGACCACTGAGCGCGAATGGGAGCAGTATAAAAACACAATATATAAACAAACTGTTGACTCAAAATCTAGTGTAAAAATCGACGTATTATTATCATTTCTCAAGGATAGGGCTGATATGTTAGAAACGCTTATCGTGTCACACAGCACCAACAAAGGTTCTGAAAGTAGAATACCTAACACTAATGTACATAACAACTACCGAGTTCACTGTAACTTAGCCGCTAATAACAAGCCGACGCGAGCGCATACGAAAAGGCTATGTTTACTGTGTAACTGCAATCATTCACTTTACGCGTGTCAAGTATTTCTTAGTAAATCTTTAAACGAAAGGCTTAAGTTAATTAAGGATAACAACCTATGTGAAAACTGCTTAAGACCTGGACACGTAGTACGCGATTGTCGGATGGGACCTTGCCGAAAATGCGACATGAAACATAACTCATTAATTCACAACGACGTCATACACTCAGCAGCGGCGCATACTACTGCACGCGAGAATGCGACGGCGGTCGAGGCCGCGCGCGCATCCCCTTCTACTAGCCCTACCAACACGGCGGCGCATGCGCGTGCGAATGTGTTATGTTCACAATACCCATGTGTGCAACCCGTGTTGCTATCGACGGCATTAATAGATATTGCTGACAACCGAGGTACTTATCACAAAGCGATTGCATTACTAGATTCGGGAAGCGAACGTTGTATAATTACGCGTTCATTATGCGAAAAATTAAAAATACCATCGATACAGTCCACTCAAGAAATACGAGGTGTAGGTAACACAACCACTCAGTCTACACAAATATGTGAAGTTAATATAAAGTCACGCGTTAGTTCATATACAACAAATTTACAATGTTTTGTTTTGCCTCACATCACAACAACAACTATACATTCTAATATACCTAAACGTAGCGCACAGTTTAGAATTCCCGACAACATACAATTAGCGAATCCGCTTTTCGATGAACCGCAAAAGGTGGATTTATTGATAGGCGCGGACAAGTTCTGGGATTTACTAAAAGACGGTACAATACGTCTTCCCAACGGGCCGTTTTTACAAAATACCTACTTAGGTTGGCTAATATCTGGCCCTATTTATTCAAACACACGCAAGAAGGATTTTTTTCAATGCAACTTCACACAACCAATAGACCATCAACTACGTAAGTTTTGGGAGCTTGAGGAAATATCAAAGTCATGTGATTCACGCAGTGATGAGGAGCGGGAATGCGAAAATCATTTTAACACACACACAGTCCGCGATAAAGACGGAAGATTTTGTGTTACCGTTCCATTGAAGTTGTCACCATATGATTTAGGAGAAACATTTTCCCTTGCTCTCAAACGATTTTTAGCTTTAGAAAAAAGATTACTTCGCTGTCCAGATTACAAGACCTTATATGTTGATTTCATTAACACATTTATTAACTTAGGTCATATGTCACCAGTCGACACTTACGGAACACCTCATTACTTTATGCCGCATCATGGGGTCTTCCGCGAGCACAGCCTAACTACCAAGCTGCGGGTGGTATTTGACGCGAGCGCACCGTCCAGCACTGGCGTCTCGTATAATGACCTTCAGCTCATTGGACCTCCTATACAAGGAGACCTACTCGCCATCTTACTGCGTCTGCGTCAGCATACATATATAGCTTGCGCTGACGTAGAAAAAATGTATCGGCAAGTGTTGGTGAAGGAAAGTCAAAGAGACTATCAATTAATTCTTTGGCGTAATAGCCCCACAGATGCAATAGGTATATACCGCCTGAACACAGTCGTGTATGGCACCGCGTCCGCTCCTTATCTCGCTGTGAGGTGTTTAAAAGAGCTAGCGAGCTCATGTTCGATTCCCGACGTACAACGTATAGTCAACGAAGATTTTTACGTCGACGATTTGATTACTGGGTCGGACGATAGACTAAAGTTAATTACTATGTGTGAGAAGACGTCTGAATTATTACAATCCGGCTGCTTCCCACTAAGAAAATGGATATTTAATTTTGACTATAATAACACGTCTTTAAAATCAATTAACGAAAATAAATCTTTAAATTTAAATGAGGACAGTGAATGTAAAACTTTAGGTATTAGTTGGAATCATAAAACTGACACCTTTACCTTCAATACACAATTTAAAAATACAACTACACACACATCGAAACGTACTATACTTTCTTGTGTATCGCAAATATTTGATCCTCTCGGATTATTAAGTCCCACAGTCATCATAGCCAAGGTGTTGCTGCAACGACTTTGGTTGTTAAAACTGGATTGGGATGACGAACTTCCCGACGACGTCATGGTTATTTGGAATAAGTTTGTTAGTGGTTTGTCTGCGCTTAGTTGCATATCAGTGCCGCGCCACGCAGTAGGTATCAATGCTAGGGACATTCAGTTACACATATTCACGGACGCATCTCAGACAGCATACGGCGCGTGCGTTTACGTACGCACCGTCACTGATACTGAGATAACGGTGCGTCTACTGTGTTCCAAGGCCAAGGTTACGCCCCTCAAACCAGTAACTATACCTAGGTTGGAATTGTGTGGAGCATTATTGGGAGCGAAAGTTTATGATAAGGTTCGCAGTTCACTTCGCTGCAATATCAATGCTGTTGTGTTCTGGACGGATTCAACAATAGTTTTGGGCTGGCTACGCATGCCACCAAACTTGCTTAAAACTTTCGTCCAGAATAGAATATCAGAGATACACGAGCTCACCGGCGAACTGCCGTGGCGACATGTCAGCGGCAGGGAAAACCCAGCGGACTTGGCCTCACGCGGAGTTCCCTTGTCTGAACTCGCCACTTCCAGCTTATGGTGGGAAGGCCCCTCCATGCTCAAAGACCTGAATCTCCACTATAACCATGATATGTCTGAATTAAATTTTAATTGCAATTTAAATGAGTTACCTGAAGTCAAATGTAATCAATTTAATGTTTTATTATCAGAGCAATATAATTCAATATTTCCATTTAATCGTTTTTCTCAATTTAATCGTATGACACGCACATTCGCTTACGTATTACGTTTTATTAACAACGCACGCAAAATTAAAGGTGATAGACAATTCACTGAACTTACCGTAGATGAGCTGAAACAATCGGAATTATGTTTAGCAAGATTATCTCAACTAGAAACCTTTAGAGACGAACTAGACTTGTTGTCAAGGGGGACGACGATTAAACAACCTAATCTATTTAAATTGAACTTATTTTTGGATACAAATAAAATTATACGTGTTGGCGGGAGATTAGGTAATTCCGATTTATTCGGTTATGACAGGATGCACCCCGTTCTGATTGCGTCAAACCATCATTTTTCAGTGTTATTGTTTCGCGAGCGACATCAGAGATTGCTGCACGCCGGTGCGCAGGCGCTGCTTTACGACTTGCGTCAGTGCTGGTGGCCGCTCGGAGGCAGGAACCTTGCGCGAAGGGTAGTCAATGAGTGCATTTTGTGCAAGCGATTCAAGGGTAAAACTCTCAGTCCATTAATGGGTAACTTACCCAAGGAACGGTTGACTCCTACTTATCCTTTTTTAACGTGTGGAGTGGATTATGCAGGGCCCATTCTCACACTGAACCGTAAAGGCAGAGGAGCGAGAACGGTCAAGTCGTACATTTGCTTATTTATATGTTTTATAACGCGCGCGGTACATATAGAACTGGTAAGCGACTTATCGTCTGAGGCATACATCCTGGCGTTAAAACGGTTCATAGCGCGTCGCGGGAAACCCGCTGAAATATTTTCAGATAACGGTAAAAACTTTGTAGGTGCAATGAATGAATTTTCAAAGTCACTACAGTCATTTTCACCAGATATTCTAGAATATGCACATAAACAGTCAATAAAGTTTAAATTTATACCGGTGTACAGTCCGCATTTCGGTGGTTTGTGGGAGGCTGGAGTGCGATTATGCAAGCATCACTTGCTCCGCGTAATCGGTAACGCCCATCTTACATTTGAAGAGACTACCACAGTCTTAGTACAAGTGGAGGCAATACTAAACTCGCGTCCGCTCTCACCACTTTCCTCAGATCCTACAGATCTCCTTCCCCTTAGTCCAGCCCATTTCTTGGTTGGTCGACCTTTGACTGCGCCAGCGTCTCCTGACCTGCAGGATCGCTCTACTAGTCTGCTGTCACGCTTCCGGAGGGTCGAGCAACTGCGCCAGCACTTCTGGTCGCGCTGGTCCAAGGAATACATCTCAGAGCTTCAAACCCGCTGCAAGTGGAGAACGAACGCTGACACATTGCTGCCAAACACACTTGTCGTCATCAAGGATGATTGCCTTCCTCCATTGAAATGGCAACTCGGTCGGATTGTGAAGACCTACCCGGGGAGAGACGGCATATCACGAGTAGCAGACATCCGCACATCATCAGGGATTGTGAGGCGAGCGTTCACGAAGATTTGCCCGCTTCTAGAAGAACATGATGTGACGCTTTTGAAAGACGGTGCTTCCAAGGCCGGGGGCATGTCGCGGCACGGAACGTCGCCTACATAGATTCAACAAAAAACAATATTTCCGTTTACCCTATTTTTTAGCTACATTATATACATTCAAAGAGAAGACACGCATTGTAACTATTTTTCAATTAAACTATTGGCGAAGCCGAGAACCATCGAGTTTTCTTCCGACAACGAGCCTTAAAACCAGCGACCTTCCAACACCTGTGTCCGCAGTGACAATGTTCAAACCGTAATATTAGTCGATAACTTGTGGAAAGTTATTCCGATGCATTTTTCCGCGCATTAATATCGTATAATATAATATATTTATATCCATTGATGTTTATTTGTGAACTGAGAAAATTAACAAACTAATAAAGCTAACAAAATGCATTCATTTACTAAACCACGTATTTTATAATCGTTCGTAAGAAGTAAACTCCAGTCGTGCGTCGGAGCTGGCACACACTTTTTTTTTAAAACACTATTTTAATCGGTACTTTCAGAGCAACAACTGCCTCCGGGCATGCCGAACGCTGCGCAAGCGCGCACCATTCAAGGCATTCCATCTGGAGCCTCCGATCAAGAGAAGGTACTGTCGCCGCGGTTCAGAGGGCCCAGTGCGAGTTTTACTCGATCAAACGCGCCGCGGGGGGAATGAAGCAGCGCCACCTGTACCTCTACCATGAGTTATAATGACCGCACTCGCTAGTGAGAGCGTAAAATATTTATATGGAAATTTGTCAATTTGACATTCACAGTTGACAGTTTTTCATATAAATGTTTTACGCTCTCGCTAGCGAGTGCGGTCATTGTAAACTCATGTTAAAGGTCCTGGTGGCTAACGTTCTACGCGTTTGATCGAGTAAAACCCGCACTGGGCCCTCTGTTGTGCAAACGCAGTGCAGTGCAATAACGCCTCTTTCGGTTTGTCCTTCAGGCGGCGTTGATAATGCAAGTGTTGCAACTGTCGGACGAGCAGATAGCGCTTCTGCCGCCTGAGCAGCGCGCCAGCATCCTCATGCTCAAGGAGCAGATCGCCAAGAGCACCCAGCAGAGATAGATACAAAGTAGACGGAACATTTCGGAAGGTCTTGTCACACTAAAACCCCCTTCAGTTTGCTTATAATTTGCCTGCTGCAAGCAAATGCCGATTTAAGGTGACGAACCTTTTCTTACCCCGTCTGTACCTAAGACCGGTGTCAAATTTCAGCTCTTTCCTAATCAATTTTAATTGAAATGTCTACTTTGACTGGACTATTTTAATGAAATGAGCCATCTGGTGATGGTAAAAAATGTAGACACTTTTGATTCGTGTCAAATTGTACTTGTAGCAGAGTCTGCACCAAACAACTATCGACCTCTGAAGTATTGTCTTACATACTCTGACTGTACTTGCGCGTACTAACACCGGGACCAACTTCAGAGGTCGATAGTTTGGCGCGGACTATATAGCTCGTAAGTATTACGTTTTGTATTCTGAATTAAAATTATATAAATTAAAAAAAAAGATGTCACGTCAATAAATGAATACAACAAAAAAAAAATTTTCAATACTATCCTTTACCATGTGTATTTTACACCTTTTTGGGGTAATAAGTCATGACTGCGACCAAAGTCGCACAGGTCTATAAGTGATGTCCGCCTGTCTGTGTATTGTCATAAAATCCTGTTTAGTAGTTTGGAAACTACTAATTTGTACAAGTGTGACACTAATTAAACTAACTTTTATTTAATTAGGTTAAAATATTCATATAATAGAAGAAGAAAATATTCCTCTTAGAAAAAGAAGACAGATAGGCTGACGGTCCACTCGATGGCAGGTGGCAACCGTCGCCTATGACATAAGCAACGCCACAGGTTGTCCAATGGATAGGGAAAATGGGCTCTCTGGTATCCCTTACTCGCTCATCGAAACACCTTTGTGTACACATGCTGGTATTTCACGGTGATCTTCTGTAAGGTGATGGTTACTGCCGCCAGACGGGCTGCGTACTGTGGGGACGCCATAACTATAAACCTGTCGCTGAATGCCGAAGCGTATCTTGCCGTGCCTTTTTATTTTTGATTTGGTATGAGAACCCCGCCTTAACTACTTTGAGAAATCTCGTTAATGAGTAGGTAGTGGATATGTGCGTCTTTGTATTGTAATAGTCTATGCACCATGCGTTTAAATTTCGAACTAATCCTCTATGTATTTAATGTCCCTTGGAAGGTTAGGTATTATTATTAACGAGGCCTGCATTTGTTTTTAAATAAAAATATTACATCGAAAAAACAAATGTAGGTAATAAGGTAATCAATACAGCCAGCCCCTCGAGGAAGTGGCGAAAAATGATGGAAGGTCATTTCAGTTACTACTATTCTTTTACTTAAATATTAAGGTTCGGCAAGATAATGTAATGATGTAATTTAAGTTTTATTAACAAATGATTGATAAGGTTATCATTTGACAAAAAAAATATTGTTGTGGATCAAAAGTCACGTACGTGACGTGACGAAGTAATCGTATTTTTTTAATAAAATATATAATTATCTTTGTCGTTTGCACGAGTTACTTCCATTGTAGATTCTGCAGAGGTAACATAAAATCAGGTATGTAAGAATTGTGTGGATCGCTTTTTTTGTTTTTGAAATCAATTGAAAGGTTTTGAATTTGTAGTTAAATCGCGTTTTTGAAGTTTAACGGATATCTATAACTAAAATTTTAAACTGCTAATCCGATTTAAGAAAATCTTTTTTCAATATTTAGAATGGAAATAGGCTAAATATTCCACGCGGGCGAAGCCAGGGGCACCAGCTATCTAAAAATAAAGATCTACGCTATATCTTTTATATTTCAACGTGGACGAAGTCGCGAGCAGACAGCTTACTTGTGTTACCGTAGAGTAAGTATTTCTCCATAGCACGTTGACAGGTTTTAACTTTATTTTTTACTTTATTGGAGAAAGTCCATGTTTGGCTAGCATATGTAAGGCCTGGCAGAATACATGTGTCCATTACGATTTTTTTAATTTTTGCGTTAAAGTTTCCTTTTAATATTTCCTTCTGCGACCAAAATTTCTTCCAAGCCTGTGTGATCCTTCTGTCAACCTCATCTTCATTCTTGCTATTGTTAAAGTACACCTGTTTTCCGAGATACACGTAATCGTTCACGTACTCAATTTCATTGCCTGCCACATGTATTGACCTTCTACCGTTTGTAATTATTTTAGTTTTACTTGGATTCATGTGAAGTCCCACTTTTTTGCTCTCAGTATCTAAATTTTTGATCATTTGTTCCAATTCCATCGCCGACTCTGCGAAAAGTACGATATCGTCTGCGAACCTCAGGTGTGTTAGGCGATGACCAAGCAGTGAAATTCCTTTGTTTTTCCAGTTTAATTTTCGAAAGCTACGAAAGATACAAAAAATAAACAGCAAGGTTAATAGAAATAAAACAAATATTATAGATGCTCTGAAACAGTCTTTAAGTCTTAAATGGCAGTGGACAGGCCATATCTCGCGATGCCAGGACCGAAGGTGGACATTACAGGCAACAAAATGGCCAGGCCCAACAGGAAAACGACTTAAAGGCAGACCAAGAAAACGATGGGTGGACGATATTGTTGCATTCGCTGGAAGTGACTGGATGCATTTGGCTAGAGAAATGGAGAGGGCTGGAGGAGGCTTTTACCCAGAAGGGGGTCCATGGTTTTTTTTTTAAAAAAAGGAAACCTTGTATATAAATATGTATTGTAATTGTAATTTGTTATAGGCTATGGCTTACCTAATTGAGTTTATAGTACACCTAAACTGTGTACCACCATTGTATTTTTGTTTTGTGTGTAAATAAAAAAAAGCTTTATTATTATTATTATTTATTAAATAGTATTTCTGGTTAAGTACTGTTATGACTCGTGTGTGTGTGTGTGTGTGTGTGTGTGTGAATATAATAGTAAAATATTTGGAACTTAGTATAAGAATTGTAATGTCAAGGGTCGATAATGATGTTAAATGTTATGTATTGGAATTTACATCAGACCATGACCGAATGTAAAAATTATATTATTGTGTTGTATTGGTGTGTTCTGTTGGTGTACCTTAATAAATAAATAAATAATTATATATTTTCTCTATGGTTGTGTATATTTTTCAAGGATTCTCAAATATATCTTAGTATTTTATCAGAGTAAGAGAAAATTAATTGTTATTATTTATAAGTAAAACGTTAGATTTGATATAAAAATTGTAAAGTTAAATGAATCGTAACCATGTCAGTTAAAGAGAAAAAAGATCTGCTCATAATTTATAATAATGTGTCAGTGTCAAATCAAAATGTCATGTGTCAATATTGAATGGTACTTTCTCATATGCATATCCGGTTTTAAATATAAAGATATAAAGGCGCGCTCAGTAATAATTCATTTATATTGCATTTATAAATAGAATTATTGTACAGTGACAGTGCAAGTTTTTTCAGTCAGTAGTTTACTTTATAGAATAAAATTTTTCAGAACTACATTTCTACATTTCTACATAAATTTCTACATTTAGTTATATATAATATATTATATTTTTTACCCAAGGTAAATATTTTATAAATAACATTATAGGTGCATTTTTAATTTTCACCGATCGATGATGTGAAATTGAATTGAACGCAAAACTTTTAGTGAGTTTCCTAAAAATACCTACGTATTTTACAGACCTAAATTGTTAAGAAAATCATAATATTTATTTTTATCTGCTTAAATTGTAGTTTTTTGAATCTTTTTGAGATAAATAAATAAATAAATCTAGTAGTATACTAAATATAATAGACGACGGCTTTTGTATGTTTATGTTTGTTTATATATGGCGGATAATCTCCGGAACCACTTTGAAAAATTCTTTCGCTATTTGAAAGGTATATAACTTCAGAGGACATAGGAAATATTATACTTTCTGTTGCACGCGATTTCGCCCGCGTAACTTTATAAAATATAGCCTATGTTACTCGCTAATAATGTAGCTTTCTATAGGTAAAAGAATTTTCAAAATCCCACCAGTAGTTTTTGGGTTTATTCATTACAAACATACAAATCTTCTATCTTTATAATCGTAGTATAGATTATGTATATTAATCCTCCCCACTGCTCATTGGCGAAGCTAGTTATTTATATACTTGTTGAACTATTTTAATATTGTGTGTACAGAAAATGAAGACTTTGCTGTTCCTATGTGTTTCAATTTGTTCAATAAATTTGTATGCTGAATGCAAATGGAGGTCTGAGTATAAGCAGCACAATAAACATGAGATATGGACAAGAGCGAATGAAGTTTCCACTCTCGAGTCACAAACTACCACAGAAGCTCCACCAGACCACAAAGATTTGATACGGATGGCCAGATATGTTCTGCACAACACTCGTAAGCATTAAATCTTTACAAAAACTTACAAATATATTAATATCTTTTGTATAAATCTACATGGAGAAAACAAGAGAATAATGGCGAAGCTAAGAAAAAGCTTAATTTTTTTTTTTTTAATCCAAATCTTGCGATCAGCTCTGTCGGCTATAAGCAGATGTGATGAAGCTGCTATTCGGTTCAGGAGCTACCCCCAGTGGGGTACAGCCCTTTCATTTGTGTAGTCAGTCTATATGCTGACTATTGTGGTCAAAGATGTCTCGCGTCTTCCTAAGCCGACGAATGGTTTCTGGCATTGTTAGTTGCCCCGCAAGTTGGTTTGGGTGCTTTTTCAGTCTTTCCTTGTATTTGTCACCATAAGAAGCAATTTCCTGTTCGACTGTTGGCATATCGAGAATTTCGTGAAGCTCTATTGTTCTGAGGTACCACGGTGCATTCGATATCTGTCTCAGTATATTGTTCTGCATCCTTTGTAGTATAGTGAGGTTGGTTGCACAAGCAGTGCCCCACAGTTGTATGCCGTATGTCCAGATTGGCTTTAACAAGATTTTGTAGACTAGAATCTTATTGTCTATCGCGAGCTTCGAGTTTCTGCCCATCAACCAACAAAGACCCCTGTATTTCATGTTAATCTCGTCTCTTTTCGTCTTTATATGTTTTTGCCAGGTGAGTCTCCGATCCAGGTGCATGCCCAAATACTTCACGGTGTTTTGGTGTGGCAGTTGAACGCCGTTCAGGGTGACAGGAGCACAGTCTTCCTTGCAGAGTGTGAATGTAATGTGTGTTGATTTAGTTACACTAACAGCAATTCTCCACTTAGCCAGCCACTTCTCCACTTCATTAAGGCTGCTTTGTAGCATTCGTGACGCTTCAACAGGGCATTTATTCGATGCTAGCAGAGCAGTGTCGTCAGCAAAGGTGGCGATCGTCGTGTTTGAGCTCTGTGGTAGGTCAGATGTGAACAATGTGTACAGAACAGGTCCAAGTACGGAGCCCTGTGGCACTCCTGCGGTTATTTCGTGAAACCCTGATGTTGAATCGCTTTCTCTTACCTGGAATATTCTGTTAGAAATGTACGACCTCAGAATTCCATAGAATGTGTGGGGCAGTAAAGACTTTATTTTACATAACAGTCCTTTGTACCACACTCTGTCGAAGGCTTGATGTATGTCGAGAAAAGCCGATGAGCAGTATTCCTTCATCTCGAATGTTTTCCTAATTTTCCTACACACTCTGTGGACCTGTTCTATGGTGGAATGTTCTCAAAGCCGAACTGGTGGTCAGGGACAATAGATTCTTCCCTTAGGGCACCGTTGAGTCTATGGAGCATACACTTCTCAAAGAGTTTGGACATGATGGGTAGCAGACTAATCGGTCTGTAAGAAGTCACTTCATGCGGAGGTTTGCCCGGTTTATGGATCATTATTACCAAGGAAACTTTCCACAAATCTGGGAAGTATCCTACCCTCAGCATGGCGTTGAAGAGTATGGCTAGGTACACGTTAGCCTTGCGTGGTAATTTTTCGAGGACTTTTTTGTCGATAAGGTCGAATCCCGGTGCCTTGTTATTATCCATCGATTTGACATTTCTAACAATCTCGCTGGGCGTTACCAGTTTTAAAGGAAGGCTGAGCTGGAAATCTTGATTGAGGACTGAGTCGATGTCCGCTTCGTCTGCGGTGGGTACAGCGTTGTTCGGCTTGAAAACTTGGCTGAGATGTTTGGCGAATTCTTCGGCCTTACTTTGTCCAGATCCAGCCCATTCTCCATCCTGCGTCCGTAGTGGTGGCTTGTGGTGCAATGGTCGGTCGAAGTTTTTGCATGCTTTCCATAATGAGTAGTTCGTCGCTTTTGTTGCTGTAAGACCCTCCAGATAAGCTTTCAGGGATATATCATTGGCTTCTGCTATTAGGGTCTTCAATTCTTTAGCAGATTTGTTGAATGCTGCTTTATCACTTGGATGTCTACTTGTATGCCACACTCTCCGTAGTCTCCTTTTATCCCTTATTTTCAACCGTATGCTTTCCGAGTAGACCTTGCTTTGCGGTGGACGTTCGGTAGCTTCCGGTGTGCACTGCCAACAACATTCCTGTATGGTTGTGGTTAGTGTTTTTACCGCCTTGTCAATATCCAATTCTGTTTTTAGAGGTATTTGTAGGTCCACCCTTCGGTGTACCATTTCCTGAAAGGAAACCCAGTCCGTACGTTTATTATGTAGCTTTGTGGTCTTTGTAGTGCAAATTACTGTGGTTCCAATTGTCAGTATTACCGGTACATGGTTTGAGTTTGCATCCAGGCATGTTTGTATTTTGTGGAAGAGGGTTGATAAGCCCTTCACAATAAAGAAGTCAATAACATCTGGCAATCTGTTTGGATCACTAGGCCAGTTGGTGGGCTCTGCTGTTGAGATTGTAGTAAGGTTATTCTTATTAAGACTTTTCTTAAGTTCTCTACCTCTGGTGTTAGTCAGTCTAGAGCCCCAATGGAGATTCTTTGCATTCCAGTCCCCTCCTACTATGAAACGCAGGCCAAGAGTGTTGAATAGTTCGTTATATTGCTCTGCAGTTATTTTGTGCTTAGGGGGGCTGTAAACAGCAGACACGTTGAATGTTCCGTTTCGATCCTCTATTCTGATAGTGGCTGCTTGTATGTGAGGTTTCTTGAATTGGGGTTGCTCAGAGTGTTTTATGTTCGATTTCACTATTATTGCCGCTCCAGCATGTGCAGTTCCATCAGGGTGATTTGTGGCATAAATTTCGTAGTTTCCTATCTTAACTCTACTGTTTACCGTAAAGTGTGTTTCAGATACCAATAATATATCAATGTTGTGAAGGGCACAGGCGAGCCTTCGGCGCCATAACCGAATACCTGGCTAGGGGAAAACAACCCTGAATTAAAAATAAATAAAAATGGAAGCAACACTTAAAGAAAAACTATCCCAGGAGGGTACCGGCTCCGCCGGAGAATCCCTCCCTGAGCTTAGCTCAGGCTGCCCCTCGTATTCTGGGGGGGGGGGGGGGGGGCGCAAAGTATTGCTTAATCATGAAAGTCATCGGCGCTCTCCAACACTTGTCCAGCAAATATTCCACCCAGCACTATTTAACCGGCCTCGGTCCTCCTCTATTAGTAATATACCGTCGGCCTCGTCTAACAGGATGGAAACAGAACACGACAGCCAGGGTCAAACAACCGGGACAGACAGACTAACGGCTCTAAATACAAGCTACAATACCACCACCTCCGATAACTTACCACCACCATGGCAAAGAGTACCGACCTTAAGAGGCGCCAAGAGGAAAAAAACATCCTCCCCTTCACCTGAGAAAATAAGTGTAAACAGATCCAGTGGACTTCCGACAGATGAAAAAGAAGAAGATACTGAATTCCCAAAAAAAAATCCCAAACCACCACCGATAATTCTCTACGGCATAGAAGACGTCAATAAACTCACGGAAGCTTTGGAAAGTGTTGTGAATAAAAACGACTTCGTCTACAAAGTTGTTAACAAAAACCAACTCCGGATCAGTTGTACTGCTGTAGAAAACTACAAAAAAGTAATAACAACAGTTAGAGAGAAAGGCTTGATAGGACATACATTTAACAGGAAAGACAAACGAACATATAGAATAGTGATTAGAAATCTACATTACACAACACCAATCGATATAATAAAGGAAACATTGGAAGGCACAGGCAACACTGTAGTTGGTGAAATTATTAATGTCAAGTACGGACCC
This sequence comes from Synanthedon andrenaeformis, assembly GCA_936446665.2. NCBI lineage: Eukaryota > Metazoa > Arthropoda > Insecta > Lepidoptera > Sesiidae > Synanthedon > Synanthedon andrenaeformis. The sequence goes on from OW387785.2 coordinate 9,293,082, forward strand.
GAAAAAAAACCAACCTTCACATTCTTTGCCAATCTGGCGCAAGGCCCGAATAACGCAGCAGTTAAAAAACTTGAAATACATATATCATCAATCAGTCATTGTAGAAGATCCCCGCAAACGCAACTCAGTGGCTCAATGTCAAAGATGCCAACAATATGGTCACACTAAAAACTACTGCATGAGGCCATTTCGCTGTGTGAAATGTGCACAAGCTCACAAAACTGCGGACTGTCCCAAAACTGATCGCAACACTCCAGCTACATGTGCTTTATGTAACGGCTCTCACCCAGCAAATTACAAAGGGTGCGTAGTATATAAAGAGATATTGGCCAGAAGATCAAATAAGCAGATATACCCTAAACAAAAAGGAAACACAACGATAGCTGCTATTCCGGCTACTCAGCTCCCACCACATACCAGCAACGAAAGGGCTAGACTAAGTGAGGATCCCGACATCAACAAACGACAGAGATACTCCGATTTTTTGAAATCTAGCAAACAGAACGACAATGAAGACAAAGTAATTTCAAACAAAACAATTGAAGAAATGTTTGTTAAACAAAATGAAAAAATGGATCTCATCCTTCAACAAATGAGTACACTAATCAGTCTCATAACAACCTTGGTCTCTCAAAAAACAAAATGACTTCTCTCAAGATATGTACCTGGAACCTGGATGGGCTATCACCAAACAAAGGTGAAGTTGAAATCCTACTAAACACACACAACAAAGCTTAAAATTAGTAAATAAAATCATTAACCCTTGAACAGCTTCGTTTTGTAGGGGAAGATGGGGATATTAATTTTTTTTATCCAAGTATCACATGACCAGTCCTAGGACTATGAGCAGATTTGTGGAAGGTATTTCAGGGCTTGAAGGTCAATTCCTTCACTGGGAACGACTCTTAATGTAGCCAGATCGTCAATCTACTATAGAGTCCAGATCTTGAATTTTATGTCTCTTTGGAACGTTTTATTGTGTCTAGCACAGTGAGCTGCACATCAAGTTGCGTTAGGATGCCTCCAGACACGACATTTATAATTTTTTTAAAGATGTCATATATACTGTTACGATCAGAGTATGGAACATTCTCGATAGCGTAAGATCTGGACGGCGGAAAATTCCACACACTTAGTCGGGCTCGGGGCGGCATAATGAATAGGTGACCACGCCCCCTCTTTGATTCGTTTCAAAGCAAATTGTTCCTTATGGTTGCGACATAAGGTTCGGATTCCTTTGACAGCAATAGCCTTCGAGAAGCTTTGATAAACTTGTTTACGACTTTTAAAGTTTCCAGTAATTTCCACAACTTTCTGCGCAGTATAAATACGGGTGCGATCGCTCGAGAGGGCAGTTGTGCGATAACTAGCGATACATTAACAACACTTGGGAGCTTTTACGAAGACATTTGCGACAGTGCATAGTTGAGACGTAGAGTGAATTAGCGACGACTTTTGGCAAGTTTTACGGTTTGATTGGAGAAGCTCTGTAATATTGGAAGTCATCTTGGTCTGTAATAATAAATCGTGTTCCTATACCCCTAAACGGCATTTTAACGTACCCTGCGCGTAACAATACATACATTTTATGGTTAACTGATTAAAGTTTCAAAGAAAACCCATTGATTTAAACCGTTTTGCCTTTCGTTTAATGTACCATGTTTGTTAGAGAGAATTCATCTTTATGATTAATTAATGCCATAAAAATAAAGGGTGTTATTTTTTTTTTGTATTTTTGCTGTTTCGATTCCCAGGTGTGGCAAGTGTATTTAAAAAAATATTTGAATGCAGTTTTGTTTCTTTTAAAAACTAAAGGAATGTTTAATTTGGGTAATTTTACCTATCTGCAGTATTTAGAGAACTTTCCCTCCAGGTTGCATTAAAAATTTCCATCTTGTTTTATATTGAATTGCAAAAGAATTTCACCTTTATAGGTGCATGTTTTTTTATATTTTTTAAAAACATATTTTTTTTTAGTTTGGGCGTCGGTTGCGACCATTTCAGCATTACCGGCTATTCAGGGATTTCCTTTTACAAACGTGAAGTCATTTGTAGATGGGTCCGTTGCTAACTCCACTGGTGTACCATATTTTTATATGTCACCGTTGGATTTCACTGCTCGTGATTTAACGGTAAATATTTAATTTTTGTTATTGAGATATGTAGAAGTGGTTCTCTGTCAATATAATGTTACAATATTTTTTGAAAATTATTTGTGATGTGGACATAGGTTACCCACCTGGTTATTAAATATTTATATAAGTAAAAAAATTATAATCATAAATATTCCTACTTTACCTAAGTAGGAATACTTTCTTTGAAAAATTGTAAATTATTTTTAAATGGTTCATAAAAATCTTATCAATACGTAATTAAATGGCCTCATGAATTTAATGAAATTTGATAGAATTTAATTTTTGGAATAACTTGAGTGAAGTGGTTTTATCAGCACTCGTTGATTTTATCATACTTGACAGCTATTTTCTTCCAACTCGATTTATAAATATTTACCTATAATTGAAGCTCTAAACACACTTATCAAAGTAGATTATAGCATATTTATCTTACTTTAAAACTGCTTATATTATAACTTGGTACATTATGTAATGTAAACAATACCTTAGACTTATATTGTTTATTATTATAAATAGAGAAATTTACTACTATATAGGTATTTGTTTTTTTTTTGTTTGTTAAATATAGAAAAATTCTCGTGCCACAGTCCTGCTGACGTTAGAGGAGACAAGTTTCTGCAAAAACAATAAATACGATCCCATAGATCCTCGTTGCACACGAGTCATGCTTTCAGGGATAATGAAAAAGGTCTGAAAATATTCTCTTTTTTTGTCTACTCGGATTTTTCCTCTCGTAAAAGTATTGATCAACAAGTCCACAAGATACCTAATTAGCAATGGGCCGCTCACGTCTGTTGCAGAACGGATAACCCCCATTGGTTATCCGTTATAATCTATATAAATAAAATCAGAGTGTCTGTCTGTGATTTGCGAAAAACTGCCTCAAACTAAGCTTAGAGAGTCATTCGCATGCTGTTAAAACGTAAATAACTTTTTTTAGAATTGTTGTCTGTCTGTCTGTCTGTCTGTCTGTCTGTCTGTCTGTCTGTTCGGGGTAATCTCAGAAACGGCTGAAGCGATTTCGATGAAACTTTGCAGACATGAAGAGGGGGTCGTCAGGAGTAACATAGGCTACTTTTTGTTTATGTAAATTGCGGTACATACACCAAAATAACATTTTTTACAATTTTTGTCTGTCTGTCTGTCTGTTTGTTCCGGATAATCTCTGAAATAGCTGGACCGATTTTGACGGGAATTTTATTGGCAGGTAGCTGATGTAATAAGGAGTAACTTAGGCTACGTTTATTTTAGAAAAAATACACCCCGGACGAAGCCGGGAGCGGGCCGCTAAATGTATTGCTAAGCGCAAAACTCGAGAACGGGTGGACCGATTTTAATTCTGTCTTCACTCATGGACAGAGGGATAATCAGGGAAGGTTTTTACGTTAAAAAAATGCACCTCGGGCGAAGCCGGGAGCGGACCGCTAGTATAAAATATAAACCTTCCTTGAAAAATTATCTAACTAATGGGGAAAACCGCATTTAAATCCGTTGCGTAGAAAAGATATAGGCGTACATTCGGAGAAACAGACAGACAGCGTTAAGTGACATTGTTTTATTTATGCTAAGGATTTCATAATATTTTCATTTAAATTTACTTATATGTACCTAGTTCTGTTTGAGGAGTCATTTTTAAATATTATAAAGGGTGACACATGTTGACGGCCCACTTGATGGTAGGTGGTTACCGTCGCCACGAGAAACACCAATGGGGGTGCTGGTGCTCTAATTACCCTGTCATTCTACTCTATTTAGTTTATTATCTAGTAACTACTAGATTTTTGAATGAATGAATCTAATTGACACACGTTTGGTCTAGTGGTAATTGAACCAAACGGTCGCGGATTCGAATCCCGCTAGGGGCAAATGTTTATGTGTTAACATTTTACCTTTGTACCTGAGTCATGGATGTATGTATTTACAAAAAAAAGTAATCTATGTAGTATATCAACTGTCTGGTATCCATAATACAAGCATTAGTTGCTTACTGTGGAATTAGATGTTGCTGTGTGGTATGGGTGAAGATATTTATAATTGTAAACAATTTGCCACATAACGTAACAAGTGTTCTAAAAATATACTACATGAGAGTTTATAAAATGCTAATAATATATATAATATGTATTTGTATAACTGAACAGGCTGAAACAGATATATTGTTTTGAAACGACAGTACAGTATAACAAACAAGTATTTATTGTCAGAACTGTTTGGTTGTTGTATCATGAATGTTTCTCTTTGTGCTTGTTAATTGTAAAACGATAATAAGTTTAGCACAAGTGTCTTTTGTGCTTGGTCTATTTTAATTAACTACGCGTGTGGTACACAGGTCATTGAGAATTCCCCGGAGTATGACTTTGCATATAAAGCACTGTTTGATAGGCATCCAGAGTTCGCGAATTTTCCACCAGGTTAGCACAATTTTTTTATGTTACAATAGGCAGACAGGTTGACGGTCCATTACCGACGGCTAAAACACAAGAAATGCTACAGGTACTTCAAGTGTGTTGCCGACGACAGTAGAATTAAAGTTATTTCACAGTGAACTTCTGTAGGGGGTGGTTACTGCAGCCACACGGGTTGCCCAAACGTAGTGTGCCTTGTCAATACTTTCAGCTCCAGACCAGTCTGAAAAGTTCATTTCCAAAGTTGATCCTGCCGGGAACCCACATTTTTTTCGGGATAAAAAGTATTCTATATGTTAATCTATGTATAAAACTATCTGTGTGCCAATTTTCGTCCAAATCTGTTCAGTCGTTTTTACGTGAAAGTGCAACATATCCATCCATCTTCGCAAATTATGGCATCAATAATATTAGTAATTTTTAGGTACTCTCTCAAGAAGCTAACATTTTTTCAGGATAAAAAGATTAAAAAGTATGTTATACATACATTGGAAAGGGCACAGAAACACAACAGCACACGTGCTCTTATATTATTTCATGGTGTTATTCTGTAAGGGGGTGGTTACTGCCGCCTATGAATTAATTTCACATAAATTTTACATGCTATATAAAAAATAAAAATGAAAATGTTTTTACTGGAAAGCGCTCTACTACTTATGAATAGCGAAGATATGTGTGATATATTTATATATTCTTAATATGGTCTGTTTTTATTGTTTAGAACTTTATTACATTTTCACATCTTTAAACACTATACTTCATATACGATTTATGCATTTTATTATTCAGCGCATAATTTTCCTGTTTTTTCAACGCTTTGAAACCACTAATTTCTTGGCATGTATGTAGGTACACATAAAAATAGGGCGTTTGTCATTTGAGGTCCAATGTTTTCGTCACAAAGGTTGTGTTTGTTTACTAGTACCCTATTTTCCATTTCTCGTAGTCTAATGCCCCGTTTACATATATCCCAATTCCACGGCAATGAGCAGGGACATGGGAAATAAAATGGACAACGCGAGGATGTAAACAGCTCGCTTCCCTCGCCGCTGCCGTGCCGTTGCCGCTCGCGTTGCCTGGCTATCCCTCAATTAACGGTTTTTCGTACGGACTACTTAACATCACGCTACGACCCTTAAGAACTAGGCGAAAATATAAATCAGAAAGCGAAAACTCTGAGTAAAAAGATGCGTTTGGGGCCAAAAAGCTAAAAAACGTCATTATAATAAGGTCAACGATAATAATGGAAAATAATGAGTTTTGCTTACCTATTGCAGATCACGACTGGTTCATAGCTAAACTGAAGATCGCTCAGATAGCCATGGTCGATTATTTTGGAGGTGCAAAATATATTTCCGTCAAGGACTATTTAGCATATGACTACAAGGAGCAGTGAAATGATCAACCATTACCAAAAACTACACACTCCTATCGAAAACAATTAATGTGATAATAAACGTGATACATACTTTTATTTACATTTCTTTTATTTTTGTATAAATTTACATAAGGTTAATTGTTATTTTACATCAACCGCCCTAATTGGTCAATTGTAGATTAGATGATATGGTTTTGAAATAAAATAAAAATTTAAACATACATATTTATTATTATTTAATAAATATTTTACATTACACGACTTAGGTAAGTATAACTATGTAAAATCACTTAATAGTAAAAGGATACATTTTTAGTCTTTGCATTTTACGAGTGCTTGTGGTTGATGTCTTGTTTGTATACATGTATAAATATAAAATTTCAATGTTTACTTTATTTTTATTTTTTAACACTTTCAATGCCACGGACACAACGTTTGTGTTCACAAAAACGATTAACCAGTGACGACGATACAACGTTTGCGTTAGAAACATTTATCATGGTTAAATTAACAATAATCTAATACCTATATTATAAAATGTTCAATTTATTCTTGGGTTAAAAATTATCAAAACTAATACATAATTTTGTTAATTTCTATTTTACTTTACAGTTAATATATGAATACACGAATAATAATATCTAATAATGCCGAAAACACTCACGTTGTGTTCATGCTAGCTAATTATTACTTCAGTAACGTGGACACAGCAGCTGTGTCACGAAAAGACGTCAACACAGCCACAACCAAACTCACGCGCACTCGTGAAATGCAAGGACTTATAGAAAACCAATAAACATTGAATGAATTGAACTTTTATCGTAAAATTATGACTACTTAGTAACACTGTGAACCTTGATTTTATACTGTTACAATAATAATTATTAATGGAGTTTGGTGGGTCACCTAAAATTATGAATTGCTCTAAAACACTCACGAGATGGTCAGATTTTACAACAATTAAGTATTATGTTCTTTGCGAAAAACAAAAAAGATGTGTCCAAGTAATAAGAAATAAAAAAATAATAATAAATAATGTCATCAGCAGCTTTTAAATGTAATACATGTAAGTACATACTTAAATTATAATTTTGTCATCTAAATAACACGCGTTGCGTTTCAATAGTCTGCTACATGAATATGTATGTACCCTGAGTAATATTTTACAAATGAAAGCAGGAAACAAGCAAATAGCACCTTTTTTTTCTATTAACATATTTACAATCTACATAATTCAAGTACCTATGTCTATATACAATTTATATAATATAAAAAAACATTTATCGCAAATTATTTAAGTGCATTTTTTTAAATGCGTCTCGGGACCGATTGAGAGACCTTTGAATCAATTGCATTGCTAGCCCAGCCCAGGTAAGATGGAGCATAATGGACAAGAAGAGCATAATATGAGCGAAAAGAGGATAATTGGGTTGTGGAATTATTCCTTTAGGTACGGAGGGGCACACTGAAATGATCGGGAATAGAATATTTCGGATTGAGTTACAATAAAACCTTTTTTAGAATTTGAATACTGGCCTCTTAGAATCTTAATGACATTCAAACAATAAAAAAAATATGATTAAAAACAAAAACTATGTTGGTTTAAAGTTGACACGTCGTTAGGACAATCTGCGTCTAATACAGAATTCACTATTCCTTCCTCACACTGTCTGTAATCTACTTGTAAAATTACAGAAAACTGATCAGGAGATTGTGAAAACTGCGGCCGGCTGAATTTTATAAGACAAGTAAGGAATACTTGGAGTAATGGTGTCAGTTCAATGCAGAACTAGAGGTATTTGAATGGACTAATTTGACAAAAGTACCTACTTGGGAAGAAGTTCAGAATGTGACGGATTTCTTAGATGCAGCTAAGATACGGAAGTGTTCGACGAGTTTTCGCTTATTTGCAATTACGCCACAGATGCAAAAATAACAAGCTGGAACGGTGAGAATGTTGCTGCTGAAGACCGTTGGGTGGAGTTGTTCACTCACTTCCGTGCTAACAATCTCAAATGTACGAGCTTTCGAATAATTATTGAGTAAGTTTTATGTTTGCCTGGAAGAAACGCACCTGTCGAAAGTGTCGAAAGAGTTTTTTCTCTAATGAATAAAATATGTCTAATGACAAGTGAAAAACACAGTTGAGTGTTGCAAAGCCATATTGATCACCATAAAACGAATACCAATCAGAATCCCACTAGTGCGTGACAATGTGATATTTGTTTAATAATTGAAAAAAACTGAATTTTGTCAAATCCCTTGTCATTTTTGCATTTGTCCTTGTGTGAAGAAGATTCACGAAAACCGGCAAGTAGGTTATAGGGTAAGATGGGGCAAGTAGGGCAAGATCCATCTTAATATTTCTATTTCTTTTTTCTTAGGATGGTGAAAACTTATAAAAATAAGACAAACAGAGGAGAGTGGTCAGAAGAGGATATGAAAAATGCAGTGGATGCTGTAATAGAAGGAAAAATGGGGTACATGTTAGCATAAAAAACTTTTTCCGTTCCTCAGACGACCTTGGGACGCGCGTGGACTGCAGAGGAAATAAAATCTTTGATTTCATATTAATATATGAAGCGCTGCCAGAACTATGGCAAATATCAAACCCCGATTATAAAAATCGAGTAAAGAAGTCAGCAGCGGTATAGTTTGGCAGAACAATTTAATACTACTGCATTAGAAATAAATAAATAATTGCTCAATATACAAACGCAATTTAATAATGAATTAAGAAAATTAAAAAAATGCTAAAGGCATATTTTTCTAAAGGCTTATCAGATTTCACATCTGATGACGAAAACAAAAAACGATGAGCCACAAACTTCACACCGAAAGGCGACGCGCTTGTTTTAAGTTTAAGGTAGCAATACAATATAGAACTTATTTACTACACAAAAAGGTACACAGTTCAGTGAGTACAGTCGGGGCGTACCCCGACCTCGGTTTTCACATTTTTTTTCAATATCTAATCGTAAAGTCTTAGTACCTTTTGAAACTAAATCACTAAGCAGAAAATTGACAGACAATAGTCGACTTTAAGTTAAGGTGACGAACGGTACACATTGCGACGTCGCGTCGCGCTGCAGCGTAAAGCCACCGACACTGTGAACTCACTGAACAGTCTACTAATATATATAAATAAACAAGAATTTTTGAATTAAAAAACTCCTGTGTTGTATTGCTACCTTTAACTACCTGAAAACATTGTCTGGTTCACTTATATTGTAAAGCAGGTTGTCGCTAATGACCCGTGCGAGGGATTGGTAGGCGAAAGTCAACCAATGAGTCTGACCGAGTCACTTTGGTTAATGAACGGATCATTAACCAAAGTGATGCACCTCGCAGAATTTTTGGCCCGGAAACAAAACATCATAAAGCTTTAGTAAAGAGTCACCGAGACGATTAAGTGCACTTGATAAGTACATGGGATTGAAGCGAATATTGATCGCTTCAAAAAGGTTTCCAGTGCAGACTGCTTGTGCGAACATCGGGTAGGGGAAACCGTTTCGCATCTATTAGTGGACTGCCCAAGGTTGATATGAATTTGAGTGCAGATAATCTGCACGAAATCCTTGAGAACAAAGAAATTATAATAATATATAGAAAAAAGTTTTTAGACTTCTGCCACAAAGTGGCAACGGAGTTGGTCATTTTTAACAAAAACTAACTGGATAATATATAAAAATTAATGTTGAATTTGCTGAACAAGATCCCTTGCTTATGCAAGGGGTACATGTATAATTTCCCCCGACTTCCGATTTCCGTAATGTTAGTTATGTTATGCTGTGTCGTATTATGTGATTGAAACATAGGGCTCACTGGGGTTGTGTAACCCCCGGGGGGTAACTTACGCAATTGAATTGACGGCACTTGATGCGCTTGCGCTTGACGCGACTTGATAAGATAAGAACAGGATCTAGACGTGGCCTTGGCGATAAGCGCCGACATAATTACCTACCGTGATTTTGTCCTATTGCTAATATATCTTCTACAGGGATTTTCCTGTACTATGGAAAGTTAAAAGCAAGGAGTATGCTGACAAAAATAAAAGGTCGATTGCTTTTATTTAACACAATCATAGTGAAATCACTTCGATTCCACAATCTACACCAAAGAATTATTGATAAATAAAATTAATGCATTGAGAACGGTGTCATATTGTTTTTTTTCTTCTTTTTTATAAAGTTAAGGTCGTCAGACAGGCTGACGGTCCACTTGATGTTAGGTGGCTAACGTCGCCTATAACACAAGAAACGCCATAGGTGCTGCAAGTGCGCTGCCTTCCATTGAAGGATAAGGGATAAGGAAGGGATGGGGTAATGGGGTCTGGCATCTCTTACCAACTCACCGAAACACAACAGCACATAATATCTGTTATTTAACACAATAACTGAGAATAGAATTTTTTTTTTTGCATGGAATTGGGAAGCTAATGTAGGTATTATTAAATTAACTATATTTGCGGTTATACTTTTTTTAAAAGATTCAGTCGTGTTAAAGTAAAATGCGTACAATGCATTAAAATTTGTATTTCAAAAGATGAACTGTATCAAATTAATCCTTTTGTACAATAAATTTGAAAGTGATACAATCAAAATTTGAATCGTCCAAAATTTATCATCTTAAGAAGATTATGCTAGTCTAAAACTAAATACCGTTTATGTTTACAAATTACCCCAATCTACTATAAAAACAAATACAACGTGAAATAAAAGTTATACAATACTTATATTGCTTTGAGCTAAGAGTTGTATTTCCTTACTGAAATACTAATATACAATTATTAAGATATGTTTATATATAATCGATCTCATTAAAGCAGTTGTACTTTACCATTACAATGTACACAAGAAGCGATCGGTCGCACTGTGTTGCCACTCTTACTGTACGCGTGGTGTACAAGCGCATTCACAGGTTCCTCCTGCACTTTGTTTACATTCAAAGGTGTTGCCATTACCTGAAAAAGAAAACTTATTAGCTGGTGTCTGTGCTACTTTCATCTTTCTTGAAGAAAGAAAAATATTACTAATATTTTCTATATTAAAGAAAATATTATTTCACACACAAACTACCTCTGGTACAAAGGTAAGATGTTAACACATAAACATTTGCCCCTAGCAGGATTCGACCCCGTGACCGTTTGGTTAACAGCTACGGTTAGTAGCCACTAGACCAAACGGTTCGTCAAATATAATATAATAAAAACTTACATGCTCTGCATACTGTTCCCCGCCGGTGATAGTCGGCAAATTGTTCAGATGACTGACGTCTTGCTTTTGCACAGAACTCGTCAAGTTCTCAGACAACTTTAAATTGACTAGTGACAAATCCAATATGTTCGTGGACGGCGGCACTGTGGCACTTAAATTAATGTTGCCAATTGGCTGATTGTAGACTCTAGTGTTGCCAACGTATTCCGATATTGCAATATCTTCAAGCCACTTCTCGTGAAGACTGTATAGGTTCTTGTATGTGCACACCATCATGTCTCTCGTTCTACATCTCTCCTCCAATAAAGTTTTTATTGCTTGTTGTAAATTTTCAGTCTTCTCATTTAATATTTTTTTCCAATTCGCTAATTCTTCAACCATTAAACTGTAAACGTTAACAATACTTGCTGATATTTATGTTAATCCAAAAAAAAAAAAGAAATTTAAAAAAGTATTAAGAGACCTAGCGTTAATTCACTCCGAAAGGCAACGCGACGCGCTCGTTTTAAGGTGGCAATACAATAAAGAATCAGTCTATTCCGTACGCTGTAGCATGGTGCGTATGACAGTTACGACTAGTTTCGTTTCACTCTTGAAAGATGCCGCGATTTACAATTATGACTCAGTATTTCAGCTGCACCACATTCGTAATATAATTAAATCATTAATAATTGTAGTAGTAAATTAAATTAAACCCAACCAGAATGTTCTAGTCTACAAATATAATCAAATTGAAAGAAAAATTAAGCAGTGTTATGCGTATAACGTAACGCCAAAGATGTATTTAGTGATGGGATGTACTGCTACGATGAATAGTCGATATTTTTTATAATAAAAAACGTATATTGTGCGTAGTTCCATTTTTTATTGTTAAAAAGTATAATTACATAAATGAAACAAAAAGGCGCTAGCACTCGTACTGACAGCATTGCACGGGTAAACAAAATGGCCGCCGAGCCGATGCGCCATAGAGCAAAAATGTTGTCACGAAAAAATGAAATACCAAAATTTTTTGAATTATTTAATTAATTCATAATTTTATATTCAAATAATTTTCTTTTTAAAATAATTTTCATAACAATAATAAAGAGAACGAGATTTATGCTACGAGTATCGTTATCGATAAAAATAAATTGCGTAACGTCACGTCACTAGAGATCTAGTCACGTAGTACTGACAGATGTCAAGGTCATAATGACAACTGTCACCTGCACCATGCTACAGCGTAGGGAGTGTAGTCTCTCTATCAAAGTCCTTTGGATGTTTTAGATTAAAAGCCCCACTACTGCCTCGATATTGCCACCGATTATAAAATGTAATATGTATTTTCAAGCAAACAAAGACATGTACGAACCTGCTAGCTAGAAATTTACTTCTCCAGACTTCACATTGTCCTGCTAGCCATTCCGTTTGTTCCTGAAAAAAAAATAGAAATAACTATTTTTTTAAAATGTCATCAATATCCATGAAATAATGTGAGACAAAAAAAAGTAACTAAAGTCTAAGTACCTAACTAAAGTCATAGAAAGAAATAAGGACAAGTAAAGCGAAAATTAATGTAACAAAATAATGAATATAATGAATCAATGTAACAATAATAATAGAATGTAATCAAATAACAATGTAAAAGAATAAGAGTAACAATGTATAAGGAAAAAAGTTCTAAAGTTTTAAAATAAAGTTAAGTGTAGAATTATTGAACACCCCAGAATAAAGAAAAAGAATAAAAATATATTAGGTGCTTAGTATAGTATGGCATCAAATTTTATTCATTATGTGTTATTTAAGTTTTATGTTTATTGCATTGCATTTATTTTAATCTACTATTAATAATGAACAAGTGAGGAATACTTAATAATAAACATGTTAAATTTAGTGATGAAACCACACTGTGTAAAATATTGGCAGGCCACATATTGCATAATACTTATATACACCGTGTATATGAGTCATAAACTAAACAGGCCATCCAGCGGCAAAAACCACTCTCTTATGAATAACAGCACATGTGATGACAGGACCCATTCTTCTATCCTCACTTAATTCCTTAGACAAGGTAGGAAAAGCAAGCAAGAAAAGCAGTGCACTTACCATTTCAATGCCTTATCACCTTTAAAAAAAATAATTATCTAACCTGATGTGTGGATAAATGTTGAGCGGAATTCAAAAGAGCATTGGCTAGATGTTTCTTGTCTTCATTCAATGACTGCACTTGTGTTTCAAGATCCTCCCCCATAGAAGCCACCAACATTGTTTTCAATTCCTTGTTTACCTAAAATTTATTGTAATAAAATTAATAAAAAGTCTAGCAACAGGCTAGCTTAGCAAGAGTGCAATTTTCTTCTGGGAATTATATATAAAGCCTTCCTCGTTTAACACTATTCCCATTTGTAATAACTGCATGAATATCAGTTCAGTAGTTTTCGAGGTTATTGCGAACATACATACACAGACGCAGCAGGGGACTTTGTTTTATAATAAACAATAGAAAAACCTATGAAATGTGTTTATTGAAGAAATTAATGTAAAGAATAATTAAGTTTACAATTTAAATGTCAATACAAATGATGACAACCTGGTGTGCAGCCCACATTACGCTATACAATAAAAACTTGGACATGCAAAATTTTAGGTTTGGAACTTAGAAGTGGAAAAAAAGTGTGGCTACCAGGATTGATTGCCTTTGAGGGATAACTCTAGGCAATTGCAATTGTAGTGGCACTGCATTTCGCAGTCATTTGGGGAGCCTGTTTAGAGGTAATAACACCATGAAATAACAGCATGTGTCCCATTGTGTTTCAGTGAATAAGGGATGCCAGAGCCCATTTCCCTATCCCTTGCTAATCCTTTAGGGGATTACGTAATGCAATTTGGGGAGAGAAGGGGGTCTTTGTAAAACTTTACAATGCTTTTTTTACAGAAGGGGAATCCCTCAAGTGTATTGTATGTCATTTTTATTTTGTTCTCCCAAGTTGGCAACCCTTTTCTTTGGTAAAAATGGTCACTTGGTAAACTTGGTCCTAAACATAATGTTTAGGAAGAGCACAGAAAAACATTACAGAGCATTGCTGGTGTTACAAAAATCTTCAAAAGGGTGTTACGTAATACTTAAACACCCCCTTATTCTTTACAAGCAAAACACTTACAGTGCCTGTGACCTGTGAGGTTGCTTGTTTTATAGGTGACGGTAGCCACCTACCATGAAGTGGACCGTTAGCCTGTAGATTTAAAAAAATTAACATTTCAAGCTTTGAAAGGCCTCTACACATGTTTATAAATAGTTTGAAGACTGATAGCATGATAAATTGGGTTTTAATTTATTAAATAGATTTTATGTATTTGGCAGTCAATTCACCTGAACTTGTTGTTTCAATTGTTCCTTCAAACTGTCATTTTCTATCATGAGTTCATTAATTTTTTTCTGCTGTTCCTCAATCTCAAAATTTGGCTTCTGTGGCTCTATACCAGATTTATCACTTAATGATGTCAGTTTTGATCTTGGTTTGAATTCATTTAAATTGGTGTCCATTTGGGACATTTGTCTAATAAGTGTGTTAATGTCCATGTTGTTTTTCGACTTTTTGGCGCCTTTTATAATGGAAGTTGGTACAATTGGCTTAACAGCTCCTTTGTATGGCTCGTAAGGTACAAATTTTGGAGTTTTTGCTGATATAGGTGCATTACTCCTGTTCGATTTGAAAATATGAGTAGGATACAACTGAATAAGGCGCGCAGGTAGCAGAGAACCCTTACTGGTTGACCTACATTTCGAAGTGAAGTCACTCTTTGATGGAAGTTCCTTTACATTTTCATCACACTCCATTCCATCTCCAGCAGTTCTTGTTTTATTCATTATTGCAGGATTTTTGAATCTTTAAGAAAACTCATATGAAGGTGTCGTTGTACAAAATTATAAAGTGATTATTAAAGCATAAACTAGATAATATAAGTGTGATTGGTTAAAAATTGTGATTACAGATTGATAATATTTTTATTAAAAAGTAATTGATTAAATACATACAATTATGTATAACGTTTTTTATGATTAATTGATAATAAAATATCAACAAAAGACAAGTAAGTATGTACCAAAACTGACCAAAAAACCAAATCCAGTCATCTGATAGACAGATAAGACTGTCAATGTCATATTGGTCAGTGTCAGCCTGTCAAGACACAGAACACTATATACTCGCAATCCACCATCCTCATGATCTCATCTCAATATATAATCAGTATCATTTCATATCACGGCCAGTCTAGGTACATGATCTAGTAAAAGCAGCATCTACTTAGCAGTTAGCAGAGCAGTGAGTCTTTCAAACTCGGAAAAGTACTAGACTGAATTTCTGTGTTCTAATAATAAACTTGTTTTTCTCATGAACTGCTTGAAGTTTCCACTGTTTTGTTTCGGCTAGTCTAAATATTTCTACTTATTATTTTTATACTATGATTTGAACACCAAATCTTGGAAATAATATTTCTATATTTAGATGTGGTCAGTGCCGGACCAGCTACGTAGCAAAAGTAGCAATTGCTACTGGCCCCGCGCCATGTTAAGCCTGGTTAAGCGTAAAATAATTTTTTTAGCAAAAATATCTAAATTGCTCAATTAAATTCAGAAAAGTTTATTTGTAACAGTTCTATTTTATTTAAGGGATAATATAGGTTTTGAAGTTTCAAAAAACTATTTTTTTTTATCTAATTGTATTATAAAATATGTCAAGAATATTCTTGGAAAGTTTTAATTCAATCGGAATAAAAGTGTATGGGAGAGTGAACCTTCAGAAATAAGGCTTGACCGGCTGGGAGTGTCGCGTGTAATATCGCTTTTTTTTTCTGTAAAAACTATTTTACAGAAAAAAAGTATTTTCGATTATTTCGATGGACATAATTTCTCAACAGCTAAATTTTCAATAATTTGAACTCAACATTTCAGAAAATATTGTTCAAATTTTATTCTTTTATGTAATTTAACAGTTTAAATAAAATTATCTTTATATTATATTTAATAATAAATTAGAGAAAATAGGCTTTATTTTAACATTTAAAATCCACGCAATCCTAAACACCTTAAATTGAAGATCCTAATAAAAACCAAGGACCTCTTGATAGAATTTGTTACGGGCCCCGCGCATCTTAATCCGGCACTGGATGTACACTGGATGTATTGAAAAACCAAATTGATAACTCCATTGTTCGTATGCATTTCTTTGGTCTAATTTTTTCACCTATTTCTCAAAAATAACGCTCTGTCAGCCCTGTGCCTTATTATTATTATTTTAATGATAAAAGGTAGCAGACGTCGCGCGGCGCAGCAGAACGCGTTGCCATAAAAAGAGAAACTGGAATACTGTAGGTAGGTATATCATGCGCGGCGAGAAGTACGTGTATTTTGAGCAAGGAACATATATACTCTATGATTTTGAGGTTGGGATAGCTATGATGATAGTTGACCGCCGATAAGAAATGGCACTTTAGAGAAGAAGAAAAATAAAGTGAACTAACAAGACAAATAAACTAAATCAAAGTAGTTTCAGGATGACTTCAATATGCAAATTTTTTGAATTTATTCAAAGAAAAACAAAGTTCACAGCACAATGTATAAAACAATAAATATTTAAAAATAAACTAGTCCATTCACTGGTTTCCGACATCTGCGGGTCTATCCCTTTGAAGTTTATCTTTTATTTTTCAAGAAAAGAAAAACGAAGTAATTTTTTTTTTGTTTAAAATGAATGGGATATAATTATGGGGATGGGATATATATGTGGAGTGTCGAATGTGTAATGAAATATCTAAATTTCATTTGTTCTTAGATAAGTTATTGACTCGTTACTCAGGACAATTATTAAACCCTATCTATACTTTTGAATTGAAATTTATTGAAATTTTTAAATTTTTATAATTCACTTTTTTATAAACATTACATATGCTACTATAACTATTCTTAAGCTACTTACATAAAGTTTTCGGTAAACTAACCTATTACTTATTTAAATTGAACATACACTTCGAATTATTCAATTTACCTAAAGATCACAGTGATAAAATAATTTATACTATAATACACAAAGCAGAAGTTTATTAAGCATTATTTATTAAACTATAAATTTTCGCCATATTCAAGGGTCCACATATACCCCGCATTTGGATCGCCACTTTTTTCTGCTTCTTTATGAGTGTCTTCGGTCTTTTTGAGAATTTTTTTAATAGTTGCGAAAAGAGCAGGATTTTCCGATATGTGTGTAGCGTCCTCTAATTTCTCGGAACGTTGTTCAAAAGAACCTTTTTTACCAAACCTTTCACGTACAAATTTTTCATACAAGTCGACGTCCTCTTCGTCTTCTTGGGCTTCTTCGTCTTCTTCATTATCTTTTTTCTCTTTCTTTTTATAGTCCTGTTTTTCGTCATCGTCATTATAATAATTATAATCACGATATCTTCTAGAATCTTCTGCGTCGTCATCGTTGTTGTAGTCATCACTTTCGTCTTTATTTTTCTTTTTCTGTAAACGTTCATTATGATATTCATCGTCATCGTCGTAGTGTTTATGATTTTGTTTATCATCTTTAAAGTAAGCTGGTTCTTCATAATTATATGACAAGATGTCATCTGGTAATTTGATTTCTGGTAATTTGATAGCAACGTTGTCAAATTTTATGTTTAAATTTTCATCAAGACGATCCTTTGATAAAGAGTCTATAGTTCCATCATTTTCGCCCTCGTCAGCTTTTTCAGGTTTCGTGAAAATTGGTAGAGTTTTATCACTACCTTTCTCATCGTTGTTTTGCACTTCCGTTTTGTCGTGATTATAATTTAATGGGATTCTTTCGAATTCCTGTTTTACATTTTCATCTTTATTATTTTGGGCAATTAATTTATCATTTTTCTCATTACTGTCTATTTCCTCTGTATCTGACTCTGAACTTGTATTTTCATCGCTTGAGTTCACAATTTTTTCTTCACTGTTATCACTACGATCACCTTCGTTAATAATTTCTACGACAGGCTTAATTTCGCCATCGTTAATATTTACAGGAAGCTGTGGCTGATTAATTTCAAGACTTGGTACATCTGTAGCTTCAAGAGACTGGGATTTCTTTTCTTCACTTTCATTTGACCCTATATCAGGCTTAGTAATTGGTATTATTTCATGAGATGAATCTGTCTCAAAATTTGCATGAGAGTCTTTAGCAGATTCTACTTCGCCATTGTTATTCAGTTGTATTCTTTCATGACTGAAATCATCTAAGTCAACGTCTTGAATATTCAAAGGAGAACTTTCTTTTATACGAGCTTTCTTTTCGCCACTGTCATTATCGTTCCCTTTTTCCTGTGAATGTTCATTACTTTCGTTACTATGATCTTCGTCGTGTTTGATAATGTCATCTTTACGTTTATTAGTTAAATGTTCATTCTTTCTTTCACTGCTATATGAACTCTCTTCTGATGGTTTTTCATAAGATGAATTTTTATCTTCAGTAACATATTCTTCGTTAGACTTTCCAACATATTTTTCTCTATTCCCAGAGCGATTATTGCTATTATCCGATTTGTCTTCTTCTGAATATTTCTCCCCACTTTCGTTGCTATCCCGGCTGACTAATTCTTTCCTTTTATGGTTGTAAGATGAATCGTCTCTTGGTATTATTTTTTCATTTGTTTGATAATTATTTTTTCGTCTGCCTTCAAAATCTTCTTTATCATTACTTATTTGGAATTTTTCCGAATGTTTGTCTAATGGTACGCTGTCGTGAACTGTTTCTATGTTAAAATCCGCTCTTACAACGTCTGGTGTGTTTTGTAAACGTAGAGGTACAATTATTTCCCTATCTTTATTTAAAGTGTATTCAAAAGAATTTTTCCCTTTTTCAGTGTCGTGATTATCTCTGCTATATGACCGTTTTCTTCTTTTTAAAGTATTTTTGAAATGTCCCTTTGTCTTTTCTGGAACCGTTATATTATCTTTCTTTTTATAAACATATTTCAAAACTGTATCGGTATCTGCTACTTCATTCACTTTGATTTCGTTACAGTCTTCTGTGGTACTGTTGGAGACCTCGTTCACATTTGTTTTAACATTAATTTCTGGGTCCTCGTCGTTACATGGCGTTTGTTGGTCTAATTTGACTTGTTGTAAATGTTGAATTCCTTCAGTATCGTTGCATGAACATCCCTGATTTTCGTCAATCACAGTATCCGTTTGATTGTTGCAGTTATTGTCAATAATGGTCGGCTTTACCTCAACAGTAGCAATTGTTTCGTCACATATATCCGTCTCATTTTTGGCAAGTATAATCGCATCTGTTATCTGAAAGAGTGTAACATAGATGTATTATTATAAAATAGTACTAGTCAAATTATAAAAAAAATAAACCCAAATAAATATTTACCTACATACGTGTGAGCAAAACTACTAGTCCAACTACTTTTCTACAGTGAATTTTCACAAACAGTGTACGTTTGTAATACTTTCTTTAATTGTTTCATTTATACAACACCCATGCATCAGATGTAGCTAAGAAGATTTATATTAGGCTACGATTTCCTATTATTCTAATGATATAAGCGACGTGCGACTTCAACGTAAATGTTTCGCTCGACGTCCGAACGCCAGGCACAGCATCAGTGATCAATATAATATATCTCAGCAGCGAACGACGTCTTGGTGACAAGCTACTAGTCACGTGAAGACATGACGCTTTACGCAACAGTAGTAAAAAAAAAAACAGAACTACGGGAGTGGGCGAGCTGTTCCTAGTGGCGCTTGATATAGGCCTTTTCGAGGGTGATCGCCAACGTTGGGGAAACCTGATAAGGCACTTAGAGAAGAAGTCAAAAAACAGTGTTTGCCTGTGGTTATGTGTCATTTTGTAATGACTGACATGACTGTCATGCGGCAATGGCACGCAATGGTTCGAAATAACTAGATACTCTTGAGATCGCGAGAGTACATTTCTATAGTAAGCATTGTGATGCTGTGAGCAGCCGATGGCGTTAATAAGAGGCCACAACCTAAATCTTCTTAGCCATGTAGAGTATCTACGTCAAGTGCTTCGTGTGTACTGAGGGCCTAGTGCGAGTTTTACTGATCAAACGCGTAGAACGCGTAAACGTCAATTTGTATGGGAATGAAGCAGACCTACACGTTAGCCACTAGGTGGCGCTGCTTCATTTCTATACAAATTGACGTTTACGCGTTCGACTCGTATGATCGAGTAAAACTCGCACTAGGCCCTCTGGTCGAGATGTTTTGACGATTGATTACGACAAATCTTGATGGCTTTAGATAATATGTATAATATAATAATTACTTAGGAGCACTTGTAGGTATATTACTTTTGTAATTAATTGTACAATAGTCGTTATATAGGTACGTATTTAATCTATTATTCGACACAATGCGATCTAGAGACATAAAATATACAAATTGTATCTACGATACTTGTTAAGTTTTTATCTACTTCAAGCAAACTACTAAAAACCACTTTTCTACAATAAACAATTAGGATGAAATAAAAATAATTCGATTTAATACTTATTTATTTACACAATAATACAATCAATTTTATTGACATTATATTAGTAACAACTGACTCTACGGACTTTTAAAAATTAGTATTTAAGAAATAAATAATAATAAAAAAACAACAATTGAACTAATAGTGCGTATGTAAAGAAGTTTGCAAATAAATTGAAATATGAAATAAAAATGAATATCAACTTTAAAAAAATATATATTAAATCCGGTTTAAAATATACAACAAATATTACCGTCACAATGTATATTATGGTTCTGCGGTAATACGTAAGTACCTACATAATATATAGATTTATGTATTGAGAAGTTTTTCAAAAAGTAACACGTTTTTAGTACGGTACATAATTAATTTATTATCTATTTACAAACTTCTTAAAAGTGTTTGGAAAGCAGTTAAGTACAGTAAGGAGTTGCTTAACTCCTATGTAATTACATAAGAAATATTAAAAAAAAATACAGATCAAGTCACAAACGTATTGTTTGTAGGTATTAACTATTTTCAAACTAATAAGTAAGTGCTTTACATTTAAGGTATCTTAAAGTAAGAGAATAGCTAGATATATACCTAACAAATATAAACTAAGTATACTGAGAAATATAAGTTTGGAAGTTAAAATAATCCACAAACTTACGTTAAGCTAAGAAAATATGGCAATCAAGCATTTGGCCTCTAATTACTATTATTCTTACACAATTTTTGTACGATGTTTAGATACTTACCTATACACACTATATAAATAAAAAATAAAATTTATTAACGTTAAGATATATTATGGTAATTTATAATGAAATTCGTGATACTGATATGTAAGTAGTAGGTATTTGCTATGCTAAGAATATAAAATATAACTTTCTCTATTTTCTTGCTGACGCAATCCGAAATAAGTATAGAATATTTAAATTGTATTGTACTTCTTAAGCATGTAAAATGTATATTTTTAAAGTTGCGACTGAAAACTATAAAATGTAATAGTGATTCCGAGTTTCACTCAAAAATTGATTTTGATACAAATCTCAGTGTCAATAAAGATTACGCATGAACTTTTGGTGCAATTCCAAAAAATACATTAAAATGTCAATCTTATCTAATTTAAATAGGCCAAGCACACTGGTAATAGTTTTTAAAGTGAAAACTTCTTTTAGGCACTTTTGGCATTTTTCTATACTAATCTATACATATAAAATAAAATTGGAGTGTCTGTTTGTAATATTGAAATAACCGTTTTTTACTACATGCATATGAATACGGTACATACACCAAAATAACATTTTTTACAATTTATGTCTGTCTGTCTGTCTGTTTGTTCCGGCTAATCTCTGAAATGGCTGGACCGATTTTGACGGGACTTTTATTGGCAGGTAGCTGATGTAATAAGAAGTAACTTAGGCTACTTTTATTTTAGAAAAAATCTTTTATTGGAAAAAATACACCCCGGGCGAAGCCGAGAGCGGGCCGCTAGTAATATTATAAAGAGAGAAGGTTTGTATGTTTGTATTGAATAAACACAAAAACTACTAGAAAATTGAAAATTCTTTCACCTATAGAAAGCTACAATATCAGCGAGTAACATAGACTATATTTTATAAAATTACGCGGGCAGAGTCGCGTGCAATTATATAAAAAAAAATTAATTAAACTGGTTTGTGTACGCTTCTTAAATTATCTCTAGAAAGGGTAGCCAGATTTTAATTCGGTTTTCACATTATAATATGGAAAGAGGGATAAAAACAGGGAAGATTATTGTTTATAAAAATTGCACTCGGGTAAATTAGGTCGGTAATAACATATAGAAACCTTGCTCGTTTAACGCTCTTTCCGTTAGTGAAAACCGCATTAAAATCTGTTGCGTTGGAAGTGACTTAAAAATTGTTTTTTATATTTTTTATATTTGCATTTCTGTGGATAGTAAAGCTTATAAAATATATATGCTATACATACATGCGAATTACTTACAATTAAATAAGAGTGACATTTTCAAATAGTTGCCATTTGGCGAATCATCTAAATCTACTCTTTCATTATCCATACAAAGACCTATAGACAAAGTTGGGTACTACACATGTAAGTATGTAATCTTTTCGTTTCATCGCCGATAAGAAATACGAAAGCAGGCATTTCAAAATATAAAGAACTTTGTCTAGAGGTTAGTTTATTTTTTAAACTAGTGTTGACTACAAAAAGTTGAGTTAAATACTAATGGTGCGACGTGCAGCTACTTCTTGCCCAAATACGGATCATATGCGAAGCTACTTACAAACTCTTTGGCGGCGCCAGCAAAAGGCGCCGGCTCTGCCCATTTCCTGAAGTCCATGGAGGGAATTATGCCACTTCTGCAGGGTACACGCGGATTTCTGTAAATACAAGTATAACAAGTCAATTGAGGTTAATATCGAAATCGACATTTACTTCGTAAAATTATACATACTGGGGAAGTACTGGTATAGTTGTAACGTGACCTAAAATACTGCGTCGTTGTTTTTGAAAAACGTTGACCATTACTGCGTTGTTGTTCAATTACCAACTAAATCATTTATTTATTTGATTAGGGTATTAACACATTAATCACAGGTGATAATAGAGTAAGATAGTTAACCACGTGACTGGTTGGGTGAGTTCTTTAGAAGTAAATAAAATACTTTGCCAAATAATTCTTAAAATCATAGGCACATCTAATCTTGTTATTTCTAAACTCATACTATAAAGTTTGCCTGTTGCCTTTTATTAATTACTAGCTGGTGCCCTTGACTTAGTCCGCGTTCAAAAATGAAAAATATAACACCCGAGAAAATATCTCACATCTTTATCGCTGTGACGACGGTGGCGCTCAATTTTTTAATATTTTTAGACGATCCCTGAGAATTTTTCCAGTTTTTTTAATCCCATTTATATTAATCCAGGTAATAAACTATATATGTGCCAAATAGTTATTACCTGGCCAAACTTCATCCAACTAAGTTAAGCCGTTTTTGCGTGAAAGAGTAACAAACACCCATATATCCCCACAAACTTTTGCATCTATTATGTTAATCATCACTATCATCTCAGCTGCAGGACGCCCACTGCTGGACATAGGCTTCTCCCATAACTTTCCAATAGGACTTCTATTTAATTTTCGATTTGAATTTACTAAATATATTTGTACTCACAGTTCGTGATCGGGCAGTACCATGGGGTACAGCTGTACTGTGTCTATGATGTCTGTGTTGTCACAGATGACGCGTGCCAGACGGGACTTTCGGATTTCGGCGAGTTGCTCCGGTGTGAACGACGAAGGCTGATTTGGAAGCTCAAACCTGAAAGATGTTAATCGAGTGAGATGCTTGGCTGCCGACCCAGAAGACTTACGTTCGAATCTCGCTCAGGCTTTGACTGAGTCTTTTAATGTCATGTGTCGGTTAGAAAAGATAATCTCCTGCATTGACGGTGAAAGAAATAATAGTGAAGTATACTATTAATACTCAAAGAGCTAGAGACCGTGTACATTCTCACACAGAGGAGACGTATTCTCTGAATATTCAGAAATGGGACACGTAATGTTTGACATGTTATATACCTACAGATCTTTAAAATTCGACATATCAAATTTGAAATATATTTCTATCGCATTAGATGGTCTTTGTAAAAGGTGTCTCAAAGTGCTTACCAAAACCTGTCTCCTCTTCTTGAATACGAAAACTGTGTCGCAATGATGCAAGCGAATGTCGGTCCTAACATCGACCCCGGAAGTGGTCTTTCCGATACACCACCGGACCACAAGTCCACATCGATGGGATGTTCAAAAATGCTCTCATATTTCCTGACAGTCTCATTTGGCATAGATCCGTGTAAATCTTGGAACGTGTTCGCTCCAGAGAGACCGCAGAATTTTCTGAATTCCATGTATCCAGGAATACCGAATTCACGACCTCTTTGCATGTTGAAAGACACAAGGTCCATTCCGAATCTTGCCCCAACTTTCTTGAAGAGATGGTTGGTTACTTCTTGCGTGATGGAGTCGTCCATAGCTTGAGCCACTTGATTCATTAGACCCATGACATATTCATCCAAAACCCCTGCTCTATATAAATCGTACGGTCTCCGGATCAGATCTGAGAGCCTCTTTGATGCTGCAACATAATAAATAAAAGTCGATTCGATAACAGAATCACTTTGACGGAATCTGGCAATAGCGGAACATTGATTAAACTACAATATGTATTTATACAAGACTATTAAGAGGCCTAAATTTATTACCGCCAAACACCTTTTTGCCGCAAATGTGACCAATGAGAGGATACAATTTAGATTACAGGTTTGTTTGCCAACTGAATGGATTACAGCCTAGATATTTCATTCTATAAAAAAACTGTATTTTTTTTAGTAAAACGCTATTTTTACCAATGAATTTGTGAGCCTTGGACCATCTTTCAACTGCAGTGGGTAGCAATGAGTGTCCAAATCTGTAGGCAGCGGAGGCGAATGCGTCAATTACATCGGGGTTTACTGTAGTATCGTATCCATCCCAATAACCCTGCAAAATATTTAAGGATCAAAATTCGCAACCACACTGTGCGCAAACCTTTGTATGCGAAACGCAGTGTGCCTTATTACTATTAAATGAGTCTTCTTAACCATAATATATTTCTCCACATTTGGAGTAATTGATCTACAGCAATAGTCTCTACAGTCTAACATCACGGGTTGCCAATTTTTTCCCAACTACCAATAACAGATAATTTACAATTATTGCAAAATTATTTCGTGATAACAAATGAGAGATATTTTAACAGTGAGATAAGTTATATCAGTAACCTCTTTCTCAAGGACTAGTCCGAATTTCTCCATAACATCCTTGCCCAACAAGATAGGCAGGAACTCGTTGTACGTGATGTGTTGTATTTCCGCTATGTTTATCCTTCTGGCTTCCTGGTACAGTGTCTCATCATCCCAATGTGGGTTCACTTCTGCTAGACCTTGAGCGACGCGATTGTGTTCGCGGGCCATAAGCGTATGCATTACTGTTAGTACTAATTGTTCATTAACACGAATTTCACCTGTAAAAAAGTTACTATTTGAAAATGGCATAACTTTATAGCAAAATATGTTGCAAATTCCTAAGAAAAATATGTGATTTTCTTTATTTGGTAAATTGGATAAATATCTATTAATTAAAGATATATTTGAAATCTTTGAAATACTTATATTTGAAATATTTAATATTAGTTAAACGTACTCACCAGCTTCGAAGCAGAACATGTGTTTGTTGGGTCTTGTACAGCCTTCATCGGGAATATCGAGTTTTAGAGGAAGCAAATCTTTTAATCCGTACTCTTTGAATACTGGGTTCATACGTAACAGACCGCCATAACCAGTACGCAGTTTTCTGTAAACATCATCAATCTAGTTGTAGAGTACTAATATGTTGCAATAAATTGGGAATAAATGTTGACTTGGCTGGGCTAGGCTAACTCAAGGGACTGTCACTAAAAAGCCTCTTGAGTCGATTAATGAAAACAGCGAAAACGAAAGCCGATGTGTATAATAATAATATATCAAAAATTATTTTTCAAGGGTACTAAAGCTTCAAAATTCTATGCTTGCAGAACAGGACTTAGGACTTGCCACTAAGGTGGTGAAGGCCCTAATAAAGGCACCATGTGAAATAGGTACTGCCCGAATGCTTATCTCATGGACGCGTGGCGTGAACTTTAGAACCAACTCCCTCCTGAGGCCTCGGCATGTACTGTGCCGGTGGTGGGTTTGAATTTCGCTACGTCGGGACGGGTCAACTTAGTAAAAGACCCAGCCGCTACGCGCCACCAGGCCAAATCCCTTCTGAGGCATAGCTACAATATATGCCTCTTCAAGCATGCAGCAAACCAACTCTTGCATTATTGGCAGCGCATTTTTATCATCCCTGTGTTGCTTGTTTCGCTTAGGTGACGGTTGCCACCTCCCATTAAGTTAGTTGATCATCAACTTGCCTGCCATATGTGAAAAAATCAATATAATTTCTTAGAGACTTTGTATGCTATTATTACCTTGCGAATTTTTCCGTAACACCATACACTGTGTTTCCATCTATAGATCCAGTCAAAGTGTTGAATGGCACTCGTGAACCTATAATAATTATAAATAATGTTTCAATCATTACGTTTATTTACTCTAGCATGTTAACTTGAAACACTTATCAATTCAATCAAGTCGAGTATGTAATTAAGTTCGAAATATTAAAATGAAATGGCGGCCAATTAGCAATAACTAGCCAACGTACGGGTATAGTGAATCATAACGAGTCCAGTTCTCTTTATAAATGTCAGTGTATTCGTTATAATAATTCGCCAACAGTACTCATAATGCCGTCAAATATGTTAGTCATGTGAGCTAATGATTTAGCTACTGGCTACTGGAGTTTATAGCAAATTATTTCTTAATGCGTTCCTTGCATAGAACATGTCTTGATGGATTTCACTGTCCACAAGTAATTTAGCAGAAAATTTATACTGGCATGATGATTTATTGTTTGCTTACTTTGATATTTTATTTTGATTTGATGTTGTCAAGTTTTCCAAGGATCTGAGTGAGGGAATCCTGGAAATATTGGTCAAATATAAATCTTAAAACTTGGACTAAATCTGTAACCATGACAGAGAAGAAAGATGAAACTAAGTCCGGCGTATAGATTTTATTCCTGGTATTAGGAATAAAATATGTACATTTAATATTGAGATTACTTACTTAATTATTATTGCGATATAATGTTAAGATAACGTATATAAATTAGACCTTTATTTATATGGCAGCAAAAAACATCCACAGATGCTGGTTTGAATAATTCATTTTTAATAAAATCACTGTGAAATATACTTAATTTCAAGCAATCAAATAATCGTTGATCTTATTGAGCTTTAAAATTGCTTGTGATATCGTCGTAGAAGTGTATGAGAGGTAAAAAGTATAAACTGATTTTAAATAATTAAATTATTTAAAATCATTTTAATTACAGGATGTTATTAGTTGTAGTAAGTACAATATTAGTTGTAGAGATGATATATCTATAAAATCTTAGTATATAAGTTGTCTCAATATGCTGCATAATCTGGATATATCTAACCTGAATTATCACTTTCACCTCAGGCTAATATGCAACGCAGTTTATGCACGTGAATGTACGATAGGTGCAACATACCGAGTCTCAATTGATCATGGGTGACTATTTATTAGACGCAATCTATACATAAAAATATAATAAAATCGTAAACGAACTGAGTCTGTATTTTTTTATTTCAAAAATAAAATAAAAAAACGCACGGTTGATATTTTTCATTTTTTCCCTCTCATATAGAACCTTCTTCAACGAATATTTGAAAAAGTAATGAATAGCCGATTGGTCCAGCCGTTCTCAAGTTTTGCGTTTAGCAACACATTTAGCGAATGCCTTATAATATTAATATTTATAGGTAGTTATAATTTTATGATTCATTTAGGAGTAGAGTTAACCGATATTTTCTAAGTCGGCGTAATAATTTCATGTGCACACCGCAAAGGCATGTCATTTAAGAATGTCCACGAGTGTCGCGTATCGGTAGTCAGGTCTAACCGAGTGATGGTGGTGCTAATGTTGTAAAGCAAGGTGACCGCAATATGTCAGCAACCCGATTGCCGAACCGCTTCTAGCTTACCAAACTTATCTAAGTATTATATTTGGCAACATAACTCTTGGATCTTCACTAATATATGTAGGTAATAAATGCCAAGTTATTTTGGAAATAATTTTTAATTTGTGCATTCTTTTATCCATTTCATTGTTAACATCGAGATAATCTATTTACAGGTTTGTCAAAGACATATTTAAGTTATTTGTAAATAAAAAAAAAAAAAAACGAAATAACTTCAGTAAAATGATCGATATCCAGCCCAATCCAGTATTTTAATTGGATACGGTCTGCCGATTTTTATATTGAATATGTAACACACATTTTTTTTTTAAATATTTTCCTTCATATTTATTATAATAGAGGATTTACTTAAACATAAGTTACATATCTATTGCATAAGATATTTTAAATTAAATTGAATTTTAAAATTAAATTACTAAACTGAACTATCCCGAAAATGAAATAATGGAATTACTGGTATTTAAATCAATATATAAGATATAAGAGGTAATTATGGAAAACAAGTAGTGAAAAAAAAGTCTTACCTAGTCTGCAGCCAGGTCTAGGTGAAGGGAAGCCTCTGACGAAATCGATGCACTTGACTCCGAACAGACGGTAAAAGTAATCGTCATCGGGGATGCGAATCTCATTGCAGTATGGATGTTTCAAATGAGGTGGCCTTTTGCAGCATTCCTCTGGATCGTTGCGGTTTATTGGATCTAACAGGAAAAATCTATATTTAAAATTGTTAAGCAAAGTTTGTCCATTGGAAGATAAAGGCCAAAGTAATATCATTATACTATGGTGATGAAAAGCCAAAAACCTGCAATCAAAGGTCCTAAAATAAAGTTAATGTACCTACAGTTTTCCCTCGTGACAGAATTAAGCAGCATTGTCCACAAATCACAGAAGGATACAGATATAGAAGCAAAAGAAAGAACTAATGAGGAAGACAACTAAAATTTAAAACAATGAGTTTAGAAGTACATATAATCAACTGTTGGTTATAGAACTACACTGTTGATCTGTGCAAGTTGCAAAGTCCGAATATAAGTATACCAAGCGGTGTGCCGGTGAGAGTGTAGTCGTGGTCCATAAACTGTCCCCAAGCGATGACCATGACAGTTCCGGCGTGGTCATGGAAGCCGTCATCCGGATGCATAGTGCGGGATACGACTCGAGAAAGCGGCAGGTCCCGTCCGGTGTGAGAAATACGTGGAGCATTGATACCATCCGAGAATAGTGGTCCGATTAACCTGTTTTCAAAGACAATATTTCAGGAATCTTTGTATATGTATAATTTTTTGTAAAGTTAACATGTGATAGATGTTCACTCTTTTAAAAGGAAAGTTGGAACTATAAATTATATATATATATATATGCTTTGAGAAAAGGAGAAAAATAGATGTGAAAAATAATTGTTCATGTTAAATTTCACAAAGGTTAAGTGATCGAGAGACTTAAACTTAAATCTAAAAATACGAATGTTTAAACTTAAAATTTGCTTACCTCTGGAAAGGTGCGTTAGTAGAACCCCACGTGGGATGTTCAAGATTGTTGCAAAGCCCGTCAACGCGCCGATATTTACCGGGGCGACACTCGACGTGTGAGAACACAGGTGGGCACACTTCGCGAATCAGTGTACGTGAAGTATCAATCAATGGTAAACCTTTCTCTATTTCTTCATAAGTTAGTCCGTATCTGTAAAGAAAAATATTTGTTCTTAAATCTGTTTGTGATTTTTTTATAAAATCGTATAAAATTACACCCCCGTAAAAAATATATAAAGTTACGCCCGCGTATATCAAGCCACAAGAGACAAGTTAAGTATTAAATTAGGTTCTGCATTCTAACTTTATTGTCAAAATGTTTATCTTAACCCTGAATTTCTAAAATGAAACTTATTATATTATTATTACTTAATACCTTAATCAGCTTTAGCAGTCTACGAAGAAGGTATCCAATGAATTATTCTTGAAGTGATTTTATCTGAAGACCTTAAGTTACTAAGTGAGATCCTAAATTAGAATCCACATCAAGTATAATAAAAGTACTTATTATAATTAAAGTACATATTATGAATGACGCAGTAGTGCGTAAAATTTACGGAAGCTCACAGACAATTTTAAATGAACTTTTCACGATTTACGACTATTTCTCCTATTACAAATGAAAATTTTATAAATCAAGACCGAGTTACAATGATCACAAATCAAAATTCATCTGACTGCTGACAAAATTTTATTTTATTCATATTAATGAAGTCATACTTTTCTGTAAGATTTATTTACATATAAGAAGGAAGTTTAACATAAGTATGTAACAGTAACAAATATTTTAAATATAAGTAATTAAAGGCAGTTGTTATTTTGATTTAGGTACATGATTTATACCCACATAAATTTTATTGAGGAACGATCCTTAAAATGCCAAGGTTTATTAGCAATCGCACCTAATAAGTAAATCTGTAATAGTTGCATACATAATATTATTTATGTTAACCTGTTTTTAAACTTTTAAATCGGAGACTGCATAAATATTTTCTTGTGTCCGTGTTAAGAATGTACAGTGTGTTGAGCAATTAATTGGTAAATGAAAAGTCGTAAAATAATGTATGAAGAGGTCAAATTCAAAAAAGAAATGCCAGCCTCTTTTGGTCTCGATTTCATTCGATACATAGTGGTTTAAGTATAATGCAAATAGCATTTTGAATTTGGTTTCTTTTATAATATTTATCTATCTGACTATAACCGTATAACATTGAAGTTACACAAAGCTAAGCCTCGTCTAGGATTGTGAAAGATGGATGCTAGTCAATCCAGTTACAAATCAAAGCTGTAAAGACTCTTAGTACAAAGTGGGACAAAATGAAAAACTCGAGGAAGTTGAGAAGTGAAACTGATCCTAGAAGTAGATACTACAAATAGGTTTTATCTTGAGATCAAACCTTTGACAAAATACCATGGCCTATATTGGCCTTGGTTAGTCTTGGGTGATAGCCCTGGGAAAATCACAGATTTTACTCCTTTTACAACCCGGCCTGGTAAAGTTTGGAAATGCTGGTTTTTACACATAGTCTGCTGTGTGATTTTTATTCTTCACTTTTGGGATTATGGAATATGGATTCAGTAGTGAAAGTTAGTGTTTAACGACCAAATTTTGTTTAATGAACATTTGGAACTGATATCATTAGGTATCACTTTAAAAATGGAACGAAATGAGTTAATTATATTATTCTTATTATAGTTATTCTTGATTTTTAAACAATTTCACAAACGACTTACAAGATAAAAATGAAAACAATGGAATGAAGTAAGAGGCGAAAGCGAAAGAAGTTAAATAAAATTTTGGCTGTCTCCCAAAAACAGATAGTCTTCACAAAAACGTATATTATAATGGTATTGGTGAATTTCACCCGAGTGTCTACTCTTCGTTGAAAAGGAAGCGCCTACACGTTATAAGTATTTTATGTCTAGAAAATTTATAAGGCTGTCCAAAACAAGGTTGTATAATTGGTATTTATTAGTTTATATAGAAAAATTAGATATTAGAATAACGTAACCTCGACGAATATGATTTAATTAATAATAAACAAATAATTCAGACTGCAAAGTATAATCTTAATAAATTCGACCATGGAAGTAAAGTCTCTAATGTGATTCACATTTTTTAATTATTATGCGAAGATTAATTAAAAAAGTTCGTTCTTCTGGAACGATTACAACAATAAGAACGTGTCTAATTGGCTTAATTTCTTATTTAATTTTAATGATGAACAACCCTACTTATTTACCTACATTATGAAACACAGATAATATTAGAAAGTTCTAAACAACGAAAAGAATCCTTTAAAATACAACCTCATGTGTTCGAGGCATTCAAACGACTTTATTATGATAATAGTTCAATAAAAAGTATTAAAGAAGGTTAAAAAATAAAAACAACATCTATGTTGCGCAATTTTTAATGATACACGAGTCAATGCATTTAGTTTAAAAAAAAATAAGCATGATGTCTTCAAAGCCAAGACATAGGCTATGACCTAGCCACATTTCAGGAGTCCACTGGACATAGGCGTCCTCCATAAGTTTTCAATAGGACCGGTCAAAAGCCTGAATCCACGGTCGACTCACAGCCACTATCAGATCGTCTGGTTACCTTGTGTGTGGATGTCCTACGCCTCTACTCGAGAACCTTCCAGCCCCAGCGGCCCAAGGCTCTCCGTACTAATGTGTCTTCAATTATTAAAGTGGCCTTTAACTTATAATGGCCTTGATAAGATCAAAGGTTCATTTTGACAAAATCTGAAAGTTCATAAAGCGTTTTTTTTTTTAAATAGGCAGGCAGGCTGACTTCCTACATGATGTTAGGAGTCTACTCTCGCTTTTAACATATCGCAAAACTTTGGGGTCGCAAGTGCGCTGCCTAATTTGAAATTTTCATAAATTTTCACACTAGATATAAAAAAAAGTACTATATCATCTCTTTCTTATTCACTGAAACATAAAACCCGTGCTATTATTTCACGATAGTTTTCTGTTAGGTATAAAAATATAAAAACGCAAGCAGAGCCGCGAACAAACCTAGTAAATATATAAATCAAAGTTTACAAACATGTAATAGCGTATGCATTTAAACATGAGATAAGATCTACTGAATTCAATATGCATTACCATGCATTAATACGTACGAACTAATTGGACTCAAACACGTTCGTAAATCACTCAAAAAACTAACTCGTCTAAAGATAGTTACGAATACCTTACAGATATTTAAAAACAAGTTCACAAAATGCGAACGCTATCTCGGGCAAAAGAAATTGAATGGGCAAAGAAAAAAATACAGAGATGAGTTCTACTTTAATTTTAATATGCTTTAACATTTCAATGTAACATTAATAATCTTTAAACAAAAATATTTAATAAATTACTAATAAACGTTTATTTTAGACCTGTGTCCATGTTGGTATATATGTTTACTTTAACTGAGATAATAATAAGATGTTATAGAAAATGAAGTGTAATTACATAATTTATTTCTACACCGTCTCCGCCTTCAAACCTTAGGTACTCGCTTACCGCTTTTCCATGAGTGAAAACCATATCAAATTCCATTAGATGAAAAACGTACAGAGACGGACAGCCACTTTATTTTATAATACGTAGGGATTGATATAGAATATTAGGTAGATCGTAGCCTATTCCTATTACAACTATTACTATGACATAATTTTCCCTTAAGAAATTGACGCTGGAAGAACTCCATGCGGAAACACTTTCCATTTAGAAAATGACATCTGTTAGGTTTTAGTTTTTTAAAATGTTGATTTAGTTTAATAGGTATTCATTATATACTTATTTGTATGAGATGAATGAATTAAATATCTTTTTCATTATTATAAAACCTTTTTCATATTTTTATGTTTATTTACGAGTACAGTGTAAGCACAGTGAACGACTTCTCGACCAGCTATTATTAATCTTAAGTATAGGTTAAATGATTACGTCCCATTTATGACCTTAATCGTAAGCGTCAGTAATAAGTCTTTTATCTGATTTGAATAATTGTTCTAAATATACAATTCAGAAGCCACATGACAGGTTTATATGAAACAAAAGCTCCGTTTACAATACAATATGACGCGACCCAGATACGTCAATCAACGCTGCGCTGGCTAAAGGTGTTTTTTACGTTGTCAAGGTTAAGCTCGTAGACCACACGCGCGACATACTTGTACTGAAAGCTACAGTGCGTACAGTGGACATGTTGATAATTTAAGCTAATCTTTACAAGCGCGAAACTTTAAGATTAAGAATTAGGAGTTGTGGTAGGGCACATTGAGTTTCGCAATTAGGTAATGAAAACATTGGGTACATTGTAAATATTGTAATGAAATTAATAAAAAATAATCAATAGTACTAATAATAAATCTGTAAGGGTCGGTCATGGAGTAAGTTACTTTGTTTTCAGAGATATCGTGTTTATAGGCTCTATACAAGATACTGAAACTTATTGAGGATTTTTAGAATTTTTTTTCTGTATGTATGTAGGTATGTATGTTCCTCCATAACTCTGAAACGAATTAACTGATTTTCATGAAACTTGGTAGATAAACATTTGGATGTACGGGACACAGGATAGGCTACTTAATATTTTTCAACGCGGACAAAGTCGTGGGCACCAGCTAGTAATAATAATATAAATGTTTATCTATACTAATATTATAAAGAGAGAAGATATTTTGTATGTTTGTAATGAATAAGCTCAGAAACTACTGAACCAATAAAAAAAAACACCTATAGAAAGCTTACGTTATCAGCGAGTAATTATATACAACAGCTAGTTCTGTATAAAGAAGCATTTTAGTTTTAATCGAACACAATGAATATACGAGTATTATTATGTTTTAACTAGTAAGCCCTAAATTAAGATGGCCTTACTTTTCCTCATTAGATATGGGGTCTTTCGTACACGAGAAAAAGGAGCTTGAACTAGTTTAAGTACCGTTATGTTATCTGATCTGCAACCTTCGCAATGGTGTATTAAATTTGTGTTCGTGATTCAGTCATAACTTGACGAATTGAACTATTTGTTTTTCGTAAAGTATCGCTTACTCTCAACCTTGTATCGTTTGCATATCTAATGCGCCACTTGCGTCGGTTAAGTAATATTTATTAAACCATAATAGATATGAATTAACATTTAAAATCTATCACTTATAAGTAGATATATTTACCTGTGGACTTTATCAAATTTAATTTCTTTAAGGCCATATTCCTAAAAAAAATCCATTAAAAATATGTGATACAATAAATGTAGATCTGGAGGATTTTTAAAATATATAAAAAGGATTATAGCGTATTTTTTGTGTTTTTTTACAAAGCAAAATACTCTAATTTAACAATTAAGTATTTTCAAAGTTTACGCATCATGATCTATTTTATTTTAGCAATGATACAGACTGATCTAGTTAAATGATACCTACTAAGACATCCGTTTAACTAGTTCTAAATTTGGCATTTTTTTATATTCGACAGTTAAACGGCTGTCTAACATAAAAACATAGCCTGTCGGCTGCCTGCCACTCTTATAATATAATAAAAGAATGTTCAATATTAAACCTCACGTTCGCCAGAACATGTTCAACATCCGCCAGAAGAATTAACATTGAGTCGGCAATAAATGTCAAATCCATTTGCTCCACTAATGAAGCCATTGAGATGACATTTTCGTATTTACACATACTACCTCTCACTACCTAGAAGCGCCTTTGTACAATTTGTAGGCGAGAATACGCAATAAGATCAAGGACCTTAATAACTTATTTAAGTAAATGTAACATGCTGGTAAGTTATTTCTATCTTGCAAGGTTGTGGTTATCTTTGCCTTGAATGACATTTGAATTTTCCGACAGACCCAGTAGTTTATATTGGAATCACTCGCTACGTAGTACATACTTACTTTCATTCTATGTTTTCAGACAAACAAATTAATAGTTTCGAAACTTGTGTTCGAATCAATCATTCTAAGGAATCTAAAAATTCTAAAAATCTTAATCATATCTAAGTTTTATTTAATTCCTTTTTTAACACAAATTTCTATCCCTATTTGACAATGTCTCAGATTACTATTAAGACCTCAACCACTTCTTTATAGTTCAGTCTTATAGTTCAATGATTATAAGCTTTTGTTTAAAGCAATAGAAAAAAAGAACTATGTTTCCTTTGTAACAAAACTTGTAACCTTACTAGGAACGATGTTTTGATTCCGCCTATTGATAGCGACACACATTGTTGGGACCACAAAGCGTAATTGGACAAAGATGGGTTTTTGTATAGAGAGGACCAGTTGACCTTACCAGTGTCTTATCCGATTAACAGATCGTAAAAGGGTAAAGAGATCACGTATTTGTGCGAGGTCGATGTTATTTCGTGTAAAATGTCTCACAAGTGTTTGCGGATGTAGATTCAGTTAAATTTCATTTTTTTCAACGCAATCAAAAAATACTGGCAAGCAGCTGCGGGCTTCGCTTGAATGCATTTCTTTTCTGCAAATTATTGGTATACATTGAACCAGCCTCGTTTATTAGTGAAGTCAGTTGAGTGGTTTAAAAGATGTTAGCGGAGAAACAGACAGAATATTTTAAATTATTAATTTGAAAAATTTATTTAAAAATCTAAAGCTTTTTTTAAGTTAAGCTCTTCAGACACGCGAACGACCCACTAAACTTGATGGTAGATGGCTACCGTCGCCTATAACACAAGCCACGTCACAGGTTCTCCAAGAGCGCTAAGGTAAGCATATTGATAACGAAAAAGAAAATGAAAAAATACTTACGTTCTAGCCAAATTGATGGAGATGTCGAGAATGAGCTCTCCGACACTAGCGTAGTCCTCTGGTTTCCAATCACCCTTTGGCTGAGATACCACTGTTAACAGTATAAGGACATGAATGAATAATTCACTTACCCATAGTAATAAAATGACGTTATTAAGGTCCGCTCCACAGTGACATAATAATATAATTTTATTGGAACAAAATTCACAAATTGGGCCTAAATCACATATTACTACACATATTGTCGATAAAGGGACAATGCGCCAATTATTATTAATATATCCATTGTAGATAAAAGCAAAAAAAAGAAAGATACAGTACCTACGTTCTTATATTACGTAATCAAAAAATGGGCTACAATCTACATACAAATGCGTAATATGCATGAATAGTCACTCCCACAGCTAAAATTCCAAGAAGAATCACGTGTAATAATAGAGATGAGAGAGAGAGTGACAAAACGGTAGCTACACATCCACATTCAAACGAAAGCTATCATTCTCCGTTCGTGTGTTCTTTGAGAGATTGAATGAAACTGAGACCGTTGGACTCAGTTTATAAGAACCACGTGCGGGTAGTGAGTCACCTATCTTCCTTTTATGCTTCTATCTAAGCTATCGATAAATTTTACTTTGTTTTTATTGTCATGTCATATTGTATCAGAGATACGGTTTTAGTGGTGTAGTATGGTAAATTTCAATTCCAAAAATCCTTAAATTACTACCATGGGGCTCTGAGGCGCCGTGGTTCGACCGCATAGTTCGGACTACGCTTAAAAAAAATCTTTATAGGCTTAAATTTATAATGAATATGGTAAAATAACACCGCAGTATTTAAATCCTCATCTAATTAATAAATTAACAAACTGCACTTTGCAATTATTTGAAGTAAAAAAGTACATGATAATTGCGATTGAGAAGTATATATGGTGCTATGCTATAAAAATTTCGTATTTAAATATGAGCACAAAAACAGGGCATTTTATTTTTTATTATGAATAAAAGTTTACACAAACAAAAATGTGTGTTATTTCATTTCTAGACAGTGTTCAAGGTAGAGGATGCTAATTAGCGAATTGCCAATATTCAAATAGTAAGTAGAAATATACATACGGATTCTCTTTCTGGCCTCCAGATAAGCTTGGTTCACTGCGTCGTAAGTGATGCACGTGTGTTGGCCTTCATAGCCACTGCAATAAAATTATTCGAATTAATTCAAACTTATGTATTACGTTTCGAATAAAAATATACAATAATTTATGACGATTAAGTAGGTTATGGTCGGTAAGAATCGTCCATTAAGTTAAGAATGCATTTAAAATTTTAACTTGGCCTTGTTTTGTCAGCCGGAAATAATAGTTGCAAAAATTTGCTGAGCTAGTAACAAATTTGAGCAACTAAACTGAACACTATGTAGTTGATTGAATGTTCTATCGATAACACATTCTGTCAAATAAGTGCCGGGAATTGATGATTTAAAAGGCCCACTTAAGGGGATTGTGGAAATTATTTTGGTCACTATGTCGGCACAACTTTCCTCTATACTCACGAGGAGTTTGAGCGCCAAAGGTCATTTAGCGCTATTTTGTTAGTTCATGTCAAGCGTGTTTTGCGATTTTTACAAAGGATCGAACAAAAAGAATCTTAAATTTTGCATTGCGAATGGAATTTCGTGTGCCGAAGCGAGCCGCGAGCCGAAGCCGAATTTCACACGGCTATCATTGTGAACGCATTTCTGGCCAAAAACTCAACAAATCTTTTGGACCAACCATCGTTTTCAGTCGATAGAAGACATAAAAGAGAATTTGCAGCGAACAGTAGTCGATTTAAAAAAAATCGTTTAAAAATGTTTTGATGATCAAGTTAGCGAAGTGGCGAAGTGTATAGTTTCGGAAGAAGCATATTTTGAAGTCGATACAATAAATTTGGATAAATAATACATATTTTGTGTTTTATTGACCGATTCCCGGTACTTTCTTGACATAGTGGTATATAGAAGGCTTTTCATATTATTAGTACATTTACATAGTAAGGACAGGTGGAAGAAAAATATCTACAAGCTTTCCACAGCTGTCCAAAGTAACTCCCACACGTATCTAGCTGTAAATCGTTAATAAATATTTTTGTCGTATTATCATACACATATCATCTTCATAAAAATAAAATATAACTGTACATGCTATACCGTCTTAAATTACTATTTATAAATTGGTATTCTATTTACATAAATACATAAATTTTCTTTTCATTTTATGCTGTTTTTTTCCATATCTTTTATAACTAGCCTTACTTAGTATAAGTCGCTGTCGGTGATGTCTGTCTTTCTATGCATATATCGACTCCTAATAAACCACGCAACCGACTTTGATGAGGTTTTCAGCATCAGTTAGATAATGTTTCACGAAAATTACATAGATACACATATATAATAAAATCTAATTGAGTTTTTTTGTGAGTAGAAGAAACTGTTTATGTTACCAAACTTTACCAAGTATGTATGTGTAAGAGGAGTCGGCAGAAGACAGATGTCTTAATTAGAGTACATCCGTCAATGGACCGGAATTACGGGAGTGGGAGAGCTGTTCCGAGTGGTGCGTGATAGAGGCCTTTTCGAAGGTGATCGCCAACGTCGGGGAAACCTGATAAGGCACTTAGAGAAGAGAATGTGTCTAAGGACAGATTTCTTGGAAGTTACCACTGCCTAATGTATTGTAGTGAAAAGGGGCTGACCTTATCCATACTAATATAACAGATTGGGGAATAAGATCTCTAGCATTCCTTGCTCATTTGCCGAAACCTTCAGCATACATCATTTTGAGGAATCCTATTGGAAGACTGCGAAACGCACTGATTCCAGCAACCATAAAAGGTTTATAAGGGTTTTGTAGAGTACCTATAAGTTTAAAAATATAGGTTAGTTAGAGTAACAACTTAACGTTAGTATTTCAGTGAAGTATAACGCAAATGTTTGCCATACATCCGTGCGGTGCACTCTATTTGCATATGAACACTATAAGATGAGGGTCAACAACTTACGCTAACTTCAAGTTATCAATTGCCGTTAACCAGACAAAGGCGTGTAGGCAACCAATTATTTACTTAATATCACGAACTCTGTATATACAGGTGTTTTAAGGCACACCTATTTCCTTATTTGTGTGTGTCTGTTTCTGACAGTTCAGACACGAAATGAATTGTAGTTGAGAATTTGAATATATTTATTTATGATATTCCCTTTTATATTTTGTTAGCGCAATTTTGAATCTTATAACCCAATGAATTCAAACTCATTCTTCTTGTGTAGACAAGAATTTAAAACATTGCCCGGAAAATTTCATTGTTCAGTTGTCAGTTAACAGGACGAGATCTGTCGGGTAAGTTAGTTTTTGATAAAATTTGAACTATAGATATTTTAAATAATAAATTATAGATAGACCCAAAAAGTTGATCCAAAAATAACCGCGGATTGTCGCTTGATCCAGGCTGCTACTAAGCGGTCCTACTAGAATATTATGGAACAGGCCTATTTATACCCAGCAGTGGACGTTCCGAATGAAATGAATGAAGCGTACAAATGAAATATAAATTACAACACAATTATAAATATATAAGAAATATAATCTGTTAAGAAATAATATTTTAAATTATTTTTTTATTTAAGGTTAAAAGTATTTTAGAATAAAAAAATTGAACTTAAATTGACTTAAAAATATTGATGTAGATTGTAGAGGTTGATAAAACACTTGATATCTACGTACCATAAGATGTTATCTAACTTTTCCCTCAGGAGAATGTCTATTACTACACTAAGCATTTGTGACAGAAAAATTATACATACTTGTTGTTAGATGAACACGCATGTAATATACCCAGATCTAATTACATTTGAGGGAAGAAATATAAGATACGTATCTTTACAGATCCAACAACCAGTTTTATAAATAGAACTTTCTATTATAGTAGTTGCTATTTTTAGTTAAACTTTTTAATGGACGAAATGAATGATTTGGCGAAAGGATTTTGAAAGTGAACGCGCCTCTAATGCGATGCGTCTGAGAAGATGAAAGCAATTGTCGAAAGGTTACGATATACTACCGACACGAGGTCGATTCGCGAACACACAATTACAAGTGTAATCCAATTATAATGAAAAAAAAAACTCAATTCAGTTTTTAAATAAATCAAATTTAGGTGAATTTTGTGTCGTGCTTTTATCATTTTTAAAAAATGCATTTTTTTTTTCAATAAAAAACTGCATTCTGCACTTGAAAAATGTTTTGAGAAAACATATTTGTAGGAGTTCTGAAGTGGTGACACAAGCGGAGGGTTTACTATCTAACGAATATCTGTAGAAATTTTAAGCTTCCTATCTTGGGTGTGGTCGACGCGGTACTAGCAACAATGATACTATCTGTACTATGAGTCTCGCTAATGGTAGAGGACGTCTTCCCATCGATAATAAGAAAAGGTTCATGGACGGGCATTCTGGTGATGGTGACAGTGCTCGTACTCTGCCGACGGGTCTATTGATTTGGTCTGTGGATTACAATGACCTTTGATTCTGCACAAAATAATATGACGGGAGGATTAGCGCCATCTGTCTGAAGAGAGAGATGCCGCTAATCCTCCCGTCATATTGCATTGCAAGCCTTTGAGATTAGTCATTGTTGCAAGCATTCTGGATAGAGCGTTCGAAGGGAATATGTATGTGTCGAGCTAGTTCCGCGAAACCTATTTGATGAATAAAAAATATTAGTTTGCTTATTATTTAAAAATGTGCATTCTCTGAAAATTGAGCTTCTGGAGAATAGTGAGACACTGTGGCCGTGCCCAGAATTTATACTATCTATACTACATTTTAAGGCATCGATGCGCTTTGTTTCACATTGAATTGAAATGGCCTACGTGATGGTTTTATGTATATCTACTACTCAGTAAATAACTTTTATATTGTACTTTTTACAAGTTAAATGTAAAAATATATACCTATTTATTTCTTACAAAAATATTTTAGATAAG
Organism: Synanthedon andrenaeformis; assembly: GCA_936446665.2. Taxonomy (NCBI): domain Eukaryota; kingdom Metazoa; phylum Arthropoda; class Insecta; order Lepidoptera; family Sesiidae; genus Synanthedon; species Synanthedon andrenaeformis. The sequence continues at coordinate 9,334,753 of OW387785.2, forward strand.
ACAGCTATACCTACTATTAATACCTAATCAGACCTAAGTTTTTCTTACATCACCGCTGCAGAACTTAATGGCGAAGTGTTAACGGCGTAAGCTCCTACATGCATAAGTGATTTGTTTACGCAACTTGACTCACTCACCTTACATTCAGAAGGTCACCATCGATGTGCGTATGTAATGTGTTACAAAGACGATTCATATTATGTTATGTGCAATTGTACTGGTTAAATTTCTTAAAAGTCATTAATTGCAAAGACTATATTATAATACTATATAACGCGCATATCTAGATTGTTTAGAATTTTTGTTACTTTTTTATTAATATATCGTCAGACAGGCTGACGGTCCATTTGATGGTAGGTAGCTTTACTGTCGCATTCAAATGTGATAATTCAATTATCATATATAATTATTAAAACAAGTACTTACAAGTTGCCTCTAAGCAAGTTGAGGCTGTAATCAAAAGCGGAAGTGCGGCCCGGACCAGCGAGGTACAGAGCGCAGTCGTTGTCGTCTCCAACAGCTGACAGGGGCGTTAGACCTGTCGCCCACCAGCAACACAGCGCTAGTAATAGCGCTCTGAAAAAAAAAAGCACATTTATTATACCGGCCGATTATTCTTAATATAAAAGAAATATTTTTCTATTATTAATAATAGAATAAAAAAAAAAAATTAAAATTATCAAAACAAATTTTAGCGAACTGATCAGTCTTTGATAGGGTTTTGAAGTTGGTATCTTTTCAATTTCAAAAGTGAAGGCAAAAATATGTAATATGTTTTTCGTTACAAAATATCTAACTTACTCTACAATTTATGAGTTTAAAACCATATATATTTAAAACCAGTTAAAAAAAATGAGGAAGTAAAAACCAAAACAAAATCTGTTCTGAATTTATGAAGTTCAAAATTTATAGAGATACAAAGGAGGATGTATAAACAAAAGCTTAATTTAAAAAAAAATGTATTTATAATTAATCCGGGCAAAAAAAGGTTAGATATAATGGCTAGTAGTTAAAAAATGGTTGTCCAGTCTTAAATACGACTATGTTGAAAAACTATTTAAATCAATTTAAAAACGTAATACCTACCACAAATTTCGATAGCCTCAATTTTTAAATTTATTGTGTCTTTTACTTGTATATGTAACTACTTATTATTAGGTAATTTAGTGTATTTAGTCATTTATAATTTGTTATTATTTGTATTTTTAATTATTATAATTAATATTTTTATTTTTTGATATTTATTTTAAATATCAAAAAATATATTACATTTATGAAGCACACGATACAGGCTTGCATGCCTAGTGTGTGTCTTCATAGTTAACTATATGAATTATGTTCCTGTAAATAAATAAATAAATAAATAAAATAAGTAGTCACATTTGGCAAAAGGTTGTACTTTTCGGCTGCAAATTTATAACTGTGAAACGCAAGGTGATGTGCCCGGCCACTACTGTTATGTTTTGTAAAATTATTATTCCAAATCAGTTTTTATTGAATATGTATTACGACAAAAATCTGTTTAATTTAATTTGAATTCCTGTGTTTGTAATTAAAAATGCAAATTTAATATTCTATTGCAAAAATCAACCTCCATTTAAGTTTATACTTTGTAATTACATGGTTAAAATTGGCCTTCATATCTTCGTTTGCCAATTTCGCTTATCCCACACTATAGTTAAAGTAAATTGGTTTTACATATGTGCTATAATTCGCAACCAATAATATTTATATTGATGCTACGCAATCAGGTACACACACACACACATATATCCATTCCCGATTTTTTAGTGTACACAAACAATCTTAACATTTTTACTTATATATAATGTTAGCGTCTGCTATTGATGTCGACTGAAGTTAACTAACTTCAGCAATAAAGGCTATTTTTATTTTTATTTTTATCTAACACCTGCATTTGTATGCAAATACAAGCTCATGTGGTGTAAATTATTCACTTGATACTTGGTATTCATGTTAGGTATTATTTCAAAATGCGGCATGCAGTTCCGCAATGTCATAAGTGGAGCACTGCCTATACTTCACCAGCCGAAACATTTCGCAAGCCATAGCCTTGCCCAAGCCTCTTAAAAGCTGTTATGGCAGCCTCAGGGGGTTTATCTTAACTGCCTTTTGTTTTTTCAACAGTACTGCACGCTTGAACTCCCCTTGCGATATCTGTTGCGGCAATAAAAATAATAACTTCAGTTTTAATGGAAACGAAGCAATTGATAAAGCGAGTAATGAAATGTTATTGACCAATAAGGCCGTATATATGTTATTTTATTGCTTACTTGATAGCCCCGTGTGTAATTTAACCGTAAATTGGTTTAAATAGTTGATGTATTTGGTGAATGTATCGGAACATGTTTTAAATAATACGCAACTCGAGATCATAATGTCATCACCGAAACAAAACAGTTCACTTGTTGTTATTTCACGGTGGTCTTCTGTAAAGGGGGTGGTTACTGCCGCCAAACAGGCTGCCTACATGACTGCATATAATCAGCATATAATACATTCGACATGCTCTGACATACTCAAACAAAATATCTAGTGCTAATTTTTAATACTTAAACCTATTTCTTAAATTTGACGGTAATTTTAAAGGAGAAAAAAAATATATGATAGATTCTATTTGTATATTATAATATTATATTCTTCGTTACAGAGCTGGATGTTGGCCAAGAGCAAACCCATCTCTAATAAAAAAAACATACTACATTATAATCTAAACAAAAATCTAACTCGTATTTAGGAATAGTATATAAAAATCAAAAATAAACTTTCCAGTACTAACGAATACTATGAAGTTTATGATTAATATTACGTCATCTACTTTTTAAGGGTTTACGGTAATTGCTAACATAAAATGTTGATCTTATTTGGCTGATAGGTAGACATATAGAAAACCTTCAAAGTGTAGCATGTGAAAGGTGCAAGAGCTTATAGTACATACTAAACTATAAGCTCTATACGAAGGCTGTGCAAGTCAAGCTGTCAATACGGCACTCGCAACATATGGGATACATAAACATTAACCAACTTGGCTACGAAATAATTGCCATGTGTAAAGCCTTAAAGTAATCCAATTATGTATAGGAATGCGTGCACCTGTACAATTTATTATCCGACACATTATTGAGATTAATTTCAAGTGTTATTTAAGTAAATAGCGCACTAGAAATTGACCAGCCATACCGGTCCTTTTCCAGTGATTATAAAGTCGTAATTAGGTACCACTATACTCCACTTAAACAGTTACTATTAGTTTACAAATAATTAATTATTTAACTAATATAATTGATGTTAAATCTTTACATATAATAAAATCGTAAAGAACTGTGTTAAATATATTTTTTTAAAAAGAAATTTGTACCAACACGTTGTACTTATGTTAGGTACCGAAGTCAAAAAAATAGTTTTTAGAATTTTGTCTGTTTGTCTGTGCGTTCGTGCACGCTAATCTCAGAAGCGGCTTAACCGATTTGAATGCGGTTTTCACTGATGTATTGATGATTACCCGGATTAAACTACAGGATACTTTTTATCTAGAATTTTTTTAAGGTTTCTGTAGATGTATTTAGTTTAAAAAAAATTCAAAAAAAAACAACTCTTTCAAGTAATTCGAATAAACTACGTATCTATCTATAAAGCAAAAACGTTGGATTCCTTTTTTAAGAAATATGCGCGGACGTAGCAGTGTGATCTTTGGTACACTTAAAGTTTATATGGAGACGGACTGGAGAAAGCTGATTTTACTTATATGATATGCATTAGAAATACATTAAATTAATTAAAATAAACATCAGGTATACACTAATTAAAATAAAATTATATTAGGTATACGCGGTAGCCACGAGTAATATGTTTACTCTTTTGTTGATGGTATAATGTTAAAATTAATTATGTTACTAAAAATTATAAAGTATATGTTTTTAACAATAGTAAAATCAATAAATATGAGTTTGTGAAGTTGCACAGAGAGAAAAAAGTTACGTAAATCATGAACGCCACTACGTATGTAAGGACAAAAACGTACCACTCGTAAGCTTGTAAGGGCCTCCATGTCACGTAAGTAACCGGCATTACGTAGCCCGCTTCATGCCAACCTACCATGAAGCGCGCTACGTAAAACAACCAGCTACGTATAAGTAACCGGTAAACACTGGTGTATCATACTTACGTCCGGAGTATTGTAATGGTGCTGCTCCGTTACAGCATGACACCTCTTACGTACGCACTGGTGTTTGCTACGTAAAGTAATGGTGCTGCTCCGTTACCGCATGACACCTCTTACGTACGCACTGGTGTTTGCTACGTATAGTAATGGTGCTGCTCCGTTACAGCATGACACCTCTTACATACGCACTGGTGTTTGCTACGTATAGTAATGGTGCTGCTCCGTTACAGCATGACACCTCTTACGTACGCACTGGTGTTTGCTACGTATAGTAATGGTGCTGCTCCGTTACAGCATGACACCTCTTACGTACGCACTGGTGTTTGCTACGTATAGTAATGGTGCTGCTCCGTTACAGCATGACACCTCTTACGTACGCACTGGTGTTTGCTACGTATAGTAATGGTGCTGCTCCGTTACAGCATGACACCTCTTACGTACGCACTGATGTTTGATACGTAAAGTAATGGTACCGCTCCATTACCGCATGAACGTCCTTCCAGACGACCTGATCTCGGTCGACATAACGGCGGAGGAATGAGGCGAAAGGGACGAGGTAGGTACCATCGGTCGTGTCGGCCGCGATCTCGTTCGGACCCGACCGCGGAGAGGAATGAGAGCGGGTAATTTTTCCATGGAATTTTGTCCTATTCTCCTCATTCCTCCTCGCCGTCAGGTCTGACCGAGATCAGGCTGTTTTTGATAGCGTTGCCCGACACGACCCGATAACTGCCTACCTCTTCTCCTCCGCCGTCGTGGCGACTGAAATCAGACTGTCTGGAAGGGCCTTGAGATGACATACTTATTGATTGGCGTTACTAATACATATTCTGGCTCAATATCTATAATGTAAGGCTGTATCATGAGAAAAGAGTTATGTTGTTATATGACAAATCATCATAACTAATTTCTTATGATATAATATTAGACATAGATATCAAGTCAGAATGTATATGAGTAACACCAGGCAGAAAGCATGTCACATAAAGTAACGGAGTGGTACCATTCGGTTACGTATCAAATACATACAATGCATAATTATGGGCGTAATAAATAACACCCCAGCATATACGCACCAGAAAGGATTTATGCTACGTCAGTCACATAAAGCTGTAATGTACCACTAGCATTGTTAACCTGAAAAATAACATTTACATACATAAGAATAAGCTGGCTACCCAAGTACTTGGAATAAAATTAAAGAGAAACATAATAAAACTAATTATATAATAATTAAAGATTTATTAATTCACAATTCAAACTTATGAAATAAACACAAATTGTATATACCAATACAATAAATACTGTGCCTAGAATTGCTACATAATATAATTAATAATCAATAAAATTATAACTTTACATTTAAAATGTTGTATACCTGCAAGAAAAGAAAAGTCATTAGAGTCATTCTTATTATTACTGTCTGAGGCTGTAGTGCGAGTTTATAATGAACGCACTCGCTAGTGAGCGCGTAAAATATTTATATGGAAAATTGTCAACTTGGCATTGACAATTGACAGTTTTCCATACAAATATTTTACGCGCTCACCAGCGAGTGCGTTCATTATAAACTCGCACTACAGCCTCTGGTCTACTTATTACTACTGGTTGCCGGTTGCCAGTATTGTGTGGTCCAATGTAACCACCCAAGGTTATGGTTTTTTACTACCTACTAATAATAATGGAATAAATTCCTGTAAGGGAATTTAATAAGCTAGTAAAATTACTGGGCTAAAAAGCTACCATCACAGTGATCAGGACTTTATCACTAAATTCTGGGTATCACTGCAATGATCATGAGCAAACGTTATCTCTTACCAACAGGAAAGTGTGTTGCATGTCTCACTACTTGTACCATAAATTTTATGGTACAAGTAGTGAGATTTATTGATTTTATTAAATGTGGCTTAGTATGTTTTATGATAAAACATACTAAGCCACATTTAATGTACCTACACAAAGTTACATAAGTATAGCAATAGATTGTGTGTTTATAACAAAACCAAACTTACAAAATTGTTTGATGCTTTTGGGGGTTCTTCCTGCACAAGCTCTGGTGCAGAATGATCCGGTGGTGACGAAAGTGGCGAATCAGAACCAGAGGCAGAATAAGCTTCAACAAACTGAAAAATAAATGATTAACAACGTTAAAAACATTGAAAGAGCAAAATAAATTAAGAAAAAAGCACTCACAACTATTTCATTAATAATAAGAATTATTACTGTCTCTGGTTGCCGGTTGCCGCCAGTATTGTGTGGTCCAATGTAACCACCCAAGGTTATGGTTTTTTACTACCTACTAGTAATAATGAAATAAATTCCTGTAAGGGAACTGTGAATACTGTGAATAAGCTAGTGAAATTACTGGGTTAATAAGCTACTTAATAAGCTATAATAATTAGAATGCCGTGGGGTACCGGCTTAGAATAGTATACCCCATCTCAACCCGTGGGTGCCATAGAAATCGGCTAAGGGAAAAACCACCAAAGGGTGGGCAGCAGCGCCCTTTGCGGATAATTATTATCAAACTGCGTTCGTCAACCCGCCTGCCAAACGTGGTGAGTATTGGCAAAACTATGGGGAGGCCTACGTCCAGCAGTGGACGTACAAGGCTGACTCAAGTCAATAAGCTACCATCACAGTGATCAGGACTTTATCACTAAGTTCTGGGTATCACTGCAATGATCATGAGCAAACGTTATCTCTTACCAACAGGAAAGTGTGTTGCATGTCTCACTACTTGTATCATAAAACATACTAAGCCACATTTAATGTACCTTCACAAAGTTACATAAGTATAGCAATAGATTTTGTGTTTATAACAAAAGCAAACTTACATAATTGTTTGATGCTTTTGGGGGTTCTTCTTGCACAAGCTCTGGTGCAGAATGATCCGGTGGCGAAAATGGCGAACCAGAGGCAAAATCAGAATCAGGCTGAAAAATAAATGATTAACAATGTTAAAAACATTCAAAGAGCAAAATAAATTAAGAAAAAGCACTCACAGCTATTTCATTTACAGGCGTATCTTCCCGTTTTTGATTTGATTTTATTATTTTCTTGAATCTTATTCTTTGACCTATTTTTGGGATCAGCTCCTTGAGCTGCTCCTCTTCCAACAAAAATGCAGTTTCTAGATCGATTTCGTGTTCTGGAACAAACGAGTGTCAGGAATTTATTTGTCTATGGAAAAAGTATTATTTTCTAGGTATAGTATTATTATATTATTAGTATTATTTTCTAGTATGTACCTACCTAAATACAGGGTAACCTGTATACCCTGTATTTAGGTACAGGGTAACCTGTATACCCTGTATTTAGGTATATAACAAATTTTTCGAAATTACCTAGAACTGCGCATATAAGAGTTAATGAAAAACGTACCTTTACATTACGAATACTTCTTATTAAGAACCTCTTTTTAACGAATTTTCACTCATTGCAGAATATAAATAGAAACTATAATTTCAATCAAGTATAATTTAGAAAGTATGATTCCCTTAAAAAGGGAAATTAAACTTTAATCAAGTACACAAAACGTTACAATAGTATCTACCTAATTCATGTGTCGGCAGGTTCAGACAATATTTTAAATATATCATAAGACAACAACTGTATTGTTTGTTGTAAAGTAATATACACTGCTGTCGGTACTGCAAGAAGTAAGTAACGAAATTAACTTACCCGCGAAAACTCCAATCAGTTCTTCACAGTTTATTTCTTTTAATAATTTCTCCATATTGGAAAACATAAAAGAATATTCTTTGAAAACGCAAGCGCAATCAAACATACGCGGCACACTATTTGCTTGCTTACTATATTACTGCGTAGTTGCGTACGCACGAGAGGAAAATGCCGGTCACTGTAGTGATGGGCAAAGAGAATATAATCACCAGCCCCTTCACGTAGACAGTACTGCGAATACTTATAATGTAGCCGCATACGTACAATAAGTAGCCCCCTCACTTAGACAGTACTGCGAATACTTATAATGTAGCCGCATACGTACAATAAGTAGCCCCCTCACTTAGACAGTACTGCGTATACTTATAATGTAGCCGCATACGTACAATAAATAGCCCCCTCACTTAGACAGTACTGCGAATACTTATAATGTAGCCGCATACGTACAATAAGTAGCCCCCTCACTTAGACAGTACTGCGAATACTTATAATGTAGCCGCATACGTACAATAAGTAGCCCCCTCACTTAGTACTGCGAATACTTATAATGTAGCCGCATACGTACAATAAATAGCCCCCTCACGTAGACAGTACTGCGAATACTTATAATGTAGCCGCATACGTACAGCATACATGTACGTACACGTACATTTAAAATTGATCACGGAACGTATCGAAAAAACAAATAGTGACTATATTTTTAAACATAGTAACTCAATTATGTGAAAGTTAAACTGTATTATATTGTATGTTGAGTTTTGGAAGGAAATATTCTTTGCTCCTTTGTGGACCAGATTAGCCAAAGATAGAAGAAAATCGAAATCTTTAGAGGAGGCCTTTGTCTTAGGACAAGCTGTTACAGTAGAAGTACCGATTGCCGATATGTAAATTGTTTAAATGTAAATTATTTATTTATATTTAAATTTTAAATGTATATGTAGGCATAATAGATATATTGTTAACCAAACAGTAATAAAGGCTTATTTTATTTATTTTATTATTCTTTGCTAAATCTTTACAAGATGCGTAAGTACCTAATAATTCATTTGCTACTGACAAATTTTACTTGTTACGTACGATCAATATGTAGAACCAGTCGTACGTAGCAAGAGGCGTTATCATGTAAGCACTTACGTTAAGGTGGTGAATCACCATTTTATACGTATATAACGTTATAAATACGTATGACTACGTATGCGGCTACATTATGTTGTAATGTAGCCGCATACGTGTCTACGTATAAATCAGGCCGAGTACTTAAATTCCTGAACCGACACAATTAAGAATGATGCGACATCCTTATACTAGCTTTACTGCGGGACCGTTCTCGGTATGGATGACACATACTTACACATAAATATGTGTCATCATTAGTAAGTATGTAACTACTAAATTAAGTATGTAGGTTACGTACTACATATAAAGCTGCGAGTTCCTTGGTAACGGACTGGTGGTGAGCTACTTATACGTATATTTTTTCTCTCAGTGTGTATATATTTTTGAATGTGTATTTTAACCGACGATGAGAAAGTTTTGGATAAAACTTTGAGTACAGAGAAACCATACACAGTCGTCGTCCAAAACATACTTAGTATAAATTTTATTCCGATTTCGGTAAAACGATTTGTGTATTAATTTATTTCTACAATCTTTTATAGATGAGAAAAAGATTGTAACACACTTACAAAATTTGTAAAATTCACTATAATATAACTTGTACGTTAAAAAAACCTTGTCGAACACTTTTAAATACAGAAGAAAAACGAAGCAAAGTAACTTGTTTAGAGAGCTTCGTTGTTTAATTCGATTTTTTATTACATAACCGATAATGCGGGTCCATTGTCCCAGTGACCGCAACTATCTTCAAACTCAGTCGTGTGACAGCAATGATGGCGCGTCTAATTTTTGTACAAACAACATTCACAGGCGGATAACGAAATTGCTCAGCGAAAATACGTTTCGAAGATCGATTTTTCTAAACTGTAATCAAGTTTTGATAATTATTATACATATAATAAAATTAATAGGTAACATTCCCCTTTATAATAGAGGACGTTAACATGGTTTTTCACAAACAAATAGAGTAACTTATAAATAACTACTTAGCTGTTCCCGCGACTTCGTTTACGCGCTGTAGTTCGTTTTTTTGAAAATCACACAGGAATCTGAAATTTTTCCTTTTTTCAAAATAATTATTTAAAAATAAATCGTTACATTAAAGTAACGAAATAATGTTATATAATTAGGATGTTAAAATTTAAGAAATAGGTTTGACTGCTGTGTTCGTTATATCAGTAATACAATATGGATACCATACTGATACGAAATCACAGATATAATCAAATAATTATACGGTTTTCGACGCATTTCAGTAATACTCAACTCGACTCATTTAAGCAAAATTACAACTAAATTTAAATTATGATTCACCTTAAAATATTGGTTTCTTAAACTTTCTATATATTCGTTTGCATTAATCCGAACCGATTCGTAACAGTTCGGTTTACCGTAAATCGGCCGATCCAAACTTACCGTATAAACGTTACGCCTGATTTGGAAAATAACTGTGCTAAATTAAATTTTAGATATACTTTGAGCTCTTGTTCGAAACCAATAATTGCATAACCTTGATAGTTTTATAACATGGTATTAAAAGAAAAACGTCGCTAGGTGTACCTACACAAGATTATTTGGTTTGATCAGTAATTTGATGTCCTGCATATGTGAGTTACTACGTGCGCCTTTTTATGTATGCAAACCACAAAAAACGCTCTTATATAAATGCAAAATTGTGTGAAAAATTTAAAACAATTTCGAGAGTTGAGAGTTTTAACAGACAAACATGTAAATTATATTGTAACTTAAAAAATACCTAACAGTATTCCCACATTTAAAAAGCAATCGGTCACCCGGTTGCTTTTGGAAGTGAATGCCTTTCTCACGATAAAATGCGGTTGTTGAACATCTCCGGTGATATTTATATTTAAGATATCGTCCGACTGGTTGCGCAACCGGTTTAGCAGTCGGTCGACCTGACTAGAATCGAGATGCGCGTGCGATGCGCCGTTGTTACGTCATGGGGCCTGTCACTATATTGCCGTACCTACACTTTATTACCGCGCCGATGCTCCTTTGACCATCACAAGATAACCCAAATACGATTAAAGTTTCACAGACTTCACTCTCACTTCAATTATTTCTGCAATTTGAATTAAACGAAGTGGTATTATTGTCGTTACAACAAAATGTCAAGTAATACACTTTGCTTTACGTCTTTTCGTTATTGTCAATCACACAAGCAAGTAATTTTCAATCACAACTTTGTTACTAGATTAACAATGTCTAAGTCTAATAACTTCGCACCTTTGAGTGGCTGAGGCGCCGTAGTTCGACTGCATAGTTTGATTGATCGGACTATGTGCAATTAACTGAAGGGCCTGTGGTGTATCTGGTTTCTTATTGTATGAATAATACATTTTGTATACACTTCGTATTGTATTTACTGCCTAAAAAAATGTTCGTGGATGAAGTCTCGGGTAAAATGTACTACAAAATAAATTTTCTGTCCGCTTGTTTCTGTTTCTCCGCTAACTACATAAACCACGCAACGGATTTTGATACTGTTTTCACCGTTCACCCAAAGATATGGATTTTTATTTTATTAAACTTACCTATAGATATAGATTTTAACACCAATTGAACATTTAATCTGGGCGTAATTAGAGTAACTAGTAAAAAAATAAAAAGGCTGAGAGATGCTTGTGCGTATAACGAGATTAGTTTTAAGTTATTTCTTTGGATAGTTTTCGACAAATGTCATTTGGTACAATGACATGTTAAAATAATCAACGATGCACAGAAATGTATACCTATGCCAATATGTATTACTGATGTGATTACTGATTATTTGATCTACTTAAATATATTATTTATTGCTTTAAATATTACTTATTGCAATAGTAAGTATTTAATCAACTTGCTCATTTCATCTTTAAAGAAGGAATAAAATAAAATGTCCAAAATTAATTTCAATGAATGTTTTCGTAATCAACTTCACACGTTGCATCATTTAACATTTACTTAACAACATGTTATTCGTACATGTACATTTGATTGCAAAGTGCGCATGTAAGATGTCTGCCATTTCTTTTCGTAATATGGCTTAAGTTTCCACAAAAATACACTCCGCGTGGTCGTTTTTGTGAAGGTTTTTAATTACAAATTCAATATTTTGTAACCGACTAACCTTAAACCGAATTAACCTTGAGTTTTGTAATGTTTTCGAATAATTGTGCGCACAAGAATTAAACTTTTACTCGAGGAATATTCATATTAGTAGAAAAAAAAATGTTTTTTCTTTAGCGTGCCAATATAATGTGTAGAGTATGTGTGTAATATATGAAAATGTACCTAAAGGTAGATTTATATAAGATCAAATAAAATAAAATTGCAAGATAATGCAAAAAAAATAAGATAAATCCTCTTCGTTCTAATATCACATAACACCATCACCCTCTTATATTAGATTAAAAAAAAGAAATATAAGAAAAAAAACTAAAAAAATATATATTGATATAAATCTAGCCTATTTAAGAGAAACTATTCTTAAATTATATATAACTAGCGACATTATTTTTCAAACTATATGTAACTTTCCTCGTTTATCGCTCTTTTCTTTAGTGAAAATCGTATCAAAATCAAAATCGTATCAGAATCTGAGGTGGACAGAGGCCTTAACTCCCGACGCTCGACGCAAAAGAGAGTTGTTAAAGATTAACGTGTGTATCTGTCTGTGTTATTGGCATGGTTCTCTAACGGATGATCCGATTTTTTTTTGTTTGTTGACCGTGATCGAGATGATTATAATTTTTAATTAAAGCTTGTACAATATGTATAGATAAAGATATAGATATAGAAATCTAACTTGGGTACCTTAGCCAGGATTCCAACAATCTTTTTTTAGTTCTTCTTTCAAATAATGATATAATCTGTGTACATTATGACGGTTACTTTACTGTACAAGTGTTAAACTGGTTTGCAAGTAAAACGCGGAGCCGCAGTCGAAAAGCGAAATCAATTTATCAATCAGAGTTGTAAGTGCAGTTTTGCTTTCAATACAGCCTTAACAGACTCGGCTATTGAACTTTTAAGCGGTTTTTTTTCAAGCCTTGTCATGTCTCGTTTCGTATGCTCTCAATCCGATTCTATTCATCGCTATATACGATCGTGCACTTTGCACACTCTTGTATTTAAGTAGTTCTACATATTTCATACTGGCATTATAAGTGAGAAATTTATTATGTATGTTGTGTTGACTAACATTTGTAACTTAATACTGGGAAAGGACACAAGGAGTAGTTTTACTTGTCACACATGAGAAAAAAGTAAGACGTACTTTTTAAGCACTTAGTTTATATGATTATTTTTCAATATTATTTCTATACATCAACTCGTTCTTTAAAAAAAAAAGAATGTGATTATTCATGCCGCGGTTTTAAGTACATTGTACATAATCTTGGACCTCATCCATTTAATGTCTGACACAAACCTATGTATGGTTACTGTTCTTGATTTTGTTTTAAATTTTGAATTATAAATTAAAGTAGCGGTTTGGTCTGTTTCTCCGCTAACTTCTTCTAAACCAGCATACAGATTTTGATGGTGTTTTCTCCAATGGAAAGATAAATAAATTAGGAAGGTTTGTGTATATTATAATTTGAATAAAAGTTATAGTAATTGATAGTGTGATAATAGTAATACAAATGTTATATAAAACAAAATTGCTAATTAGATTGCTACGCAAAGCGTAGAAGTTAACTTCGTAGCGGCTACGAAATAGTACACGTGCATTACGTCCTTACAAAAGACTTCAACGAAATCTTTTAGAAGAAGCATTATATAAAAATTTACTTACATTTTATTTGTTAAAATTTATAACTTATAATTAAAATGTTTGATAAAATTAAAATTATATAAAGTATTAAAATTATTTAGAATTTCAATTTAAATTTTACATAAAATAAAAAAACAAATAAATACCTCGATAACATTTTGATTAAAAAGTCCTGAAAGTACACTTCGAGTTCAGGTCGTTATTCGTATGATCACCAGATCACTAACATTAAGTAAGGCACAACAAGGCACAGAATCAGTCCAGTTTCAATGCGAACTCAGTCATTATTTGAGTTAAAAAAACTAATTATTTTAATTATTTCTTTGTGCACGTCCTTTCGGTGGTGCGCTGGACACAGCACTGAGGCTTCGCGGGCACTGTGCGAGAGTAGAAGCCTGCGTTCGACCACGAAAGTGTTGATGCTTGACAATTGCAACCCACCACTAACGTCTCGACCGGAGAACGGATGCCACAACGATCACTGTCAATGACTTTGCATATCATCTATCTTACCCCCCATACACTTCTTTTAAATGAATGAGATTTTGTATTCATTTGAGAATCGTATTTCAATCGATATATTTTTATGCAAATAAATTGCTTGACCAATATCTTTTAATTATTATAAACTAGCTTTTTGCTCGCGACTGCGTTCGCGCCCCTTTATATCATTTTATTTGGGTGTTAAAATTTTTATTCATTCTTCATTGATCACTACGGATTTTTTACATATACAAATCTTTTCTGGCTATCCCTCTTTCCAAAAGTGAAAACGGAATTTAAATGGGTCAAGCTATTCTTTAGTTTCTGTAAGACTAACGCATGGTGTTTGATTTTTATATGTTACTAGCGACCCTCTTCCGGCTTCGCCCAGCAATAAACTTAATTAGGTTTTGTCATACATATAAAAAATAACTGAAAAATTATCTAACTGACTGTGAAAACCACATTGAAATCCGTTGCATAGTTTAGGAGAAGTTAGTGGCCATACAGACTGACTCGGAAAGCTATTTCAAATTATTTATATTATGTAAAGAAGAAGATATATACTGTCTTACTTATAAAAATCAACTAATCATCTTCTTAGCATCGTATTAACTAATCACTACTTATCTTCTTAAGTAGTGTTTGACAGTTCATTAAGACATTGCTAAGCAACAAATTAAAGTTAAGCAACGTTTATAAGTAAAAAATTTTCTTAAGTGGTTCCTAAGTATTACTTAAAATTTAAGTAACGTTTATAGGTAAGGCTGTTAATATTTAATACAAGCAACGCCACAGGTTCTGCAACTGTAAGAGATTGGAAAGGGATATGGAAATAGGATGTGCCTATCTATCGTATATTATAATGTCAGCCTGGGTGTTAAACTTTACTTCAAAAAGTGCATAAGTATGTGAAAGAATTGTAACAAAAATCTATTAATTTTTGTAATATTTTTCATTATTTCAGTTAAGAGTTAAGAGGTAAATTTAGTAGTGGCAAGGTTCTCTGCGTTCTAATAAACCAAGCCGTCTGGCGACAGTAACCACCTTCTCACAGATGACCACTATCAATCATTACATGGTTATGTGTTTTATATAACGGTGAATAAAACTGAAAAAGTTGGTTTTGCATGTTTAAGCCAGGATTCTAATGTTTTTTTTTTACCAATTGAACCCTGAAACTCAAGATTTAGTGCACTAACATCTTAACCAATCGACAAAAGGGTTGTCATTTTAGTTTATTTGTTTAGTCAGAACGCTTTAATGAGTGTGCAAATACTCGACCTGAATAGGAAACGTTTTTGTTATGCGAGCGAATCAAATGTTGTGTCGCTTCGTAATGTCACCGTCAAATTGGTGGTTCGATTAATTTTATTCAAAGTAAATCGAACTTTCGTAACAGCAGATGCAACTGGCTCGGATAGTTTTTCTACTATTACATCCTAAGTAGCCGCCGACGATTGCGCTTAACGAATCGGTGCCTAAGAAGTTTTCTGTGTCAATTTCGTTGTTGCATCAAGCATCCGTTTTTCAATTAATTTACTTTACCGCTTAAACTAGCATATAAGTTTTAGTACTATTGGTTAAATCGGACTGCCACTCACGTTGCGTCATTCAGTTCGCTTTCAATTTGCACGAAATATATCTTTTTATGGGTCTACATTACGAATTCATATAATTAAACCCTTGATAATCAGTAAAAAATTATTTTACTGATTACTTCGTCTGCAGAATTTGTAGGACGATTTCTGTGATATGGTATTTTGTTTCATTTGATTAAAAAGAAAATTGGGACTCAGTTATATTTCTTAAAAGGGCAATATAAATAAAAACTATATAAAAACCCAGTTGTATTAGACTATAATAATGACACACACTCCGTTCATAGTAAATTATGCATATAACTGCTATAAAAAACTTTCACAACGTCTAGACGAGTCTAGATTTTTTTGAGGTAGCTTTTCAATGAATCACAGAAAGCTATGTTGTTATAAAAAATACTATAAATAGTTTCGCAACACTACTGTTATCAATTAAAAGCCTACACCTGCATTTTACATCCATGTTATTAGCTATAATACGCTGGTTAATGACATCTGAGGTATTTGATTTTAACAAGTCGTATATAATATATTAAAGTTGAACTAGACGAGTTGGCTAACTTGTTATGTGTATTTGAAATATATAAATTATATTTGTATGGAGGCATGTCTCTTAGGGACCCGGATATTTGCGTCCTCCACTAAGCTTTTGCCCCCGACTTCGTTCGCGTACTTTTTATTTTTATTAAATTTTTTTTGCTCATATAATTTTGGCAGGCGTTGAATTTTTTGTTTTCATTTTTAGATCGAGAACAGTACTTTTTTATCTAGATTAAAAGTACGCTAATTTTTTAATATTTTTAGACGATCCCTCGGGAACCTAACATTTTCTAGGATAAAAAGTATCCTATAATGTTAGTCCAGGTAATAAACTATCTGATTCCCCGAGAACAATTTTTTCTGAACGAAAGGAAGGACTATGTTCTTTTCTGTATTCCTGACTACGTGTATGCAAAATTTCATGACGATCGGTTCAGAAATTAAGGCGTGAAAGCGAAACAAACAAAAAATAGAACTCACTTTCGCATTTGTAATATTAGTTAGGAAATTCATAATAACTTACAACTTACGGTAAATGGTAAAACCATCACCACGAAACAAGTAACACAAGCATCATATAATGTAAATGAGATTCCAACCTTGACTGTAAAGCGTAAGGAGTTTTTTTTAATATATATACATTACAATTATTATTATTTCAATTATAAAATGCAGTATTTAGCAATAGTGAAAATGTATCAATTAAGACATATTTTTGGGAAAATAATGAATGTTTACTTATCAAAATATGGCTTGCATCTGTTAACTATTTTCAGATACCTTTGTAAAATTGTAATAATTAATTGTATTGGAAGTTTCACGAACGAAAATATTAAGAAGAATTAGAGGAAAACCGAGATAGAGTAACTTAAAAAGGAATTAGTTGCATTACAAAAAAAAAACGTAGTTAAACACTACCCAATTAAGAGCAAGCCAAGAAAATATGTGTCAATACACACCTCCGCACAATCATGTATGTTATTATGAAATACTGGTTCCACAAATACTTGAATCTATAATGGTTGGATTTGATACAGTTTATACGAGTTAACGCGTGAAAATATTTCAATAAAACAATTTATTTCGCAACAAAGTAGAACGGATATTGGTGACGTTTTTCTGTACTTGTTATATACTTATGCGTAACTCGACTTTTATGTGAGGTCTATTGGAAATAATCACGAGTGCAAAGAAAATTGTTTTAACAACTTAATATGCATAGCAAGTTTATTTTATGATTATCTTGCTTGCCACTTCATTTTCAGAATCTTAGAAAAGTTTACGTGTTTTTTTAGTTTGTTTATTAGATACTAGCTATTGAAAGCGACTTCGCCCGCGTAATTTTATAAAACATAGCCTATGTTACTCGCTGATAATGTAGCTTTATATAGGTGAAAGAATTTTCAAAATCGGTCCAGTAGTTTTTGAGTTTATTCAAAATAATTGTATAGAAAATAAGGTCTACATTCTTTTTCGAATTGAACTCGGTACCTATAAAAATAAATATCTTAAAGTAATCCCATTTTTTAAAAACATTAAAAAATGGAATTACATTATCATTTCATAATTTTCTTCTGTTTGTCAACCGATTTTTAATACTTGCAACCCACTCCCGGATTCGTCTGAGGTCGAATTTTTACATATAAACATCTTCCCCGTTTATCCCTCATTCGACATCTGAAAACCAAATTAAAATCAGTCTACCCATTCTCGAATTCTTGAAGTACACAAACCAACTTAACATTTTTATGTATTAATAACTGACCCGGCAAACGTTGTTTTGCCATACAAAAAAATATCACTTAGGGGTATGGAAAATAGATGTTGGCCGATTCTCAGACCTACCCGAAGAGCAGACAAAATTTCATCAAAATCGGTCCAGCCGCTTCGGAGGAGTTTGGCAACAAACACCGCGACACGAGAAATTTATATATTAGATATAAAAAAGAAATACTGACTAGTTATAAATAAATAAAAAAAATGGAACAGTTTCTTTTTCCTTACATGAATATAATTAATGTAGATAATTTATTCTTCAAAACAATACTCATCTAAAACACAAAGCAATTATCTAATAGCCTCATGAGAGCATTTGCTAATAGTACCGAAGCTCATACTACTTGGTATAATTTACGCAAAATTGCACATCTACTTCTGTTTGATAACAACGATAATTGCGTGATGGTTTCATCAGAAGTTTCCTTGCATTTGCAGTAATTAATTATGCAACTTGAAGTATTGTTTCATTTGCCTTATCGGGCAGGTTTACTAAAAGTTTTCAAACAATAGGTTTCCCTACGCTGCAATCAAGATAGCTTAATTGCTGGTTTAGAAATATGATATATTCCTCCAAAAAAAAAGTAGTCTAAAGATACATTCATTGTGAGTGACGTTGTTCAGGAGTAGGCTAAATTAAGTGTATTTAAAGGAGGTGCTATAAACAAACAAAAGGTTAGATGATTTCATACCTGAACGCCATTGTATTGTTAAATAACTTAGTTATTATAGTTTGTGGTGATTTTAAGAACGGTTTTAATACTTCTTACCGTTTATGAACGTAAATAGGTTTTTTTGAACACATGTAGTGAAATCTTAAAAAAAAGTATCAAGATACTTTTTAGTGCTAACACAGATAATAATTATAATTGTTGTTTACAATTTTCATTGACTTGAAATGTTACATTTGAGATAGTCTCGTGTTTTCCTTACTTTTAAAATGATAGATATACTATAATATTTTGAGTTTAGGTAGGACCCATTAGACAAGACAAATAGAAGACAAGGTCTCTTTTAGATAAAATTTGAAATCATGTCAAAGATTCTATATGACTGTCGCTCAATTTAGAGAGTACAGCTACCTCATACCAGAGTACATAGAATAAATACATATTATAAAATAAAGTGACTGTCCGCTTGTTTACTTCTCTTCTAACTTCTAAACCACTTAACAGATTTTGATACGGGTTTCAATAATGGAAAGAGCTAATAAACAAGGATTATTTAGTGTATATAATTTGCAGAAAAAAAAATTATCAGCCGGGGGCTCGTCGCTAATCGATAATATCTCAATTGCCAAATATATTAAGTTGTGTTCTGTGTTAAAATAAATAACAAAGAAATTTAGCGTCGGATAGTGGCAACATAAAAACTTTCTAGCCTACTAAATTTTATTTAGGGCCTCTTTCACCATCTCTGAGTAAAGTGTTAAGTAGGCTAACCGCCATTTAAAGTCACCAGTAAGAAAAAGTACGAGTTTCTCGTATCATTTACTCGCCAATTAGCATTACTTGAAAAGTAACTAATCAACACTTTACTTGTAGTTGGTGAAACAGGCCCTTAGACTTAAGACTTAGTTAAGACATTATTGTTTGTTAAGCGATAAACTTTAAAAAACCTACATTTGTCTTTGTAATCCAATTAAAGTATGAACGGAATGTTTTAACGCACTGAAACCTTGACAATTCAACAATAGAAATAGTCATTCGAAATTATATTGATGTCTTCATCATTGTGGTACAATATTGTTTTGTTCCTTTACGACACAGTCATTGCATAAGGCATTCAGATTAAAGTGACACAAATAGAGGGGATTGTTATATTATATATTACTAGCTGGTGCCCGTGACTTCGTCCGCGTCGAAACAATTAAAATATATAACACCTGAAAAAATATATGACATCTTTATCGCTGTGACGACGGTGGCGCCGCCACGGCGATAGTGACGCCCAAGTTTTATATTTTTAGTTGATCTCTCTGATACATTTTTCCAGGATAAAAGTAATCAAATGTCATCCAAATCCGTTAAACCGTTTTTGCATGAAAGAGGAACTGTAAAAAATATAGTAAAAAGTGACGCGGTGTTTGTTATGCATTAACATAACAGCTTGCACCGAGAAAAACCCAAAGCATTATCCATATAAAAACTGTCTAATATGTTAATCTAGGACATAGTTTATCTGCCTATGCCAAACTTTTCAAAAGTTTCACAACTTTCATTACGTATTTATAATACTGTTAAAATTGAATTTTAAAATTTTTAAATAAATAAACAAATGTTATTATATTCTTAAATACCTCTTTAAAAATTTTATAGTAATAAATATATAATTTATTATTAAAAATTTCCTTCTAAACAGCCTTCATTAAAAGCCCATACGAATATAAAATTCAAATAGCTCACACACGAACCGAGGCTGCAATGTAGTCCGAGGTCGATTTCTTATTAGGCGGTTAAAGTCGATTTGTCTTATCGACTGTACCTACATATAATGTGTCGCAATCTTGTCCCGGGACAACTCCAATATCTCCTAGCGAACATTAATCAATCAATAAATCGGCTTAACATTAGTAATAAACGAATCAGTATGAGATGTAAGGCGTAAAAGGCAGCAACGTGTTAAATATTTGTCACTGCTTGTCATTGTAATTAATTTTATAATGAATTCTTATCGATGAAACGATATTCTATAAAATATACAGTTTTCGGTCAAAAAAGATCCTTCATGGGGTGATTTTTTTTCACCTCAGTAGATGCGTGATATACACATGACAAATACACATATTATACTAAAGTTTATAAAAACAGTCCTCGAAATGAACCAATGTGTGCAGATTTTCCTTTACAAATACTAATATGCTTCCTAAGTAATATAAATGCGAAATTGTGTTTGTTTTTTTTTTTGTCTTCTCAACGGATCATCATGAAAATTAGCGTTCAGGGACACTGTCACTGTTACGAGGGATCATCTAAAACTAAAAAAAATCAACGCCTAACAAAAATACACCAACAACGAAAATTTAAATTTTAACACATAAAAAAAGGGGTGCGAAGTCGCCGACAACATGAGTTACCTGTATTTTTTAAAATGCGGGGGCATACTTTTCGCATTAACCCAAAATTTTACACAAAATAATGAGTGAACAAGTAGGTATTTCATTCGATTATGAATCAAGAGCAAAAGAGTGATGCAACATCATCCGCCTATATCTTTGATGTGAAAACAAGTTTGCAAGCATTAACAATGTTCAATGTCGATCTTTATATCAATACTTAAAAAGTAATGCGGTCCTCCAATTGTCCGGCTCTCACAGGGCGTGGTTGCACCAGTTAAACATGTGTGAGGTTACATAACCCGAGCGAGTTACGGGTCGGCGTCCTAGCCTGGTCGTCAATTGTAGTCGACAATGACCTTTATTGAAACTCATTATGAATAATTTTAAACCGAGTTTTATTGTTCATTAATTAACATATGTGGTCATTAAAATCATATTTTTA
The DNA here is from genome assembly GCA_936446665.2 of Synanthedon andrenaeformis. Lineage (NCBI taxonomy): Eukaryota > Metazoa > Arthropoda > Insecta > Lepidoptera > Sesiidae > Synanthedon > Synanthedon andrenaeformis. The sequence continues at coordinate 9,356,413 of OW387785.2, forward strand.
AGGTTTCTTTTTTCCTTTTTTTTTTCATAACACGCTTGCTCGTAAAGTACTCATTTTCATGAAGTCTTTCAAAAGTGCAATAAAATTATTTTTTAAACTTTTAGAGTACCTTAATAAGTTTTATACGGACGAAGTTTTTTTCTTTTCATTAAAGATGGGTTTCTTGGCCAGCATCTAGCCGTGTAGCGAAGATGAGGCCTATGATGAAGCGAGCTCACCCAAAAAATGCTTATTCTCTCGAACTTTGAAAGGATTTGGGCTGTATGAGCTCGAAAACACAGACGCCGGCAGGTAGTTCCAAACCTTGGCAGTGTGCATTATAAAGGATGTTTTAAAGCGCTTAGTCTGAAAAAGAAGGATTTCTACAAGTTGAGGGTGGTAAGTAGCAGTACATCTAATTGTCTGATGGAAGAAAGGGCAAGGCGGTATGAGCTCATGCAGCTCTATGAGCACACTCTCCATAGTACATCTTATAAAAGACACACAGAAAGGCGATTTTGTGTCTATATGCGAGGCTCTGAATCTTAGTTTTTAAAAGCGTATGTACTGCCGCCAATGAATCTATTAGATAGATCATCCCATCTATTAGATTTTCGGCCTGTCCGCCACATAATCATATAAAAATCATCTAAGCAAATAACAATTATCTAAGCAATAAAATAAGTTTTGTCTATGATCAGTTGTATTTCTATATTACACGCCATATTGAACAAAAAGAATTGATTGTTTAATATTTGAACGACGTCTCCTGTCAACGTACAACTCTGTGACTAAATTTTACTAAAAACACCTGTCAAAACTTTTAATGTTATTTTATTTATACACGGACAGTAAGCAAATGTGGTTGACAGCACGTATTAAGCAATTAAGTTAAACCTGATTGTTTAATTTGATACTTAGCTTGACTAAATAGTTCAAAAAAATAATTTAATATTGACTTTTAATTTACATGTTTTCGGATATTGAATTGAGATAATTTATTGAATGTGGGTTAACGATTTTTGCATTTTCCGGTTGTGATTCCCATTCATTGGATGGTTTTCCGCAATCAATCTTGGTTAAGAGCATGTCTTTTTTTGTTACGTAACTATATAAAAACTCGGAGTCGCTGCACTGTTCTATCCCTGTGTAGGGTTGTCTACACTACAGGATAATAAATTATTTAAAATCATTTTATAATTTACTGTTGTCAAAAGTTCAATTCATAAAATTGATAAGGCACACAAATATGAAGTTAAAAATATATTAGATCAAGCAAGCACTCATGCGGCCATAAGACAACAGCCACGATCAGATGGGTCGTCAGAGCTACGATACAGAACTATGTGTATGCATGATGATCGGTTGAGCATTAAGGCGTAAAAGCGTAACAGACAGGCAGACAGAGTTACTTTTACAATTATAAATATTAAGTAGGTATTGTAAATGATGCCTTCAAATTATGCAAATCACATAAAATCTTCGGGTGTCTTTCATTGTACATGTACAGCCCTGCGAGAAACTCAACAGGTCCGCAGAGATTACGAAAGTAGTCCAAATCAAAGTCACCCGTTCGTTCCAACAGATTTTGCGCGATGCTTATTCTTTTGTGGGTGTTTGACCTCGCCTTGTCTGCTTCTTATGTAAAACTCTTATTAACATTATACCTACAGTACTCAAAGAAAATTTGGAAGAATCAAGTGTATACACCAAGATAAATATTACGGTTAAGCATGAATAGAAATGACCAAACAATCTTGTTAATTACTAGCGGTAGCGTATACCAGTGCTTCGCTTGAAGCAGTTTTTTTCTGCAAATATACACTAGTCTTACGACTAATACCATTGGTGACAATCCTATTAAAAACATAAAAATTAAAAAATTCCAAGTCTCGTAACGCAGTTTTTCCACTACAAAATGTGAGATCTAATGAAAACCTGTTATTTTAGTTAGTGTCTATGGGAGCACCGATGCAACAACTTTGCTATAAATCCCTTTTCGTAAAATTACGTTTTCTATTCTATAATATCTACTTAAATAAGTTCTTATGTAGAGAAAAATTTTAATATAAAAACCGTAAAAACGCATTTTCTCTTTTTACCATCCAAAGTTCCTAGCTGACAACGACACACCAGCTGCCGCCACAATTCAATAGCTTTTGCAATATGGGTGCAGCTTCTCTAAGGAAGTGGTTACTGCTGCCAGTCAGACTGCAACTGCTTTTCGGTGACATACATGCGGAGGTCAAATATAGGTAATTCATTACGGTCGATGTGTACCGTAATGAAATTATATTTGAGTTCTTGTTCATGTTCTTTTGGAGATTGCTACATTGAATCTTCTAGCCATTTCAAATAGATTTCAACTAGTGATGTATTACAAAACATGTCCCGTCACATATTTCTTGTTCCCCTGTACTTTTCCGATCGGTTAAACTACCTTATCTGTGAATACTTTATATTGTAATTATAGACTCTTATTAGTGTGTGTAATGGATATATAAATAAGGTAGTGTTGATACGGTAATTACCAAAGTATGTTCGCGCGTATCGACGCACACGACTTTAAAATATTTAGACCAATTCGAACACATGACTAAGGTTTTTTTTAAATATATACGACAATTATTAGAGTGGTCTTACACGATAATTAAGTAATATTCGACATTTCAGTTTATCCGGTATTACCGTAAAGATTATGCCAATTAACTTAATATAGTATTTGCGATGTGTGTTAGGTAAGTCAAGATTAATTATAAAATTTACGCCCAGTTTCAGTACAAACTAAAAGTTTCAGATTACAAGTATTGTAAATATAAAATAAAAATATTTTATTAGTCACGAGTGTTACGTCACATCATGATACTGGAGTCATACTTCCAGGTTCATCATCATCCCAGCCAGGAAAAAGTTTAGATGAAGTTTTGTTTATGTTAAGGTTGGCAGACAGGCTGATGATCCACCTGATGGTAGGTGGCTATCGTCGCCTATAACACAAGATACGCGACAGATGCTGCAAGTGCGCTGTCGACTACCAGTAGGGTTAAGGATAAGGCATTGGGAAAGGAAAGGATAGGAAAATGGACTTTGGCAACCCTTACTCACTTACCGAAACACAACAGACCACATGCTGTTATTTCATTTTATAAGAGGATATCGTTAATGCCCCCAGACGAGCTGCCCAAATGACTGCGAAACGCAGTGAGCCCTGTCGCTACTTTCCAGATCCAGACCAGAGCCAACTTTAGAGGCAAAATAAGCGCTACTTAATTTAATATTATGTATCTGTCTGTAGTGTTGTACTTATTTCATAACCAATTTTTGACCACAAATATAAAATTGTTCATACAGCCGTAAAATGAGGATAAAATTGCAAACCAATTTTTATCAGAAAATCATAGATCACGTTTACAAAGCTGCACAAAATTGTTCGTTTCATAATCGCAAATTCGCAATTCGATCTTGCTCTATACGCAACATTTTATTTATGTTATATTGTCGTCCAAAATTGTAACTACTTACAGTTGGTAATACTATTGATCAAACTAATAATTCACATAATCTATGCAGCCGAAAACTGTAATTGATTGAAAATCACCTAATGGTAGGCATAGATAGATACTTAAAGCTTACTGTTTCTTAACATTTCATTAATTCCTGTTACCTAATCTCAAAAATATACGTATTTTATCCTTCGGTTACATTGATTACATACTAAAACCAATTGTTTTCAATCGACAAATGTCTTAAAAATATAGGTTCTCGTTTTTAAGAAAGTGATAGAAATGAAGAAACGTCTTTGGAAGGAGAAGGTACAGCGAACGTGCTACGCGAAGACACGAAAGGACGCGACCGCTCCGATATATTTGATTTATGCTCATTATATCAAATACACCTATTAATATTTTACTTGACCATCTTCATACATATTTCTACATCCACATATAACTTGTTGAATTAAAATCTGTAAGTTTTGGCTTGTTAGCATTGCTAGCATAGGTCAAAATTACTTAAATTAAAACTAGAATTTATAAAAAAATATATATATGTGGTTCTATAATATATTTCTATAAAATATTTTTTTTAGCTAAAAATAGCTAAAAAAAAAATTGGATAAAATTTAAAGGCAGCACATTGTCTAGGGCATAAATTCTATTTACTTAGAAGAAAGAAGAACACTGTGGGTTTATAGTTCGATGTAGTTATAAATTTGGATAACTGTTTTGATTAAAAATAATAAAGACATGAATTGACGATATACATATGATTCCAGTGGGTGGTTGATAGAAGACATTTGATCATGCGAATCCCACGTAAGTATCTACTCGTTAGACAATTGACATTTTTCTGCTAGTCTCACTGTACCTACAAATACATGTCATTATGTAAAATATTAAATGTCGCAACGTATATTCGTTCATTTAGATCATCTTTATATTGTATTCAAAAATAGTATTTTAGCCTTTGTTATGATTGGTTATCAATGTCTAGCGGTTATTTACCTTAATTATTTGACCCACATGATAGCAGAGAGCCTAGTGCGGTTTTACTCGATCAAACGCGTCGAACGCGTAGTAGTAATAAGTTTTATTTTGACATTGAAAAGTTAACCTTTTGAAAATCTTTGCTTAGTTTTAAAAAGTTGAGCCTAATTTGAAACAGTAACAATAATTTTATTGATTTATTAAAAATTCTTATTACAAAAACTGTTTCATTTTTAAACTATGATGAATTAGATATCTATAACTTATATATCTATATGTATTATAAAATAAACTCGCAGTCTGCTTCGATTTTGTCTGTTTCTCCATTAACATCTAAATCATCGTTTAGATTTTAATACCGTTTTCACTAAAAGAAACATCGGTACACGGAGTTAAAAAAAATCAGGGCATGGTGAACGTCTGAACACACAAAGTGAGGAAACGTCGCTCGCTTCTGATTTTAAGGAAATTTGATCTAATGCTAGATTTTTTTTTTATTTACAGGAATGATCAACAATATTCACAGAGGTGATTTTACCAATAACTTTGTGAATATTCTACCATGGACATACTCCATTTTTTTCATCTATCCTTGTAAATAAGTAATTATTTAAAAAATTAAATTGAGAAATTTAACACAAATTTTTAAAATTTGTTTTGACTAGGCCTAAAACGAATGATGATTTTGAGAAATAAAACCTATCGAGTGTTGTTCAGACAAAAGCTTTAGGCTTTTATGAAAGCGATCATTTTGATTGTGAAGTGGCAATATAATTATCATGAATGCCGCCTTTAGTCTAACATAATACACACAGGATGCTCAAACGTGAGAAATAGATTAATAGACGTAAGCTTTGAAATCATGTGATTGCGAAGGTCGATTCGTGCACGTCCGAAGGGGGGATGGCATCCATGCGTAAACCGCTTGCTTCTCTAGACCAGTGATCTATTACGCAATTGAACTTAGAAGTTACGAATCGAATTTTTGGTACTTTTTTGGTTTAATCTTAATGCTTCCATTGGCGAGGACGCTATGGTATCTCTAATTGAAAAAAAAAAAAAAAAAAAAAAAACTAGGTTTTGTTAAACCAAAATCTGCTATGTGCTATATGAATAGTTCACTGTCTTATCTATCGTGTCACGACCATATGTTTAGCAACTAGAATCTGTTATGTGCTAACCTTACTCTATTATAAAAATAATAAATAAACTATTAAATTTTCATGTTTAAAAGACAAATAAGTGTACGTATCACAAGGCTAAGTTTCAAATAAAATACTTTTTTTTACTAAAGTAGTGACCCGCTCCCGGCTTCGAACAGGGTGCAATAAATCATTTGACAGGCATAATAATTTCAGAAATAATGTCTGTCCAAACTATATAAATATTTATTTTTTTTCAACATTTTTGTATTTGCATTTGATTTATCGAAAAACAATCGAAGCTGTGATAATATAGCTAAGAAGTGAATTATTCTTCATACATTTTTTACCTACAAAACAAGACCTTACTTACCCTCGTACGAGTATTCGTTCAGCGGATCGTGACGGATTAAGAACTTTTTTTTTTTCAAATCTTGCAACTCTTGCGCTGTTTTAGTACAACCAACTATAACAAAACTTAACAAATTAACGTTGCCAATTGCATCACGGTTAATGAGAAACCGACAAAGTATAACTAACAAAAATTGCGGCCTAATATTGGCTTTTAATAATAAGAAAGAAATTTCAATGGATTTCGTACATAACCCACTAACTAATCGATTGGTTGTTGCAATCATATTGCAGAGGTCACCCTTGGTTGGTAAGTTACGACCTACTATTATACTATTTCAACATCCTAATTATATTAAAAGACAGAGAGTCCGCTCGAGTAAGGCACAGTTCGACTATTTTTCCTGTACTGAATCTTAGTAATTATATGTAGCTAAAACTTGTAAGATGATTTGATTGAAAAAACTTTTTACAAATTGAAACAAACACCACCATTACATAAAATACATTTAATTTAAATAAAAAAAAAATAGGTGCTAAGGGTTAGTAATAACATTTACAAGTGGAAAAGTACCTACGCAAAAGTTTTATACTATACTTTTTCGTAGGTGAGGTTTGAGGAGCGTAACCTGTGTAAAAATGTTAACAACTGAGGTGTAAGAACTACATATAAAAATTTCATTATTTTTCAGACTATATTTTTTATTATCAAGAGCGTTGTAAAGTAGATACTCTCGCAACGCTTTTTGGAGTTCTCCACTCACTTTGCATTCTTCACACCAGTTAGACACAACCGCATTTGATTATTGATGTGTATTAAGCTAGCGAAGATATCATCAGCAACCTTGTCCCAGTTGAGGTAAGCATCATCGTTAGATACAGGCCAACAACTATAATTGCTGGCCGTTCTAAAACAGATGCGGAATATTTGAAAAAAGAATGATTCAATTTCCTTTTCCAATTACAAATAGGTAATATATTGCGTTTGTTTCCGCGTTCTTTGAATATTGATTTGTCTCTAATTACCCAACATCTTCCTGTTTACGTGAGTGGGTGTGAATTAAATAATGTGTACTGTAATAATATTTTTCATTATTAAATATTAATAATGAAATAATTATTACTATAAAGTTTTAGTATTATTTTTTATGATAATTAGAATGGACAGCTCTTTTGATGGTGACCTCTGGGAACACGAGAACTATGAGGGAAGTAGGTAATGTGAAAAGACAATGGTAAAATTAAAAATTTACATATTTTTTTTATAAATAAATTATCAGACAGGATGACGGTCACCTGAAGGTAGGTGACTAGCGTCGCCTATAATGCAAGCAACGCCACATTTGCTGCAAATGCGATAGGAAGGGATGGGGTAATGGGCATGGCATCCTTTATCAACTCACCGAAACACAACAGCACACATGGCGATATTTCACGGTGGTCTATGTAAGGGGGTGGTTACTGCCGCCAGACGGGCTGCCCAAATAACTGCAAAACGCAGTGTGCCCTGCCACTACTTTCCAGATCCAAATCAGAGCCAACTATAAAAAAATCATTACCAAAGTCGTCCCTGCCTTGAATCGAACCCAGGACCCCTAAGACAGAGCGTTAAAGCAAGCACTTTTTATTTTATTTTATTAAAACATAGCCACACAGCACTCAATACAAAAATTATATAAGAATAAATACATAAAGTGCATATGCATATGATTTTATATCAAGTGCATATTAAATCATATGCCAATAACGACTTCTTTTTTTACTATAAAAATACCTATTATATGAACATGGAACATTTAATACTATACATTAATAATAATATTATCACTTAATAGCTTTAATATAATGAAACATTTTTAATATTTAATAAAATAAAATAAACTATATTAAATAAATTCAATAAATATCTGACGGAAGAGACAGACGTAGGTATGTGTAGTGTATGAATTGTGTACCTAATCACTTTAATTAGGTACTTTAATCACTTAACTAAAGAGCTCGTCAAAATAAAGTACAATAGAACGGCGAAAGCAAAATCCGGACCTCATTTTCCTAATACATGAACAATAAATTCAACAGTAACATTACACCAGTCTAATCATAAATGCTAGTACACATACATGTTAACATACGCAACTCTTAATAACATATTGCGGTAGGGCGCGGCTTGTGGGCGGATTTGGCGAATGTGTTGCAAAGGCCCGGTCACGACCACTCGTAGGATTACTTGGACGGTGGCAAGCACGATTTATATATCACACTCGGTTGTCGAATTGGCATTTACCATGGTAAGCATTTAGGAAAGAATTCGACAATTCTTTATTTATATTAAACTAGCTGGTGCCCGCAACTTCGTCCGCGCTTCTTTTTCTTAGGTGTTAAAACATTTTTCCTTTTATTATATTATATAACATTACGAGTAAAACATTATCTAAAATAAAATTGTAGAGATTTTTTTTTAAAGTATTTTTTGATTATTTATTTTTATATTTCAACAACACACGTCGTTTTTATATTTATAAATGATTCCTCGGGAATAGTACTTTTTTTGGATGAAAAGTACCTACCCTATGTCTTTTCGTATCGCATTTATAACACAGTTAGGTATACACTAAATCTTAGTATTATAATTCCAACATTAATATATAATAGAGCTGAACGGACTTGGACATTTGGCTCACAGATAGTTTATTAGCTGGATTAACATACAGAATAATTTTTATCCAGGAAAAATTTCATGTTCCTGTGAAGGATCGTTTAAAAATATATAAAATGGTATGAAGTTGGCCGGGTCAGCCAGTATCGAAATAAAAAGTTCAGAAGTCACATTTCTTTATATCATCATATGACCGAGGTGACAAATTTCATAACTATCATCGGAGTAAATAATTTTACCACTGATACAGGGGTTAAATAACAGTATGTACGTGTGCTATCGTTTCTGTGAGTGAGTCCATTACCATATATCCAATCCACCTTGCCTCTCATCCTCTATCCATAAGGGTCAGCATCTAGCAATAAGCTAGTATATGCGTTGCTATATTTTTACCAGTGCACTAATTACCGCAACACAATGCATGTAGGCTGCAACTCTTGAAGGACCGCTGATGTGTTGATACTATCTGTTCACGACTGGTTTACAATTAGCCTGTCAAATTGTAGCCATGCCAGGGCCGTTCGGTCTTGTTCTTTGATACATTAGCTTGATAGTGCATTTCTACGTGGCCCCTCTCGCGGATAATATCAGACAATTCTTTATCTTCGCAATAGCCTTCTATTTGCCACGTTGTTAACACCTCCATAAATCATTCTTGATATGATTTACGAAATTGCCATTAACAAATGAGTTTAGTTCTGGTTTACTTGCTCGAGTGTTTAAAGCTAGAACGGATCTTGTTGTGAACTTACGTTACTTTTGTTAAACTGTGTGTAATACATATCTACATAGTGTTTCATTTTATTTAATCACGAAAATACTCCAAAGGATCTTCTAAAAATAACGATGTCAATGTAAGGCTATGGCGGAGCTAGGCCATATGTAAACATAAGGCGAGCTGGCTCAGTACAAAGCGGATGGTTTTGCGCGAATTCGTGATCGGGTTCAAACCCTTGGAAAGAAATGCATATTAGGCCAAAAGTGAACATCAACGACATGTCTCATTTCCAATGAGAAAAAGTTAGTTATTAGTTATCATTACACTAATCTGTATGCACCCGTAAGTAGGTACCTAAATAAATATATCTGTTCTAACTAATCATTTGCAAAAAGTTAAATAGCTATTTTCCTGTAATTTCACACTCACAATCAATACTCACTTTTTAACCCGACGCAAAGCGGTATTATAAGTGTGACGTGTGTGTCTGTGTATCTGTCTGTAGAATTGTAGTTGCTAGCGAGCTTTAAGAGAAGTTAAACCCTCGACAAATTTTCGTACATCATTTCCATTCTACTCTCAAACAGTTATAGTACCAAAGTATTACAATTCGTAACCGCAAGCATTTCGAATGAGAGGATAAGATCATGACCGATAACGGGTTGATGTAACCATGAGGAGTAATTTGGGCATCATTTCAACGTTGCAAAACAATAAACGCAAATATTATGTAGGTTAGACACTAATGAATATACGAGTTGGTTTGTTGTTCAGATACCTAGGTATTTTGCAATCACGAACACGTTAGAGAAGTTTATCTTGTGAACTGGCTGAACTGTATACGGCTGTATTTTCTTAAAAGCATTGTTAAATTTTGTAGGTGGTAGATACATTTAATAAACCAGCTGATGCCCGCAACTTCGTCCGCGTTGAGAAATAAGAAAATATATGACTAATATTATGTTGGATATCTTTATGGCTGTAACGACGGTGGCGCCGCTACTCGAACTTTTTATATTTTTAGACGGTCCCTCGGGAACCTCATTTTTTCAGGGTAAAAAGTATAGCATATGTTAATCCAGGTAATAAACTATTTCTGTGTTAAATTTTATTCAACTTCGTTAATGCGTGAAAGAGTAACAAACATCCATTCTCATAAACTTTCGCATTTATAATATAGTAGGATTTTGCGAATGGTCTAGACTTCTAGAGGTAGCTTGGATGGGTGGTTCCTGATGCCAAATGACTGCGAAACGCATTGTGTAGTGTCACTGCTTAAATTTACTTGCCTACTTGTATTTCTGCTATACTTACACAAACGATCCTCGTCTATCGCTCTTTCCATTAGTGAAAACTTTCATTAGAATTACGTCGCTTAGCCAACAATACCGCACAAGTCAGATTTTCTTAGTTTTCAGGAGAGACAAAAAACTGTTTTAAATTAACCTTTTATACAATACTTACATGCTTGATGAAAATATTAATTTATATATATTAAGTTATGATAATTTTTAAGCAAATGCAATAAATTATGCCTTGTAACGTCATTTTCAAGACTTAGGCGGTTTTACTCAACAAAACAAGGACTTACGCGGTGTTTTTACCTTTTATTTTTAATCATTTTAAGCTTTTAACCCCAAAAGTTCAAGTCGAGTAGAGAGACTTTTTTGTACATTAAATAAGTCGGCTTTTGTAACAGTGAGTAGAGTAGGTATTACAATATAGGTAGGTACATTCTAAATGAGAAGGTAGCGTGTCAACGTCCCCTAATGGACGACGCGAGGAAACAGGAAATCTGGGTCGCTGATTTTCCCAAGCAAAAAAAGGTACATTCTAAATACTTTTTCATATTATTATTATCTGATTGTCAAGCCTTTATAAATATTTGCAATATTGTTAACTAGAATACTATGTTATAAACGATAACGACCATACATTTAATACCTGTATCCTATTAGAGTATGTGACACATCCGCAGGCCGGCCGTCGACCGACAGAACGAGATCAAACGTTTTATATGGTGTTGTAGAGCGAATGCAGTTCGGTTCGATGTGTGTGTCCTTACATATGTATGTCGAAATTGCTTTTAATTTCCATTTTCGTGCCAATTGATAGGTTAAGGTAGAATTTATTACATATATTCCACTTAACGAGCCGTCAATTTTAGTTAACATATACCTTAGCTTAACTAGATAACTATATACATCCGTACATAGTATAAACTAAAGTCGCCGGCCGCCTCTGTCTTTAATCCGCTAGCTTCTAAACTACGCAATTGATTTTGTTGCATAAATTAGATAACTTTTCACGGAAGGTATAATGTTGAAATGTAATAAGATTTTATGTAAGTAGATAAAAACAATATTTTTCAAGTCACCGAAACTGTCCACGTCCGTCTGTTTCTTTGCTACTTCTAAACCACTGAATTAAATTATAATAATAATATTAAATAATAAAGCTTTATTTATTTCCACAAACAATTGAGAAAAATAAAAGTGACATCAATTTAGTAAATTAAAAGCCTCCCCCATTTTTTTTCATTGTTTTCTGTCACTACCAACGTTTATACAATCTTTCCCTGCTACTTTGATAATGTCATCTGACCATCTTTCCTTTGGACGTCCAACACTCCTTTTCCCTTGTGGTCCTTTTCCTTTCCATCTCGTTGTCGTTATGGTGCATCTTTTATCTTTGTTTCTAGAAATGTGACCTGCCCATTGCCACTTCAGTTTTAATGCCTGTTGGAGAGCATCTGTTAATTTAGTTTTTTGTCGTATGACTGTTTCTAATTTTATAAATTTTCAAGAATATTACAAGTCTTTCATGTTAACGTTGTGATGTGACTCAAATTACTAAAAATAAAACATCTAATATTTTAAGAAATTTTTTTATTCATCAAACAAAGACGTAATCAAATACGTCAATTATTCAGTAATACTTTAAGCCCTTTAGAGAAAAATGTACAAAAAGCAAAATGAGCACCACACTCAAAATTAACAAAACGCAGAATGTACAATACACTAATGAACACCACACGCAAAATGTGCAAAACGCAAAATGCACAAAAAGGCTAAATTCACGCAAATCGCTAGTTTTGTTCATAACTATAATTTACAGAAGTCTCTCGTTAAGAGGGCCTAGTGCGAGTTTTACTCTATCAAACGCGTCGAACGCGTAAATGTCAATTTGTATGGGAAGGAAGCAGCGCTACCTGGTGGCTAACGTGTAGCATTGCTTAATTCCCATACAAATTGACATTTACGCGTACGACGCGTTTGATAGAGTAAAACTCACACTAGGCCCTCAGGTCCACAACATCAAAATCTCCTTATTTTAGGTGGAATAGTTTTATTTTTTATTTATTTTAGTTTATAGAGTAGTATGTAGTAGTATGCAGCAAGAAGAAATAGAAGACGCAATTTTGCTTATAAAAAAAAAACAAGAAAATTTTGGAAAAGCTTGAAAATAGGGAAATTACTATATCGCAATTTGTGTTTGTGAATTAGCCTTTTTGTACATTTTGCGTTGTTCATTTTGAGTGTGGTGCTCATTTTGCTGTTTGTACGTTTTGCTTGAAGGGACTAAGTAATCAAGAATAACATTAGGAAACTTACTTACATACACTATTTTTTTTTATAACATTAGAATGAAAATTAAACGTTACAGATTACAGACAAAACTAAAAGTAACTTATAGGTCGATGTATCTAAACTAGATTCACTCAAAAAGATATTATTTACGTAGTTAGGTGCATGTACGGAATCACATTAAAATTACAAGTAAATTCAGGAGAAAAATTAAGAAGTTCAGCTTACATGCTTCCATCAAAATTTTATAATGTAAAAACTATAAAAATGTAGGATCTTGGTTTTAAGTACGTAAAGAAAATAAAAATTAAACCTACGAAAAAAAACTGAAAAGCAAAAAATAATAAACCTTTTTTATTTAACCTTAATAACTAAGTTCTTAAACTAATTTTGGACTTAAAATTACTTGGGTATACTTACATCAGTTTAAGAACTTAGTTATTTATCTGAGATATAAACTTAAACTTAAGCAGTGTCAAATTGAAAATAGCATAGGAACTGAAGACACTCATTTTAACAGATATCACATGTGGTCTATGCAATATATAAATTCGTTTTTATTTATATTTTATATCTATGAAAATTTAACATTATACAAAATGTGGTAAGTACCTATTTGAAAACTATTATAGGTAAAATCCTTTGGTGTGCCGTGCGGGCAGTTAGCTCCTGCCCTAAGTTTCGGTAGTTGTCCTGGTCTAGATATTGCAAATGGCCTGATAGGCCTCGATGGGCTTCGAGTCGGGGGTGAGAGTGAGTTGCCTCGAGGCCTTGAGGAAGAGTGTGAGTCCCGGAGTCGCCTGCAGCGGCTCAGTGTCGCACACGATGCCTGAGCCGTCAATCAACACGATCACACTGGGACCGTTTCGGATTATAGTGTTGTAACTCTCACCGCACTCCACCTGGAAACAGTCCTTCTGTTTGTCTGTTTGTGCACACCACTGACATATATATATACGGTATATATATATACCACTGGACAGGCTGTCCAATACAAATGACAGCTAATTTTTTGTGCCATTTTGAAACGCCGCCCCCGATCGTATCGAGAACTAATTTTGACGTTTGCGTATTTTTATTCCATATAATATGTATAAAAAGTGACATGTGGACATCACTAATTTTTGTTCCATGGACACTCGTTCCATAGCCTACAGGGCCAAAAGAGCGTTTTTCAAATAGGCACAAAAATAATTTGACAGCAGTCTGTCTAGTGGTATATATTATACAGGGTGGAAAAATAAGACGGGCCCTGGAGGGAAACTACCTTAAATCTTTAAGCTAGCTCATTTTACATAAAGGAGACATTCCTTTATTTTTAAAAAGAAACAAAACTGCATTCAAAGATTTTTTATAACTCGCTTGACTCGCCCGGGACTCGAACCAACTAAAATTTAAAAAAACAAACGCTGTTTTATTATACTAATCGATGGGATTATTATTCAGGATAAAATTTCTCTAACAAACATTTGGTCTTACAAATAAAAATGATCGTAAAATCTAACATTAACTTTATTTTGTTATCAATTTGTTACACTTAAATTATTTAACTGATAAATTGTTCGAAATGAATCCCCTCGTTCCGGATACACAAATTTAGTCTCCGTTGAAATTCATTTCTTGTAGCCTTCAGCAAAGTGTTGTGGTGTATGCCCCTAATAACATTTTCTACAACCCTTAGCTCTTGCACGGTGTCATTACAGGTTTCATAAATAACATTTTTTACATTATATTCATTAAAGAACTTGTGTACTAAATAGGTATTCTTTATGGATATCTTGTACGACAGACGAGAGTAAGACCAAATGTTTGTTAGAGAAATTTTATCCTGAATAATAATCCTATCGATTAGTATAATAAAACAGCGAGTGTTTGTTTTTTTTTAATTTTAGTTGGTTCGAGTCCCGGGCGAGCCAGGCGAATTTTAAAAAAATCTTTGAATGCAGTTTTGTTTCTTTTTAAAAATAAAGGAATGTCTCTTTTATGTAAAATGAGCTAGTTTAAAGATTTAAGGTAGTTTCCCTCCAGGGCCCGAATTATTTTTCCACCCTGTATATAACAGTTCAGTGGTGCACCACCTTAGAGGATACATAAGCAAGCTATGTTAGCGAGTATTAACTGTAAGCACGGGTTTGAACAGTATCGAAATTGCAATGGCGACGCTATTAGTCACAAATGTCACGCGCGCTGATTGTTTCTCCCACTGATATTTATTTAAATTTAATGTTATAATGGTATAATGCAGTAGAAAGCTGTAAGAACGATTCACGGAAGCAAACTAAAAAGAACAATGATATTTCTTTTCATCGGTAAGTAATATTTTGATTAGAAAACACGGATTTTAACAAAATTATCATGGCGAGAAAGGAGGTTGCAGGGGGCGCGGGGGCGGGTCCACGCAGGACGCGTTTCCGCGCCTCCCGCTTCAGACCTCCTCCGCCTTGAAGATAGTGCTGTACCACGTTGTACTCGAATATTGTGTAATAACATGATTTCTTCCGTAATAATAATATGTAAGTATATTGACATTAATATTGTTTGTATTATCTACTAACCAATTATGGATCAATATTTAAAATAAAACTTTTGAATTGTATGTAATACTCAGTGAAGTTAAATACTTACGGTTAGGTAAATATCTATCTATGACCATAAGAATAAATAATAACGGAATTTACGAGCGAAGAAAAGTACCTTATGACAAATGCTGAATACAATGCAAATGGCATAAGGTTATGTGGGTTTCTTACCGCACTAAAACTCCAACTCGAGATGGGTATGGTTCAGTCCTGAGGGGACGTTGGAACCGTCACCGGATGTGACCGTCCCAAACTCCGCCATTTATGTACCTACTTCCCCCTTCACGTCGTTACGCCCCGCTGTCGTTCAGGCGTGTTGCCAGGGTTACTTAATGTTAAATATTGCTTACGTCTAAAGATAATATCGCTAACATATAAATTTTTCTTTACTTTGAAATCATTATTTTACTCTAGTTTTACAAAATATGAGATTTATATATACTTACCTACATGATTATGTTACGTAATTACATAATAGATACTTATAAATAATAAGTTATTATAAGTACCTTACCTACAAATATATAATAAAATACATACAAGATCGTACAACAAAATAATACAAAAAATACATACATACCTAATACTTAAACTAATTAACTACTAACATTTACGCACAGATATCAATTGTGGCACATCACTATTCAACCGCTACATCTATCAGTATCTATAGAACATCTGCTTACACTTGGCATAATGGACAACAAGCAACGCTCGCGCTCTATAGCTTGCTTGCTTATGTATCCTCTAAGTGCACCACTAATTTCAGAGACGGCTTAACGGATTTGGATGAAATTTGGCACACATAGTTTATTATCTGGATTAACATATAGGATACTGTTCGAGACATACAGCGGCATCTGTGAATGGATCGACATAATATGTCACCCTTCTACCCAATTATTGACAATAATTGTAATTGCACTGCAAAATTATATGAGAGTATATATCACGTCGTTTGTTATTTTCTTTTAAACCTGCAATAAATCATCACCTCAATAAGTCGACTAGCTCCAAAACATACTTTTTATCCTTGAAAAATATTAACTTCTAGTACATATTGTGTATAATATAAATTTACCTTGATTTTAACAACTGCAAAGTCCTCAACGGGAGGCCTCCAGATGCAGGTGTGCTCGTCTTCCAGCTGAGGGTCGAACAGCAGACTGTCCCTGTGGTGCGGGCTGTAGTCCAGCATGTCCACTAGAGTGAGCACATCGATGTGCTTCGGGGTGAGGCCGGCTCTCACCACGTTGTCCGAATTCGCCATACATTCAACAATATCTGATCAACAACCCTATACCTTTACCATGAGTTCACAATGACCGCAGACCGCACTCGCTAGCGAGAGCGTAAAACATTTATATGAAAAACTTTCAATGTCAAACTGACTCTCGCTAGCGAGTGCAGTCATTATAACTGATAGTATTTGTAGTGAGAACGGGGGCACTGCGAGTCAAAATATAGTAATGCCAAGGAGACGATGCAAACAATGTAAATTCGCCGGCACGAGCCGGCCGGCGCTATCTCTTCCACGGTATAGGAAGCCGTTTTGACAATCCTTTACATTTTTATAATAATAACTTTATTTGTATCAATCTTTTCATTGTCTCGTTGGCCTTGCCTTAGACAGATAATGTCATCGGCTGAAAGCATAGGTGAACCACATCTTCATGCATAAAAAGTTATTTTTATAACACATATGTTCTAGTGTGATAAAAAGAAATAAAACTAACTAAATTTTTGTAACACTAGCTGGTTCCCGCGACTTCGTCCGCGAAGAAAAATTAAAAAATATATAAACAATATAACGCTTTTGTTTCTATAAAACTTTGGCCAGGCGTTAGATTTTTATTTAATTTAAGATAATCCTTGAAACTGTACTTCTTTTCTGAATGAATGTCTGATGTCCTTTCGTGTATTACTGGCGTGTATGGAAAATTTCATGATGTTTGGTCGAGTAGTTAAGACGTGAAAAAGTAACAGACAGACAGAGTTTTACTTTCTGTTTATAAGTTACATTAAAATATTAGTATGGATTGAATAATGTGGTACATATTAATAAAAATTGAACTATTACAACCGACTACGATGGTTTTACCCTATCCTGATTTTTTTTATATAAAAATGATACACGAACAGCTAACAGATGGCATTAAAAGGTCAGTGTTACAAAAAAAGTGACATAAACTTACCTCCAGAGAGATAGGCATGAGGCAGGTTCGGTTTGAGATAGATGGCCTGTCCGGGTCGCAAAGACACGAGGGTCAAGAAGTATGGCGCGAAGCACCCCACGTCCCCGGGGAACTTATCGTGCAACTCCTGCACCAAGTGTTGCTGTAGATGGCACCTAGTGCTTGGCTCTGAATTTCAAAAATTTATACCGTAACAATACTTTTGTTTGTAATGAATAAACTCAAAAACTGCTTGACCGATTTTAAAAATTCTTTCACCTATAGAAAACTACATTATCAGCGAGTAACATAGGCTATATTTTATAACTTTACGCGGACAACACTTCAATTTGTCCTGCCCACAAACACTTCAACTTACTGATTCGCCGTCTTTATGTCGCTAACTTTCGTTCGTTTAAGGATCTCCTCGTTTCTGATTAGATCTCTTGTTGTAAACCCGAGCATAGCCCTCTCCATAGCTTGATAAGATTTCTTACGAGGCCCATAGTTACGAGGCCACGTTTCAGCGCCATATGTCATCACTGGCAACAAACGTTGGTCGAAAACTTTTCCTTTGATACATTGAGGAATTTACGATGTGATGTTTCGGAGCTGCTCGAAGCTTTCTCCGTCTCCAAGCTTTGGACTGCATGCCCCAAGCATATTATGTACTCATCAACAACTTCTAGAGTTGAATTTCCAACTTTTCCTGGGGTAGGCACAACATGGACATAACTTTCGTCTTGTTTAATTCATCTTAAGGTTTTAGAAACTTGGTTGAAGTCTTCAACCATCGTGTTGAGATCTCTTATCGACTTCGCCAAAATCGATCTACTATAATACTAGATACACAATCAGCTACAAAAAAACCATTCTCAGTAAATGAGCACCCATTTCAACATTTGGATAGGGCTTTTTTGTATTAGTACAATTCGATCCGTTCAACAGCAAACATGCCACAGTTCTCCTTTAGATTCGTATGCGATTTACAATATTACGACTGCAGTGTGTGAGTTTTTACAAAACTCACACACTGCGGTCGTTGTGTTATGTAAATGTTAAGAATTAGTACAATTCGATCCGTTCAACAGCAAACATGCCACAGTTCTCCTTTAGATTCGTATGCGATTTACAATATTACGACTGCAGTGTGTGAGTTTTTACAAAACTCACACACTGCGGTCGTTGTGTTATGTAAATGTTAAGAATTTTTCTTATATTAGTTTGTGAATAGATGTAAATGCATGATATATCTATCTATACAGGGCGTCGCAAGACTATGCGACATGAAGGGAAAGTACCTTAAATATCGTAGATAGGAAATTTAACAGTTAGTAATTCCGCATTCAAAGATTTTCTAAAAATTACTTGCTTCGTCTGGGAACCGAACCGACTTAAACGTGAAAAAAAAAACAATCACCCGTATTTTTATGATGCCAATTGAAAGAATGGACAAAAAATAATAATACTTCTTAAGTAACATAGTATATTAAAAGAATTTAAAAAAAATTACCTGCAACGGATAATCTTTTGAGCAGTTTTTGGAGAGCATTAGCTACAGATGTCTTGTCGCAGGTCATTAACGATTTGAAGAAGTTCTTTAACGCTGAAGTGTCATCCTCTTCGCAGCTAAGGAATGAATCGACGTGATGTTTTGGAATAATTTCTTGTAATTCTGGCAACACTGTAATCATAATTGATTCCCAATAAACAAATCGAAGCCAATAATGCAACGACAGGCTATATTATAATATTATTTACCTATATTTATAATCTACTAGCTGACCTGACACAGGCAATCATTGCACTGTAAATCTATATAATATATATATATATGTTACGGCTAGAACCCGAAGTGCGGCTACGCCTAGTTTTAGCCAGTTAGAACTAGTTGTAGCCATTTACTCTTGGTTAAATCTAGTATAAGCCGATTGTTTTCGGGTAAAACTAGGTCTACCTGGTGTCATTCCGGCTAGAACTAGGTCCAACCAAACCCAAGTGGCTGATACTAGGTTTAGCCAATATTATGTCGGCTACAACTAGATCCAGATACAAATAGATCTGACACAACAAAAGATTAACTAAGCCTTACAAAAAAAAAGCTATAAAATGTTATCAGAATACAAAATGAAATAAAGATAAGGAATACTTGGCAGTAAAGTATAGGTAATAAAAGTTTCCAGTGACTCCATTCGTGACATGTAGTTATAGAATAAGTTTAGAATTTTATTCACTTGTAACTTGGAAACATTAACTTTTACAATTATAATTTTATTAGAAGAGAATATAATATAGCTTCATTTTATCACAGCCGATAAGTTTCATGATAAAAAGTACATACACAAAATTATAAAATATAACAATAAAAACATTCATTTTGTTTAGCTCGCAAATAAATGGATCAAAAAATTAACCCAAAAATCCTTATCTAGAGTACAAAAATGGTGACATAAGAATATACCTATTTCGCAGTGGCAGGGCACACTGACACTGGGCAGCCCGTCTGGCGGCAGTAACCACCACTTACAGAAAACAACCATGGTATAACAGTGTTCCATGGCTCCACTGTCGTCAACAGTGGTGACGCCACCGTTGTCACAGCGACAAAGATATCAGGCGTCATATTAGATATTATATTTCAACGCAGACGGAGTCACGGACACCAGCTAGTAGCTACACAAAAACAAATGCATGTTTTGACAAAAAATACCTACTATTAAGACTGAATTTAATACTGCTAATGTATCTGAAACCACAATAAGCTAGAAATGGTGTCAAAGCAATGGCCAATTCTGGTTTATGGTTGTCATCCTTGTATAAATTTGGGAAACTCTTGTGTAGCACCTCAGCATGCTCCTGAAAATTTGAATATAACAAATAAATAGTTAAACAAAACTTTCTTTGTAAACTAAATTCTCATAACGATTTATTTTTATTAAAACAGTCACACAGGATTTAATTGAGCAATAATATAGAAATAAATACATAAATGTATGCTTTAAATCTTAGTGCCAATAAGGGACTTATTAAGTTAAGGCTGAAAAATTCATTAGGAAGATAATATTGAATCTAAACAAAAAAAAATCATAAATTTACTCTAGAAAATTTTTAAATATAATTTTCAACTATGCCATTATAATGTATATAACTAGCTGTTGCACGCGACTTCGCCTGCGTAACTTTATAAAATATAGAGTAACATATTAAAATATGTTACTCGCTGATAATTTAGCTTTCTATATAGGTGAAAGAATTTTCAAAATCGGTCAAGTAGTTTTTGAGTTTATTCATTACAAACATATAAAACTTTATAATATTAAGTATAGAAGTATAGATATATACTATTTTTAATTTTACTTAAAAATAATACCTTTGTTGGATGTGCTTGAATAGATAAAGGCTTCTCTATTGATAGGATTTTCAACAGAAATGGTATTGTCACTCCAAAGCGCTTTTGAACTACTGGTCCAATAGCATCTAGATTATCTTTTAGGTATTCTGAGAGCAAAATATTTCTTTCCACGATAAGCGAAGGTCCATTTACATGTGTACCTATCCACAACTCCGCATAGGGTTTGGTGTTGTCAATGTCAGCCTTATTAGCGCGGGAGAACAAATACGCCACCATACTGTCACTCCCCAATTTACCCCAATCATAATTCTGAACTTTACACTGAAGCTCCATTTTCCCTTTTTACCTGTTAAAAGTTCAATAAAAATAGCAAATATAAACATAATATAGTAAAATGTTTAAAATGAAAAAATAAAAAGGGTACATTAGTATATCAGGTAGTTTAGGAGTACAGATTATTTTTTAAATAGCTATGATGAATAGATAATTAACTGTGCTAGTTAAATAGTGTGAAGCTTTTCAGATTTTTGAAGTATTTTTTAGTTTCAATTTTTGTATGGAAAATTTATAAATGTGACACCTATTATCACTTTTCTTTTTTTGTTCTACTACTTGGTTAAATATTGGTTTTATACCAGATAACACTAATTTTGATTGAAGATTACTATTAGGTTAGGTTTTGAATTTTGAGAATACTGCTTAAAGCTAAAAGCATACTTTTTTTATTGAAAAGTTACGAGAGGTTCTCGAATGTATACAAATGCACCCTGAATTTTACTTTTGCTATGCTCAGGTTGCTACTGCAAGATTGAATCAGAAATGAGATCCATAGACATATGAAAGTTACTGGACGTTAGTTGGCAGGAGACATAGTAAGGAGAGCCTTAGGCCGCTGAGGCCGGAAGGTTCTCGAGTGGAGGCAACAGACCAGCAAACGCAGTGCAGGACATCCACAAATTCGACAGACGACCTGATAGGGGGCACGGAAGGATGGTGGATGCAGGCTGCTTCTGACCGGTCTTATTGGAAAATTATAAGGGATGCCTATGTCCAGCGGAGGACATCCTGCAGCTGAGATGATGAATATGATTTATAACTATAGCTCATAAAGAAAGTATCTATAATATCTATAATTATACAAGTAATACCTTTTTGTATCGCTCTTGCAAATTTTATAGCGAACACTTGCTAGATCTGGATATTTTCAGTTGTCCTATAGGAGCCTATAAACGAAGCCTTAAACAAGCTCTCGAAAATATAGTTGTGAAAATATAGTTGTGTAGTCTCCTTTTTGTTATGGCCAGATTATTTGTTTATTTTGTGTGTTATATGGAATTTGTTAACTGTTTCTTGCCTTTTTTGTGTTTTCTCCTAGCTCGTAATAACTTGTAATTTATATGTTTTAGTAATTTAGTGGAAACTTTGCTGATTTATGTTCTTCTTGTATGTATATTTATAATGTGTAGCGAGATATTGTATGTTTCCCTAATATAAATAAAATAAAAATAAAAATCTATATTGAATTTTATTTTTACTAAAATCTTGTAGGTACTAGTAGATATTTTCCTATCTTGTTACTTCTACTTAATATTTGTTTAAAGTACTGAATATCTAATAAAATGTACAGCTTCATTGAAATTAATTTAAAGATCATAAGTTAACTAACTGAGCATACAAATAAATCATTGTTTGTTAACAATGCTTCTGACTGATTTCAGTCAGGGGAACAAAGACTTATTAAGTCTAAATTGTAGTATAGCCGTCTAGGACTTTTCGAGTTTCGATATCAAATAATAATTAATTAAAGTTAAGTTTATGTTTGTGTATATGTGCCGGTAATATTTAGTGATTTTGTAAGGTTATTATTATTATTAAAGTACTCACCAAGTTAATGAATGCCGTATGAATGCTTTATGGAGCAAGACTGAAAGCGGGCTGCGGGACTGGAAGACGGAAGGAAATGAATGACGTAAAACGTAGTGATTATATACTCTTTAGAAATGACTGGAAGCGGGCGGGAAGACAGCCACAGAACACTATTATATATTATTTGCTAGAGGTAGTGTATTCTTTGCTACCGCTACCGGCAACCACAAAACGCAGTGATTATATACTCTTTGTTGCTGACCACTGAACTACACTGAAACACCACTGGCTTCTACTATAATACAAGCACTTAGAGGTTCTTCTTCTTCTTTTTTAATGTCTTGGCTCCATCAGATTTTCTCCGATGATTTTGCCAGTGTCATTAGTAAAAAATAGCAATTTGTAACAACCTTTTTTAAATAAAAAAAGGCAAAATTGAAATTAAAATCAATAGTAGCAGATCCCGAGACTAGTCAGTCAAGTCAAGTCATGTCTAATTTTTTCTAGAGTTTTAAAAAAGGTCCGTCAAGTCCAAAGCAGTCCCACTTAGAGGTTAGTGAGCAATCTGGAGCAACACAAATACTTGACAGACAAGTTGACAATGACAACACAATGTCACAAACTAGATAGTAGATATTAATTTTATTATTAGTTACGTAGTTCATGAAACCACCAAAAATAAAATTTTACCCGCCAAAATAAAATCGTACCCCTTTCCTTCTGAAACTCCTATTTAAATCGTAACCGACCGACACTTTCTCTAGTATAGTTCTCTTCCTCTTTACATACCTCTATTCTCCATGGTTTTCTTAGCCATGGATTATTCTATGGCTGACAGGAAGCTCCTTATGATATATAGTATTCTATGTACTACACACGTATGTATTTCACTCACGGACGTATATGTAATAAACTATTTCACTTTATTATATTATAATTGATTATAACTATTATAAGCAATCGTAAGGAATTTATTTATTTTAGCAGTATTATGGCAACATAAAAAAATAACTAATTTATTGAAATTACTTTTGTACTTAATTCAGTATTTTATTGGAACTATATTTTATTTTAAAAACTTCCTTTAACTATAACTTTTAAAAATTTGGTTTTTACACCCTCACTAGTAAATATTTCAAGAAGGCGAGGCGTAGTTTGAAATACCTATACTATACACCGAGACGGTGAAGGCGAAGTTTCACCGACTTCACTCTGCCATCCTATCTTTAGCCTGAACAGTGTTGGCAAAAAATCGAGAAAATCCCCAATTTTTCCATAAAATTTTATAGACTGACGAAACCATTTTTAAAAAAGACGATTTTTTTAAATTTACATAATGTACCTATGGTTGGCGCAAGAAAAAAAAAAGACAAAACAAGTGCGTCAGGACCGCTCCCGATATAAATTTAAAGTAAATATGTGACCGGAATTTTAAAAGGAAAAATAATTTCCTTTTCTTTGTAGCCCTATACCCCGACCGACTGTGCTTCTGTCGGGGGTAACACCGTCTCGATCCCCCCCTTATTTTGGCTTTTGAAGGGGGAGACGAGTTAAATTAGAAGAATACATAATAATAAATAAATAAACATTCAGCGACTAAAATGCAGGTTAATGTATCGGCCAAAAACCGCCGCGTCCATTCTGTCCGCTATCTTCATGATTTCGTTGGAACTCTCTTGCAACCTGCACACAATGGATTTGAATGGATGCACTTTTTTTTCGCATAATGGCATAGAAATAAACTATTGCTACACCGCCATATGGTTTACCACGAATTGTGCCCGCTGAAGGGTCCATTCCTGATTTCCACTTATCTCACCAAGAAGCGGTAAGTCATAGTTGAATTATAGTATAAAGATTTTTCCTATGATTCAATTAAACTTTATTTTTTTATACAAAACTTATAGAACAAACTATTAAATTTATTATTGCATTTATTATAATAGAAGTTATTTAGGATTACACAAAAAAAAAGAAATAAGTGCAAAATTGGAAAAATTGTGATCACAATACCCAAAAATGTCGTCCAGGGTGACCATTTTCCACACATTTAAACTAGCCTATCGCCCCGTGTCCGCTTGGCGTTGATTTCTGGGACACCCTGTATAATTCGTGAGAAGCCTGGAGCGGGTCGTTAGTTGAGTATAATTAAGAGAATCCGAGTAAGACGAATTGGCACCTTGTACAATTCGTTTATTTTCTTGAAAAACAAAATCGTTTATTTTCATTTTACTTTACACATGCAAAAACTACACGTAGCATTAAAAAAAAATGAGTATATTGTTAGTCAGGGTATCGAATATACTTAAAATCTGCTTTAGTTTTATTGTCAATTGTTATTATTTTTCAGTGAGTATCACTTTATTACCAGTGAGAACCCAGCAGCTAATACCAAATTGTGATGTGTGATTTAAGTGACCAAAACCAAAACCAAAATCGCTTCAAATATCTTTCTCTTCCTTTCTTAACACTAATTTATTACTGTTACTAGATACATTAATATCTCCTGACATTTTTAAATTATCGCTTTTCAATTTGTTTTCTAATAAATTGGCGCGTATTTGCGGCATGCTAAATCCTGTGAGACCTCTGTTACTGATTTCGATGCTGGGAATATCTTCGGCGGGTGGTTCGCATATAGCGGAATCGTCATTAATACTGTGTCCTGATAATTTTACGCTGTGTTTATAATTTTTACCCAACGGATGGTATTTCAGATCGAATTCCTTCAGATCCAGATAGGGATATTTTTTCATTATGACCACTTGTTCGTAATGTCGCAAATCTTCTTCGTTAAATTTTTTCTTATCCACATAGTTTTTGGTGGATTCTGAAACATATTCACATGACAGAAGTAGGTAAGTAACTGATTCAATATAAAAATACTAGTTGGTGCCCGCGAACTCGTCCACGTTGAAAATAAAAATATATAACACCTGAGAAAATATATGAATGATATAACCCACGTCATCTTTATTGCTGAGACATATTTTTTATAGTTTCAGGTTATCCCTAGGGTCCTTTTGGTACCGCCCCCTGCGTTTCCGTTTCACACGCATTGATTAGGTTTTGTGTCCCAATCCCAAGATAACCTTTACTCGCATTTTTGTAAAAACGAAAAATTGCATTTAATTACTTACCTACCTACTTGTGATACACCAGAACTTTGCTTACTGACGTTTTTACTTTAATTATTACACCAAATCACAGCACAACGAGGTATTTCTATCGCCTTCTTTGTACAATGCTTACCTACTCCATAACCGTCCACAACGTGCAAATAGAAACTGGCGGTCAAATGAGTTGCGTTCAGCGTAAATGCGCAACTCGAATATTATTATCACTGTCGTCTCTAGTAGCGGGCGGCGGTGATTCCTTGCTGTGTGGGCCTTTTATCTGCTAATTTTACTAAATGCAATCACAAAATTAAAATTGTACTCACTATTTTCATGGCGTCCGAATAGAGAACAGGATTCATTAGACTGATTGCGGAAAGGAAACGCATCTGAACCGATACATAATAAAATACATGTTGCAAGGAAAACAACTATTTGCATTTTAATTACTCAGTGTCCCCAATAGTGTGCAAGATGTCAGAGATTACCTACTGACATATCAAGCGTTACAAATATTTGACATTGTAAAAAAAGGATTTAAAGTTTTAATAAGACTTCTTTTATTATTTTTGGTATTGTATAGAAAGAAATGGATTGATTGTGTGCGGGGTAGGGAAACGATGGAAAGTGCTGGAAGATAATTATGGTTGGGTACCTACACCTGAATAACATTGACCTCATTCGCCGCCTAAGTATAGATATATGTTGGAAACAACTCTTATGTCAGACGCTCGTCTGTCGGCTTCTATGGTCGGCAGCACACTTGCAGCACCTATAATAGCGTTGTTTGTGTTATAGGCGACGGTAGCCACCTACTATCAAGACAGTGGACCGTCATCAGCCTGTCTGTCGACATTAACAATTATTCATATGTTATGACATAACATATGGACATTCATATGGTATTAACATATGGACTATTCGGATGTGTTCCTTACCTTTTTTTTTCAAAATCAGCAAATATCCTTATATTATTCTTTCAAAATCAGCTGCGAACTTACATACTCCATAGCCTGATGAACTTAAAAAAAAACTTTTGAATAGTAGCAAAAAGTATGAAATAGCAATCGTTTAATAAAAAAGGTTCTATGAACTCAAATAATCTTACTAACACATATTATAATAAACTAAAAACAAAAAGAGTCAATAATAAATTCAGAAACTTTACCATTGAACCATATTTCATAGAAAGAGCAGCCTCTAGAGGGCCGGGTTTAATGGTTATAGGGGCTGCGATTGGTCGGTTTCACGATATCGCCCCTTCCTACAGGGGGTAAAAAGGGAAGAGGGGGCTGCATAGGCGGGACTTCGTGTTCCTACGGGAAATCTGTTACGAAATATTCCAAGCACCTGATACCGAGTTCAATCCACGTGTAGAATTTAACATTGTCATACGCGCCTTGTGATTACTTCATTAGAACAATGTTAGCGTTTTTATAAAAAAAATAATTTCTATACTAGATACAATTTATATTATGTGTGAACAGTTTTAATTGAATATCCAATGGATTAATAATTTACAATTAAAATGTCAAATGATACGAGTAAACTTAACGACATACACACACCTAATACGTCTATACAAGCGCCGCGACCGTCTTCGCCGCGAGAATTCTTCGCCAGAATTTACGGACATCTAGAAGAGCCCAAAGATTGTGGTGAAGTAAAAGCTACTGCACAGCACGAGTGCGGAAGTGAGTCGTCGTCGGATGTCGAGATAGAGGAGAATGATCGGTTTGATGCAGAAGTGCGGAGTGCCCCCTATTGGCAAACACCAGCGCTGCCGATATGTTCTCGTCCCATGCTACTGCCGCATCAACATCTGGCTTTTGGTGCTGGTCTTGCTGCTTTCTGTGAGTTTGATTTTTTATTGATATATATTTTTTTATAGAAAGAAATAATTTATTTTATAATTAGATTTGACAAAGATATATTTTCAATGGGTCTCATACTAGCATACGTCTGCATCGTGAGTACCATTCATTATCTTATAATTAATTTACTTATAATTAAAAGAAAAAAAAAACAATCGCCTCCTAAAGCCCGACTGTTTCCAACAAGCCCGACGTCATAAATGACCTCTTTACCTACATTACAGGTATTACAAGTAATATACATGTAAAGTTTCACAGAATACTCATGTAATCTTTCATAGAACATATTTTTATAATTTAAAATTTCAAGTCGAGTAAATCCGTAGGGCACAGCTATTAAAAAGTAAAATAATTAAAATGAAAAAGCCATTAGGTAACGGCATCAATTGAGAATAGCTGGTCTGATTTGCCTAAAAAATGCCCCAATAAGGTTTTGTACCTAATGGTAACAATTTGATATTTGAAATGAAACAAAAATTTTGGATGACTGTTTCAATTTCACGTCCAATGAGTTTATTAATTTGTTGTTAAGTCCCTGAAGACAAAATCTTTAAAATCAAGTGATTTCATAGGGACATTTACAATGTTCATAGATTTCATAGGAAGTCTTTACATAGGAAAGTAAAGATGATTTATATAGGGAAGTAGCAAACTGAGCAACTTGAACAAACTGAAAAAAAAAATGCTTGATACCTATGCTGATGATTTACCTATACCTACTGAAGACAGGAACAACAATTTGTTGTTATTTTTTTATGTTACCCACGTTCCGGGATAAAACAAAAGGATTTCTATTGTTTCAAATGAAGTTAATAAAGTTGTTAATTTTTTTTAAGTTAAAGGGCTCCATAGTGCCTGACGTATAATGATAAGGGCTACCGTTGACTATTCCTACGAGTTACTCCGTTCTAAAACCAAAAACTAATACCACTGGTATTTGTTTGAACTCACATTTATTTTATATTCCAAACGGATACTACTGGGTAAACACATGTAAGACCAAGAGGGATTCAAGTGCCCCTTTTTCCGTGGGAAAATCTGCGAACCAGATCCCCCCCCCCAACCATGGGGAGATCGGTGGGGTATGTGGGACTCTACCCACTAAAAACCCACGGTGTTTCCTCGCGCCGTCTATGGGCGGGGGTTAGGGAATGTTAAGACATACGCTACCTTCTCCCCACGCCAGACGAGGCCTGCACACTTGCGGGCTCCACCTCGATTAGGCGCGGAGTGTGATCTCCACGCCGTGAAGAGACGTGCCAGCAACACACAGCACGTCTCCCCTTCGTTGCCCGGTGTTGTGATGGCGGCGAACGATCTCATATACGCCGCCCCCGAGACGAAGCGGCACGAGCCGCCCATTCTTACCTCGCAGCAGGCTTCACTCCTGAATCTCTATTCTCTGCGGTACAACTTACCGCAGAGTCAAAGGCCACTTCAGCCTGACACTAGGAAAACCCTTGCTCGTGTAGCCGCTCATCTCCAAGGTATTAAGAGTGGAGTGGTGTCCGTCTGACATGTCCACATCAATTGCGCTGCCCGGGAGGGGAGACGAGATCCACCTCTTGTTGTCGTCGCGGAAGAGTTACTAGGCCTCAGCATCCGAGGCTGGGTGTTCACTCTTCCGGACGACTGCAGAAGGCGGTTAATAGGCCGGCCGCGCCACTTATTAAGTATTATTTTATCTATGCTTTATAGATAATGCATCAAGATACACTAATATAGATAAGACATACTTACGAGTATTTACAAGGTAACTTAAAAACCATTTCCATAATATTATACTTATTATACGCATGAGGTTTCATTTGAATTCGCATCCTCAAAGCTTTAATCTCATTATACCTATATGCGTCCTGTAGTTTATTTTGAATACCAAATAGATTATAAAGTTTCTCACCAGCATTCAAATTTCAAACATTTAAACTGTGCTCGAGAATAGAAGACCTGATTATCTGCGAGTATAAGTATATACCTACTTACTTATTATTACCTAGTTTGACACAAAATTTCAATCTTTTCAATTTGTTGTAGTTAATTTTCCTATACCTTCCTAATTCCTTAATCTGACTAAAGCCGACAGCGCATTGACGCACCTGTGGCGTTGTTTGTGTTATAGATAGACGCCGGTAGCCACCAAATCTTATCTGTCTGTCGACGTTAACATAAAAAAGGGAAAGAAACATCCGTTAAAAAAATAGATAAAATGAATAAAAATTATAACGCTACGAGAAATAAAATTTTCTCAACCCTTTTATAGTGTCTAATAAAAATAGATAAATCTTCTAAAGACGCTACAGAAAACATTTCCGCTTCAGCTATATGGAGATGAAAGATACTCCTTTGTGTTGTCCGTGGAGTAGGTACTTACTTAGCCGTAAAAATAAAATATCACTAGAAAAATATTTGAATATAATAGAGAGCTTTGGCCAGTGTAATCCGCAGTGGACTGAATTCTCGCAAAACCCTTTGAATCAATATTTCATTCAAAATTTTACAACACCTGTTCACTTTACCAGGATAAACACCGTCCGCTGAGCTTAAAAAGTATATAACAAAAAGTAAAAGTATATGTACTTGTTATTGTACAACACTATCCACTGTCCATTCTTTTACATAGAAATCCGTGACAAATATAAAAGAACTTGCTTTTGCCCGCGACTTCGCCTGCGCGTCTTTTTCTTAAGTGTCAAAATATTTGTTCCATCTTTATGGCTCATATATTTTTGTCAGGCGATGAATTTACATCGGAAACAGTACTTTTTTCTGGATGCAAGGTACCCTATATATACCCCCACGTTGTCTGTAACCCTGACAACGTGTATGCAAAATGTCATTATGATTTCGAGTTCCAAGCCGTCACTCTTGATCTATATATTTAGAGTGGACCTTGTCTCCCATAACACCCTTTGAGCCCATAGAATTAGGAGTAGTAACAGTTTCTACTTAATTCTATGGTTGAGCCTATAATTTTTAGTAATCATTCCCAAGCTGTTTTTTCAATCATATTTTTGATTGTTTTTGAGATTGTCCAAATGCTCTAAGTTTTGTCCTGAAACGCATTGAATCCGAATAGACAAGCGAAGTTACAAAACTGGAGCTGTTTGTGAAAATTCTTCTTCCTCAGAAGTATACGAGAATCCTTCGAATTTTGCAAAACAATAATAATAATTCTTCAACGAGGGCGTTTAAGTGTTGTTAAATTGTAACCTTAATATACTTGAGTTTTGGGTCCAATTTGAAAATAGGGACAATCTTGTGTAAAGCTTATTAGAGTGAAAATTGTATAAGCCTTAAGGGATTCTTATTGCCATGAAAATGGAATTACAAATGGATTGTCGCTTGGTTGAAAAACATTTTGGTTAAACCTTTTTTTATTTAAGTAGGTATGATTTGAAGTTGGTGGCAATTGACTATCCTTAAATTCCAGTATAATTTATTTAATTTATTTAACGCAATTGTTACTTCCCCCATAGGACAGGCAGAGCCTAGTGTGGGGGACAGAAATATGCTAAAACTAAAGTTGTTATTCTGAAACAAATTTCTTTATTATTATTTACACGAGTGTCGTACCAACTTTGTATATATAGATTTTATTTATTTTTATTTTATACATAAAAATATCGATTGTGTATTAATACGCAAAATTACGTTGGTCTTGAAAACTGCTGGGAATCTTAAGCCCATTAAAATTTGGTAGTAGGAGCTACAGTCGTCCATTAATGTAAGCAACGCCAGAGATGCTTTAAAAGAACTTAAAAGCACTGTAAACTTTAAAATAATAACTGATAAGGGATTGGGAAGGGATAGGGAAATGGTATCTAGCAGCCCTTCTTACTCGCCGAAACAGCCCCAAGAAATGCTGTCCAATTATTGACTGCGAAACGCAATATGCCACTACTTAAATACCAAGGAGAAATCAAACTTTGAAAGATAATTTCCCAAGTTCTCTTGACTTCATAAACAACTAATATTTTTATTACAATAACTAATTCCAACGGATACACATTTTTATATATACATATAAAAATAATAATAATATATACGTTGACCGTTGATATGGCAACCGTAGAACCACGTAGAACGTTGCTGACTGAGCCACGGCGAAGCAAGGTCGGGTTCAGCTAGTGCCTAATAATAATAGAATGCTATATATTTGAATAAATAAGGCGGAAGCGGGAGCGAGTGCGTACGCGGGAAGCGGCAGTCCGCTGTTCTAGAGGCCTGTCTGTGTTGATGCGATTATGACACCACGAATGGATGCGCAGCAATGGCTGCGAGCTGTGGTCTATTCAAAACCACCGTCATGCGAAAATTGCCGGCACTGTTCTGCCTCGCTTTAAAATCTCTCCATTGTTTAACTCTAATAACTATTATGAAACAACAGATCATTAAACTGAATATAATAATATAAGTACCCTCGTACTAATTCGTAATAATTAAGGGTGTATTTATGTAGATTCAGGAGCGTAATCAGTTTTTCAATAAACCATCTTTAAGACAGTGTACTAAACTAACAAGATACTAGCTTTTATATGCTGCTAAAAGCATATTCACTTGAACTTTAAACAGTTCCAATCCTTGGCAGTGAGTATTAATAAAGAGTTTTTAAAATGTTTGGTCAGTGAATTTTGTAAAGATGAGGATGGTAACTTGCCGTACGTCTGAATGTCCGATGGAAGAAAGGAGAAAGCGGTATGAGCTCATGCAAACCCTGAGTGTATGTATATGTAAATCGGTCTATCTGTGTGTCTGTCTATGAAATTGTATTGTAACTCCCAAACGGATGTTTCTGTCGCTGTCCAGACAGGCTGTCCAATTATTGACTGCAAAATGCAATGTGCCCTGTCACTACTTTCCAAATCTAGACCAGAGCAAACTTTGAAAAGTTCATTTCCAAAGTTGACTTCCCCGGGATTCGAACCCGGGACCCTATGACGTTAGGCAAGCATCCTTACCACTCATCCAACGGGTCGTCAACTTATTTTGAAAATGTATTCTATTTTTGAAACTGCAATTTAAATTGAGATGCAAACTATTTGCTGATCGTTGCGACAAGGCATCCAGGGAAGCAGGGGAGGGCGGTAGGCGGTGGTGTGAGAGCGAACACGTGTTACTAGAGGATTTGCCGTGCTCATTCCCCTGGAAACATAACATTTCGATTTATATTAGCCGCAATTTGTATTGTCCTCGTTTCACATCGCATTTCACCAACAGCGTGGCATCGTTTTGTGTCATATCGAAACAATTAGCTCCATTAAACACAGTTAATTAATTATTAATTAATTGCTTTAATTTTTTTATTGTTTTTATATAATTATTCTATTATATAAAATTTAAGAGAGGTTTGATAAAATTTAAAGGCCCATTAAAAATAGAACATGAAAAATTTTACAATAGTGACAAATTGAAAATTCTAATATTTGAGTACATTTTTCTTTTCGACAAAGCAGGTGGCGACAAATTTTATTTGACATTTATGAAAAATGATACACGAAATTTGAGACCACGTTCGATGTAGGTACGAGTATACTCGACATCATTATAAAACAAAATTTGGAATTTTCATTTGCTTTCATTTTTTTTTTTCAAATCACACAAACCTTCCTCGTTTATCGTTCTTTACATTAATGAAAACCATATCAAAATCCGCTGGGCAATTTAGAAGCAAAGAAATAGACAAAGGCGGATAACGAATTTACTACTTCATAATGTGAAAATAACATTATATTTGAAAATAATTTAAAAAAAAAATTATAAGCCCCTTTTTTTCTTTTTCAATATACTATATAAAAATATAAGTATAACTAATTGGTAATGTATTTCAATATGTAATAATAAGTATTCATTGTTATCGATTTATATGGGTACCTATTAGTGATGTAACGAAGATCCGCATTCGCATTCGCGAATATTC
The DNA here is from genome assembly GCA_936446665.2 of Synanthedon andrenaeformis. Lineage (NCBI taxonomy): Eukaryota > Metazoa > Arthropoda > Insecta > Lepidoptera > Sesiidae > Synanthedon > Synanthedon andrenaeformis. Next base: position 9,390,208 of record OW387785.2, read on the forward strand.
GCTTGATTTATGATATTCGCATTCGCATTCGCAAATATCTTTGAATATTTTGCGAATATGAATGTGAAAGAAAAATACAGAATGTGAAAACAATATTAGGAAAATTAAACAAAAGAGTATTCATTTCTTTTCTTTTTAATTACAACTTACTTAAAACAATTATATTTTACTATAATCTACTTTTATATTGGGTGTTAATTAATCACCTTTTCTGTAGGCATTAGAAACCTAAACCGTTCTACCAACTTAACAACGCTAATTTCTTTATATCTCTAGCGCCGCTGTTACCGGAAATATTATGCGCGTCGCGCGCAGCATATTTTGAATCATAGATAAACGGCGCTAAATTTAAAAACAGAATATTCGTATTCGCATTCGCGAATGTCAACAACAGATGTTCGCATTCGCATTCGCATTCGCGAATGCTTAAAAACTGGCATTCGTTACATCACTAGTACCTATTATTATTTTTGTTAGCAAGTAGGTAATATTTTTCTTTCCTATCAACAAATATAACACCTCTTTATATACGAGCAACATAGAAAATTTTGAAAGGAAAACTGGCCCCTTAAAAAATATGAATGAGTTATCGAAAACAGGGGATTACCACCCCATAATATTCACTATTAAAGATTGTATAGGTAATTACAATTCGACCGTTACTTCGGCTGCCAGATTGAGATCCTTTTGTTTTCCTTTTCTTTCATAGAATATTGATATTGCGATGAAAACGCTTCGGTGAACTTCAGTAGAACACAATAGCACTTATTGCGAATAGAAATCACAGTAAAATTGTTTTGCTCCTACATTAACCAAGCAATAACGAATGAGTTATTTAGATGTAGTGTAGGCACCTGTGTCTAGTATTGCGTCTTAGATATTTATACTTATCTATAAATATAATAAAATCTTAAATTGTACATGAAATATTTTTTTCAAAAAACATTTTGTACACTTTGTTGCCGAGAGCAAAAAAAATTATTTAAATTTTTTTTGTCTGTTTATCTGTGCGTTTGTGCACGCTAAACTCACAAATGGCTTAAGCGATTTGAATGCGGTTTTCACTGATATAATGATGATTACCTGTATTAAGCTATGGGATACTTTTTATGCTGTAAAAATGTTAGTTTCCTGTGGGATTTTCAAAAAACTAAGTACAGGGCGTACGAAGTTGCGGGCACCACCTAGTTATAAAATAAAGTAGCTGTCCGGTTCTGTCTCTTTCTCCACTAACTTCTTCTAAACCACCTAACGGATTTTGATACGGTTTTCATAAATCGAAAGAGTGATAAATGAGGAAGATTCGTGTATATAATTTGCAGAAAAGAATTGCATGAGTGCAAAGTTAGTTAAATTGAAACAATTAAGTCAATTTTAAAGATTGAAAATATATTTGAAGTTTATTCATCGTACAGAGATTTAGATAAAAGATTATAACTTCTATCATTCTCAGTCAGATGCAACAACTCATAAAATGTAGGTCTTGACATTCAAAATCAAAAAAATCAAAATCAAAATATTTATTTATCATTTTGGTTTCTCCAATAAACGCAGGTAGGAACGAAATTTTTTCGGATAATTTTTTATTCGTTTGTTAAACAACACAAGGTAGTTGCTCTCTGCCAGTCGATTAATTGATAATGGATCCTCCCAAATTCGTCAATGCTTTCGTTTTCGTCTCCTGTGTTTTCGAAGTAACAAAAGCAACAACAGTGTTTCCTCGTCGGAATCCATTTTGTTACTGATTTGTATTTTACGTTGTAAACTCGCTGCAAACACGCGACGAAAACGTTGGGTAAGGTTTATAAAAAAAATATTTTTTTTTGTTAAATTCACCGGACAAGTCATAAATTTATATGAGATTGACACGGCAACGAACGACTGTCGGGTCAGCTAGTAAATAATATTTATTTTAGTAAGAATATCTAACCGAATAAGCCGCACGCAAAATTTTAAGACATTTCGCCAGTAGAAAAAAATATTCAATAATCTACACGTGTTTTTATACTAAGCTGTCACTTAAATCGACTACGCGCGCGATGATTTAATATGACAACACTGACGAAATAATACCTATTGTGGAATAATTACATACAAAAGGGACATCCACAGCTGACGTTTCTCACCGCAAACACACCCCTTACATTTTATTGTTAAATAAGCCAATGTAGTTATCTCGATCAGATTGCACGCACTTGATTTAACACAATAAAAGAGAGATCTCTATTAAGTGCGTCGCATTTATAATGTTTAGTATACCATATATATTAATTGTTATAATCTAACTAGGTATATAGAATAGATATTCATGACCGATCTGCGTGTGCAAGCAAAGTATTGTTCTAAAAAAGTTAAACATGAAAATAAAAAATCAACGCCTGACAAAAATATAATATGAGCAATAAAGATTGAATAAATGTTTTATTCCCATTTACCTAAGAAAAAATGGGGGTCGCGGGAAAAAGCTGGTTTTATCTAAACTAAAAAATAGCCTATGTTATTCGCGGATAATGTAAGATTTATATTAAAATAATTAAGAAATAATTAATAGTATCAAAAATTAGATAGGTACCTAGTTAGATTACTTTGATTATATAAGGAAAAATATATCAGTTACATTGTATTTTCAAAAATAATAGGTGGTACCTATATCCGTTAACTAATGAGTAGGCAGAAGAAAGCAGAGATAAACATTAGGTATCCTTTCTTTGTTACTATAGTGGTTAAACAACAGCTAATATCATTAGGCAGGCAGCTAAACCACTCTTTATACAATAAAGATGTATCACGCAACACTACTGAGAACAATATATTGCACGCACATTTTCTTACTAACGACTTGAATCATGCGAATTGAAAATCTCAATTTTTTCTTTATTTTAGTAAGTTACACTCGTAGCAATGTATTTTTGCTCATAGTATTTTTGACACATGACAATAACATAATAATTCAACCCCAATGAAAAGGTGTAGCAACAATTTGTATTAATAATTTTCGGGTATAATTTACTTGAAATTTGCTATTTTTTTTACTATTTTATTCTTAGGGCATGAAAAAGGTGCTAATTTATAAGGTAAGTGAAGCCGCAGTGCAGTTAATAATTGTGTGAAGGAGTAAATTTGATTTCTTATTATTACCTAATTTGTAATATGAATCAATAATTTACTTACCATACTGATTGCATATTTTTCAAATTCCTTAGTAAAACATTTACGATTGATAAAGGTGATAAAGCTAATTATAAAATAAAGTCCCCTTCTCTCTGTTTCTTCGCCAATTCTTCTACAGTAGAATTTGAGATTTATATAGGTAGTACAAATCCGCCAGATTCCAGTTTCGTCATAAATCGAAATTTATGAAAATTTAGTTCCCTTTGGTCATGAATGACGAATGTTGAAAACCAATAAATGACCAATAATGACACTTTTGTCAGTTTCTACCGATTAGTGTAACACACGTCCGTTTTTAATTTAGAACTAGGGAACCCAAACAAGATTTCATAAAATACGAGTATAAGCTTACGTTTATTCTCATAAGTCGTTATGAGTATTGATGCGGCTTTCACTAATGCAAAGAGCGCTAAACGAGGTAGATTTGTGTACCTATATTATTTGCAGAGAAAAATTGTATCCGTGCGAGGCCGGGGGCGAGTCCCTAGTTATCATATAAAAGTATTAGCATGAGTTTTTTGAAAATCACAATTATCCACTTATATGGTATGTTAACTTAATATCAATTAATGAAAAATCGCAAATAGGAAATAAGTGCCTATTAGGTAGGTAATTTAATTACCTATGTACCGTATTTTAAAAAAATTACGGGTTATTTTAGTTATTGTATAACTTTGATTTAATTTATATACTTATATTAAATATTAATTAGTTAATTGTGATAAAACTTCCTTTAGTAGCAGTAGGTACCTACATATCAATGAAATCTTATCTTGGCAATACTTTAGCAAAAGTTTTCAAGAGAGGTTAAAAAAAATATTTGTAATAGACTAAACCACATTTTTTTGCTAAATAAATCTGACAACCACAGGAAGGAAAGGGGCAACGGTCCGTGAATCAATCACTAATTGACCGGACGCCATCGGAACTGACACCAATTGGCCACATGTCGCGAGAAATTATAGCGCTTCAATCTTTACCGGTAGCACAGAATAATAACTAGTAACTGGCGTTACCGGTAGCGAATCAATTTTTTGTTAGTTCCTCTTCATTTTAATATCGAGCAATGTTTTATAGCTAAATCATAATTTTGCCTATTGTACTTAAAGCGATAATAGGAGACATTTTTAGAATTAACTACATATTCCATAAAAATAATTCCGTAATAACTTTTTATATCACTTCGCCCGCGTAACTATAAAATATTGTCTATGTTACTCGCTGATAGTGTAGCTTTCTGTAGGTGAAAGAATTTTCAAAATCGGTCTAGTAGTTTTTGTTTTTGAGTGAATTCATTACAAACATAAAAAAATCTTCTGTCTTTATAATATTTAGTACCTAGGTACATAGTACAGATAAAATATGTAGTATATAATTATACTCCATTAAACATAAATTATACAAAAAATAATACCTTATTACATACCTATACAATACCTATGCCTTTATCTATATAAATCAATATAAATAACTAGCTATTGCACGCCACTTTATAAAATATAGTCTATGTTATTCAATGATAATGTAGCTTTCTATAGGTGAAGGAATTTTTAAAATCAGTTCAATGGTTTTTGAATGTATTCATTACAAACAAAAACACAAATCTTCTCTCTTTATATTATTTAGCATAAAAAATGAATTTCTAACTAAATTGTTTATTTGCTAAGCGCTAAAATCGAGTACAGCTGGACCAATACTGCTATTTTTTTTTAAATATTCATTGAAGTCCGAGGAAGGTTCTTATGAAGAGAAAATTGCCCCGAAATATGATATATGTTAACGCACAAACAGACAAGAATTCTAGATTTTTTTTTACCTCGGTAACACAATGTATCTACAACGTGCATAAATTGATATTTTAAAAAATATGTATTTTATGTACAGACACTGCTCGTTAACGATTTTATTATATGTAGGTATTGATTTAAATTTTATTACAATTATTTTTTTATTTGTCCAAAATATACATTAAAAAATTAATATAATCAGATGAAATCGTGATTAGAGTTGTTTAAATGTTTTAACATGATAAACTTTTTTTTTAAATCCTAAGGTTTCACTTCCGATATTGACAATATGGTGCGGAATCGGAGCTCTTACAAGAACGATTCTCATGGCACACGGGAACTAGGTACATATTATAATGTGAAGCCTTATGTTTCCATATTTGATTTAGTTTCATCCACCTCGTTATTTGCCTGCGTGATCAGGGACAATGATAGCCTATTTTCACAACTTCGCCGATCTTATGACTGAAATCTTACTTAAAAAACACTGTAAAGTATGCCTTAGCTAAGATTGCATAGTCCCTGCTGACATTACCCGAGAATGATGGGTTTCTGGAAGATACTTGGTGTCAGGCGCATGTTCCAGACACACAGATAGTACCTCTATGAGTTCAATATCTATACTAATATTATAAGAGAGAAGATATGTACTTTTGTTTGTAATGAATAAACTAAAAAAATATTGGACCAATTTAAAATTTTGTTTGGTTTAGTCCAACTAGTTCTACGATAGAACAGCTATCTGTGTGCCAAATTTCATCCAAATCCGTTCAGCAGTTTTTACGTGAAAGAGTAATAAACGTATATACATCCTCACAAACTTTTGCATTATTAGTATGTAGTCAGGATATGTAGAATTTAATTCGTAGTTCTTTATTCGGGTTACTTAAACCCAATATAGATACTTATAAAAGATAATATAATAAAAGTTATAATTCATTTGGAATGGTGCTCCTTTCTGGACAATATTAGGTAGTAAGAAAGTAGGTATACATAGATTTTGTTTGACAGTGGCTCGTCGACGTCGCAAAGAAAGCCGACCACGAAGACAGAGGACCACATTCTCTGCACACCAAACTCTTCGGCTGGAACTCGAATACGCAAGAGGGGAATATGTGGCCAGGGCTAGAAGGTATGTACCTATAGTAGTTTCCAGTTAAAGTATTTAGGTATAGCTTTGTATGTAGGAATGATTGGAATAAATTTGTTGTTTTAAATCCGTTTTTTTTTACTTCTCTGAGCGTTGAAACATTTATTCAATCTTTGTTGCTCATATATTTTTGATCAGGCTTTGAATATATATATTTTTTATTTTAAGATAAGCCCTTCAGGAACAGGACATACTTTTTTGGGTGAAATACCATATGTCCTCTTCTAGATCTTCTGTTGGTTGATTGATTTGATTCGTTCATTGGCAACGACATTACCAGCGGCACTACCAGTAGAGTCGATGCCAATTAACGACCCTTGGTTAAAGGGCTTTAACCAATCAGTTTATTGGAACTCCTGACTTCCTAAAATCAGCAATAAAAATAACAACACCCCCTAATTTAAGGACAATATTTATGTAATTATATTTGTGTCAATCACTTTATTATTACGATTTCAGATGCGAACTTGCGGCGGCTCTGTCGCTAAGTGAAACACAAGTTAAAATTTGGTTTCAAAATCGAAGAGCAAAAGACAAAAGGATTGAGAAAGCTCAAATTGATCAACAATATAGGTGAGCTAAGTATATGAGTTACATATTCAATTTAATTTTTATTCAATACTAGCTGTGCCTGCAACTTCGTACGCGCGGTTTTGGAACACTTGCTATTTCGGTATAACTTTTTTGTTTGTAAATCGTTTGGAATGACAAACGCTTTAGCGTTACGGGAAGCTTGCTACAATACATCAGCGAAAACCGCATTCAAATCGGTTAAGCCGTTTCTGAGATTAGCGTGCACAGACAGACAATTCTAAAAACTATTTAGTTAGTTAGTTAGTACTTAATGGGTTAGTTTTTGAGTAATTCATGAGAAAGCACATAAAAAAGCGTTTCAAGGTCATTTTTCTTTATTTTACTATAATAAAAAGCAGTCTACTCATTAATCATTTATTCGTAATAAATTTTCAAAAAAGCCTCCACCCGCAGAAATACACAGCCTAGATCTTACTTTTGGCCGACTAATAAAACCTATTTTTTTATCTTTACACCAAACACGTTTAAGTTATTGTTTCATATTTTAAAAAAATAACACAAACTATTGTGTCAACTTTACAGTCACAAAATTCAAACTCGATAGGCATGCAAATGTACAAAGTAAAATAAATGTCTGGACGGGGTATAACAACCTATTAGCTAAAAGTTTTGCCTTTTGTTTTACAGACAGCTGGCAGCTGCTACCGGCTTGTTTCCAACAGTGCTGGGTGCATCTTATTGTCCACCGCCGCCACCTTGCCCGTGTTTACCTCTACAACACCCCTCTACGACCCTAGACAAGTAGTGCTAGTATAAACTACCCTTCTGACTCACCGTACCACCGACCATACCCCCAGTGGTATGATAGCAATCATTATCATCATCATAGCATAACCCTCTCCATAGCTCGTTGAGCGACGTTAAGCTTTCTTACGAGGCCCATAGAGAGACATTTCAGCGCCATGTCACTGGCAACACAATAGAGTAGTTAGAACCCATAAAAGTATAAGTTACTTACTGCAAATTATAGTAATTTTCAGTATACAGTATACAAGCGTATTTAAGAACTTGCATACAAAAACGTCTTTATGTACCTTTGTCTTACCTATAGTAACATTTGTCATACTATAAAATATCTATAAAAAGGCATTGTAAACACACAAAAAAAAGAGATATCAATTAACATGATTTGTAATTGATTGAATATCTCCAATCTTCCATCTACATTGATCTAATAAATAACTTATTTTCTCTTAATTTAGATGAGTAGATACTCAAATTAAAACTGTATAAAATAGATCTCACTATCCATTACATAGACAAGATCTACCCATAGACAAGTAGGTCATTTCTCATTCTTAGGAAATCATAAGAACGTGGCTAACAAAAAATAAGCCATTTATTACAATAAAGTCATGTATCATAGTGTACATAATAGTTATAAGGATTTCAAATAAAAAACATATATACTATATATATTTTAATAGTTTTATTTCGTCACCATAAACTTACCATGGCCTTTTCCACGGAGGAGGAAAGCTCGATCACGTGTAGAAGAGTCCATGGAAAATATAGCATAAATTTAATTTAACACACGAGAGATAATCAACAAATTATAACTAGATATACAAATAACATTTTACATTCTTCAACTAAGACAAACGAATATATCGTAAGTACGTAACTCAGACAGAAGAAAGTGATCTCTATTTATTACTGTTTTTTGACAAATGTATGGACAATAGCATTTGTTAAAAAAGCAAAAATGATTGTCTAAAAATATCGCATTGTAACAATTTTAATAATTTATTAGATTGTGTCCAGATCTGTTAAGTTAATACAATATTAAAGTTATATTAACCAATCAAGTTATATTAAACAGTTTAATATGGGTTTAATGTTTTTTTGTGAATTTCATTCCTATGGTTTCAATATTTGAAGGCCATAATTTGGTACATTTAAAAAAAAAAAGATTTTATTTTTTGAAAATAAAATTACATCCTGGCTAAAAACTGTCTTAAAACGATGCCAATTAACTGAAGTAATTACATTATTTTTAGCGTGTCTAAGGAATATATATTGGATACGCGACAATAGGCAATTTTTTTGCCAAAAATATAAGAAATTTAGTTACATTAAGTTTTATTTCAGTACTTTAGTCTGTGGACCAATTAATTATTTAAATAATTTTTTTTTCAATAACAATTTGAAAATCTCCCTTTTCGCGATATGTATGTATACATTTTCAAACTTTCACTTCTGTCCGAGTTATTCTTAAGTCAAAAATTTAATTTTTTTGGTAAAATGTCCAGGATCATCATAACAAACACCTACAATATCCTGTAGTATTGTACGACATCTTTAAAAACTAAATTTTAATAAACTTCACATTGAGTAATAATAAGTCTTATATGCTTATTAAATAATATAGCTCCAGTCTTAACTCTAGCATTAACAATAAATTGACAAAATCGTTTAAACTCAATAATAATAATTAATGTAATTTTTGGTTTTTAATAAAAAAAAACTTTACATAGACAACAAATTGACTTAGTAACAATCTTGGAATGTATTTTTTAAAACCCAAGAGAATTATTACAATAAAAAAAAAACATATTATTTATAATCAACAATTAAAAAAAATAAAATACAAATTCACCTCTCGCTTAAAAGCAAACTTTTTAATCCACAGCTTTTACAAGATTAAAAGAAAATAAATTCGCTCGAAATTTTTACAACTAAAAATATTTTAACGACGTAACGACGTCTCATGTAACGACAGTGCATAAAACGTATATTCATCGTCGTTGTCAAACCAAAATCTGCTATTTGCATAAAGTATACTTTTGAGATATTCACAAGAATAGCTTTGGGTGCGTTCAAGTATTACGTAACGCAATTGTTGAAGATATTTTGAGCCCTACAAGTAACGCGCCGTAATGTTTTTCTGTACCCTTCCTAAACGTTACGTTTATGACCAAGTTTACCAAGTGACCATTTTTACCAACGAAAAGGGTTGCCAACTAGGGAGAACAAAATAAAAATGGCGTACAATACACTCGAAGACTCGAAGCATACGAAGGATCCCGCCCCTGTAAAGCATCGTTACGATTCACAAGAACCCTAATTGCGTTACTTAATACTTGAACGTCCCCTTTCCTGAAAAATACTACATTAAGGATTATAAAAGTCCTTCATGTAATTATTTGTATTTTTAATTGAAACTTTGTGTTGTTATTTGTCTTTTAAACGTGGCAATTTAAAAGTTTATTTATTATTTTGATAATAGAGTAAATTTTGCAGATTGTATATTATAGATAATCATAGCTTAGCATATTTTATTAAGAGGTCGTAGTTCGACAAACAGTGCTCGTAAGCACTTAGCAATTTTTTTATACAATAGATACTTACGTAACTATAAAAAAATTATTCACTAATTTAAACTATGGCAGTGAACTATTCACTAAGGTTAAAATGTTGATGTCTCAAAAGAGTTCACATAGCATATTTTGGTTTGACAACGACATAATAATATGTAATTGTGATATCATAAGTGGGGGTATATGTAAAAACTGTGATTTGAGTGCTAAACGTCTAGAAAGTTATTGAAAAACTACCTACACAGCAACAGTACCTTGTGTTTGTTTGTACCCTCACACTGAGAAAATATCGTGTAAATTGCTATATAGGCAATGTTGTCTCCGCGCCTACCTGTCCTCTAAACTAGTCGCCTGCCTAGTCGCTAGTCGCCTAGTCGCCTAGCTGCCTAGCTTCAACATAGCGAACTTGACACCTAAGCAGCGAGAAATGTCATATAAAGTTTAACCTGAAAACCTTAAAATGGAGTGCTAACAGACTGATTACATTTGAGTGATCAATATGTTTTTTTTTGCATTTCACACAAGATTAACCTTTAAGTAAGTATCACTTGTGCTTTATTTGGGACCATACAGTTGACGTTTTAGTCTGATATAAGTAAATAGTTATTTAGATACAAATATTCTATTACATTTTAATGATGTGTATATAAATAAATTATGAAAGAAATATTCAATAGGAGACACTAAATGTTGATTATTACTTACTATAAAATCAATAGTCGAAATTTTTTAACACTAAAATCTGTATTGTTTTCTTATTTAAATAAAAATGGATGATTATAAATATGAAACTTCAATGCGGACGAAGAAGCAGGGAAAAGCTAAATATGTAGAATTTAAGTTAAGCTACAGTGCTAGTAATACTAACTTTATTTATTTAAAAACAAAACGATCACTATTATAATGCTTCAATACAGTAACGGTCAAACTTTAACCGATAGTAGGGAAAGTAAAGTTACAAAAATAACAAAGTAAGTACATATTTGTATATTACATACAAATATATATATTTTTTAAATATTCAAATATAGGTAAATCTGATAAAAAATCTATTCATTGCATTTATACAGTTTAGATAGTTTTTAACATAAAAGATATTGGCATTTTTACAAAAGCAGCATTTGAGCTTTTGAGTCAGAATTTTTGTTTCACCGTATTTTTATATTATAGTTTTTCACAAGTTAGTAGTTATTCATAATGATTTTAAAATAAATAATTAAATATATCTATACTGATATAATAAAGAAAAGAAGTTTGTATTTTTGTTTGTAATGTATAAACTCAAAAACTACTGGACAGATTTAAAAAATTCTTTCACCTATAGAAAGCAATATTTATCAGCGAGTAACGTAGGCTATATTTTATTAATTTACGCGGATCAAGTCGCGTGCAACAGCTAGTCATTTATAAAGGAATTTGGTGTTATAATTATGGCACAACTTTTATGACTTTAGCTAATAGCCATAATAATACTAATAGTTTCAAATTCAACTAAAATATGATAGAGCAGGTTCGAGATTACTAATTAGCCGTATAATGATATACGGCATTATATATTTTAAATGTTTTTTGATGGGTTTTGATTTATTTGGACTAATTGGTGTAAATAGTACTTTGTATTATTATTGCGTTCAGATTCATATTCGTTCGACTGTACTCAACCTTACCCTAAGATATCCTACGTAAATAAAGGTGTATAGTTTTATAAAAAAAGTCTATTTTTATATTGGAAACAACATTTTTATACCCTTAAACGAGACTTGATTTTCTAATCTAGTTATATAATGAATTCTTAAAGGGGAAGTCCCGGATTAATATAATAATCATAATTTATAATCATTTCTATAATCACACACCCTAAAAATGCAAATAATTTAGAATGTGCACTTTAATAAAATCAGCTATCGCGTTATTGTTAAATAAACTAAATAAATTAGAATTTAAGGCAGCAACGATTGATTTATTTATAAAAACTTTGGAACACCCTGTATATTTTCATATGGTTAGTTTCGAAATTATATATTTGTATTGACGTTGTATTGCACTTGTGGAAAAGAGAAAGAAGTTACAAGAAGCAAGAAAAAAATAAAGAAGAAGAAGAATACTCACAAGAGAACACGACTAGAAGTCTTCCTCCACCTTAATATTTTCCAACTTCACGGTTGCTTCTCCGTCTGCGTTGCCACCACCTCGTCTTGCGCCTGGAAAAAAGTTTTATTTGTAAAGTGCGTTTCATAATTCAAATGAGTAATTTGACAGGTCCTAATGTCAAATTTGAATATAATGTTCTAGTCCGGTCAAATTAGACCAAAAAATGAGTGAAGCTACATAAATTCCCAACAAGCTGAAAATGAGTAATATTGTTCAAAATTGATTGACCTTTGATCTTGAGTAAATTTTTTTCCACGTACGGGAACGATGGGGAATTTTGAAATCTTGTTTTTAATTATGTTTTGAACAATATTACTCATTTTCAGCTTCTTGGGAATTTATGTAACTTTGAATGTCTAAGGGTGGATTGCACCGTAGGCTTGGTTATTGTTAAAGTCAAAACTAACTTTAGCGGTGACTTTAACGGTGACAGTCGAAATTAACAATCGCATGTTGCACCATGATATTGTTCGTCACTGTCAAAGTTAAAGGGGTTGCCATTATAAAAACATATAATTTTCGTAAGTTGTTGTGGTAATAATTTTTTTATTATGGCAACATTCAGTCACCTGTCACAAAACAAATTCGAATATTTGAGGTTTTGTCACTTGACTTGACTGACTAGTCTCGGGATTTGCTATTTTTGATTTTAATTTCAATTTAGTCTTTTTTATTTAAAAAAGACTTACAAATTGCTATTTTTACTAATGACACTGGCAAAATCATCGGAGAAAATCTGATGGAGCCAAGACATTAAAAGAAGAAGAAGAGGTTTTGTGTTTTTAACGTGTTGAAGGAGTAAATAAAGCATTTTACTTTGTACATCAAAATAATGGACCGTGCCGGATCGAGCACCGATGAAATTATTATGGCAGACTACCGCTTAAAGTAAGTTTACCTACATTTTTCTAATGTGTTGAACCTTGATTAACTAGATTTATTTACTTACTTTAGATATGAGTGCAATAAACGCCACGCGTATTAAGTTGTAGCTTTATTATAAGCTTAATTATAAATTGATCTTAATACACCAGCTGTATTTAATTTACAATAAAATACATTAATATACTATATTGCACACAGACATATTACGTACCTTCATAATCCGGTACATCTACTCTACTCATTGTTTTACATTATTGGGTTTTAGAGAACGCAAGGAAGAAGTTAATAGACTTCAAATAATTGTGGACATTGGATAAACACAAAAATGTATACATTTTCGGAATCGATCAATTCGAGGTTGATAAACTTTTTTCTTTCGCATTTCGGCCACTATATTGTATTCACTGTCATCATCAGAAGAACTAGATTCCCATAGTATATCACGGACTAAAGACATGATATCAAAATTTTCAGACAAAAACTACTGAAGTTGACTTAACCGTAACAATAACATTGACCGGCCAATATCGAGCGGTTACGGTTATCGTTAAGTTATGACGTCATTTTTACCGTTGTAAAAATGGTGCAACGCATATTATGCTTAACCGAAGATTTAACGACTGGTTTTGATATGGTTACCGTTAAAGTTAGATGGTGCAACCCACCCTAAATTGATCGGACTATTACCAACGTTGTTTCCGTAGTGCTATACTAATATGGGTTTTACTGAAATAGTTATGATATTTTTGATTTTTGATCTTGTTTTATTGATTTAACATTCGTATTATAGTTATTTTAAGGTTTGAATTTCGTTTAAAGTAGGATTAATAATGATCAAGTCGATTTGAAATGAATAAAAAAACAATTCACTATTTAAATGTCAAATAAATAAATAAATAGTATAACGCATTACATTATACAGGTTTTATTTTTGTGATAATTTTATGTCACCTATGAAAATATTCTCATCATAAAAATTATATTAATCGAAAAGAATTGCGACTTATAGAACGGACTTTAAAAAAAATTAAATGAAACAATTAAATAATAATTAATATTAATTCTAAACTAATTAATGTTCTATAAAGCATTGATTACGGTTTTATAAAACCGTAAGTTTTTTAATAAGTTCGATTAGGTGACATCACTATTTTTGTATGGTCAAAAACCTGCAACCCAGGATTTCCTGGGTCAAATTACTCATTGACATTTGTCAAATTACTCCATCGAATTATGAAACGCAGTATAGTTTTGTTGGAAACAATTACGAGCAAAATGTCTACATACATACACACATAAAATAATGTTTACCGGCATAATAGGGCTGGTTTCGTTGTGTGCTGTTGTAGTTATGACGCATTGGACCCCCGCTGTATCCTTGCTGATATCCACCACTGAAGTTATTGCCAGCCATCCCCCACCCTGATCCACTACTGTATCCCTGGTCTGCCCAATTGCCCCCAGCATTTTGGTCCCATGGGTTCGGGTTGCCCCAACCACCTTGACCACCGTAACCTGAAAATGTTTCAATATATTCAATATGTGTGTACATAGTTTATTTTTTTATTAACAAGAGTACCGAAAATGTTCGCTGCATTACTATTGGTCCACTTAATCAACATAAAATCCGTTTATTTAATAGAACGCGCCTAAGGTTTAGGCAACAATGAATTATTGACTAATCTCCCTAACTGTTCATATTAATTTTAGCAAAAAAAGTTAAACTATATAAAAAATCTCGTGTCACGATGTATGTTCGCGATAAACTCTGAAACTACTGAACCGACTTTGATCAAACTTCATAAGTATCTGTTATTTGGTCCAACTTAAAAGATAGGATAGTTTCTATTTTAAACCCGGGCGAACCGGGGGAGCAGGTCACTAGTTACGTATATTTTACAAACTTATATCAAAAGTGCCCCTATAAGGGTCTCAAATTCTGATTTGTTAGTAAATTTTCCTGAACTACTACACGGATTCAAGCATTATCGCGTTGTGGTGTGAACTGACCCTTAGTAGAGCTTAGTAGCCAGTCAATAAATATATACGAGGTGTGTTCAAAAAATAACGGGAATTTTTAAATTTCTCGGGTTTGGAGAGTCGAATCGTCAATTTTTTTTATTTATTATGTTGGTATACATCCCCTTGAAATATGATAATATTTTCAGCTGTATTGATTGCTTACTTTTTCTGTGGCAGCCGCTAAGGTTAGACGTGTTTTTATGAGCTCGGCGATTTTCGTTTGTTAAAAAAAAATGGACCAAAGAATTTGTATCAAATTTTGCGTAAAAAATGAAATAAAGTGTGTGAAATGTTAACAAAAGCCTATGGTGAGTCTGTTATGAGTAAAACAAGAGTTTACGAGTGGTATAGGCGTTTCCAAGATGGCCGTGGAGACGTTGAAGACGACGAACGCCCCGGACGCCCCAGCACATCAACAACTGATGAAAACGTGGAAAAAGTGAAAGCAATGGTTATGAACGATCGCCGAATCACAATCAGAGAAGTCGCTGATGATGTTGGCATATCGATTGGCTCATGCTATGAAATTTTTTCGGATGTTTTGGGTATGAAACGCGTGGCAGCAAAATTTGTGCTCACACTTCGTTGCTTGTTCGTGAATTCTTGGCCAAAAACAATACTGTAACGATGCCCCAGCCTCCATATTCGCCAGACATGGCTCCGTGTGGCTTTTTCATATTTCCAAAAATAAAGAGAAACTTAAAGGGCCGTCGTTTTACCAGCTTATATCACATTAAAAGCGCATCGCTGAAAGAGCTAAAGGCTATCCCAAAAATCGAGTTTTAGAAGTGTTTCGACTATTGGAAGAAGCACTGTCACAAGTGCATAATATCTAATAGGGACTATTTTGAAGGCGACAACATTAATGTAGACAAATAAATAAATATTTTTTTCAAAAAACGAAAATTCCCGTTATTTTCTGAACACACCTTGTAAGTCTTTAATAAAGTGTTCTTTATTGAAGACTCAAGTAACCCTGAAAGGGGAATATAAATGTAGATTTTCCATCGACACAGAAGAGAATAAATCATCGCTATCTTATCTTATCACAGCAAGAGAAGTTATAAGTGGATTACCTGAATTGCCCCAGCCTTCGTCCTGCTTCATCCAATCAAGATTACCCCCTCCCCCGCCTCCCCGGCGTCGACCTCCCCCACCCCCGCTGGGGCCACCTCCCGGTGCTTCGGATTTGGACAATGCTTTCTTCACTTCGAACCGATGCCCCTTCACTTTATGATTACCGTGTTCCACTGAAAACAAATTATTAAATCTAATAACTATAAACGAGTGATCTTCATCAGCTTCTTTACATGGTACTAGCTGTTGCACGCGACTTCGCCCGTGTAACTTTATAGCCTATGTTACTCGCTGATAATTTTCAAAATCAGTCCAGTAGTTTTTGAGTTTATTCATTACAAACATATACAAAAATATAAATCATTTCTCTCTATAATATTAGTATAAATAAAATAAAGTCGCTTAACGCTGTCTGTCCCTCTGTATTGTACGCTTAGATCTTTTAAACTACACAACGGATTTTAATGCAATTTTTCACCACCTGATAGATAATTTTTCACTGAAGGTTTTTATATAAATACAATAAAATCTAAAAAGTTTTTATGTAAGTAATTAGAAGAAAAAAATAATAATGCGGTTTTCAGTAATGGAAAGAGCGTTAAACGAGGAAGGTATAGTTTGCAGAAAAAAAATACCAGTGGGAAGCGGGGGGAGCAGTTCGCTAGTCTTATATATAAAAAAATCAATTGCCGTGCGTTAGTCTTGCAAAAACTCAAGAATGGCCTGACCAACTTTATTTCCGTTTTGTGTGGAAAGAGGTTTATATTAACAAGGAAGGTTTGTATATATAAAAATTGCACCTCGGGCGAAGCCAGGAGAAGGTCACTAGTTATTGTATGTAAATTTATTTATTTGTCGTATCTTGGAATAAATAATCTCGGTGTACATAATAAGAATTATGTACACTGAAAATATAGTAGAAAAAATATATAAAATAATTACTTACAACATATTTTATCGACAGGATCATAATCATCAAACTCTACAAAACCAAAGCCTCTCTTCTTGCCAGTCTCCTTGTCTTTGACTAAACTCACTGAAACAACATTCCCGTGCATACTAAAATACTCCCTCAGGTCTTCCTCCTCAATTTCCTGATTAATTCCACCAACAAATAACTTTTTCACTGTAGCACCTGCCTCCGGATTCTTAATGTCTTCTCTTGGCACAGCCCGTTTTGGTTCAACCACTCTAAAAAAACATAATTGCAGTTTAATTCTAAAATAATAAAAAAGAAAAAATTGTTTTGAGATAAAACAAATATTTGAAAATTCTTTAGAATATCTTCAGTGTCAGTGTCAGAATATCTTCTTCAGTTAACCTTTTCAGCAAACTACAATGTGAAGAAGTTGCAATAGTGGAAGATTCCTCTTCCAATCTATGTCTAGTACTTACGGTGTAACTGATTTAATTGAAAAATATTTGTGTGTCTTTTAAATTAGCAGTTAGCAGGTTAGCATATTTTGTTGAGTCAAAGTATTTATCGAACTTTAACAAAAATAAAATAAAATACTTTAAGACATTTTTGAATTCCTATAATAAAAAGACTAATGACACACTGCTAAAATTAGCAAACTTATTTAAATATTCCAACATAATATTCAACAATTTCCCAAGAATTTTCAACATTTTCCTTAGGAATTTGCTTAGAAAAATGTTGAAATAGCCTGGGAAAATGTTGAAAATGCTTGAGAAAAACGTTTAAATTGACCAGAAAATGGTATGCTGTTTTTAAAAAAATAATCGAAAACTGTGTTTTCCTAGTGCATTATTGTCGATTGAAGTACCAAGAAAGAAATAATCTACTACAAATATGAGTACCTTCCATCTATTCTGTGTGGTCGATTATTTTGAGCATCATCGACCATTTGAGCTTGAGAATAGGTGATGAAACCAAATCCTCTGGACCTCTTTGTTTTATTATCTTTCATGACAACAACATCGACAATTTCTCCCCATTGTTCATAGAACTCCTTCAGTGACGAGTCTGTAGTCCTATAATCGAGACCACCAATAAACAGCTTGCGCAAATGTTCAGGTTCTTCCTATAAACAAAAATCGTGGCTTTATTATTAAGATATTTATTAACAAAAACATGCCAAAAATACAAATCTCATACAAAACCATCTCCACGTCTGTTGGGTTTCATTGTAATTTAAGTTGTTTAACTCTGCTTATAAAACACAACTATGCAAATGCTTGTAAATACACTACACAAGGTATTTCCATTAATTCCTATGGCTAAATTATTGTAAGTTTGGAAAAATTTCAGGGCAAAATTATTTATCGGCAATATCGGCATCTAATCATTGACAAATGATAAAATGACATTGACAATTAACATATTTTGATTCAGATTCCAACTAAAAACAAGTTAAAAAATATATTTTTGATCTAGTGCCATTTATAACGATTGCCATGGACGTAGGATAATATAACAGGGGGCCTAGCCAAGATGTACATTAAAGAAACGCTCCCTAGCGAACTTTACGAAGCGAACAAAATAAAGCCCGGTGATTGGTTGTTGTAACGCCCACATAAAATTTTGACCAATCACAAAGCTTTGTCCCAGTGTAGCGTAGCGTTTACGACTGTAGAAAGCATTGCGTTTGCATCTTGGCTAGGGCCCCAGGACCGCTTACTTGAAAAAATTGCATTTACGAAAATTAGCTGTATTACCAATAATTAATGTATATTTTTCATTGCGCCTTATACAGAGGCGTGTGTCACTTTCTTTCATCTTGATATACTAAAAAATGTATTTCATTAAAAATTTAGATTTTAAAATCTTAGTTTAAACACTTGTATGTTAATTGTACTTCAATTACTTTAATAAATTTTGAGTCAACGTATTAAAATCACATTAATTTCATTATATATTCTTAAATTACAAAATGTTAATATTTATTGTTTCAAGCCACTTTTATATTTTATTTTCTACTGATATCCCTTTAAAGTGACATAGGGGAAGATGAGGGAATTGCGGACGCGGGGTAAATACGGACTTACATATATCTACTCTATCCCTACCGCCCGCGTCCCGCCGCCGCGATCACACGTTACGTTCTGCCATCTGTAATGCCCACCAAACATTCCCGACAAATGGCTGTGCACACGTTTCAAGGTAATTGAAATTTTACATTTTTTGTGATTTTAATGTAATTTTTGGTATTAACTATTTTGAGTGTTATTCAAAAAGAATAAGTGTCAGTAAAAAAGTCATATTTTCTGTCGATTACGATGTTAATGACAAGTAAATAGTACAACCGTTTGCCTTGATAAATTTTGTTAACCTAAAAATTTCGTTGTCGTACTTTTTCTAACTCGTTTGGGTCAATTGCGGACAAATGGCCTGGGGTAAATACGGACGTCTGTAATTACCCCATTATTTATCAAAACCTATTATTTATATACTATTTTATATTATTTTTTGTAATTACCTCATTATTTATCAAAACATATAATTTATATACTATTTTATATTATTTTTTGTAATTACCCCATTATCTATCAAAACCTATAGCAATATTTCTATATTTCAGATGCCTCGAAAATATATTAAGAAAAAAAAACCAGCTTACACCATTGAAACTTTACAAAGAGCTGTGCAACTCTAAAACCTACTCGTACAAAACGATGAGTTAAAAAGAAACACTCCATTATTTTCACCAGCACACCGGAAAAAGTAAACCTAGAGCAAAAAGAACAAAAGAAAATAGAAAGAAATAGAGAGAACCTAGAACAAGAAAAGACCAAAATTACAAATAAAAAACCAAAAAACACTAAAGAAAAACGACCAAAAGGTTTAAGAAAATTAAACAATTTTGAATGTGATAAAGAAAATGATGAATATTTCTGCATTTATTGCCATAAAAAATATTGTGACCCACCCACCGAAGATTGGATTATGTGTTCAAAATGTAAGAATTGGGCACATGAGAATTGCAGTGCTGGGTCGTCTTCAAGAGGCTACGTTTGTGAATTCTGCAAATGAAATGGGACCTCGTCCGTAAATACCCCATGTTGTCCGCAATTAACCCAGCACTGGTCCGTATTTACCCCAAGAGCTAAGGGTAATTACGGACGTATATGTTTTTGTTTTTGATTAAAATTTAATAAACGTTGATTGATCTCATATAATTATTAATGTTGATTTGATAGTGAATCAACTATAGTTAAATAAATTAATAAATACAGACTGATTATTATTAATAGTTTAAGTTTTATTTATGATTCCGCTTAAGCGTCCGCAATTCCCCACCGTCCCCTACGGTAAATATCTGTAAATTTGTAGCATTGGTGGATATGATTATGTACAATTGGTGCAATAATAAGCAATAAAGTGAATAATGCGAAAATTACATCTGGTAAAAGTATTGGTTAAATCATATTTAAATTTCAAAATTTCTTACATAAAATATTTTGACATAAAAACTTAAAAACTAACTAATTATTTTCAAAAAATACTTATAAATACTTATAAAAACATCCTGCTCGGATCGCTTTTTAGTTGCAAGTAATTCTTTAGACATATTACTTTATAATCTGTGAAGTAATTCATCTGCTTATTATATTAGATTCATGGGATTGTTGTTAATCTGGCATTTTGTCTATGGTAGAAACAGTTTAGTCGACTTCCGCAAATGAGTTGGCAACTTGGCATCCTTTGGAGTGGAGCCATAACTTATTTTCCATTTCTTTCTTTTTCGACGTGGCGTCATTGAGTGAAGTTGTGTCAGTCAATCAAGTGCTCAAGTTTTAAGCTAAGGCTCTAGCGTTGAAAAAGAATTTACTTTTACATTATATTAGAATTGTTATTTATACAAAATGAGGCCACAAAATAATGGCGATGATGGTTTTGTAAGTGAAATTTATATATTTTTTATTTTGTCTAATTTAATTTCTTTGTTATAATTTGTTTCCCTTTAATCTCTTTGGTCTTGTTATTTTACATTGTCAATTGATTTTTGTTGTTCTTTTTGTACAAACAAATCAATCTCGATTAATTGCGAAACTAGCCCGAGTAAAATATAACGGAATGTGCAAGATTGTTTGGCGTGGCGTTCGATGCTTTCCGCCATTTTGTTGAGTTCGCTTGTCCCACTTTCAGGACGAACCCGAGGTGCACCGAAAAATCTTCATCGGTGGACTCAATTACCGTACAACAGACGATTCTTTGAAATCGCATTTCGAAAAATGGGGAGAAATTGTGGATGTAGTTGTAATGAAGGATCCGAAAACCAAACGGTCCAGGGGATTTGGCTTTATCACATATTCCAAGGCGCACATGGTGGACGACGCCCAGAACAACAGACCACATCGCATTGATGGCCGGTATGTTATCTTAATATCTACTGATATTAACTTAAAAATAAGAATTTTAAATAGAAATATCACCTTCTAAGTTATTTGATTGGTTATAGAATGTTAGAAAATCTCACTGCAGTCCAGCTATATGAAAGTTTACACATTACTTTCATATCGTTTTTTACTGCAGAAAACGCAAGACACTGCTTGGTGAATGTCTCATAACCTGCAATTTACGTGGCATTTTCTGTGGGGTCGACATTTTTATTGTAAAGTTCAATCTGTCTTGACTCATTGTTTGTTCAATATATGACTCATTGTTTTTACGCCTTGAAAGTATTTTTTTAAATTTTTTAGATATAAATTTGTAGTTATTGAACTTGTTATCTGACTCCTTATCAGTTTCCTTCAAAAAGTTAAGTACCAACCAATTTTACCCTTAGACGTTATTTTTATAAAATGTATTAAGTATAAAAATGTTTAGAAATATAAGAAATACCAGTAAAACTAACTGTCGAGTTGCTTATTATTGTACCACTTCATTGTGTACATAACATTTCCATATTGTCAAGTAAACATCACCTTATTTTAAATGCCACAAATTGTTGCTTTTATAGTGTGGTTGAAACAAAACGCGCTGTAGCGAGACAAGACATTAAGAACCCTGAAGCTGGTGCTACAGTAAAGAAACTGTTCATCGGTGGAATAAAGGACGATCATGATGAGGATCAGCTCAGGGAGTACTTCTCAAATTATGGCAATGTCAACAATGTGAGCATTGTCACTGACAAGGCAACGGGGAAGAAGAGGGGTTTCGGATTTGTCGAGTTTGATGACTATGATCCAGTGGATAAAGTTTGCTGTGAGTGGCTTCATTGTTTACTTTCTTCTATTTTATCACAGTTTTGCCCCAGAATGGAAGTTTTAGTGTCCTAATCTGGCTTCTCTTGACTGTGGATATCAACTTATTGATTTTAGCTATACCAGACTAATCACCACAATGGGAGATCTGGTACGCAAGTCAACATACATAATTTTCGATGTTGTCTAATTTTTTTTATTATCAGCAATCCGCTTCCAGGGTTATAATCTGATGTGAGATTTGTATTGAATCCAATATATTGAAATTTGAATCACATTTATATAGAGATAGGGGAGCATAGTACATTATTAAAATTTTTTTTGTGCTGATCAGCGATTCATCTGGGGCTGACTCAGTTTCTTCAGAAGTATGTTACAGAGTTTAAAAGATGCCTCTTCTCAATTATACATGATTGTAACATGTTTTTATTGAAATATCTATTGAATGAAATGCTTGTTTACCACAGTGAATGCACCACACAAGATTGGTGGTAAGCAGTTGGACGTGAAGAAAGCTCTCCCAAAGGACGGTTCGGACCAAAGAGGTGGTGGTAGGCAGGGAGGTCCCGGTGGCCGCAGCGATAGTTGGGGAGGCAATGGAGGTATGTCACGATATTATCATCAAAAATACGTCACTTCGTCATCCTTTAACTTAAACTAAGGCTACTTATAAATATAGGGAATCTTATTTGGAAGACTTTCCCTCCTTGACACGACTTTGCAAACAAACCATTTGCTTAAGGTTGACAACCGATTGCAGATTGGACTGAGAAAAAGAAATTATATAAAAATGTCAAAAATCAAGTAAATTTTGCAAATAACAGATGTTAGCTTGCTCCTAAGCACTTAGCAATTTTTCATAATAATAATAATTTATTTGCTGAATATAGGTTACAATGGTTTTACAAGATAAATCTAGCTACATTCTACCCTTGGAGGGTGTGCAAATATTTTAAGTATATAGTACATAAAACAATAAAGCTTTAATATTATTAATTATAACAATAAATTTCAGACATAATCTTTTATATATTTATATTCTGAATGTTTGTTACATTTTGAACATTGTTCTTGTTCAGGTGGTTATGGTGGACAGAGTCAGGGTGGGTGGAATAATTCCAACCCCTGGGACAACCAGGGCGGTTGGGGGGGTGCCGGTAGCCAGGGGGGTGGTTATGGGGGTGGCAACCAGAGGGGCGGCGGCGGCGGAGGCGGATGGGGCAGCCAGGACTTTGGTAACTATGGCCAACAGAGTTACAGCGGTGGCCCCACCAGAAACCAACAGTACAGTAACAACAGGACGACTCCGTACAACATGAACCAGGGCGGAGGCGGCGGCGGCGGCAGCGGTGGATACGGAGGTGGAAACTATGGGGGAGGCCAAGGCCGCGGTGGAAGATTTTAAATGTGGTACGTATGTTTTGTCTTATTTTCATTCAAGTTTCAGTATAAGGAGGGGAGGTGGGTGTGTTTTGATTCATTAAAATATAACACATCCATCTCTGTCTCTTTATTTTTAGAATTTCAGCTAAAATCACATTATAATATGTGGAGGTTGTTGGGTGTGTTATTCGCAATTTGAGTGTTTTAAAACTTGGGGTTTTTTTTTGTCTCGCTTCATCAACGGAAGCATTACAGAGTTCTCTAACTGGACACTAGTTAAATAAATAACACATCTGTCTCTTTTTACTTGTAAGAATTTCGCTTAAATCACATCATATCACAATAAAGAGTACAATAGAATATTCATTTTACATCAAACACATACTTGAAACACTGAGACCAAAGAAAGTATATGTCCCACAAGTGAGGAGGTATTTTAGTTGTACATAACTATATGTAAAGAAAGTGAGATAATTATATTTAGGCTTTAAGCTACATAGCATTAATAGGATAATCTATTTTCAATGCTATTGATAGTTGATAGTGGGGATGTGCCATTGATTGTCAATATTTCTAGAAAAGAGTACAACTTTAATTGAAAAAAAAAAAAAAAAAAAAGAGAAATGCATCCCTATAGTGTTGGTATGTTAATGCTGTGAAGGTAGCCGTTTTAGTGTAATGTAATATTTGAATTATCAAAGGTTTTTTCAATCTCTAGGTATTCGTGCTAAGTACACTAGTAAGGCAGAGTATTACGTGCTAGTGTAGGCAGAGTACGCTCCGGAGCACTAGTTACACTCATCTGGTCCACATAGGAGACGCGACGTCAGGAACTTAGCTCGTAGCTCAAGCTTTTACTACTACTTACTTCTCTTTATATTTAGAGAAAAAAAAAAAAACAATTTGTGTACTGACTATATTTTTTTTTTTAATGTAAGATTCCATCTATTTATTGTAGTACTTGGGTACTTACTTGACTAGACTTTTATTAAGGTTTGTTAGCTCTTATGTTTAAAAGTGATGGATGGACTAATAATTTCTTTCCGTAGGATTTAATTAAAAGTACAATTTAGGATTATACAAATGTGTAAGTTTCCCTTTAAATTAGACGCTAGGTATATATATAAAAAATCAGATTGACATTAGATTAATAATTATGGTTTCTTTTTTTAATAACTTCTCAGTATTAAGTTGCAAATTAAAATTAATGTTCTGAATAATATAGGTGTAATGTTAGACGAGTGTATAGGTTAATAAATTTTGAATAAATCTTGAAAACTAGTAGGGTTGTTTCTTTAGATAATTGTAAATAAAAATTCCTCTACCGTGTGTCAGTACAATTGCTTGTGCATGCGCTGTACTGACACCTTGATTGTAAGTAAATTGTATATATATGAATACGGGAAAGATTAATAAAGAAAAGTTGACGATATATATGTTATTTACCCGAAATTTTGTCTCCCATTGATATGTTGTGTTAATTATTGTCTTGACAAATTCAAGTCGAATGTTGGGACAATAAGAGTGACAGATTTTTCTAGATCAAGTAACGGTATCAATGCCAATTTATTGTAACGGATCTAGATGTTACTGGTTTTCTTTTATTTTTATAACCCGATATGTACCTAATTTTTAGTTTCGCATTCCTCTTTCCCGTAATCACGTCCTTTTGGTAAACTCCAAAATAAATAATTTTAATACATATGTATAAAAAACCATTCAGGAAATTAATTATTATGTAGGTATCATATCCAGGTTCTAAAATAGTGGCATCGTGATGTTTTTACGAACAAGAACACGGCGGGGAAATTAATGAATAGGTAAGCTTTATTAATTTAGGAAGGTCATTCGAGAATTAGGTTGACAAATATTTAATGCAAGAATAACAAAAAAAAAAATTCAGTAATTAGCTCCTTTGTAAGTAACTACCTTCCTAATAGCATTTGGAGACAATTAGAACAACGTAACATATTTTATTTAAGTCCATTTTTATTTTATTGAACAAAAACGTAAACAATTCACGACATAATTATCCAGTTTTAACCTTAAATACACGTGTTCATTTACACTCATTAAGCATAATATTCTTTACGATTTGTATCCAAAAATATTGCATATTTTCAGAGGAAAATGCAAAAAACTCAATAAAATCGTCACATAACCCACAATATCAATGGACGTCACAGAGATTTTGTCGGGTTTTAGAGACGGGACATGTACACGACCCAAATTATTTGGGAGTCACATGTTTTGATTCGTACATAAATTATTGTATAAAGTTCAGTTCTACATAACGTTTTTAAATTTTTAGTTTATATCATAATTCATAGCCGTAGATGAACACTATGAAATTATTTCTGATTAAATGGCATTAATTAAATAGATTACTTAAAATTACTAGATACTAATAGTTCGTATTTTATTTATTATTCTTAATAATATTTTATTCGGTTTTGGTTTTTACGGAGGTGCAAAATGCAGTGTTGCCATGGTACATAAATGATTGTACTTTATTATTTTAAACTGTTAATGTGGTTTTAGTGTGTGAAACAGATAAAAAGACAAGAAATTCATCACATTAAACAATACGAACAAGTTCTAAATGAGTTACTGAGTCAACTTGATATGCCTATTGTACAAATACCATCTCTAAAACAGGTCAGTGACCCTGGCGACGCCATATTTGTTTACCTTTTTGTTCAATCAATTAAAAAGAGATTTAGGTAGGTACTTCATTAGAAGAGGCCGGATTAGGTGTATACACAACACTAGCCGATTAGATCACCGTTATCTAGGTATCTAATGTAGAAAAGTTCAGATGTGTTGTGATGATTTATTTCCTTTACGTCGAGTTTAGGTACCCTACCTAGTTGCCGTTATTAAAACAATAGGTGTAGGTTGACAAAATTCGTGCAAAAAAAAGGTTTCAACATTAACTCCTGTGGTAGGTAACTTTACCTACCTAATAGCATTTGGAGAGAATTAGAAGTACCTACACAACTTGTTTGGGTAGATTCTTTATAAGAAAAGGCCATATTAGTTGCATACACTCGACACTAGCAGTCTCAGATTTTCAAAAATACAAAACTAAATCGATATTTTTATGGTTTTATTGTAACCCATAGTTAAATCTAAAACAAAAGTTGAGATGTCTACCTAGTTTAGCTTGTTCTGTATCAGTGGCATATTGTTCCACACCAATTAAATAAAAGGTGGCAGACTTGATTTTCTATGGTCTATACTCCCGTATGGAAAGGTTTTTCTTTTATTATGTCAAGTTAGGCTGACGATCTACTTGGTGGTAGGTGGTTACCGTCGCCCTACCGCAACGCCACTGGTGCTTCAATGCGTTGTCGACTATACTGGGACAACGGATAGGGAAATGACTGGCACCTTTAATTGCTCACCGAAACACAACGTAAACATAAAACTTACGCTATGTTATCACAGTAATGTACCGTACTTATTACGGATTTTTGGACTTCATAAACTGAATTACTATTTCAGAGTTCATAATTTACAGTGAGGTTAACTCATCCATATTAGTTGAAATATCCACATTTCTTGGTTCATTATTTTATACCCAGTTTTTACAGAATAACTATTGATTTTAGTTTTAAAAGTAAATATTAGACTATGTTATAGTTCGTTATTTCACCTTATCCTAACCATTTTGATAAGATTTCCTTATTCTTGAACCTATAATATATATATTATAGGTGTATAATACACATTTCCTTTTTTAATTTCTTTATTTTTATTTCTAATCAATAAAATTTATTTTCCATGGCGAACTACGGGGAAGCTGTTTCGTCTCCATAAACACATTTCTTCAGGTAAGTTTTTAGTAATAAAGATTTATATGTATGTGTTTGTTTTTTAATAAATATTTTTTCATCAAATACGGGTTTAATTTTTACACATTCTTCCTTCCTGTTTTCTTGTATTAGGTTCAGTGGGGGTAAGAAAAGGTTCGTCGCCAAAGTCGATATTTGGTTGACAGGGCAATTGTCAGTCATCCCAACTTATTTGAAACGTCGTGTCAGTTGTCTGTTTAACTGAAGCTTTAGTTTCAAAAGGTACAGAGAGTACGATCAAAGGAATGAATGTGAAAACTAACGAAGGTTTTCATACCAGTCGTACCCCGACTTTACATGTGCATCATTTACATACAACATCGATGGCTTCGCAGCAACGAATGCTTTTCGTGGCTAATGCTCTATGCATAAATTTATAATACTAGCTGTTGCACGCGGCTTCGCCCCGTAACTTTATAAAATATAGCTTCTCAACAGTGAAAGAATTTTTCAAATCGGTCCATCGTTTCGGAGCCTATTCAATGCAAACAATCGTATCTTTCCTGTTAGTATAGACAAAGTATAGATGACTAAAGATTAGCCACTGTCGCATATTTAATATTTAGCCTACATTGTAACGGTTTGCAAAAATATTGGTCATAAAGTTTTGTTTGAATATATATTGATAATAAAAAACATTGTTTTCCTGTGTGCTTAGCTGTTCCCTTGATGGTGCAATGCTACACGAAATATTTTGTTATTCATGTTTCGAAAACATTTGCTGTCAATTTGGCTTCAAGAGAGTGCTTTACGTTATGTACACCATAGAAATTTTAGATTTGGTACATATCTATCGAGAATCAAACTGATTTCGAAAGGAAAGGGACCCTATTTACTGTATCGAATTTTATTAGTGCATTTATTTTATTTGTGAAGTATACTTATGTATATCAAGAATTATCAGGGTCAAATTATACGTGTCAAAAAAAAAAAACGAATGCATGCATGCATACGATCATATAAAAATTCCATTTCGAATGACCGATGCTTGACAAGTGACTTATCTGCCCGCGTGATAAAATCACAGAACACTAATCATACTCGGATAAAATGTTTGTGTTTTCCGTCGGCCATGGAAAGCAAATCAAGCAAAAACATCTTTGATATCAATATTTCATCAACAAAAATGTGTATTCAAACTTCCAAATAATGGTGTGTGTTGTACTACCAATATACTTATGTCTTTGGTTGTAGACCAAACGAGCCTTTATTTGTGTTATTGTGTTAGCCTTTTTTTTAATGTGTGCGTTTGCACACATTTGCATTAAACGACACTATAATAATATACCAAGCCTATTTTGGGTAGGTATGTGTATGTATAATTGTACAGGCAAGGCAACATTCACTAAGATAAGATTGAAAACTCAGTGCTTAAATTTCAAATGACGCAGCCAAGACAATATTAGTTAGGTTACTGTTTATTGATATGATAGGTAGGTTTTATTTAATGAACTATGTTATTTTTAAAATTACAACTTATTGACTATAGCGCCATCACACAAAATTCTGAGGTAACAGTTGATTGATTTTATCATCTATCGGCAACAGTACAAGATTACATTACCACAGAGGAGATGGCGCTTTAATTAATTGATAGAAGCGTTTTAGAGAAGCGAAATATATCTATGTCTATGTAAGTATACAAAGTTATTATTATTACGAGGTAAATATACCTAAGACAATAGTTTACAATTATGTACTTAAACGTCCAAAAACGTTTTGCTGATCATTCGTGGATTCAATTTGATTTTCACACTATCAGTTTCGTGAATGCTGATTGACTTAAGGGATCGACGGAGGGTTTAGTTTGACGTGTGGATACGCGGCTTAGTTGAAAACCCTAGGTTTCAAGTCCCAAGAATTTCTAGTCTTAGTCAACCATGCAACCCTTTTACTTTGCAGTGGAGAACAGTAAAGTTTTCTCGCGAGATTTTAGAATAATTGCTGTTTTAAGGACTCAATAATGTTTTAAGTTTTGGAGGCGATCAAGAGACGCGCCTCTTCTATATTTTCTTATGTAATCATATGAGCGCCCGCTTACTGCAAGAGTCGTCGGGGGCGCGAGGCCCGCTTCTTACTCGTCGCCAGGGCCACTTGCATATATTTTCTATGTAATTAATAATTATATGAGCGTCTCCTCACTGCAAAATTCGAGTCGCGGGCGCGAGGCGCGCTTCCTAATCGTCGCCAGGGCAACTTACGTATAATTTCTATGTAAGTATAGTCATAGGGCGCAAAAGTCGAGGCGTAGTCGCGGCGGCGCGGTGGCGTCGACGCGTAACTGCTTCGACAACCACAGAACCGCCAAATATCCGCCAAACCACACAGAGAAGCTGGTGAGCAAAATCGAGTTATAAATATTAATGTTTCCAAAAATGGCAGGGGATAGAGCAGTTAAATAAATTTTTACAAGCACAAAGCGTACTTTCAACCTGCCCGCTGAAATAAGGCCTATTCCATGTATGTAGGTATACTAGTTTTGCTCTACCGTAGAACTGAACGTAAAAATAGTGCTAGATTTAAACAAAATAGTTGTCAAAAGGTTTGTCCGGCTGCCTTTTATAGTGCTAACAATAAGATGATAGGTAATTAATAGTGGTGCAATTTGCAACATAACTTCTAATGTTTATCTATGCCAAGATACCAACTATATACTAACTACCACAGTTGAGGTACCTAAAGAAGTCTTTTGAAAAGGTAGCAAATAAATAAATATCAATTTCCTCTTCTCGTTGTGTAGGATAGGACTTCTAAACCAGAGGGCCTAGTGCGAGTTTTACTCGATCAAACGCGACGAACACGTAAATGTCAATTTGTATGGGAATGAAGCAGACCTACATGTGAGCCACCAGGTGGCGCTGCTTCATTCCCATACAAATTGACATTTACTTGTTCGTCGCGTTTAATCGAGTAAAACTCGCACTAGGCCCTCAGTTTGATTTAACATCACGATTACGTAGGTAGTACATATACCTAACTATGTAGTTATACTATAGCCGAGCGCGTGTTGCGGAAACGCCCGTACTTATCCACTTCGTTTCACTTTCTTATTGTCATCGTGGAAAATCCAGCGCAATCTGAACGCTATGAATACATTTTTCGTAATCCACACATGAAGTTTAAGCTCAACTGCAGTTCGAACCTGGCCTGGCTGTGTCGATCGCTCGACCCACTAGGCTAGTAGGTATTACTTCAAAATTTCAAGGGCTCCAAATTTCGTATAGTGATAACAATACATACATTAACTTATTTGTTTAAAAAACAATTCTTTTTTTGGGCTAATCTGAAGATTGCTTGAAAATTTCATCAAAATATGCTGAGTGACGTTCAGGCTCCCTGAACCCGAACACGGTTCGCTGCGACGTGGTGTGCGTGTGGGGCGCCCGCCTTCTGAGACCAAAACCGATAAAACTAGGCAAATAGAAATAAGATACATATTATTTTATTTTATACACCATAAACCATCCTTAAAAATTCCTCTTTCCATCGATGCAATCTGGAACAAAATTATTTTACAATATTCCGAGATTACCGTATAGATACAGACAGAGAAAAGGGAGGACTACACTATGTACTGATAGTATAGATAACTTTGCCATTGAGATGTGCAGATCGGAGATGTATCGGATGTTGCGCGAAACCTTCCTCGAAGGTTCAACATTCGTAATGGCTCGATCGCTGTGGATGGTGGGGCTTTAGACGCCGGTGCCGGGATCGCCAGAGAAAGTCTTGAGGTGGTGGCTGAAGCCCTCTGAGAAGTGTGGCGCGGTCGCCATTCGGCGGACTCCGCGCCGTTGCGGCCGGCGTTTCGTTTGCGAAATGCTATACAATCATCGACATCGAATCCGACAGTGATCGCACACTGTGCTGAGATGCGGCTCAAATAAACAGTGCTGTCGAGCAATATTGGACGCGCTACAATGTGCCCATGGAGATCAGTGATTATTCTACATGTGACCTTCTTACTGTGTGGAGTCGACACGAGGGATCTGTTATCTGCTGAGCCAGCTAAACTCGATAATCACGTTAGTATGTTTACGTTTTGCATTCAACTGTTAGGCCGTTGCACTGACGGCGAGCGTACCTATTACTTTTACTTTCCGTACGCATTACTTTGTTAGGCGGTTGTATGTAAATAATAATTTAGTTTAGTACGAATGTAACTGTCGTTCATTGGGATTTTATAACTAATAAAATAAAATAGTAATCGAGCCGTGTTTGTACCTACATTAAATATTTTTCAAAAAAAAAATCGACACGTAGTACTTATGTTAACGAGGTCAAAAAATAGTTTTTAGTATTTTTGTCCGTTAACCGATTTGAAAGCAGTTTTCACCGATGTATTGATGATTACCTGAATTAACATATAGGGTACCTATTTTTTAACCTGAACATAATGCCAGGTTCATGTGGGATTTTCAAAAAACGAACTACAGCGCGTACGAATTCTCAGGCACAGCTATAAATTATAATAATTATAAGTTATTCATATTAATTAGCGTGGTTGCGGAAAATTTAATAAAATTTGGAAAAATACAGAATGTATTTCGGTTTGTAAAAAAATCTCCACTTAGGTACTCCTTTAGTTAAACCATTTTTACAGCTTGTATATACCTAATAATATATTTTACATAGATACCTATACATCTAATCATCTAAATCAGTACGAGAGCACAACAAGGTTGGCTCAAGAGAAAAAAAAATAGAACAATATATAAAAAAACATTATTTTTTTTGTTTTAACATTTATTTATTTTTTAATTTTAAGTCTTGACATTTCAATTTTCACTCAAAGCCTTGATAAGAGGTAAAATTTTTATTCCCCTTTATCTTGTGTTTCACATTTTTTTGGAAATAGTTTTTTACTTAAGATATTTTTTTTATCCATTACTTAAACAGACTAGAAATTTTGCCCCCTTAGTTATTTTCATGTTTATTTAATTATTAAAGAAAATTAAGTTATATTTTTTTAGGCATAAATAAAAAAAAACATGGTTTTGGTTTTGGAATTATTCTTCTTTTTGATGAGTCGTGTCGTGTGAAATGAAACTACACATCTTCACTATATTACTATACATAAAATAGTAGGTAATTAAAAAGTGTTAGAAGTTCTTTAACCGTGTATTGATAACTACTACGTCCGCACAGACTTAGCAGCTACGGAAGTGCACTTTCTTTCTCTGATTGCGTAAATGGTTATCCAATAATGATAATTATACTATAATCAAGAATGTCGAATAAAATTACTATTACTTGAACTAATTCTGAATATTTATTTCAGTATATAAGATATACTGAAAATATACATTTTAATGGTTAATTAAAAGTCTAGGTTTTTGAGTTAGCTTCAGTTAAAATCTGTTGCAACCCTTCTTTTATTGAGTAAATAAAATAAAAATATATCGTTGTAGGTAATCTCTAAAAATCCTCAAGGTACATACATAGAAATAGAATATGTTTATTTGTTTTTTTATGTAGGTCCAAATGATATTATTGAACAAATAAACATATTCTATTTCTATGTAGGTACAGAGTAGGATTAATATACTTGCTGTCGATGTCACCTAAAATCTCTTGCACGTATTAATAAAGTATAAATCGTATCGTACTTATAATAATAATTCGTTTCATAATTCGATGGAGTAATTTGACATTTCTTGGGTTGCAAGTTTTTAACCATACAGAAATAGTGATGTCACCTAATCGAACTTATTAAAAAACTTACGGTTTTATAAAACCGTAATCAATGCTTTATAGAACATTAATTAGTTTAGAATTATTATTTAATTGTTTAAATTATATTCTATGCAAAGTCCGTCTATAAGTCGCAATTCTTTTCTATAACTATAATTTTTATGATAAGAATACTTTCATAGATGACATAAAATTATCACAAAATAATAGCTATATAATGCGTTATACTATTTTTTATTTATTTGACTACACATTTAAATAGTGAATTGTTTTTTTATTCATTCCAAATCGACTTGGTCATTAGTAATCCTGCTTTAAACGAAATTCAAACCTTAAAATAACAATAATACGAATGTTAAATCAATAAAACAAGATCAAAAATATTTTTACCGTAAAATATCATAACTATTTAAGTGTAACCGATATTAGTACAACACTACGGAAAAACGTTGGTAACATTATTTTAAAATTTGACATTAGGACCTCTCAAATTACTCCATCGAATTATGGAACGGAGTTTATATTAATGTGGCACATGGGAGAGTTGAATATAGGGAATATATAGGGAAGCACATCTCTCGGTGGTTAGGTTATACATCGCCGTTCACAGTGTATTCATTGCCATGTTACAATTTTTTTTTATAGTGATCCATTAGCAACCATATAAGTATATGTATTTTTATTTATTTATTTGGCAGCTAACCTTACAGCGTGTATTTAAAAAATAATTTATATATTGCCTATTACAAGGTTGGACATGTTAAAATGTATAAGCACATAATTAATTAAATTAATTAAAAAAATAATAACAATATACATACATACATAATTATACATTATAGATATACATCTATAATATAAAAATGAAATGTGTTGCTAAGCGCAAAACTCGAGAACGGCTGGGCCGATTTTAATTCTGTCTTCACTCATGGATAGAGGGATAATCAGGGAAGGTTTTTACGTTAAAAAAAATGCATCCCGGGCGAAGCCGGGAGCGGACCGCTAGTAATTATATAAACATGTCAGTGGAGAGGGCCAGGTCATTTCGCAGCATGGTGCAGACCATCAAGCACTCGCCCAATAAATGACCTTCTACTCATAAAGTAAAAGGTCAAAAAGTAGAATTTTAGCAACTACTTATAGGTCTAAAAATCAGTGCTTAAAGCGTTTCTGCAACACTTTCTTACATTTGATAAATGACCAGGGATAGCAAAAACTAGAACAGTTCAACAATTACTGCGTGAAAGGCACAACGGATTTGTACTTTGGAAAGCGGTTTATATCTTCACCTTACGAATTTTGATCACAATAAAATTCGGAATTACCGTAAACGCAGCGGAATTAACC
Organism: Synanthedon andrenaeformis; assembly: GCA_936446665.2. Lineage (NCBI taxonomy): Eukaryota > Metazoa > Arthropoda > Insecta > Lepidoptera > Sesiidae > Synanthedon > Synanthedon andrenaeformis. The sequence continues at coordinate 9,424,814 of OW387785.2, forward strand.
GTAGTCATGCGTAATTTTAACTTTTTCGCGCTTCATAAGTCGGTACCTACATATCTGACGTAAGTAGGTAGGTATACCTACTTATTTGAAAATATAAATAGGCGTTTAAAATCAAAATCACTTTTGCGACCTATGGTTTTTAGCCGGACCCTAGATATAGAAGGGTGTAGAAGGATACCTACTACATGTCTATTTATGTAGGTATACCTATCTAATTTACTGTATTAAATAAACATATGACATACTTACTAAAATCTAGATGGTGCCCGCCACTTCGTCCGCATTGAATAATAATAATAATAATAATAATAATAATAATAATAATAATAAAATCAATCTTATTTATACACGCCTGACATCTTTATTACACTTTTGCCAGACGTTAGTTTTCTTAATTTAAGATGAAAGTTTTTCTGGATGTAAGGCACCCTATGTACTTTCCGGTATCCCCGACAATTAAGTCAATAAGACCGAACTTTTATTTTATTCATTAATTTATTCAATAAAACCCCCGTTAATAAATAATAATTGACAAATTAATCAATATTCTATAATAACTACTTAAGTAAAACAGATATTTTACCTTGGGAAAACTGAAAAGGACCTTCGGCGCGTATGTATTTAAAAATGATACATGCTTAACTTACGCGCTATAACTTAATTATACTTTAAGTAGTAGTTAAGCACCTATTTAACAATAAAGTGCACGCATTCTTAATTGGCATTGTCTCTTAATCCCTGACACGAAAACATTGAACTTCAATGTTTTCGTGTTAAATTAAATTTAATAAAAGATAAGTAAAATGCCAGTCAGGGTTATTTTGCGAAATCATTCGAAATGTTATTAGGTCACGGTGCAGTGAGACATTTACCTAAATCGATGGATTGTGTGATTTCTCAACTCTTATTTTTTTTATGAAAACCTTGATTCTCAATTAAAAAGAAATATTAGAGAAATAAAGAGAAGGTGAGGGCATTAGGTGGGTAGTTTATATAAATAAAATATAAATATTTTATAAATGTTCTGCACGTAGGTGACCTTTCAAATAAGTACATAATTGGTTCATCCAATAAAGTTAGAATGCGGTTTTTCTTAATTCAAAAATCGAAGCCTTAGTTCCTTTTCTTATCTCTTTTGGTCTGATTTGTCCTCAGTGACCCATTTGGATTGATCATACTGTAAGTATATATATACCACGTTTTAATTTTTTTTTCTAATCATAGGTAAGTATTTTCTTTTATTAAATAAATTAAATAAAGCAAAAGTTTATTACTTTTATTTAGGCAATTATCACGAATCTCTTTTAAGCGCAGCATCGTGAATGTACTAAAGGAGAAATAAATAGAACCGCGCACACACACGAACACACACACAAATACCCCAGGTCCCTCCCCCATTGGTTAGAATTTAGATTTAAGATAATTAGTAACTAATTTAGGTAATATAATTTTAAAGTTTTTTAAGTCCTACATAATGAAACCCTGTAATTGGCAATGTAAGTAGTAATACTGTGTCTATTGTATGTTATTTTGTTTTGCTGTAGGGTTTATGTTCATAAATAAATAAAAAAATGAAATAAATAAATCCTACTTTCCTATGAAAATATGAAAAAGAATATTTTCTTAAGTAATCGAAAAATGTACCTAAATTTTTTCTAAAAAAAATATCTATATATTCTCAAACACTATAGGTACTATATTCAAGTCGTAAAAATCGTGTATAGAAAGGGTCAAGGGTCAAGGGTCAATAAATACAATATATTAAATCGCACACACACACATATATATTTAATATATGATATATTCCTCTTTCCACCCAAGTTTTAAAAGTAGGATCCAATTTAACAATATAATTTACGAAAATAACTTGATGATATAACAAACTCAGTTTGCACGATATCACCGAAAACATATTTAACCGCACATAAAAATCTTTATGCAACCATGCCATAAAATTTAAATAATAATGCCAACCTTAGCCTCATTAAAGTATTATGTCACACGACATGTTAGCTAACCGAGTTGTCGAATGTTATCTATTTCATCACAAGCGTTACGTGAGTTGGTCACAACTGGGGAAAGTGCATGCATATATTCATATCAGTCACCGCTACCGCAAACATGTTAACATCTCGACTTTTCAGTTGTTTTAGCGACAGGTGAGTTGTTTATTGCGCTTTTTTTCCTAACGAACAAATTTTTTTGAATGCAATTTGTGGAAAACATTAATAACTTACTTCGTATACAGATATAGATATATGAACTAATGTATGGGAACTCTATAAACTCTGCTACCGTTGGGGAGCTAAAATGCCACAAACAGATACACACGTCAAACTTATAACACCCCGTTTTTGTGTAGGTCGTCGGAGGGTAAACAACAGCTATTGTTGCTCTAATATAAAGTGGCCATTACAATTGAAAATTTATAGTTTTTTTTTCCTTAAAACGTTTTTGTAATAAAAAATAAAATGGCCGTTAGGAATTTGTGAGCGACAGCTGATTATAGCGAAATGAGAAAGTAATTTGAAACAAAAAAAAAGACAAAAGCAAAGCGGAACACGACAGTTAGTTGCGAAAGCAACATTGACATTACTGGCCAATTAAGTTCGGGCGTTATGCAACATGGCTGCTGTGCGATCGTGCCCGTAGATGCGAAAGTGAAGTGCCGTTGTGAGCAACGGGTAAACAAAACTTATATAAGTGCATTTCCGAATGAAAAATATACACGCGAATGATGTAACCTTCTCGTTAACAAATAAATTAAATCTTCCATGTTACTTTTGCAATTATTTGTTTCGTAATGCCAAACATACAAGATCGAGCCTATACGAGTATCGTCCAATTCCGACCATCATGCCTATATCATTGATAATATCATAGATATACATGGCTAATTTTGCTATAATCGCCGTAATTAATCTTCTTTTTTTTAAAGTTGCTAACTGAGTTGCATCTTGTATGCGATTCAGTTAGCTAGGCATGGCATGTTAATGAATTGTAATGTTATAATATTGTATAGTGTACTGTTGTTATGTTAGTGTGAAATAAAATGTCTAGACAAACCTAATAATGGTTTATATACATTGTTATCATTTTGTGTATAAATACGTGTTAGATAATAAATAAATAAATATATTAAATATTCGAGCATAATTTAATCATACCCGTTCGCAGGCGACCTGGCAGAGCTAATTGTGATCTGCCTGGCTATAATTTTTCTACTTTATATACTACAAAGGTGCAATTTTCAATAGATCGTTGGGCTAAAATGTGACCAAACTTAACAATATTGAAAACGGTGTCAGCTTTAGTTTTGATTTTTTGGTACACATGTTAACTTTTATGTACTTATACTTATAAAACTTTTTGTCTGTCACAAGTTTTTTCTACACATGAGAAATTTATTTTAATTTTTAGTATTTTTATTTGCCTCTTTTATACTTATATATTTTTTGCTGGTAGGTACCATCAAGTATAATTCATTTTCAAAGTTTAGACCAGAGCCAACATTGAAAAGTTCATTTCCAAAGTTGACCCTGAATCGAAACCAAGGCCCCTGAGACAGAGCCTTACAGCAATCACCTTCTTAACCACTTGACCAAGGGGCTCGTCAAATCTTTTCTTCAGCGAATCATTGTTGAAATTGCTTTGTCTACTCCATCTCTTCTCGAATCGGCATCGCTTCTAGAAGCTTCTAGAATTCTAAAATTTGGGGGTAATAATAATTAAGCAAGATTAACACTAAAGTAAAGATAAGGTACGAGTATAATATATATAAGTACTTAATTTAGTGTTCATAATTTCCAGGTATCATCAGGAAATAGATCTCAGCGATTTCTCTTCGATGCCATATTCGGACTTGAAGTGCCAATTCTAGAAGAGCAGAGTGTTGAAGAGGATGAAGATGACTCGACGGTTAAAAATTGCTCATGCGGTATGTGGTGAATTAATTTTAAAATACATTCTGAGCCTTTGGAAGACCGCACATCGCGATAGTAGCTCTGTTTCGGTTACTGAAACGACCATCCACATACACACTGTCCTGTCGAACACGATAGAACTGTTGATAAAGTGCATGACGTCACTTGTTCGCAAACATCACCGCTGTCAAAGACTACATAAATTGACTTGACAGTTTACAAGTGTTGGGACAAAGGACGTCACAACGGTCACGTAATAAGTGTTGGCGTTTTGGAGCGCAATTTGAAACGAAATTAAAATACACGACTTAATGTATTAGTAGTATTAAAAAATAATATAATTAAATGTTTCGGGCTATATTAGGTATTTATCTACATGATTATAAACACTTTCCTATCGTGTGGCCTCAGTACAAATCCGTCGAAGTAACTCAGATGCTCACGCGATAGTAGCATATGTGCGGCCTCCCTTTATAATTATGACTTCCAAAAATTCGATTTTTTTCTTAACATGCACTGCAGTACATATGCTAAAGGCAAAAATGTACTTATGCAACAATTAGATTTTTGCTCAACATACACTTTAGAACTTAAGTCAAGTTAAGTTTCAGATTAAGCTTCAAATCACATTGGCAGACCTATTAAGTAAACATTTTACAAAATTTCTAAGGCACTTATTTCTTGTTTCTAAGGTTATTGTACTTAGTCATCATTTAATTCATTTTTCCAATTTCACATTGTATTCTAGAATGCGGGAGAGCAAACCCACTTCCTAGAAAGATGGGTAAGTTATATAAGCACAAACTTTTTTTCTATGTAGCCTTGTTTCTGTACTCCTTACCACTTGTAGATATTATACCTTTAGCGTAGTTTTGTTCAATAACTATGTATCTGTCTTCTTTTCTTTTCACCAATATCGTTTGTGTGGGTTATGGGTGAGTATTAAGTGTTGTGTAAATAAATAATTATAAAAAATAACAGCGTGGCGATATTATCCAATATCGTTAAATTTTATCAACCGAAAAGTTTATACGTTGAATTTTGATATTTTACGTGACTAACTTTTGAATATATAAATGTTTAGTGTTTATTTATTTATTTATAAGAAGGTACACAAACAGATTGAAATCATATGGAGGTAGTGTTATACATAATATAATACGTTTTTATTACTATATGCTAAATTGCAATCCCAAGCAATGTACACAATAAGATATAAGCATTTATTAATAGTATCACTGGGAAGCCAGGATAAATCTATGATGTATTGTATATATACTGCATGTGCAACCTTTATGTATGTAGCTAGTATAAACAGGTTTTAAATTGTGATTAACCGAAAAAGGCTGATAACGCTGTCAGTAGTGTATATTGTAAGTGTATATATTAAGGCAAATATTTTAGATATGCATCTAGACAAGGATTCGAACCCGTATACTTAAATAACAGGCTATAATTTAAATTATAACACCCGAGTTTCTATTGAGCACAAACACGCTATATCTGCTATAAGTTGCTGAGGAGTTGGTTATCTCGCAGACTATTCATGCTGCAGCATCAGGTCAAGGTTACCAAATAAAGCGTGGTAGCGCTCAATAGCCGAGGGTTAGTTTATAATTTTTAATTATATTGTTATATTGTTTTATTTACTTGCAATAATTAAGTGTTGGATATGTATTAAGTAAGTATACTCATACGAGTATTTTTCTTTTTGAAATAATTTAACACAGATAAATTGCAATAGCTGCATGCATACCTATAGTTGTAAGCGGTATGCAAATTTTTAACAACACGTAAAAAACAATGACATTTTTGTATGCTTATGTGACTTAATGGTTTTTTTTATATTTTGTTAGTACTTCGATAAAAAAAATCTTGTCATTTGCTGAGTCAGGTTATGTGCAGCCAGAAGAGTTTCAGGGCTTAGAATTTTTCGTCTAGTAGCAGTAGTTCGGTTGTTTGTCCGGTTGACTTTATGCAACTTTATGTCTAAACTAGCTGGTGCCCACGACTTCGTCCGCGTTGAAAAATATTAAGTAGCCTATCCTGTGTCCCGTACGTCCAAATGTTTATCTACCAAGTTTCATGAAAATCAGTTAATTCGTTTCAGAGTTATGGAGGAACATACATACAGAAAAAAATTCTAAAAATCGTCAATTTAGTTTCAGTATCATGTATAGAGCCTATAAACACGATATCTCTGAAAACAAAGTAACTTACTCCATGACAGAGACCCTTACAGATTTATTATTAGTATTGAAGACGTTTTTTGAAAATCGAAACGTTAACAGTTATTGTAATTATATTTTTATTATAACGGCCTCAGATAAAGTGTTACAGTAAGAAACCGAGTTAGTAAAGCAAAAAGCGCCGAGAACAATGATTACATAGTAATGACGAAAGAAGCTCTTCAATTCCCCATTAGTGTCTATTGACAGTCGCCGAGACTGTTGGTGTTCAGTGAACTGTGGAAGCGATAGCGTCGGTGAAAGTGAAAGATTTCCTCCTTCACCGTATGCTCCCAGGAGCGTAAAATTTAACAACTGACTAACAGCTTTATTTATAAACTAGCGACCCGCTTCCGGCTTGTCACGAGTGCCATTTTTTTTTCTGCAAATTATATATTAAAACCTTCCTCCTTTAAGGCTTTTTCATTAGTTAAAACAGCATGAAAATCTGTTCAGTACTTTTTGAGATTATAGTGAACATACATATAGACAGACAGACGTTTGATATGTAAAATTGTCTGCGACTTTGTTCAAGAATCTTAAAATGCGAATGCGAGTTTGTTTCTTTGTTTGTTACGATTTTACGTCGTAATTACTTATTTGATTATTGTGTAATTTTGCATACACTTTAGGGATACAGAAGAGGACATAAGGTACTTTTCTACCAAATGTTGTTCTTCTCTTCCAAAAGGAACGAATCATTTTTTTTAAATGATTTTTAAGCTAAATTTCAGTTAGGTAAACAAGAACTTGGAAATAACCTATAAACCTGTAGGCATTTTTTTTCTTTACATGTCGCTATTAGAACAAGACTTCCAGATCGCGATTTAAAAAAGATATGATCTGACTAGTCATCTACAGTAGCTGTTGTAAGCGACTTTGCACGCATCGTATCGTGTTTTTAATAGTAAAATAAAAATCTAATTCAAAACCTTTTTGCTCTCATCTGCTAATATCCATTTAAGTTTTTATAAGTACAGATTAGAGACCTACTGATGAAATATTTTGCTGTAAATCACATATAAAGATTACAACATATTAATTATACATAAAATATTGTGGGGAGCGTGTTATGCGAATGGGTGTATGTGCGTCTATCTTATGCTTCCCGAATAGTTCAGTAACCTCACTTTCTCGCGTGTACAGAGTGCAGCGGATCGAACCAGGAGAATCGCATTGTGGGCGGCTTGCCAGCCGGCGCCAACAGGTACCCTTGGATGGCGAGAATAGTCTACGACGGACAGTTCCATTGCGGCGCATCACTTCTCACTAAAGAATATGTGCTGACGGCTGCACATTGTGTTAGGAAGTAAGTACCAAAAGGAAGAACATAAATTTATGTCACATATTTTAACAACCATCAGACATAAGACCCTTATGATAGGGTCCCTTTATGATAGGTGACTACCGTGGCCTGAAATATAAGCAACGCCACATGGGCTCTGGTATCCTTTAGGTATTCTTTTGACTTTGTTAAAGAACATATATAGTTGGCTCTGGTCTGGATCTCATCTCATAAGCAAGTAGTCGTAGAGCACAGTACGATTCGGAATCTTACCTTGTACTTACTACCCGTTTGGCAGCAGTAACCATAATCATCACCTCCCTTGCAATAGACCACCGTGAAATAACAGCAAGTCTGCTGTTTCGTTGCGGTTAGCGAGTAGCGAGATACCATAGCCCATTAATTAATATTAAAGATAAGGACTGAAATATATTTGACAACACGTTTGGTCTAGTGGCTAGTAACCCTATCCCGCCAGTTCGAATCCCGCTAGAGGCAAATGTTTATGTGTTAACATTTTACCTTTGTACCTAAGTCATAGATGTTTTGTATTTATAATATGTATGTATTTACAAAAAAAAGTAATCTATTTAGTATATCAACTGTCTGGTATCCACAATACAAGCATTAGTTGCTTAGTGTGGAACTAGAACTAGATGTGGAATGTGTGAAGATATTTATTTATTTATTATTAGATAAAGAATTAATTTCGAGTAAACTAAATGTACAAAATTAAATGTAGTTGCAATCAAAGGCTATGGCAATTTTATTACAAGCGACTACCGTCCCTACGTGTGCCTATGCATAGCAAATGTCGGTGTCAACATGCGTGGAGTGTACTTATATCAAAATACGGATACAATCAATCTGTTCCGGATAATTTTCAATAATTTATGCAGCCAATTAAGTTAGTGAAGCGAAACATATTAACATCTTATGTATGTGATTAATAATTAACTAGGTAAGTATTTCTGGGAACAGTAATTAATTTTTAAATAAAAAAATGCCTTTTTAAAGGGATTTTTCAAAGCGACGTTTCTTAGCTTCTGTGATAAATCAGAAATCTTTTACAAATTTAGTGATATTAAATAATTAATAATTAAGGACCAAGTATTAATAAGATAACAAAATTTTGGTTTTTTTCGCACAGATTAATGTCTGCTTTCGCAAAAATAATAAAATAAAATACTCATTTTATTGTTTTTACACAATTTAGTTTATTGAGGTGTAATAGGTCTAACTTCATTGAAAATGAGTATTGTAGAAAGAAACTTTATTCAGAGGAAACTTCTTAATATGGTAATGTTAAGTACTTACTTTTTTCTTTAAGAATAATTTTAAATGCATCCTTTTATAATATATGTACTTAGTCCTATTATAATATATGTACTTAGACTATTTAAGAAAATGGTTTGTCGAGAGGATGCTTCGTCTATCGTCATCATCCCTTGCAATTATTGTTCGGAAATATAATAAAATGATATACATTCTCCCTCCTGAGGTGTTTCCACCTAGCTTCAATATGGGCTACTCTACTTCAAGCGAGTTGTAAACAAACTCCTACAGGGTAGGCAGCACACTAGCATTCCCCTTGGTGTTGCTTGTGTCCTTAGGCGACGATAACCACCTACCATCAAGTGAGAAGCCAGCCTGTCTGCCACCTTTATATTATAAAAAATTAAATAAAATATAATCTTTTGTAACTCCAGATTGAAGCGCTCCAAGATCCGCGTGATCCTCGGAGATCACGATCAGACCACTACAACGGAGAGTGCGGCCATCATGCGAGCGGTCACCTCGATAGTCCGCCATCGCAATTTCGACGCCGATTCTTACAACAACGACATAGCCCTACTTAAACTAAGAAAACCAGTCACCTTCTCCAAAATCATAAAGCCAGTGTGTCTGCCGCCATCCTGTAAGTGTTTTTGTATTATTCATATATTATTTTTTATCTTCGAACCTTTTCGAACCAAGCAGCTTCAAGAGGGTCAAATGTTTTGACCACACAAGCCATGAAAGCACTTGAAGATAATTTATTGCATAGAATATTTCATTGACAACAATAAAATTGCTGTTACAGAAATTCTTTAAACGCGCAAGGCTAAAAAATAATCAGTTTGAAAAATCTGTTTGTTCCATATAAATCAGTGGCGCCTTGTTACCCAGAAAGCTTTGTGGCTTTGAAGAGACTACGATTACCTAAGCTACACGTTAGCCACTAGGTGGCGCCGCTTCATTCCCATACAAATTCACGTTTACGCGTTCGATGCGTTTGATCGAGTAAAACTCGCAATACACACTCTGTCTGATGTAAAATAACCTTGATGTGGAATTATTCTTACAGCAATCGAACCATCCGGCAAAGAAGGTATCGTTGTAGGATGGGGTCGTACTTCAGAAGGAGGTCAGCTGCCTGCTTTAGTGCAGGAAGTGCGGGTACCAATATTGTCATTAGCACAATGCCGCGGTATGAAGTATAGAGCTTCAAGAATTACAAACAATATGGTAAGTTTGTCGATGTCTGATTTATGACAATTTGTTTTACCCACAAAAGAGTAAAACTGTATAAATGCATTATGTAATTATCAAAGAATCTGTTTTAACATTTGGCCCTTTACGAGTATAATACCTACATTTAGCTTTCGCGATTGTAAAGTTTCGTATCTATCGCATAACTGGTCCAAGAATTGAGCCTTGCGCGATGCAATATGACACACCTGGTATAGAATTAGCAAGCTATAGCAAAATGGACAATGTTCTCAATTAAAGCGTGACGAGTCCATTGATTAAAGTGTCTTAGCGCTCTGATTTAGGGGTCCGGGTTCGATACCCGGCATGGCCAGCCTTGCAAATAAACTTTTCAAAGTTGGCTCTGCTCAGAGTGTGCAGGATTGCGCCCCATATAACTTGTATGGTTATCCCATAACACAAGCCCAATAATGCTTATTGTGGGGTCCATACCATGGGTTTGTATAGTCTTGGCGATTTATTATTTAATACGTTTTAAGTTGATATGTTATTTATGCTTCAAAACAGTAAGATACAGTCAGCTACTAATTTGACTCCTCTGTTTCCAGTTATGCGCTGGTCGAGCTTCTACAGATTCGTGCCAAGGAGACAGTGGGGGACCTTTATTGGTTCAACAAGGAGATAAATTTCAAATCGTAGGTAAGAACGTAAAACAAATATGGAAAAATGTTTGTTAAAAGGAACTTCTTTAGAGGTTATTGTAAAGGAGAAACCCGTGCAAGCCTGGAACCTGACAAATCAGCTTTTAATTAGAACATTGAAAAAGATTGCCTGAGCCCATTTTTCACGATTATTATCAGCAATGATCAAGTTTTTTTTAATCATACAATAAGTGTCATGGATTTGTGTTATATTTTGTAAAATATTTAATATATAATTGATTTGATTAGAATTGAAGCAGTAATCATAACTGCAATGATATAATGTGATGATGTGTGAGAGAGAGATTACAAATGTGCTGCCAACCTTAATAGGATAGCGCATAAGGAGATAAAGGAGAGGATAGGGGAATGAGCTCTGTCATACCTTACTCACTCACCGAAACAGAACAATACACTTGCTGTTATTCCCCGGCAGTCTAATGTAAGAGAGTAAATTTGAATTAATATTTTTAATCATTACTCCTTTAGCCGCCATAGTCGAATTTATCCGACAATTATTTTCGTGTCTATTTCGCCAGAGCTGTATATACGAAAAATTTCTCCACTTGTATATTATTATTTTTTAATCATTGCGTTGCTTTTTATTTAAAAATAAATAAATATCGGTAGAAGTCAAGCGGGGCATGGTATCTACAAAACCAAGCGGTTAAAGGATTAACGAATTAATAACCATTAACAACTGATTAGCATATTTAATTAAATAAAGAATTTTATTGTTTAAATTTTTATTTTTCTTTCCAAAATATAGGCATAGTGTCGTGGGGTGTCGGATGCGGTCGACCTGGATATCCAGGTGTTTACACACGTGTAACTAGATATTTGCCGTGGCTCAAGGCGAATCTCAGAGATTCTTGTCTCTGTGGGAACTGACCTCACCTTCACCATTGGGTCATTAATATGATCATCTTGGTCACTACGAAGAATATCATTATCGTTCATTGCCATTGTAAAAATAAAATGTCATGAAGGATTTTATAAAACATTTTAATTTAAATTAATTTATTAATCAATATTAATTAAACATTTAGTTATTATTATAAAACATGTACATTTTTTAACATCCCACTAGATGTAATTAAAGCTCAGCCATGAATGTACGATATAATTGTATGGGAAGGTCCCATACAAAATAATCCTATTTTAAAATTACAAAGATATCAAAGTTAAAGTGATTCTTTTTGATTTTTATTATCTTTTTCCTCTGGTAACATATTTTACGCAGTCATTTTTGTATTTCTGATGCACACTGTAACTGTATATAAAGTACAGATAACTCTTGCTTTCTTACACTGTATATAAAGTACAGATAACTCTTGCTTCTTGTAAAGGAATAAATCTAGTAGGTAAGATTAATAATTAAAATATGAGCCTATATGAATTTAGGTACACGTTCTTTTATCGCTTAGGTATTGAGCAAGACTATATCCTTGTGTGTTAAAAGTGTTGAAATGTGTTATGCAAAAATTTATTATAAAATATTCTAAATAATATAAATTTTAATGCGTTTGTAAAAAAACTTAATTGAAAAGCTGTTTTTAGATTTGGTCTTTTCATAATTATACCGCTTCTATATAAATATAAATAGAACTTTTCAAATAATTTTCACATAAAATAAATTTTCAATCTTTTCTTAAATTCACTAAACGTCCTTAAAAATATTTTACAAATATTACTTATCTCATTTGAAAAGAGACCAAAGGATTGTTATATACTTTTACCAAATTTATTAACTATTTATAAAAGTTCTGAATTTGTTAGTTTTGTGGAAATAGTTATTTAAAAATAGATAACTAATTAAGTGCATAATAATGTTAATATCTAGAACAATAATTTAATAATTTTGTCAAATTAATTGTTATGTGCCAAATCAGTCTCATGCCATTAGTGACAATGTTTTGGAACATTTTCATTTTAATTATCATTAAATCTTCAATATAAAAAATATAATTTATTACATATGTTTATCATTAAATAAAAAAAAATCATTAAACCAAACGTACAATAGAAATGGACTAAGGACAATGGCAAAATAGTTATAGAAACAAATCCAATTATAACAATTATTAATTTTAAATGACAATCAAAAGTTGTTTAGTACTAGACACTACAATAAGTATAGGAAAGAATTAACTTTCTTGGTGTAATGATAGAAAACATAGATAATAAAATCAATAATATCTAATATTTCTCTGTATAACTCAATATTCAGTAGTCAGAATCATACCTAAATATTTTTAATGAATAAATATCTCAAATAATAACAAACGCAACATTTTAACTTCCAGAAAATTCAGTACTTAAGTATAAAAAAAATTAGGACTATACGCCATTGTTCTTTGCTTAGTACACTTAGTTTAAAAATCACATATGACTTTATTTAAGTTATACTTAATAGTCTTATTATAATTGGAGTGTTTTGAATTATTTGTCGAAAGATTTAATTTGTATTGAAAAATTTAAATAGACTGTACTATTCGTCTGATACAAAAATAAAATAAATAAAATAATCTCAAAAACGTAGGAGGCAATGCAAAAATGGTCAGTTAAGTGATTTTGACTGTTCGACCATACCGCAGCTTTCTTTAATGTTTATATTGAATAAATAATTATAATTGTTATTTAATTTTACGTATTTAGATATTTTTTAGATTAGTTTAATTATTTCCGTCAGGCCGGTGGTGCAGATTACCATTTTAAGTTTAGAAACGAAAGTCGTGACGTAACTTATACTAATTATTTAATACTACCTAAGTTCATAGTTATGTAAGTTTTTCAAAATAACTTGGCCACAGAATAGTGTTAAATAAATTCTTTAAACGCATCCCATCAATATTTTATTAATATATGAAAATATTGTGATTTTTTTTTTAATTTTTTAAATTCAATACTACCATTATGAATAAAATATTTTCATAATAAATTTATAAATGCAACTACTTAAAACATTAATAAAATTTTAGAATGTCTACAAAAATATAATTGACTTAAATATATTAATAATAATAAATAAAATATTAATTTCACTAATATTTTTAAGTGGTAAGTTTAAAAATATGTACTTTAAAGAAAAAATTAAAATAATTTAAGAATAAGATTTCGTTTCAATATTATTCTGTCGCAGTAGTAATTAATAAATTTTTTAAATTGACTTCTTTAAAATTAAATACACTAAAACTAATGAGAATTGGTTCACATTTACCCATGTTAAACTTGTGAATAAATGTTTGAAAACTGAATTAAAATAGTTATTTTAATTCAGTTCTCAAATTCAAATTCAAAGTTCAGTTGAACTGAAAAAATCAAAACTGTTTTGGTCATCGAGTTTCATTCATTCATTCATGTCAAAAAAATTAAGCCTTCATTCATTCATTTATTTATTCATTTGAATTGTTAATATACGTGTTATAATACTAGTAATTAAGAGAAGTGCTCTTAGGCTGTAACTGTGATCTTTGTTAATTATCAAATAAATTTTGCTTTATAAGAGTTTTAATATTAGCGACAGTTAATAATATTTGTTGTTAATTTCGCGTAATATAAAAGTAGGTACCTAAGTATTCAATATTTTCTGTAATTTTAGTGTCTTTTTGTATTTATTCAAAAAGTTATTGTTTTTCTTAGTTGATTTATAAATGTATATTTTAAACACTGTTAATTTAAACTTAACTGTTACTTACTTATTTAATTTTTATTTAAAATATTTGTCCAAATTAATTTATTTTATTTATCCATTTTCCTATCCCTTATACACTTAATCTTACAGTAGCAGCACAGGTGCGTTGCTTTTGTTCTTGAGTTTTCATTGAGAAATAAGACGGCAGTTAGGTTGATGGTCCACTTAATTGATACGGTTTTATTATAATAAAAACCTTCCATGGAAAAAATACCTAACTGATGGTGAAAACCGCATCAAAATCCGTTGCGTGATTTAGGAGGAGTTAGCGGTTATATACAGACAGACATGATAAAACGAGTTCAAATTATATTATGCATATAAATATAGATCATCATCATCAGCCGCAAGACGTCCACTGCTGGACATAGGCCTCCTGATAACTTTCCAATAGGGCCCCGGTCAGAAGCCTAGATCCACTCCACAGCCGACCCGCGAGGTCGTCTATCCACCTTGGTATTAAATAGATGTAGATAGACCAGCGTATATAATATGTATATCTACTTTCTGTCTATACAGAAGTCATTGTGTTTATAGATGTGTAGGTATGTAAATAGCGAATGCCTTCGCATTGTGAGTGCGGTTCGAAAGCGCCACTTTCGTCCACAACCGGTTGCATTTAAAGGATGCTATTAAATTCACACCTGTCTTGTCTTATCTTGTCATCGTAAAAATGTCGCTATTACCAAAGCTATTACCTATTAGTAGTATGCATTCATTCAACGTTCCGCTACAAAGGTTGTGTGTCTTATATACGTACCTATAGTCCAGGAAAATTTACTTCCAAATCAAAATTTTAGATCCCTAGGGGAATTTTTGATATTAGTTCATAGAATATGTGTAATGAAAAAATAAAAAAAAACCTCAAATTATACAACTATGGTAAGTTACAAAAATAAGTTTCAGAAAAATAATGTAGAGAATTTAGTTTTACATAAAAATGTTTATGTACCTAACTTTTTTGCTAAAATTAAAATTAACTCCCTAACTCTGTTAATTTTAATATTGCTTATGTCTCTTATTGTCTGCTTATTGCTAACAGACATAAGCATTATATTGCTATCACACTTTTACCAGGCATTGATTTTTTAAAATTGAACGGATGAAGTGTAACCTATTTTCTTTCCTTGAAACCGTGTATGCAAAATTTTATGATTGGTTTAATATTTAAGTCGTGAAAAAGTAACAGACAGACACACAGACAGAATTGCTTTCACATTTATAATATTATAAAATTGATCTGAGTTCGATACAAATCGGACATTTTTATGATAACGTTGACGTCGTAAAGCAGTTATTATACTTTTCAATTTGTAGGAAACGAATTTAGGAACCTATGTAGTGAACTAGTGATCACACTACACTAAATTGATTTCTAAATCGAAGACATAGAATTGAAAATAGATAAAATCTAAATTGGATCCAATCTGTTCTAACTGCGATTACACCTTCCGATTTCCTAAATTGGTTTCCTACAAATTGAATAGTGTAATAACTGCTTTAGCGTCCGACGTTTACTCGTACGAATCCAAATCACGTCCGTTTATTTTCGATGTGTTGACGGTCCCACAGTAGCCCAGTGCTATACGAGCCAATCTCAGTGTGTGACCGTTTGTGACGGCGCACGCTAAGTCCCAGAAGCGATGCGCCAGCCGAGCGCAGAAAACTGATATTCGACATACGAAATACTTCAAGTCCTAATTTCTCTTTGTTAACCACAATGGGATTCAACATGTGGAAGTGCATACTTTTAGTGCTCGCCTGGACTTTCACCTGTACCGTCGTAAGTTCATATTAACATATTATTAAGTTAATATTAATAAATTATAATATTCGTATCATCATGTATTTTGTAATAATTATTTTACTTTAATTAAAAATGAATGTGGATATTTTTTTGTAAATTCATCATTTCAATTAGGATCCCAAATATTTGATTTTCATACGAAACCTAAGCTATTAAAATAAATACGATTCTTATATTAGTTAAAACAAGGAAACTAAATAACAAAAATATATTATAACAAAAATTTTGCTTTATTTGTCTTTAAATATAAGACTGTCATAAGTATAATTTTTCTCAGTCTAGCTATTACTGTCTAATACTAATAATAATGTTGTATTTGTGTATGTTATTCACACTATACTATACTATATATACTATACTATGTTTTACTATACTATACTATACTATACTATGTTTTTAAAGAGGATTAATTAATTAAATGCTATTTTATTTATTTTTTCGGAATTTCATGCAGTATTCTTCAGCTTAACTTTTTTAAGATGTACAAACAAGTTCTTTTCAATATTATTATTTTTAAATATTATAGTTATTTTTAAAAAAAAAACTGATTTTTAATGTACCATATAAAAACCCTTGGGTATATTTTTTGCTTGTTTAATAAATTGTCTTTTCGCGGAAAGTTTCTTCGAACAATTGTTACTGGTAACTATGGTGACAAAAATGTTTGCTTTTAGAATCCTTTACTTGTACTGGCATAAACTGGTAATCTGATATCCAGTTCCCTTAGTTTTACGAGACTATTTTTCGAATGATTTCGACTTAGAGCTTTTACTCAGGAGTCCCGAGTTCGAATCCCGGCGAGGCCGATTTTGGAACTTCATTAAAGTTGGGTCTGGTGTTTTAGTAGTAAACTCAGTGTTTTAGTAGTAGCAGCCTTAAATTTGGCAGCCTATTTGACGCCTGTAGTCTGAAGTCGCGGGCACCACCCGCGTCATTAATGAATGATTAATGATTTTTCAAAATGGTACAGAGTGATGACGCACGTGACGGTCGAGGGATGTTTGCTAAAAACATCTTCGGCGGCATCTGGGGAAATCGTCCACCACTGTTGGAAGCTAAACTTCCGAGGGCATCTTGTACTTGTAGTGAGTATTTTTTTAAACATCTTTCTCATAAAAATAATTAATATTTACCTATTTCCACAACATACAACAATCTTTATTCTAAGGGGGTCTTAATTTATATACTTACAGCAGTTACAGTACAAAGTATGTTCTAGCCTAAAAGGGCGTACAAGTGTTTGTATTTAATTGTTTTAATTTATTGTAAATTTTCATATTTTTATAATCTATACATATAATAAGTCGTGTCTGTACATTAAATATTTTTTCAAAAAACAATTTGTACACGTTGTAGGTACTTATGTTACCGAGTTCAAAAAAATCGTTTTTAGAAATTTCGACAGTTCGGAAAGCTCTTGAGACATCTTCTCTTTCGAAATTCCTCAGTGCCTTACAACAAAAGTTTTCGACCTATGTGTGTTGCCAGTTATGACATGTGGCTGAAACGTGGTCTCTAACTATCTATGGGCCTCGTAAGTGAACTCAACGACGTTCAACGAGCTATGGAAAGAATCAAGAATTAGTGGATCCGTAGACAAACGAAAGTTACAGTTGATACAGGCTGTTTCTGACCGGTCCTTTTAGAAAATTATGGGGGAGGCCTATGCCCAGCTGTACACACTACAGCTGAGATGATGATGATGACGATAATATTGTTAGTTTATGTCTTTATAAATATTATAAACCCTGCAGTCCGTCTAATAGAATAGACCAATTTCTTGAAAGACCATTGTGAAATAACAACATTTGCGGTTTTGTTTCAGTTTTTTAGACCTAGTAGTTTTGAATGTGCGTTGATAGTACGACGACATTTTATAAGTAATTTCATAATCCATAGAAAATCTAATCCAAACAATTCGATTTACGTATTTCAGAGTGCGGTGAAAGGAATGAAGTGCCTCGTATCGTTGGTGGGGCGCAAGCCGGCATCAATGAATTTCCCTGGATGGCTCGTCTCACATATTTCAAACGGTTTTACTGTGGGGGAATGCTTATAAATGACAGATACGTCCTCACAGCTGCTCATTGTGTTAAAGGGTAAGGCTTTAAGTCCTGTAATAGAAAAACGTATTTTAATAAAAATTATGGATCGTTTGAAAATATCTTTACCAAGTTAACAAAATCAAGATTTTAACAATTAGTCTACGTGAGGTCACCATCAATAGCAACAAAACTAATCCGAGATTTAAATTTGATATGTCAATATGTCAAATAATATGTCAAATAATATTCATAGAATTATAACCCATATTATATCTCTAGAAAAATTAGACTTGACTTGACTTGACTGACTAGTCTCGGGATCTGCTATTTTTTATTTTAATTTCAATTTAGTCTTTTTTATTTAAAAAAGACTTACAAATTGCTATTTTTACTAATGACACTGGCAAAATCATCGGAGAAAATCTGATGGAGCCAAGACATTAAAAAAAGAAGAAGAAAGAAGAACCCATATTATTTCAGTTCTTTAATGACTTGTACATTTGGTGAAGGGTGTCGAAGTGTTTGGTTTGGACATGGCTTTTGAATGTATGTTGACTTCTCGCATATCTTGTGTTTCACAAGGCATTATTCTGTGCATTATTGTGATAGCTCTGGAGCTTTTTGAAATATTCATAAAGATCGAGTTATTTTGGTAGTAGTTTTACCCTTATTATTTATTTAAAGCTAACATCAAAATTTTACCAATAATCATCTATGCAAATAACTATTGTAGCTTTTAGTTAAAAATTTCCAAATATTAATAATTTTGAAAACTAAAAATAACGAGTCCTTAGAAGAATTATGAAATATTAAAGATAAAAAAGCGAGTCGACACGATATATCAGGTAGAGTAAGTATTTTGAAATGTGTACCTATGTACTTAGGTATGTATTTATCTTCCTTATATATTACAAGTCGTAACAATACACAGAATCATACCAATCGTTTAACTCCAAATTAATTAGAACTAGTGGCACTAATCCACAATTTGTTTTCTTGCCACAAAACGAAACCAACCTTGGGACAGAGGGCTATCAACTCAATAAAAGGCCTTCAGTAAATTTCCTTACATAAATATTTAGATCAAGACATTAGTTAACTATTTTAATTGATTTCAAATTACATTTATATGGGTTGATAACTAAGTCGTTAAATCATTTAATTAAGATATGTCTTAAAAATTTATGTTTTCTTAAATATACTCCTATTCAAGAAAATCCAAAATGGGTAGTAGCCAAAATTGGTAGTGCCATTTAAAAATAGATCAAAATAAGCAAAGAAAATGCGCAGTTTGTTTTCGATGATCCAAGATTAAGCAAACGGGTTAAAATTTAAAATAAATTCTTTATTTAGTGAATTCCGAAGAGTAGGTAGTGCGTTCACCTTTAGGTAAACCGGACCAGAAGCAGGTCCCAAATTTATGAGTTCAACATCCTCCCAATGTATTTTTGCGCCTTTGCGCTGGGTTTTATTGTTTATACATGTATTATGTTTACCTAATTGTGGTTTGGCAGATTTTTTTTTAAATATAACGCAAATTTATTACGACTAAAAATATTAAAAAAAAAAAAACTAACATTCTTTAGCCAAATTTAGAGAGAAGAAGATTCCTTTTAGGGGTTTAATCAATTTTTAAATTATATGTAATTTACAAAAATGTAGACATTGGAAGAAAACTTATTTATGGCCAATCTGCAAAAATCTGAGTTTAGAAAAATAAAATAGAAATAAATGTATGTTTAAAAAATTGCAAAAAAATTTCAACGTATTTCGCGATGAGATGACCAACACCGATGTTTTAAAAGGATTTCTCGATTATTTATCGAAGTGCTTCGATATTGAAATTCAAATCACATAATTCTTTCAAGATTCAAATTTATTCATTTTTATTACTATATTACACCGCTCTAGTTCTATGTGGATTGGCAGGATTTAAGTTGCTTCAAGGAATATTGGTCTTCACGTGTAGGTTTCTTCTCAATAACTACATAGAATACTTGCTCTTTCTTCTTCTTTATGCGGTGCCTCTCCAACCATTGAAAGTTGGCGATCAGCCTGGAATAGTGGTCTCTGTCTTATTCGTCGCAACAGCTCAACTGCGTTAGCTATCCCAGTCCACTCTCTGATCTTCTTCAGCCACGACTTCTTTCTTCGTCCAAATTTACTCTTTGCAGCAACATTCACGATTATCATCACCAGCTGAAGCAGGTCGTATGTCATGCCTAAGAATATGACCGAGGTAGGAAATTTTACGCCTTCTTAACGCGAGCATGAGGTTGCATTTTTTATCAATCAGTTGTAGGATTTTTACATTGGTAACCTTTTGAATTCATCTACTTGCTCTTTAATTTTTTTTTTCTAATCTGCCTCTACCGTCTCTGCATCCAATTGTTAGTTTCCAGTGTCTGTAATATGGAGGTACAGTACAGTCTAGTTGAATACAGACATAACTTTCAGTAAAGTAGTACAGGCCATAACTTGAATATCTATTATATACTAGTTGGTGCCCGCGAATTCGTCCGCGCGTTGAAAAAGAAAATATATGATTAATAACGCCTGACATCGTTATCGCTGTAACGATGGTGGCGCCGCCACGCGACAGTGGTGCCCAATTTTT
Organism: Synanthedon andrenaeformis; assembly: GCA_936446665.2. Lineage (NCBI taxonomy): Eukaryota > Metazoa > Arthropoda > Insecta > Lepidoptera > Sesiidae > Synanthedon > Synanthedon andrenaeformis. The sequence continues at coordinate 9,445,586 of OW387785.2, forward strand.
TATATTTTTAGAAGATCACTCGGGAACCATACTTTTTTCTGGATGACAGGTACCTATGTCCTTTCTTGTATCCCTGACAACGTGTATACAAAATTTCATGATGATCAATTGAGTAGTTAAGGCGTGAAAACGTAGCAGACAGACAGACAGACAAAAGTCACTTTTGCATTTATAGTATTACTATGGATAATGTGATTTCATTTAAACACAAATACTAATAAAATCCGGGGTGATTAAAAAAATAAATAAAGTATAAGTGGTTCGACGACACTTGAGTGTAGTGAAAGCGTAAATAAGGAGGCATTAATAGTCTGCCGAAAATGCGTGCCACTTTCCCGCCAATACAAAATGGCTTTGTGTTGGTCTCACTCGACAATTAGTATTCAAATAATAATTTCTTTTTCTAATAAATTACAACGTAAAGCGAAATTACAACACGCCTCAACTTTTTCTGCTCGTAAAGTATTAAGTAATAAGTCATTACCTATTCACTTGTTGGTTTGCTGCGCTTAAAACGTTTTCTCCAATAGAACTTACAGAAACAATAAAGAAGATGGTCTAACTAAGCGTTAGAAATGTCGAACATATGAATTAGTCCATATCGAAATATTTTTAGTTTTTTTTAAATATTTTTTGGAGTTAATATTTTCTACTCACATTTGTTATTAAAATACTTTAATTTTAAATAGGTAGTCAGAGGTACTTTTTCTTAGTGAATTAGGTCCGGAGGCAAGTAAATTGGCTTACCCTCACATAGAAATACACAACGTATAGCATACGTGCTGTTATTTTACGATATAGTAGTTCTGTAAATGAATACAGGGAATTGCCTGTTTTTACAACCTGACTTAATATTATAAATGCGAAAGTGAGTTTGTATGTTTGTTTTGTTACACTTTCAACCGTCATCATGAAATCTTGCATAAACGTTGTCAGGGATATAGAACAGACATAGGATACCGGTCGCCGGTAAAAAGCTAGTATAAACATATTGAAAGAAGCCCAGCACTAAGTATTACTATCTTGTATATTGATATATAATTTCAGATTTATGTGGTTCATGATCAAAGTGACGTTCGGTGAGCACGATCGTTGCAATGCGACTCTTCGTCCAGAGACTCGGTTCGTCATGAGAGCAATAGTCAACAAGTTCAGTCTGACCAATTTCGACAATGACATCGCACTGTTACGGCTCAACGAGCGACTGCCCATTTCTGAAACGATCAAACCGATTTGTTTACCCCCTGACAATAGTGAGTACTTCATTTCTACTTTCAGTCTTTAAAACAATGACCTGGAACACTACTTCTAAACTAATTCTTTATTCGTATCTAAACTAATTAATGAGTCAAGAAATATGTTAATAATAATATTTGACTGGAAATCTGAGACCAATCTTAGGAAATTGTTATCATATCTCATGTAAATCCTAAGTTATAAAATTGAGTGTTTGTTTTTGGATTTTATTTGTTACGCTTTCACGCCTTTACCATGCAATCGGTCATCGTGAAATTTTTTACACATGCTGTCAGGGGTACAGAAAAGGCCATTACCTTTCTAAGTACTGTACCTGACTGCCTACTTTGGAAATAAACTTTTCGTAGTTTGCTTTGATCTGGATCTGGCAAGTAGTAGCTGAATTTCGCACTAATAAATTGGGCAGCATGCCTGGCGACACTAACCATACCTTACAGAAGACCACAGTGAAATAACAGCATGTGTGCTGTTCTGTTTCGGCGAGCAAATAAGATTAGGAAGGGGTCATTTACCTATTCCTTCCTAATCTCTTATGTTTAATCCTGCTATGGCTGGCTGCGCCCTTGCAGTACCTGATGTGTTGCTTCACATCACTTTAAGATCGTCAGATACTGAGTGAGGGTTCTGTCGCCTACTGTTAAAGTCGACAGTAGGCGACAGGACCCTCAGTATCTGACGATCTTTTACTTTTAAAGTATGTCATGTCTTGTCACGTTAATATATCTTCATTATTTAATATATCTTCCAGAAAATTTATTTACGGGGGTGAAAGCTGTTGCTGCTGGTTGGGGCACACTTACTGAGGAAGGGAAAGTTTCTTGCACACTTCAAGAGGTGGAGGTGCCCGTGATGAGCAATCAGGAGTGTCGCAACACAAAGTATACAATGTCAATGATCACAGACAACATGCTTTGCGCAGGATATCCACAAACCGGACAAAAAGATTCTTGCCAGGTACAGGAAATGAAAATTTTTAGATGCTTGTATCTTGTACAATTCAACCACTGTTGGACACGAGCCCATACTCTCACAACAAAAAATACCTGATTTGTAGCTACCGTCTTACAAGAATTAATTTTTAATGTCGGACAATAATCACTAAGGGTTTAGGAAGTGCCAAATCCCTTATCCTTAATTCTATGGTCACTTACAGCACCTATGGAGTTGCTTGTGTTATAGACCACGGTAGCCACCGACCATCAAGTGAACCGGCAGCCTGTCTGTCGACCTTAATATAAAAAAATACCGTCTTACCACCGTGCAACCACCGTACAATATCAACACCAATGCTTGTTGTGTTTCAGAGAGTAATTGGAGATAGTCAAAACCCCTTCCCTCATTTTTATCTGGTGCTACCGGCTGTGCACCCCACTTGCATTCCCTTGTACCCCCTAGTACCATGTGGATCTGTCTGCCTAAAACATATAAAATATATCTATTATACCCGCATATTTTATTTAAATTATCAAACCACTGTTTTGTGTTTCAGGGCGACAGCGGTGGACCTCTTATAACTGAGAGAAAGAATGATAAACGCTATGAACTAATAGGTAATCAATATTTATGTATATTAACTTCTTACTAAGCAAATTGTTGGTCCTTTCCTATATTAGTTTTTCACTTTCATTTTGTTTATGAGCAATAACGTCTGGTCTATACTAGCACACGTCGTCCTGTCCAAACCGAAAAAAATCTTTAAGCCGATTTCAACGCCACCTATTGGGTCCAATTATAAATATAAATCATGTAGTGACCCACACAAACACACACCAAATTTCATCAATATTGGTCTAGCAGTTTAGCAGGGGTTCAATGACATACATACCTACATACAGAAGACTATCCTATCCTGCTTATATATTCACTTTATATATACATATTTTACATAATATGCTTGGCGACGACGGTAGTAACTTATCATGCTGTGGACCTTCATATTGCCTGCTACCTTTTCATACAAAAAGAAATTTTTTTTGGCAATTTTTATATTGATTTGCTGCTTAACAAATATTATATTCGTCCGATGAAAAAAAAAAAAAACAAAAACTCGAGAATTGATACAGACTAATTCGGTTTTTATGGAAAGAAGATTTTTATATACAAAAATTGCATCCTGGGCGAAGCCGGGAGCAAGCAGCCTAGTAATTATATAAAACCACTCAAAATGTATACAGCCTCAACATTAAATAGCTGTAGGAGAGTTCATTCATTACACATGTGTTCCAGGAGTAGTCTCTTGGGGCAATGGATGCGCAAGAGTCGGCTATCCGGGCGTTTACACTAGAGTCACCAATTACCTCAGTTGGATAAGTGAAAATACGCAAGACGCCTGCTATTGTTCGAATTGAAGGCGCAGCAAGAACATTTTCACTAATAAGACTTATTTGCATTTATTATTTATGATGTATAAACTTAACAATCGAACAGAAGGCCTAAGATGGAAAAGTAAATAAAAAAATTGAAGTTACTTTTTCACGCGAAAAGTCTTTTTTGTCTATGTTGACTATATAGTTGTTGCCATATTGAATATTTATTATGTTTAATAAAGTATTCATTTTACATTTTTGTGTTATTTTTTAACCTGTATACGTAAAATCTCTTAATGAGTTATTGTATAGTAGGTATATTTTTTAAATAAAGGGGCAATTTTCTTAGTGGTTATGGAATTCATGAAAAAGATTTATACACAATAGTAATAAGTTTCTAAAAAAAAAATTACGAGCCCATTGGTGGAGTGGTAAAGGTGCTTGCCTTAGCGTTCTGTCTCAGTGGTATCGGGTTCGTTTATTTATTATAAACGAATAAAATTAATCGCTTATAATTATAATGAAACAAACACACATGAAGTCGTGGACGAAAGCTAGTATTATAATTGTGAAATGTGAAAGTTTGAATTACTGAACTGATTTTGATGATACGTTATAGTAGGTAATATGTTTTAATACTAGCTGGTTCCCGCGACTTCTTCCGCGTTGAAGCAGAGAAAATATTTGAGTAAAATAACGTCTGGCATCTTTATCGCTGTGACGACGGTGGCGCCAATACGGCGACAGTTTCACATTTTTTTACATTTTTAGACGATCCCTCGATAACCTAACATTTTAAGGATAAAAAGGTCCAGGTAATAAACTATCTGTGTGAAAAATTTCATCCAAATTCGTTCAGTAGTTTTTACGTAAAAGAGTAACAAGTACATAGGATGAACCTCAAAATAACTCACTGTAAATTAGAAGAATAGATAGATGAAGTCTAGGGCAAAAGCTAGCACACAAAAAATAAATATCTCGGAAGAGAGAAATAAAAAAAATATATGGAAAAAGTTACACAAAGAATTTAGGTACTAAAAAAACATGACGAATGTTCCTCTTTACCTGTAGGAATTACGGATTTACTAGTTTGAATAGAAATGTTATTTCCATAAATTTGAAAGCCTTATTTAGCTAAAGGCTCCGTTTTTACTAAAGGTAATGAGAGTGCAAGACTGTTTCCTCTTGCATATGTATGTAAATCAAATAGTCTTCTCAAAAAAGAATCTTATGTTAATAGAAGCAAGAGCGATGTTGGACATTTTATTTTTCTTATAGACGTGATCTGCGGTCAACGATCTCGGAGGTCATTGCCAAAAAAACGCGTCATACAACCTCTTTTGGGTCACTAAAACCGCGCTTTAATGTATGTTTCCATATTGTCGTTATTTTGTGAACTTACTATTGTGATTATGAAATTACATATTTTGCGTAGATTTTAATGATATCAAATCAAATCAAATAATATCAATTAAAATTAAGTCGATGTTCGCGTCTGTCTGTTTCTCTACTAACTTCTAAAACACGCAACGAACTTCGTCCACGTAAATTTATAAGATTTAGCCTATGTTACTCGCTGTGGCTTTCTATAAGTGAATTTTTTTTAAAAATTGGTCCAGTAGTTTTTGAGTTTATTCATTACAAACATACAAGTCTTCTCTCTTTAATATATTATTATACTAGCTGTTACACGCGACTTCGTCCGCGTAACTTTATAAAATATAGCCTATGTTGCTATATTTAGCTTAGCTTTATCTTAGCTTTAGCTAAATAAGGCGTTCAAATTTATGGAAATAACATTTCTATTCAAACTAGTTTTCTATCGGTGAAAGAATTTTCAAAATCGGTTCAGTAGTTTAGGAGTTCATCGAGGACAAACAACGTGACACGAAATTTTTATATATAAAGACTAGCTGACCCGGCAAACGTTGTTTTGCCAAAAATAAAAATATGGGGTGGACCACCCTTAACGCTTAGGGGTATGGAAAATAGATGTTGGCCGATTCTCAAACCTACCCGATAAGCAGACAAAATTTCATTAAAATCGGTCCAGCTGTTTCGGAGGAGTTTGGCAACAAACACCGTGACACGAAATTTTTATATATAAAGATAGAAATAAAAAAATTAGTATAAATAGAAAAAAATAATTAAAAAAGAATTATTATCTTCTTCTTGATACTGCTGAGCTACATAGTAGGAACATCAAATAAAGCTCAACGTAGACATTTCTTTTCGCATGTCTGACGACATTTACATAAAAAAAGTTTTAGTTGTCTACATTGAAGCCAAATGAAAGGTTTAGGACACATTCGTCAGATTTTTTTTTTTCGTATAGGTCAATTATAGTATTTCCAAAAAATATTCTAAAAGCAACATTTTATTGGCTTTCATCTTTACACGCCGAGATCGAACACTCCGAGAGTTAGTGTATCGAAAACTTTAAACTCCTAGCACATCGGCTCAGTGAGAGTGTGGCAGTAAATTAGTTAATTAATTATTATATCATTAATGATTTATAAAATTAATTGAGTTGTCGCGTTACAAACATGTTACTAATTCTGTTTCTATTCTCTTTAATAACTACTCATAAATCCACCATTGAAGCGTTCAATGAGGAGGTAATTGACATGAAAAAAATTGCAAAATTAAATTTTAAAATTTCAAAATAAAATGTCAATGCTATAAGTAACAAAAAGTGCAGTTATTTTAAAAATGGCATGAATTTATTAGTGTATTTCTTTCTCAGTAAAATTAGCAAAATTTAATTTTACTCATGTTTAATCAATGTACTGAATTACTTTATAGCCCAAATTAAAAAAAATACAAATATTTTTTCGAAAAAAAAACTAATAATAAATTTAATATTTGGATTATATATTTTTTTAAAAGAATTCATATTAATATAAAACAATTTTAATTAGAACAACTTATTTTTAAAAAAATGTTATTTTTTAAAATATTCTTTCATTTTATTTCTTTCTTTTTCAAGGATGGTTTAAGTCATTCGGAAAAATCTTATCCGGAACGTTCACCCTATGAATATTTCCCGGAAAATAAACTGTTACCATGTGAGGATTGCAGTAAGTAAATTTTAATTATTTAAATAATGAATTATATTTAAATTACCATACACGTCATACATACCATTGATGTTAGGCACAACATCTCCCCTTTTCCAATATTAATAAACTGTTACATTCAAAATATAAAATGTAACAATTTATTAATAAAATTTATTTATATTCAAGCAAGAAGTTTTGTAAAATTTTAGGTAGGTAATGAAAATCCAGAATTTTCATGTCGATTCTAATATTGTTTTTGCATTAAGGTTGCGGCGAACGAAACGAAGAACCTCGTGTTGTCGGCGGACTTGGATCAGATATGAATGCCTTCCCGTGGCTTGCTCGACTTATCTACCACAAATCATTTGGATGTGGGGCGTCTCTCATTAACGACAAATACGTCTTAACGGCAGCTCATTGTGTTAAAGGGTAATAGTACCTTCTGTTTTAAAGATGGCTATTTGAAAACAAATCGGTCATGGACACCTGTAAAATTGGGAATGATCTTATCATATTTACCATGTTTTATACGTATTTCTATTAAAGCTCTTATTTTATTCTATTAATAAATACAATTTGATAGTAAAAATATATATGTAATACATATATCTGACTATGACTGTTTCACTGATAAATTAAAAAAAGAAAACAAAAATATCCTTGTACACCGCACAATCGGAATTTTTGGAAAATTTAAATAACTATATGAAAACTTACTTGATGCATACATTTTCTCTGAAATGTCTTCCGTGGTATACTTTTTTAAAACGTACTATTTTCTTTTTACAGATTCATGTGGTTTATGTTTCGAGTGACGTTTGGAGAACACGACCGTTGCGATAATTCCAAAAGACCAGAGACCAGATATATCGTAAAAGTCATAGGACAAAACTTCAGTTTATCGGATCTCAGCAACGATATTGCCTTGCTTCAACTTAACGAACCTATTACGTATTCGCTTACTATCAGACCAGTCTGTGTTCCTAAATCTGAAGGTATGTTCTTCTATATCTATCTTCATAAACATAATCACATAGGTACGTATTAAAAGAAATCTATTTTTACTTTTATATATAAATAAATAATAAATTAAATAACTAGGTACTAAGGTTTTATATCAGTTCACAAAGTATTTGGCAAAAATACACGACACTCAACGAAAGAAACAGTTCAGATATCGTCAAAAATTTTACACATCGTATTGTAATTTCTTATTGGTTCTTTGGTACCTACCTGTTAAAGAAATTGTTTACAACTTGCTTCGTTTGTGTCCTTTTATTTATTATGTTGTACGTAAAGATAATTTGAATATGAATTTTTAAAATATTTACTATAGGTAAGTTATGATGAAAGGTCTTTTCTTTTCCCTTTTTTTCTTTTTTGTAACTCTGACAACGTGTTACATGCAAAATTACATTGATGATCGGTTAAATATTAAACGTAAGAAATAGCACACAGAGCGGAAGGTCACTGCGGCTATAAATTTCTCAAGTGGAGACCAAGTACTAGCAAGCACTACGAAATACTTCCATCCACGAGATGCCTAATAAGGACCCTGGTCGACGCTGGACTAAGTCCACCGGTAGATGTCCTACTGCTGAGATGATAATGGTATTGGTTAATTACGATAACGGGCTGGCGCTGTTTATGTGTTTTAGCTACGACTTGAATATCGCTGTTTATATTTCTAACAGTCTAAATACAGAGTTGATTTCTTTGGTACAATTTATAATCTGTTTTCTCATTTCAGAAAATACCTACGCAGATTCACTGGCGACTGTAGCTGGTTGGGGGGCTACAAAGGAAAATGGCAATTGGTCTTGCTCATTACTAGAAGCACAGTTACCTGTTCTGAGCAACGATGTGTGCAAGAAAACGACTTACAACGCCAGCAAGATTAAGGACGTGATGCTTTGTGCAGGATACCCCGAAACAGCCCATAAAGACGCTTGTACGGTGAGAAAATTAATTATTCTTAAACCCCAAACAAACATAACATAGTACAACATTTGAATAAAGTTACAAGGATGATGTCTTTCTTTCTTTTTAATATAGAGAATCGCTGTGAACTAAACTAGTAAAAGTATTGAAAACGTTTATATAACACTAGCTGTTTCACGCGACTTCGTTTGCATAACTTTATAAAATATAGCCTATGTTACCCGGTGATAATGTAGCTTTCTATAGAAAAAAAAATTGAAATAGAATAGCTTTTTATAGAAAGAATTTTTAAAATCGGTCCAGTACTTTTTTGAGTTTATTCATTACAACACAGAGAAATACATATCTTCTCTCTTTATAACATTAGTATATAGATACTCTAATATCCTTTAATCCTGGATCGAAATACACAACAGAACAAGTGTTGTAGTAACATATTAAAATATATATTATTGAGTTGAGGATAAAATGTGTAGTAGGGGAGCAGGGGGTAATGAGAGCCAGCGGGTAATAGGAGCGATGCGACTAGAGATAAAACTATAGCTCGTATTCACTCGGTTGCCATTCGGGCGCCTTCGTCACACTGCGGCCGTATTCCCCTGCCGTGCTAGGCTCGCCAGTGCCACGCATTATGTGACCGTGGACGCTTGTCGTTTTTTTGCTCCGCACTTATAAAAAATTCGAAATTTCAACAGCCAGGTAAGTGTGAAGTTATATGTTTGTTACAATCAAACCGCTTTTATTTTATAGCTAATGTTATCAATTTCGAGTATCTGTGCGTATAATTTCATTACAGGCTAGATTCAGGATATCATTTTAATCGATTTCAAGATGGTGGTATTCGGGTAATCAGAGCTTATTAGGCTCTGATTACCCCTTGTAGCTCCAATTACCCCATATGCATTTTAATATGTTTTTTTTTCAGAGACCGAAATGCCAAGAAAAAGGGAACGTACCACTACGAAAGCGTCTTGGACGGTTGAAATGTTAGAAAATGCTGTCAAAAAACTTCGGTGTGGCGGTATATCCGTATACAAGGTTTCAAAAGAGACTGGAATAACTTACAGCACCTTGAAAAAGAGGTTCGGATTAGCTAAATCCAACAATGCTAGCTACAAATGTCCTCCAAAGCTAGGAAGGCCCTCTGTGTTCACTGAGGAACAAGAAGCCATTCTGGCTGATCATCTTCATAAAATGTCAAATAAATTTTACGGGCTGACAAGGGCTCAGTTTTGTAAGACATGTTACGCCATGGCTGAAAAATTTGGTGTCGCAGATCGATTTAACGAATCCAAGAAGTCTGCGGGCAGAGACTTTCTAACTGGCTTTTTCCAACGACATCCTGATCTAAGTATTAGAAAGCCAGAAGCGACAAGCATCAATAGAATACTTGGATTCAATAAAGTCGAAGTGGATCGATTCTTTGATAATCTGGAGAATGTCATGACCAAACACCACTTTCCGCCGTGTCATATTTACAATATGGATGAGACCGGCGTAACGACGGTCCAGGAATCAGAAAAAATTATAGCGCCTAGGGGACAAAAACGAGTTGGAACAGTCACATCATGGGAAAGAGGTAAAAACGTCACGGCTATCTGTGCTATGAGTGCTTCAGGATCCTTCATCCCGCCTCTTTTTATTTTTCCTCGACAACGTCACTCACCGCAGCTAGAAAAAGATGGTCCACCAGGGGCTGTTTATACATGTTCTCATAACGGTTGGACAAATGAAAGCATATACGTTAAATGGCTGCGGCATTTCATTAAGCACTCAAAACCCACTGCTGAACAACCTGTTCTGCTGATTATGGACAACCACAACAGCCATTGTACTTTAGAAGCTTGGGAAGTGGCTAAAGCAAACAATGTCGTAATGCTTTCCATTCCACCACACTCATCACATCGCTTACAGCCTCTGGATGTGACTTTTTTTGGGCCGCTCAAGAGAGCCTACAACAAGGAATGCGACATGTATATAAAATCCAGAAAAATGGTAAAAATTACACCATACGAGATTGCAGGGTTGTTCAACAAAGCTTATGCCAGAGTAGCAAGCTTAGACAAAGGGATCTCTGGCTTCAAAGCCACGGGAATTTTTCCCATAAACCCTGCTGTATTTTCAGAAGACGATTTTGTTGCCGTGGATGAAGATCAAAACCAAGTTAATCAGCAAGCAAGTTCGGCTGCGGTTGCTCAGTCTCAGAGACCCGTTTCTCAACAGCTAGCTACTGGCAATTCTGACCCACTTCCGTCTACATCTCGTGGTATTCAACAGGAGCTGGAAATGGATAGCTCTGTCCTGATCCAATCAACGCCAAACATTGAACAAGAGCAGTCACGTGATGTCAGGAACCCAGCAACGAACTTATCTACATCAAGTGTTTTACTACAAGACTCACTTACTGTGAACTCGGCCACCACTTTCCCATCCATAGCAAATGTTTCACAAGAGCAGTTACCTGATATTGACCACGCTGTAAGTCCATCTATATTAAATGATCCACAAGAGGAGGCATCCACAGCAAATAGTACACTGTCGCTAAACATAAACCCTGCTACAATCCCGTTCATGTTGAATGATAAAACACATCTGGAGCCAGCTACCGCCGACCTTGCCACTACCTCATCTACAACAAACGACGTTCAAGAACATTTACTCTATACAGACCCAACCACAAACGATACACAACAACAGTCAAACATTCTGCAGGCAGTTACTGTTAATTTTGATGCCCAAACATCTGCTTGTCCCATAACTGCAGAAAAATCAGATTTTGCGAAAGTTCTATCAGTTGTGAGTCCACTACCTAACATATCTAACAAAAATAAGACTTCGCGATACAAACAACATTCAGCAATCTTATCTAGCACGCCAATGAAAACAGTGTTTGAAGAGAAAGAGAAGAAACGGTTAGAGAAAAAATTTAAAACTAAAATCAATGCAAAGAAGAAGGGAGAAACCAGCAACAAAAAAAGAAAATGTACCACAGAAAAAGGGAAAAAACGAAAGAAACCCGACAAAAAAGAAGAAAAAGTTAAAAGAGTAAAAAAGAAACTTTTTGAGGACGAAACTACCACGTCTGAAGAAGAAGACGTTGAGAATCTTTGCGACGATGAGTCAGAATATTCAGAAGAAGAGACATTATGTGCTATTTGCTGTGACACAGGAAAGAGTAACGAAATGTGGTACCGTTGCAGAAGTTGCGGTAAATGGGCTCATAAAGAATGTACTGGTTCTGACAGCCCCGTTGATTATATTTGCGTTTTTTGCTTGGATCCTTAAAGTTAATTATTATACGGTTACGTTTATATTAATATTTATATGAGTAAGTGAGATTTCAGACTGACTTATAGAAATTTTTGAGGCTGACTTAATTAAGTAGCTCCCATTACACATATGGGAATTTATAGGCTCTCATTTCCCGCAAAGTCGGATAATGGGAGCGATTCTGTTTTTTTGAAAAAAGTTTATCTGTGGCCAAATGCCTAATAATGTAACGTTGACGCTGTGATTAAATGATAGTCAAATAAGTAAGGATTTAGTTTCTAATAAAAAGTTCTTAAAGTAATTTGCCTTTTATTGAACTTTTTCCTTAGTAGGCTCCAATTCCCCCCTGCTCCCCTAATTTATGTGCTACATATATTGTATATTTAACTTTTTTTTTATTTCAGGGTGACAGTGGAGGTCCTTTGATCACAGAAAACGATAACAATGCATACGATTTAATCGGTAAGTAACTATTGAGTACGAAGACAATGCCGAATTTTTTATTTGATTGAACAAAAAGGTAAACAAATATGGCGTCGCCAGGGTCACTGACCTATTTTAGAAATGGGATTTGTAAAATAGGCATATCAAGGAGAGTTGACTCAGTGAGTAACTCATTTAGAACTTGTTTGTATTGTTTAATGTGATGAATTTCTTGTCTTTTACTTGTTATTTGACACTGTAAAACCACATTAACAAAGTTTAAAATAATGAAGTACAACTATTTAGGTACTATGGCAACACTGCATTTTGTACCTCCGTAAAACTCCTCTGTCCGTACTCCTAGTGTGTTCGGCACCGCACTTGCAGCATCTGTGACGTCACTTGTGTTATAGGCGACAAAGCCACCTACCATGAAGTGGACATTAGAATAAAAAAAGTATCTTCTCATTATGAAGGTTATGGTCTACCATTGATGATTAAACTGGTTTCACCCGCTTTCGAAGATTGTATTGTTCATACCAATACACAATACAGTGATACATATTAATAAAATACAATATTATGTGGGAAACGGAACGACGATGATAGAGATAGATGCAGAATTAAAAAGATGGAGGAAGCCTTGTAAAACCTTGTGTGTTGTGTTTTGTAAATTAAAATAAAGATACTATTGGTGAAATTTCTAACTTTTACTTTGAGCAGTTATCCCACATTATAGTATATTATTTTAATTTTCAGGAATCGTATCCTGGGGATTCGGATGCGCCAGAAAAGGGTATCCAGGCGTATACACGAGGGTTACGAAATATTTAAATTGGATACGGGATAACACGGCTGATGCCTGTTATTGTAAATATTAAAAACAAATAACAACTATTATAAATTATTATATAAAAAAAATCGCATTTATATTTTTTAAGTATTAGCAAATCGTGATATTATTAAATAAATATTATTTTTTCTTCCTAATATACTAAAATTTTATTTATATACCTGCCCTTGAGATTTCTTCTTGATAAAAATAATCATGTAACAATTTCTTCTTAATGCGGAAATGAGGACTGTGCCCAGGTATAGAACTTTATAAGTTTTGGATACCTAAAGAACATAACAATTAAAAATCTAGGTGAAATCATTATAACGTATAAAAAATTACGATGCGAAAATGAAAAGCCAAGTTGACGAATAGCTAGTAGGTAGATGAATAGGTTGTCGTGGAAACAATTTTTGTGAAATTATTTTTACACGTTTCCGAAGAGAACTAGCTAAGTTGATAAATACTTGGAAAATCGAGATACTTTTTTCATGTTACAAATAAAATAAATGAAAATAAAACTATTAGGTACAATATAGGCACTATATTGTATATAGGATTTAAATACAAGTATAAATCCTGACAGAGAATGTTACAGAACCTTCTCTACTTATCTTAGTTTGAAAAACAAACTTTAATAAGTTACGTACATATACGTACATAGTTTTATGCAAATTGCATACTTACATAGACGAGTGCATTGTCCTCACTCCCGACTTCACTGCGGATTCTCGTTTACCGATCTTGTGTTTTGTTAGTACTGTGCAACTTACAATTTATACCTTAAAAAGAAAAAAGGTATTCGCGCAACAATGTGGAAACTTATGTTTATCATGTTCTTTTGCCATTCGTCTGTGTTAAAAGTAAGTCTTGATTCATTGTTAAGTTAACTAATAGTTAAAATTATTAACGAAGAAAAATTGTGAAACGGGTGAGTTAGTTATACCTGACAGGATTTATTTCTTACCAGGCAAAGGCTGAGGTTAAAAGTAAGTCTGACCTAGATGATCTTCATCAAGAAGTGCGACAAAAATGTGACTGCCGTAAGTATTTAAGTATTGCTTTTAAAATGAATGAAAAATCTTATTGAAAATTCGTCAATTATAATTGACCTCTTATTTAAAAATAACTGATTTTGGGCTCCATGATAAAAGCTGAATGTAAAAAAATTGAATTGATTTTTTAAATTTAGAATGTTATAGTTTTTGCATGAAAAAAATTCACTCTGAATTCTGGCTCCTTCCACTTGGATCCACAGCTTGGCTCCACATGTGGATCCGCGGATACTTTTATCTCCTCTGCAGGTTTAATGTTAATTCAAAGTAGCTATTGCGATAAAACGGCACTTTCATATTTAAACCCCTTTTAGTGGATCACATTGAAATATGTATATTGTAGAAATATTAACCAATGATGCAGAAAAATAGTTATAAATATTCGCGTAAATATATTATTTAAAAAATTTTCATTGTCTATATAGGATGCGGTGAAAGAAATGAGGCATCTCGTATTTACGGAGGTGTGGAAACAGTCGCTAATGAATTTCCTTGGATTGTGCGATTGTCTTGCTTCAATACCTTCTACTGCGGCGGTATTCTCATCAACGACAGATATGTCCTCACAGCTGCACATTGTGTTACAGGGTACATACAATTTTATTACTTGAAACATAATAGAACTTGCGAATGATGATCAAGATCATCAAGACTAAATGCTGAGCGGAGACCATTTTGGTACACTTTTTTATAAATTATAGAATAACAATACTTTACAATGTACCAAATAAACATTTTTTCTTTCTTTCTTCGGTGTTCGGTGAGTGGGTAAGAAATGCCAAAGCCCATTCCTCAATCCTATTAGCATTGAAAAGGAGAACATTTTATGAAGGAGAGAAGAAACTGAGAAATTGATTCCCATAATCCTTTCTATTTAAAATTCAGACTTATTTTTGTTAAATATAGAAAGGTTCAGTCAATTTTCCTGAAGCTAGATATTTTTTATGTAAAGATATTGTAGTTATAACCCGACGACTTTTTTATTCTCGCAAATAAATAAAAAATCGGATTTTTATAAATATCATTTTACTTCAGATGCTCGTGGTTCATGATAAAGATTACTCTTGGGGAACATGATCGGTGCAACGACACCATAAGACCAGAGACCCGTTTCGTAATAGAAGCTCTCACTCACAACTTCTCTTATACAACAATCAGAAATGACATTGCTCTGCTGAAGCTAAACGAACCTGTCATCTTTAGTGACACAATCAAACCTGTATGTCTACCACATGACGACGGTAAGACCAATTTTAAATATTTTTAAAATTGCGGATCTCAAAACGATAATCACATTGCTGTGCGCTAAGCCTGTGTCATTCTGGTCACAATCAATACAATAGTAAAATTTAACAAGAAGCGAAATTTTACTGTAAAATTAAAGTAGACCGGTCATAAAACCGATTTTTATCGATCACATTATTTCTTAATAGAGAACAGAAATCTATTAAATGGTATAACAATTTATACCGAAAATTTAGTTTTTTCCGCCCAATTTATAGTGTATCATTAATTATACCTACACTTTTGAATTTCCGCTTTTAAGTAAATGCATGTTTCGTTGATATATAGGAATCAATGTACTTCACCATATCTGGTACATAATAAGGATACTTTAAGCGTTTAACTATGTAACATACATACAAAGTACACACTTTATTTTCTAGATAACCTGTACGTAAATGTGAAAGCTATAGCTGCCGGATGGGGCTTCATTGAGGGGCAGAATGTAAAATCTTGCCGATTGATGTTCGTCGAGCTACCTATACTGAGCAATGAAGATTGCAGGAACAGCAAACACAAGGCCTCTATGATATCCGACGATATGCTCTGTGCTGGATATATTATGGAAGGAAAGAAAGATTCGTGTCGTGTGAGTATTAGTTGGGGAAATTCATGTGGATTGTCCATTTGTGATAGTGATAATTGCAATTTAACTGTTGTTTAATGATTTAGATTTAACAAGTATTTAACTGCGATATAGTGCAGGACACAGTGCGTTCTGCACTCATAAACTGGGCAGTTCACCTGGCCACACGCATTCACACATATTTTTTTATTAGAGAAGTCAGACGAGGATATAGAAAGAAGCTTAATGTAATCAGTACCTAATCAAGTAATACATGATGAATAAGGAAAATTTATAAAAGTTATCAGATTTGGACATTTTTGGAAACTTGTTTAGAATAAATTGATAAAACTCAATCAGCAATCGTTTGTTAAAATCAAGTAGTAATCAAAACTGTAGATACTTTTCTGTATTTAAAATACCTAGGTAATTTTATTGTAGCTCTATTGTGTAACCTCGACATTTTATTAATTAATATCATGTAATTACGTACGAGTATTAACCATGAAACATTATATCAGTTTGTTTTAATTTTCAATCTTTAATTTATATATAATATTTTAATCTAGGTTTTTTTTTTATTGTTAAATATTTTCACATCTGTATTTGGTTTGCATGACCTATCTGTTTTTAATATTTTAATGTAATATTTTAATGTACCTATGTGCTTAAATTACAAAATTACTCTTAAGTTAAGCTGTTGTGTGTTATAAAAAAATAATCAGTACTAATTCAATTTTAAGAAACAAACGCGAAAGTGAAATGAGATAAATACTAGAAATAAATTAAGAAATGTTTTCGACTTCTCTGATGACACACCCAAAAAAAATTAAAAAACGAGTGCTGTTATTTTGCCATTAACTTGACAGATATGACATGGATATGACATACAATATTATTTTGTTTGTTTTAAGGGTGACAGCGGAGGACCCTTAGTGGCTGAAAGAGGAGACAAACGATATGAACTTCTAGGTAATGTAATAAATACTAAATACTTGACTTTTTATTTCATTAATTAAAATGCCTACCTAACCTTGCCACAAATTGTCTTACGGCAGTAACGATTCTTCTACGGTACATTACTGTGAAATTCCTTTATCAGCACTTTCTCTGGTACTCATTATTTTTCACAGATGTACTGCCATTGGTGTTGCTTGTGGCGACTGCAGCAGCCACATACCACCAAGTGGGCCGTCAGCCCGCCTGCTGCCTTTTATCATAAAAACTAAATTTTTGTTACAGGAGTAGTATCTTGGGGAGTAGACTGCGGTGTCCCAGGCTACCCAGGGGTGTATACGAGGGTGACGAAGTATTTGTATTGGATCAGACACAACGCCCGCTTCGGTTGTTTCTGTGCCGATTAATATGCTTCATAATTAATATATGCCATAATATGATAATTACATTTTAAAAAAACTGGCCATAATATTGTTTGTTCAATTTCACTTAAGGATTACCTTCAGTGTTTCACATTTCACTGACACTCGGCGGAGATTAGAGAAAAGAGATCAATGGAAGACTTAAAATTAGAATTAAATATTTTAAGCAATGTCATATACTTCTGTAAGTTCATGTCTAATTATGTTGTTACTTAGCTCAGGGAGTTAATGGAGTAAACCTTTGTAAGGTAAAGTCCCAAAAATGTAAATAATAATAAAAAAAAAATTGAATTGATACGTAATGCTAATGTTACGAGTTTTGGAAATATGAAGCAATATTTTTTAATAATAACGCTTTAATAAATATTAACGTGATATTTCGCTAACAATATAGGTACCTACTTTTAATAAAGCTATTTATTGTTTCTAATTGTTTTACGTAATTTTTTTGTTACTTATCTTCATTTTCGTATATGAAGTTTTAATCACCTTAGTAATTTATCTATCAGTTGCAAAACAAATAAAGCCCGCATATAAAAAAGAAAGTTGTGTATGGCGACGTTATCTAAATTTTTGGTGCTCCTAATTCAACAATTTTAATCATGTGTTCGTTTGGTACGAACGTCATATTGTATAATTTTTTGTTGTTTAATATAAATTATATCCAAATTTCGGTAAGTGATATTTCTTCCTCTGCAATTATTTTATTTTACTAAGAAACAGTCATACATACACAAATTAATACTTAATAATACTAGAGTAAACTGTATGTAGGACTTTTACATTTTCGTGGAAGTCTAAATGTTAAAGTCTAAGGTTTTTATTGCGTAAATCGTAGAAAATTATAATAATTAAAAACCTTCATTAGAAGTCTTTGTGTGTGTTTTTTTATAACCATACACTATACATATGACTTTGTATGGTTTTTTTACATAACGCCTCAATTTTATAAGTCCTTTTATGGCAGACTTTTATAAGTCTGAGATACTCGGAACTGGTTCTATATTTCATAAAAGCACTTGGTTAACTTGTTGCAGACGGCATTTTCTGATCTTGGCTCAAGCGGATTGTTTGGTGTGGTGTTTGGGTTCCAAAAGCTCTGCTTTTGCCGTGAGTTAAGACATTTAAGAAGTCATTACTAGTTTATTAAGATGTTTTGAATGTCCTTTCTTATAGTCCAGGAATATTTACTAACAAATCAAAATTTGAGTAAAGTTTTTAGAATATATATATAATATCGAATCGATTTTCGATTCCAACCGGTAGAAGGGGTGAAAAAAAATCCTAAAATTATACAAAAATTCTAAGTTACAAAAAAACAATTCAGAAAAATATTAAAGAGGACTTAGTTTTACATAAAAATGTTTAAATGATTTTTTTTTAAAACCAAGAACATAATTTTCCCAAGTGATAATAAAAAAAAACCTGCAGGTTGTGGAGTGGCTCACACACAATTGGATAATTTTAGAAACGGTCGTCTAATAGGAGGAGAATCAATTTCACCACACCAGTTCCCTTGGTTGGCTGTTGTCTACACAGGATCACAGAAGTTGGGTGGATCGCTTATTTCAGATAGACATGTTATAACTGCTGCTTCACCACTGTACGGGTAAGAAGAACAATTTGCTTTACCAGATCACTTTTACCAGTGTTCTGTAGGCGTTAACAAACTGATAATAATAAAGCGAGATTAATGGAAATTTGTCATTCAATATTTAAACATTCTTAACTTAATTTTAATGTTTTTATTTATTAAATTAATAAAAGTTTTAGAGATAGCCAATATATGTAATTAGCAAGTTGAAATAGCAATGCATGGTCACATCTTTCGCAGAGGAGATTAAACCGACGGGATAGAAGAGTTCTCAAATAGAGGCCACGAAATGGAAAATTCCAGTAACATGGAAAGTCCGATTATGCAAGAACTTAATATTACTAATCTTTAAGTTCTCGTTTACGTTCTTCTTTAAGTTTTATTATCTAATCTTAGTACAATTTAAGATAAAAAGGGAAATTATTTTTATTGCCATTAGGTACTATATTTTCAGTTACACATTTATTACAGTTACTACTAAATTGCCTATTTAACTGTCTGGTTGTGACGAATCTAATTGGTTATAGCTGCTTGTAACTGATTAAATAGTCATTATAGCTATTTGTATAATTGAAAATACCATGACCACCTTAATCTCAAATGAAATAATTAATTTGATATAAGTGCCTATATTGGTGCTTTGATTTTTTTTCTCGTGTAAATTAAAGATAATCAATCAGGTTCAGTTGCAACAGACTTGAATGACTAATATAGACAAGATATTATATGAAAGAAACAAAAATTAATTTAAGAGCTATAGAAGTAACTATTCCATTAGATATTGCTGATAATTTTTTAAGTAAAATATTCATTTATGTTAAAAGCTGACAAGAAAGTCAAAAGTCCATTTGATCTTGATGGATCTACTAACAAAAAAATCTTAATAAATCCAAACATTATAAGAATGAAAATATTATAAGATATACAATCAAAAATAATTTACTTAATGTATCATTACAGATTATCCTCTGGTCACATAACGGTAGAACTTGGAGCACATGACCGATGTGGAATTCGCAGTGACCCATCACTCAACAGCAGCATTGAAGCGGTGCTGATTCATCCAGAATATTCTCCAACGAATGGGAATCACAATTTGTGCTTATTAAAATTAAGGCACGTGGTTGCGTTCAGTCGATTCGTTTCACCGATTTGTTTGCCTTTCTATGGTTAGTATTTTTTTAAGTTGGAGATCTGCTGAAATACGGTAAATGCCGATTCAGTAACGGATAAGAAAATGAGATGAGAAGAGCAGAAATCGAAAGACAATGCCATATTGCAATTTTTTAAAATGGAATAGCTTTCATGTACCCTTTTACATGTCTTTAAATAAACTCAGACGGGTATTCAGTCTTCGAAGGGTCCTTACAATTAAAGCTTCCATCACAGATTATTTTTATCGAACTAAAAATATACATAAATACCGATGCATTTTTCCCTACATTCGATGTCTTCCTCAGACTTCTCGAATTTAGCATTTAGCAATATATTAGGCATCTTTATTTTTTTTTTGTTTATATAGAAGATATATACTTAATCTAATATGATTTAGAATTGTTATTTTAGTAAGGCTACTTAAAATGCTACACAGTTTCAAATCAATACACAGTTTTGTTATTACTCACATATATGTTACTTTCTTAACCTTATTTTTATTTGCTTTAGGTCAAAGACTCTCAGGAAAATTAGCATGGACAGTTGCATGGGGGGAAAATGCAACTTCATCTTGCACTCCTCGGACTGCTACTTTTCCAATTTTGCCATACCACTCATGTCTAAGGGGAGGTTCAGACAAGAAATTGTTGACTAGTGACAAAGGGTGTTTAGGTCCTTTGGGTGCTAAAAGTCTACTTTGTAAGGTAAGCACACGAAATCTTAACTAATCAACCATATTCTTTATAACTATATTCTTTATTCTATGTCTTAATAAATCTACGAAACCATTACAACGATATTGGAATATCAATTAATATTCTATTTATTTTTACTGTATTTCCTTAAGCATTTATGAACATGCCATAGTTAGTTTTCAAACTGCTCCATTCAACCAGTTTCTATTCCTGACTCTTCTTTTATTATCCGTACCTACATGCAATTTTAATTGTGCTGTCTACCAAGGATAAGGGATTAGGAAGGAATAGACCATAAGAATAAAAAAACGCTCAACCGATTTAGATGAAATTTTCAAGCAATCTTTGCCCAGCGCGTTGACTCAGTGAAGTTTAGTAACGATCGGAAAAACAGAAACATTTTCTTGTAATTGATACAAAATTTGATCTTTTCCATTTAAAAATAAAAATGAAATATTCAATGCCTAACTTTTTGTTTTAAAGGGCGACGTAGGAGCTCCT
This sequence comes from Synanthedon andrenaeformis, assembly GCA_936446665.2. Lineage (NCBI taxonomy): Eukaryota > Metazoa > Arthropoda > Insecta > Lepidoptera > Sesiidae > Synanthedon > Synanthedon andrenaeformis. Next base: position 9,466,908 of record OW387785.2, read on the forward strand.
ATAATGTCTCAATGGGCTTCAACGTTTCGTCTGATAGGAGTATTAGCACAAGCTCCTGATTGCGATCAATCCGTCACACCTCTTTACACGAAGACCATCGATCATCTTGCCTGGATTCATAATCACATTCGCAATGATTGTCAGTGCCTTTGATGCTTCTAGTTCTAATGTTGACTATCACTGTCAGCAAAGAATCATTACAGTGACATTTGAGCAATTGTTAAAAATCTATATGTATCACTTGTATCAGTGGTATTAATAAATAAATTTCAAGTGTCCAAAGTTATTTCTGCTAATAATTGAGATTCCATTAAAAATACCAAAAAACGTGAGCTATGGAACTTCCCGTATGACAGTGATTCATTACTTTACTTAGACATAAAAATATGTAATAAGTATGTTTGTGGTGGTCAACTATCTTAAAAAGTTGCCACTTAATGTAGATTTTAATTTAAAATAATAAAATATATTTACTTCGTCTGTTTTGTGTATTTTTTTAATAGTTTATTTTTGTGTTAAAAATATTGACGGGTTTATGCATGTAACGATATATATATACCTTTTCTAAATTAATCTCGTAACCTACACAGGTTTTCCACTAATAGAAAGAGGATAAGCGAGAAAGGTTTTTTTTATAATTTATAAAAAAAAAACTTTTTATATATTTATAAGTCGGAAACAGGTCGCTAGACAAGTCTAGCGTCAATTATTCAAATTGAAGTCTTCAAATTATTCCAGAATAATTTGCAAGTCCTTTTTTCAAGTGGTGTTATAATACCAGGTCAACAGTACAAATTTGAAGGGCAAACAAATTAAGAAACACTATTGTCTAAATATGTTAAATAAATTATACCTAAGTGATTGTATGTTAAATAAGAACACAATGGTACAATGAAACACTTTATAATTAAAACGACTTATACAAAAATTGAGGATAACAATTATATTCTAATAAATGACAAAATTAAAGCATATGAAAATCATAAACTAATTTGTACACGTTTTAAGCATTTTGATTACTTCTATTTCTTAGAGAATCTTCTAGATTGAATATATCTTTTTCATGGAATAGCGGTAATCCTTCTTGTTTCAATATGGCTTCTGGCGGTTTAAGTGTTGTATTATAAGTAGGATTAAGAGGGTGAAGGGGTCCTACAGCTGTGACTCGAAGTCTTGCTTCTTCAGTACCCAACTTGAAATGAGAACCGTCGCCTTTTTGGACAATCCTGTTTTTGACCTGGACAAAAATAAATTGTTATGATATCACTTATTTAATTTTTAATATTTGCTAAATCTGATGATAATTAGATGTATTTTCTGTGTAATAAATTTTGAATTCAGTTCTTAATGGGACTAATTTATCAGAGACCAGGGTCACAGATATATACTTTGAAGGTGGCCTAGTCGCCTAATGTAAATGTGAAAGTAACTGTGTCTGTTTGTCTATTAGGTACCTTTTTTACGCCTTCACTATTCAAGCAATTTTTATGAAATTTTGCATATGTAGATGTTGTCAGGGATACAGGAAAGGACAATACATCCCGTATCCCTGACATTGCATCCAGAAAAAAAAGTACCTATGGTTCATTAGGGTACATCTAAAAATAAAAACCCAACGCTTGCCAAAAGCACAACAGCAATGAAGATGTCGAGCGTTATGTATATTGCTTATAAATTTTCTCAGACATTATATTTTAAATTTTCAACGCGGACGAAGTTAATATTACATAAAACTTAATTTGTTTGAAACGTAAAAATAAATTGTATTCTAGGTGAAACTCACCATTTCCGGTGAAGCTGTTTTCAAATCGTAAGCCAAACCAATTTTCTCAAAAAATCGAATAAAGCTGGCCGACTGATTGTAGTGCATAGTGAGTTCAGCTGCCTTGTAATCCCAAGGGAACGCATGGTGGTAGTTATGCCAACCTTCTCCCAAGCTTATAAATGATACGAAGGACGATTCGACCGGTTGTAAAGTCCTGTGAAATAGAAATTATAATTAAGTTAGACAAAAAAAAATTAGTTAATTAATTTCTTTTAAAAGAAATTGAGTTAATTTTTTTATTATAAAACTAACAATTCTCTTATCTGGCTGCGCACGGATATATTTTTTTTCTGCAAATTTACACACAAGCCTTCCTCGTTTATGGCTCATTATATTAGTGAAAACCGTATCAAAATCCGTTGGGTGTTTTAAAAGTTAGCGGATAAACAGATACAGCAGACATGACTGTATATATTATTATATTTATTTATATTGCTCGTATCAATATAAATAATAATCAATGTAAGTACGTTTGTCTTCTATAGACTTCAAAACCGAACCGATTTTATTTGGTTTTCATTTATGGAAAGAGACCTGAACAAGGAAGTTGTATAAAAATTGCATCTCGGAAGCGAATAACTAGTATTTCAATAAAATAGAGACTATTTTATTTTAAAATACAGAAAGTATAGTATGCATAATTATTCGAGGATTTGTTGTCGAATTGTATGAGAATTATTGATACACAAATAATGTGCTTCATTCAGATTGATTTTTTCAGTACTGTCACTCAAGTGAAACGATGCTGGTTTGTGTTACTTACTGATCATATGGTCTAGTACCGTAGAGATGAGCAGCGCTGTTTACCAACCACGTGCCATTCAGTTGAGTGATATATCGGAAGAAATAACACACTAACAAAGAGTTTAATAGAGGCTCATTGAAGAACTGCACTGGCACCCAAACTGGTATCAATATGGCAAAAACGAAGTACAAATAATAGTAGAATCTGAAAAAAAATGGCTGTAAAAATTAACTTTTATTCATACTTATTAAGAATTGACACTTTGATTTGAATTCACCAATTCAAACCAAACTCTATACCTGTATTTTTTTAAGTAAGTGGTATACTAATATAAAAGTAGACTGCACGCTTCAGCTTATCCATGGCAATGACGACCAGTTAAATATAATTTAAGTAAGTATAATCTATAACTATTAATGATTATTTTTGAATTTTACTTACTTCTTCTGAAACATCACCATCCAATCAGCTTGCAAATCGGTCATGTCAATTTTCTTACCGAGTTCAAGTACATACGGATGTTTCTTGGTCATAAGCCATCCAATGTGGCAGAAGAAAAACCCACGTTTTGAATTATGGGGATCACCATCAGTGTCTGAATAACGGTGATGAAGGCGATGGTCTCGGCACCAAATGAACACAGAATTCTGTGAATGATTTTTTATTTAAGAACAGGTTTAGTTGACGAATAACATACTGATTATTGATTTAGTTACCTGTCCAGCTACAGTTTGAGCTATTATCAATAAGGCCTTCAGAAGTGGAGTACTCTTAAACGATTTGTGGGCGAATAACCTGTGAGCTCCTATTGTCACACCTTCAGTACTAAAGTAAGCGACGAAGACAGCTGAAAATAATGAAACATGTTGCAATTTTATCCAAATTCATCTTATCCACATATAAATAATATTCGTTGACGTCCACTTCACTCTATTTAGCTGTGTCAATATTACCAATAAGTGTAGTACTAATAAGAAGTGGCAGAGTCGACGGTGGATAAAAGCTGCTTTTGGCTGGTCCTATTAGAAAATTATGGGGGAGATCTATGTCCAGCAATAGACGTCCTACAGCTGAGGTATTGATGATGATGCATGTCATACTTAGGTATTTAATTAACGCTACAAAATTGTAATTTACTTACTCCATAACCATGTCTTCAAACCAATTTTTCCTGTTAATAATAATAACAATCCCCAGACTGCAAGCAAATGGAGAATTAAAAATCCGATGGCATTCTTCCAGACAATTTCATGTTTATACGAATAATCCGTTCCTATATCCTTGGCAAGTATTATGGCTTTTGTTTTAGCATTGGTTTCTTCTTTTGATTCTTCAAAATTAAAAGTTTTAGGCTTAATATCATCTGTAACCTCACTCTTAGCACAGAAGTTAGGAGATATCGTCATTTTGTTAACTATTTTTCACAAATGTGGTGTTTATTGTTTTAAATCAGATTTGGATACTAATAAAGTTTTTGATGTGACTGCCTTTATAAAGCATTTGAATTGTTAATTGTAATTCATTTAACTCTCTCGGCATTGAACTGCAGGTTTTTTATTTCAAATTATTACAAATCGCCAATTGTTCTTAACCTAAATTAACATACACACATGTAACAACATTAATTCCAAAGAGCAAAAATACATCGTACTTTTATTAATTGTTTACCTGTTAACATACTGCATAATTAGTTAGAAATGTTAATTTTCCTTTTTTTAAAACTTCAATAGAAAATTATATGCACATCATTGTTCTACATTTGTTTGCTAAAATATGCACGAACAATCGCATATAAGCAAATTTAGGTGATTTTTTTCTTTCTCTTAGTTTATTTGGAAACATGCATTTGAAAAAAGGAACTATACCCATTTCTCGTCAGCAAAATTTATATTTTGTCATCAACTTGTATCATCTAATTAATAGATCTGTCGGCACGAAATATTTTCATTGTCAGATAAATAAATGTGTCGCCAGGTTATGTATATGTATTACCAAATTAATGTCAATATGTGTCTAAAATAAGAAATGTATTATCAAAAAAATCGTAGTTTGTCCTAGGAATAAAACTTTGCTGTGAAAATAATAGCTTCATACTCAAAATGATAGATCTGTCGCCAAATAAATCGATTATCGTCGTCAAATTGTGACTTCTTTTTATTTGTTATTTTGTCACCAGTACCTACAGTAGTTATTTTTTGTTGTATTATTTATTTTTATTATACAAGTAATGTAAAAAGTGGTTAAATACTACCAACAATATGTTTTTTTTTTTAACTTTATGAACATATTTCATTTTTTTTAATGATCGTTTTCAATTATTTTGATTATACAGCTATAAGGACAGACCAATTTTAATAAATACAAACCTATTTATTTAATAAATTGATAATGCTAGTTATTTAATATTATTTAATAAATTTATAATATCCTGATGATTATATGAGATTTATTATGGAGTTTTTTCATATTGTTTGGCGACGGATCTACTATTTTGCGGACAAAACCTATTATTTAACAATTTCAAAACCAATTTAAGTGACGACAGCTTAAATAATACTCTTTGAAAAATATCTCTCGCTGACTGCCCGCTGCAAGAGGGGACTATGGGCGGCTTGTGCCACTTCACCCCGGGCCGCGTTGTCGTACGCTGTCCATATACCACCGGGCAATGATGGGACACTCGCTGTGTATTTCCGGTGCGTCTCCAGGGCTTTAAATTTCGCCTACTCGAGGTAAACAATCTTCAGTAACTTAGTCCACAAATTCGTTAATTCCTTTCGCTAAAATTGCATTAAAATTGTATTTGTTTGGAACAAACAAGATAAATTGTACTCTCGGTGAATCTTACCAATTCTGGTGATGCTGTTTTCAAATCATAAGCCAAACCAATTTTCTCGAAAAATCTAATAAGGCTGGCCGACTGATTGTAGTGCATAGTGAGTTCAGCTGCCTTGTAATCCCAAGGGAACGCATGGTGGTAGTTATGCCATCCTTCTCCCAAGCTTATAAACGATACGAAAGACGATTCGACCGGTTGTAGTCCTGTGAATTGGAAATCATAAGACAAAAAAAAATAGAAATATATTATTTACTAGTGGCCCGCTCCCGACTTCGCACAGGTGCAATTTTTTACTCAATCCAGCTGATAAAATCACCTTACATCGCCATCTGTTAGAATCTTTTGGAACTCACAGATAAATAATTGCTGGATTGAATAGGTATCAACAGATGGCGCTATGTTAATAATATTATATAATTTGCAAAAAAATAATAAACAAAATGAGATATAAACTATCCTGTCTTTTAAGTTGGACCAAATTACATATAGTTACGAAATTTTATCAAAATCGGTTCAGTAGTTTGGGAGTTCATCGCGGACAAACATGTGACGCGTAATTTTTATATATACAGGGCGTCCCACGACTATGCCACATGGAGGGAAAGTACCTTGAATATTGTAGATGGAACATTTTACTGAAAGAAGACATTATTTTAATTTAAAAAACAATTTAAACTGCATTCATAGATTTTTAAATAATTACATGGTTGAACTGGGAATCGAACTCGCTACATGAGAAAAAAAATTACCCTGTAACTTTATCATACCGATCGAAAGGCTTCATCATAAGGATTATTTTTTGCTAAATAACATAGTGTCAGAAATAAAAGGAAGACCATGAATTTTAACGTTTTTAATACAAAATTAATCATTTTATCAAATGCTCAAAATGAGTCCCATACTGTTGAATACAAAGTCGCACTCTTTTGATTATTTCACTCCCTGTCGATTTTTTGATCTTGTTGTGGTGGATATTTAGAATAATACGTCTAAGTTCTGTTTGTAGCTCGTGGACACTTTCATACTGGTTCTTGTAAACTAAATTTTTACGCGTATAATTTACGCGTCAGGATACAGCTCGATTTGTTGCATACAACCAGGTACCTACCTACTAATTACATTTTATCATGCACTTAAATTATAATAGGGAAATGATGCGTACTTCTCAAGTGGGTACATTTATTAGTAATAGTAATAGGTACTTATGATAATGCCGTTGTATGTCCTTACGGCAGTGTCAGCTTTTAATTTTTCTGAACAAAATTTCACATCAAATGTTAAAATTCATGGTCTTCCTTTTATTTCTGATACTATGTTATTTAGCAAAAAATAATCTTTATGATGAAGCCTTTCGATCGGTATGATAAAGCTACAGGGTAATTTTTTTTCTCGTGTAGCTGGTTCGATTCCCGGTTCAACCATGTAATTATTTAAAAATCTATGAATGCAGTTTAAATTGTTTTTTAAATTAAAATAAAGTCTTCTTTCAGTAAAATGTTCCATCTACAATATTCAAGGTACTTTCCCTCCATGTGGCATAGTCGTGGGACGCCCTGTATATAAGGATTATAAAATTTGCAATTTTATTATTATATAAATAATTTCGTACGAATGCATTTTTTTCCCTACAAAGTACACATTTTACAAATTACACAAGCCTTCCTCGTTCATCGCTGTTTATTATTGAAAATCGTATAAAAATCCCAGCTAGGCTAGTGTGAGAATGGTCCGTTGAGCCTGATACACAGACAGATAAACACGGACAGCGACTTCAATTTATACTATGTAAGGCTATAGACATAGATAATCCGGTGGTTATTTTAGTTTGTTACAGTTAACATTTAATTCTTGAATAGGTACTACACATGCCATGTACTTGTACACTGTTTAGGCTACTGGCTTCGTTGTTTTGTAATACTTACTGGTCATATGGTCTAGTACTGTATAGATGAGCAGCGCTGTTTACCAGCCAAGTGCCATTTAGTTGAAAGACATATCGGAAGAAATAACACACCAATATAGAGTTAAATAGCGGCTCAACGAAGTAACGCACTGGCACCCAAACCGGTATCAATACGGCAAAAATGAAGTAACTACAAATAATAGTAGTACCTGAGGACAAAGTATAATAAAAACTAATTTAAATATCACGCATATTATCTTATACATTTAATCTCACTATGATATAGATCTACCTACTTCGGCAATAATGTAACAGAAAAAAATACAAGATTTCCCAAATCAATCAAGTTACTTTTGCTTAACCTTAGGTGTGATATCAAAAATTAAAACTAAACAACAAAACCATGTAGACAAGGTCAAAAATTTGTAGGAAAAGTAGACTGATGACTATTATGGTAGAAAAGCAAATGAAATTTACTATGATTATTAATAATTCTTTTTGAATTTTACTTACTTCTTCTGAAACATCACCATCCAATCAGCTTGCAAATCGGTAATGTTAATTTTCTTACCGAGTTCAAGTACATACGGATGTTTCTTGGTCATAAGCCATCCAATGTGGCAGAAGAAAAAACCACGTTTTGAATTATGGGGATCACCATCAGTATCTGAATAACGGTGATGAAGGCGATGGTCTCGGCACCAAATGAACACAGAATTCTGTGAATGATTTTTTATTTAAGAACAGGTTTACTTGACGAATAACATACTGATTATTGATTTAGTTACCTGTCCAGCCATAGCTTGAGCTATTAACAATAACGCCTTCAGAAGTGGAGTACCTACTCTTAAACGATTTGTGGGCGAAGAGTCGGTGAACTCCTATTGTTACACCTTCAGAACTAAAGTAAGCGACGAAGACAGCTGAAAATAAATAAAATATATAGCAATTTTCATCCACAATATAATCGCCCTATTTATCTACTTCTTTCTATTTACCTGTGCTTCATAGATGTACCTATATTACTAATAATGTAATAGCGACAAGTAACAGACAACAGTATATGCTTATAACAAAATCGCAAACAAGCTGTGATTTGAATACGGATTTCACTAATGTTATAACAAGCTCCCGTAACATTTTGTATTTGTTTCATTCCATTGATTTATAAGCAAAAAAAACCACACGTTCGAAGTCGCGGGCACAGCTAGTAATTGATAAAGTTAAGAAATTGTAAGTTACTTACTCCATAAAAATGTCTTGAGACCCATTCTTCCTGTTAATAATAATAACAACCCCCAGACTGCAAGCACATGGAGAATTAAAAATCCGATGGCATTCTTCCAGACAATTTCATGTTTATACGAATAATCCGTTCCTATATCCTTGGCAAGTATTATGGTTTTTGTTTTAGCATTGGTTTCTTCTTTTGATTCTTCAAAATTAAAAGTTTCAGACTTAACAGCGTCTGCTAAGTCACTCTCAGCACTGAACTTAGGAGATAGTCATTTTGTTAACTATTTTTCATGTGTCCAGTGTTTATTGTTATAAATCAGATTTGGATACTGATAAAGTTTTTGATGTATCTGCCTTTATAAAGCATTTGAATTGTTGATGTGTTAACTCTCTCGGAAAAACTCCAGGTTTTTTCATTTCAAATTAGTACTTAATTAATGATTAATTTTTCTTTACCAAAATTAACATATGCAATTAACATAGATAAATTAACACATGCAGCAACATTAACTCCGAAGAGCAAAAGCAGTTGTATTATTTGTTTACATGTTAACATATTGAATATTGTTTCTGAAATGTTAATTTTCCTTTAATTAAACCTCAACAGAGAATTATAGGCACACCATTGCTAAGTTTATAAAAAAATGTTACGCACGAACAGTCGCGGATAAGCAAAAATTAATTAAAATTTTCTCATTCTCTTTTATTAGGAAAAGTTTATTTGCAAACATGCTGTTTCTAATAAAAATATCGTGTATGCCTCGTATTAAATAGTTTTGAATTATGAAATATTTATACTTGCCCATTTGTTTCCAAATTATACTGGTTAGTGGAATTTAAATGCACTTCTTTTAATTTACTTTACAGCTTCATCAAATGCAGATTCTCATTCGATAGACAATTTTATTATTTCTAAGATTTTATATTTTTTATTTTTTTTTGTTATAGGTTCAAGGATATGTTAATAAATCATGTGGTAAGTGCGAAAACACTCTTTTCTGAGATTTTTTAAAGATTTATTACGAGCGTCATTTATCTAGACCTCTATATAATTTTAAAATTTATTCCTTTAATTTTAGTCTATACTAAAATTAAAATAATATATCTATATCTTTACTATAGTTAAGAATAATTCTATAACTATAGTTATAAAATTATTTTTAACTAATATTTTATCGATGATTGCATGTACTTGCATATTTCGTCTTGCTTTTGACGATAAACACATTTCCATTCCATGCTGTGCAACACTAGTAAGTGTATTAGAAGTACCTATATTAATAAATTAATATAGTACTAAGTTTTTATTTATAGTTAAAGGGTTTTAAATAAATAATTATTAACATAATTACATTTAAATGAAGTCACAAATTTAACATAAGAACTAACTAATTAATTTCAAAAAATACTTATAAATAATTTAAACCTATTTAAAAATTTAATCTTGGTAGACGGAAAAGTGGCCAGAATGCTGGCGGCATTGCCACTTTGAATGCATATGCTTATCTTCTGGGCAAAGTAAGAGCCAGCATTCTGGTCACCCGACGCCTCTACCAACCGTTTTGCCAGCTCCTTGTAAAGTTCATGAGCGGCTGGCCCCCACGGACCCATGGTCTCTACCGCAAGCGGCACAAACATGTAACCCCTATCTAAATTTATATATTTGCGCCGCTTGAGATTTTCGGCTTTATAAGCGGCAGCACCAGCCTGTGACGTGCTTCCTAAAAGATGAGAAGGAGCCAGGGTGTCTACACATGTGGCATCCCATACCAGGGATCCAGCTTCCAGGGAATAAGAGTTATGCCGTCGGGCCTCTTCTCTCATTATAAAACTGATGGGACGGCGGCACTAACAAACGCCCGACGAATGATGTCGTTCAGACTGGCGTGGCGTGTCGCGGTATGCGTAATTAAATACTTTAGCAATATTAATGAGATAATAACGCGTATTTCTATATTTTGAGTCATCATAAAACTATGGCGTACGATATTCTTAAATTCAAAGGTGTCGGCTTCGTAGGCGTCGGTATAAAATTTCGCCTTATGTGTATTAAATTATCTAATAGTAAGTAATTGTTTATAAACAGACTGTGGTATTGCTGGGAAGAATCGGCGTATAGTGGGAGGTACGACGGCAGTACCTCACTCATATCCATGGCTCGTAGCTCTTATGCTCGGGCCGAAATTGCATTGTGGAGGAGCTATAATCACCAATCAGCACGTTCTTACAGCAGGACACTGTATCACATTTGGGTAAAACCAAATTATTACTTATTTGTTGTTTTTAAGTATTTCAAATAAATGTGGTCGGTATTTACACCGAGTAAACGTAAAAACATTCCAGTAAGTACCTTCCAGTATTTGGAAAGCTGTAAATTACGACAAGCGGATCCATCCGCTGAAAAATTTTACAGTCAAATGTATCGGATTTTTTCATTTTTCTGCTAAACAGTAACTTTTATCACAAAAACTAAGAAAGTTTTTCAGATAATTAGGTAGTTATCTAAATAATATTTTTGTACATTCCTGAGATATTATTGTATTGTGTTTCCTTTGACCTAACTATTATGCAAGTAGATTTAATTACTTCAAATGTGAATTGCTTAAATCAGTTCGTTTTAACTATCAATGTCACTTGGTGTTATTATCAATGTCAAAATCAATTGACCGCTTGGTCTCATATGAATATTAATCAAAATCTAAACCATTCTTCGACGTGGGTATTTAAGGAATGAAATATACATAATATACAACATGAATTGTTGAAATGACTGCAATATTGCTATGGGGAATACGTACTGCCTAACTTAACTTATTAAACTGTAATCAAACCATGATTTGAACAAAAATGATTTTTTTGCAATATATTTGTTAAATAAATCTTCTTGCTTCTGTTCGACCATTGAATTATTTTAATTTCTTTTTCTAGTGTTCAATACAGCGATTTAACAGTAAATGTAGGAATGCATGATCGTTTAGAAAAAAATTACGAGGTTTTGCAAGTATCAAATGGTGTTATGCACCCACATTTCACTTCGAATGCCGTCAGAGATATCAATGACATTGCGGTATTGACGCTCAACAAGCGATTGAAATTTTCCGAACTCGTTCGGCCTATTTGCTTGCCGGATGAAAGTAAGTTGAACTATGGTTGAATCAGTTAACAAACATTTAAATTTAATTTTTAAATTACAAATATTTGATGACCCAATGTTTTATCTCTTTTTATAGCTGCATATATTTTTTAGTTTCTACAATTTACTTGATATAATTTTAGATATGAACTTTGACAATATCCCATTGACTGTAGCCGGATGGGGAAAGACTAAACAGGGGGCACTAACGTCGTCAAGGTACTTGCTAGAAACCAATGTAAAGAGAGTTGACGGTAATAAATGTCGCAAGACCTCAATCTATCGAGAGAATCTAGTCACCGATAGTATGATGTGCGCATACAGTCTCGGAACTGATGCATGTCAGGTTGGTCCTTTTCTTCTTGCATTTGTTATTACTCTTTGTATCTTATACGTACAAGTAAATGTGGTAATGTTATTAGATAACTTAAATGTAATTTCTTTAGGGCGACAGTGGAGGGCCATTATTCTCTACCCATCCTAAGGCCCACAACAGAAAGTGGTATCAAGTAGGTAAGTCTGAGAAATGAATTGAGTTATTATGAGCCAACAAACTGGCCATGGGACTATTTCAAGTTATTCACTTAATACTTATTTTGAAATGTGAGGCTACTGTCGCTTATTAACTCAAGAAGCGCTATATAAGTTAGAATTGCGCTGCCAACCTTTATAAGATGAAGGATACCCATTCGTCTGTAGGTATACAATTTATCTATCACTCGTAACATAAAAAGGAGACAGGGGACAGTGGAATGAACTTCTTACTCACTTAATGAAGCACAACAAGATACGAATGGTTTTCAGTAAGAAGTCACCAGACGGGCTAACCAATTTTAGACTGTTTTCGGTTTTCATATCTGTGCGATTTTATTTTTTATTTTTTTTAAATCCATAAATTAATGTTTATATTATAATAAATAACATTAATGTTTGTTATTCTATTGAAAACCATGTTTAGTGAACTTTGTTATTTAAAAAATATTAATGGTATTTTTAATTTTCTTGTTTTTTTGTTTAAAATAATCACAATGAAATTAAATTGTGTTAAAAATTAAATTAATTCAAATATTAATAAGTTATTTAAATATAAAACTTTTATTTTAAATATTGATAAACTCGCGTTTTTTTTTAATAAATAAACGTGTAAAATTTAAAATTCCAGGCATTGTTTCGTGGGGAATAGATTGCGCAAAACCAGATTACCCAGGTAGGTACCCAGAGTTCTATAGATAATTTTCATAACCTAATAAAGTCCGCTATTAATGCGCTTTTTTTAAATTCAGGTGTTTACACGATTGTTTCAAGATACATAGGATGGATCAAACAACAAACGGAAGACGCAATGTATTGTCAAGGTGGCGCTATGTAATTATATGGGCAAGCATGTAAAAACAGTAATATATTTTGTAATAGATTTTTGAGTGATTTATTTCTTTTTTATAATTAACTATAAAATGTCTTATTGAAAGCTTTAGCAAACAATTGAGACACGATGATGATATTACTTGTGACTGTTTTAAGAGAAAGGTATACCTATACTTAATATTGGATATTTCGTGTTATTTTAGGAACCATTGTCAAAATATCAGTTATCACTTAAATATATTATATTTACGTTGTATGCATTTATTTTTATTATTGTTTTATCAATAGATAAGAAAGACTACGCTACTGTCTTGGGTAGCCCTGTAAATGATAGCCGTAATTATAAAATATATTATTAAGACATAAAATTAATTGCTTACAAAAATTCGTCTATAAAATGAAAAATAAGGATTCGATTTATTATTCTCCTTTATTCTCGAATATTTTAATTGTATTTGAATCGTAAAATAGGATAAGAAATACGCAGGGGTTGGCTACAAGATGCGACAAATGCTGGCCGTAGTGATAGACCTAAAAGCTTTCATAAGAAGATTCGCAATTCTGATGTCAATTAATGCTGATATTTTGTCACCATGTCCTAGTGTATATATCAGCAAGTATATCCGATTGACATCAATACTAATAATAAATCTGTAAGGGTCGGTCATGGAGTAAGTTACTTTGTTTTCAGAGATATCGTGTTTATAGTCTCTATACATGATACTGAAACTAAGTTGACGATTTATAGAATTTTTTTCTGTATGTATGTATGTATGTATGTATGTTCCTCCGTAACTCTGAAACGAATTAGTTTTAGTCCTAGGACTTTGAAAACGTCAACCAATCTATAACGTAAACGTATATTATATAAAAAAGGTCGGTGGTCGCTTCCGTCTGCTTCTCCGCTAATATCTTCCAAACCATCCAACGTATTTTGATACAAATTTCACTAATTTAAAGGATGATAAACAAGGTTTGTATACTTATATACCTATAATTAGCAGAAAAAATAGCATCCAAGCAAAGCCGGAGGCGGGTCGCTAGTTAGGTACAATTTTATTTTGTGTTTAAAATGACATGTTGAAAATATTTTACGGGAGTTGCAGTTTACGTAGATTAAGGTTATCGAATATACTTAGGTAGTGAATTATAACCAATTTAAGTTATCGGGTTGACGCAAATGGAAATTAATGTGGTTTTTTATTATCTGTAATGTATCGTTGTTGTATACCATGCAACGTGAATAAACTTATATCGCGTGAATAATTCTCGCTATTTTTATGGCAATTTCGTAACTACTTCTTACTTATTGCGAGAAGGCGGCATGATAGTTTGGCAAAGGCAATACCTGTAGCAAATATACTACACCGAGGTGAAAAAATGTATACATTTTTACGGGATTTTTGTTATTTATTTTCGATATTGCTGCAGGTGCGTTTAAAATAATAAATATTATTATATCTTTAATTTTCTGTTATTTTTTGTGGATTAATATTGTGAATGTGGAATTTTTTAGCCATATTTTTCTCGGGCAGTGTGGTCATTGGATTGTGGTAGGTATAATTAAGTATATTTTTTACTCGTAACGTCTTTCAAGTGAAGATTCTGTTATTTAATTAGACGGGCAGGTCATTTGAAATCGACAAAAACAGTTGTCGAAAACAATAGTTACTTTAAAATTTTTAAAAATTACTTATTTTTACAGAAATTCTTCTAAAGAAAAACTTTCTAGTTTGTTAGAAACTATATCATTTTTAAAAACCTTTGATTTATTGTAAGAAGTTCTACGTGTGTTTTCGATTTTTTCTTTATTTCTTCTCTTTACCAGAACAGTTTTTTTTTAAACAGAATGCGGGAAACCGTCCGATTTCATAGTGTCGATGCGTATTGTTGGAGGGCGTCGCGCCGTACCTCACTCGTACCCGTGGATGGTGGCGATTCAAAAAAATGGACGCATGCATTGTGGAGGAGCAATCATAACAGATAGGCATGTGTTAAGTGCCGGACATTGTTTTAAATGGTTTGTATCAAATTTTGTACATAAAATTTGGATAATATTGAACGTTTTTACTTAATACGAACACAATTTTTTTGCTCACAGTGTGACGGCGCGAGTTCACTGTTTTTATCCCCATACAAAAGGTTCCCAAGACGCCTAAAGAATTTTTCATTTCCAAAAATCCGTTCCTTCTTTAAGCGATATTTTTTTAAATAACTATTTGTAGGGATAACAAAGACATGATGGAAGCCTTAATTGGATTAGACAAATTAGATGATATGAAAAACGTTGAAAAGAGAAATATATCGAATGTAGTTATTCACGAGAGATTCACTTCAACGACGATGCGTGATGAAAACGATATTGCAGTGGCTACACTCGACAGGCCTGTCTCTTTCGGTTTTACTATTGCACCAGTATGTTTACCAACAAGTGAGTGATTTATTGTACCTACTTTTTAAATTTGGAAAACTTGCGTTTTTTAGGCAATAGTTATTTGTTCAACAAGAGAGCAAAATTGTTTTTTGCTGCGAGTGCCGACTTTAAATTACGAGCAAGCGAAGTAGTCTAGAATTGAATCACGGGGAATATTTTAATCAAACCAAGGATTTTTTTAACCCGGCTGCCTCTCTGTCGAGTTTAGGACAAGATTACAAAATAAATATAGTCGATTGCAATGTGACCAAAGTTCATCTTTCGACAAGACAAATTATTAAAAATATTTTACAAAATAAACATTCGCGTGTGTAAAACGGTAGCAGACGGTTAACTGCTAGGTGGCTACTGTATCCAATAAGCCTAAGCAACATCATAGGGGTTGGCAATGCGCTTCCGATATTGAGAGGACAAAGGATGAGCTGTAGATAGAGAAATTGGCTCTAGCTTACCTTGCTCACCTACTCACTGAACTGTATTTTAAAAAAAATGTTTTTCTGATAAAGCAACTCGACTTAAAGGAACGAAGTCCTAGGAACTGTCTAAGTTTCACTCTGTCCAGAAATTCCTGTGTTTTCATTCAGTTTCTTTCAATTATTTTCTCTAGGACATAGTTATGAACAGTGGTCTGCCACTATAGCGGGATGGGGGCGTCAAGGCGAAAGCACCGCACCTTCAAGAGTTCTCTTAAAAGCAACGGTTCAGATACTCTCAGATAAAGAATGTATGGAGTCCAAATTAGCCGATCATTTAGTACCAACAATGATGTGTGCATTTTCAAAGGGAAAAGATGGATGTCAGGTGGGTATAAATAAAAGCGTAGCGGGTTGGCGGCTTTTTACAGACTGACGGTCCTGCTACTACTTTCCAGATCCAGACCAGTCAATTTTGAAAAGTTCATTTCCAAAGTTGACCCTGCCGGGAATCGAACCCAAAAAACCTAACCACTCTCCTAAATCTGTGATCTCACAAAATAGCCAAACCCAAAATTATTTGAATTCGAGGATAGCTCGTGGAACATCTCCGACTGAGGTTTGTTTTTTTTTGTAGTGCCAGGCCACATTACGTTCCGCAGTTATAATTTCATTGACGTTGCTTGCATTCGTAGACGAATTAGTAGCCACCTAACATAAAAAGTACCATCAGCCCTGCTACTTAAATACTTTTATGTACGTTATATAAAAACTTTTTAATTTGATAGTGTATAAAACTTTTGTGAGACAAAAGGCATAAGACGCATAAGAAAGGCGCAATTTTAATATCATTTTCGGGTTTACCACGAAATAGAAGCGAGTTAAGCACTTCGTGAGATAACATTTTATATGAAACTATAATAATTTGAATCATATTTCAGACGATGCTTATTTTGCCTATGTCTCAATATTACAGGGTGACAGTGGTGGACCTTTGGTTGTCTATGAACCAAGTGGAAGATTCGTGCAAGCAGGTATCTATTTTATATCATTAGCCTTTTACCTATTTTATATCATAGTGATGGATAAATGAAAAAAATGTCATTAAATAAAAACATTTCATTATAGGTATTGTGTCATGGGGAATTGGGTGTGCAGACTCGCGTTATCCTGGTCAGTACTAGTTTCTTTAGATTGGTTCATGAATTAAATTTCGTGACTACACTTATTCAGTATCAATCGTGTATCGCTGGACGATTTTGGTATACACTTAGGTATAGAGTTCGCTTCTATCAGCCGCGTATTTTTATTATAATATAAATATAACAAGACATAAGGGAATAACGCGTCCGTTCAGCTTTAAAGCGCGTACTCTCTATACAAAATCAATACTGTTGGGTTTTTTTTAGACAAAAGCTGAATTGCTGATACAACAGATAGCTTATTACTTGGATTAACATAGGTATATGATACTTTTTATACTGAAAGAATGTTAGGATCGTTTAAAAATCTTTAAAAAATGGGCGTTATTGTCGGAGTAGCCGCGCCACCGTCGTAACAGCAGTAAAGATGGCAGGCGTTAATTAAGCAAACGAAGTCGCGGGCACCAGCTAATATACAAAATAAATGTTTATATAAGATGTGCTTCATCATAGAGTGCGTAGTAGGTAACTCTAGCTATTGCCATTTCAAATAACCAAAGACGATCCTGTGTGCTGAGTTTAGCGAAACTCCGTACGGCCTTTTTTATGCGAATATTTCATTTTCAGGGGTATATACAAGAGTAAGCGACTATATTGACTGGATTAAAGAAAAATCTGCCGATGGAGTCGTATGTGATTCCTGAAAGTCTACTTGCAAATCAATAAAAATAAAAAATAAAAATTAGTTTAGGTCTAACATTATACTTTTTTTAAATTAAGGCGCGATTTCACCATACTCTGTTAGTATTTAACATAATTTAGCGCTGTCACTCGCATACTGTAAACGTCTGTTAAATGATTTAACAGCAATGTCAAATATTAACAGAGTATGGTGAAATCGCGCCTAAGAATAGCAAATAATTGTTTTGGTATGCATTTAATTATGCCTGCGAAGGCACTAGAAAAAAATCCAAAAAATAAATTCTTATTTTTAAAATTTTACTTTACATTTAATTAATTGTTATTGCGGACATTATTTTACATTTTTATTTATAATGTAATCAATCAGAAATATATTGTATCAATCAAAAACTAGCTGGTGCCCGCGACTTCGCCCGCGTAACTTTGTAAATTATATACTAAAACCTTCCTCGAGAACCATTGGTGAAAACAGCATGAAAATCAGTGCAGTAGTTTTATCGCGAACAGACAGACAGACAGACGACTTTGTTTTTCAAGTGATAATAAAATTGTGTCCAGATGGTAACCCTGTATTTCATTACTAATATATATACTTTGACGTATTTCATTAAATATATACTATACATTCTCAAAAATATATATTTTGACACGTTTGGTCTAGCTAGTGGTTAGTAAACCTAGCTGTTAACCAAACGGTCGCGGGTTCGAATCCCGCTAGGGGCAAATGTTTATGTGTTAACATTTACCTTAGTACCTGAGTCATGGATGTTTGTATCTATAACTAGCGACCCGCTCCCGGCTTCGCCCGCGTCCGATCGCTAGCAAACTTTACAGGATTACCCGCTGGACTCATCTGAAGATTGTCTGAAAGTTTCATCAAAATCGGTTCAGCGGTTTTGGTGTCCATAGGGAACATACAAACACACTTTTTATTTTATTTATTATTACATCGCCTTTTATATATTAAAAGATATGTATATACAGTACAATCTCACTAATCCGGCACTATTAAAAACCAAAGGGTGCCGGATTACTGGAATGTTCGGATTACTGGATTATAAAGAAAAAATAAGATAAAATAAAGCATTTCATAGAGAGAGTACACATAATGTATTAAATTAACATGTACGGAGAGCGGAGGGTGCCGGATTACTGGACATGCTGCCGGTCTATTGAAGTGCCGGATTAGCGAGATTGTACTGTATTTACAAAAAAGTAATCTATGTTAGTATATCAACTGTCTGGTATCCATATTACAAGCCTATAGTTGTTTAGTGTGGAACTAGATGGTGCTGTGTGGAATGTGTGAAGATATATCATTGTCTATGTTAAGATCGGCAGACAGGCTAGAGGTCCACTTAAAAGTAGGTGGCCTACCGTCGCCTATAACAAAGCAACGCCACAGGTGCCGAAAGTGCGCTGCCTCGGAGGGCAGCGGTGAGCGGGAGCGGAATAAAATACGTAGCAGAAGGTTAATTGTATTTTTGGGTGGAGGGCGGCAGCACGGGCGGATATTTACAAGACGGCAGTGTTTTTCGTAAAAAAATACGTTCTCAAAAATATTAGATACGAATAACTTATTGGCATAAGATATTATTACGTTTTCGAGGAGTGATTACTATGGCCAGGATCAATCGCTTTCCATAATGTAGGCCTTTTCAAAACGTCAGAAATTAAGTCTTCCATAGAAAAAGACAGTACAAGACGGAAATAAAGAAAATATCCGCTTGTATCGAGCGATAAACGCAAAAAGGTTAACGATTTCGCGATCAGCTCATGACATCCGCTTCTCCCGCCGTATTTTCCGCTGCTCAGTCAAAACAGTTCATACAAGATATATTGAAAGTGTTTATCGCTTCCGCGGTTCCGCTGCCGCCCCGCTTTTCAGCGAAAATGCAACCTTACAAGTGCAATTATCTTTTAATGTGATTAAAAAAAGTTTAACTTATCAAATAATGGTCTATGTCATAAAAAAATAATTTTTGACGACTTAAGAAAAGATCTTAAGATCATACCTACCCAATTTGTATGGATTGAGATTAGCTGGGTTGAGGAATTAAAAATAATTCAGGAATAAAAATACAATAGAATTTTATCATATGAGTATATTTTA
Organism: Synanthedon andrenaeformis; assembly: GCA_936446665.2. Classification (NCBI taxonomy): domain Eukaryota; kingdom Metazoa; phylum Arthropoda; class Insecta; order Lepidoptera; family Sesiidae; genus Synanthedon; species Synanthedon andrenaeformis. Next base: position 9,486,758 of record OW387785.2, read on the forward strand.
TTTTAGAAAATCTACTTCTATTGTAAATATTTACAAAATGAATATTACAAATTAAGTGCTAAGTAGATAATCAGTCTGTCAAGATAAACATTGAATTTTACTAATATTTATTAGTAAAAACACAACTTCACTTCACCGTTTTTAAGACTGTACCTATTTACAATTTATTTTGAAAAATGTACAAACAACATTTTGCTTAAAAACAAAAAATAGATAATAATAACTTAAAATTAAAACATAATTTGTAGTAAAACTTAAATTTGTTTCAAGCAAGCTTCAATCACGTTTTTTCTTTGTATAGACTTACTCGCGTTTTTTGATGGAAACTTATACAAGCCAATTTTGTCAGAATATCTCAAATTAAAACCACTAAATGAATGTGAGCAATGGCATTCTAATTTTCAACAATATTTCCCTGAAGACAACAGAACTACAGTGAAATTTAAGCTACATTTTTATAAATCAACAATCAACAAACAATTTACATCTGACAAAGACGGAACTTACAACTGGGCTTCAAAATGGATACGAACGAAACGAAAATCGGCTGAAATCAACAAAAAGTAAGTCCGTTCCAATCAAATTTCGGGTTTCATCATATAATTAATCCTCAAATCAAATCCTTAATACTGATTTCAATCCATTGCGAGTATTCTGATCAACCTTTGCAGTGATTTCGAAAAAGGAAAAATCTACCTATCAATTTATACTGAAATTTCAATTTATAATAAATAATTTACATAACTCACTGCGAATCTACATCTAAATCACAAAAGTTACCATTATTATAACAAACAACAAAATTTCCATATCTAAATATTTCAATTATTAAAAAAAAATTATTAAATTTTATTTGTGTTACTGCTCCAGCCCCCATTGTTCCACCATGACAGAACTAAAGGACCTTTGTAAGAGGCGGGCTGCGTATAAGGTTTGACAATGTTTGCCGACTATATCAACAGCTTAACATCAGATCTAGATAAGGAACAGGTTGTGGAATTTACTTTTGACAAAAAATGATTTATTGTTTACACAGTTTGATGAGGTGCAGACTCAAATTGAGACCTCCGTAGAAGATAAAGATTTTGTTGTCCAGGCCGCCGAGCGGTCTGAATTCAAGAAAAAATATTATCGCATCATAGCAAAAGCTCAGACAATTCATGACAAAAATCGGAATCAGTTAAATGACTGCTCATTAAAAACGTTTCAGGTGGTACTACAAAACAGGACACTAGCAGATCGGTTGTGAAGCAAGCAATAAGCCATTCCTTCCACTCGACACCACCAAAACGACACCACCGGTGCTGTCGTATGGAATCTCTAGTCCATACGACACCACCGACTGTTAGTGAGGTTACCTACATACAAAGTTGTTGATATGAAAACTCCAATTAAGTTCAAGCAGTTTCATTAATGCGGTATGTCATTTGATAAAGTTTAAATTTATCTGTCACTCAAATGGTCATCTTGACATTGTTCATTGCAATTTGCATATTATTGTCTTTCCGTCCAAATATTTTAATTTTTCACAATGGACATGGATACTAATACTGACGACATAAAATACATAAAAACTAATGGCGGAACAGCTTTGCTCTGGCAAACGTATAAATTTCACCGTCACAAGGGATATAAAAACGGCTCAGTGTTATGGAGATGCACTAGCTTCAAAAGGACAAAGTGTTCAGGTACGATAACTATAATGGTAAGTATCCTTTTCATTTGTCATTTTTTCGAGTATTCCATAGCCTTTACTTATTTTACTAGAATAAATTTTAATATTACTTTTTAGAATGACATAATTACAAAGACCATAGATCACACTTGCGGAAGAGACGCCTTTGCAAATGACCGTTTGCTGGTAACAAACGCATTACGAAATAAGGTAATTACATCTGACCAACCAATACCAACCTTATATGAAGATAATGTGTTTACATTGAAAGAAAAAGGTCATGATTTACTGAATGCAATTCCAAAGTTTAAAAATATTAAACAATTGCTTTATGATGCAAGAAATAAAGAACTTGGAGTTCCCGCTACAATTTTTAAATCTATAAATGAGGTCACTGTACCGGTAAGATTTCGCGAGTCTATATTAGCGGATTACTATTATGATGGTACTCGCATATTGGTGTTTTGTCCCAAACGTTGTCGTGAAATGATTTGTAAAATCACTGAGTATTTCGTTGATGGAACTTTTGCAGTCTGCCCGACTCCCTTCCAACAAATTTACAATATTCTTGGTGACATAGGCAGCACTTTTGAAGAAACAAAAGTGGTACCACTTATCAGTGCATTTATGACTAATCGAACACAGAAAAGCTATGAGTTATTATTCCTCATGATTCAATCACAATTACCAGAATTTAAACCTTATAAAGTACATTGTGACTATGAGTCCGCGGCAATTAACGCTATAAAAGAAGAATATCCAAATGTAATAATAAAAGGCTGCTATTATCACTGGTGCAAAAATATTAGGAAAAATGCCAAAAAGTTTACAAATAATCAAACCAAACCGGAAAAAAGAATTGTCTCTCTAACAGCGGCCTTACCGCTCTTGCCACCACAATGTACTTCAGAAGGATGGGAGTATATAAAAACCCAAATTTATAGAATTAATAATATAAACATGACCAGATTTATACGTTACATCGAAAATTATTGGTTAAAAATTCACTCCCCAGATCTTTTTAGCGTATATGGTGAAAGACATCGTACCGATAATGTATCCGAAGGTTTTCATTCGAAACTAATAAAGGGAATAAACAAGACAACAGTTACTTTGACCAGAACCATGAATAAAATGAATAAATACTTAGGTATGGAAGCTTTAGAACAAAAAAGGAAGAGTAAATACATTGTGGATGATGACTTTATACTTGATGTTCAAATGCAATTAATCAATGGTGATATCACTGTGGCCAAGGCTTTAGATGAACTCAGATAGAGGTTTTTTTAAACAGAGTATCACATCATCGGGTAAATCGGAGTTAGCGCAGGTTCGAACCGGATACTCGTTTACAAAACTTGCAGACCGCATTCTGACTTTTGATACGTGTTGTTGTGATCCTTGACTTTGATTTCGCAGATGTTGCCGTTCTGTATTGTGACGCCCAGGTCCTGGTGAAGTTGTGTGCAAATATCCATACTATATACTTTGATTATTTACTCTCTAGATAGAGCGTCTCTTTGTAATCACTGCGACAAAAACAGGCCAACTTTTTTATGTTTGTGTGCGTGATACGCACACAAGCAAGCGTGATTGCTTTGTGTTACACTCGCGCCATGTCATTCTTTCACAAAAACCACTATCAAAATCCTCCACCACATCTCCTTCTTGGAGAATAATTCACCTCTTCTTTTCTTACAAATTTCGCCGGGCCGCCGCCATCTTGGATTTGAAAGTATCATTTTTTTTTCTCTTCACCTAAAAACTGCCCAGAGTTTGGAGCATTTTCTTGTATGGCGGCGACTCTCCAGTTCTTACCGTTTTCGCGGGCAGTTGCACACAACTTCACCAGGACCTGGGCGTCAAAATACAGAACGGCAACATCTACGAAATCAAAGTCAAGGATCACAACAACACGTATCAAAAGTCAGAATGCGGTCTGCAAGTTTTGTAAACGAAACTCCATTGAGAATCTCGTGTAAGTAGAAACTTTTTTAATGTTCCCATAATGCTAGCACTTGACATTAAAGAATATAAGTATGTCACTGTGGCGTTTCTGAATTCAGTCGTTTTCTGTTTTGTTCACTGTGTTATTACTATTGTATTTAGAAATATATAAATACTTAAGAACATAATTTAGAAAGTATGGAGAGTCAATCAATTTTGAGTTTTCAACCTAAATACCAACTCTCGCCCGATGATGTGTTTGAAATGCAGGATACTCAAGAGTATATTGTAGAGTGTAGAGATGACGACGTCACACCAGACATTTATATGTGCGTGAAAACGCAAACGGAACAAAATATGAAGGATAATTGTACCCAAACGGACCATTTGAGTGATGCTCAGATTGTATTAAATACAGCAAAATTGTTGGCTGAAAGTTTTTTTCCCGGAAAAGACACACTAAAAGAAAAGTTCATTAAGGCCTATTACAAGCACGTAACAACAATTGTGGACACGCTGCAAGACTAGTTTTCCGGTCCGTTCTTTAATACCTACATAACTCTGTTTTATTAATTATCGTTTAACTATAGATAACTTGAAATAATAACTTTGGGGTCGGATCAATGTATGTGATGTTGTCTGATATTTATGTATTTATTTTAATGAACTGGGAGCTGTTTGTCAAAAACACGCGTTTCTGGACATCACTAGGGTGGTGTCGTATGGACTAGAGATTCCATACGACACCACCGATGGTGTCGTTTTGGTGGTGTCGAGTGGAAGGAATGCAATAAGCTGCAGCGTGAGGTTGCCTGTCATAGGAATTCCCAAATTCTGCGGTCAGTATCAAGATTGGCTGGAGTTCCGTGACACTTTCACGTCTTTAATTCATGAAAACTCATCTATCACAGATATTCAAAAATTTTATTATTTGAGATCGTCCTTGGAGGGAAGTGCTGTTCAGGTAAAACAGCCTTTGGAATTTCCTAGAAACAATTATACCCATTATACCGTTGCATGGGATTTACTGTGCAAACGATACAACACTAGAATTTTAATGGTCAGGACCAAATTTTTACCCCAATCTGGACGGAGTTGAAGTCCCTCTTGATTTTGTGAAAAAATAAAATGAAAATATTGAATTATTGTAATTTTATAAATCACTATATATTATAGTTATTTATTACGTATTTGGTAAGGTAATTATTACTTAACATTTTTATTTATTAAAACCGTTTTGTTTAAAAAAACTCAATGTATTGTAACTCAAAATTGTAATCTCCCTTTTCCGAATCGCTCATAACTTCTTAGATTACAAGTCAACAAAAATAGCTAACATAAATATTTTTACTGTACTATTAAAAAACAATATATACCAATTTGTACAAAGTTTACAAAAATGAAGGTGGCTCTTTGTCATTCACCACATTCAAACGATATCACCCATTTAATATTGTGTCTCCCGAAGTAACTGACCGTAACACGTGCGTTTGCATTAGACATGCAAACTTGCATTTTAAAGCTGAATGTTTAAAAAGGTTAGGTTTATTAATAATATCAGATTTCAAACGATTTTGTTTCTCAGATCGTATGCGATGCAAAATCAAGAAAATGCTCACATAAATGTCGTAAAGGAAAGTCAGGAAAATTTATCGTGGTTCGAGTGGACAAGGCAAAGTCACGAGTTTGAAAAATGTGGGGAACATAAAAAAACAAAAAAAAAACTATAAAAATTCAACGAACTGCTTCAGTAAAAATACTCACGAATTTAATGCAAGATGATCTCATAAAATTCAAAATACTATAACATCTATCATCAATACCTGAAATATGAAGAGGCAATCGAAAAGATAGAGGATAACGAAGCAATTATACATTGCGACTTTTCGGAAAATTACGGGTGCCAGATGGCCGAAGAAGTGCAGGCCATGCATTTTGGCGCTTCAAAAAAGCAAATCACCTTACATACCGGCGTTTTGTATATAAAAAATGAGACACCTTTATCCTTTTGTACCATTTCTCCGTCTCTAAGACACGATCCTGAAGCTATATGGGGTTACTTAGAACCTGTGCTTAAATATTTAAGATGTTTCTCAAAATTGACCGAGTACACTTTTATTCTGACGGCCCAACGACGCAATACCGCCAGAAGAAGAATTTCTATCTTTTTAGTCTCAAATCGAAAGAATTAGGGTTCATTGAAGCCACCTGGTCATTTTTTGACGCCTCGCATGGCAATGGTGGGGCTGATGGCGTTGGTGGAGCTATAAAAAGAATTCTGGATAGAAGAGTTGCTTATGGTGACGATATAGTTGACGCCAAATCAGCGTTTGAAGCATTGGCTAAAACAGACGACTGTAAATTTTTTTTACGTTACTGAACAAAATATTAACAACATCTCAATTTCTAATTCCGAAAAAATTCAACCTATCCAAGCAACAATGAAACTGCATGAAATCATTTCTACTGAGGATATAAATGTAATAAAATACAGACCACTAAGCTGCTTTTACGCAAGAGGAAATTGTAATTGCTTTTTTACAAAGTCACATATTCTTAAAAAAATTAAGCATTTGCAAAATATAAAATTAAAAGTAAAGCAGAATATAAAGAAAGGAAGAAAAATTATTATATCAGTAGACTCGTCCTCTGAGAATACTGACACGATACTGATTGGAATGCCACTGTTAGTATTAACAGTATGGACAAGAACAACAAAACAGAAATAAATATGATAATAGAGAAAGCAAAAGTTAAACAGGGTATTTTAGAAATATATGGTTGGCACAAAAGTATTGAGACACTACAAAACTCTATACATTTCCTTTTTAAGTTAATTATTTTCTATAATATTCTAGTACATTTTAGGTACTTCTGATGTGGGGGTATATAAAGCCGCCCTCGCGATCGGTTTAGTCAGTTTGAAGAAAAATGGACGAGCGACAAGTTCCAACACTATACTTATACGAGTACTTGTTAGGCCACAGTGCGCGGGCTGCGGCTGACAATATCAACACTGCATTGGGCGCTGGAAGTACAAGCCATGCCACGGTGTCCCGGTGGTTTGACTGTTTTAAATCAGGAGACAGGAGCCTTGAAAGTCAGCCACGCTCAGGACGACCAGCCGCATTGAATGATGACGATTTACGACGCGAACTGCAGTCGAATCCAGATGCTACCACACGTGAATTAGCGGAAGCACTTAACTGCAGTCACCACGCCGTGGAATATCATCTACATGATCTTGGGTATCGAAAAGTTTTGGCTCGGTGGGTACCGCACATCCTTACAGACGCCAGTCGTGCAGTTCGTGTCGCTATCTGTCAATCACTTTTGCTGCGACCCCGACGTAAAAAGTTTTTGTCTGATCTGGTTACTGGAGATGAATCATGGATTCATTACAAGAACGACACACGTCGTACTTTTTGACTGCCTCGAGAAGAAACGCCACCAACTCAACCGAAGCTGAATCAAAAGAGCCGCTTAAAAGTTCTGCTTTGCTGTTTCTGGGACGCGCAAGGCGTGCTGTTTTATGAACTATTACACAATGAAACTATAAACGCTGACAAATATTCAACCCAGCTCATCAAACTATCTGCTGCTATCAAAAAAAAAATGACGAAGACGAGTCAATGTAGTTTTACTACACGATAACGCTCGACCTCACGTCGCATCTGCCGTTCGCCAACAGCTGGAGAACTTGAACTGGGAGACGATACCCCACCCACCTTATTCCCCAGACCTCACCCCATCAGACTATCATTTGTTTAGAGCCCTGAAACAACATTTGCGGGGTAAACAATTTAATGATTTCTCTGATGTAGAGGCGGAGTTGAACAACTTTTTCGAGGCACAGCCATTAGAGTTCTGGGCGAAAGGCATCCAAACTTTGCCAGATAGCTGGCAAGAAGTCTTAGATGCTAATGGTGATTACATCATTGACTAAGCTTTTTGTATTGTAATAATAATAAAAAATATAAAACGTAAACCAAGTGTCTCATTACTTTTGTGCCAACCCGATATCAAAGCCAGAAAAATCAATGGACATGAAAATAGAAAACAAAATGAAGAATGAACTGCAGATGTGACAATCAAGCTTGGGAGCTAGTGAACAGACCAAGTGATGCTAAAGTGCAGTGCAAGTGGGTGTATAAAAAGAAGTTGAATAATGACAAAACAGTAACATACAGAGCAAGGTTAGTGGCAAAGGACTTCACCCAAAGATCCCCAGGATATCGATTACAATAAAACCTTTTCACCTGTGCTTAAATACTCTACTTAAAAGTTATTGTTTGCTATTATTGTTAACTTAGATTTAAATATAGCCCATCCAAATGTCACTACAACCTTATTAAATGGTCATCTCGATGAAATTGTTTATATGGAATTACCTCAGAATTTTTAGAAGTCTAGAAGTAAGAGGACGTATAGGATTTAGAGGAAGACATAGAGGACAAGGATGAGCGAGAAAAATAACGAGGAAGTATTCGTGGCTTGCACCGAATACTCACTACATGGAGAATCGACTGAAATCATATTTGTTGTTGATTCGGGAGCGACTTAACTATATTGAAGAAAAATATGAAAAGCTAAATGATAAATGTGACTATGAAAAGCTAATGAACGTAATTTCATGCTCTTCCTACCTTGCACTTATCTGGTAAGATTTTGTAAAGTATTTTTTTTTAACTAGTGTAAATAATTGCTATTATCAAATTGGCTTACCTTTATTTAATAATCACTGTCATCAGTGTAAACTATAGCATGTTATAGTAAATAAAATGTTGTTTTTTCAATTTATTCCAGGAATAACAAGAGAACAGCCTTTGCAAGATATTACCAACCAAGTGACCACTGAAACTAATATTAACCCGTCAACTTCAGCACACTCACCTTTACCATTTGTTATCCAGATGGCTAAATTAGTTCCAGTGCAAACTAAAACATCAAAAATAGGCAGCCCTATTTCAATTACAAAAGGTTAGCATTTTGTAGTTTGTCTTTGGAAACAAATGATTTAACTAAATTTTATTAGTAATTATAATTATTGTACTGTATTGACCTTTGTGCATAACCTAGAGGGTTTTGATCCCTGTCATACTAGCCCACTATTGATTAAACTCTATTTGCCTTCTTGCAGGTTTCTTCACAATATTTTCCTTTATTGTTATTGTGGAATGACGTGCTAATATGAGAAGTGATCAAAACTAATTGTGATTTATTTCTATTGGACACTGCTTATTATGCCATCAAGGGCTAACAATTATGGTTATACTTAATATTTGTTTTTTTTTCCAGAACCTTCGAAAAAGCATTTTAAATGTTTTTCTGCTGAGATTATTGTTCTGAGAAATAAAATAAAACTACTTCAAAAAAGTAAAGAATCGCAAATGATAAAATTGAAAAAAGCTTTAAAGATGACAGAAAACCCCACATTCCAAAGAACGATGAAAAAATTTCCCAGTTAAAAGAAGCTGGGAAAAAAATTGGGAAGGCGTTCAACGGGGAAGAAAAATTAATGGCTCTGGCTTTTTATAAGCATGGTCCTCGAGCCTACAAATAGACGAGGAAGTTTTTTATATTTGCACCTTTACAACAGAAGAACTGTCAATATCTTTGGCTTTGTAAATGATGGCTATAGGAGAAAATTGCAAATAGCTGACCATGCTTTAGTTTTTATGTTGAGAGGTGTACAGAAAAACTACAAACAACTCATTAGCTATTCCTTTTGCTCATATGTATGCGAAAGCTACAAAGGGCTGTCTTGCTCAAACATAGACGAAGAAGAGGAAGATGAAATATGTTTCCTATAATGGAATGTTCTATACTCATACTTTGATTTTAATTTTGCATCCTTTGTTTGAAAGTGAATGTAACAAACAAATAATAATATACAGCGGTGGCTGTATATTAGAATAGAAATGTGACCCTCGAAATGTACCCTTGCCGCCGCTCCGCTCCGCTACTTATACTCACCAGTAGAACTCATTGGATCTTTTTGTTTATTTTGTTCTATTATAAAAATAATAGAACAGTTTGGACATGTTCCATTAAAATCATTCGAGTCTGTTGTACTGTGCAATAGAACTAGTTGGAATTTTTTTGGCCACAGTTCTATCGTAGAACTAATAGTAGAACTGTTTGGAACAACCCACATCACACCTCGAACTAAAATCACATTGACCACAGTGAACAGAAATTAGTTCACAGATTTAGATTTTGGTCCAGCCTCCGTTTATGAAAATGCTCCAGTGATGGAACGTGATCGGAATGCCGCTGCAAATAAGGACAACAATGCTGACAATGACATTACGGAAGATTTGGCGGAGACTAGTGCATTGGCTGAAGTCAGTGAAGGCTGCCCTACGACCCGTAACGAGGATGATGTAGCAGCCTAAGTAAATGACTGTGCAGAAAATGCAGCTAATATTAACGACAATTCACCAATGACTGAATGCCACGAAAACGCCTCCCTTGATATTGTTACGGACCAAGGCGAGATTCTTAACGATATCACTGTCGATGAAAATGAAGCCAGGTTCGCTAATGAGAAGGAAGTTGTTCTGAAAAAACAACAGGATATTCAGCGTGAAACTGTGGTAGACAGCAAAGATGCATCTAGTGTAGGCCCTATTGACGCTTTTGCACAACCGTCTACATCGTACATCACCTCTCCACGAAAAACACTTCCTTCACCTAAAGTAACACCATCAATAAAAAAAAGGAAAGTCAAATCAATAATTGAAAAGAAGAATGTGCCTGTTTTGCAGTGAATAATACGATCCACCCACAGAAGACTGGTTGGAATGCTCATCTTGCCATGGTTGGGCACATGAGTTGTGCACAGATACTGAAAATGGTTGTTTCCTGTGTGCCAACTGTGAAATGTAAGATTATCTCAACATTTCAAGCTTACCGTTTTGCCTTCAGGCTAAGGGCAAGATGGAATTTTCCATAGTTTTGCTTTATGAGCCATATCAGCTGATTTACTAAATATTAATTGTTTTTAGTTAAAAAGTTTTGTAGTTTAATAGGTTACCTTTTATGACTGATTAAAATAAAAGATTTATATTTGATCATTTTGGTATTATTATGTCGTTAAATTAAACCTTCCATCTTGCCCTCCCTTCCCATATGAACTGGCAGATCACAGAAAAAAAAAACTATAGTGGTGCACTCTGCAACGACTACCGTGCACCACACACCTCTATATAAAATGGTAATAATATAATAATAAAAATAAAGTTTAATATTAAGAAATAAGATAAATAAAGAAGAAAATAATAATAATATATACTACATATTTAGATTACTAGTACAAATGATATAACAGTCTTTTTTCAAAAAAATATTTTTCATGAAATAGCTCCGATCGGAGAGCATATCAAGACAAAACCTTTCAAATGATATATCAATCATGTTGGAGCATACATTTTTGCCAATCCTCCTTTAGAGGAATACAAAAAAAAAAATTAACAATAAAATAAAATGAATTTAAGTTGTTATCCAAGTTATCTGATGTATTTTCCTCAAATATTTTCATACAACTCACCATTTTATATGCTTCATAATATTTTCGCATAATCAAGCAAACGTTTCTTTCATAATATCTTCCTTATAACTTTGACCACCTAAACGATGACGGAGAAGGCGACAAGATTTACACCGTCCTATATTATTTATGTTTCTTCACCAAAAATTTTATTACTCTTTTAAATTCTCTTTCGAAAACCTGAAAATTAAGTTCATCTAAGCAAAAAAAATTATACAAACAGCACTTTCCAAGGCTGCAAATATTTTTTATTGAAATGAGTGCAAAGGTTATAACCTATTTATGAATTAATATGCCATTTGGCTGAGAAGTCTGCCTGCCGATCACGACTTGATTTAAAAGCTATTATTTTAAGCTTGATAAAAAAGCAGCAGGTTAAAAAGCAGGTTAAAAAGTAGATGATTAGATATGTTCGCATTATTAAACGTGAAAATCAGCAATAGGTACCTTTGTTTCTCAAAATTTGTACCAGCACACAACTGCCACTTGTCAACTTTTTCCAAGTACTCATATGTCATCGGGTGAGGATAATTTATCTTTCAATTTATTTTATATCATTTTCGCAAACTACCTGCAAAATATAAATAATTTAAGAAAGCAAATATTAAAATTAGGTAACTAAAGAAAAAGCAAGCTATAAGTAAATAAAAAAGTACGTGTGTCAGCTTCAACGCATGAGTCGAGTTTACTCCTTACGAACGATAAATAAATAATTTAATAAATAAGATTGAACGAATCAATATGATTATTTTTGATTGCAAGAAATACAAGAGAAAATATATGACACTGACACACAATGACAATTACTTAAATATAAGATAATTATTTAACATGAACTTCATAATGACAGACCATTAATAAATACTCCTTAGGAACGATTATAAAATACATTCTAAAATCAGATATATTCTAAAATATTCAAAAATAGAATGTAACACATAATATAACGCATTCCTATAACAATTTTGATTTTACTCCTATAAATTTGTGTGTGTTTGATGATAATGATGAGAGTGTGATCAAGAGCTGCATGAGCTCATACCGCCTTCCCCTTTCTTCCATTAGACATACAGACTTACGGCTGGCTACTATCCTCATCTTGTCGAAAATTCCTCTTTTTCGGACCAAGCGCTTTTAAAACTTCTTTTATAAAGTGCACTGCCAATGTTTAGAACTCCCCGCCGGCATCTGTGTTTCCGAGTTCATATAACCCAAATCTTTTCAAAGTTCAAGGGAATAGGCATCTTCTTAGTGAGCTCGCTCTATCATAGGCCTCATCCTTGCTACACAGTTGGTTGTTGATCAAGAGCAAACCCATCTCTAATAAAAAATAATATAAATATGAATCCCTAAATGTGTTGCTAAGCACAAAACTCGAGAACGGCTGTACCAATTTTAATTCTGTCTTCACTCATGGATAGAGGGATAATCAGGGAAGGTTTTTACGTAAAAAAAATGCACCCGGGCGAAGCCGGGAACGAGTCGCTAGTAAAAAATAATAATTCATACCACAGGCTTCTATATATGCAAATCGATTCTTAAGGAGTAAACTCCATAAAATTATAAACTAACCCCCACTTTCTGTTCACCCCAAACACCTATATCTGCTGTAAGTTGCTAAGACTACTTTGCTGCAGGATCAGGCCAAGGTTACCATGTCATGGAAATACCACCAAAGTAACAGTATACCAAATTTCACATCAATTAAAGCTAGTGACATCACTTCATCAACAAGGAAATAGGCTGTAGGTCAACAAGAAAATGGGCTGTCAGCTTTGGAAAAAAAAACATCAAAATCAGTCACACAGATATCCAGACACACATGTCACTCTGTTTTTGCGTCAGGTGTTGGGAGATAAAAAAATGAAGTCATACATACTGATATAGAGGTAGGTATCCTCACTTAAAACAATGTTTTTTGAACTGTTTACTTGCTGGATCAAATCTCATAAATTCAATTTCATTGAGCTTGTCCTTGTATAACCAATACTGTGGCAGAACTGACATCTTCTTTTCTTAATAATGCAATTGGCTTATTTTCTGCTGGTTCAATTATTTGTCCCTTTTTTGTCATGTTAGCATCAAATTTGTACTAATGTTCAACAGTCGGTAAAGCTTTTTCTCAAAGAAATTTATTCGCTGTAACATAGTATATGCAGTATTCCCAATTGGAACTGTATTATATATTTTTATATAATACAGTCCCAAAGATTCAGTCCAACTTTGTAATCTTGCTGGAGTCTATAAACAAACATGAATTTAATATTTAATAGGGGTTTTATTTATTTATTTAATAAAGTAGGTACACACAACAGATTGCATTTTTATTTGAAAACAGAAAATCTACCATCAAGTGAACTGTCAATTTGTTTATCAAGCTAACATAAAAAAAAATAACGGTCCATAATCTAAAGTTTTACCATATTTATGATGTGAATTAATGCAAATATTTAAGTAACTAAAATAAATATGTTGGAAATATAATATTTAGAATACATAAATACTGAATAATAAAGTGTTTTTCACTGACCACGCATACTCTTTGACACTGACCTGTAATCAAAGACTACCTGTAATATTTTGTATTACATTGTAGTAAGAGGGGGTTATTTATATTATAATTATTATAATTATAATATAAATAACCTTAATAATATTAATCTTAATATTATTAATCTTAACCTTAATATTATTAATCCTTTATAATATTTATATTATAATTATTATAATTATTTATATTATAATTATAATATAAATAACCCCCTGGACAGGCTGTCCCATACAAATGAATGACAGGACAGATAATTTCGTGAACCATTTTGAAACGCCGCCGTACGAAAGTAAGTACGGAGAACTAATTTTGACGTTTGCGTATTTTTATTCCATAGATATGTATAATAGTGACTGTTTAATTATATTTGTTTATGACTTAGGGAGTGAAAAACATAGAATGTGAAAAACACTTGAGTTTTGAAACATGAGGAAATATGTATTCTGTGAATGTTCCATGGACAATTTTAATTATTTCATTTTAGTTCCGGGTACTTTCGCTCCATAGCCTACAGCGCCAAAATTGCGTTTTCCAATAGGCATTAAAAATAATTTGACAGCAGCCTGTCCACTGGTATATATTACAGGTCAATGAGAAACCACCACTGACGTTTTATAGGTCATGTTTATGGCAGAAGAAGCAGAAACACTTTTGTGTTTATAGTGTTCTGTGATCACAACCACAACACTGGGAGGTCATTGTCTGCTCAGTCAGTGCTCATCTGCTATAATATCCAAGGAACATATATACTCTCTAGCGAGAGGCTATATCCAACCCAAATCTATGATCTAACCCACAAACTAATAATAGATACCGAAGAATATAACTACTCTCTAGCTATTTTTTAATATTTATTATCTACACATTTCTGTCAAGCTGACATAGGACCAGATACTACTCTGAGCAAAGTTGCAAGTCGATGATGCGCTGTGAACGTGGCTGTGAACAAAGGCTGCGGGCGGATGCGGAGCGAAGAGCGGGGGTGCACGTACACACGCACACAGCACAGGGTCATTCGCTTTTTGAATGTCCTACTTCCAAATTTATTTATCTTAAAACCTAGAAAAAACAACGGACGGAATTCCATATACTAATAAAGTGTAAGTTCGGTAACGTGTATTTACAGCACACATACAAACCATAGTAAGCTCGGCGTCCGCCATTACGCTAGCAAGCGTTGATTAAGTGCATTAAAATAACTATTTAATTATGCCAACCTGCGTCGTGAAATGTTGTCCCGTAGCATTTTACGTGATAAAAGAGAACAAGGAATCACTTTCCACAAGAAAATATACTCTTTAACGCTTTATTTTGATCAATTTCTAACCATATCTTTTGGTAATTTATGTAAACAAACTTTTCTTTGACAATATTATTGTTGCCAATTTTCGGAATGTTATTTCTCCGCCTTTATATAAAAATTAATTAAAATAAATTAATAAGAGACTAAATTAACTTAAATAATATACATTAAAGTGATTACCAGTGTTGCCAACGTGTCAAAATAGATCTCCTTTAACACCGAAGTGCTGGAAAACGTTTGTTCACATTTTTTTAGGTTCCCGAGGGAAAATGAGTGGAGAAAAGATTGGATTCAGATCATTAGAGACTGTAGAAGACAAATGGATTGGAATCCAACAAAATCAAGTGTACTTATTTATTGTAACTAAATGTTATTAAATTAATTGTAATTATTAGTTATTAAATGTAGTGAACTGCACATTATTATACTTATTTACCAAAATTTAGGGAAAGATTATTATTTAATTATATTATATTTTTAAGCCTTCTATATATAAAATAAGCAAAATATAATAAGTTATATATTATGTACATATCGAAATATTAATAAAAGAAATTGTGTATTTTTTTTCATCTAAGTGTGTAATAAAACATTTTGGTAAAAAACTAATTTCGTTACTTAAAACTAAAAAAAAAAACTAATTATTATGAACAAAATCAAATGTATTTATTTATTGTAACTAAATGTTATTAAATTAATTGTTATTTAATGTAGTTAACTACACACTTTTATATGTACCAAAATTCAGGGAAGTTTCTTCGGCTGGCAGCCCTGAAAACACGCACACATAAAATCTCGCCGCCATGACGGTGGTACCAAAGAGTATATAATCACTACGTTTTAGGTGGTACACTTTGTACAATAACAGCACTTCGTACTCCGTCCGTTGTTTTTTCTAGGTTCATGTTATTTATGTATACTGTACTTTATGTTCCTTTCTTAACTCGTTGAATTTGTTTGTTTTTATTCAATATTTGTTTGACTAAAAAATGAATTTGTGTAATAAATGTGATCAATATTATTTTCTGTTTTAAATGTAATGAAATGAAATGAAATAACTAATTATTTTAACAATGCCTAGCATTAGAAAATATCGACGAGACACGAGTGAGGTCAGCTGTTGTTTGAAATATGTTATTTTTGGTGTCAATGTTTTGTTCTGGGTAAGTATCGCGGGGTCTCTATTTTATATGATAAACTAATGGTTAAGTTACTTATTTATGATTCCTGAAACTTGTACACTATTTCCGCTGGACAGTTTTACACGTATTAATAACAAGGAAAGTCTCAATCAAATACACCAGCGGTAAGGAATTCCCACATATATTTACTTATCTGTAAGTAATCGTTTACGATGAATTCATAAGAATTAGAGACCAAATTTTTCAGTAACATTTTTGGTTAAGTATTTATAATTGCAATGAATAATATTTATTGAGTACACTAATTATGGAACATCAAAACTTTCTTTATATTGGCCTAGTTTAATTTTAAGACTAGAGAGTGAGAGAGATAACATAGAGCTATACATTATAAGAGCTTTGTAAAATTCCATAATTTGATTTAATTTCAGTTTCTAGGTCTCATAGTGCTTGCAGTGGGAATTTGGGCATGGACTGAGAAAGATACTTTTAATAACCTATCCAGGTTGACCAATATTGCACTCGATCCAGCGTTTATACTGATATGTGTTGGTAAGAACATTTTCTTCCTGTTATATAATTTTATATTTTATTTAAATTAATCCAATAACTTAATAGTATTTATAAAGAAGCAGTTGCTATACATTCTTGATAGTTTGCCCGAACACATTGCAAAAGAGGAAAATAAGTCTTAATTCATTTAATAAAATATTGAATAAAGAAATTAATAAAAAAATAATTACTTTAGTTACTTAGACTTAAGTAATTTGATCCAGTAGACAAACTGCTTTCCATTTTTATGGGACAATGTAAATATACAATGTAATTATTAATATTACTTTTTATGTATAATAAATATTAATATAGTAAAACAGTGACAGTTATTTTTTTCATTAAAAGGTTTTCAATTAAACACTTTTCATGGTCATTATAATTATATTTGCCAAGGTTTAGGAAAAAAAAATGCCTAGATGATGACAATCCTGAGAAGAAATTCAGTATACCATTCTTTTTTATTATTATACTTGTCTTTATATGCCAGATAGTTAGTTCTCGATTGGAAACCACAAATCGCCAAATGCAGAGTAGGCTGTCCACCCATATGGGGGTCATAAAGGGTCGAGGGTAGACGGTTGATCCAGCCTCATTCTGATCAGTCTTATAGGAAAATTATTGGGCAGACCTATGTTCAGCATTGAACATTCTATAGCTGGATGTTGATGATGTCTTTGTATACTACAATATACAATTACACACATAATTTGAAAAATATAACCAAATTTGTACTGTTTGTAATAAGCATTACACTATAATAGTAGTTTTAGATATGGGTTATAATTCCACATGTAAAGGTAAATAAATTGTGTTTTATTCCTTCCTTGTAAAATGTTTTTGTATGTTAAGTATGACATGCATTTTATGTTATGACATGACATGTTTAATTTAAAATTAAAAACATTTGTTAAAACTTAAATTAACTTATACTTTTGTGCTTTTGATAATTTTGAACCTTTTTTTCCTGAAAGTATTTTTTCACTATAACGTAACTTGTTCTTTATGCAGTGTTTATGATATTGCATGTTTTTATACATGATGTTAGCCATCTAACATTATCTTACAAAGTAATATTACAATTATTGGCTTCATTTTAAATCTACGACGATTCATGAGTACACTGTCTTTATTTCAGGTACCATTACATTCTTAATCGGCTTCACGGGCTGTGTAGGCGCTTTGCGTGAGAATACGTGCTTGTTAGCTTGCGTGAGTACAAATTGCATATTAATTTTACTTTATTTCACCAGTCATTGTACAATTTGTATGCATGATATCATAACATTGGAACATATATACGTTATGTTCCAATGTCATGTGGAGATGATAGTCGTATAATTTTTTCTCATGTTAAGGTCGTCAGACAGGCTGACAATTCACTCGATAGTAGATGACTATCATCGCTTAAAACACAAGAAATGCCACAGGTTCTGCAAGTGTGCTACCGACCATAATGGAATTGAGGATGAAGGATTAAGGATTCATAATAATAATAATAATAATGTCCATCTGTAAGGGAGTGGTTACAGTTCTCACGCTCGTACAGCGTGTCCTTAACATTAACACAGCATTGACGTTAAATTATGCATCTTGAATATTGTGAAAAAACACTAAGCATGCAAAAATGAGAGCAATAAATTATAATGTTGGTTTTTTTATATTGACAGTATGCAGTGTTTCTTGCATTACTCTTGCTGGCTGAGATGACTGCTGGAATACTGTTCTTCGTTTTCAAAGATTGGGTGAGTTACTTTATTAAAGTGAAACTTTTCCTTGTGTGATGTGATGAGAGTAAAATTTCAAGTTAGAATTTTGATTGACCGCTTCAGTATGATGATCACGTGACACTTATTGTAACCTTTCTGCAAAAGTAAATACTATTAATTTTTTTTATTTTATTTTACTTGTCGCTCTCTCTCTGACATTACAGCTTACATAATATATAAACAATAACATTTGATGTTTTTATTTTCGTGCGACTTACAAGTACATAACCCTGTATGAAAATGTCAATTTTACATCAAATGTGTGGCACAAATTACTGATACAATATTTATATCACTTTTCAGATAAAACAGCAAGCGACAAGTGGTTTCCAAACATTTATTACACATTACCGAGAAGATCCAGACCAGCAGAACTTAATTGATTGGATTCAAGAAGACTGGGTGATTATAATATTTATTTCATTTTGTATGCTATTATGAACTCTTTACGAAAAGAGCAATTTAATTAATTGAATTTTTCACTCGTTTACATATTCCTCAGATTATGACTGTCTCAATTTCCAAAGTTGGTTCTGGTCTGGATTTGGAAAGTAGTGGCAGGTCATTCGGGCAGACCGTCTGGCGGCAGTAACCACCCCCTCACAGAATACCACACCGTAAAATAACAGCACGTGTGCTGTTTTGTTTCGGTAAACTGTCAGCCTGTCTATTGAGTTTAACATAAAAAAGTGTGTGTGTCAGCTCCGACGCACGACTGGAGTTTACTCCTTACAAACAATTATAAAATACATGGATTAGTAAATGAATGCATTTTGTTAGATTTATTAGTTTGTTAATTTTTTCAAATCACAAATAAACACCAATGGATATAAATTCTGTCTTCACTTATGGATAGAGGGATAATCAGAGAAGGTTTGTACGTAAAAAAAAATTGGTCAGCGGGAGTGGTCACTATTATCCGTTCTATAATTCGATGGAGTAATTTTGATAGGTTCTAATGTAAAATTTTAAAATAATGTTACCAGCGTGTTTTCCGCAGTGCTGTACTAATATCGGTTTTACTTAAATAGTTATTTTACGGTATTTACGATATTTTACGGTAAAAATATTTTTGATATTGTTTTATTGATTTAATATTCGTATTATTGTTATTTTAAGGTCTGAATTTCGTTTAAAGCAGGATTACTAATGACCAAGTCGATTTGGAATGAATAAAAAATTTGGTGATAAAAATTATAATAATCAAAAGAATTGCGAGTTATAGAACGGACTTTGCAAAAAATATAATTTAAACAATTAAATAATAACTAATATCAATTCTAAGCTAATTAATGTTCTATAAAGCATTGATTGTTTTATAAAACCGTAAGTTTTTTAATAAATTCGATTAGGTGACATCACTATTTTTGTATGGTCAAAAACCTGCAACCCAGGAAATGTCAAATTACTCCGAATTATGGAACGGAGTTTAGTAATATATTAAAATCGATTGTTAATGAGTAAACTCGAATAGTGAGTATCACTGTCGTCAATTGCGTTTCAGCTTGAGTGCTGCGGCGTGGAAGGTCCCCGAGATTGGGATCGCAACGCGTACTTCAACTGCTCGAGCGGAGCCGTCGGATCGCGCGAAGCTTGCGGCGTCCCTTTCAGCTGTTGTCGCAGTAAGCCCACTGACGTCATCCGCAACAAGCAGTGCGGCTACGACGTCAGGAAGCCTACATACGTGAGTCACATAATATATATGTACCTCTACCGCGAGTTTACAATGACTGCACTCGCTAGCGAAAGCGTAAAACATTTATATGAAAAATTGTCAACTGTCAATGTCTACTCTTGATAATGTCTATGAATGATACCTGGTTGCCTTGTGGTTTCACGACATTTTACTATTACATAACACGATTCAATAGGTAATAAATTATAATAAATAAATATCTTCACACATTCCACACAGCACCATCTAGTTCCACAGTAAGCAACTAATGCTTGTATTGTGAATACTAGACAGTTGATATACTACATAGATTACTTTTTTTAAAAATATACATACATTTTATAAATACAAAACATCCATGACTTAAGTACAAAGGTAAAATGGTAACACATAAATAAACATTTGTCCCCTAGCGGGATTCGAACCCGCGACCGTTTGGTTAACAGCTAGGGTTACTAGCCACTAGCTAGACAAAACGTGTAATGAGAGCTGGCAACACTGGTTGTGATTGTGGTGACGCAGCAAGTGAGCGAGAGGGTGATAAACGAGCGCGGATGCGTGACGGCCGGCGAGGAGTGGCTGCAGCGACACGCCGCGCCTCTCGCCGCCGTTGCTCTCGCGCCGGCTGCCATCAAGGTCACCATCACTCATCCTCACCATCGCTCATCCTTACCGTCACTCATCCTCCATCGCTCACCCTTAGCGTCAGTTCACTTCACACCGAAAGGCGACGCATGTTAGCATGTAAATTAGTAGTTGAATTTTGTATTTGTCGTTTTATATTCTAACTGGACATTCATAAAGAACGCGTTAAAGATGATATTTATATTAATTTGTTTAAGATATCTATTGTTAGAAAATCATTTTTCACTGACTGATTTATCAACATTATTACTGGTAGCCGCAATTACAGAAAGAAAACATTAGAAAATAAATTATCAAATATTGTGTTTTAGTAAAAAAAAAAAAACTGCAAAATCTGCCTCATATACTGGCCCTAGGTCCATTTTTTTAAATAACTTTATAATGCCATTGGAATAAGTAAATACTTAATTATTTTTTTACTAACCATACAGACACGTGTAAATATGGACATTTGTGAGCGTGAAGCAAACGAGACTGGGCTCTCATTTGTATCAAAACATTTATCCTATAGTAATTTAGTGTAGTATTAATTTATAGATTAGTTCTTGTTAGAGTAATGAGCTTGAACGTTCACAGCTTCAATATATTGTTCTCTGCATTTTAATCGTTTTGTTTAAGGATTTGTTGATTTGTTCTGTAGTTGTAATATTGTGTACAGTTATGCTTTCTGTAGAACAGTTTTTCTTTTCTTTTTGTTCTAGAACTTTGACGTAGCTAAGATAATATATGACAAAGGGTGTTTAGAGGCAGCCGAAGAGTGGTTCGATCATAACCTTCTAATTGTAGCCACGTCCGCTGTTTGTACCGCTTTTGCACAAGTAAGTTTCATTTAGCTAGGCACATGTTATTGTATTTTCTTATGTAAAAAAAAAAACTTTGTTAGTTACGTTTTTATCATACATTGATCACAGTTTTACAATCCATACAGTTAGACATGCTTGGTTGGATGCATTATCACAGTATACTAATTTCATACAGTAGGGCGATACCGCCACCTGTGTAGGTATTTACACAAGTACGGAAGGGTTGTCACAAATTGAAAATTTGGCATTGAAATCTCAAAAATGATATCCATATCTATATTTATCAAAAAATGCATGTCCGCCATCTTGGATTTTAAAATGGGTGTCATTTTCATAATCGACACCTCAAGAAACCTTAAAAATGACATCCATATCTGTATTTATCAAAAAATGCATGGCCGCCATCTTGGATTTTTAAATGAATGTCATTTTCATAATCTTCACCCCAAGAAACCTTAAAAATGACACCCATGTCTAAATTTTTCAAAAAAGTGCACGCACTCACAGCACATGCCGTACGCACCATATAAATTTAAGAAATTAAAATGTTAAAGACGCGATAGCCTAGAAGACTTGTACCGAGTTACTAAGAACGGCGAAGTATGCAGCTGGGTCTCGTCCCACTCGCGTCTCACCCCTCACGCCCCGCACGATTGCCCTGTCTAGACGTCTCTGTCGGCCTACTGTATGAAATTAATATACTGTGCCACTATCCTCCAGTTAAAATCAAGCGAATCCGCCCGCGGAATCGCTACCGCTCGAGGTTCAAACAAGTCGAGTATTTGTTTGATGCGTGGCGGATCCGCTTCCGCGATACGCATGCACTAAGAGCACACACTAAGGCCCTTCGCACATTACGATACTCAAAAGCGACTGGCAGGATACGCGAGTCTCGAGGTTGAGTTTCCGCGGAGTATCTCACATACATTTGTATGGTGAGTACATGAGAAAAGATATCCAGTGTTTTCTTTCTTTTTTTGAAGTCGTCTTTTGTTTTTATATAATAAGATAGAAAGACTGCAAGAGCTTCTTCATCACTAGTCATTTGACATAATTAGTATAAAAAGATGAAAAACGCCAAAATGTTTTGTTGTGTGTATATAAAAATGTTAAAATTAGGTTCATTTTCAGTCGCGTAATGTACGAATTTCGAGTGGCGAACGAGTATCCTACTGGTATCATATTGGTATCATACTGAAGTATCGTCTTTAACGGGTATCGTAATCTGCGAAGGTTTTTTTTTTCTCTAAACTCAAATGAAGAGCTTTTTTTACTCCAAAACAATGTAAATTGTATGAAAGAAATATTTGGAAATTCCTTCCGGAGTCTTAACATTGTGCCATTGTGAATGTTTAGATACTCGGCATATGTTTCGCGCAAAACTTACGAGCTGACATATTCGCTCAAAAAGCGAAATGGCACTGACAATCAGTTTCTCCTGCCGCCGTGTGACGTGACCGCCAAACGCGACACGCCGCGACATTGTACGACACGTTGCGACACGCCGCGACACAGTGACGACACAGTGGCGACACAGCGACGACACCGCGCACGCTACATTGTTCCTGTAAGTAAAGACTATTACTGACGTGTTAAAATTAGCTGTCATCATTTCATTTTTTAAATTTCATTTAATTGATTTGTAATTGTAATACTTTCTTTAACAGTGTGAAACACTCATGTGTTAAATAATTTTCTCGCTCAAAGATCTTATATTGAAATTTAGTTCATGTACTTTGTAACGGGTACAGTCGGGTTTGACTGTCTCCTTTACTCACCAACTAAAACAGTCAGCTAAGCATGAACATCCCAGGGCGCCAGCTACTGAGGAGCCTAATGATCAGCGGGAATACCTCAATAAAAATACTTTCGAAAGCTACAACACATTTATTGATTACCTTCCTAACTAATACTAACAAAAGAAATGCTTATGCTACTTTACAAACTATTTACAATCTAATCTAATCGTGTGACGAAAATATAGTTTCCTTCAACACTTTACTGCACTTGCACTTGATAAGCACACCGAAGTGTGTGATTGGGAGAATAAAATTGTGAAGGGGGTACCTCTGATGAAGGTCGCCGTCACTGCCGCCGTCGAGACTATGAGACGCTATGAATGGTCTTCGCAGGATGCCTCACCATCCAATGCCATCCACCTCGCCGTCCACCGACGCAACAGCACAAAAGCACGCAGCTGCAGCTGGCTAGTAGCTCACTGGCCACGCATGTGGTCAGGCCAAAGCTCGTTGAATAAATCGCAATTAGTTACAGACAGAATTTGCCTGTAACACCCCTTGCATACAGACGCCGCTCGCTCAACCGTGTTTAAAAATCGTATTATTAATTTTTCCAAACTTGGAAATCAAATTAATTATTATCTCCGACAATCTGTCTTATCAGTGTGTTCTAAAATGCACAACCGCTTCTTATCACATCTGTCGACCAAGTCCCTTCTTTTTTCTTCTTCTTACCGACACTTTCCAATATTTTAATTTTAATTAATTTTTACTTCACCCGCATACTCCAGAAAATATGTACTCTCTTCTAAATTGATCAACTACCACTTAATACTGGACCAATACGTCAGATGGCGTTACTAGTAATGAAAATATGTTCTTTAAAGTGAAGTTATGAATTTTCTATGTTACACACACCCCACCTTAGCTAAAAAAATTTTTGACGCAGGCAAAAAAATTTTTTTTGAATTTCCGTAAGGGAAATTTCAATTATATAAATTAATACAGAAAACTGACAATTATAATACCTAACTACAAAAAAAGACTAACAGTGTTCTATGAGCATACCACGAATTTACCACTCATTCATATCCTCACAAAATTAATAAAATTCATACATTTTATTTCTTGAATGTTTACTTTACGTACCTACTCACCACTATATACTTTTAAAATTATGAAACTATAAGTTATTGAATGTAATATGATTCATGAGATTTAATTCCTAAACTAGTATGCGTTTCGGATACACTATTGAGTATGGGTGTTGATAAATAAATGAGGAAGCTGCAATCCAGCCTTCTCATCATGTTAGATCATACGGAATGATCCCTGCTCAATGTTACACTTACGTATACTGCATATACATAGGGCAACATCTATAAAACGGAAACATATTTCACACCCAAATGCTGACTCTTACCGTCAATAGGACTGTCACACTCATACTCCTCTCATCCTGAAAGCATACATCTTTCTCTCAATCATCATGCTTCAATATATCCTTTATGTGAAAGTCACCTAGTACCTTACCGTCCATATCCGATAAGGTATACACTAATGGAGAGAGCTTGGCTACCACTATGCACTTTTTAAACTTCGGAGCTAGCTTTGAAGAAAAATTCTTCGAAGCATTTGACAAATAAAAAGTGCGTTTATACACTATCTGACCTATTTTAAGCTCCACTTTACGTTTCCTAAAATTGTAGTATTTCCTATTACGTTGGTGAGAGCGCTCTAAATGCTCTTTCACCTTCTTAAAAATGTAATTCAACTTATTCAAATTTTTACATCTTTCCTGCGGGTTATCAACTTGGAATTGCGAACTAGGGACTGGCTGGTCGCTTGACTTATATAATTCGCCATCAACTATATACTCCCTACCATGTACTAGAAAATATGGGGTGAATTTAGTTGTTTCGTTTACAGCTGTATTTAATGCGCATTGTATCTCAACTATGTTTTCATCCCATTTGCGATGATCATTTTTTATATAACTAGCGATTGCGTATACTACATTTCTGATCGCCCTTTCCGCCTGATTAACCTGAGGATGATACCTAGGGTTATAATAAATATTGGGGACGTTATATTTTTTTAATACCTGTCTAAATTGTGAGCTAATAAATTGGGGACCGTTATCTATATATATGTACTCACATACACCGTGAACTAAAAATATTTGTTTTTCTAAAAATTTAGCAACAGATTGGCCTGTAGCACTCCTTAAAGGATGCAACATAACATATTTACTAAAATAATCAGAACAAACTAATAGATACGTATGTTGATATTTCGACTTCGGGAAAGGTCCCAATAAATCTAAAGATATTGCCTGGAACGGTTTCGTCGCCTTCTTAGGACTCCCCATTAAACCGGGTCTGCCCGTAGTTACGGGTTTACATGTTTTGCACACCTCGCAACTATTGACATACTTAACGACGTCGGCGTACATATTTGGCCAAAAATAATTTTCCGTTAACCTTCTGTGCGTTTTAAAAATTCCGAGGTGACCACTCGTTACCTCATCGTGACATTTGTATAGGATTTCCTTCCGATTCTCTTCCGGCACAACCAATTTCCAATCAGATTCCGATGTAATATTATACTTGTTCTTGCAGTGACGATATAATCTACCGCCCTCTATCGTGAAATTTGGATACTTTTTCGGATTGCGTTCCACCATATCGAGCATATACTTGTACCATTCATCCTTCTCTGGTGCCACTCCAATGCTGTTGACCTGGATTCTGGATAGTGCATCAGGTACTACGTTGTCTTTTCCCTTACGATGTTCTATCTTGAAAGAATATTGGCTTAGCCTCATGCTCCACCTGGCCAGTCTTCCGGTCGGATTTTTGAGCTTACGGAACCACTTGAGAGAAGCATGATCCGTAACGACAGTGCAGTCCTGTCCCTCTATGTACGATCGGAACTGCTCAAGTGCGTATATGACAGCTAACAACTCCCGTTCCGTTGTGCTGTAGTTCGCTTCCTGTTTGTTCAAGGATCGGCTGCAAAAAGCTATGGGATGTTCCGTTCCATCGTACTTCTGCGTGAGCATGGCGCCCACCGCCAAAGCAGATGCATCAGTGTGTATTGAGAACGGTTCGCTGTAATTAGGACATTTTAAAATCGGTGCGGAGATCAGTGCTGACTTCAAGCTTGCGAAAGCATCATTCGCTTCACTGTTCCAGGCGAACGGTGTCGACTTACTCGTCAATTTCGATAGCGGCCTGCTGAGTTTCGAAAAGTTCGGTATAAATCTTCTATACCAACCAGCCATTCCTAAAAATCTCTTCACTTCCTTAGGGGAAGTGGGAGTCGGATAGTTTACTATTACTTCCACTTTACCTGGATCTGTCCTCAGCCCGTGTGCATCGACAAGATATCCAAGGTACTTTAATTCTTTCCTACAAAAATTAGACTTCTTCATGTTCACAGTCAGGTTCGCTGACTTCAATTTTTCAAAGACCTTTTCCAGCAACTCCAGGTGTTCCTGGAAGTTCTTGGAGATTACAATTAAATCGTCTTGGAAAGCGAATACCTTATTATCAAATTCAGCTCCGAATAGCTTATCCATTAATCTTTGCATCGTTGCGGACGCACCAACTAATCCGAAGCACATAACATCAAATTGAAATAATCCCCTCCGAGGCACGGTGAAAGCTGTCTTCTCAGCCGATGCTTCGTCTGATAGAGGTATCTGCCAGTAGGCAGCGCTGAGATCGATCGACGAAAGAAATTTGGCATCTCTCAGTTGATCTAATATGTTGGATATATACGGTAAAGGGTATGCATCTGGCTTAGACACAGCGTTCAACTTCCTGCAATCCAGACAAAGGCGAAGGTCACCGCTAGGCTTCTGCACCATGACGACAGGCGAGTTCCATGCTGACTGTGATGGCGACACTACTCCCATGCTCAGCATGCGGTCCAGCTCCTGTTCCAGTGCCTTCTGTTTGACAGGTGACAACGGATAGTACCTCTGCTTGATAGGAGGACTGTCCCCTGTATCAATTGTATGTGTGGCCTTGTCAGTTCTGCCGAGTCCCACCTTATCCGTATTTATATCCTCAAACCTCTCCACGATGATGTTGAGTTCTCTTCTTTGCTGTGGACTCAAACGCTCGTAATCTTCGATCCCCCCTGTGGAGATGCTTGAACTTATGTATTTTCCATTAGCTGAAATTTTAGTTGTTGGAAAAATACCTTTATTCAATTTAAAACTATTCCAAAAATTTAATCCGAAAATGACAGGTGTGTCGATCTCAGGCACTATATAGAATTTAATCACTTGTACTTCGTCCCGAAATATAACAGGAAGAAACATTACACCCCTGCAGGACAATGGCGACCCATCCGCAGTGTGTACTTTACTTAACTGATCAGCTTTACTTATTCTAAAACCATATTTCATGAATATTTTCTGAGAATTCCTACCTAATATTGAACAAACAGATCCCGAATCTAATAAACCATTAACTAATAAATCTAGTACCTTAACGCAAATATATGGCCTTATATCTTTTGTATTCTTAAATAGAACTTTTCCACGCGGCCTATTTACATTGGAAAAGTTCCTACCTAGTTTTTTGGACTAGATGAACAGGTAGGACATTGTGGTGTCTTGACTCCCGGTCTACCACACTTAAAACATACTAACTTAGGTTTGTTACAAAATTTTGCAAAATGATCCGGTGAACCACACTTGAAGCACGTGCCTCTCCTACCACTTTTGGGCATTGGCTCCTCGCCTATACTAGCTAGCTTGCCCCCATAATCGATGTGTGGTCGCACATCACGTGACTTCGCACTCGTGTGTGGTCGCGGCTCCTCGAACTGATCCTGCCTATGTTTAATTATTTCTCTCTGTCTACATACCCCTAGAATCTCATTCATCGATTGGAAATCTTTTACTTCGACCGTCTCCATGTATTCCGGTCGAATATTGTGTTTGAGGATTTCCAATTGATCCTCGAAAGCGGGTTCCGTAGAAAGCCTAGCAAACATCGATTGCATTGTCGAAATGTAGGAAACCAACGACTCCTCACTACTCATTTTCCTATCCCTAATCTCCTTTAAAAGATGATAGTCAAAATCCGGTTTATCATATGTTTGCTTTAATGAAAATTTAAATTCTTCAAAATTAGTAAAACTCCTTTTATTAGCTCTATACCACAACAAAGGTGATTTATCTAAGATTTCCGGAAGTGAATTTAACAATTGTCTATCAGAAATGTCTCTAGAGATCCTCAGCTCCTCTAGTCTCTCTAAGAAAGTTCTAACGCATGAGGTTCCGTCAAATTTGAGGTTCAAAGAATTAATATTAAAAGGTCTTTCACATATGTGCAATGGTTCCCTAATTGTCGCCTGTTCCCGTTCAGGCGTCACACTGACATCCTTCTCCTCATCATCCTCTTCGGATATGCTCAATAGACCTATTAGACGTGCGCGCAGCGGTGATAATCGCGAATCATCAACTTTAATTCTGGCAAGTCTGTCTAACCAATAATTTGAGCGGGCAACGATACGTCTATAAGCAGAAGTGTTACCTGCATCTACTCGGGCTTCCATGCGTGTGATGGCTTCAGTGGCTTGGCTTATTTCGTCATCTATGTTAATGGATCCTTGTTCTACAACCGGTATGCTACCCCTTCTTGCGGCATTTAACGTACCCCTCAATTGCGTTCTCATAATCTCTACGGCTGCCTTTGCATCTGGAACTAGACCGTATTGCATTAATTCAGATGCGATCTCGTCTTTGTTGAGATATTTCACATATTTTGACAGAGGCATCTTGACAGATAAACAATTTACAAACTCACTTCACACGATTTACTAACAATTTTAATATCTGGATTACTTTACTTTATATTTTAACTGATCAATTTAGTTTTACTATATTTAAACAAATATTGAGGTTCACTAACACCAAATGTATCAAAAATATGAACTATTTCAATGATATTTACTTGTAATTTAATTTTAGTCACAAACTGTACAAACCCTTAAAAATATTGTAATCTTATTTGTTATTATTCTTTATTAAACCATTGCTCTTGGTCTTTCAGCGAAATAATACATTTACACAACTTGTTAAACCAATGATATGTAATATAAACTAACAATTAATTCACAAATATGTACCTGTTTGTGTAATGTGTTACATTCAATGACATCTGACGTTCCACTTACATGTCAATTTGACGTCGACTAAGACAAAGACACAGAGTGTTCTATATCTAAATGCAGCGTGCCTGTTTAAAATTGATACCAGAGTACAAATTCATAAAAGTTTACAAAATAATCCTAGAAAATTTTTTTTTTTTTTTTGACACTTGATGTTGTCAGCCAATTTACCCAAATAATGTTGGGGTACTTCCAACGTTACTCAAAAAATTGCAGGTACCTTTAAATATTAATTGTAATTCTCCCTTTGTAGGTAAGCAACAAATGTAAAAATATTATCAATTTGACAGATGAAGGGTATCTTGTTTACACTTTGTAGGTACGCTACAATAAAAAATATAAAAACTTAAACTAATTAAATACATGAAAGGTAATTGAAAAAATGCTGCAGCCTTCGAACAAAAAATTATAACTATTAAGAAAATGCACAAAAAAAACTAGTATGTATAAAAATAAAAAGAAAAGAAAAAAAAAAAAAAAACTGAGTGTTAAAATATGGGATTGTAGGATTATTAAGGTTGGAGAGTTGGGTATGATCTTACTGGGAACACTTTGGGATTAAGGAGGGGAATGGACAACTGATGTTCCTCGTCCACTCAGCTTTAGACGAGGAAGTGGTATCTCATCAGGCGGGCTTTGTCCTGGGGAGAAAAATGTTATGCCCTACCACGGAATTTTAACACGGCACAAATATACTAAGATTTCCGCTGATCTTTCCTCAGCAGCAAATTTATATGGGTTCGATGCTTTGGAGGTGTCCGGCGCTCTGTCCTTCAGACAATCGCGGGTTCGAATGCCCTAAAGTTGAGGCGCCACTTTGTAACGGGTACAGTCGGGTTTGACTGTCTCCTTTACTCACCAACTAAAACAGTCAGCTAAGCATGAACATCCCAGGGCGCCAGCTACTGAGGAGCCTAATGATCAGCGGGAATACCTCAATAAAAATACTTTCGAAAGCTACAACACATTTATTGATTACCTTCCTAACTAATACTAACAAAAGAAATGCTTATGCTACTTTATAAACTATTTACAATCTAATCTAATCGTGTGACGAAAATATAGTTTCCTTCAACACTTTACTGCACTTGCACTTGATAAGCACACCGAAGTGTGTGATTGGGAGAATAAAATTGTGAAGGGGGTACTTCTGATGAAGGTCGCCGTCACTGCCGCCGTCGAGACTATGAGACGCTATGAATGGTCTTCGCAGGATGCCTCACCATCCAATGCCATCCACCTCGCCGTCCACCGACGCAACAGCACAAAAGCACGCAGCTGCAGCTGGCTAGTCGCTCACTGGCCACGCATGTGGTCAGGCCAAAGCTCGTTGAATAAATCGCAATTAGTTACAGACAGAATTTGCCTGTAACACCCCTTGCATACAGACGCCGCTCGCTCAACCGTGTTTAAAAATCGTATTATTAATTTTTCCAAACTTGGAAATCAAATTAATTATTATCTCCGACAATCTGTCTTATCAGTGTGTTCTAAAATGCACAACCGCTTCTTATCACATCTGTCGACCAAGTCCCTTCTTTTTTCTTCTTCTTACCGACACTTTCCAATATTTTAATTTTAATTAATTTTTACTTCACCCGCATACTCCAGAAAATATGTACTCTCTTCTAAATTGATCAACTACCACTTAATACTGGACCAATACGTCAGATGGCGTTACTAGTAATGAAAATATGTTCTTTAAAGTGAAGTTATGAATTTTCTATGTTACAACTTTTTTATATTTTTCCTTTCTGTTTGCCAAGCTTAAGAAATTAAATGCTTATTTAAAAAGAGAAAAACTTAAAATAACTTCTTACCATACCTGATTATACAATACAGTAATTATATTTAAATACAAAAAAGAGGGATTTAAAAATAACTTCATTCATAATTAATCATAATTAATATCAAGTGTTATTAAAATTAAATTAAAAAATATATATTTAATTGAGTATGAAATGTGTTTCTAGTTTTTGTGGATTTAATCTCGTATTTTTTTTTATTACAAATTACTTACAATTTAATATAACAATTTAATTTAAATAGTTTTTTTATTGTTAAATTAGTTGTATTAAAAATTAATAATTTGTTAAGTAAATTAAAGAATCTCACACCAATGATCCTTCCAATTTTTACTGTTTAAAGTTGCATTTATTAACACAGAGGTTTTGTCAACAAAACCTTCATTAAAGGAGTTAAAAAAATCTCATTTTTTTCAAAAGGTTTCTCATTAATGATGTGCACGGTTTTGTTATGTATTCCATATTTCATGTAAAAATGTAAACTTTATTATATACAATACGTGTAATGTAGTCTTATAGTTAGTGGTTTTTTCGAAATAAAAATATAATTAATACATTTTTTACCTACTTCCTGCACAAATGTATAATTTTTCTGTGCAATAATGAAGTTTTTTTTTTTCGAATTATAAATAATTAAGATATTTTGTATTGCCTGCATAAAATATACGTAATAATATTAATGTGCAGTATGAGTAACATAGATTTTTTATATACTATATGGTCCAAAACGCCACTAACTTTATATGAATTCATTACAGTTGTGATTTTTGAAAGCATCACAAAAAAATTAATACTTATACGTTACATATAAATTTTATATAAAAAATTCATTTTATTTTATTTAGGGCCTCTTTCACCAAATACAAGTGAAGTGTTGATTAGTTACTTTTCAAGTAACGCTAATTGGCGAGTAAATGTTACTAGTATCTTGTTTCAATTTCATTGAAATTACCCTCGAGTAATGCTACTCGGAAGATGGTCAAACTCGTACGCTTTCTTACCGGTGACTTTAAATGGCGGTTAGCCCACTTGGCACTTTACTCAGAGATGGTGAAAGAGGCCCTTGAAACAAGTAATGATTAATTAGTACTTGTAACAAATCAATTTATGTTTAAAGTTGTATAAAAACACTCGTGTGTTCATAATATTTGGTCAAATACAAAGCCTTAATGGTAGCTGTGAGGAGATTTACCTGATAAATGTAAAAAAAGTGCTCACACTGCAATGTTTCTGACCATTTGCACAATATTCTGTTATTTTTTTCGTATAATATTTAAATGTGTCACTAAAATGCGCAAGAGTTCTTTAAAAATCGATCGTCGGTAGATGTCGCGAGCGTAGCGGTAGGAGAATAATGGCTGAAATCTTTTTAAACTTTCTCATATAATAAATAGATATATTTAATAATTGTAAAATCTAATTACACATTAAGAAATACTCATTTGTTTCGTAAATATTCCTACACATTTTCCTAGTATTAAAAATAATTGTATTTTCATAAATTTATTGCCAAACTTATTTTATTTATCTAAAAAAAAAAAAAAAACTATTCTGCTCGTAACAGAATTGGTTTAAATGTAAGATAATCTCATTTCTATGTATGCACAAAAGCTTAGCTTTATTAATATAGTTTTATTGTATTGTTTTGTCCATTTTAATACAATTTTATCAACCCTAAAATTTAAAGGCCTTTCACAGTTTTAGTTGAATTATGATTATTTAGTGTTTTATTTTATATAATTCGTACCTAAACAATTACATTCCCCAAACAATGTCGTATTGTATCCTTACAACCTTAATAGAAAAACCATCTTACTTAATTTGATCTCGAAATAAAAAAAGTTTTTATATACATTTTTATACAAAAATAAAGTTAACATAACAATAAAACACTGCCTTATTGTGTACAGTTACGGAATAAATAAATTTATGTGCTGTTGCTTGTTAAATGTGTTTTTGATAAAGAAAATGATATTTTAAAATGTATTATTTACGTTTCGTAATGTAAATGTGAAGGTATACTCACATTATGACTCACATAACACATATTTCCTTAAATATTAGTTTATATTAAAAAAAATGTGTGCATTTTTAAAATATTCCGGTATGTTTTTTTTTGCACAGACTTCATAAACAATTGCAGAAAAAAAGGAGTCTGTTGTTTAAAAGTATAAAATGTTTCCCTAATTTTCGTAGCTGGAGTTAAATATTTATCTATGGTTCTGTGACACCATAGATATACGCGAAGTTCTGGAAGCAAAGAAAATATTTAAAAAAAATTGAGTTTTAAGGCAAGTAATTTACGATTTTTTAATTCAATCAAATTAATTTATGAATTCTAAATAAACTTGAATCAAATTGAAATTATTTTAAAATTCGTCTTGTTTCGTTACAGAATTGATAAAATTTATTCATTTCAACCGTTATAATTTTAAATATTCATAGTGTGAGTATAATAATGATATAACGAAAAGTATTACTACGGTGTCCAAATGGCACAAATATGAATTGACAGTATTGTGAACGTTGTACATTTTATTCGTATTTATAATAATTATATAATTTATGTAGTTTAGTAGTGTAGAGTTTTATGATATTATTTTTAAATGACTTATTGTAATCTGAAATTGATATTTTATACTCAAATATAGAAAGAAAATATACTTATGATTTTTATTATTCCTTATCCAACAATGAAACTATTTGTGTACTAGGTACAGTAACGTAGCTCGCCTTAGATGGGCCCTATATCAAATTTTGTCTGGCCCTTCTACCTGACTGGCGTAGCCCAAATGGAGGGTAAAATTTTTTTTACAAGAGAAATGCAATGCATTTAGACTACGACTCAGTTTCTACTCTGCAATGCATTTAGACAACGACTCAGTTTCTACTCTGCAATGCATTTAGACAACGACTCAGTTTCTCCTCTGCAATGCATTTAGACAACGACTCAGTTTCAACTCTGCGAGCATCCTTAACACGAGTATCTAAACATAATAGTGATTCATGCGAAAATAATACAAACATAACAAAAATGGAACAGGATAGCATAATTATTTTTCTATCCGTTATGGCAAAAAATAAAAATGTTTAAATGAAATCCTGTATTTAGTATTTTCCTAAATTTTACTATGAAGTAACTAGGTCTTTTAAATATTATATTTTATACAAAACAAAAAGTAGATATGAGTATCAAACTATCATCTGTATTATGAAATTGAAATAATTTAGATTGAAGTGTATGTTAATTAAATTAACTGTAGGCCTCGTAATAATTCTGAACGTCACTCAAGAATCCTAATTCTAAATGAGGAGATCCGTAGACGTACGACAATTACCGACATAAGCCAACGGATCAGTAAGTTGAAGTGGCAGTGGGCAGGACACATAGTACGGAAAGCCGACGGCCGCTGGGGCCGGAAGGTTCTCGTCTTCTCGAGTGGAGACCACGGACTGGTAAGCGTAGCGTAAGGACGTGCACTCACAATGTGGACAGACGATCTGATCACGGCTGCGAGTTGACGGTGGATCCAGGCTGTTTCTGACCTCGGGGCGCCGAAGTCGTGTAATAACGTCCCCACGACCCCGCCCATCAATGGTCGCGATCGAAAGAAAGTCGTTGGGTTTTAGCCGGTAGGAATCCGGCATAACCCCGCAGTATCCCCTGCACTGCCGGGTATCCAAGAGGATTTCCCAACGTTAAAAAAAAGAGGCTGTTTCTGACCTGTCCTGTTGGAAAATTATGTGGGAGACCTATGTCCAACTGTGGACATCCCAGGGCTGAGATTTAACTCTAACACAACTTTAACTGCGCTATAAAACATTACAATTACACGTCAAAATTTTATATAAAAAAGGGAGGAGGAAACAGATAAAAAATAATTAAGCGTATAATAGTACATTACTGCAGAGTCCGGGAAGTGACGGATTGCCGGACGAAGTGGTTTCAAGGCCGAGCTTTAGCGAGGCCTTGACAAAGAACTGAGTCCGGCAATCCTCATTCCGGTCGAGGCTGGTATAGTGCTTTTCTTAATAAATGTGAGGAAATAATCAAACACGTGATACAGAAAAAAAGTATAATATGAAAAAATTATTAAAAAATTAATTTAGGTAGGTACTGAAAAAAAGTCTGCGTTCCCACTTTTTTTATTTTAATGAGTGCAAAGAAAACAGCGCCATACAGCCCAGTCATCAAATGAGCATGCGCTCGCCGCGGCCTACTAGATTTCATCGGGCTGAGCAGCGGCCAGTAATCAATTAGTGCAAAGAAAACAGTGCCATACAGCCCAGTAATCAAATGACCGTGCGCTCGCCGCGGCCTACTAGATTTCATCGGGCTGAGCAGCGGTCAGTAATGAATTTTCATACAACATTCTTGACCTAGGCCGAGAAAGAAATGCATGAGCCAAGAATTACAAACTTCGCGGCTTGTTTTTAGTACAAGAATGCCTACATTTCCGAGCATGTTTGAGAAAAAATAATTCCCGAAAGTATTTTTTAAAAATTTACAATTAAAAGTAAGTAGGTAAGTATACTGTGCGATGAGTATAAAATAGTTCGACAAATGAGACACGTCTCAGACGTAAACAATAATACGTTTGGACAGAAACGGTGCATTACTTTCACTTAGGTCGGCTACA
Organism: Synanthedon andrenaeformis; assembly: GCA_936446665.2. NCBI lineage: Eukaryota > Metazoa > Arthropoda > Insecta > Lepidoptera > Sesiidae > Synanthedon > Synanthedon andrenaeformis. The sequence continues at coordinate 9,522,748 of OW387785.2, forward strand.
CCGAATGGACTCGGATAGCTGCGAATTGTGAGTTACCACAATTACAAAGGCTACAATACAATATTATGTAGGAGCTCTAGCCTTTTGTCTCAATTAAATAGAAAACGTTTTCCACTACATATACTCACATACTAGCCTTGGGAAACATTTGATGCCCACTGCCCACAGAATAAATAATATGGCTGAAGGGAATCAATCTAATTATTCAAGAGTAGCCCAGAATATTATACTAGAATACCACTACATTTTGAAACATTTTGACGAGACCGTTGGATGAGTGGTTAGGGTGCTTGCCTTAACGCTGTCTCAGGGGTCCCGGTTTCGATTCCCGGATGGCTGGTCTGGATTTGAAAAATAGTTGCAGGCAACCTGCGTTTCGGGGTCATTTGGGCAGCCCATCTGGCGTCAGTAAAACCCCTTACCGTAAAATAACAGCATGTATGCTGTTGTGTTATGAGTAAGGGATGCAAGAACCCATTTTCCGTATCCCTTCCCGAACCCTTATCCTTAATCCTATTGCGATCGGCAGCGCACTTGCAGTTTCTGTGGCGTTGCTTGTGTTATAGGCGACGGTTGCCACCTACCATCTACTGGACCGTCAGCCCGTCTGTCGACCTTAACATTAAAAAAAAAAAAAAACTTCACTTATTTAATGCCCGCTACTGTCTGTTTCTTTGCTAATTTCATCTAAATCACCCAACAGGATTTCGTTATGGTTTTCATTAGTGGAATTAGGGTTAAAAGAGAAGTTCGGTAGCTCGCGTAGATTTCACCTACTGATCATGTAATGTGTCAGCATTTTTGTAATAAGAAAAATAGGTAAGTAACGATAGATTTATTTCTATAATTGGAATGACGTTTCAACATACACAAGCAATAGGTCAGCAATGGCCGATCGACTTCTATCGTTTATTTTAGAAAATAACATGTATAGTGTTGACATTGGAAAATTGTCAAGCGTTGAGATGGCAGGCAATAAATAAGAGATCTTTCAGTGGCGCGTTCCAATTCGATTACGTGTCGCATCGAATTCACATTGATGTCCGATGTCACGTCGGATTTGGATTTGTAGCGCTACGCAACACGCGACTCTTCAAAAGCGCTCCGACATTCGCATCATCACACACAGACTACATTTTTAACCCCCGACGTCCGACGCAAAAACTAAGTAATTGAATTTTTAGTGGATACGCTTTGCTTTTTAAATATCTTTATGTGTTATGTACTTTTAATTTTTTAATTTTAAATGCTTAAGTTTTGAGTAGGTATAATATATTAAATAATTTTCTTAAATTTTGTCAGACAACATGCAACATGTAGTTGTTTCTATAATTTATGGAATTTATGTAATGTCACCTAGTGGATTTTGCTGTGCTGTTAGTATTTCCATCAAATAAAATAATATAAAACTGGGTGCTATAAGTTTGACGTGTGTGTCAGACACACATCTGTACAGACAGAGCTCGGCATCGTAGCTCTCAAACCGGATCCATCGGATGGACCGATTTTGATCTTTTTTTTTGAAAGCTATAATATATGAAGACCGTTTGAAGAACATCAGTCCATTTCGTAGTTAACGAAGGGATTTCACTAACTTCCACATGTTCAATTGATATAAAATTTGGTATACCTAACTGTTACTTCGATGGTATTTCCATGACATGGTAACCTTGTCCTGATGCTGCATGGCTTCGCAGGGATGCATTTTTTTCTGTACATTATATACACATATACCTACGATATACCTACAAGCGCAGCGTAGGACGTCCACCCACAAGGTGGACAGACGACCTAATTAAGGCCGCGGGTCAACGGTGGATCCAGGCTTCTTCTGACCGGTCATATTGGAGACTTATGGGGGAGGCCTATGTCCAGCAGTGGACGTCCTGCGGCTGAAATGATGATGATGATGATACCTACGATCATCGTTAATAGCTTTGTCCATTAGTGGAAAAGTATCAAAATCCGTTGGGTGGTTTAGAAAAATGAAAACGGAGATGCAGACAAAGGCGCATAGCGATTTTATTTTTTAATATGTATATGAATAACTTAATTACTTATAACCTTATATTTTTTTAAACTATATAAGAGCAAAGTCCAATTCCATCTTGAAGAGCATAGCCGAGAGATAGGTACTATTTAGACTTTTTAGTTACGATATTTCAATTAATTAATGTAATTGAACTACTGAGACTATGACGTAACCTATGTAAAGCCATTTATTTTATTTATTTAGCTAAACATTTTTGTACAACTAAGGAAATTAAAAAAAAATAGTTCAATATAATTTAATACATTTAATTTGGACTATTTTTATGTGCCTGAATTTTTTTCCGCCTGAATTTTTTTTGAAAGAAAGTTGCAAAAAGATTGTCATCTGACGTAACTGTAAGTAGCATTTGAACCTGATTTGAACGTATAGGGTCATTTATCACCGGCTTCACTCCCGACATACGATTGCATATATACGTGTTCACACAAGCCGCGTTTGGCCGTTCAGAAATATTCTTTCGTGATAGAAAACAACTTTGTATTATCGTGTATATAATAATCTTGACATATCTACTAGAAATATCAATAACATATAATGTGGGTCGATGGCGTTCAGGAATTACAGAATATTGCAGTGACTGACATGACTGTGTTTTGTTATGCGCAGGATTATTTATTTAACTAGAAGTTATCTAGAGGCAATGGCCTAATAGATCTTATTAGGTCTGAATTTTGTAGATTTTTCTTTTAATTTTAAGGACTAAAACAGAATTATTACAACGAAAAAATAATGACGCCTTATTAATCTCCGTTCAAAAGAATTATGCTCCAAAAAGGATGGACCTATTTTGATAATTTTTTTTTGAAAGCTGACTTACTTATCCCTTATTCCTGCAGTACACTTCCAGAACCTGTGGCGTTTCTTGTGTAAATAGATGAGGGTATAGCCCTACTTATCATTGAGTGGACCGACCTTTACATTAATAAAAATTTAGATATTATACATTAACAGTAAATTAAGAAGTATAAACTTACTTCTCTGTAAGTATCATTAAAAAAAACACTAATATACTGAGTAAACATTCTCTGTTCAAAATAAAACTTGTCCAACTTTACAGTAATGGCGTTTTAATGATGATTTTACTAACTGAATGCAAATTTATAAAGAGCTCATTAAACTGTGCACGCGATCATTAAAAATATTAAGAATGCACTTCATAAAAGTGAATTTCGAAGTCAATTATTATCATCACAAGCCTTTTGTGAGATGACTGTAGAATTTTCCATTTAAAAATGAACCGTGGCATTGCTTGTGGACTTGTTGTATGGTTATTTTTGTGGATAGCGACGGAGCTCTGAGTTAATTGGACCGTGTGTAAGGCACGAGAACGTGAGAAGGGTTCTCTCTTTTGGTATTGCCGTGAGAGCTGCAAAGGCCGCATCGCTCATTTGCTGAAAGCCTCCGTCTCAAGTGTCGTCAGAAATCCTGCTATTTTACTTTCGTTCTGAATTTAGTAGCCTTTTTTAACCAATTTTCACTCTCCCTATGTAAATACAATTATAATCTTGTTATTATTAAACATCCTCTCTTGGAATTTCGGACTTAGATCATGCCTATAAGTAATTATAGGATAGGCTACTTAATATTTTTCAACGCGGACGAAGTCGTGGGCACCAGCTAGTTAAACATATAAACCTCAACCGAACCGCATCAAAACCGTTGCGTGGTGTATCCGTTAGAGGATAAACAGACGCAGAAAGTGACTTCAAATTTATACTAGTAATAAAATAAGGAAGACGTTGATATGGGCGACATTCTCATATTAAGTACGTGCATGTTGAAACTTTTGTGTAGCGATCCCAAGCAAAAGGTTAAGATAGTATTATATATAAAGTTGCTCTGTTATTGTATTGGCCATGTATTACATAAAAATATTATAATATGAAACTGTCTCGGCTGTTGTTTGCATAAGTTCATCTCGGCAGTGGGCGAGGGTTACCCGCTGGGCTGTCTTCGGCAAACGGTGGCTTGCGATGGGTTATTCTGAATCAACATTTTTTTTTGTATTTTAACAATAATTTTAAAATTATTAAACTAAATTTACCACTTACCTAATTGAAACTTTACTTTGTAAAAATTAATTAATTAATTTTATTTTCAACATAAACCCTACAGCAAAACAAAATAACATACAATATAACATTGCCAATTACAGGGTTTCATTGTGTGTGACTTAAACAGACTTTAAATAGATTATAGCTAAGTTAATTACTAATTATTAATTCATGTTGTATGGACAACATTTTTTAGGATAAGTAAATAAAACCACATGTGTCTACTGCTGCTTATTTAAGAATTACCTACATGTTAGCAGAATTATCTGTAACAAACTTCATCAATATTCAGTGTTTCCAGAGAATTACCTCCGACTTACTTTCCAACTGACAAACTAATCAATCTGTATGGCTTAGATTTATCTTTATTTATTAGTTAATAAAAAAGATACAAAACCTACGTACGAAGAGAATTTTACTATGTTTATTTAAACAATAAGTATGTCTGTAACGGATTAAGCTTCGTTATATTATCTCTATTGCTAAAAATCTATATCTCTCTCAAACTACAATGAACTTTCTTATAACTTATAAGTATCAGTGTCATACACAATGGCGTTGTATGAAAGAAGCAATACAGTGGTGCTTGCCTTAACGCTCTGTTTCAGGGGTCCCGGGTTTTATTCCCGGCAGGGTTAACTTTGGAAATGAACTTTACATAGTTAGCTTTGATCTGAATTTGGAAAGTATTGGTAGGGCACGCTGCATTGGGCAGCCCGTCTCCACCATCAGCCCTCAATGATCGTTCGCTTTTCCTTTCGGGGGAAAGAGCGGGGCGTTGTCACTGTCTGAGTGGTATTTTTGAAAACTAGCGGTCAATAACCACCCCTTTACAGAAGACCACTAACCACCGTTAAATAATAGCATGTGTGCTGTTGTGTTTCGGTTAGTAGTAAGGTATGCCAGAGCCGGTTTCCTTATCCCTTCTTAATCCTAATACGGTCGGCAACTTGCAGCAGCTGATGCATAGCTTGTGTTATATAGGCGACGGTAGCCACCTACCATCAGGTAGACCATCAGTCTGTCTGTCAACCTTAACAAAAAATATCTAATTTTTTGAAATATATATATATCTAAGTAAATATCTACATAAACAGAATTAATCTTTAAATGTTTTGCTAGCGCAAAACTCGAAAACAACAAAACCAATTTCGGCTAATTCTTTCGTTGAAGTTTGAAGAGAGTTGTTATCTAGAGAAAATTTAAAAAAAATGGACATTCATATACTTCATATGAGATTATTTTTTCGCTAATTTTAAATATATTTTGAAAATGTAACTCCCTGAATCGAGCCTAATCTTAATGTTACCGATTAACCCTTGTAAGGGTGGAGATTATAAAGAAGAGAAAACTCGGCTCATTCCGTCAGTGCTCCTTTCTCCGCCGATAAATCCCGCGGATCCCGTACGATGTCCGCTTGCCAGCACATTACTCTTAATAAAAGTCAACGCAAAATGCGTCACGCATTTATATCAATTCTTGCTGTATTGACGTTCACTGCTCCGCATGCTATGTGCTCGGGCGTCGTCGGGAGAGACGGCTTTAATATTTATAAAGGTAATAATCAATCGCCATTAGTAGCGCAATAAGTCAAGAATTTCTAGACCAATTTTAATTCGGTTTTCACTTATGGAAAAAGGGATAAACGGGGAAGGTTTGCATTTATAAAAATTGTACTCCGAACGAAGCAGGGACCGGGTCACTAGTAAGTAATATATTTATTTCTGGGTTGTTGCGGATGCAGAATTTTCAACATTCGCTGATGCGGATTTATAAAATATCACATCTGTGAATGCATTTGCGTTTTTAATTTTTTTAATAGTTGATTAAAAAAATTATTAATTTATAAAATAATTAAAACAATTATAAAATTATCATTTTATTAATTTTGATCAAATGATAAAAAACTTTTGTAGAAAAATTACATATTAAAAAAAAATTGAAACAATTTCATAATTCATTCTGGACAAATCTGCCAGATTCGACTAGCTCCATATCCGAATCTGCCAAAGATTTGCATTAATTATTGCGGATGCGGACGTCTAAATCGGTGCGGAAGTTCCGCATTTTCAGATGCGAATATCCGCAACAACCCTGATTTATTTTAATTTTTTTGTTACTTTCTGGGGCTAAGACATTTTAATATTTGGTCGATTTAGGAAAGGTCATTTGCATTTCAGTCAATATGGAAGACAGACAATTTGGGATTAGATTATAATGAATCGGAAACACTTTTAAGTTGTACTTAACCACTTTAGGTACTAGCTGTTTACCACAAATAAGCGATTCTACCTTAAGAACCTTATCTTAAGTACACTTTATCTGTCTAATTATTTTTCTTTTCTTTTAGATCACCAGCGTGGGAAGACTGATGAGTTGCAAGAAGACCCTATTGGATACGACGATCAACTACTTTGTTAGTAAAAAACCAAATTAACTACATTTCTAACCAAGCCTCTTGAGGACAAATAACAGTTAATTGTTTAAAATGAAATTTACCAGATCTCGGTCACTATTATCGCAATGGTTAACAAGAACTTAACCAATAACTTAAGAACCTCTATAAAGGCTTCACAGGGCATAGACTTGTCACCATTCATTAGTTACCTACAGGCATACCACTTTTTTCCTTATGATTATTAGTACTACGAACTATATATGCCCATTGATACATTAACTTTTTAATTCAATAATAGTTTATGAAAATTGTATGCATTATTTGAAATGAACATTCAGTTACTTAAGAATCTACAAATTGTATGAAACAGATGCTATCTTGTTCGCACTCGCATGACTAGACTGCGGTCGGCAGTGACAGCAATAACAATCACAACTCTCGTTTGATCTGAACTCTCGTTTGATCGTTTGTCGTATTATCTGAACACTTTGTTTGCTAATAATGTTAATTGGAACTATCGTGTTGAGGGTCTGACAAAATAATTGGATAGCATTCCACTTTGTTATGTTAAAACCAATATCTACTTTAGTGTGCATTTTATTTTCACAGCAAATTGAGCGTGTAATTGAAAATATTAATTAAGAGCAAAATTGTTTTTTTTTTTAAATCAATTTCTTCAGTGGTTGTGTTTTTTTTTAATGATTGATATCTATAGGCAGGCGGGCTGATGGTTTACTTGAAGGATGATGATTAATATCGTCAAAAACGTAAAGTGCGCTACTTATTTTTGCAGGATAAAGAATATTAGACTTATAAGACAAGTCAGGATAGGGGAATGGCATCTTTAGCAACCTCGCATCTAAACACAACAGTATTGTTATATACTAGCGACCCTCGATGGGTGTCGCTCGTATGTATTTTTTTCTAAAAATTATATGCACAAAATATCTTCTCGTTTATCGCTTTTCCCATTAGGAAAAACTGTATCAACTGTATCAAAACTGGGAAGATTTTTTTATATTATAAGCTATTTATAAGCCATTGTACGAGTATGTTCTACTGGCTGAACCATAAAGAGAATATTGGAATTCGAGTTATTCGAATAAAAATTCTATATTTGTACAGTGCGCATGGGTACGTAAATCATCCCCTTTTTTAGAATAATAAACCGCTGCTGCTCACAGTTCGTAAGAACAAAGATTTTAATCCTCCCTCTCTTTGGAATTAACTCTTTGGAAGGTAATTTTCATCTTCCACTGGTATAGTTTGTGTCCTAAGGCCACATTTCTGTCTGCCGTCTTTTTTCTTTAAAAACACGATTTTTCACTAAATTCATCACATTGTTTACAGATTTTTACCGAACACCTATACAGCTTTATAACAACTTTGTCCCGCACAGCGAATATGAGTATAACAAAAGAACTAGCAACTCTTATAAAAGTGAGTATAACATCCTATTATTTAATATTATAAACTAGTTGGTGCCCGCGACTTTTCCGCGTTGAAAAATAAAAATATAGCACCTGAGAATAAATATGAGATAATGAACGACATCCTTATCGCTATAACGACGGTGGCGCCACCACTGTTGACGGTGGCTCCGACTTTTTATATTTTTTGTAGACGAACCAACGATTTTTCCAGGAAAAAAAGTGTCTCAATTGTTAATTTCTTCCATATCCGTTCAGCCGTTTTTGCGTGATTGAGTAACAAACATCCAAACATACAAAACTTTTGCATTTATAATATTATATTACGATTAGGATTGCGATATGGAAAATAAAAGTTTTTGTGTGTTTACAGATTACATGTTAAGTAAGAAAGAGAATGGCAAGAACAGAAAACGGAGTTCTAAAGCAGCTCTATCTTACATGCTGCAGAGCAGACAAGAACCCTATGACACGTAAGGATTATTTTTGTACCTAGGTAATTTTAATAATATTTATGAATCTTGAGCATTGTAGAATTATTTTTCCAAGGTATGCAGTGTCAATTACCCCAGTTATTCTTATTAACTTAATTACTTTAATATACTTAATAGAGAATTTAATTAATATAATAAGTGGATAATCATGATCCTTATAACATCAGGTATCTCCCAGTGAAAGTCCCGTCAAAACGCCACTGCTTGAAGAATTGTATGGTAAACCATTTTTTTTTAACGTTGGGAAATCCTCTTGGGTACCGGCAAGTGTAGGGGACACTGCAAGGTTATGCCGGATTTCTATACCGGCTTCTAGCACCCTACGACCCAACGACTTTCTAGCTAAAAACCCAACGACTTTCTAGATAAAAACCCAACGACTTTCTAGCTAAAAACCCAACGACTTTCTAGCGCGGCCAGCCATTGATGGGCGGGGTCGCGCGGGGACGTTATGATACCACATCAGACCACCGCCCGGGTGCCGGTCAGGGTGGAAGGCTGGGGTTGTTAATTTGATTAATTTTTCACAAAAATATAGTTCAATCGTTCAAAGCAAACTACACACATCAAGACAAATCACCACTGAAGGCACTGAAGCTTATTATTCCTACGCAATAAATACCCTTCCAACTAATTGGGAAGCTTGTCTAGAGCTTTGAGAATGAGCCCGGCCATTCTGCTTATTAAAATTTCGATTAATAGAAAACATTTTCTCGTTAGTAAATAACGTTTTTCTGTTACCTCCCTTTGAGTGCTGCCTAAAAAGTTCTTTTGACTTTAATTTTCTAATTATCGAGTGACAAGTATTATTATTTTTAAAGCTGCAATTTTAGACATTTTTGGATCTTAAAATATTAGGGGTTAAAGTATGAAATTGCCGATTTGTACTGAAAAATAAAAATTCGTTTTTTTTTTAATTTAACATATTTATTTAATCAAAATAATTACCATTATTATCTATACATTGCTGCCATCTAATAGGAAGCTCATTTATGCCTTTGCGATAGAACTCTGGTGATCTAGATTCGACAAACTGTGTGAAAGCATTTTGCACTGCCTCCTGAAAAGAAAACTTTTTATCACGCAGAAAATTGTCCAAATCACGAAAAAAATGGTAGTCCGTTGGAGCAAGGTCTGGCGAATACGGAGGGTGACGAATGGTTTCTAATTGCAGTTCCTGTAGAGTCTGCAGATCAGTCAAATCATGAGGCACCCATTTTTCATATTTTTTTATTTTATTGATTTGACGCAAATGAGTCAATATTGTTGGTAAGGTAACGTTAAACCATGCCGCTAATTCCTGGGTAGTTTGGCTCGGATCGGCTTCCACCATCTCTTTCAAATCATTGTTATTCACCTGTGTGGGCGGTCTTCCACGTGGTTCGTTCTTCAAATCGAAGTTTCCATCACGAAAGCGTTTAAACCAAAATCGCACAGTGCGTTCATTAGCAGTCCCCTCTCCAAACGCAACATTAATATTGCGAGCTGTTTCTGCCGCGTTAGTTCCGCGTCGGAACTCGTATTCAAAAATCACACGAATTTTCGAAGTATCCATCTTTATTGTCTAAGCTGAATAAAAAAAACAACTGAAAGTTGATAATCGAATGTTGCACATTTTTTAAAAGAAGAACTACATAGGTACCGTATTAAAAAAGTTTCACTCAAAAATCTCAAACCATGAAGGTTCTATGTCAATTCGAAGTACCTATTACAATAAAACGGCAATTTCATACTTTAACCCCTATTACAAGATCAATTCGCCCGTTCCACCGTTCCGTATAAGTTTTTGGAATCTATATGTATGATTATTTTCTTAATTTTTTTCTTCCGATTTGGATTTCTTCGCATTTCTTCTTGCTTTTCTTTTATCTGAATTTTTTTTTACATTGCAATATGGAAACACATCATCTAACACTATAACTATTTTTATACTACTTTTATTTTCACATATTAGAATGTTTCATATTTATACGACTGCCCCTGAATTTATACTTTGAACAACTCATATTTATCATTTATGATTTACAAAAAATTGAAAAAATAATAATTAAATAACTGAATTTATTTATTTTTATTGTTGAGATTTATTTTATATTAATTTTTCTATGTAAGTTTTATATAATGTATTTACTTATATTTTATAAATAGGTATTATTGCCCTTAAACACACATGAAAACAATTTTTGTTATAAAAAAAACTAAAAAGAAATACTTACATTCTTTTTAAGTTTTTTTTTTATTTATTCACCAACAACTTGCTCTTCAATATCACCTTGTTGAATTTGAAGTACCATATTACAAATATATGCCTGCGCCCGTTCTCGAAAATGGTCATGCCACGCTCTATTGGGATCGTTCAATAATCACGGACAGAACTATTGTCGCCAATAAACCTGACATCGTGGTTATTGACCGATCCCCACGCCGGACGATGCTTGTTGACATTACTGTTCCACATGACGAAAACCTCGTGAAAGCCGAGAAAGACAAACTTACCAAGTACATAGACTTGGCTCACGAGGTGACCGCCATGTGGAATGTCGATTCGACAATCATCGTCCCGATAGTCATATCGGCGAATGGTCTTATAGCGAAGAGCCTCGACCAACATCTTAAGACTCTCTCGCTAGATGGATGGATCAAGGGTCAGATACAGAAGGCGGTACTTCTGGACACGGCACGAATTGTCAGGAGGTTCCTCACTCTGCAGCCCTAACCACCGGTAGCTTGGACCTTGCCCCGCTACTTGCGGCATACTAATTTTAAATTTTTTATAATATATATTGTTTTTTTTTAAATATTTATATTGTAAAAAATTTAATGTTAAGAAAAAAGATGAATAAAGAGAATAATAATAAAATTTGTGTGGTTTTCTACGGTACAGGGTGTGCGATACTCATATATCTTCGAAAATTAGTTTCGCTCTTATTAACGCACAAGTACTAGGTGCCAATTAATTCTTGTGCAATTTTGTTTTTATTCTAATTTTAAATTAAAAATGAAAACATTTCAGGGACGAAACACATTATTGTCCATACGGCAAATAAGCACAGGTAATTTTCTGTAACATTTTACAGTAACATCGTACTAATATATTATAAATGTGAAAGTTTCTTTGGATATTTTAAGTATGTCACTCTTTCACGCAAAAATCACTAAACGGATTTTGATGAAAAATTACTGTAATATAGGTTATGCATAATTCAAAATATATAGTATAATTTATGAAGATACGTGGACGAAGTCGCGGGTAAAAGCTACTTTAAATAATAAAAAAATTGAAGTTCTTCGACAGGTTTCAAGATTCTTCCAATCAAATGTTATTAAGTACCAAAAGTTAATGAAGCGAAATCATTTTCGAAATGTGAATTAACACGATTATAAAACTTAAATGCGACTTAATTATCAAGTAAATTTTTTAGCAGAATAAAACAGTCTTAACATATATATTTTCAGGGCGGAGCGTGTGTTTAAAGGCGAAGAAGATATATAAATAGAAGACAAGTAATTTCTCGAAGATTCTTTTAACGAATATAAAACTGATTTCACAGTCAAATATTGAATAATATTTAAAAAAAATGCATTGATATCCTTTAATGTATTTAATATTTAGTAAATTGTGTAGTAAATAGACGAATCTAATAGAAACTGTTTCAAAAAAAGAAATATGTAAAATTTTAAGTATGCATATGAATAAATGTTAAATTATATAAAGGTTTGAAATATTTCACACATTGCATTTAAGGATACGCTGTACGAGCTAGTGAAGTCAGTAATATGTACTTGGGAGACTTATTACGCCAATTATTGAACTTGCCAAAATAATAAAACATGCGCCAGAAATTCCAATATTTACAGATGGTACTTAGCTATTGACAATCCAATTTTATTTTATAGCTAGTATGTTTTCATGGAAAAAATATTTTGGTTTTTAGTCGGTAATTGCAAGAATTCAACCCACAAAAATGTCATAAATTCTACATATTCCATAAACGCGGGCGAAGCTGCGGACACCAAGCTATCTAAAAAAAATCCAACCCTTGGCAAAGTATTATGTCAGGCTTATTGCTTTACATAATGTTTTATCAGGCGTAATTACTTTTATTTTTTTTTTAACGCGGACGAAGTCGCAGGCACTAGCTAGTTTTGTTTAGAAGCAACAGTGTAGGTACATATTAAAATTTCTGCTTATCCTTTCACATTTTTTTTTTAAATGTAAGTCATTAATTGACGGACCATTTGATGGTAGATATTAATAGCTACCGTCACCTAAAAGACGAGCAACGCCACAGTTGCTACAAATTTAACACTTCTGACCCACCGTACCACCGACCATATCCCAGTGGCACTGTGGGTAATAATTTTAAAAACAATACCACCAAATACGCTGCCTTAGTAAGGATTAAGGATTAAGTGTTAAGAAGAGATGGGAAAATGGGCTCTGACATCACACATCACCCGTTCTGTTATTTCACGGTGATCTTCTTTAAGGGATTAGTTACTCCTGCTAGACAAGCTGCCCAAATGACTGCGAAATGCCTTACTACTACTTGTCAGATCCAAACCAGGATCCAATTTAATAAGTATTAAGTTCATAGTTATAAAAGTTTTATTATTGGGTTATCAGTTCTATTATAATCTCTAAAATGCTTGAGGGATTTCTTTATTAAAAGCATATCAAGGCTATCGGTAAACATTTATTATAGAAAATATATTAGGTACTCGCAGAAATTTGTTCACACAAAAACGCCGTTGGGAATATCGTAGAAAAAAGTTATATACTTTCGAACAGGGTTAAATTCTATTAGATGCTTTGAATATTGTAACAAGTAGCTTACAAATATTATATTTTATTTAATACTAGCGGCCCGCTCCCGGCTTCACCCGGGGTGCTTTTTTTTACGTAAAAACCTTCCCTGATTATCCCTCTATCCATGAGTGAAGACAGAATTAAAATCGATCCACCCGTTTTCGAGTTTTGCGCTTAGCAACAGCGCATTTAGGGATTCATTTTTATATTATAGATTTCCATTCTCAATGTTTCGATAAATCAATAGAAACAAAAAAAGAATATGTTTTCAGACCGGTAGACCTACTTGATTTCAAGTGTCTACTGTCGCCTCTAACACAAGTAACGCTCAGGATAAGTAGAGGATTGGGAAATAGTTACCTCTATACATTATACTTTACTGTCATCTACCAAATCGCCAACATTTCTTTATCCCTCCTATCCTTAATCCTTATCCTTAATCCTAATACTTGAACGCATTTGTAGCACCTATGTCCTGACACTGCCACTTCAACTTACTAACGTAGTTCGTTTACGGATCTGTGAGTTTATGACGACTGAACTCGCTAGCGAGAGATGAGCGAGAACGTAAAATATTTGTATGGAAAATTGTACAGCGCCTCTAGCGGTCACTCAAAGAACTAAAATCGGTACCATGAGTTGCATAAGTAAAAAACCTATCGAATGTAGTCACTAGCGACTAACGTCAACTTGACATTTCTATACAAAATCGGTACCATGAGTTACAAATTTGACTGATGGTCTCGAGAAATACCGTAACGTTAGTAGTTAAATGTTTCACTAGCAAATTGAAGGGTGAAAAGTCGTGAATATATTTTTATATACTCTATATTGTTGTTATTATCATTGAAATGCCTACTTAATTATTTTTTGGTGTTTTATGATTGGTTGGTTGCGTAGTTCATGAAATAACCGTAAATAAAATGCTACTAGTGTGTCACATCCCAATTCTATTACAGCGCCGCCTAATTGAGCGTATTCGACGGACACTTTCTCAAGTATAGAGTTGGGTTCCTTACCTTTATTCTCCATGGTATGAACGTAGGGAATCCTATATCCTTCTCTTTCGTTCAAGTACATTTAAAAAGAGATAGCTTTATTAAGCATGAAGTTAGACACAATCGATTTAGCGTTAGCGAGTAAAGTAAACATTAGCGAAACTCATGGTGCGACTTATATTGTAAACAATTCGAAGCTAGTTTATTCGTTATCGACAGAAGTAAACTAACGTCAAATTTCGATAGCAACTCATGGTAGTGCTACTGCTCATTCCAGATTCGATCTCTCAGTGTAAACCCGAGCATAACCCTCTCTATAGCTCGTTGAGCGACGTTGAGTTTTCTTACGTTGAGCTTCTTTGTGTACCTATAAATACAATAAATAAAGAATTATGATACATTAACTAACATTAAGTCTTTGAAAGAGAAAAGTTGGACGAAGGAAGAAGTCGCGGCTGAGGAACATCAGGGGGTGTTCCTTAAAGCAGTAGAGCTTTTCCTACGAACAAAACAAAATGGCTGATCGCCAACCTTCGCTAGTTGGAGAGGCACCGCAAGAAGAAGAAGAAGTATTTGAATATCTGATAATTCAAAAAGCTGGAATGATTTCAAATTTTAGAAACAGAAATTCATCGTAATTAAAGGCTGGTACAAGAACCATTTATTTTAGTTGGAAAACTGGTTGAAACTTGAAAGTAAAAATAATATTTGGCACATTGGTATTCGGAACTGTTCGTTTATGCATTCGAACTAAACGACCGCTGTACAAAACTTGCCAGCGCTCTTTGGCAAAGTTAAACACTGAGCGAGGACACAGTTTTATTTTAGGTATGAGTTTTATTCCTGATTATACTTGCGTAGTCTACCTGCATACGTAATTACATTACCTAGTTAACACGAAAGTGTAAGTGTTTTGCTTTATAAAACAATAATATGGGTATAAAAGTTTACCTGTAGTTATAATTTTGTTGTTATAAATTTGAAGCTGTAGCGTCATGTCATAGAAATACCACTGAATTAACAGTATACCAAATTTCACATCAATCGATTGTCTTTAAACGCCAAACTCTTTTATGGATTTATGAATATATAAATATATAAATTAATAAGCTATAATTTATGAAGATCTCTTCATAAAATATAGCTAAAACCATCCCGACCCCATTAACTTTCAAACAAAAACCGGATTGAAATCGGCGCATCCGTTGATGAGCTACGATTTCACAGCAGACACACACATACACAAACAGACACTTGTGTGTAATCTTTAGGTGTACACTTTATTGTATGTTTTCGTAACTATATTATAAAATACATTTTTATGAAAATATTTTTTATTAGGAATGTTTATTATGAATTTAGTTAAGAGTGTGCGCTCACCGTTGAGACATTTAAAATTAAATGAAATGAAAAGAATTAAAAATCTAAATAGAATTAGATGTTATATTCACAATTTGTGAATCACAAATGCTGTTCAATAACAAAATAAATAAAAAAACCATAAAATAAAAAAAAATACAATAAACGTTTTATAATATATTTTCAATAACAAGATTTGTACCTACTTGATGTAATCAGCTTCAAAGTGGGTAATATTGTGAGTGCTTCGCCAGATCTCAGTAATTTCATCCCCTTGAGATGTTCCCCAGACCTTGTCAGCATCGATTTGCTTCCTTTTCTACTTATCGGGCAAAATTTCCGACATCACAAAACGCGATCACAGAAATCACGCCTTAAAAGTGCGATTGGGACATTATGAATTACCAATGTATTTATAAAACATCTAATTAGGTATCTAATTATAAAAATCTCTGAAAAGTTGGTTTTTAGACTTAAGACTTTCACAAGGAAACTTTGAAACTTTGGATTTTTGAAAAAATGACACTATCAAAAGTCTGGCCCTATGTATTCCTTAGGCTTTGGTCTCCTACAAATGCGTCGGTCGCTTACAGCGTCACGTTGTATGCCGCGTCACGATGCTTACTATAGAAATGTACTATTGCCGTCACTTTCACACGCCCACGTTAGTGTTTGACCGTCGTATGTGGCGTTCAAACTTGCGCTGCGTCTTTAGATGGAATTATTGCAGCGTGAACTTTGTGTCTAGCTTCGGTACAAAACCACATAATTATAACCACAGGGAAACACTGTTTGTCGACTACTGTTGTGATCGAGACGTCGTTTGTTGCCGAGATATGTAGGTAATTGTAGGTATTGACTGCTTACTGTACCTGACGTTCAGAAGTCGAACAAAACATTTACAGCGTACTTCTGAACGCGAACGTCGGACGTCATATACAGATTTTAATAGGAAGCTTTAAGGCTGGCGCTGACTGACGGTATGGCACGGCATGGCACAGCAAAGAATTTTTTCTTGATCATATTATTTTTAACCTTGTTGCAATGATCTTAGCACAAACATTGTCTTATTTCAATACCAATAGGCCGTAGCGTTGCGAATCATGCTACTGCACATGCATGCTTTGGCATGTTGAGGCATGCAAAGGAGTGTGTGCTAAAATAATTTCAATTATCATTGCAAAGTCCATTTCCCTGTCCCTTCTTTATCCTATCTTTAAAGCTACTTTGGTCGGCAGTGCTTGCAGCACCTGTGGCGTTGTTTATATTATAGGCGACGTTAGCTACTAACCATAAAGTGGAAAGTTAGCCTGTCTGTCACGCTTAACATAAAAAAGATTAAAAGTAATATATGTTTGGGGAAAAATCCTTTGCTGTGCCATGCTATACATTAATAACGGCATTCGTAATGGCGGACGTCAATTTTCCGCTGATTCAGGCTTCAGCTGATGATTTCATAAAAATGTACTTATTCGGAATTCACAATCAAGTTTCACGGTTAACTTCTCGTATTTAAATCTATTTGGCTGAAAATTAATAAAAGACGTGAGTTGGGTTCGAAACTCGCGCCGCGGTAGCATGACGATTTTCCCCAATTTTGCCGGGTGTTCCCAAATTTATTGTGCCTTATTAATTAATGCGGTTAAATAATTATGGTGGCGAGAGGAAAACTTTTCTTCATCGCGCCGTCTTTCTTTTGTATTTCCAAATTGTTCTTATTATGTAAAAAATTCGACATGGATGTTTCAACCGTCTTAATTTTAATAAAACTTTCCTCTTCCAGTTCTCTGATGCGTTCGCTTTGAAAGTTATAATTACATGAAAATCTTTAATTAATTAACAGAGGTACTTTTTAAAATGTCTGTAATAATATCTGTAAGGAAAGGAATAAGATCCTAACTAATATTATAAATGAAAAAGTATTTTTTTTGTTTGTTAACTACTAAACTAATCATTGTGAAATTTTGCAAACACGTTAGCAGGGATACAGAAAAGGACATAGGGTAGGTCCCGACCATCATCTACAAAAGAAAATAAAAAAAATCAACCTCTAAGGGAAAGTAGCGCGAATGAAGTCGCTCGCAAAATATAGCTTTTTGAAACTACTGACTATGATTACCATAATAGTTGGCACATATTAGCTATGTATGTTTCACGGAGAAGGTTTTTATGAAATATGTAACTTAAGTTACTTAGTTATTTCCGGTTAGTATAACTCGACAAGTAAACTTACGAGTAGTGTGAAGGTTATTTCATCGTGCGTTCTTTGATGAGTAAGGGAAGCCAAAGCCCATTTCCTACTACTAAGATCCGCAGTACATTTGCAGCACCTCTGGCTGCAAATGTCTACCATCAACCATCAAGTGGACTGGCGCAGCCTGTCTGAAGACCTTTACATTAAAAAGAAAATATTATTACAGTGTATCTGCTCTCGAGACATTCATCTAGGAGTAGTTAATGGAATGGGTTCTCATTCGGCATCTTTATTTGAGCAAACTAAGAGAAAAGTGCGATTCGCGGAGGCGTCTCACGTATCCGGTATTAATTTTGGGTTTATTGAATAATACGTGACCTACATGGCCAATCAGTACACTTGATAAGGGATCCGTAAAATTGGGCTCGCTTAAGTAAATTGGCCCTCACATTTCTGTCACAATAACTACACCTATAGCGGTTAGGGTTTACGTGTTGAACGTTTTATCTGGAATTAATGCAAATTAGACCTTATGTGACTGTAATAACGAAAAGTCAGATCCAGTACGTGAGTTCCCACGACTGTCTATGAAAGAGAAGTCTAGGTCTAGTCTAGATGAAGACTGGCCTAGACTTTATCTAGGGAAGAAGCAAAATGCCAGAAATTGGTAATTGCGTGCTTTTAAATTTCACATAAATTTTTGCAGAGTATCCATAAAATTTGGTAACCAATTATAAACTAAACTTAATTCGCACACACATAAGAATAACGGCAAAATAAGTGTTTTAGCGTTTTTTATATTAAACAAAATTTCTCAGCGTCTTAAAACAATGTTTTCGACTAATCCGTCTTGCCAGTGTTGATACATATATTCAACAAGATATGGAAAAGGCGATGCTTGTGGCTTACCGCAATCAAGAATATCGAGATGTATAGACAAATGACAGTCACCGCCAATGAAAGAACCCGGCGATTCAGAAAGATCTGTAAGTATTTTACTGGCAGTGGGCAGGACATATAGTACAGAGAGCCGTCGGCAGCCGGAGCCAAAAGGAAAGCGCAGCGTAGAACGCCCACCCACAATATGTGCAGATGACATGAGAAAGGCAGGTCGACGGTGGATTCAAGCTACTTCTGACCAGTCCTAATGGAAAATTATGGGAGAGGTCCAGCAGTGGACGTATTACAGCTGAGATGATGATGATGTTGAACTCTAAGGGTAGGTATTAAATATAAGAAGTCACAATTTCACCAAATTGTGCCCGCGTTTAGACAGGCGTGAAAGAAATTGTTTATTTGTCTAAGTGTTCACTGAGTGCAAGTAATTTTCGTGAGAGCCCTCAGGTACCTTTAAATAATGACGTTAAGAACGCTCGCGACACTTTGAAAGCAGTTCCTCGTCGTTTACGTCAAAGATATATTTATGTAAGTACACAAGAAGGGCGCTCGGGTTGAGATGGAAAAATAAATTTGGAAGCCATTGAAAGGGGCGCAACGCGGTGGCACCATTACTCGGAAACTGTTGTGAAAACTCACAACAAATGAGCGGGACAAGCGGCTTTTAACGACGTCTGATGGCAATTGACGTCCGAAACGATGAAATGGGACGCCGAGGAAAACTCCTTTATATTCAAGCTATACTGGAATTTTGTTGTCTGTATAATTAAATCGTTATGATGAAATTTTTTAATTATGTATTTAAATTTTAAGTAAATCTATCTATATATATAAAAATCTCGTGTCACGATGTATGTTCGCGATAAACTCTGAAACTACTGAACCGACTTTGATCAAACTTGGTATCTGTTATTTGGTCCAACTTAAAAGATAGGATAGTTTATATCTCATTTTGTTTATTTTTTTTTTAAATTATATAATATTATTAACATAGCGCCATCTGTTGATACTTATTCAATACAGCAATTATTTATATGTGAGTTCCATAAGGTTCTCACAGATGGCGGTTTAAAGTAATTTATCGCCTGGATTGCAAAAAAGCACTCCGGGCGAAGCCGGGAGCGGGCCACTAGTTTTTTTATAAATATAAATTTGATTTCAAGGCTCCAGTCTTAAATGATTTGTTAGTACATAGTATCAAGTAAAGCCCTCCTTTTTGTCTTTCTCTCTGTATGTATGCGCTAATCTCGGCCAAATGTGGACGCATTTTGTTTCTAATTGTATCGATGAAAAGAGGAATTTTCGAAGAGTTTACGTGTATATAATTCATGAATAACTTTTTTCTTTTTGCCGAGTTATCACTAAAAAGCATACAGTTCAGTGAGTACGCGAAAGTGGTGTTAGCGACTTCGCACTTCGTATCGCGGCGCAGCCAATCGGTTTCGCGACGTCGCATCGTCCCGAGACATAGCGCGCATTCTGTTACATAGCTTCATTTAGTTTTTCTGTTCACTGGCTTCACTATGGGCCTCGCGACATCAAGCATCCTCTCATCACGTATCTTCGCGTAGCGTCGCATTTCAGTCTGAACTGACCCTAGTTCACATGTTCACAGTAGTGACCCTAGTTCACACCCACACCAAACTCGACGTAAAGGGCATAGGAAGCGTAAAAATTAAGAGTTACATCCAAACAATTCTATGAAGAAAATAAAAGGAATTACAGAAACTAACAATACACGGAGCCAGCTCAAGTTATCAGTACATTGTTATCGTTATCTGTATAGAGGCGCGCAGTAGTTTGAACGTGGAATGAGCGTCATCGCGTTGAGTGGTTCACGTACCCTGTATCAATTTGTGGTACGTGAGTGAGGTGGCAATCGACACGTTTCGAATTAACCTCGTGTTCTTACATGCTCCTCAACCATTAAGTCGTAATTAAAAAAGTACTTGATAATATTCAAAACGCAAAAAACATCATAACATTAATAGGTATAGTCAGCGCGTTACGCGTTGTTATTTTATCTAGCGGTTAAAATCACCATCATAATTATGTTCTGCCAGATAAGAAGTAGTAACACCATTAAGTGTTTGTATTTTAGTAGAGGAACTATGACTAAACAGCTTAGGTATATCTTGCATTATTCTTAATTACCATTTACGTGTGAAACAACAGCATGTGTGCTGTTGTGTTGTGTTGCGGTGAGTGAGCAAGGGATGCTAGAGCCCATTATCCATCATTTCCTAACCACCTATCTTAAATTACCTACCATCAAGTGGGCCGTCAGTTGGTCTGTCCGACCTCACCATAAAGATATATATACCTACATAAAAAGTAATTCATAAAACTCCAATGCTGATTATATTTCAAAATAATATAATTTTTTCTTGTTGTTTGTTGTTGTGAAGTGGTTTGTTGGATGCGTTTGTAAACTAAGAAGAGGAAACTCGTAAAGTGGAAAGTAATAAGATCCCCGTCCTTGATCGTAATATTGGTAGAAGCTGGAACAAAAGAGCTCGGATCTGCGGTGGAACAGATAACAAACTTGGAACTTGTGATGTAAACTTTGAAGGCTGTAATGGAGCAGTGATTCGTGCGGTCACGTTTTTCAAAAGGCATTCGTTATGGATTTGTAAGGAAATTATCGCATAGAGATTTATTTTAATTTAATTTTGTATATTAAGAACGACATAATAGGCTGACGGTCCACTTGATGGCTACCGTCGCCCATGATTATCAATGCCATAGGTGCTGTAATGTTGTACCAAAAACCAACAATATATGTAACAAAACATGTAACAATGTTGCCTTTTGTGGGACGTTATTGAATAAAATTTAGTTTGATTTGACATTTATGTAAGTATTTGATTCGAAAGAATAGAGTTTTAGCTATAATATATATAAGCGATTTTGCGAGCGAAAGTCCAAATTTTATGCATAATTAAGTCTGTCGACATTTCTATAAATTCAAAATAGCATGCCTCTCTTATCTGTTATTAAGTAATTAAACCAATTCATCATGAATAACCAATTAGTAAAATTTTCAATAAAACAATTATGTCCCAGACAAAACGATTACAGAAATTCTATTCAGTTTTCAATTTTATTTATAGAAATGCGAACATTCGTTTTTCATGATTCATTAATAAATAAATACTTAGTAAAAATAAATTGTCAAGACTAACACGCCAATTCATAAAGTAAGCTTTTGTATTATTATAGGCTTGTATCATTGACTTATATATTACTAGCCTATTTACTTCAAAATCATATTCTTGTATTATGGGAAAACCATGCAAACATTGTATCATGGCAAAAGGTTTCCCCATAGGCTGAAACCTTGCACAAGCTGCATCTCTAACAGTATTTCTGATGCTTTTGTGTTTCTATAAATGAGTATCCCATACCAGAGACCATTTCCCTATGCCTTTCTAATCCCTTATCCTTAATCCTACTAGGTATAGTCGTTAGTGCACTTTCAGTACCTGTCGCATTGCTTGTGTTATAGGCGACAGTAACAGCCTACTTTGAAGTGGACCATCAGTCTGAAAAAACTTATTCTTTTTTTTCGAAAACTAGAAATCCGAATTTGAAAGTGTAATCCCATCAAAAATGTAAAAATGCCCAGTCTCGGAACGCAGTTTTTCAACTACAAAAAGTCGTGAGAGCGAGCTAACACAGAAAATGTCAACTCACTCGAACTTTAAAAAACATTTGGGTTATATGAACTCGGAAACGCAGACGCCAAATTATATACATAATTACATAATTCATTATTTATAATGAATTGGCGCTCGCAAATACAAAATTTGATAGTACCTTGTTTGGTGACATGCGATAGTATTTTAGTTAGGTGTTTCTGTTCGTGGAGATACAATTGAACAGTAAATTATAAATTTAGGCCCATCGCGTTACACGCTCATTTATCAAGCGGGCACATATATACTCGTATCGTGCGAAAGTTCTAAATATTAACGTCGCAATTACCGCTAGAGGGTGCTGCATTTGCCACTAAATGTGAATATTTGGCTAAACAAGGTGGCAATTAATATTGCTTCTTGACATCATTCGCATTAATTTAACTTAACAATACAAACTTGGCGTTTTACGTAAGGAAATGGGCCGCGAGATGGCTAAAGTCAGTGTAAGCAGTATCTAACAAACAAAGTAATTAATTATATTTTATTTTGTATACAAGTTTAGTTTGCGTAGTGATTTATTGTGCAATACTCTATATACAGTATGTACGGTTGAATTATTTGCAATAAAAAGTGTTAATAAACTCTCAACATACAAACATGAACACTTAGAGCAACTAAGGATTGGTTTGTTATGCAGAATGTTCTGGAGTTCAGACCAAGGCCAATTTTTAAAAAATGGTTTTAATTCTTTACGAATTCAACGCAGACGACTTCGAGGACTTTAACATAGAGTAATTTTTTTATGTTAAGGTCGACAGACAGGCTGATAGTCCACTTGATGGTAAGTGGCTACCTTCGCAATAGGTGTAGGAAATGCGCTGTCGACTATATAAGAATTAAGGAAAAGGGATTAGGAAGGAATGAGGGATTTAATATAGGTTATTTTCGAGGACAAACCTAAACATTTTCTACCGTTAACAATAGTCAAAAGCTTTCCACAGTAAGAAAAGATACTAAAAATACATTCTTTCATTTCTCTGAAATCCCTCGAATCTTTAGAATCTATTGCTGATGAATCTAAAATATATTATGTTGGATAAGAATTGTTACTTGAAACTTTCACAATTTCCCACGTTAATTTGGACAACATGGTTGTGTCTGTGAGGCACATTAACAGAGAATCCTGTTTAGAATATAGGAAATTTGATGATGCTGCTAAAAAAAGTTACGTCATTATTAACCTTAACCCGAGATTTGTATCTGGTAACAAGAAATTGCTTAATTAAAGGGAAGTATTAGAAAATACGGAAGAAATGTAAATCATTTTTTATTTGCCTAATGAGAATAATCAAATTTTGGCAGCAATAATGAAATTTTGGCAGTAATAATATACATATAATATACCTAATCATGTTAGGAATGTTATGAAGATTGAGTTTTTCAAGGTGGTCTTCTGTAAGAAGGTGATCAGTGCCGCCAGACGGACTTGCCAAAGTTTATGACCCCTTCACTACTAAATGCTCCTTGACATTTATTGCACTTATAATATCATCCTTGTGTTTATATACAAAGGTAGACCTGTCACAAAATGGAGCATCCAGTCAGTCTGCCACTCTTTATCATACAAAAATAATTTAAAATAATGTTATTTCATCCCGTAGCGAGCGAATAAAGTTGATTAGCTATATGTAAGCACGCTTACAGAACGGAATAACAAATTCAATTTTTGCTACTCGCATGTAGTTCGGAACTAACAAAGCCAGATACGCGAATTGAACTAGAATCAACGGGCGTGTCAAAGCGCCGCTGTCCCCGAGACTATTCGTGAATTAATTAAAACCGAAACGGATTCACTGACAATTCCAGTTTCCTCCTGAAAACCGATATTTCTGAATGGACCAGACTTTATTTATACTTCCAGGTACTTCCAAATCTATAATGGCATTTTTAAAAACTATGCTTCACTCTTGGGCACAGGCCTGTCCTCTTTGTGAGGCTCAGATGCGTTTCGGTAAGGTTATGCACACATTTTTATAATGAATCTGGCTCCATTTACTTCTATTAGCCTTCTACACACATAAATGTCATAGCAATATATACCTCCCTCTTCGTAAATATAGCAATACCCTCTTCGTAAGGTTTGCTATACATATAGTAGGGCCGGCATAGCCGGGCGGTAGAATCGAATATGTGTAGATGAACGTTCCACAAATTGCTATACTTATACAGCGGGTTCCTATAATTTACCCTCCGTCATTGGTTACAAGTTACTAGTCGTTTTCATTTACCGACAACGGATCTTAACAAAGCGTTCCACAAGTTTTTTACGACGCTTAAGCCGATCGTCCACCGCCAACTAAACTAAGTTAGTTTAGCTTAGCTCGTATAGTATAGCTCGCAAAGTGGTGGATTATACGTCAGCCGATCGCATTTCTTCTGTTGAAAATTTGTCACATGATATTATAGTTTATCAGCTGGTTTATCTCGATGACATTATTTTTCAAGTTTGGGAGGGTACTGCTGCTGAACCCATCCACGGAGCGGCAGCTGACGTTCACGGGCTTTATGATACAACTCTCTCAAGCATCTGACGACTTATCGACCGAGAACTGATTGGGTATGAAAATATGCGAGCTAAGCTAAACTAACTTAGTTTAGTTGGCGGTAGACGTTCGGCTTTAATATCGACGACCGTCCGTTCGTAAATTGTCTACCGAGCCCTCCCTACAATACAGCGTACGTTTCGTTTCACTCAAAATCAGATGCAAAAACTTTAGATAATTTACCTTTTATGTTATTTTATTTAAATATATTGTTTTAATTTAGAATAAAGTAGCTTAAACCACCACTTAACAATTAGTTAACAAATTTTGAAATATGAAAAACATCATTATATTTTAATTATTTGTTGTGTAACGAAACGTCACCGATGGAAATTGACAACTTGTCTATTGTTTGTGATTGAGGCTGTCATATTGGCGGCAATTGGTTATATTTTTATTTTACCACACTTTCAAACTCTTTTTTTTATTACTTTTGATTGTGTTTTAAACTCTCGCTACAGTAGTAGTTATTTAGTTTGAAACAACTTTAATATGGACATAATTCGGGTAAGCATTTTAACTTAAAAATTGATTATACTCAATGAATAAAAAGTCATATTATCATAAATTAGAAGCAAGAATAATTCTCGTATTTCTGTTGCTAACAAATTTTTATTATTTATGACTTTTAGAATAAGCATTGCAATTATCGACCAAAATCGGGCGGTAAAAATTCTTACTACGAATGGTTGATTTGACAGCTCACTGACGTTCCGAAAATAATATAGAAACGCACCGAACACTCATTGCCATACAACGGACGTACGGATCGTTATCGGTTGTCCTCCTATCCGTTAGTAAAAAGATTCGGTAGTTTCATCTACGAGTAGATGAATATAGGAACGCGTCACCCTTACGACTCGTGGCTATAAGTACCGTTGGTAGGCAAAAACGATTAGTTGTTGGGATATAGGAACCGGGCCATAGCCGTGTCGGCAAAGCCGGGCGGTAGACATGAATATACATATGTAGATGAACGTTCGGCAGAAAGGCCTCTTGACCTACCCGCGCAGTGTATAAACTAAACAAAACCCGGGTAAGCCAATATTATTGAATTATTAGTTAAATACTATTAAATATTGTTGAATGGCATAGTAAAAATGTCTAAGAGTCATTTTTTGTAAAATGTTTGATTATATCGAACATACCATATATAGCAAAAAATTCTTTGATCTCTTAGCTATCGAGTGATATAATGAAATTTTGGATGTAGATAATATAATATACCTATGTGAAGTTCAGTTACGAGTTTTTACTTGTAATTATAAAGCAAAACAAATTGAACTTTTTAATTAAAAGCTAAGCAAGAGATGTCTTGTTATTTATTAATACGCATATTATAGTGACATTCAAAACTACCTATTTGGACGTTCAACTGTCCAGTACAATTTGAGCTTTCTTTCCTCATTCAAATGTTTGCAAATATTGAGTGCAGAGCGTTCTTTTAATGTTAGTTACCCAACATCAAATGAGCTGTCGGTGTTTGGAAAGGAATTTTGTTAAGGCTAGCAGTTTCATTAAGTAGGTCTAAGAGCGTTACAAATTGGTGACACGAACGCTCCAAGAAACCGAGGTCCCTGTGTAATAACCGTCGCGTTAATGTAGATGTTTTGTGCAAAGGAGCAACAAAGTCCCTAAGGAAAACTTATACGTAGTACAAACTTGCCGTGTAATAGAGGTCTCGAGGGGTTTGAATTACAAACTCTGACTGTGCACACAGGAGCAAGTAACTCCTGTTTATTATTCACATGTTTTTAATAGACAATATTACTTTAGTAATAGTATAACATTAGTTTATGTAACACCATTAAAAACATTACATTTTAATAGGGTATACCCATTTATTTTTTGTTCTTTCTCAATATAAGTATGCGCAGGTAATACGTTATGTGTACCTACCAATAATTGTGTTAGTGTATATTATGAATTGTGTACTTTTTTGAGAATAAAAAATAAAAAATAAAATAAAAATAATGTACTTTTATGTAAGATTTTTCATGATTAAAAATCAGATTTTATATTTTGGTCACACAAATTCTACCGAATTTAAAGCGTAGTTCTCTGTAATCTCTGCTACAGCTGATCATGATGGGTAGACGACGTATTTCCATATCACTATTTCGAGCCGCCGCCCCGAGGTTTGAGATAGGCCAATGTCCGGTAGGAGATGGCACCAAAAGAAGTGAAAATTAAAGAGTTGGTCCAATTTTATAGATATAAATGCATTTCGGCATCTCTCGGCTAGATGTATATCAAAAATAAAAAAGATAGATATATAATATTTTCATTGAAATTCACTCCATGTTCCTATGAGTGTATGTTTCACAAAAAATGAAATGTTCTGGAGAAATGCAAAGTTGATAAGCTTACAGAAAGTAAAGATCGCGGTCGGTTGTGATCTCGTGGGAAATTTGCAACTATTGGGTTCATTGAAGCACACATTCTGCATTACTGACTTTTGTACCCATGATGAAGTCACTTGTTATGTTTCAACCGTAGAGGTAGCAGAGCTATAGGTACAGTTGAATTTTTTCGTTGTCGCAATTGTGAAGATACAAAATTAAATTAAAAATTAAAATTAAAAGTAAAATTCATTTATTTTCAGGCAACTGGACCAATATAGGTACTACATTATTATACATTCATTATTATATCTAGACAGTTTCGTATTAAAACGTAAAAGTAAAATAAAGGCTCCTTAAGCATGCCGAAGCGTTTCGCGTTCTCTTTAGGACAAGCTGTCCTCGAGTGCCGAGTGTTGCCTCGGCGTGCCGAAGAATGCCGAAGCATCCCGAAGCATCCTCAAGGCTGCCGACGCGGCAGCCTCAAGCGTACCGAAGCGGTATCTTTGTTACTACGACCATATATATTGGAAATTATTTATTGCTTTATAACTTTATTGCCATGACGTAAATGTATATTACTATTTACCACCTAAAATCCTTAGCCGTGCAGATGCCGATAGTGGACGTCGGCCCTTAATCTTGCGAGGGCGGCACTTATGGCGTTGCTTGTGTTATACCTATGTCAGCTTTTCCGACGACCTTTATATATAAAAAAAATATTCAAGCTGGAGCCAGCCATACAAACAACATTTTATTGAAATCAATTTTAATGGCATATGATGTATCGTAAATATAATTGGTATCTAATCTACATATTGAATTAAAATTCAATAAAGTTAGAGGGATCGACTATGCTTCGAAATTAGATCCAAGGTGTCCGCAGCCAAGCATACGTTAAACTACGAGTTCGAAAGGTAAACCAATAATTTTGTTAACTGTCTATAGCGAAACTGCAAACGTTTCATATAAAATAGATTTCTGTCATCAATATCTGTCTAATAGCATTGGCGACTTTTGAAAGAGATTATTTGGTAGCAAAGTTGCTTTATGTAACTATATATGTATATATTCATGTCTATGGTATAATAACAGATCGTAATCCTACAACACCTATAAGAACCTCACCTCACCTTTGATCCGCGGTCACGTTGAGGGTTCAACCCCCCCAGCGAAGGGTTCGCACGATAATTCGCTGTTGACATCTCGCATTAACAGAGACCTTCAACATCACGGAAATCAGCAAGAAAAAAAAAGTCAAAATTTAGAGATTAATTTCAACAATTTTAGCCTCTTAGAAATTAAATATAACTTTTTAGGCGCTTATTAAAAAAAATGCCAGTCGTTGCACTGCACGTCAGAAGTAAAAACTAAGCTTCACAAAATTATTGATCGCAAGAAATACAAGAGAAAATATATGACACTGATACACAAGGACAAAAATAGAACATAATTATTTAACATGAACTTCATAATGACCATTAAAAAGGTTTGATGTTGATATGAAACTAGATTATTGGTCAGAGGTGTATACCATATTGATCCTTGTTATCATCTCTAGTAAGTTTACTTTCATATGCAGTTGTCTGCTTATTGTTCTTTTTTAAAATTATTTTAAATTAATATCAGCTACATCAACGCTTACAGTAACATAACATTATCGCAAGTTCAATGATTTTATGCCATACTGTTCTTTTTTAAAATTTCGGTTACATTACGTAACATGACACTGTTGCGAGTTCAATGATTTATCCCATCTCAAAAATGCCCAACGCTCCTAAAGAAGTTTTCATTTCAAAAATCTGCTTTAATCAACATAAAAAAACAAAAATAAAACATTTACATAAAAAACTGCTTCAAATTTAAAAAATGCTTACAACAGTTTCAATTGTAATTTTCTTTGACAATGATTTTTCTGTTATTCTGTGCTTTTAATAATCATCGTATGTAATAGCCTACATATAGGTACAGGGTGTTCAATATAAATGGTTCGGTGAGGCCAAATCTGAAAACAGGAGATACGAAAATTTGTTCTTAGGTTCAAAGGTTCCCATTTTTTAACTAAGAAAAACTGCATTCCCAAATTTTTAGCTTCTCACAAAAGTGGTTAATTTTTAAAATGGTGTTATAATATTTGGTTAAAGTTGGCACCTGTAAAACGCAGTGCAGCCTGTTAAACATTACAAAGACGAAGCACGTAGCTTCGAATACACTGTGTAAATTTTCACACTAGTTTCTGCCTTCGTTCAGAAAACGGTAAGCGGTCAGAATTCACTCGACTACATATTTTAAATTCCATTGCATCACATATTTAACATATTTTTGCGTACCTATGTATATTTGTATAGGTACTCTTTAAAGTAGGTAGGTATAGTAAAACATTTTTTATAACAAGATCGACAGAATAGTTGACTCAATGTGAACCATGTGCTATGTGGTGAAGGACTCAAACAAGTTTTTTTTAAATTATACTTTTTAATAACTAGAAGCAAGACTTAAAATAACAGAATAACTAATTTTTTACAATGATTTAAGAGAGACTTGCTCTTACGAGTGTGGAACGTGGAATAGCGGGAATGAGTCGGGACAGATGGTTTTATAAGTTGTTTGTTTACTTAAGTGGCAAAAAAAGTTACACGAGAATGATTTAGGATAACTTAGCTAATAGTGACACTTTGGATGTGTATACTTAATATATACTTAGACTAATTACATAACGATAATGTGCTTAAACTAATTATATAACATTAATGTGCTTAAACTAATTATATAACACATGCAACGATATTGTCCCCATAAAACAAACATTGCAATTAAAACTATTCCAATTATATTAATTAAAATCAAGAATATTCACATAAAAGCAAACGAAATAATTCAATTCTGTTATAATAATAAATGAAACATAAGTATAAATAAATGAGTAAATGAAATGAAATGACAAAAAAAATTGTAATCATAAAACAATAAAGGTAAACGATAAACTTAAATTCTCATATGAGAATAAATAAAAAACAACAACAAATGAAATGAAATGACAAAAAAGAATAAATTAAATTATAAAACAGCAAAAATAGCGTCGGAGTAGCCACATGATTAGACAAAACCTGAGTACTTAAATGGACGAAGGACATTATGGAATGATACCCGAGAGAATCTTTAAGAATGAGAGGAAGACCGTATCTCAGATGGACAGATGACCTGAATAAGACCACTTAACGGAGTTTGGAAAAAACGGGAAGGGACCGCACTGAGTGGAAAGCCTTAGAAGAACCATGTCGCAAAACAAGATTGAGATGTTGGTGAAAAATAATATTTTGTAGCTTTCCAACATTTTTTTTTGGAAAACTTCAGCATGAAGGCTATTTTTATTTATTTCTTATTTAGTTTAATGAATATTGCCAAATTTCAGTAATAATCTTTATTTAGATTCTATTAGAGCGCAGATAAAATAATATCTAAAGATAAGAAGAGCACTGTGGGCGGCAGAGTGAAGCCGGTAAAACAACGCCTTCGCGTTAAAATATTTATTAGTGAAAATGCCGCATTTCGTAGTGAATAATAGGTGTAAAAACTAATCTTCAAAAAAAAAAAATCATATTTCATAAACAAGAAAACTTGGAAACCAGTATTTACAATAAAAAAAGAGGTAGTAAGAGCTTGGAACACAAAATTTCAATACAGTAAACGGCCCACGCACACATGTTTATAAAACCAACTTTACTATGTTGCCGGCAAAATTCTGTCTACAGTTCTTATTTGATCTGAGGAGAGAATACAAATATTACAAGAAGCCTCAACAGTGCTATGTTATACAATAAATTAGTGTAATTAGTACTAATTATTGTACAATGACTCATTTTTCAGCAATTCATCAAAAGCAGCTTCATTAGTCAAATAATAAGTATTTTTAGATAATTATATCTGTTGAAATCTTATTATAGAAATACGAGAGCAAACATTGAAATATTAAAGATTTACTCGTTTATTTTGTGTACTTATAAAAACAAAGATACAAAGTGAATGCTAACATTTTATATTTTAATAAAAACTCATTTGTCTAAATGTGCTTTGAAAACGGAAGCGAATTTTCTTTAAACATTTTTCCCTCAATTGGGAAATATTAATTGTGAGTTGCTTACCTAACTTGACTTGTTTTCTAAACATGAATCCGAGTAAATTTTCCGTCGTTCAGGCACGTCTTGAAGCCAGTGGAAGCCGCGTCACGTGCCTCAACAAAATTTGGAACTGTAATGAGAATAATAAATTTCTGTCCAAAAAAATAAATCATGTCTTGTATCGTGGAAAGGAAAACTGCGGAAAATACTTGTGGAGGCAGATGACGTCACGTGTTTTCTTTTTACAGAACTGAACCGGAGCCTAATGAGAAATTATACGTTCTCTTATAATTTTTTTTGACGTCTCCATTGGTTAAGCGCTCCGACTCAAAGCACTGACCCCGGGTTCGATTCTCTGAAGGCCAACTTTGCGAATGAACTTTTCAAAGTTGACTTTGGTCTGAATCTGGCGAATAGTGGTGGGACATACTCCGATTAGCAATCATAGATTAGGCAGTAGTAACAACCCCCTTACAGAAACTATCGTCAAATAAAAGCCGTGCCGTTGTGTTTTAGTGATAAATAAGGGAACCCAGAGCCTATTTCCCTATCCCGTCCCAATCCTTTATCATATACACACATACAAAATATATACACTAAGCGTCACTGAGCGAGACGATCACGCGAGTTCAGTGCTTTTCCCCATTCCAAAAGTGCCCAACGTGCCTAAGAAATTTCACTTCAACATTAAACGCCACTGAGTGGGACGGCACGAGTTTAGTGTTTTTTTCCCAATATAAAAGTGCCCAACGTGCTTAAATTATTTTCACTTTAACATTATACACCACTGAGCGGGACGGCACGAGTTCAGTGTTTTTCCCAAAAGTGCCCAACGTGCCTAAAAATGTTTCACTATGTATGTATGTATGTATGTATGTATGTATGTATGTATGTATGTATGTATGTATGTATGTATGTATGTATGTATGTATGTATGTATGTATGTATGTATGTATGTATGTATGTATGTATGTATGTATGTATGTATGTATGTATGTATGTATGTATGTATGTATGTATGTATGTATGTATGTATGTATGTATGTATGTATGTATGTATGTATGTATGTATGTATGTATGTATGTATGTATGTATGTATGTATGTATGTATGTATGTATGTATGTATGTATGTATGTATGTATGTATGTTCCTCCATAACTCTGAAACGAATTAACTGATTTTCATGAAACTTGGTAGATAAACATTTGGACGTACGGGACACAGGATAGGCTACTTAATATTTTTCAACGCGGACGAAGTCGTGGGCACCAGCTAGTATTAATATATAATTGATGACTAATAGTCTGGCACTAACTTAGCTCTGGTCCAGTTGGGAGAGATAATATACATAATAAGCCTCTCCCCGTGTGGAGAGAGGTTGAAAGTAGTATCTCAGTTAAATAATTTAAATGTAACAAATTGATAATAAAATAAAGTTAATGTTAGATTTTTACGATCATTTTTATTTTTAAGACCAAATGTTTGTTAGATAAATTTTATCCTGAATAATAATCCTATCGATTAGTATAATAAAATAGCGAGTGCTTGTTTTTTTTAATTTTAGTTGGTTCGAGTCCCGGGCGAGTCAAGCGAGTTTTAGAAAATCTTTGAATGCAGTTTTGTTTCTTTTTAAAAATAAAGGAATGTCTCCTTTATGTAAAATGAGCCAACTTAAGGATTTAAGGTAGTTTCCCTCCAGGGCCCGACTTATTTTTCCGACGTATATATAATATTGAAGACAATTGAAAGAGTTTCTTGGAAACCTATTTGATGAATAAATGATTTATCACAAGGATATCGACCGACTATCAGATTTTAAACGATTTTGATTTTAAACGATGCCAAATCGCACTCCTTTTTTCTTAAGCGTTGAATTATTTAGTCTTTATTTTTAAATTTTATTTTAAGTTTAAATAATCCCTCGAGAACAGTATTTTTGTTTTCTGGATAAAAGATACCCTACAACATACATACTGTGTAATCCTGACAAAGTTTGTGCAAAATTCATTGCAAAAATTCATAATACTTTCGGATATTTGCGGTTTTGAACAAACATAAATTTTTTGTATAAATAAACTCAATAATATTGAGCATCCATGCGATTGAAATACAGATTTTCTTATATCCAATTTGTAAAAGAGATTTGGTGTAAGCTTTTAATATTTCATGCATAAAATGTACAAACGTTTGCGTATAGCGGCGTATATTCGTATTTATGCGGCTGTGGTTATATTTTGTAATGTTGGCCACAAGGATATTCTTTCCCATTTATTTCGTCCAGATTTCGTGAGGCATTAAATTGGGTCTGCGGATGGCCGCAGATGTCTTCGAGGCAATATCGGAGGGCCGCCAACTTGGTACCATACGTCCGGATTTGAATAGGACTGCGCCCCTTAACCCCGCTTTCAACGTTTCTTTTCTTATGTAGCCAAGAAACAAAGTAAACTAGTGTTCCTTCTTGAATTGTCTATGCAGTAAATATGTTGATTTTTTGTACAGCTTGGCAGCTGCTTAACTCATTAGTAGAGGATTACTTTTTAATTTTTTCTATAAAATATACACCATTTTTTTCACAGGTTGGTCGTGTATACAACTCGACATTTCACGACAACCATTTACTTTAAAACACTGTGAAATATCATATAAATTTTATAGATCACATAATTATTTAATGTAAATATATGTAAATATTATTTATTTTTTAATTTAAAATTTAATTCAAATAAAATAAAATAATTTTCATATAAATTTTATTTATTTTACGCTTCCTCTCTCCTAGTCCCTTAAGTTGCATGCCCGACAGGGTCCATAACACTGGTCTTTTATATATATTTTAACATCTTTCTATATACATTATGGTTTCGCAATAAATGAATTGAAGTGAATCACCTCCATAACCTCATATTATCCAACTTCCCCATTTTATCCTTCATTTCTCGTGAGCTACCACCACCTTAAAAATCTTTAAATGAATTGAATATTTTTTTTTTGTCTAAAATTACTGACATCTATGTCTATACATACTTAGGTATTATAAAATAAAATCGCTGTTTACACGGCATCAAAAGAGGCTTTTCATTTTTAACCCTTATTGAGGTACATACCTCAATAATGGTTTAGTTTATTATGTTTTTTCTAGTCCAACCGTTTTTAATTACTTTTAATTAAATAGTACATTGTAATAGAATAAAATGCGTATTACCAATGAGGCCCTTTTCGCAGAGTTCGCTACGTAGATATGAATGCAAATCACGTTGGTTTCTGGTAACACTTCACCACTCGGTAATTATTTATGTTGTTTAAAGGAAGATAAATTACCATCCGACTTCCTGCCGCGTTATGTCGAGCGGTGTTCCGCATTCATTCGCCGTTGTTCCTGCTGCCACACACTGCCAAAATGCTTTACTGTTTTTTATTTTAAAACAAACCCTCCAGTTCATGCTTGCATACAGCGACACGTGTTTTGTACTTAATAGCCTTTTTATTTGTTTTTTTTTCTACAAAAATTCCCTATCCCTTTTTAATCTTTTATTATCAATTCATTTTTATTATTATTTATTTATAATTTTATTTTTATCTTTTATCTTAAATTCTACTATGGTGATATATATAGTAAAGATACAACTTTACGGAACTAAGCTTGCCATTTAACATGAAATATTTACTTAGACAAGTTAATTTAGAGAGCTCAGAAAAAATGTACAGATAGTAAATTTAAAATAATACGGGGAACAATGAAATTTAGCAAAATGAATAGGTAACTTGGCAAATCCAAGTTCGGATCCCGATATGCATATGAGGACTTTTGCGAGCTTAAGAATTTTAAGAAGCTAAGAAATCCTGATAATCCGCAGTGTACAAGCATGGTTGTCTTATATTATTTATATATAAACATATATATAAGCATGGTCTTCAAGTCTAGAGTAAATGAGCATTTACTAGGTAAGCGTGGTCCACCTTCGGCCGCATCTGCACCTTACATCAAGTGAGATCGCGGCCAAGCGCTGCCTTGATTCAATAATATATATATATTTGACAATTTAGTCAAATATTACATTTAGACTTATATTAAGTCAAGACGAGATGCCTGTTCTCATAAGTTACACGTTTTTATGTAACATGATAAAGATAGGTATAGAATATGTAATATCTTTGAAGACATATAAATTATTTATGTTTCTGACAAGACCGGCTTTTAACACAAACGTACAAGAGAACACTCTCTGAGTAGTTGCTTCGCGAACCTCTTTGCAACTGTATCGGAGACTTCAAACTTGGGAATAGTTGGGAAGATTTACCAAGCGGCATTTGGTCCTGACAAAAAGGCAAATACCGACTTTAGCATCGTAGTTGGAATAGTTTTCAAGTCTTGAAAAGAGGTAAGGTATAATTAACCTCTTAGAGGAACGCCGCAGTCAGTATACTGAAATGGAGACAACAAATAAATACTTTATTTCATAAAAAAATAAGAATAGTTCGGTTTGAAAAAGTATTTTTTCGATTGTATGTTAACATTTTTTACATTGTTATAAATAATTAGCGACCTCAGCCTGTTAAAACTTTATTTTGCAATTTATTTATATACGGACCGCTCCCGGCTTCGTACGGGTGCAATTTTTTTGTGCAAATTATAATATAAAAGTTTCCTGGTCTAACGTTCTTTCCATTAGGGAAATTCGCATGAAAATTCGTTCAGTAAGTTTCGAGATCACCGTGAACATACATACATACAGACATACAAACAGACAGACAGACAGACGCGGACGTCTGTGTTATGTTATGTGTAGATGCACCGTTTACACTTTAATCCTGAGCACTTAAGGTGATTAAAAAAATTGCTTTTTATATCAAACTAGGTTTTTACCGCGACTTCGAGCGCGTCCGATCGCCACCAAACTTTACAGGATCACCTGCTGGACTAATCTGAAGGTTGTCTGTCAATTTCATCAAAATCGGTTCAGTGGTTTTGGCCGTATTAAGGTGGACTTTTATAGGTCTGTTTTTGTTTTGCCAAAAATGTACGGATTTCAAGTCTAAAAACGCTTTCAGACTCTGATATTAGGTAAATTGACTAAAATGATACAAAAATGTAAGGTACCTACATTAAAGGTTTTATAGTATAAGAGAAAGTAAAGTTTATTTTTATCGTAGCAAAGTTTTTAGTTCCAGAGATATCGTCTCTATCCCGACAAAAACCGTCCATAATGTTGTCCTCACTTGCCCCCGGGAATGCACAAAATGGCCCATTCGACCGGGCGCCGCCGTCGACGAGACGATAACCTCAAGAATATACCCAATAATGTGAAATCACGATGAGGCCCGACGTTCGCGTAGAATATTCCTAAAGTATTCAGGAATATGTGAATATCCTTAGAATTAATTTTTTATTTAGCCTTAGTAAAAAGGTTTTCTTACACGACGGTTACGTGTGTTGCGGTTACGGTTACGGTTAGTGGTTGTTGCGTGATCGATGGACAGTGTAGCAATATGTATCATACATACATTTTATTGTATTAAACAATTACAATAAAATGTATGTATGTAGTTGTAGGTACTAAAGGAATAATGAAATATATAATATTTTTCTCATAATCGTACCGAGCAATAATATGTCATAAAAATAGACAATGTCTTTTAAATAGTAAGATTTTGCTTTTAATCGAAGGTTTTTTTTCGTTCTTTTTTTTTTCATAGTGTAATTAATATAATTACCTATCTTCTTTTATACATAAATAAAAATCAATCGCCGTGCGTTAATCTCGCTAAAACTCAAGAATTGCTAGACCGATTTAAATTCGGTTTTCAAATATGGCATGAGGGATAAACGGATAAGGTTCGTAAATAGAAATTGGAGCGGGTCTTAGATATATTAAAGCGTATCAATGTCATCCAACAATGGACGTCCTGTGGCTGATATGATGATGAGTTAAAAGTAATTTCGAGCGGTATAATTTTTCTATAAAATATACAAATTCACTATGCGTTTGTGACTTATATACAATTGTACACTAACATTATATACAATTGTACAAGAGCATGTATTTACATATTATGTGGCGAAGAAAGTGCGTGCTTTCCTATGCCGCGTCGGTTGTGCACTGTCCCGTTTT
Source organism: Synanthedon andrenaeformis (assembly GCA_936446665.2). Taxonomy (NCBI): domain Eukaryota; kingdom Metazoa; phylum Arthropoda; class Insecta; order Lepidoptera; family Sesiidae; genus Synanthedon; species Synanthedon andrenaeformis. The sequence continues at coordinate 9,560,251 of OW387785.2, forward strand.
CGCGTTTCTTTATTAAAAAGATTTGAAACGAAAACGAAAACAGAAAAGCAAAAAGGAGGTCTGCTAAAAAAGGAGGTCGCCACACGTTAAATAAATTACACATTCTGATAAAAGCCATATCAAGTAAGTGTTATTATGATTTTATGGCTTAGCTAACGTCGTAACGAGATTGCTTCGCGTTGCTTGAATAGAAATCTTGCGCGTTAATTTCAGATGTAGATATATATAATTTTACAGTTCTAAGCTTGAATATTATTATGCGATGTAAAATTAATTACGATTTCATGATATGTCATTAAATGATGTCGTTTATATTCAAGAGAGCTAATGAAAGCAAAGTTGTAATAATTTACAAGGTATTTTAAAGGATAAATCAGTTTTTCAAAAAGTGTAAAGTAAAAATTCGTAGCATTCTATTCGAAATAAGATGAGCAATAGTTATATACCAACTCAACAACAATATATACCAGTACAAACAATCATTGGATAGAGACGGTGACCATTTTAAAGCAATCTTTATTTTCACAGCTGCACCAAACTTAATTATTTTTTGGCTTGGATATTTGTGCCAGGTCTAATATCTGTTCAATGTTAATAATATCTGTTAGACAGAGATATGTTAGGCGTGTTTGTATCTGTCTACAAATTTTACACATACATGCCTACTTTGTCTTTCATGTCTAAATAATTTAATAATTTTATATTTTATTAATTGGACTTATTAATAATATTAATCTTTAAATTAATAATAATTTAATAGTTGGACCGTTAATAGTCCATTACTAAAGGTAGTCTATTAAAGGTAGCCATTATTAAGGTATAAAAAATAAATAAATTATTAATTAATTAATTATTAAGCCATTATAAAGACGACTAGAAATACTCGGATAAACTGTACCTTAGATTCGCAGTATCTAGGAGTCATAGTTTTCCCAATTAAATTTTCCTTCGCCTTTAGAACAAGTGGTAGTTTTTCGCAAATCGCAAATACTCGAGAAGTATAGGCCCGACTAAAATACATCGAATAAGTCTGTTGCTGTTAGTCCGTCATTTAGTGATCTCATGTAAACCACGCTTTAAAGTCACACTCGGCTCGATTCAAGTCTCCATTAAACAAAACGTCTTTGATGTAATTTCGTCTCAGTGAAAGGAGTGCGAAAATGTTTGCTTGTGTGCAAAATGCGGGCGTATTTTAATTGAGACTGAATTATGTTTTGTCGGTCTTTTGTTCCATTGTGGAATATGGCGAGAAAGAGAACAATGGTGGCGAGGAGCCGACTGAGACTTATCATACTGTTCTTTATGTATAGGGTAGTAGAGTAAAGTTACTTGAAATTATAAAAGCAAATAACCTTGAATAATACTCTTCGCTCGACTGATTTGTGACGTCAAAATAAGTGTGGTTGTGATGACAAAAGAAGAGAAATTCCGTTATAGCAATGGCCCACGTAATTTTTATTTATGTATTGGATACCGGTATGATATAAATCTATAAGATTTGTTAGATCTTATATCTTATAAGATATGATATAAGATTTGTTTGTAAACGAATAAACTCAAAAACTATTAAACCTATTTTGAAAGTTCTTTCACCTATAGAAAGATACATTATAACCTATATTTATAACTATAATATAACTGCATTTTTATTTAATCCAAATAAATGCGCAAGTGAGTTTGTTTGTTTATTTGATTTTTACGCTTTTACATCGTGCTATAATATATATACTACGGTACCTATACGGTGACGCCATATAAATATATATTATAGCTGCGTGTGTGGTCACTCCAATATTTGTATAGAAAAATATATCGTAAAATGCGTTGCTGTAATTTATATTAATATATATTATAGCTACGTGTGTGACGGGATTTATGCACTCAACAGATCATCACAAAAATATTAGAACTTTCAGTAGAAATAGTGATGTTCATAGTTTGAATACTAGAAACAAGCATAGGTTCAATTGCATAAAACTCGTCTTCACAAGGTTAGCAACTCTTTTATGGGACAATGTATATGCTTCTACAACAGGCTTCCTGCTAATATACAACAATTATCTACGAATAAATTTAAAGTTTATATTAAGAAAACCCTGTGCAAAAAGGGTTATTATAGAATATTAGATTATATAAATGATGAACGTCCTTGGAGTTGAATATGATGTTAATAGATTGCTAAGTATTGTTACGTGTTGTTGTAAATTGATTGATTGATTTATGAAAAAAGCAACTAGGGGGTTTCTTGCCGAGTTCTTCCCCCTAGAAGCGGCTTTCCGAACCGGTGGTAGTTTGTAAATGTAAAATAATGTTGACGAGGGTAAATGTTTTGTAAAAAACTTACATCTAATAAATGATTTATTATTATTATTATTATCATGAAATTTTACATACACGTTCGACAAAAAAAGGATATAGGGTACCTTTCATATAGAAATAAGTACTGTACTTGACTAATCATCCAAAAATTATATACAGGGAATAGAATTATACAAATAGTTAAAGTCAAAACAGATCAATACCTCAATTGTTTGTTAACTATTTTTTTGTTTAGTTGCATTGGCGAGTTTTAGCTTAGCTTAATCTGTCAAGAATTTTTTTATTCGAATAATTTGGTTTTTTTCTAATTTCAAAATGATTAATAGACAAATACTAGTCGAATAAGTCTAAAGTGATCGGAATAATAGCTCCAAACTGGACTATTCTAGAAAATAGATATGATGTTACTCGTTTCGAAGCAATTTACGAAATATCCTCAGTTTAATTGGGAGTCATAATCTCTATATGTCAGATAATAGCAGCTAACTGGCTGTGCGCAGTTAGCTCGCGAGAGTTTTGTGGTAATGACGTTAGCGGCGAAACTTCCGCAAAACCATTTATTTTAAATTTCAGATAAAAGATATGCGCCATTCTGTTCTTAATTGAACTTTTAGATTTGGGTAAATTAATTCCAAAATAAACCGACATCATTTGTGTTTTCTGTCTCTGTGTACAATTTAAACAGTCGAATGAACTAGACTGGACCGTATTCTGCTTAAAGTGAATTGCTGTCCACTTAGTTTCAAGAATAATAGCTTCAAGAAGTTTCAAGAATGCTTTGCTTGGAGTGTTATCATTAAAAAAAAATATTGTTAATATATCCTTCACCACACACTATACAACGGGAGCTTTAACTTTGTGTCATTAGATGCAGCAAAAAATATTAGTACTGGCATGGAACATTGAATTACGTATTCCTAAATAGGGCGACCAACGTGGCGGAAGTAATCACCCCATTGCTAAATGTCTAAAGCCTGGTATAGACGGGGTCAGTAACAAGGCAGTACAGTAACCCAGTCCAGCGCTGACTTGCTACTGGGCTTGTATATACACTAGTTCCAAGTCAGTCCAGTGCTGACTTCGCGCCCTCAAGTCAGTCCAGTTGACTAGCCTGCCTGTCTATTTTCGGGCCCAGTAGCTTCCCCCACCTACATTTTTAAGCAATAATGTCACGTAAATTAAATGACTTACTGGCGATCCCGTCCACATTATAACAGTAACTGGGTTCGAAAATTCAAGTCACTGGGTCCAGTCACTGACCCCGTCTATATCAGGCTTTTACATCCGAAAAGAGGTCGTCCTTTACCCATCAGCTGTTTACCAGACGAAAAGTACATTTTATCAATTGTTATTTATGAGATAAAAAATCTCGATTGTGTTGCCTATAAAAATATGCTCACGGATATCCGTAATAAACAAAAAAAACTATAGCTGCTATGCTGCATCCTTCTCTATTAAACTGCACAGTACCTACGCTTAAGTCTCCAGTTCCTACAAACAGCCTACAACAAAGTATGTCTTTTGCAAGTATCCCATCAGGGTGCTACATAAAATTTATGTAATTCTTTTTCTGATTTAGACCTTGATTTATAAACTAATCCATATTTAGTATTATACATCTATAATATAAAAATGAATCCCTAAATGTGTTGCTAAGCTCAAAACTCGAGAACGGCTGAACCGATTTTAATTCTGTCTTCACTCATAGATAGAGGGATAATCAGGGAAGGTTTTTACGAAAAAAAGATGCACCCCGGGCGAAGCCGGGAGCGGGCCGCTACTTATAAATAAATGTGAAAGTAACTTTGTGTGCCTGTCTGTTTACCTTTTCACGCCTTAACTACTCAACCGATCATCGTGAAATTTTGTATACACGTTGTCAAGGATACCGGAAATGATATACCTTTCATCCAGAAAAATGGATCATCTAAAATAATGGATGGATCATCTAACCAAAGGATCATCTAAAATAAAATAAAAAACAGACGCCTGGCTAAAGTGTTGTAGCAACAAGAGGTCAAGCGTTATATATTATTTTTCAACGCGGGCGGAGTCGCGGGCACCAGCTAGTATTAATTAAATTACTTAGATTTCGTGGAGCTTGTTAAACTTGCCTACTTAGTGTAATCATGCAACACTTCTAAGGATTAATTATACTGTCGTGAAAACCCTAGCGTACATTAAAAATTATCACTCTCCTCATTTCCACACATTACACACGACAATTTGAGATATAAAGTTAGATACTTCAACATACCTCGCTTAGTCGCAGGGGGAGAGGGGGGGGGGAATCTTAGTTTTTTTGTCACGTAGTCAATTTTGTAAATATGAGCCATTTTTTTAACTTTCTATTTGAAAAAAAAAAGAAGATTTTAAACGATATTTATGAATTACTACATGAAAATTAGAAGTCGAGGGGAGGGGGGTCTTGGCATATCTAACCGGTGGTCACCGAGTTGTAACAAATTGTAAAAAATGGGTCACGTAGTAAGTATGGGTACATTCCCTGACAGAATGATGAGTTTCATCTAACGGTGTTGAGAGGTATGTGTCTGAGGCAGTAAGTAGGCTGCGAGAATCGTGAAATACCAGGTTTTCTCACATTCCACTACGAATAGTGAAAAATTCGAGCAATATTAACTGGGTACATATAGCCTTCGGAAAAGAAAGTGTGAGAGAAAATAATCTTAACTATATATGTATGTGAAATAAGGTTAACACTTTATAATGTTTAATTCCATTTCCGTTGGAAATTCTATTTTCTGCTTTGGAGTGTTAATTCTATTTTACAACAATGAACAATTAGATCGTTGCTAAGCTTCCTAGCTTTGTAACGTTAAGCAACTAACCACTTTGTAGCGTACAGACTAGTGAGATAACTTTGATAATGAGGTAGCTACTACACGGTTTTGTTATGTATAACTAATTTTCTTGTAAGATAGAACCGCATTAATTTGTAATGATTCATGGAAAATCTCTGTTTGAAGAACAAAACTTTTTGTTAATTCTTAGAGCTCACTGTTTAAATTTTGGGAAAAATTGTTCGGAAACAGACTTTTCTTGTCACTTTTCTTTTTTTTTTTAATTTAAAAGTCGTCAGATACTACAAAAAGTATTACTTACTACAAGCATTCGGATACGAACTGTCCTTTTAGTATATTTTGTATTGTTTATTATAATCTGATTCTCTTCAGGATGTTTAACGTCGTCGTTTGTAGCTTGACTGCAACTTAAGTTTGTAATGAAGAGGTTACAGAGTCAAGTAAGCTCTACATTGTTTACATTGACTCCAACATCACTGCGACGATTGTCGCCATAACTGTTGACTTTAGCTGTAATTTCATCGAACTTAATATGGGCTTAGCAGCCTTAGCCTTAGTATTCATTCGAAATTGCTAGCTATTCAATACGCGCTCCACCGTTTCATAATAGTTATAAATAACGATTTGCAAGCTCAAATGTTCTCGCACAATTTATTGCGTAGACTCAGCATTATTAAGAATAATAATTATTATGCTTGGCCTTTTGTTAATATTAGATATTTAAATGAACAGCTATTAATAATGGAATGAATGGTACCGAAAATAATCCACAGAGGCTTTTCGATTTCAATAGTGCAATTAAAATTATAAATTAATTAATTAATTTATTTACAAACAAACGATGACATTTTAATTAAATAGTGGATAAAGTCTTAAACCCTTATTGGGGTTTTCTAGACAAAGACATCGTATATGATGTCAGTTTTATAAGAGTATATAACTATATATAGATCTCATACAGCCATTATTGATCAAACAGCGAGGAAAAGTAACATCTACTTAGTTGTTTTCGAAGTCATAACCAATCTATCCTTCTAGTACTCTTTGCCCTTTCATAGTTTGAAGGGTATACTGCGATTCGCACCAGCCGCAGTAAAATCCTTACGAAAGACCACAGTGAAACCAAAAAATCGGTGCTTTTTTGTGAGTGAAGTCACTTCAGACTTAGTTTTATGTAAAGGTCGGCAGGGCGACTTGATGGTTGAGTCTAAGCACCATCAAGTCGCCCTGCCGACCTTTACATCTTAATAATATAAGATAAACGATTAATAACGAGATATAAGATAACTCTGGATTAGGAGAGGTTAGGGAAATTCCTATCCTCTCCTAATCGATAGGGCCTTGGCATCCCTAATTCGCTCACCAATGGCTTACCAAAACATAACAAAGGGGTGTAACCTCTGTAAAGTGGTGGTTACTGCCGCCAGACAGGCTGCCCAAATTACTGAGAAACGCAGTGTACCTTGCCACTACTTTACCATATCCAGACTATGTATATTTGATTTCCAAAGTTGGCCTTGGCTGAAATCGAACTCAGAACTCCTGAGACAGAGTGTTAAAGCAAGCACCTTAACCACCCGACTGAAGGGCTCATCAAAAATCTTTATTTCACTAGTAGTACGGTTAGCAGGTTTTTTAGTATCCACCGTACTAGGATCGACGTTTAAAATTAAAAAGACGAATATTGTTTGTCAATATCGCTAGGATTGTTTGTCCTAGTTCAGTAAGGTGATAAAACAAAAGGCAAAAACATAAGGCACGGCTTATTATAAACCAAAAATAGTATCTTTTAGTATTCGACGCTGTCCATCGCATATATAACATTTTAATCTTTTCTGAGATAGAGGTTTAATTTAGCTTGATATTTGGGAATTTCATCACAGTAATATTTTAAAAAGTAGTCATTGGTTATGTCACTAATTTATTTAAAGTTTGAATATTATAAAATTTTACGAGGTCATTTTGCTAACGGTCAAGACCAAAGGTTACATAACATGAGTAGTGTAACAGTCATATGGTGATCACTACATATTGCAATAATTTGACAATACTATTTAGGTATTTGGGCATTTAAGGTATTTAGGGCAGGCATTTAGAGTCAGCGCTGACTGACGATATGGTACATTAGGTGACGGCGAGTCCCGCTTCGGCGGCTCGAAGGATCCTTTGAAAAGCAGGAGCATGCCATGCCATGAATTAGTACTAAACGAAGTAGTAAAGCATGAATCACAGACTACAATATCCCTGTTTATTCACTGTACGCTTCAAATACCTTGTTTGTCGTGTGCCTGACAAGGGTTGGGACTATCGACAGGCTATTTTGTAGTCGAGCCGTATACCGCGTTGTCCGGCCGTTAGACGTGTCCTCTCAAACGCCGGATGTAAAGTGATGTATCGACGGGGCCGAACATATTTCGTAAACCACTTCGGCTCCTGGTAATCTGGCGTAAAGTAAACGATAGTTTATGTTTAACACTTAACTTGTAGTGGCTGCCTTTGGTGATTAACATCAGATGTATTATTTCGAAGAGCTGTCGGGAAAAAAAATCTTCAAGATTCTGCTCAGCGAAGATGACCTAAAGGGCTTTGAAGGAAGCGTTCTGCAAAAAACAGAACACGTGCGTGGTGGCGAGCCTTGGGAGAGGCCTACATCCAGCAGTGTTTGGGCATATTAATTTTACATACCTACTTTTACAAAATCACATACCTCGCAACTATTAAGATACGCGGAATTTAAAGTACGCTAGGTGTTCTGATAATCCCGCGGCGGATTTGCGGAAGAGTGTCCGTCCGACCTCGCAACTTCGCCTTATAGCGGACGTGAAGGACGTCAGGAGGTTTAGTCGGTAGGTCTTCCCCAATACCATCTCGGGGCAGGAGTCCGACATAACCTTGCTGTCCCCAGGCCGGTGGGTATCCATGATGGATTCCTCTTGTAAAAAAAAGGTGTTCTGATAATGGTTGCATTGACAAGTAAAAATAATTTTAATTTTGTGTAGAGAACTGCGACTTTGGTTAATATAAATTGTATTATATACGACCGTATAAGAGTAAATATTTGCTTAAAGAAACTAATAACCAAAAGGAAGAACGAATAATCATCAGACCGCTGCTGGACATAGCCTTTTATTTGCGCTATACGAACACGATACTAAGCCCTTCACGCCAGCTTCACGCCCATTCACCTTCAAAATAATGTCAATAATTCACAGAATTACATGTTAACATGTGTTGTCCGCACATTTTGGAGCTTACAACTAATAAATGGCCACTAAATTTTTGGACCAAAACGGTAAAATATCAGTTCACGGTCGAAATAACTCAATAAATTTGCTTTAACGTACTCAAATGCTCCACATATTGGTGTGACATCTAATAGACTTGTTTACGTCCTATTTCTGCATGTTTATACATGTCAAGCACCGTCTCGGGTCTTTTACTACCGTAATAAAACGACTTGCGGCCCCAAAGAAACTTATTTTACTCTATTGACTTCGCTTTAATGGAAATGATGCGTACATTTTATCGCAATTATAATTAGTGGTGGATCCAGGATTTTCTAAGAGGTTTGACCCCAATGAGTAGAGACCAGATTATATGCATTTGCATATTTTAGCCCCTTTTCATCGGTTATTGCATTTTTTAACTAAAAAACTAGCGATGATGCATATTTTCGCACCATAGGATGCATATTTTGAAAACATTTTGATCAATATAACCCAGGCTTTGAACGTTTGTGTAAAATCAATAGTCTTATTAATGGGGCGGGTGAGATTTTGGCAGGAATAAGGTCCAAAATAGAACCCCTATTCAATTAGTTCAGTAAGTGTAGAACGGTCTTTTTCTGTTTATTTAACAAGTTATGATTAAAAATTAAGTAACCACCGACCTCTATTGAGCATAAACAGGATCTATCTAGTATAAGTTCTAGTACTGAACAACTTCCTTCTAGTACTGAAATATCTAACTCAGTGCGAGGGTACGACAGAGGGGTGGCTCATAGTGTAGTACACAGATTGGCATGTTGCTGAAAAGAGAGAGAAAAAAATGGTTATCGGATGCATTATTCATGCGATTAACTGCAGAACGCAGTGTGCAACTGCGTTCTGCAGTTAAGTAGAAAAAGGCAGCCCGTCTGACAGAATATAAAAGTCCCTTACACGAAGATCATAATGAAACAACAGATTATATGTAGTGTCAGTGGTAAAATCTCTCCAATTTATCCATTTTATTATAAAGCTAATGTGTCACATAAAGAATTTCGTATAACAAAACAATACAAAAAGAAAAAATATATAATTTCATTAAATATGTTGAGTATTTGCGAAAGTGTTTGCTCACAAAAGAAATGTGCACATCTAACGAAATTGAATTTTATTGAAAAGATCCGGACAAAGATTTTGCACAATTCCCGGAAGTCGGATTTACTGAAATACTTAAACTGGCTTACAGACCGCGATTGCGTGAGATAGGCAAATCCCACGTTCGTCTTTCCAGTTATACAAAATGGCCCTAATGCGAACATTTCCACAGACATTCCTAACTCATTTCCATTACTCGTAAGGATTTGTAAGTATCGCACTTCTTTAAGCTTATGAAAGAATAATATAGCCACGTTGGGAAGTACTTTCCCTACATAACTTATCCTTGTATTTCAAGAAGACGCGTTAAAAAAAAGGTAATACAATTGCCTTCAAATTCTCTGATTGATGTTACTTATACGCCTCTCAAACTAGAATTATTGAAATTAGTTTAGATAGAAGATGTAACAATTATTTCAATTGAAGTGTTTATTCAAAAAAATGTAAAATTCAATAGTTAGTTATACGTTTGTGTATCCAATGCGCCCTTTAATTTGAATATATTTGACATTTTAACTTTGATTTCACCCCTAGACTTAGTAGATCATGAAAGTTTTTACATTAAAAGATTATTTCTGCAGTTCTGATTGAAAACAGACAACCCCAATTTCAAATTAGATAAAACGATAAAACTTTCTTTGTGAAATATTCATCAGCTTATTTATAACTGAATTTGAAGAAATTGAGTTGTGTATCGAGAATGTAAAAAGGTTTCCTAACGAAGTATGTACGTGGTTTCAAAGTCCGTTTTTAAAAAGAAAGAATCATATTTCATTTCATGTATGAGTACCATCAACGGTACTGTTCAGTGGTACTATTGGGAATGTGGGTGATTTTTTTGTTTTTTTATTTTTTTGCAAAATTGAATAATTATTATAACACCTCTGTAATAAACCCCTTCCAGAAGACCACTATAACATTACATGTGCTGTTATGTTTCGGTGAGTGAGTAAATCCCCTATCCCCTCTTTATTGCTTATCCTTCATCCTGTCAAGAATACGCGTAATACGCCGTAGCGTAATACTGTATAGATCAGTATAGATGGTCTGTCCACCTTGTGGGTGGACGTCCTACGCTGCGCTTACAAATCCGTGGCCTACACTCGAGAAGCTTCCAGCCCCAGCAGCTGTCGGCTCTCCGTACTATGAGTCCTGCCCACTGTCACTTCTACTAATTTCACTTCAACTTAAATTAAAAACAATATATACAATGCTATTTAAAGTAAAGGTAACTCCAATTTACCAAAAATAGCAAGTTACTTCAAACGAAAATTTACCTAGGCTTTTTTAGCAGTTTAGTATAAGCTTCCAGTGTTGTGTGTACAAGTGGAGGCCAACTACGACTGCCTTTCTTTTACCGAATTTACATTTATATTACCTGAGTTTACTTTGCTACGTGCTGCATATGAAGCTAAAACTCTCACGTCAGCATTTTCCACATCTTGCACACTAACCGAAAGCAGTACGAGTCATAAAGGATAACATTTCTATGTCTTTGACATAAACTTTATCATCTATTTATTATAAAGTGGTAAAGTTTGTATGTTTGATTGCTTGATTTTATGCAGGAGGTAATCTTCGAACTAATAAGTAAGTTATATTTTAAATTTAATATGTTGGTAGTTGATTTCCTACTGTTAAATATAATATACGCAATTGTCATGGCCTCCTGAGGATCGCTCTATTATAGACAGACAGACATGGCAGACGTATATTCGTAAACATGTCGATTACGTTTGGATTAGAATAACGATGAAGGCAACCTCCTGAGAAAACGTGCGTTTGTGAGAGGATTTATGGTAAGAAAAATATACGTATTAGATGAAGTATTAGATTTTATAGATTAGAACATATACTAGCATAGAAAATGTAAATGTATAAACACATAATTTTGTAAGTTCACGTTTTGTATAATGTTTTTTTTTTATTATGTAAAACATATTATGGTAGCGATGATCCACTGTGACGGGCCATTGTGTAGGTAGATGGCGTAGTGGCGCCTGATGGCATATGGCGTTTGTGATGGCTCGGGATGGCGTTGGTGTCGATTTATAGGCCGCACGCCAAAGGATAGTGGGCCAGTGATTGCGGTACGCAACTACACGTGGCCCACTATGAGTAGTGGGCTGATAGCCCACTTATGTAGCAGCCATACCATCCACGTCCATCTTGATATGCTACGAAATTAAATGTGAACGTCACCATCGTGTCGATGCGTTGCGTTCATCGCATAGCCATCTCACCAACCATTTTGATGGGCCAGCGATGGCCCATCTACAATGGTAGCGTTATAAAATAAACATGTCATCCCGTCTTACATTTAACATACAAAAGATTAAATAAGCACTGTTTAAACACGTGCTTACTTAGACAATGTATAACTATTTAAACATTGTTTAGCGAGTGTTTAAAATGTCCCTACGTGATTACGTCCCTACGTGTACGTGAATGGTATTGTCACGCCCTGCATTCTGGTCGTTTTCATTTTACGCAGATCTGATAGGCGTATAATGATGAATTTTGGTTTTCACAAGCTATTATTACGGACTTTAGTAATGATATAAGCCATTTATAAAATTGGAATAAGGCATAAGTTACAACAAATACGTTAGATTATTTATAAAATTTTGTTATACCAAAAAACATTGCGCATAATGGAACGTAATTGACACTGGCGTAATTGTCAAATGTCAAGTTTGATTTGTTAATTTAATATACATACATATTTTCATAAATTTCCATTGACATATATTATAAGGACATGGCTAACGCTCCTAGGATGTGGCACCGACGCGTTGGTGTCAAAATCGGAAAGTGACACCAATGACAGCTTAGTCACCGAGACGACAGCGTTGACGACGAGTGTTAAATCTGTGCGTAGAAATATACCAAAATGCCTAATTGCATACTGAAAAAATGCAAAAATTATCATAAGAAATGCACAAAAGTTAAGGACGGAATATCTTCCTTTCGGTACGTAACTCATTGCTAGTTTAAATACATTATTATTTAGTTTATACAATAAAATATTATAAACAATGAACAATAATCATTGTTCATTATTCAATATTAACCGGCTAACACAAATTGTCACTTGAAAGTGCGTTAGTATAGCATTCTGTCTGCGCGTCTTGTTTTAATGGGTTTATTATGAGATTACGGAAGTGACATTGTAATGGCGTCTTTTTATTGTAAATTTCTAAATGTTATTTGAGGATAGTTTTCAACGTGTTCAATGTGTTAATGTTTTACTTTCTTTCGTATATTGTATAAATTTGACATATAAATTTATATGTAAAAAAATAATGACATTTAAAAGAAATCAAATTGAAGGTATTGTTTGTTAATTTTGAATATTCTCTATTATATTATATATACATATATATTTAAAGGTTTCCAGCTGACCCGAAAAGAAAAGAAATATGGTGTCGTATGATAAAACTTCAAAGGATTGAACCAAATTTTTTAATTAAAATCAGAGATTTGTTTTATTAAATCATCCTTTCCTAGTAATAAATCAAAATAAAATGGGCTGCCTAACTAGTTATCCTTTATTTTTACCTTACCTTACCTTTATCTTTATTTTTGATCTTGGTTGAAATATATTAATATCGTTACTAATATTATAAATGCGAAAGTGAGTTTTTTTGTTTGTTACGCTTTAACGCAAATACTACTGAACAAATCACCATGAAATTTTGCATACACGTTGTCTGGGACACCAGAAAGAACATAAGGTACCTTTCATCCAAAGGCGGGCGAAGTCGCGGGCACCAGCTAGTAATAATATAAATTTCAATATCATGTGTGAATTAGGAATAATCACATGCTTTAATGGTGAAGGCAAACATTGTAAGGAAACCTGCGTGTCGGAGAAAACTAGCAATCTTGGAAGATAGTGGAGTTCTGTCAATCCGCAGTGGGATAGCTTGGTGAACTATAGACCAACTTCCTCACTCAGGTAATTTATGTTTAATACGTAGGATGATATGAATATATGACTGTAATATAATAAAACAAATGTTGGAAAATTTAAATAAAATATCATAAATAACATTTACACTTGAATCCCTTGTAAATAAGTTTTGAAGACGCAGCGCAAAAAAATCAATTATCTGAAATTGTAAATAATTCGCCAATATAAATACATATATGAACATTGAATTATACTGAATATGAATATTGAAGTAAAAAGTAGCTTATGATGTAAGTAAACAATCCAAGTAAATATATGTATAAAAAAAAATTAAAAGTCGTTGTGGCAAGGTCACACCACGCGGCCCATGTACCAGACCATCTAGATTTTTTCTGTACGAAATGCGCTCGAAGCAAATGTTCGAATGACCGTATCTTTACTTTCTAGGATCAATGTAAATTTCATAATTCATAGCGTTTCGTTTTTAAGCATTTCGTCGATATAATCGAATCGTATTCGTAAATTATCATTGTTACCAAAGTTCTTCCTGAAGCGATATCTGCATGGTTCTGAATTTTGCGTCATCGTAATATTCGAATGGATTAATTCGCTCGCGATGTATCCTATCTCGAAACTTATCCATGTAATCCGTATCTTCCATGTCGATGTTTAAATTTAAAATATTCACAGTCATTTCAAAAATCAAAAGAAATCTTTAATATTACGCAAGACAGAACACGTCCAAGGAAGAGAAGCCGCTAACTAGATAGACACTCGTTACACAAGCATCTGGCGGTGTTTAAATTGAAATAATGCTCAAGCATTGTCTAACCCTAAACAATGCCTACATTCTTTTGTAGTAAAGTTTTATTTAAACACATGTTCAAAGCCTGTTTAAAGTGTGCTTAATGTTTTTGTAGGAAAACCGATTTTATGTTCTAAGTTGTGTGTGTGCTCTACTTGTAATAACCGTTTGTGAAAAGTATGCAAAGCAATATTTGAAACTTAGCGATATCGATGCAAATATATGCCTTGCGCGAACCCACTCAGGTAGAGACTCCTTTCAAATACATACATATAGGCTACGTGGAATCGCGACATAACCGTTACCTATTAATTAATTGCTCTCCAGCCTGCTGAATTGCGATTGGACGTATCAACACCAAGTCTTCTACTGAGCAAAGTAAAATTATGGACATTCGCGCAGCAATATTTTAAGTCTCTTGAAATATGTGAACCATTTTTATAAGGTCATCTTTGTGTCTTTGCTGTGAGATATCTAAAGAATCATTCTTTTTCAGCCTTAAACTAAAAAGAAATTAAAAAATGCAGCAAAATAAAACACTTATAGGTAATGTCAAGGTGACCTGACAATCAGCGTAAGGTCACAGTTCTGGTATACTGTTCATCAGTATTACCTGGAAATACCTCCCAAGACAGATCGTTTTGTTTATCCTGTTTTTTTAGTAACTAAATTTAATTTACTTGAAGAGGGCTATCAAAAAAAGGATTATATTATTTGAGACACTTTTTTTTTAAAACGTACATCAAGTGCACACATATCAAGTTTCCAATAAATAAAAATATATTGTCACCCTATTATATACACAATATTATTATATAATACCACATAATATGTAAATTTTATGGTACTTGTCAATTTGTGTCCACGTGTATCCCCTCAAATAGGGATCCAAATTAGAATGTGCTGAGAGTGTCTAACTTTTCTGCAAGCAATTACTTCTTTCTCATTGTTGCAAGTGACAACAAGGACTAATATTTTTGCAATAATAGAAATATTGATTGGATTTTGGGGGCAAACAGAGTAGGGTGAACTTACATATAGTTAGCGACCGAGCCGTTAATTCTGATAGTAGCGAGGTCCTATACTACCTCGCGGTCAAGGTGTTAAATCGTTTGCCAATTCTAGGAAATTCGTTGCTATAATCTGTATTACTTGGAACTCAATTGGGAATAACTAGGATTACCAAAGGAAATCTCTTTGTTTTATGCGGATCTCCTACTGTCTACAAATATATATGAGTATGTTCATCTGATCTGTCCAATGCAGAACACGGTTTTGTATCTGTAAGCCCGTGTAGTCCGCACAATCTACATAATTCATTGCGTTGCTTTATAAATAGTCGGTGATTGCTTTTCTTCTTGAAAATCTCTGCTTATTCTTTGTATATATTTTGTATTTGTTAACACTTAGTTTCACAAGTAATTACCCATTTATAATATTCAGTCATAAGAGTATTTATAACGGCATTATTATTTTTTTGGTTCACTTATCTATGCGTGATTAACGCAAAGTTGTCTTTAGTAATCTGGCGAAAGGTATGACCTGTATGTGTGTGTGTCTTCTGTAAAATGTACTTCGGAGAATGTGCTCAGGAGCTGCATGAGCTCATACCGCCTTTCCCTTTCTTCTATCAGACATTCAGACGTACAACTGGTTACCGTCCTCATCTTGTCAAAATCCCCCTGCGGATCAAACGTTTTAAAATTCTTTTATAATACGCACTCCTATCCTTTTCCGAAATCCTAATCCCAAATCCCAAAAGGATGCCTATTTTTCCGAACTTATAGAACCCAAATCATTTTAAAGTTCGATTGAATAGGCACCCCAGGCATCTTTTGGATGAGCTCGCTCCATCTTGCTGCACGACTCGGCTTTGCTGCACGGTTAGATGCTGGCCAAGAGCAAACCCATCATTAATATACAAAAGGTCGATTTTAACTGGGAAGACTATAATTTTCTTTGTGTTTGAATGTAATAAATTTCCTTTCCTTTACGTAATATAGCTACAATGAAAATATTTGATTTCTTGCTCTATCAGGCCATTAGGCTGATATAGGTAAATAGCGCCCGTTTATTTGATCGTGTATCTCATACACTTACTTAATATATTTTAGTTTTCTTTTATATTCTAGCTAACTTTTATCAATTTTTTGTCTATACTATCACGTAATGTGTAACTATCTATATTTATAAACGGTAACATGTATATGTATGTATTATGTTCTCTATGGACTCCAAAATCATTGAACCGATTTTGATGAAATTTTCAGACAATCTTCAGATTAGTCCAGCTGGTAATCCTGTGAAGTTTGGTAGCGATCGGACGCGGACGAAGTCGCGAGCAAAACCTAGTGTGTATACATATAATGCGCAACGAAGGTTTTTTTATATACCACTAGCTACACGCTCCCGGCTTCGCACGGGTGCAATTTTTTACTCAATCCAGCTGATAAAATTACCTTACATCGCCATGTGTTAGAATCTTTTGGAACTCACAGATAAATAATTGCTGGATTGAATAGGTATCAACAGATGGCGCTATGTTAATAATAATAAACAAAATGAGATATAAACTATCCTGTCTTTTAAGTTGGACCAAATTACATATAGTTACGAAATTTTATCAAAATCGGTTCAGTAGTTTGGGAGTTCATCGCGGACAAACAACGTGACACGTAATTTTTATTTATATATAAGGATTTTAAAAGTCATTTATTCTCCTGGGACATTTCTTCAGAGTAGACTTGCAAAATCAATTACAGAATGAACAGATAATGCTTAGTCTAAGACGTACGTGTTACTATAAGAATTTCTTATTATTATATTATACAAAACAGCAATATTAAAACATAAAAATAGCAATATTAAGTTTAAATTATCAATACATTTGTTTTGATTTGTTAAAAAATCTCTTCAGCTTATTTTCACCTTTCTGAATAATTTTGTATTGGCTTAGAACTTAAGAAGATCCTAAAGCCCGTCGGGTTAGATACGAGTAGTGTACTAAATAAGACTATATGCCTATGATATACTAACGATATAGGATTATTACGAAGCGAGAGTCAAATTATAAATTAATCTTTAAAGCGCTTACAATGATGCCTTGAAACCCTACCACAAGTCTTTCATCTTAAGATTATAACTGCCTGTCACACAAATTATAGTATGAATTTTAATGGCCATCAAAGCTTTCATGGTTCTGTAAGTATAAAATTATTACACATAAAATAAAGTTGTCTACTGGCTTGCTTAAAACGCGCCTAGGTGACAATGAATTTATTGATAGTTGTTATACGTTGTTTTCATACACAGAATTTAAAAGCTAGAAACAACGAGCTTATTTTATCAAGTCTTAGGTTAACATTTATTTAATTCTGTGCCACTTTATACCAGTAAAACATTTCTACAACCGATCGCTTCTTTCTATCTATTTTGCGATTTTCTCAATTGATATGTTTGCAGGGCTTGAGCATTTTCAAAGTCCTAGGACTAAAAGCTATAATCAAACCGAGAGAGGTTTTAGTGCGGTAAGAGTCCCACATGCCCTGTGACAATAAGCCGTCAACTGCTGTGAACATTTCCCTTATCCTAAAAAAGCAGTACAATGTAACAGTGTCTTAAATAACTTTTAAGTCTTATAAGTATCTGAGGACTTAGATAATTGAAATAGTGATCGAATCGTCCCTCACTCCACCAGTACAGCTTATCAAGTAGTAGCTTCGTTAAAGCCGAGCTCAATGGCGACAGTCAATAATTGAAAAGGGATCTGTGAGCTGTTTCCGCAGATTCACGGCTGACATTCCGCCTTAGCGTCACTACGATTGACGTCATTGCCATCGATCATTGTTCAACAACCTTGTCGCCTGTCGATCTGAAACCGGTCCTTTTTTCTTCACTCGACAAACTTGCAGTTTGTTTTACTTTAGGTATATTGCGTCAAGCTCACTTTGTTTATGTGTATATAATTAATTGGTCATTTAGTTTAAAAAAAATACGGTATGCTACATATATGATAAGATGTATAAAAAGAGAACAGAAGAGCTTTCTCCACTTATTTAAAACAAATTTTTCCTTTAGAAAAATTATCTGTTGCAAAACAAATGCAATCTGTTAAAACAATATCTGATTGCATGGCCCTACAAAGGGACCTTGATAAATTTATGAGTTAATGCAAAAATAACTATTTGGACCTTAATATTAAGAAATGCAATGTAATTACTTTCTCTAGAAACCCTAAGCATATTAAATATGAATACGATTTTGACCATGTTACTTTAACGCGTGTTATAGTTTCAAAAGACTTAGGTCTACTACTGGATAGTAGATTGACATTTGACGAGCATCTTGACTACATAATCTCCAAGGCCTACCGCATGCTCGGATTTGTTCTGAGAGTCACCAAGGATTTCAAAGCCGGTTCAACCCTTTCTCTCTTATTCGACTCCTACGTCAGACCTCTACTCGAGTACGGGTCTATTGTTTGGAACCCGCAATATAAAACTTAAATTAAGAGGTTCGATAGAGTGTTTAACTTGTACTTGAAACATCTTCAATATAGATTTAACAATGTACCTACGTTTGCATCCCTTGGTCATAGACGAGTTCAGAAAGATCAACTGTTTTTATACAAGATTATGAATAATTATATTGATTCACCATTCTTATTAAGCAATATTGGATTGAGTTGCCCTCGAATAAATTCACGCCGCAAGTGTTCGTTATACATTCCGTTCTGCAAAAGGAATTATACAAGTAATGCCTTTTTGTATCGCTCTTGTAAATTTTATAACGAACACTTGCTAGATCTGGATATTTTCAGTTGTCCTATAGGAGCCTATAAACGAAGCCTTAAACAAGCTCTCGAAAATATAGTTGTGAAAATATAGTTGTGTAGTCCCCTTTTTGTTATGGCCAGTTTATTTGTTTATTTTGTATGTTATATGGTATTTGTTAACTGTTTCTTGCTTTTTTTGTGTTTTCTCCTAGCTCGTAATGACTTGTAATTTATACGTTTTAGTAATTTAGTGGAAACTTTGCTGATTTATGTTTTTCTTGTATGTTATGTATAATGTGTAGCGAGATATTGTATGTTTCCCTAATATAAATAAAATAAAAATAAAATAAATAAAATAATGTTTTACAATTTATGAATATTTTAATGAAAACAGACGCAAAATTGTCTTATGTATCGGATAATAAAGCACTTACTTTTCGGAACTCTTGCTTGTTTTACATTTTACCCATTGAAATGTTATGTGGATTTTTAGATGATTTTCATGAATTGCTAGCAATGAATGGATGCGCTGCATCTACGTCTAACAGTTGAATAGAAATCTTCAAAAGCGAGCAGTCGGACGAACCATTCATATTTTTATTTCGGGGAAGCTGAATAAACACTACAGAGCTTCGGTTCCATGTTATTTAGTCCTGGTACGCCAGAACTAAATAGGAGAGAAGAAGTTTTAAATTCAAGCCCCGCTTTATTAGGAAGCTAATAAAAATAAAAAACTCGCACTTGCTTTAGAAAAAATAACTGAGCTTTTCATTTCTTTGAGAACCTAAACTAGCGGTTTGCTTTCTCACGAGAGTCATTTTATTATTACAATATTGGATATATAGGCATTTTTTATTGAGCACAACCACACTCGATCCCACGACCTGCCAACTTTGAAAAGTTGACCCTGCCGGGAATAGTACCCGGGACCCCAGGTAAGCACTTTTTTTCGCGTGGGAAAATCTGCGAAACAGATTCCCACCGACCATGGGGAGATGGGCGGAGTATGTGAGTCAACCCACTAAAACCCACTGGTTAGGGAACGTTAAGACACGCTAACTTCTCCCCCCGCCAGACGGGGCCCGCACACTTGTGGGCCGCATTCAATTAGGCGCGGAGTGTGACCGCCGCGCCGTGAAGAGACGTGCCGGAAACATACAGCACATCGCCCTCGTTTCCCGGTGTTGAGATGACGAGGGACGACCCCATGTCCGCCGCCCCCGGCCGAAGCGGCACTAGCCGCCTATTATTACCTCTCAAGGCAAGCACCCTAACCCACTCATTCAACAGGCTCCTCAAATAATAATTATTAACTCTGCCAAACTTTTTAGACAGACTGACGATCTACTTGATTGTAGGGGCTACCGTCGAGTGTTAACACAAGCATCGCTATATGTAGGTGCTGCAAGTGCGATGCCGACCTTATAAGGATAAGGAATTAGGAATTGGTAGTGGAATGTGCTCCGTTATACCTAATTCACTCATTGAAACACTTATTCCCAGAGGCGTCTTAACGATGTGTGCAGGGTGTGCGGTGCACACGGGCGCAGCGGTGTAGGGGGCGCCGGCAGCGGCACCACTTTCAATGAGCCTGCGCCCTTGTTATGACGCCGGGCGTTATAACTCAATCCCTCGTAAAAGAGCTCCCGTTTGCATACATTTTGTATGGCATCCCGAGCTCTTCTTATACCTATGTGTCGAGTCGAGTTACAGCAAAGCAAGGCGCGCTACGAGCGGCTCTTAGTATTTTGTTTCAACATGAAATAAACCTTAAAACCAGATTTAAATCTTTGCTTAAAACAGATAATTATAGATTATATTGGTGTAGTAGTGAGTGTCGGGTCACTACCAAAGGCGCATGATTCGTTTGAAAGCACGCCGAAAATCATTGCGAATTCGCCTGTTTATAATAAAAAATAAAGTTAAAATTGTCATGGACGAACACGGCATTTCTAAAAGGCATGTTTACTTACGCGTACCGAGCTTTGAATTATACCGCTCCGCTACACCGTAATTTTGCGAAGTAAGCCTTGACGTAATGGATTAAGTATTATATTTGAGTAAACATGTAAATATGAAACAAAGCGGCATTTCTTTTGATTAAAATGATATATAAAGTAAGATTTGATTAGCCACAACTATTGCGATTGCGACTTTCTTTCACCAGGGTCAGAGCTCGTCAAAAATTACCTAGCTAGCAAAATTTCAAGTCTGATAATAACGTTACAACGGCGCAGCGGTGTTAGGGGGCGCCGGCCGCGGCACTTTCAATGTAGGCCAGTCACCGAAGACTAGGTTTAGGTTGCAAAAAAATGCACTGTTGTTACGATAGATACCAATAGTCTAAAACCAAGTTTTCAGTTTCGAAAGACCTGTGCTAACTGCACGGTGCTCGAAAAAGCTCGAAATTTTCAGACCTTTCAGTTTTTGGCTTATAACTTCTGAAAAGTGCATTCTATGAAAAAGTCTTAAAATAGACAAAATTAGCTACAATTTGAGTGCCTTCTCGTAAGTGCAGGTAAACCTAACATGACATACGGCAGGCATGTTTCGTTGTATAAAAATAACAGATATAAAAATATAAAAATAATAAACAGTGAGTATAATTGACATTGTGTCGCAGGTCCTCCACCACATCACCACTGTGACTTATTCAATATTGATAAGAACTTACACAATATTATTTACTGTACCTATTCAATTTCATTTTGCTTAAACTATCTTTCACTGATTCATGTCTTCCTTATCTTTTACAAAAGGCCTACAATTCGTCAGGCTACATTCTGTGGAAAATCCGATTTCCTTATTATTAATATTTGACCAAATAACAAGAGAACCTACAGAGTTTTTTTGTGCTTAAATTAAAGCTAAATAACTGTTCTACAACTTCATTTTCCGTGACTCTCCTCGTAGAATGATTATTTTAGAAGATTTTTTGTTTCGAAAGACGGCTAACTGCAAATTTCTAACTTTTTGACAAAAAGGGCCAATTTTAGAAGTATTATATCTCGGGATCTGTTTGACATACAGAACTGCGGTTGCTCTCAAATTGTAGTTAATTTTGTCTTATTTAAGAGTGTGTAAGATGACTTTTCCATAGAATGCATTTTTCAGAAGCTATAAGCCAAAAACTGAAAAAAGTCTAAAAATTTCGACGTTTATTGAGCACCGTGCAGTTAGCACAGATCTTTCGAAACTGCAAAGTTAGTTTTAGACTATTGGTATCTATCCAAAAAACATTCCATAAAATCAAAACAGTGCAATTTTTTGCGACCTAACGCGATTTTTTTTCTTAGGTGACTGGCCTAATGAACCTGCGCCCGTGTCGCCGGGGGGGCGCCAGGGTAATGGTTGCACACGGGCGCTGCATGGGCTAGAGACGCCTCTGCTTATTCCGTTATTACAAGGTAGTTGGAAATCATGCACACATTGTTATGCCGCACTTTACAATTTGAAGGATTCCAATTTAGGAAATTGGAAAGTGTAATCGCAGTTAGAACAGATTGGATCCAATTTAGATTTTATCTATTTTCAATTCTATGTCTTTCCATTTAGAAATCAATTTAGTGTAGTGTGATCACTAGTTCACTACTTAGGTTCCTAAATTATTGGAGTCCTTCAAATTGTAAAGTGTGATAACCGCTTTACTGTATTGACATGTTCAGTGATGCTTGTATGATCACTTATCGGAATCGATTTCGGCTTTCACAATAAAATTGAGTGATATGCTAAACGGACCACCGCAGCGCAAATTGAAAGTGATTTATTTAATCCAAAGTAATCTCTTAATTCCACAAAATTCGTTAACGCCGAAGTAAACAAAAATCCATTTGGAGCTTGCCAATTTAAGGCCATACATCCGTCAGAATCACGCTGGAGACAAAATTTATGATTCCCGACGGAAAATAAACTCATGATGTGTTCAGTTTGCAGATTTTCTCATTAGAACAGTTTCTAAACGGCCCTTTTTTTAAACTAGCGGTCGACGGTCTACGCGAAAGCATTTACTAGTGCCTAGTGGATAAAAACATACGACTTCTGTAAATTTTCATTCAAGAAAAATATAATCAAAAGTGTCACTTTTACTAATTTTTCGTGATATTAAACGTCTTATTTTAGCATCAAATTTGAGATATTTCTGTTTTTTCTTCGACCATGGGGTCATTTGTAGTATGTGAAGTCATTTATGTTCGAAAACATTTTTTTATAATTTTTTTGTATTTATCTGCGTAGGCCGTCGACCGCTAGTTTAAAAAAGGGCTGTTTAAAAACTGTTTTAGAATTAATTTTAAAATATTTTTCAGCCATGTTAAAAACCTACAAAACTACAAATAATAAATGACGTTAACATCTTATCTGCAAACTAAACATCTGAAACTACTATAAATCATAAATTTTAACTCCAGCGTGATTCTAATGAATGAATGCTCTTGAAAACATTTGAACTAAAAAGGTAAGAGGATTTCACTTTATAGAATTTGTTTGAGGGTTTTTAAATATAAATAAATCAAATATTTATTTTCCATTTACGAAATGTTCAGTTTAGGCTAAATATAAATATTAACCATAGAAACTTAAAACATACATATACATATATATGTATGATTCAAGTTCCGCCAATTTAATTCCCCCAATTTCATTGTCCCTATGATAATAAGTTGGTTATTGTAAGGTACCACCTCCTTTAGTAAATAGGTGTTTTTTTTAAATACTCGATGATTGGGTGAATAAGCTGTTGTCAGAATGCCTTCTAAGTATAATTCACAAACTCATATGAAAATTTTGTGGACCCATAATTTTATTCTACTAAACAATGAATAAAACATGGACTCTGCTGTTCGAGCTCATATGGAATTCAAGAGAAAATTCAAAATAAAACAAATACCTACTTGAACAAGAAAATAAAATTCTTTGCCACCAAAGAGCCTCAGTAAGAATTGCTCTCAATTTAGATTAGCTACTTGGAGACGTTCTATTCTGTCGGTGTTGGAATTGCCTTCTTATATTTGTTCTCTTTTTGTACCAAATAACACAGCACAAGTTCATGTATATACTAGCGCCGAACTTGGCTTTGCTCGAGTTAAACTTAAAGGTTTTGTGTGGGCAGACAGTGCAGTGCACGTATTGGAAAGACGACCTGAAAGGCTTCGCAGGAAGGGGTTGGATGCATGGACAGAAGACTGTGAGTGGTGGCGAGCCTTGGGAGAGGCCTTGGGAGCAGTACATCCAGCTGTGGAGAGACATAGGCTGATAATGGTGACGAATGATGATGGGCTTTGTCCTACGGATATTATAAATGTAAAATTTTGTGATGTTTGTATGTGTGTGTGTGTGTGTGTGTGTGTGCGTGCGTGCGTGCGTGCGTGCGTGCGTGCGTGCTTGCGTGCGTGCGTGCGTGCGTGCGTGCGTGCGTGCGTGCGTGCGTGCTTGTTTGTTTGTTTGTTTGTTTGTTTGTTTGTTTGTTTGTTTGTTTGTTTGTTTGTTTGTTTGTTTGTTTGTTTGTTTGTTTGTTTGTTTGTTTGTTTGTTTGTTTGTTTGTTTGTTTGTTTGTTTGTTTGTTTGTTTGTTTGTTTGTTTGTTTGTTTGTTTGTTTGTTTGTTTGTTTGTTTGTTTGTTTGTTTGTTTGGATGTACTTAATTGGAACCCAGACCGTTTATCACCTGGATGTTAGGTTCCGGAGAGATCGTCTAAAAATATAAATAATCGGGCGCCGCCAAAGATTTAAATTCTTTGGGCGCCGCTGTTGCCGTGGTGGCGCCACCGTAGTCAATGCCATAAAGAAGGAGATATTTTGTTATTATATTTTTAATTTTTCAATACAGACCAAGTCGCGGACACAGGTTAATTAAGCACTTAACCTTAATGTTAAAAATATTGGAACGAATGTGATTTTGGTAATACACTGGGTTCTAATATAATAATAAACTATCTGGAAGGCTTAGCTCTTCGGCTTATCCTTTTATAACTAAATTAAACGCCTTGTGGATCGGAATGAATGATACCACATTTTACTATGTACACGCATATATATAAACTGTAACTGAAAAGCTGCGGACTCTCTTCATTTTACAAAAATGATGACATAAATACTCTCTTCATTTTACAAAAAAATAGCCGTCTAACAACTAGGACCGCAGTCTTACCTCCAAGATAAATTTCAAAGATATTTGTGTCAGTATATTATTTACGTAAATTTAATTTACACGTATTGTTGTATTAGTAAATTTAATAAAAAATATTTTACGTTGGTGCACATAAAATGTGACTCCATAAAACAAGTAATTCTTTTATGGATTAATAATTTTATAATAAACGTCCCGGGATAATTAGGGGCCTATTTAAAAAACAAAATAAAAGTTTAAATCAAAACTCCGTTTAAAAAGGTTTAAACGCTTAAATAAAAAAAAAAACAGAATCGCTGTTTATTTTAAGCGAATGAGTGTTAAAACGATTCTGAGCTCATACTATGTTTAATATTATTTATACTATAATTTATGTATATCTAATATATAAAATTCTCGTGTCGCGGTGTTTGTTGCCAAACTCCTCCGAAACGGCTGGACCGATTTTGATGAAATTTTGTGTGCTTATCGGGTAGGTCTGAGAATCGGCCAACATCTATTTTCCATACCCCTAAATGTTAAGGGTAATCCACCCCCAATTTTTTTTTTAGCACAACAACGTTTGCGTCAGCTAGTAATGATAGTTTTTTTTCGATGTATCTTATCTTATTTTGGTCTTTGGCAGAAATAGCTTGTGCTGGCTTCATCGAAATAATTCATCTGTGCAAGCATAGCTTAGATAGATTTAGCTGGCTTTTCACTGTGAAATATAATATATATTATACCCCAATATATAAATTATATCTTCAGCGATAGGATTCCACACTGTAAGAATGTATCGTATATGTATATTTTAAATCAGTTTGCGCTTGCCATCATCACCCCCTTATAGAATTCCAACGTGAAATAATAGCATGTGTGCTGCTGTGTTTCATTGAGTAGATACACCACTATTGCTTGTGTTATAAGCGACGTGGATCAAAGTGCACCGTCAGACGTCAAAAAAAATGCTTTTGACGATTAAGTCTCTCTCTTAAACCTAAATAATTTACTGTTTCATTACTTCATAGTAGAAAACTATCGATTTTTATTAACATAATTACATTTAAATGATACAAATTTAACATAAAAACTTAAAAACTATTTATTTTCAAAAAATACTTATAAATAATTCAATCCTTATCCTTCAAAATAATTACTTCATTAATTATAATGACATTAGAATTAAATGTATATCTAGATATTATATGTACAGTAAGTACTAAGAGCGATAATGGCTGTGCAAGCGAAGTAAATAATCTAAAAGTTTCACTGCGATTTAGTTACATGCGGGGTTTGTATTTGTTATATGAATGCACTTTGCTGAACAAACTTGGGCCGCATTAAACGTGCCGTTTCGGGCCGTTTTTCTGTATACTAATTTACATTTTTACTATCTACATCCTGCGAACTGTTTGCGCTGACTCATTGCAATGTTTTGTTAAGCTTCGGTTGTTAATTTCCATTTATGACTCTGCTTGTTTTTGAGTTCGCTTTATTTTCATTAGCGAGCTGTCTTCGATATGGTACTGTAATTGGAAAGCGGCTTGGTAGATTAGGAGCGAAGTAGGCAACTATATAGTAAGATATACGGCCGCATTCTCCGAAGCTTCTTAAGAAATTGGAGCTTATCATATAGTTCCAACTTAATCTGTACATATTCTTGAACTTTATGTTTTAAAAAAAACAATATCATTGTCTGTTTATTTTGTATTCTGAAATATTTTTTTAAATCATTGATTTTATGGCCTAGTTTTGGTGTTTTTAATAAACACCTAAAACAAAATTAACTAACTAAGCTAACTAACCTAAAAATGACTTGCATTCTCAAGTCTTTTAATTACTATTCGACTGCGACTTCATCGGTGGCGTATTAACTATTTATTATATAAATTAAATAAATTATCTTTATAAATTACATGCTACATCCGCTTTTGGATAAAAGAGCTACAAATATCCATATGCATTTTTTTATATACACAAACCATCCTCGTTTATCCCTATTTCCATTAGCGAAAACCGTATTAAAATCCGCTGGGTGGTTTAGAAGTGATTAGCGGAGAAACAGACACACTCGGACAGGTCGACTTGCTTTTTTTTCTAATGTAATAAAAAATAATATAAACCTTCTGCGAAAATTATTTAACTAATGGTAAAAACTGCATCAAAATCCGTTACGTGCGTTGCGTCTGTTGCATGATTTATTAGGAGTTAGCGAATATAATGTACTCGTACAGACAGACAGACTTGACTTTTTGCAATTCAGTAATCACTAGTGACTCCCGTAGAAAGAACTCGTTTTTGTTTAGGAAACTTTTTGTAAAAAAACTGGGTGACTCGACATAATTCATATCGCTTTTTTTTCTTTTTTTTTTTCGCTTATCTGACCTGGTGTTTGTACAGTCATAATTTTCCAAACCTCTTGAGTTTCGCTATGAAAATAACACCGCGTGTAAATTCAATGTTCGTATTTTTATTGTTTAGAGATAATAAACAGCGGTGTTGGATAAACATGTTCTCTTTTATGCTTGTGACATGTTCTCTAGAAACGTTTTATTTTTCCCGACGTTACACCGTTTTCCACTTGGTGATTAAATATTGTAGTCCAAGAGCAAACATTCAATATATTAGGTTTTATTATTTCAACTAATTTATAAAGTTTCCATTTCGGGTACTACATTTTTGTTTAGAAACAATTGAAGCTATGTAACTAACAAAAAATGGAGAAACATAAAATTTATTGTAAACTAAAAAAATGCCTAGAACATGTATCTTAAAAAGAGAGTAAATCAATAAATAAATTCAAATTTAAAATTTTTATAAATATGCTTGTTTTAAAATATATCCTTGTCAATTAGGTATATTAAGAATTTTATTAACTTATTACGGAGATTATATCAAGTGATATATTTTGTGCTGGAACGATAAGGCATTAGGGGGGAAATGGGTTTTAGAATCCCTTAAATATTCGCAGAAACACAACAGCATACTTTATATTATATTATATTATATTATATTATATTATATTATATTATATTATATTATATTATATTATATTATATTATATTATATTATATTATATTATATTATATTATATTATATTATATTATATTATGGTATTACTGATTATATTAAGTATACTTACTCTCTTCTGCTAACAGCCGTATGAAACATGTAATACGGACATTCATTGGTTGATTCATACGTTGGCTACGCCAGAGTTTATTTAACTTATTTTGTGGAGATTTGCAGCTTATATGTATTTCATATACTTTATATTTAGTTTATAATATATAGGTATAGCAATATTCCAATATTATTGAGAATATTGTTTGTATTTGAAATATCTTAAATATTATTAATATATATTACCGATTTAAATTTGTACAGATTTAAATGCGTTTTTTCAACAGATGAATTGGTGTTTTTTTTTTACATTAAGTAATTGTATTAATGTGTCTTGGAGCCTGGTTACTGGAAGCCATCGGGCAGCAGTTATTACAACACATGATCGGACGCATGCATGCATGAAGTGTCATGGGGATATGACACATAATAAAAAGCATATTTTTATTGGAAAGCTGCATGCCTTCTTGGAATTGCTTGTGTTGCATTGCGAGTTTTGTAAAGGTCGACATTGTAATTTAATTGCCGACCTTTAAACAAAGATGTTGGTATATTTTTAAACTGTTTCAAGAATTAAATATTTACGCAAAGGATAATTATAATAAATCTACATAAATGAAAATAAATCGCTAAGGGCAAAATTCGAAAACGATTGTACCAATTTGGATATATATTTGTTTTTTTTTTTCAAATAGTTATTGCTTAATGATCAGGCAAGAAGACAAGAATTGTAAAATTTGTCTGGAAAAACGTCAAAACACAATTTTTCTTGTTCTCATTCAAAGTTCCTAGCTGATTTTTCAAACATGGCCGGGACGGGACAGTATTGTGTCGAGTCAGCTTGTAATTTTAAACTTTTAATTAATGCTCTAGAAATTTTTTTTGTCCACATGTACTATCTTCATGCTACTCGTATTAAAGTAGTCGAGTGAGAAACTGTTTTAAAATGAGTTTGTTAGACAATAACGTTGGATGATCCGTACTTACGCTGCCCTAAATATTTTGCACCCTCGTACTTGGTTCTCTTCACTGCTAGCGCATATTTCGTCTCTACGAGCTTTTAAATAAAATCAGAGTCAAGGATTTTCATTTAAAATTTAATAAAACCCGTAGTTGCAAGTCAGTTTTCTGGTTTATTTTTCATTCACTTAATTTTTGTTATTTTTAAAAAGAAATATAGCGAAATTCAAGTTTAACCAAAAAATTAAACCAATCTTTTATATATATAAAATTGATGTGTGTATGTATGTTCCGTATGACCTAATCGCTCAACTAAATTTGATGAAATTTTCAGGCAAATTTTTCATTTTCCCATATAAAATATTTCATTTTCGTAACAGAAATCACTCGGCGTTACTCTACGAGATCGAATTAGGAATGAGGAGATCCCTAGAGATACGAGTTACCGACATAATTGTTTGTTACACTTTAAAGCTTTAACTACTCAACCTATCATCATGAAATTTGTATACACGTTGTCAGGGATACATAACAGGACCTACCTTTCATCCAGAAAAAAATTCTGTTCGTTAGGGATAAACTCGTATCTCAAAATAAAAATAAAACACTTGACAAAAATACAGGAGCAAATGAAAGATTGAATAAATGTTTTAACACTTAAGAAAAAGATAAGGGCAAAGGCTAGTATAACATAAAATAATAAATTTTTCAAGAGAGAATATTTTCAAGGTACTTATTTAATACATTGTTGCCATGGTTGCGAAGAAAGTGTGGCGTCATACTTTCAGATTACCTCTTAAATTGCCTCGCGTCAAGAAAATTACATACTCGAGAGACCGTCAACCTGCCCACTTGACAGGAACGAAACGCAAACATGCCGGTTTTTATTATCACCGAGGCGTATAACGCTTTGTGGTATTGCGAGGGAGTGTATATATGTATTATATAACTATAATTATTTAAGATAAAAGGATGTACTTTCCCAGGTACACTCTTTACAAAAAAGAGTGTACCTGGGAAAGTACATCCTTTTAGATTGCAATGTGCTCGTAAGACTTATGAGCAATTTTGATGAACATGAATATGTCCATTAACACGATTCTTATTGTCTCTTATTAAGGGGAATACACTTTGTTATCGTGTTCTTATAAGTAGAATTAGCTTCACTACGTATCACTAATTTGCAACTAATTTGTCACTACACTAATTCAAGATACTGTGTTATTGTGTTCTGTATAAGTAGCACTATTTTTATTTGACACTTCACAAATTTACACTGTCATTTTGTTCTTTATAAGTAGCAATAATTATTTGTCATTTAACTAATTTTAAAGACACTCTTATTTTGATATTTATAAGTAGCACACGAGTAGCACTAACTACACTACATATCGATAAATTGTCCCTACACTAATTCATACGGTTTTTGTCGTTTTCAATCGTCTAACTATTTTTGTTATAACGAGAAACTCCACATCCACATTGAGCTTCAACATCCACATTGAGATAATAATATACTTTTTATAGGAGAGGTCTCTCATATAAACTGAGTTGCTTAAGAGAGCAGTTTAACAACTGTATTATTATATTAGAATGACACAGTCACAAATAAAAACAGTCAATGCCAACAAAGTTACAAACTGTTTGTGGGTGTAAGTAAGGTAAACAATTTCATTCCAATACCAATAATGGACTTCTCTTGTTACTTTAAAAGTTATTTTAACGGGAGGGCCTGATTTAAGAGCTCTATTCTTTCCAAGAAAAGTCACTTTCCTACTATAAAAATGTTACTCGTCTTGTCAAATTAAAGTTACATTATAGAAGTTAACTTATTTATAGAAGTTATTTTTAGAGTGGAAACTGTTGCTAATTTATAACGGTCTCGATTAATCTTTGAATTTTTAAGTCAATGTCCTCTAGCCCGCGTAAGGTACGTTGGATAGTGGATATTGAGTTAAAAAGTATATAAATTAAAAAAGTAATATTGTTTTAAAGTTTAAAAAGCAAATTAAAGTTTTCCCAACACCGTTTACAACGCAGAAAACAGGACAACGACCCGCAACGGATGGTCACGACATTTGATACATAAAAGTTTAAATTGTGTTACATTTTCTGCTTATTTTCAAGTGTAAGTTCACGGATGCTAATTCTAGGGGATACAGTCGGCGACGAAAGTGTATAACCACTCTCGGCATTGTTTAGATAGCAAAAGTATCTTAAATGAATATTTTTAAAAACCGCATAAGTACCCTTTCACTATCACGTTGATATTGCTTGAGAGTTGTTTCATTTAAAGATTATTATTCAACTTTACTTATTATCTGGATAATTATTTTGGTTTTTACTCAATTACTTGAGTAATTTCATGACTCGCCTCTGACAGTTGTTTGTCACTTTCTAAAGACAGGCCATTGTTTTTTTTTTAACTTACACTTTGGAGATTTTTTTTTTAAATTTACACATTGGTTATAAAAGACTTTCTTAATTTCACTAATTTCCTGTGAACATTTCAGATTTATAAAATTCAGATTATAAATCTTACAGATTTCATAAATAAATATGAAAATTATGGCTTGTATTTGAGAAATGCATGGTAAATACTTTCAAACTTAAATAACTATGAAACCCCATTGTCAAATTACACGATACATTCCCAGTAAAATCTATAATTTCTTCTTAGTTAAGGGTAAAAGTTTCAACCGTTAAACGAAAATAAACTGATGGTCTGATATACATACAAAACTGATTAAAACACAACCGATAATTAAGGGTCGATGTCTTCTTGAGTAGATTTCCACTCAATATAAGAGCCGAAATAGAAGTTCTTAGAACTGTGTTATTACGTAAGGCTGTGATATTAATATTAATACGTTATTATCTCGCAGTTGCTCTACGAATTGTAGAGTAGCAAATACCTATGTTTTTTCCAATTTTCTTAAGCCTATACTAGTGATGATACACGCAATTTGAACGCGCTCATATTGTGTAGCATAAAACCCAAAATTTACATTGCGACAACAATATGAAGTGTAAGCGTTTAAAAAACGGAATAAGGTTAACTGCCCACGTAAATCTGCAAGATTAAAATTTATGGCACAACATCTCGTTACTGCAGACGGCAAGCGCTCTAAGGAGCTGGAGTGTTGTTTCTCTCAAATTATTACCCTCCCTCCGGCCGTTTAAATAATCTCGGTGTGCAATAAAAGCTGGCTGAGCAATATATTGCAAGTTCAGTGGGAGCCATTAGAGGGCGCGGTGCAAACATCCTTGCGGACTAATGGCTCGTCTGACCAAGGGTAAACTCGCCCCAATGGACTCTGTGCTCCGAACATAACTAACATTTGCACCGCCGCCGTATGTTATCTTGCACAATTATACAAACGGGTTTTCTTTCTTCGCTTTCAACTAACTTTGAACTGGGTCTTCGTTCTCACGACGGTGTTGCTTTAAAAATATTTTTAGACGATCTCGAACATATTTTCAGGATAACAAGTATGCAGGTTATAAACTATCTGCGTGCCGAATTCCATCCAAATTTGTAGTTTTTGCGTGAAAGAGTAACAACATCCAAACATACATAATATATCCATCCACACGAACTTTTCGCTTTTATAATATAACTAGCTGTTGCACGCGTCTTCGTCCGTATAACTTTATAAAATACTAGCTGTTGCACCCGGCTTCGCCCGCGTAACTTTATAAACTATAGCATAACATGTTACTCACTGATATTATTTTTCAAATTTAACAACAACCAACAGTGAAAGAATTTTTCATCGCATTAACATCCGTTGCGTAGTCTAAAAGATCTAAGCGTACATACAGACGGTGGGAAGCGACTTTGTTTTACACTATGTAAAAAAGTAAACAATCAGAAATTAGTTAAAAGAACTTAACATACTGTAATTAATCTATAGTTCGGCTTCAGATCCGTTTACTCGGACGAGAGCACCTTATGATACGCCAACATCTGTTCTGTAAACATGGTGATTGAATGTTTGGCCTGATAGAGTGAGCAAAGACCATCAATATTGGAACCTTAATGTCGTTGCATATGCAGATAGCAATGTAAATTCAATATGGGCACTACAACTAAATATTGTATTAATGTATAAGTCTATAATCCATGATTGTAAATATTGATGTAGCCTATAAGGTACACCTCAAAGGATTGGTAGGACTTCACATGCCTTCAAAGATTTCTAGTCGGCTCTTCGTCATTTATAATACTTAGTAAAAGACCTATATCTAACCAAATTGAAAATCAATACTATGCAATTGAAAATTTATTCATAGACTAAGATTTTAGATTCTATTACGAAGAGTTTAAAATATTACAATCTAACTAAATTAAAGTATAAAAATATCATAAATATTATTAAGTAAGTACCACTGAGACTAGTATTTTGGTAGTGCTTGTCATAAATGCAAAGAATTCTTTCATTACAAAAGTTCATTTTAGAGAAATACCTCTTTATCTCTTAGATCTTAATATTTTCAGTAATAAATCTTTAATTTTAAAAAGATGGTTTTACTTAGTTAACAATTAAAGCGATTACCTAATCTACTATATTAAAATAAAAAAAAAATATACCATTTTATATTTATATAAATTGATATTTATTTGTGAATTGAGAAATTAATTGACAATGTATTTTTCAAAATATTAAAAGAAAACCTTATTAACTGAATAGTTTATCAAGTACAAATTTTGGATGGATTTTGTTTAATACTTCATTGTATTTATTACTTACTTTTATTACTTACTTAGCACCACAAGCAAAAGGGTGTAAACGGGGTGTATTTTAAGTTTTGATCATAAAATTGTCAACGAATCATTTAAAGCTGGACTTGAAAACATTCTCCTTGAAATCACGTTAAGCTCCGATGCATTAGTGTTTGAATTGGTCCAATTTATCATAAAATGCGGCTTAGTAGTCCGTATATGTAAAGCCCGACTGTATTAGACGGAAGATACGAGCGGCCGGACTTCCGCTAGAGCTTATCGTGTGTACGTTTGGTCTAATTTAAAAACTTTAACGGACGCTATTTATATCATTCGATTTTTTTAAATATTTAACGCTAAGGTTAAAATTATATTTATGCTTACTATAATTAATGTATTTACAATTTGGTGTTAAAAATCTGTAGTAAGCAAAGCAAGGCCTTTGCTCGTACTTACAGCAGGACATAGCAATTTGGGCATCTGTCACTTCTTAATTATGCGTGATTCATAATTATTTAAATAAATAAATGTCTATTTTTTTTTCTCAATTTTTCTTAATTTTTTTTACTTGCCTGTCTCAAACAATTCGTCCCATACCTTTTTTTGTCTACCTTGAGAGATTTCATTCCGTCTCGTGAGATCCATTTTCTGTCTTTATCCCGTAAGATTCTTATTGACAGTTTGACATGAATTTGATAAAGTTTACCAAATGCCTGTCGATTGAAAGAGCAATAAGTCCTTTCTCAAATAATATGCGGCGATGTCACAAATAATATTTTATCTATTTACCGATTTTATTATAATGTATTATATATTATAATATGAAATTTCCAATAGACTTCTTCCTTATTATATTGGAAATCGCATGAAAATAAAAGATGTAGATGAGAACTGAAGTGGACTTAGTATAATATGTAAGAAAGTTGTAACATTAGACCTCTGCCGCCTTGTTTATTTAATTTATTTCCGTTACTTTTCTATGAGTGTGTCGAATCTAATTCTTTCTTATGACTTGCGATTTATATGATCGTAAATTGCCACCGCGTGAAAACAAGTGCAACACTAAGAGGGTACAAATGTGACCGACCCTCTTAAGACTAAGCAATTCGCTCAAATTTTGTCACTTACATCGTATTACTGAATGTAGGTACTTAACCGTTGAGCGGTAGTTGGCGGACTTATAAGTAGTATGTATTTGTAACTGTACATTCGACCGAAGTATTACTAGAAATTTCCGTCGTCTGCATTGAAGACAGTAAATAAGCAAAACTGAGACACTTTATGGATATTTTTGGACTTTTTGGATATATCTATTTATATTATAATAAAAATAAAAATGAGTCGCTGAATGCAAAACTTGATTACTAGTGTAACACTGTTCACAGTTATCCTTACTAAAATTATAAATGCGAAAGCGTGGAAATTGAAAAGCATGAATTTGAAATCACAGCTTGGGACGTCTCCCTATTATATTACTATACTCTTTGGGGACGCCCTGCTGCTAGGTGGACAGTCTAGAAAGGCTTCGCAGGAAGCGGCTAGTACAAAAAAGCTGCATTATCGTGGTGACGAGATTTCGGAGAGAGACACAGGCCGGTGGTGAAAATGAGTTTGTTTGTTACGCTTTCACGCGCGTTATTTTCTTGACCAAAATATTACAATAAAAAAAAATCTTATATTGAAGTTAATATTTAAAAACACTTTTTCAAGTAAGCATTTTAACAGTTTATTGGTTTTTTCAACTTGGTAAGGATATGAACCCTTCTCGGGTAAAGGCCTTTTTTTTAATTCCAATTCTGGATTAATTCCAATAAAGGCCCAATTCCTGCCATTTTTTTCTTTTCTCCGCAAGTATTGGCCATAAAACCAATAGGTACAGTTTAAAATTTGGTTAAAATATATTTTAATTTATTGGCTTTCTTAATGTGTGTCTTAAAAAGCTATTTGGTTGAGTTTTCCTAACCCTTTTCCTATCCCTTCTTAATACCTTGACCCTTAATCCTGCTGACTACAGTAACCGACTACGGTTGCTTGTGTTATCGGCGACTGTAGACACCTACCATCAAGTGGACCGTCAGTCTGTCTGCCGACCTATAAAACGTGAGAGAATGTGTTTACAAACATTTTATCTGAAGTAGCTCAGCTTTTTAATGCTAAGATATATTGTTGCAAGCTCAAAAAGCTAACATTTTACACGGGCCATATAACTTAACGCAAGTGTTGGCTTCTCAGACAGCGGAGTGCATTTCCGTAGCAAATGACTTGGACGGCTCGGACGGGCTTATCTAGGAGCCACTTGAAACAGTGTTGCTCTTTATTATGTCGTATAACATTATTTCGTATCGTATTTGGGGAAAGCGTCGGGAAAGCGGTCAAGCATGTTACTGCACAGTTGTCATAAACGTGCATGAAATGTTAAATTGAATTTTGTAATTTAAATACGGTGTGTTATCCATGTTGGTTCGTGAATAAAGGTTGGAAGACTAAAATTTAACTATAAATTTGATCATTAATTTTGTATTCTCATGTTTATTTTACTAGAACATTATTAATAGTTACTATAATAAACAAATTGATATAAAAAAAATAAGATTATGCCCAATAAAACAGTGTCACATTTACTCTTGACTAGACATAATTTTGAATTTGCTAGCCTATTTATTTCAAGGGCTAGAAAATGAATTTCAACGATTCAAATGTCTTTAAACGCCTGAACAGATCTTCATAAATTATAACTAAGAACCATCCAGATAATGTCAGAATTTAAAAAAAAACGGGATCAAAATCGGTCCATTCTACAGAGAGACACACAGATATACATATACAGATACACAGACACACATATCAAACACACAATACGCCACAGGTACTACAAGTGCTCTGCCCATTTCAGTGGGCAGAGCCTGGCATTTAAGAAGAGTAGGATTAATAAGATAGGAAAACTTGAGTTAATTGTGGTTAGTTGATTGTATACTACTTGCTCGTATTATATAATATGTTTAAAACGATTTTACAGAGACGGGAGCAGAAAAGTATTAAGTTATACATGACTACAAATCATAGAAATTTTGAGCGAGGTTTCGCCACTGCCAACACATAACTTTGTTAACCTAAGAACTTGCGTTTATGGAAAATATTTTCATTGCTAACTGCATCTTTTCACAAAGTTGCGAGTTGCAAGTCCAAAGTAAACACGCTCTGGCCGCACACGACCTCTTCAATATTTCTCTTCGTCTGCCACTGGCGGCCACTCTCGCTCGGAACGAACTTATAGAAATTACACAAACTACCAAGTACCAAGTTATATTTTTAAAATGAAATACTAATAAATAAAATATAACTGTCAGATAGTTTTCTTGCAACAACCACTTTATATAAATAATAATACCTCACTATTGGTAGCTCATTTCATGATAGGTAGCTTAGCTTAACTTAAAAAAAATATTTTATGCATTTCAACTCAAATTATATAATTGCTATATTTAAAATTTCTTCTTGCATGTTACATGTAATTTACGTATACCTACCTTAGCTTAATATCGTGGAATTAATGTGAAAAAATATAGCAATATTTTTTCATTTATATTAATTTTTATTGTGTAGGTAAAAATTATAGAAACTACGCAAGCTTAGAAACTTTTTCACGTTTATATTATTTTCCGGATATAGCTTTATTGATTATTGACACGTGTATTTCAATCTTGAAAACATTTCATAGATAAACTGTTCAATTCCCAGGATTCAGTCGAAAACCTTACATGGTTTTGTAGAGATTCGCGTTTAGTTTTTTATAAAATTGCCATCGACATGTTACTATCAAAATGGAAATGGTTTATAAACACCAATAAATACAAATACTTCATATATAACAAGAATTTGTGTGTTTATATTGTTGTGTGATTATTTAAATTTACTACGGTTCTTACGAGAACGTAAGCTTGTCAAAAGTGATCGTTGTATTATTATGATTTAAGTTTAACTGAGCTGAAGGGATTTATCTGAGCTCTTGAAATTTATTTTTCATTTGATTCGGAATTTCTGCATTAAATTACTGTAACAATTGGCAGGAAATTAAAACATGATCCTTGTTTTTACATATTACATAATAAAATCTTTGTTTTTACACTTCGTCCGCGGATGTCGTTTCATAAAGTTCTCGCAACCACGCATATATCCGGCGAACGCTAGAAAGTCGTTGGGTTATAGCTGGCAGAAATCCGGCAAAATATCGCAACGTCCTTTACGCTGTG
Source organism: Synanthedon andrenaeformis (assembly GCA_936446665.2). Lineage (NCBI taxonomy): Eukaryota > Metazoa > Arthropoda > Insecta > Lepidoptera > Sesiidae > Synanthedon > Synanthedon andrenaeformis. The sequence goes on from OW387785.2 coordinate 9,598,411, forward strand.
AGGATTTTTTTGATCTATGAGAATTAAAAAAAATATGGGTCACATTGCGTTTTGCAGTCATTTGGGGGCAGCCCGTCTCGCTACAGAATACACACCTTGTTGTTGTGTTTTACTGAGGGATGCCAAAGCTCATTCCTTATCCTACTGTCAGCGGCACCGCACTTGCAGAACCTGCAGCGTTGCTTATGTTATAGGCGACAAAAGCTATCTACCAACAAGTGGAGCGTCAGCCTGTCTGTAGACCTTAACATAAAAAAACCATATGAAAGTGCAATAATTTTTTTAATACAAATTCTTTACACACACAAATACTGTGGAAACATCTTCTATTAAAAATAACTCTGCGAACATACCTTAGCCGCTATGGAATGCCTCTAAGCCGTAACACCGTTTCAGTGGTTGAGGTATAAAATTGCTACTTTGTTGTAGGTACTAAAAAAAAAGGAAAAAAAAAACTAAAAATTAACGTATTCATTTATTTAACGTAATTAAACCCTCACTGTCTACTATATTCTCTGTCATTTCAGATGTAAAATCATTTAAGGCTTTGCGATATAACTTAGTTTAATAAAGAAAAGTTTTTATTCTGAAATCTCACACTATGCAGGTTTAATTTTAATTGAAAGTGGCCAGTACGTTACAACAGCAAATTCATATTTAAACCTCCATTAATATAATCTGTGTGCATAACCGAAGAATGCATTTATTTTTCGTGTGCACGCTACACTTGCTAAGTCTGGCTTTAGCAGTCTACTGGACTTTCGATGTTTTTTAGTTTTTTTTTTTTCATTACACTTATCCTTAATAGTCCAGTAACTTTGTCGCCTGAAAGGGAAACTACCTTGCGTTAAATTCGGTAGTTTTAATTTTTTTGCTAAATTGCTTATAATGTTAGCCTAATGAATAATCCGAGCTTGAGACCTCGAGCGTCAAACGCAACCTTGTCATAGAAAAAACAGCAAAATTTTCGACTTTACTTTAGTTTTTGGCGATTTTAACCATAATCTGCGCTTGAGGTCTAATCTTGGATTATTCATTGGATCAAATATCATAAACAAATCAGCAAACAATCTGAACTACCGAATTTAACGCAAGATCTTATGTCTAAGGTTAATACTGGACCTAGGTATAATACAATACTTAGAGAAACAATTGAAAATGATAGAATCAAACGCAATTTAAATTGAGTTTCTTAATATAAATGGGGTTTATGTATTAGAAGGGTTTCGTACTAATGACTTAGTATTGTGGTTTGGTGATTACATCTTATGATCTCGGTTTCCTTAGACAATTCCAGGGTACTTAACGAAGCTTCACAAAAGCGCTTAAATGGCAGGACCTAACTTAACAGAAGTTTGTATTGGTTTAGTCCACATGCATAACTAAATAATAATGTTATTTAAATTTTAATACTTATATCTTAACTTTTCCAAATTAACCGTTTTTTGTTAAACTTGAAAGTGACAATAACATAACTATAAATAACGATTTTTCGATAACATCTGTTCAAATTTCAATCAACACATTAAGGACTAATAATTTCCGTTACATTTAAATATTTTCACATCAAAATTTGTCGTTAAACTGTTTTATCACCTAGTGAGAATAATATTTAGGTAATCATATCTTGCTATAGCCGAACCAATGTTTTGCCCCTTATTGTACAAACTACCTATGTTTCAACCTCTCCTTGATAACTAACACTACAAAGTATCTATGTTTACAATGCATATTTTTCTCTACTAAACTATTTGGCTCCCAAGTATCTATACTAATATTATAAATCTGAAGAATTTGTTTGGTTGAACGCGTTAATCTCAGGAACACTGGTTCGAATTGAAAAATTCTTTTTGTGTTTGATAGTCCATTTATCTAGGAAGGCTTTAGGCTATATAACATTTTGAACGCGGACGAAGTCGCGATCACCAGCTAGTTAAGTATAAAATCGGTTATCTTGAAAGGATCAAAATAGGTGTTATGCAAAAACACGTGCGCTTGAAGTTCGCGTCGGCCGTAGTCATCGTGCATATGAGATTATATGTTGAAAATATCCACCAGTATTCAAATCTTTATCTACTTTGTAATCGGACGAGCATTCATCCCATTTATGTATTTATGACAGATCGAATAGATTTTGAAGTAAAGAAAGGCTGCAATGATCTAGATTCGTATTGAAATATTAGTTTAAGAAAAATAATAAACCGGAAGCTATTACTTGGTAATATTTTACATAATATTTTACGTACCTACCTGTATTAGGTGTTTAATATCAACTCGAATCGTTCGAAACAATAGTAGAGCTTACAATAAAACTTAACGACAAGTATGGAATACAAGAACGTAGGCATAACATTGTTGAGTCGACCGGCATTCTAGTGTTATTGCATTTAATCGAAACGATGAAATGTGCAGCAAAATCTTAAGTATAAAATTCTAATATAAGTAATCGAAAATAGTCTTTAAAGAAACGAAATAAGGGTTATTTTGGAGTGTAATATTGTGTCAGGTTACTACAAATCTGGTCGGTGTGTGAGACTATTTATACAACACCTCAGGCGTGTGAAGTCTGTACTGACGTATTAAGACTTCAGGAACTATGTAAACCTTTCATAATATTGTAATGCAACCTTGTAGAAATTTTAAATTAGATTACTGCATCATCTTCAAAATGCATAATTCATAGAATAGATATACAGAAGTAATGATAAGTGTCATAATCCAGTCAACACTATGTTCATATAATATAACTTATTCCTAATAAAAAAGCTCTTCTAAATTATTATCTCACCTTATACAGAAATCTGGTTACAAATTGATTTTATTTCATTCAAATAAACAGACAAATCGGATTACGAGTGGATTACCGCGTCGCTATAAATCTTGTCGCGAGACACCGTAAGCTTATTTGCATTATTAAAAATTGGATTTTAGTAGAACAAACAAAAAAATATAGGCATGAAAATTATACGGAAAAATGAAAGTTGTGTAAAGTTGTTTTTATTGAATTTTGAAATTATTTAGATTTAATTCAACTTCTATGGAGTAAGTATAAAGTGCAAATAACATCATTTAAACTAATAAAGAGAAAAAAAAAATGCATTTTTGAACTCAAAAACTATGTACTGCACCGATTATTAAAATTCTTTAACCTAAGAAAAACTACTTGAATTCACTTACCGAAACACAAAAGCCCGCATGCTATATTATACGGCTGTCTTCTATAAGGGGGTGGTTACTGCCGCCAGACAGGCTGCCTAAATGACTGCAAAACGCAGCGTGCCCTGCCACTACTTTCCAAATTCAGACAAGAACCAACTTTGAAAAGTTCATTTCCAAAATTTACTTAACGGCCTTGAGACAGACCGTTAAGTAAACCACTCATCCAATGTAATTAGGTAATACTCCTGAGAATTAATACTGATATTGAACAATTATACTTATAAAACGAATTTGAATTATATAAGCTAATTTTCGTCTTAATTGGCACATTTTCACGATATCTTGGATCTGTAATTAACATTACTTTGAATTATGGGACTAATATCAACGCTAAACAGATATTACTAAGAGAATATTGTTTTTACTACATGTGTGTTTTATTATAATGCGTACAATTAAGAGAAACAGTTCTGGATATCCGAAATTTGGGTAATGAAACAATATCTATCATTTTTAATTGAAGATTATTATTTAAAATTTATAAAATTTATAGACACAATATATTAAAAATCTTCATCAAAATAATACCTACTTATAATTAGTCTAAAGACCTATTGATGTCTTGATATATTTGGAGGTTCATCATCGTAATATTTTAATTAACTGTAATCAATTTATTAAAGCTTATTTTCTCTAGTTAAGTTCAGGGCGAGAGCTATGTACGAGCTATTAGCCTTTCCGTAAAAACTAGATCAGTAAATATCAATTCCCAATACAGATAAAGAATATTTCTCCAAACTTATTCAATGTATGTATGCTAGTTATAAATAACCTTCTAAGTTATTTTGCAAACAAAATAATTTAAGAAAAAAGATCAAAGAGATATACTTATAAGTAAACTTTTCTGTTCAAATGATATAACCTTGCTTATACTTACTAGGTAGCTGTGTTGTGATCCACATTTCAAAGCTATGCCGGCGTAATGCGAAGTTAGGATTATGTAAATAACGAGATGAAAATTCTAATACATATTAACATAAAAACCTTAAAGGTTAGTTAAGATAAGGACTTCTAAATTTTTTTTTGAACTGCAATCAGTGCAAACTATAAGCGGATCTAATTAAGGAGAAGAAAGACGTCTGTCTCCTCATTTTCTTGTTTAGAATGTACTTCCTTTTTAGACTTTTCCGATAACTGAGTGTTGTCAATTTCACCGGCAGCTCAATGGGATATTGTTGTAGTCTCTTTTATGTATTTTAGAGTACATGCTTCTCTGACAGTGTACATTACTAGCTTATGTGAATTTCTGTATTTGTAATGAACCGTGGTGTTATACAGAGGGATCGCTCTATCGCGTTTTGGATCTAATTTGAAAACTGATTACTTTGGTTAATTTTTAATATTACTGACCAGATTTCTAAAAATAATGGTCAGTCAGTCTGGCAGGCTGACGGTTAGATGGTTTGATGGTATAATAGTAGATTGTCATCGCTTATTCAAGCACCGGCACTTACAGCAGGCGCAGAAAGCGACTTCAAATTATACAATTTAAAGATTAGGGCTGATTAAATAAAAATGTATTGAGCAATAACAAATAAAGATATAAAAAATAAAGTTGTTCAATGTCTTCCAATTTTCAAGTTTATTTCAGTCAGATTGGTCAGTAAACAAACGTCAAAGGCAAGTAGCTCAATGCACATAAATTGCTTGAGTTTCGAGAGGGCGTGTCAACGATATTGTGACGACCTTAACAGATCTTCATTTCACAATGCAGCCTCAATTCCAAGTTAAATAAGTCCGTACTTGAGGGCTATTGAAGTGGCCGGAGGATGAGAAGTCGAGTGGAGCCGCGGTCGCAAGACATTGTCCTGCCTTTAGTTCCTTTTTTGTAAATATTTGACTGGCAATAAACCCTTTACAAAAGTGAAGACCAACTTATTTTGATTAGTTCAATGAAAAAATGAAAATCTAATGCTAAACATACATGTACAAGTCGATCGTATGGCGATTTGACGATCGACTTGAACGGGTAGTCACATTTGACTACATTTTTTTTTTCAAGTTTTTAAATTTTGAACATTATATTCTTCAATGCATAAGGGCGAAATTGACAGTCTAGTTTTTTTTTTTGTTACTAGCTGGTTCCTGCGACTTCGTTCATGTTGAAAAATTAAAATAATTATAACACCTGAGAAAATATCTGACATCTTTATCTCTGCGCTCGGATCAATCCTAACGAACATTCATTTTAATTACAGTCAATGAATGCAGCTAAGTTTTTAACTACATCTTGTTAAATTTTATACGTTTTTATATTAAACAAAGGCAACAGTGACGTTAGTAGCACCAGGATCAGCCACAGTGCTCGTTTTTCTAGCTATTAACACGCCCCGGAAAGGTATGGTCTCATAGCGGCGGCTATAACGACGGGAATTGTGCGCGGCATGGCGTTCGCTCATTGTGTGACGTAAACAGAGAAATATATTATTTTAGTTGCGTATGTTGTTATAGGACTTAAGGTAAATTTTTCTCTGCTTTTTTTATACTAGTGGCGCTTATACTGCGTGGAAAACCAAAAGCCAGTATGACTGCGAAACGCAATGTGTCTCACTGGACATATAATCTAAATATAAACCGACATAACAGATTATGGGCTGTTTTATTTCGGTGAGTGAGTTCCTAATTTCTTATCTTTAATTGAATCAATAACTGTTTAATTAAAGTTATGCGCTACATTGACATTGCAACAAAACTAAATCAAACAGTTAAGTCCCAAGTCCCAAATTTTATTACTAACTAGGTGTTGCACACGACTTCGTTCGCATAACTTTATCGGTCCAGTAGTTTTTGAGTTTATTCATTGCAAACAAAAATACGAAAAATACAAATCTTTTCTCTTTACAAAATTTTAGTATAGAATAGATTTAATAATAATTTTATCTTGCGGTTAGTTTAGGGAACTAAATGTACCAATAAAAAAATTATATGACATTTTGTCTGAATATTTTAAAGTGGAACATAATGCTACTTGTATTATTTTTATTTTTATTTCGGAGTATATTTAAAAGCACTGAGTTTATCTCAAATAATTTGTAGGAAATAAGTACAAAATTTACTGCGCCGGGGACTCTCTGGAGTTAAATTTATTGTACGCAGCGCAATTGTGGAATTTTAAACAGTCTATCCCGCACTGCAGGAAGAAACTTTTTGGGGCACCGTTTACCATAGGGAGTAAAGAGTGAAGGACGAACTATTTACGGTTAAATCCAACAAAAACTTGTGCCTCTGTTATGTCCTTAAGCAACAATTTGCTTTCAGAGTGCCTAACAATGTGTAAGTTGGGGTTAGCTGCCAAATATCGCGCTAGCGAACCGCAATTTTCCTACTCAGTATAAAAGCCTTACATAGAATTTCGCAGTAACAAGGTAAAGTTGCGACTATGGAAAAATGAAAATAAATTTACTGTAAAACGCGTGATGTCGCTTCCATTGTATTGTTTTGTAGTTAACTTTTTGTCGGAGTTAATTGGAGTTGCTCCATATGTTTTTTCGGATAAACGTCAGGTCAGTTGCACATTTGATCGGGCTCGGGTCAGCATGTTTCACGGCACGTGATTGACATAAATTGAATAGGTGCATACGTCGATTGCTGAAAATTTAATACCTATCAGTTCGTTGACAAAACAACTTTGTATCAAATTTGATGACTCAACAGGCGATTGACAGCTTTTGAGATGAATTCGCTGGTCTACGTTCAAAATTATAAAGATGCATTCACACGGAATGTAAAGTCACGCGTCGAGTGAGTATTTGTACACACAATAGCACATCTGCTGTTATTACATCGTGGTCTTCTGTAAGGGTGTGGTTAGTTTCGTCAGAAGAGATAGGTACTTACCAAATTTATGTTTGTGAAACGCAGTGTGTCCTGCCACTAATAATACTTAAAATTTGTTACTAATAACGCTAAATGTTAAACAGTTAACATTGACAAATTATTACGGCTGAGTGTTCATTCGTATGAATACCAATTAATATTATGTTAACCTTTCACGCTTCAACAATTCAATCGATCGTCATGAAATTTTGCATACACGTTGTCAGTAATGCAACATAGGGTGCCTTTAATTTAGGAAAAAAGTACTGTCCCGTAGGGATAATTTAAAAATAAAAATAAAATAAGTATTCAACTCCTGATTAAAAACACACGAAGAATTTTATTTGAACACTTAAGGAAAAGCGGCTCGGACGAACTCGCTGGAAAAAGTTAGTTATTAATAAAAGAAAACAAATAATTTAGCCAAATATGGTAAAAAATAAATGATGGGACCTCATCATCCGACACTATGTATGGTGCAATTCAGTTATAAATGACGGCAGAGCATCCCTTAGATTGCAACTTTGCTATCAGAAACTAAACGTTCTCTTCGCCTGTCTGAGTTATCGCCTGTAATGAACATCTAATGAGGCTTCACTTATCCTCCGAACGTTATTTCCTTCACAGAATGGGTCGTTAGAGAGAGAGATACCTACAATAAATATAAGGAAAACTGTGGCAGCGATCTCTAACCGAGATATTGATACGGGGCGATGGTTTATCACATGATATTCTTACTTAATTCAACTTAATTGGTGAATAAAGTAGACAATAGTAATGCAATTAAGGACGACGGACAGAAAATATCAGCATACTATAATTTTAGTTTTAGCGTTGTGTATTTTCAATTAAGGCTCAATGAAGATACGATATGATTCCATTTATATATTCACAAAAACACAATAATAAAATATCAAATAATTTATGTTAGTTGTAAACACATTAATCATAACATAATAATTAAAGTTTTCAACAAAAATGAAAGTGTTAATTATCTTTTGTTGAGATATAATCGAAAGTATGTAAGTAAATATTTTTATTATAAAGATGACAAAAAGAATTTTACAATATTTACACACAAATATCTAAAGTTTATAAAAAAGAAGGTATAAAGTATCTATATGAGATATAATCGAAATGTAAATGTTTTCTTTCTGTCTTTTCTTTACTTAAATTACAAGCCCATTGGATGAGTGGTTAGGGTTGCCTTTACGCCGTGTTCGATTCCCGGCGGGATTAACTTTGGACGCTCCTAGGTGTGCCAGGACCTTGTCGTGGTGGGAAGGCTTAACCCTCGGCAATCCGGGCGGTTGCAGGACTTCGCTTGGCTGATCGGATTGTCATTTGAGAATAAAGAAATGTGAGCTCTGAGCAGACTCCGATTATGGCGGAGCATTAGCTTAAGGTTCCAACTGTCGCCGGTCATCAGCAATACACACAATATCGGGCCGTTTTTTGTGATCCACAGTGTTAAATTTAAAGAGAAGTATAATCACAACACAACGTAGAAACCTGCTAACATGGGTGAGTAAGGAAATTCCTAAGCGAGCTCGACGTGGCTGACTCTAATTGGCGTGAAGGCGTAATACTGCACACGAGAAAATAGCCACTATTTAGTTGCGAAGGCCACACGGTTCGTTAAATTGTGTGCGAGAAATTGTATTTTTTGACTTGGTCTTTGCAATCATCATTATCATTACAGCTTTCTCTTATACTTATTGCTAGGTATAAGAACTGTAATTGCTTTGAAAGCACTAAGAAAACCATTATTTATGAAAGCGTTACATTTGCGACAATATTTCGAAGGATTTGTATCTGGATTTATTTTTTGTGCTGCAAGTGGTCTTTTGTTATTTCACAGTGGTTACTGCTGCCAAGCGGGCTACCCAAATGGCTGCGAAACACTACTTCCGAAATCCAGACCAGAGCCAACTTTGAAAAGTTCATTTCTAGAATTCTAGAACTCAGAAAACCCTAGAACAGAGCGTTAAGGCAAACACCATAACCACTCATCCAACAGGCTAGTCAAGGGCTTGTAGAATAACGTCGATTTAAAAAACCTAAAATTCTTAATTGTAATAATAAAAATCTACATGTTGAATCTAACATACATTAATGTTTCTGATAAAAACATGAATTTCGTTGAAATTAAAACATGTAGAGACATACATAATCTTCGACAACAGAGACGAATTTAATCTAGAATTGAGATTCACTTTTAACATCTCTTCAATATCCAATCACTTGAACACAAATGTTGTAATTTGATATCCATTAATTGGGAGAACGAATAAAGCGGCATGTAATTATCGGGAGAATCGAACCGACGAGGGTTTTTAATTCAATTGCACAATAGTCTCTCCGATTACACTGTGGAACGTCATTCGTTGCTTGAAACTTATTTAAAATTTAAACGTATTTTTATTCATAGAAATTCAATGTTTAAAAATTTGGAGTTCTATTTTAAAACAGATTGCTGGATTTTGGATCTGTAATTACAACGCAAGACTTATTCGTCTTTCGCATTTAAATCCTAAGTGGCTGAAAGCTATTAACTTCGAGATTTAAACTGAAAATACCGCAGCAGGCTTGTGGTATGACGATGTGCTAGTTGCACACGGATAGTCGTTTGCTGTTGGTGAATCTAACAAGTAACATTTATATAGGTAGAAGCTTGCTTGTTTCAGGTGACTATGATCGCAGCGATCCAACGGAGGAGGCTCGGGCGCAGGCGGCTGGCCTATGTCCGCCACCTTCCTCCTTGACCGGGACTGGGCGGTAGTCCTAGGGAAGACTTCCGCCCGTCGTAAGGTCCCCCGAGATGACCGGCGTACCTTGACTTTCCGGTACGCCGAGTTTCTGACAGGGAGCGTAGCCTCCTCGCGCTAGATAGCCGTGGCCGTATAACCCCGCAGTGCCGGAACTACCATGTGAAATTGGTATATCCATGACATGGTAACATTGACCTGGTGCATCAGCATCAAGTAATATGTGGAATAATCAACTCCTCAGCAACATAAATCAGATAGGTTTAGCGAGTTTGTACCTAAAAATTGCCTAAATTGGGCAATTAATTACTTGTAATTAACTCTATCCACTCAATGATCTGAATATCGTGTTATTGAACACAATTGTATACACTGTTATGATTTAATCTCTATATACCTACCTGTACGTTTATATTGGAAGCAGTACCTACACATAGTAGCTATGAATTGAGGATCAACAATGGCCCGCAGACAATCAGCCATCCAAAACACATCAATGCTCTAGTATTGTTGTTTCGAACAAGATTCCCAGCGCTGTACGCCTCGCACAACTTGCTATTGCACTACAATATCAACCATCTAACTTTAATTCTGCACAATACCACTGCGGGTTTTTGTTGGGATCCGCAAGGAATTGAAACTATAATATATTGTATTCATATATGAGGATATTTGGGTCTGTATTTCAATTAGTAAGGCGCTATTCATACTGTTGTAATCAATTCAAAAGAAATATGTATGTCACTTACATCACAGTCAGAGCGCTGGAAAAGCGCGAGATAATTACTTTGTCTTCTTATTTATAGTATTAAAGTTTTTAAACCGTAGTTTTTCTTTTCAATAAGATTCTGAACTTCATAATTAAAAAACAATAATTTTAAACTTGCGGAGAAATATCGAAATTCAGCGCTTTTACTTTTTGAGGAATATTTTAAATAAGATTCTGAGGATTTATACTCTATTCATTTGAGCAAGGGATTTTATATAAACAAATTTAAATAAAATAATAAATAATCACATCGGTTCTTCTTCACTTTTAGAATGTATTCACTTCAATGTACCAAAACTCAGGACAAGGTCAAAAGATACATTTCACATTCCCTATTGTAGAACTAATCATTTTAAAAATTCATTCCTTCATCGTTCCAAGTATCACTACAATAAAGTTCTGAATCATATTGACATCTTTTCCAATAATTTAAATTCTTAGAAAAAGAAAATTGGCGAATTACTTTTAAAAAATTAAATAATTAATAAATATTGTCTTCTTTTTCGATTATCTACTTTTTTTAATTAATAAATTAATAGATAAATGTAAATATTGTTTTTATGATTCTTTAGGCCTGTTTGTATGTAATTTATAATATATATTTTTAAAATTAATGGCTGTATGTAATCTAAATAAATAAATAAAATAAATAAATAAAATTTATAACCTCAAAACATGGATTTTCAAACATTTATGGATATGTAATCCATGTATTATATATATCATGTATATCCATCCATCCATAATCAAAATACATAAAAAATTAAGGGTTTATTTTACACAAGTCCTTAATAAAAGTGTAGGCACTTATTTCACAGTGGTCTTATTCAAGATTTTTTTTTAAATTTAGTTTATACTAAAATTTCTCGAGAACCGAAATATGGATAGGTATATTACATAAACTACTGTACATTATATAATTACACCCTGTTAATTATATTACATTTACTGGCCACTAATTAAAGCAGTATTTTTTTTTGTTAAATAAACCATTTATTTGGTGTAAAAAACTCTTTCCGTAAACTATCAAGAAACGGAATTGAAAAACAGTTTCAAAACTAACAAACGGTTGCATTTTTACTTCAATACCTATCGTTGCACCGAAATAACATTCGACATTTAGAGTGGCAGTTTTACATTTCTTTTCTCAATTTGTTAGGCCGTGAATTTGAATTTCAAGAGACGGAAACCGCGAGCAGATGGCGGCAGCCACGCTAGGTCAAGCCGCGCTACATTCTACCACAATCTGGCAGATGTTACAAATGAAAGGACCCAGGGTTTAAATGAAAATTAAAACTACAATTTACTTCAGACTAGCAACCCGCTCCCGGCTTAGTTCAGCTGCAATTTTTTGCTGCAAGTTATATATGAAAAAACTTCCTCGTTTAACGCTCTTTTCCATTAGTGAAAACCGCATTGAAATCCATTGTGTAGTTTAAAAGATCTAAGCGTCAGACAGAGGGACAGACGGCGGGAAGGGACTTTTTTATACTAATAGCCCGCTCCATAGCTGAGCAACAGTATTATTAGTTAATAGTAAGACTGTGGCTGAGCTGAGCGACTTTGAACTTGTGGACCAGTCCTGCTTTGAAAGGCCACGTTTCGGCACCATATGTCATTACTGCCAGGATTCACTGATTGTAGACCAGGGTCTTCAGACATTGCGGCAGTGGTGATGAGAAAAGATGACGTAGCTTCCCGAAAGCAGCCCAACCGAGCTGGATTCTGCAAATAAAAAAAATCATGCTAAAAATAGTCTTTACTTTTCAAAACGTATACCACCTGTTTAAATAATATATTTTAGTATATAAAATATTTTTTTTGTTCAAGACTTTCAGGAAATAATAAAGCGAACAGCAAGCCGCAGCGCTGTCTTAATATAAAAGCTGTTCTGCTCTGAACGCCCGCGAGTACTTATACTGCAGTGACATTATGTCAGTGCGAATGAGACTTGCAAACAAGGGTTTTGTCATTGCAAAGCGGGCGATAAAGTGGTATACGATGAACAACTTCCTTCTCTAAGTATACCTAGCATGAAGATATAGATGACATTTTGTTCTTTAAATTGTTGTTTGTGGATGTTATTATTACTATAGATTTTTTTTAACTTGCTGGTGCATGCGACTTCATCAATTGAAAAGAGAAAAAATTAACAACTGCTTTATCGCTGTGACGGCGTCACTTTTTTATTTTCAATTTTTTTATATTTTTAGACATCTGTGTGCCAAATTCCATACTAATTTTTTCAGTAGTTTTTATGTTAAAGAATAACAAACATAAATAATTAGCAGCATAATCCTTACTCACACAATAAAGAGTATTTATTACACTCAACAGTACAGTACACTTGATTTTATTTCATGGTGGTCTCTGTAAGGGAGTGGTTAGAGGTGGTTAAGGTTAGAGATTCTATCTAGTTAAGAAATCCATATCTTAATAACTATAAATCGGCTTCTTTCACATTTAAGCTGAATAAAGCAACAATGCAGCATTTCGTTTTTGTTGCTAGACGACTAAGAAATTTTAAAAAATATATTAAAATTCCGTAAGGAGCACTCAAAAGGAAGTTTGTTCCAAAGTTATTTCCCGTATCGAACCGGTATCCGACCACACTGTTATATGCTGGTATTGCTTAAAACTTGAAGTAATATAAATGTAAATTTACTAAAACAAAGCTGCGAGGTGCAGATCAAATAGCAACTTGCCTTCTTATTACTGCGGCTTTTGTGTAAACGATTCCGTTCGCACAAATATCGACTCTACTGCCAACGCTTAAGGCTTATCCTTCCAAAAAATTAAATTTTTGCTGCATTTTGTAACAGTATTATTCATTATATATACGCCTTTTCTTCAGCGAAAAAAATATATGTTTATCTACAAGATATGAGGAATGATTTGTTGGGATTAAAATTTTTATTTTATTGAAATTGATTCAGGAAAAAAATTCTAAACTCACCCCTTTTATTTTCAGTTATAACAATCTCACTTCTACAATATTTATCAAAAGATTATGAAATTTTGTACACTTATGAAGATAACAATGTAGCATGATTTGTTGAAAGCGCTTTTTGAAAATTCGTAAAATTGAATTTTATATAATGTTTTTATCAAAAATATTTACCCACTTACTCAGCGCTAGCCCGTTCTCGTCTATAAAATCAGTGCGGGGCGAGTCGTGATGCTAGACGGACCTGTGCTGCGTTGCGCTTCATCAAATTATTAATTTTTACGTAATAAACAAAGAATAAACATTTTAGTGGCAGAACAGACAGTGCATGATAGTGTATATATATGATACTTTAATAGGTTTTCTTTTTTTTTTCTTTTTAATTACATCTTTAAAAAACTAAATATAAATTATGTTGTAATATAATATTCAATTAATAATTCATCTGTATATATACTTGTTATCTAAATTTAATAAAGATAGGAAGTAAGCAAAGGAGGCAAAAGCGTAATATATCAAAAATAAACCAAACGAGGAAGGAAAGTTTTCATGAATTTTAATTAATTAAATTAATAAATACTAATAATTATTAATTAATACATATAAATTAATAAGCCTAATAAATAAATAATAAAGCCACTATAAAGCCGGATTCCCACTCACGTACCTAGTGACTCATCGAATTGTTCTCCTAGAAGGAGCGGTGGGGGGTTTCCCTATTGTAGGTGGTCGCGTAGGGGACGCCCCCGTGACCTCCAGAAAAATCCGATATCCTCGGTACACCGTTCTGGTAAAAAGTTGGTGAGCGGTTCTCGGAAACTATGAGGGATAGAAGGGTGGCGTTTGCAGAAAGTCATAGAGGGTGATCGGTAGTCACCAAGGAAAGTGTCATCCGGTCTACAGGGGCACCAAAAAAAAAGCCCCCTCCTTGGACCCCCCCGACCATAACTCGAAAACGGCGCGTCACAGCCGTGTCGTGTTTGGGCTCATCGGGAACGTCTCGACGAGATAAAAAATTTGACGCCCCCCTCGGACCCCCCCGACCGTAACTCGGAAACGGCGCGTCACAGCCGGGTCGTGTTTGGGCTCATCGGGGACGTCTGGACGAGATAAAAAAATTGACCCCCCCCCCCGCGGACCCCCCGACCGTAACTCGGAAACGGCGCGTCACAGCCGGGTCGTGTTTGGGCTCATCGGGAACGTCTCGACGAGATAAAAAATTTGACGCCCCTCTCGGACCCCCCCGACCGTAACTCGGAAACTGCGCGTCACAGCCGGGTCGTGTTTGGGCTCATCGGGGACGTCTGGACGAGATAAAAAAATTGACCCCCCCCGCGGACCCCCCGACCGTAACTCGGAAACGGCGCGTCACAGCCGGATCGTATTTGGGCTCATCGGGGACGTCTCGACGAGATAAAAAATTTGACGTAACCATGGTCAACGGTTACAAATAGACCCCCCATGTTAGGTATCATTTGAAAGGATGAGGGTAATCTATCAACACCATCCTCCCAGCCCCCCTCCGCTCCCCCCTTACTCCCCCCCCCCCTCCTTTAAAATTACACAATTAATAATAATAAGACCCAAAACCAAACCAAAACAATTAGACATGGCAAAAGACAAGACAAAACGAAAACAAAATGAAAACGTGAATAAATTTTCTACATTTTTTTTTTAATTCTATTGACATGAATTTTAAAAATTATAAAAAAGGGCTTTTGATAGCTTTTAGAAAAATCAAGCGCTGAATCAAAAATATGAAGAAAATAATAAATGTTAAGTGTGCCTTTTACAGTTCAATATACCCAAAAAAGCCCCACAGAGTTTCCATTTAATCCACTCAGCCGCTTTTTTGTCCCACTCGATAGATTTTTTGAAAAAATTGAAGAAGCAAGATTCTCGCTCTAAAAAGTTCGTAATCTTTATCAAAATGAAAAAAAAAAAAACACTTTTTGTCTCAATTTCTTGTCACTTCACTCACTTGGTGAATTTAAAAAAAAATTTTATAAATAAAAAAAGAATTATTACCGCCAGCATTAGCGTTACCCAAACAAAACGTACCACGCGAAAATTGCACGGTTGGTGCAAAAACTCAATTGTTTATTTACTGAAAATTAAAAAAAATTGTTAGTTTTGATAAAAACTGTTGTTTGGCTCTTTTACCATATATTTTATATTCGTATAAAGAAATATACATACATCTATACATATAAATAAAATTGGAGTGTCTGTATGTAATATTGAAATAACCGTTTTTTACTACATGCATATGAATATATATATACGTACATACACCATATATGAGTACATACACCAAAATAAACCAACCACATAACCAAACCAAATTTTTGTCTGTCTGGGTGTCTGTTTGTTCCGGCTAATCTCTGAAATGGCTGAACCGATTTTGACGGGATTTTTATTGGCAGGTAGCTGATTTAATAAGGAGTAACCTAGGCTACGTTTATTTTAGAAAAAATCCAAAATAACATCCAAAATAACATTTTTTACAATTTTTGTCTGTCTGTTTGTTTGTTCCGGCTAATCTCTGAAATGGCTGGACCGATTTTGACGGGACTTTTATTGGCAGGTAGCTGATGTAATAAGGAGTAACTTAGGCTACGTTTATTTTAGAAAAAATACACCCCGGGCCAAGCCGGGAGCGCGCCGCTATACACTCTAAAAACATAACCCTCGTTGTGGCGCAGACGGGTAAAAATTTTAACTAGGTAACATAATTTACAACCTAACAAAACCTAACCTAACATAACAAAACACGCTTCATTGTTACTGAATTATCCTTCTACATTGTAAATAATTATAAATTTGTAGTATGTATTTGCAGTAAAGTAGGCTCAGTCGACTATGTCGTGCCTTTGTCGTCTAGTCTCCATACTACTCTTTGCCATCTCTGTGCGGTCGATCTCTTGTAGAGGGTGGCGCGGGGAAATTAGCCTAATAATTCAAGGCCAAATCGGCGTTATACACCTTAAACCTTTATACTAACTTGCCAGTTGATACTTTTTTTATACCGTGACGTGTCAAAGTTGATTAAAATTGTATATTTTTTAAATTCCAAGAAAAAAATTAATAAACTTATTTCTTGTGCTAAAACTTATTCATCTGGTTTTATTTGAAACAGTTTAGGTTGCAAATAAAAAATATAAAAAAGCAGGAATATAGGCATATTTGTAATCATAGTCTGAGTTTTTTAATCATTACGAAAGGCAACATAGACTAACTGCTGGCCTACCTACAGTCTGTCATAAAACACGATAAGCTGCAGCCCGCAACAAATATGCTCCTGCGACTATCTTATATCTTCCGTTCGCTAAGTGCGTAGTGCGTAGTGTATCCCAGTACGTGTCTGCCTCACAATTTTTTTTTTCTGTAATTGTTGTAAGTAAAGCCTGCCCACTGCCACTTCAGATTGCTTATGTGAGATTTTTATTTCTCCTACTGATTTCCTCATTATATATTCTATTTGGTTTATAACTACCAGCTTTTCAGAACTTTTCATCACATTTAGAGTTAGAAGTCACGTCTTGTACCATAAGATATCATTCTACCAACAGACGCTAATTTTATTATTGATGAAACATGAACATCTTATTATGAAACATCTTATGCGGCGGATGTGATTTGTAGTGGCTGTTGTAGTGGCGACGCCAAGATTTGGCCAACATTTGGTGGAACTTGTAACTCTACGACTATCTACTCGTCTTGTCGATCCCCACACCACTCTGAGCATGTGTAGCGTATGTATATATGGAGACTAATTTTGTTTGTCAAATTAAATTGAATTTAATAAACCAAACTTTCATGCGTATTTTCTATACAAAATAGTTTCGATGTTCCATATCTGCCAAGCGTCCCACGAAGGCTCATTTTTTATTTTATTTTTATTTAGTCAATGCATCGCATTAGAGTACGCCTTGTAATTTCTCAAACTTTGTCCACCTGAATTAGTTTAATATTGTAAAAAAAATGCACAAATATATAAAGCGATTCCGTAAGTAAAATTCTACGACAAAGATCCCGTATTATTGTCTGAAAGCAAAAATACTTACATAAAAACACTTAAACCCTTTTAGCGAACCGAGACGGGGATTTGTAAAGTAATGCTTCGACGCAACTTTTTGTTCGTTAATTTTGTTCGTTTATATTTCATCACTTTGTACAGTTGACATGAAAACGTTATTATAATTATAAATTAATTCATTATCTTAAACAATGTTGTTCTTTTATAAATTCATATTCAAGTGTTTTAATATTATTTTTATTGAGATATACTTTTTACGACGTTTATTCATTTAATATAGTTTTTCTACATGTTTTTGCTAACTCTACAACAAGTTTGTAAATATCTTTATTTGAAGGATGCTTTTAAGTCTCGTCAAATAAATAAGAGACGACAAATAAATAAGCCGTTGTCTTTGAAGACAACGGCTGCGACAAAACTCGGTCTTATGAAAGTGAATTACTTTGGAAATGGGGTTTATAAAAAAAAGCCATAAATCGTGGAGCCATCAATTTGCATGCTAATACAGAGAGAAGCAGGCTGCCCGAGACAAGTGAGTGACAGGGTCGCAACTTCACTACCATTCGAGCTTGCCTAAACGACCCCCTGGGTATTAAGACATTTTTCTTCTTTTAGCAATTATATTAAATTTATATCTCGCCTCCGCAGAATCATTTGACTCCTCTTATTAAAAAAACTTAAGTGAATGAGTTTAGGGCGGGTCATTAACTTCATGGCTGGGAGTTTGTAACCTGTTTCATTAACAAAAAATATGGTTGTTTCCGTAAATTGTTATGACGAAATGAAATTTTCGCTTTTAGAAAAAAATCTGTCCTGTTCATTAAAGTCTATAATTGCAAAATGGCCGTAATTTCTTTTGAACATGTTATAAGTGTTAAACTTAGAGATTCCAAAATGACTGTTTTAACAATAAACAAAATTGATTGAAAAAACAGTCTTTATTTCATTCAACAAAATTAAATGAAAAATACATAATGAGGAAATAATATAAACATTGCCTTTTATGCCAGCTATGGATAGCTGCATATGCCATAGCTAGGTTATTCCTGACTTATTCCACGCCCTTTTTTCTTAGGTGTTAAAACATATCATCATCAGCCTGTGTCTCTCCACTGTTGCCTATGCCTCACCCAAGTCCTCTACCCATCGCATCCAGGTCCTGCGATACCTTTCAGGTTGTCTGTCCACCTGTCCGCAAGGTGTCACACGCTGCGTTTTCCAATCCGTGGCCTCCATTCGAGAACTCGTCTACCCCATCGGTTATCTTTATTGCTCATATTGTCAGGGGTTGAAATTTTTTATTTTTAGATGATCATTCGGGAAATGCACTTTTTTCTGGATGAAGGATACCCTATGTCCTTTTATGTGTCCCTGACAACGTGTATGCAAAATTTAATAATGATCAGTTGAGTAGTTAAGGCTTGAAAGTGTAACAAACATACACACTCACTTTCGCATTTATATATTTTTTTTATGTAAAAGTAAGCAGCCAGGCCAAGGATACACTAGATGGTGTCTATTTAAATTGATTCAATTTAGAAATGGAAACTTAGAAATGGAACTTAAGCGGTTTTAATACTTTGTCGTATTATTATTACTGTGTGCATGATGTCCAGTGGATTATATTAATATATTTGTAACAAAGTTTAGTCAATCAAACATAGCTGGTCACAAGTGAGTTCAGGCCTTGAGCAACTGCCGTAATTTTGTTGCTCAAGCAAGACACATGAATGCTTTAAATTCAGCGAGCCTCCGTCTTGAACACGTGTGAGCATTTGAAACATACTCCGCGTAGCGCCGTAGCACCGTAGCTCCGTAGCAGGGGATTAGCACGTAGCTGCAGCTCGCGAGAGGAGTAACGGTTGTTGCAATTCATTTAATTAATTTCACGGGTCCTTGGAGTGGAGCTCGTTACGTTAGTCACTGGGTGAATTACTACGCTCACTGGCGACAGAGTAATGTGCGGTACACAGAGATACAATAAACTCTGAACTCGCTATAAATCAAGGAATATTAATGTGCTTCATTTGTGGCGAAATTGCAGCTATTATATAAACGAGTGAAATTATTTTAAGATTTTTTATGTTTTTAGACAGGTTGACGGTCCAGTTGATAGTAGGTGACTACTGTCGCCTATAACACAAGCAATAAAGATAGGGAAATGGGCTTCGGTACTCATTCACCCTCATTTAAATTTACATTGAATAAATGTTTTTAAAATTTGAATTACTTAAAAAAAGATTTACGTGAATATACTCAATAACGAACATACTTTTTTTGTAAAAGAAGTATTTACAAACAGACACTTGTACATAACGATGTCAATACGGATTCTACAGTTGCCAAGCAAATTATCTTAGAATATTATTGTGTCCTTGAGTGTATTATACAAAACAACCAATTGTATTTCTGAAACTAGTATTGAGTATTGTAATTGAAGTATTGTTTACAATTCAAACAATTCCAACAAGGTAAACGTTCAGAAATTAGTCTAAACTCCGAATTGCCTAAGTTTTGATGGTGGCGCGTTACCACGTACAAAAGGCCGGTTGTTCGTAGCGTTAACTATTTAACTACCACATTTAGTGTTTATCTAACTGTATTTAGTTATCGCGCATTGTTTAGAACACAATAAAGATTAAGACCGGTAGTTAAGTAAAAGTGGTGATTTGTCCAATTATACTTAGAGCTGTTTTAGTTTAATTGAGGTACGAATCGTAGCCTCTCCGAGTCTTATCCCTTCCAAAAGTGGATTAAAAATAATTGTCTTTGTTCGTATGAATAATATATTCAATATTTATTGCTTGTAGGTTTTTGTGAAAGGTTATGTCCTTTTTTGTGAGTCGCAAAAGCTAGTTTTCTTATAATAATAACGGACTATTAAGGTTTTTTGTATGAAATTAAGATATTTTGTGAGAACGTTTCTCGGAGTGAGAGTCGTGTTCTTGTAGTTTTAGTGCTTAGTAGAAAGTCACTATATGGAATAATGATAAATAATTATCATTACTTAGTGTATCTTCTATTCAGAAAAAGCGAAATACGCTGTGATGATACTAAATATCTACTTTAATATATTTTTTCTATTAGCCAAATTTTACGTGGAATTATAGCAAACACTCGCGATTTAGTTCCAATACAGCTCAACGACCAGTCAAACAAACATATTGTTGTTACATGAAAATAATGATATGAATGAAGAAAACACAATTTTGAAATCAGAACAACACAATTTAATTATATTTAAATACACAAATAATTTATAAATATAAATTTCTGTGTGCATGCAGCAGTGGATACTGGAAATATGCTCCCTAAGAAACTTTCTTCATTGTCATACAAATAATCCAAAAGAAATATTTTTTCCTAAGTTAAACTGTGTATATATATATACTAGTTTGCATACTGTCATACATCTTGTACGCTTAGGGCCAGTTTTATAACAATCCGTTAGTCAAATTTTATATCAAATAGACGAAAAAATGATCTAATAGTATAATATAGTGTATTATAACAATATATTGGTAAGTCAACAGTATAATTTGACAGCTAGCGTTTACTGGCTCGTTACTGACTATGATAGGGTTGGTTTATCTTACGTATCGTTTATTTTGTTATATTTGTAAATAAATGTGTTTGCGACGCGAAACTTGACAGTTCTTGACAGACTACAACGAAACCGTCGACAATATTCATAAACTTCGGCGTATTTTTACGGATAGCTACCGAATGTTTAATTTCTTTTATAGAACCACCGTCAGTAAACGTTATTGACGGACCGTTAACCGTTCGTTACCAGCACTGTAACGAACGGGAAAAAGGTATGTCGTTTATAAAACTGGCCCTTAGTGAACCTTAACTAAGTTTTAATAGTTCCATTTTGTAATGAAGGTTCGAGAATTTATCAGCAATTCTCTACTCGTGGGTACTTTGTGGTTTTATTAATTTATATTAAACTCTTGATTAGAGTTTGTAGAATATAGACATCAATCTTGAAGATTAAACAAGTTCTCTATCTACCCTTATCTGTCAGTTTGTCCGGTCAGTTGTCCCTTATCTGAAACTTAAAATAGCTATTAAAATCTGTTAAAATACACAGATCTTGAGACAGTATTCACAATCATCTAGAGAAATGGTTTTTTTTGAAGACCGATTTTAGAAGGCAGAGCCACTTAGAGACAAGGAAATCTCCATGGATGCCGGCAGCGCAGGGGACTCTGCGGGGTCATAAACATTCCCAAATATTTCCAAACATAGTGTGAAATCGAAGTAAGTATAGGCTCAATATTAAAGTTAACATTGATATTTTGTGTATTCTTAAGTTTAGTGTATTGTCTTCATATCTCTTTGATTGTTCAGTCTAATCTCCGAAAATATAAACGCGATTTATACTGTCCTCTTCTGTATCCCTAAATATGTGTATGGAAAATTTCATAAAGATCGCTTGAGTAGTTCGGTTGTTTGTTTGTTGCTCTTGGCCAGCATCTAGCCGTGCAGCAAAGACGAGACCGACGATGTAGTTAATTTACGTTAGAAAATAATTTTTTCTAACATTAATTACCTAGGCTTAGATGATTTAAAATTAGTTTGTAAATAAGTGTTTTTGCAACGTAAACAGATATTATTTCACTTACGTGCTCGTAAGTACATCCATGAAATTGTCACAGAAAGTGCCACAACTAATCCGTGGTCGCACAAATTGAACTCATTTCCGCGAGAGGCCTTAGCGTGAGGACATGATGTTTTTACACGGTGATGGCGAAGTATAAGGGTAACATTGGCAATTTCCTGCGTGCTTTGTTCCTGCCTCACACAGTGGAAGGAATCTAACGTGAAGAACTGTCGCCATATTATTTATTCCATCTTTGAATATTGGGAAACGACTTAATTTCTACTATTAGTTTTAAGTGACTTTAAACAATAGATATTATAATTAAATATTATAATTCAATCGTGTTGAATACATCAACATAAAATATTGAATTAATTTAGTTATTTATATAAAAATTAGAAACCCTTTCCAGGCTTCACTCGGGTGAATTATTTTCTGCAGGTTAAAAATTTAACGGCGGGGTGTTGCAAGTACGCTGCCAACTTTGTAGTATGTAGGGCCATAGCAATATTTAGAGTAAACGGGTGTCCTAAATTTTGTTATTGTCAAATAGTGCGTATACCGTTTAGAATTAATATACACTGTGCCCCGTTCCGTCCCACAGTGCACGCAATATCCGTTACTAGCGCGTGCTTCTCTTTCGTAGACATACCGCAAAAATTAGTACAATTTCCTGCTATATTTCTCTTCAACTGGCTGATTTGTACACATTGATTACAGTAATTTTACAGACAACCTCAGGTGTGACGTAGGTCAATTTTTTTGTATCTATTTTTGTATTTTTGTATTGTACAAAAAAGTTATTTTTGTAGTTAACAATGTATACAATATATACTTAGAGGAAGCTAATTTTCATTTTAGCCATTCTAGGCAGACAAATTAAAATTTGGTTTAATTTTACTTTTTAAATGTATTCCTTTTTTTTTTCGGTGTCTTGCATTATAGTCATTATAAATGCATTATAATCATCATTATCATTGCATTATATCACTTCAAAATAAAAATTTATAAAAATTGTCAAGTCATGTATACGTGTAACTTATGCAAAAACACAACCGAAAATATTTTAATAAAGACATTGAATAAGTTTGAAGTTTGAACAATTTCCGGCACGGCACGACGACATTAAATGTTCCCAAGTTTGTCGTATTATCGCAAACACCACGTGTGTTTGTGCCTATTTGAGTTTCGTGGCTTCCGCGTTCTTGATTTGTAATAAAATATTGTTTTTTTTAAGGACTTACCATATGTCAGATATTGACTGAAAGATATAATATTGACTCTCTTTTTCTCTTATGGCGGATTCTAACAAGAGTGAATAGAAATTTTTTAATAAACGCATCATTGAACCCTGCTATTTAGATAAAGAAAACAAATGAAAACCACTTCAACATTTAAAACTATCTATTACTCGCGACTTTGTCTTCCCACTTTTATCTTGGATGTTAAAATATTTATTCTATTGCTCATATTTGTTTTTTTTTTGTTTTTTTTTTATTAGTCCCTCGGGAACATTTTATTCCTTTAAAACTTTAAAAGAAAAGTACCCTGTAATCTTTTTTATTTCCTTGATATAAATACACGATGATCGGTTAAGTATTTGGCTAAGGCATGAAAGTGTAACAAACAAACTCTTTTTCGCATTTATAATATTAATTATGATTGCGAATGTTAATCATCAAATATTTGTAACTTATATTGTGTAATTTCGCTTTTATATAGATGTGAAACTATAATAAAACGTATACAGAATAAAATAGAATTTAACAGAAACGAAGGGGTTACATTCTTAATGTTATTATGTCGTAGGGTTCTTGTAAAAGCCGTGATATTGTAATTTCCCTTGCACGGACTTTCACCAACGTAATACGGAATGGAACGTAATAAGAGATGACAGAGACATGTGTAAGCGTGAGAGAGAAAGAAGTAAGATGGAGGTCAAAAAGTAAAAATAACCCCAAATCCACATAAGCACCGAATAAACAACAGTAACTTATGTAATATAGAATATCTTCGTTATCAAACCAAAATCTGCTATGTTAATTTTTTCGAGATTCCAACATTTATACCTTAGTGAATAGTTCACTGCCTTATTTATTGTATAAAAAGTGACTGCTAAGTGCTAATAATAAGTACTATTTGTCAAACTATTTACTACCTTTTAAAAAATTGCTATGTGCAGCAGAGAATCTGTTAAATGTAAAATTTAACCGTATGTTTTGTATAATACATAATATATTATCAAAATAATACCTTATGTAAAAAAATTCAGGAAAACTTTTTTGTCAATATCTCAAAAGTATACCTTTTGCGCATAGCACGACGATATGGTATAAAAGGTAACAATAATTACACACTGACATTCACTATTACATTTATTATGCATATGCTTAAACATACTAGTATAGTACCTATATTCACTTTGACACTTGGACAAACTCTCAGTGTAATCTCTGTATTTCATTATTATTATGTATGAGTTTGTTTTCCGATCTAAATGTATTGGTAACAACGTCTATCTGGCTCTTTTTATTTTCATATTTTTTTTTAGAAAACTAGAAAATATCACCAATAATTCTCTAAGTAAGTATTGAAACAAGCAGATTTATTAAACGTTTTCTTTGAAAATAGAAATTTATAAATTGAACGAGTTTGCCCGTATTTTGCCACTACGCTTCTAGCTTCTGTATGCGTAGCACGTAGAGCTACGAAAGCGTAGCGTTTCCTTTGGTAAGCGCGTAGCATTGCAAAAGCATGACTTTTGCTTTACTAAGCATACATTTTATAACCTCTTGTATGTGTCTCTGTTCACGTCATTAGAGTTATCCCATCCAGGAAATAGTCTACTTGAGTGACTAGTTTGTTCCAAATCCGTTTAAACAAATTTTAATGATGTTTTCATAGTTGTGTAGCGTAGTTATTGTTGAATTTATTTTCGCAAAAATTTAGAGTACCTGATCAAGTCTTAAAAATGAACAAAAATGAATTTCAGTAGCTTAAATAGATATCCCATAATCGTATATTTTTCCTCTGATTTATTATACAAACATTTCTATTATGTTTAGTATAAGAGGCTCAACAAAAGAGCGCAGAGCAAAATAAAAAGGTCTCTTGTACATCTAAATCAGCCTTGTATTGGTATTTCATGTTAAGAGCCAAATATTCGTTTCACTGTGCCTTCATTGCTTTTATTATTATTACTGATATTACTAGTATGAATAAGGTAAATAAGATATAATAAAATATTAATTATAACCCGACGATCGATGGTGGATGGATGGGAAGTATCGCGTTATCATGTAAAAGAGGGATCACTCCCAGGGGCGCACTGTATCGGTTTAACAAATGGGCATATTACACCGACCACTATAAAAAGAACTTTAACACGATAGTTAACAAATAATTGAAAATGTAGGTACAGTGAGCATCATAGTGGACTAACTATCTTATATCCAAATTAATTAAAATAAAACTTTATTTAATCTAAATTATATTTAACACCTTGATTGCCACATAACGCGACGTCGCGTGAAGCGGCCCATTATGATGTGGTGGTGGTGCCTTATAATAATGTACGAACCATAAAATAGCAGCCACAGCGTATTGGCTTCTGGTATTTGTTTTGGCCACTAGGGAAATACATTCAATGATTTTATTATTTCGGCCATCGGAATGAACATTCGGAAGAATGAACATGAACTTTTTTCATGTAAAAGCTGACAGGCGGGCTGACGGTCCAATGGCTTCGTCGCCGATTAACCCAAGAAACAGCAAAAGAAGAGGTATGTGCGCTGGTAACGTTGATGTGATAAAGGATAAGGAATAAGAAGGTATAGAAGGTGGGCTCTCCTCAATCATCCGCCGAAATACATTTTTTTTTCAGTGACAGTGACTTTTTTAACACTAAATTAAATGTTAACATTTTTTTGTAATTATATAATAGATAAACCTTTTTTACTTATTTAGTATGGAGATAAATAGCCATTTTATCTTTAACCGTACACAACATTATTTTCATTTATTTTCACTTTATATTAGTTTCGTTATTATTTGGAAACCAGTACATGTTCACCCATATTTCGCGTGCAAGACTAAGGAAGATTGTTTATGACTGGTTTCTGCCTTGTCAATAGTTCCATATAAGCGAGTAGGCCTTTGTAGATCCCTTCTCTCCCACGGGGCCCAGACCGTCGTCAACATAAACAAAATGGTGTTATTGCTTGTATCTTATCTTCGGGAAAAATATTGTGTATAGCTTTCTAAAGTACATTTAAATTTCGGAGGCATTAGGGCAGGGATGTACTATTGAATACCAGATTATGTTAAATATTTTTGCTACTTGGATGAATTTCATTTTTTATTTTATTTTAAGATTTAAGACCGATGTGACGAAAATGTTTACTTGCTCTTCTGATTTAAATTTGTAGCAATTCTATCACAAAATTAATATCTCGAACTAATTATTGAAATGAGTATTAAATAAGCTAGAATTATATTTAAAAAGTTTTCCATTACATTTAGAGAGCATTCTTAAAATTTAAGACCCAGAGATGCTGGCTCAGTCAAAGTTAAAATCTACATATGTCATAAAATATACGAAACCCAATGTTCAACCCACAAGCTCATATGTAAACAATACGGGCCTCTAATCACATTACATGAAAAAAATCAATACTGTTATAACAGCTTCCAGTTCGGTGAGTTTGGAACGATATAGGTATAACGTTAATGAGAGAATTTTATAGTTTCCCTGACGTGAGTTTAAAAAGTAGGCCAGTGACATTTTAAGTAATTAAATAAAATAGCTTTGAGTATATTAATCCGACGTCGTTCGCGTCACGGTAAGATTTTTAGGTGAAAGTTGAAAATAGAATTTCTCATTGGAATTAAAAAAAAAACTGTTTTGCTTATTAGAAATAATTGGTGCTCGCGTTACGGTTGTAACGTAGCAAAATGAGGTAGGTACTGTTATGTTCACTATAATTACCCGCGGATAGTAAAATGAATTATAAAGTGAAAAATCTAACAATTAGATAAAAATAAACATTTGGACAATACATAAGATTATCTTAAATACTTAGCTTTCTATAAGTGGGTCTAGCATGGTCTATAATGATTTAAAAACGATTTTCCCTAAGCGATAGAGCCGACAAATGAGAAAAATTTGTGTGAATAACTTGCTGAAAAATTACCAAGGCCAAGTATACTCGTAAATCAAATACATTAAACTTAATACATTACTAAAATACATTACTTCAGATGAGTATGAAGACAGAAAAATTGACCTTGGTAGTAATGCATGCATGCTCATTGCTCATGCAGAGAAATGAAATAGCACACGTATGCTGAATTTTACACCGGAATGTAGAGTTTCTACACCGGGACGTGTTTCTACAAATAGTTGCCTTCGGTAAAAAGATGTTATTATATACTTATACTTAAAAGCCTATATAGGTAAAACCAATAAAAATTAAGCTTTTTAATTTTGAAGGAAAAGCTTTCTTCATCAAGAGTACCCTATATTCTGGCTAGGTATTAGGTTTGATGCGTGTATGAACACAGGAAATTTATCCCCACAGCGTCGCCACCGCACTTAGCGTCCCATGTGAACGTTTCAGGAAAGAATAATATGACAATTTGAATTTTGAAAGTAGGTGGGATAAGTTAAGCACCGAGTGACTTGCGCATTTCACACGACTCTTAAGCGAGGCCGACGGACGGCGGGCGCACACGTGAATCAGCCAGTATACCACTGACATCTGTCTAGGGTAGACGTGTGTTTACCCTGCATCGAACCCCCGTACGTATTCGCGTCCGAGCTTTTCGTTATATAACGTACTGTGGTGTTTGTTTTGTGAGCCGACTGTACATCAGAGCCAATCGCAACATACGCTTAGGTAACCGGGACAATATTATATCGAACGCGGTCAAAGGTATTGTATCAATTATTGTGATTGCTTTTAAACATTACAATGAAATAGGTCATTGTGAATGTTTGTAGTAGTTTTTTTTTAATAAATATATATTGTTTACTCAATCAAATGGATTAAAAATATTAATGTGTTCTAGATTTTTGTGGGACAAAATTTGCCTCACAATATTGAATTGTATTGTAAATTGTTTTACAAGTTATTATTACAACGTTATGATCATTGGCTTCAAACATTACATAGGTCATAGTCAATATACTTTATAATTAGAGAAGATAAACACTATTTAGTGAAAATTTTATATTATATTCTATGTGCCTTATATTCACTGCTTCTTATGGGTGCAATTGAGATGACGATGTCACATTAAGCTATGTGAGCGTTTAAAAATAGTTTAATTTACGAAATATGCTCGATTTCTATGTATAAATTTATTTTGAACTAGCTGTGCCCGCAACTTCGAACGCGCGGTTTTCGTGCGGCTTGTTTTTCGTTATAATATTTTTGTTTGTAAAGCGAATCGAATGAAACAAACACCAATTATTACGGGAAGCTTGCTACAATACATCAGTCAAAACCGCATTCAAATCGGTCAAGCCTTCTCTGAAATTAACGTGCATAGACAATAAGACAAACATTCTAAAAACATTTTTTAGACCTCGGTAACATAAGCACAACGTGTACAAATTGATTTTTTGAAAAAATATGTAATGTACAGGCACGGCTCGTTTATGATTTTATATGTATAGATAAAATCAATGGTTTCAGACAATTTTAAATCTACTTACGTAGTTGTAGCGTACACCAACTAGTATAACAAGCGACTGTAACCACCTACCATCAGTAGAAAAAAATTGTAAAATGTAAATGTATAATATATTACCTATAATATACTAAAACAGTAGGGGGCCTACTATCAACTTTTAAAAGACGATTCAGTTCAATTTAGGTTCCTAAACAAAATCGCTAACATTCGTACCATCACCTTAGTAAAACAGCGCCTCATTTGAATCGCTAAAGAACCTAAAAGAACGAATGAAATCATAAAAAAAACCACATTTGTCTCTGAATCACAAATTCCAGGGTCGAAGCGGGAAAGAAAGTAAGGTGATGGTACGAATTTACCTTTAAAAGAGTGAATGATATTGGAATGCGATTTTGTTTAGGTGTCGACCTAAATTGAATCGTAAAACGAAGAATGCAATTCAGTTTAGGTCCTAAATTAAATCGTATTAAGGGTTGATAGTAGGCCCCCCTGTAGTAGCTAACAAATGGTGGTTTATAGGTTTCAAGGAAATAATGAGCGTGTTCTCCTAGTCCTACCTCACATCAAAGAATGTTGTTGGGTTCTTGTAGTCTCTTTGGGCCCTTTCTCTGCGCCTTCTCTATGACCCATTAAGGCAGGCCAATTATGCTTGTACTTGTATGGAAAAATGTATATTTCTATTACTACTACAATTTGTTGGTTTGTAGGGGTGTTATGGTTATTATGCCATTTAGGGCATTTTATTATAACTAGTGATCTTAGAATGTTGATCATAAACAAAAGAGTATAATACATAATAATACAATAATAAAATCGTAAACGAGCTGTGCCTACATTAAATATCTTTTCAAAAAAAAAAACACTATAAATTGTACTTATAAAAAAAATGTTTTAAGAATTTTTGTCGTTTTGTCTGTGCGTTTGTGTACACTAATATCAGAGAGCGTTTAACTGATTTGGATGCAGTTTTCACTGATTTATTGATGATTACCTGGATTAAACTTTACGATACTCTTTTTTATTGGAAAAATGTTAGGTTCTTGTGGGATTATCAAAAATCGAACTACAGTGCGTACGAAGTTGCAGGCTAGTATTAAATACCTAGTTTATGTGCGTGCGTGTGTCACACTCGATAGTTTATTATAACTTATACTATGTAGTTATATCTCCATATAAACTTTAAATGTACCAAATTTCGGCGTAATTTTCTTAAAAGGGGAACCAAAGTTTTTGCTTCACGTATTAATATGTATGTATGTAGATTACATTCATATAGATAACTACATAATAGTAGATGTTCATGTCGTATGTCCTTCGCCAGTATTCAAGCTATCTTGGGATCAAATTTCATTAAAATTTGTACATATAAAAGTATTTTATTGTTTATCTATATTAGTTTTATTTACACGAGATTTCGCCCGCGTTACTTTATGAAATATCTTACTCGGTGATAATGTAGCTTTCTACAGGTGAAAGAACTACAGATGAAAATTTTTGAGTTTATTCATTACAAACAAAAATACAAAAATGCTAACTTTCTCTTTATAATATTAGGTGGAATAGATAATGTCGTCGTAGCAACATATACATGTGCCTGTCTATAGCTACGCATGTAACTCCTACTACATGATTTTGTATAATTTTCTATAAGAGCCCTCAAGGCTTTTGTTGTTTATTTTCCAAATGAGTGATTGATCAGATACAAAAGCTGTAACTTTATGCTCGCCAGAATACAGCTCGTTTGAAAGCTTTTCAATGTGAAGTTGTACGTTCAGTTGTTAATTAGTTGTTCCATCAACGAAGAGTTGTCTCTTTTATGTAATGCAATTATCTATTATTGAAAGGCAGTTAAGCGACTGCTTTCGTGAAAGTGTATTCGTATTATGATTTCAAAAGAAATTAACTGACAATAGAAACGTTAAAAATTATCACTATATCAATCTGAATATTTATAAATATATTTATAACTAGCGATCCGTTCCCGGCTTCGCACGGGTGCAATTTTTTTCTGCAAATTAAACGTAGAAACCTTCCTCGTTTAACGCTCTTCCCATTAATGAAAACAGTATAAAAATCCGTTCGGTAGTTTTTGAGAATCGCAAACATACAGACAGACAGACGCGGCGGGGGGACTTTGTTTTATAATATTAAAAAACGTAAATTTAATAATGTTGTCTGCGTGAGCGAAATGATTTTTGTTTAATTGTGCGTAACTTTGTCTTTTTCCTGTGTATATTAGTTCAACTGAGATAAGAGAACGCAGTTCGGCGAAATATGGGTATTTGGTATATTCTATCTCAAAACTTCGATGATGAATACTAAAGCTGTCTATCAAGCTGACAGACACTCTGATTTTATTTATATAGAAGATAGAAGAAGAAGATTAATAGGAACGGATTTTTTTCGCTAACATTCTAGAAAATTCTAGATGTTTATAGAAAATTCTAGATGTTTATAGAAAATTCTAGAAGTTTTTCGAAAATTCTAGAAGTTTCTCGAAAATTTCAGAAGTTTCTAGAAAATTCCAGAAGTTTCTAGGAAATTCTCGCATATATGAAAACTTTCTTCACTTTTTCAGATAATTTAATAAGATTTTTTGAAATTTCAGAACATCGTCAAAATTTTTAGAAATTTAAAAATTTGTTAAACCTGATGGGTGATTTGTTATATTTATTTCGAAGGAAGTAGAGTGAGGCTATCTTAATGCATAAGCATCATTCTCATTAAACTCGAAAAGTCTATGTACACGAATGCACCCGGGCGAAGCCGGGAACGAGTCGCTAGTCTAAAATAAACGTAGCCTAAGTTACTCCTTATTACATCAGCTACCTGCCAATAAAAGTCCCGTCAAAATCGGTCTAGCTATTTCAGAGATTAGCCGGAACAAACAGACAGACAGACAAAAATTGTAAAAAATATTATTTTGGTGTATGTACCGCAATTTACATAAACAAAAAGTAGCCTATGTTACTCCTGACGACCCCCTCTTCATGTCTGCAAAGTTTCATCAAAATCGCTTCAGCCGTTTCTGAGATTACCCCGAACAGACAGACAGACAGACAGACAGACAGACAGACAGACAGACAGACAGACAGACAGACAGACAGACAACAATTCTAAAAAAAGTTATTTACGTTTTAACAGCATGCGAATGACTCTAAGCTTAGTTTGAGGCAGTTTTTCGCAAATCACAGACAGACACTCTGATTTTATTTATATAGATAAAAGAAGTATATTTATTCATAATTCTCTATGTTTTAACAAAGTTCATATTGATTACTAGCGGTCCGCTCCCGGCTTCGCCCGAGGTGCATTTTTTTTAAACGTAAAAACCTTCCCTGATTATCCCTCTGTCCATGAGTGAAGACAGAATTAAAATCGGTCCACCCGTTCTCGAGTTTTGCGCTTAGCAATACATTTAGCGGCCCGCTCCCGGCTTCGTCCGGGGTGTATTTTTTCTAAAATAAACGTAGCCTAAGTTACTCCTTATTACATCAGCTACCTGCCAATAAAAGTCCCGTCAAAATCGGTCCAGCTATTTCAGAGATTAGCCGGAACAAACAGACAGACAGACAAAAATTGTAAAAAATGTTATTTTGGTGTATGTACCGCAATTTACATAAACAAAAAGTAGCCTATGTTACTCCTGACGACCCCCTCTTCATGTCTGCAAAGTTTCATCGAAATCGCTTCAGCCGTTTCTGAGATTACCCCGAACAGACAGACAGACAGACAGACAGACAGACAGACAGACAGACAGACAGACAGACAGACAGACAGACAGACAGACAGACAGACAGACAACAATTCTAAAAAAAGTTATTTACGTTTTAACAGCATGCGAATGACTCTCTAAGCTTAGTTTGAGGCAGTTTTTCGCAAATCACAGACAGACACTCTGATTTTATTTATATAGATAATTGGCAACATAGATTGATGTTAATAATCAACTGACAAAACCATGCAATAATACAAACTTCCCTAGGAGATAGACTTTGTCTTTAGAACAAGCAGTTTTTTTTTTATTCAAAATGTTTTCCTTTTACATTAGTTAGAGCAAGAGATGATTATTTCTGATCGATATAAGAGTCGTGTTTAAGGTTGTAATTATATCTTACACGAATTTTTCACAATTTATTAAACTGAGCATATAAGGCTGAGTCGAGATTATGTAATAAAATTTGTTATAAAACAACATTTGCACGTGAGACGTCAATCACGTGTGCTCAAAATGTGACTGAGACAATTGTAAAAATGTCGAATAACAATGTTAATATATATTGCATTGTTAACATTAAATGTAGTCTTGTTTTATGTTGCAATGTTATAAATCATCATATAACATTGCAACATAACTGAGCCACCTTGAAATAACAGTATGTGTTCTATATTGTGTTTTGGTGAATGAGTAAAGAATGCCAACGCACTCGCAACACCTGTGGCGTTGCTTGTGTTATAGGCGACGGTAGCCATCTACCATCAAGTGGACCGTCAGCCTATCTGATAATTTTAACATTAAAAAATATGTCAAAATTACACTGAAAAGAACTTAATCTCTTATCCTTATATGAGTTATCTTCAAAAAAATGTACATGTGACTAACATGATCAAAATTGTGACTAAACTGTTTCGTGATATACATGTATTTTTCTTTGATGTGAGTCACATTTATTAGAAGGAAGAGTGTACATGAATAAGTTAAATAAAGGAAACCATTATTAATAAGGTTTAATTAAACGCAAAATAACATTCTTACATAATAACTATGTACTAATTTCTTTTTTGGCGATACACCGTTTTTTTTCACATGATATTTTTTCCAAAAATTTTGCGGCTAATGTGCAAACAACATCCGAACTGTCACTAAGCAAAATGGCGGAGGTTTGAGAGAAATTTTCTGACGTACAGTGTTGCCATTTATGAAAACTGAGATGAAAGTGGTAGGATTAATACGAAAAACCGTGACAATGTCCGTGACATCCTCTGAGTGACTCATAATCTCGGACAAACATACAGTTTGTTTTTTTGTTAGAAATATATCACCTAGATTAATATTGTTTTGAATAAACTAAAGGAAATTAATTTACTTTGATAGATAGAAACAGAAAAGTTCCAAAAAACAACACGTTGAAACCACATAATGATTTGATTCTGGTAAAGTGTAAAAAGGACATTTCTATTTATATAGGGACATGAAAGGTCATAAAACTTTAAAAATATTTTACATTAGTATCAATTTAATATTGTGCCATATTTTCTATGAGGGACTAAAGAGAAAGGTTCATATTTATAGGGAAACTAGACAAAACTTTAAAAAATGCGATGTTTCCTCCATATTTGAAAATTAAGTATGTCGGACATATTTTTTTTAATAATGTACATTTTTTTGAAAATGACTCATATATATAAAAATTACGTGTCACATGTTTGTCCGCGATGAACTCCCAAAATACTGAACCGATTTTGATAAAATTTCGTAACTATATGTAATCTTAAAAGACTTAAAAGACAACTTAAAAGACAGGATAGTTTATATCTCATTTTGTTTATTATTTTTTTGCAAATTATATAATATTATTAACATAGCGCCATTTGTTGATACCTATTCAATCCAGCATTTATTTATCTGTGAGTTCCAAAAGATTCTAACAGATGGCGATATAAGGTAATTTTATCAGCTGGATTGAGTAAAGAATTGCACCCGTGCGAAGCCGGGAGCGGGCCACTAGTTTAGTATAAATTGAAGTCTGTCTTTCTATATGTACCTTTATTTCACGGTTTTCACCATCAGTTAGATACCACTCATCCGTTAGTGCTTGCCTAACGTCTCAGGGCCCGGAGTTCGATTCCCGGCGTGGCCAACTTTGGAAATGCACTTTACAAAGTTGGCTCTTGTCTGGATTTGGAAAGTAGTGGCAAGGCACACTGCGTTCGCAGTCATTTTCGTACACGTTATGTATGTATTACACATGTTATATATAAAACCTCACTGCATCCGTGCGAAGCCCGAGGCGGGCAGCTAGTGTTTCATAAAATTTGGTTCCAATGACCAAATGACTACTTTTGTCACAAATAAATTTGTTTTTATTATTTAATGCACGTCGGCAACAATTCCCACAAAATGAAGGCACAAAAACTGAGGACAGTTCAATAAGCGCTATTTTAATACTCGTTGCATTTACATGCAGGCTTTACTGAAAGAAGGTGAGCCACGGTAATGCTGTGATTTGCATATTTTAATATTAAACACGGTTGGGGAATAACACATTCAGGTCTCCCGAATTACGTATTTTGGCCGATGTGAAATATTCAACGAGCTATGGCTGAGCGCAGCGGCGGATGACGGAGCGGACACATATTTTTAAAAATATAAAATGTCAGCTCCACGTTATAAAAGTCTTTTTTTAAATCAGGTAACCTTTAATAAAATTTATACTTCGTCTATCTTATACCATGTAGGTACTGTATTGTTCATTAACATTATTCAGTCATTTAGTCTTTAACGAAAGCCTTCGATGTCTTAAACAGTGATTAAGTATTACGTTATGAAAATAATCTCGTATGAGTTCATAGTGTTAATTGGCGCTACGAGTAAAGGTCAAAATCTGGTAAAAGAAACAAGGCGAATTTAGGAATTTCAATATTTATGCTATGTTCGTACTTCGTAGCCCATATCGCGTCGCCCCACGAATGCGGAATTCAAGGCGACCTCACGCACGCTTGCGCTATGAATAATAACGTTGAACCTAAGTATATCTGAGGTTCGGAATAAAGGCAGCGCCCCTTAGTCGCTTTCATCGGGCTGCACAAAATAAAGCTGTACACAAATCGGATTACATTTCGAGTTCGTTAAATTTTCATCTGGGCGAGGTGCGGCGCTGATTGAAATTCCTCGTGATAGAGCACTTGTTACTTGGCATGTCGTTAATAAATACGTGAAATATTGTAATTCAGTCGAATTCTCGTCTTTCGCCCCTAACTATGTTAACTTGTGGTTTTTTATGTATTTCGAGTTTATCAATACAAATCTATACGTATAATAAAATCATAAACCAGCCGTGTCTTTAGATTAAAAATATTTTCAAAAAACAATTTGTACATAATGTCATCGGTCACAAAAATAGTTTTTTTTGTGTTTTATTATTTTGGCGTTCTGCATTCTGTGTTCGGTTATTCTCATTATAGTAAGTTAAGACAACAAATTCTCCCAAACCCTATTACTTACTTTCCACGCTCGTACAGGGTGTCCTTAAGACACTAGGCTCTTGAAGAGTAGCATGTTTAACGACACTTAACGATCTCATCAATTTCAATTTCCCATGTAACAAAACAACATCATGTCTAATTCCCACCTTCGCTTCAAGTCACAATAATTTACATGCTAACCTCAGGTAAAATAAGAAATAAAGATAGATCCCTGTGGACGGTGGAGTGAAGCCGTTAAAACTACTCCTTCGCTGTGTACATACACGGTTACACACAAATATGTGCAATCAAAATACGCCTCACCATATTAAAATATTTACTAGTGAAAATGCCGAGTTGCGTAGTGAAAGGGTGTAAAAATAAAAACCAGGATGGAACTTGGAACTTAAGTAACTTGGAAACCAATATTTTCAATAAAAATAAACAAAAATTTAAGTTACATATATATCTTGGGACATAATATCTCAATACAGTAAACGGCCTACGCACACAGCGTGTGTGCGTAGGCCGTTTATTGTATTGAGATATGTTTATAAATCCGTCTCCACCTACACAATGTTGTGTGCGTAATTCTGTCTATATTTCTTATTTGGTCTGAGATGCTAACGCGGAAGTCAATTAATATACATTTTACGTTGTAACGATAAAACAACACGCAGCCCCGAATAAAACAATATTACTGTTGAAACAGAACCCCCAAGTTGTGGGTAACAATGATGATTCTAATTCAATGGCCGCGGGACAGCGAGTACATTATAAATTTTACGCTTGCGTCAACGGAAAAGGTTCAAAAGTGTCGTAGAATTAATTTCCTACTTGGCCAGGATGTGCTTTTCAGTACAAAATCAACGAACTGTTATTATGTATTCATGAAATGCCGCGCACGGATAACTTTCAGTGTCATTGCGTTGAACGTCATATCTAACCATACTTATCTATACTAATATAATAAAGAAGAAGAGTTTGTTTGTTTTATCGTGTTAGTTTATAAATTTAATTTCTTGACGTTGAAAATATTCAAGGTTAATTTATGGTTTTCCATTCGCTTGGTATATGATTTCCAAGACTTTTCTTCGATATGCAAATATTATTCTTTCTACTGTTAAAGCAAACGAGATTCATTTGTAATTCACATTTATATTCGAAAAAAGGACTTCGTTCTGCGGTTTTAATCAAGATCGAACTGCCATGCCGGGTCCACAATCAAAGATTTTTAACCGAGCTGTCACAGGCAGAATGTGTGCATAGAAAATAATTGAATAATACTTTTTTTTATTATAAGTAATATGTATACCAATAAACTAAATGTAATAACACTTTCTTAGAATTCTAAATAGGGAAAAATATACAAAGATACAAGTGCTGATTTTATTAAGTATAAAAGTAAAATGACGCCTCTTAGATCTTCTTTTTACTCAAATCACTAACTTCTGACCAGTCTTATTGGAAAAATTATGGAGGAGGCCAACTATGTCCAGCAGTGGCTGAGGTGATGATGATCGTCAATTCATCTTCTTCTCTAAGTGCCTTATCCGGTTTCCCCGACCTGATAAGGTCTCCTATCACGATACACTCAGAACAGCTTTCCCACTCCCGTAATTCCGGTCCATTGACGGATGTTTCTTGACCAAGATATTTATCTTCTGCCCACTCCTCTTCGCCTCTCAATCTTGCCCCCCCCCCCCCCCCCATGATAAAATAAAGCAAAAATAGTACTTTTCATCAGATATGCAACTTTACGAACTCTAATATTCGCCAGTAGCTCTCTGTTATTGAATATTAATTACAAATATTTAAATAATTGGCAAATCAAGTAATTCAATATAATATTGTTACGCGCAGGGTAAGTTAAAATGCCGTTTAGGGGTATAGGAACACGATTTATTTTAGCAGACCAGGATGACTTCAAATGTTACAGAGCTTCTTCAGTTAAACCGTAAAACTTGCCAAAAGTCGTCACTAATTCATTCAACGTGTCAATTATGCACTCATAAGCGGTTGTCACTTACTTTGCCTTTTCCAGTTGCAGTAGCATCTACCTCGTTGTTTTAAAACCTCCCATGCGATTAACCGGGTTGATTTATTATTAAACGCCCCTTTGTGTCTAGTGACCTTTCTGAGCACTTAACACACCAAATATTTACATGTACATTGGCTACTTTAAGCGGGGCTATTTTCTTATGCTATCTGGGTTGCAACGATAAAAGGGAATGCCTGTCTCTTCTAGTAACTTAAGCCTATCATAAACTGTGAATTTCAGAGGAGAAATTAACTCGGAATTAATTAAAAAAACGAATAAATCCTGTGAAACCAAGCATTAATTCACACAGGTCATTTACTGAATAAAACAAGTGAAACAAACCAAATAAAAAATATAAATAAATAAGTAAATAAATAAATTGTGCATTGATCTAATAAGTTTTATTAAAAACAATACAGATATAATTATTATATTGATCGTAATCTTATACATTATATAGCTCACTTATTCCGTTAGTTTAGTTAGTAGTTATATTTTTAGTTGCGGAAGTTGCTGATGGACGTCACGTGGATCTTATGTAACAAGGCATTAGTTATTTGCTGAGATATATAAAATGAGAACGTTATATAAACGAAGGTTTATATAACGTCTTATTTTTGTGATCACAAATAAATATTATTACTTACATTAAGTATTTGCGAATTTACATAACCTTAAAATATAAAAGTGACAAAATATGAATTTATATTTTTGTGTGCTCATAATTATTAAACATCTTTGAGAAATAATTTTTTAATGTTAAAGTTGAAAGAAAGGCTGATGGTCTACTTAATGGTGGGTGGCTACAGATGCTGCAATTGCGCTGCCGACCATATAGTAGGATTAAGGATAAGATTAAGATTAAGGATAGCATCCCTTACTTACTTACCGAAAGCGGCCTTCTGTAAGCGAATAACAGCACTTGTGCTGCTGTGTTTAGGTGAGTAAGTAAGGGTTGCCAGTGCCCATTTTCCTATCCCTTCCCAATCTCTTGATCCTTAATCCTACTGTACCCAGTTGACAGCGCACTTGAAATACGTGTGGCGTTGCTTGGTGGTCAGTCAGTCTTTGGCCACGATTAATCTTGCCATCCACTCTTCCAACCATCACCAAATTATCTAGGTTATACAGTTCTCAGCGGTCTATGTGCCCAAAGTAATTGGGGCTCTCTGATAAGAAATGGCGGATAGACTTGCTCGAATCCCAAGCTATTTAAGAATAGATGTTCATCCTGGCAAACGTCATATTAAATATTAGGGGTTAAAGTATGAAATTGCCGATTTGTACTGAAAAATAAAATTTCGTTTTTTTTTTAATTTAACATATTTATTTAATCAAAATAATTACCATTATTATCTATACATTGCTGCCATCTAATAGGAAGCTCATTTATGCCTTTGCGATAGAACTCTGGTGATCTAGATTCGACAAACTGTGTGAAAGCATTTTGCACTGCCTCCTGAGAAGAAAACTTTTTATCACGCAGAAAATTGTCCAAATCACGAAAAAAATGGTAGTCCGTTGGAGCAAGGTCTGGCGAATACGGAGGGTGACGAATGGTTTCTAATTGCAGTTCCTGTAGAGTCTGCAGATCAGTCAAATCATGAGGCACCCATTTTTCATATTTTTTTATTTTATTGATTTGACGCAAATGAGTCAATATTGTTGGTAAGGTAACGTTAAACCATGCCGCTAATTCCTGGGTAGTTTGGCTCGGATCGGCTTCCACCATCTCTTTCAAATCATTGTTATTCACCTGTGTGGGCGGTCTTCCACGTGGTTCGTTCTTCAAATCGAAGTTTCCATCACGAAAGCGTTTAAACCAAAATCGCACAGTGCGTTCATTAGCAGTCCCCTCTCCAAACGCAACATTAATATTGCGAGCTGTTTCTGCCGCGTTAGTTCCGCGTCGGAACTCGTATTCAAAACATTGATCCTAGAAAGTAAAGATACGGTCATTCGAACATTTGCTTCGAGCGCATTTCGTACAGAAAAAATCTAGATGGTCTGGTACATGGGCCGCGTGGTGTGACCTTGCCACAACGACTTTTAATTTTTTTTATACATATATTTACTTGGATTGTTTACTTACATCATAAGCTACTTTTTACTTCAATATTCATATTCAGTATAATTCAATGTTCATATATGTATTTATATTGGCGAATTATTTACAATTTCAGATAATTGATTTGGATTGATTGGGTTCAAGTGTAAATGTTATTTATGATATTTTATTTAAATTTTCCAACATTTGTTTTA
This sequence comes from Synanthedon andrenaeformis, assembly GCA_936446665.2. Taxonomy (NCBI): domain Eukaryota; kingdom Metazoa; phylum Arthropoda; class Insecta; order Lepidoptera; family Sesiidae; genus Synanthedon; species Synanthedon andrenaeformis. The sequence goes on from OW387785.2 coordinate 9,638,762, forward strand.
TTATATTACAGTCATATATTCATATCATCCTACGTATTAAACATAAATTACCTGAGTGAGGAAGTTGGTCTATAGTTCACCAAGCTATCCCACTGCGGATTGACAGAACTCCACTATCTTCCAAGATTGCTAGTTTTCTCCGACACGCAGGTTTCCTTACAATGATTGCCTTCACCATTAAAGCATGTGATTATTCCTAATTCACACATGATATTTAAATTTATATTATTACTAGCTGGTGCCCGCGACTTCGTCCGCCTTTAGATGAAAGGTACCCTATGTTCTTTCTGGTGTCCCAGACAACGTGTATGCAAAATTTCATGGTGATTTGTTCAGTAGTATTTGCGTTAAAGCGTAACAAACAAACAAACTCACTTTCGCATTTATAATATTAGTAACGATATTAATATATTTCAACCAAGATCAAAAATAAAGATAAAGGTAAGGTATGGTAAAAATAAAGGATAATAAGTTAGGCAGCCCATTTTATTTTGATTTATTACTAGGAAAGGATGATTTAATAAAACAAATCTCTGATTTTAATTAAAAAATTTGGTTCATTCCTTTGAAGTTTTATCATACGACACCATATTTCTTTTCTTTTCGGGTCAGCTGGAAACCTTTAAATATATATGTATATATAATATAATATAGAATATTCAAAATTAACAAACAATACCTTCAATTTGATTTCTTTTAAATGTCATTATTTTTTTACATATAAATTTATATGTCAAATTTATACAATATACGAAAGAAAGTAAAACATTAACACATTGAACACGTTGAAAACTATCCTCAAATAACATTTAGAAATTTACAATAAAAAGACGCCATTACAATGTCACTTCCGTAATCTCATAATAAACCCATTAAAACAAGACGCGCAGACAGAATGCTATACTAACGCACTTTCAAGTGACAATTTGTGTTAGCCGGTTAATATTGAATAATGAACAATGATTATTGTTCATTGTTTATAATATTTTATTGTATAAACTAAATAATAATGTATTTAAACTAGCAATGAGTTACGTACCGAAAGTAAGATATTCCGTCCTTAACTTTTGTGCATTTCTTATGATAATTTTTGCATTTTTTCAGTATGCAATTAGGCATTTTGGTATATTTCTACGCACAGATTTCACACTCGTCGTCAACGCTGTCGTCTCGGTGACTAAGCTGTAATTGGTGTCACTTTCCGATTTTGACACCAACGCGTCGGTGCCACATCCTAGGAGCGTTAGCCATGTCCTTATAATATATGTCAATGATTCAAAAATCACACGAATTTTCGAAGTATCCATCTTTATTGTCTAAGCTGAATAAAAAAAACAACTGAAAGTTGATAATCGAATGTTGCACATTTTTTAAAAGAAGAACTACATAGGTACCGTATGAAAAAAGTTTCACTCAAAAATCTCAAACCATGAAGGTTCTATGTCAATTCGAAGTACCTATTACAATAAAACGGCAATTTCATACTTTAACCCCTATTATTATAACACAAAAGTAGCTGTCAAAAGTCAATTATAATATGTAAAACCAATTATCTCCGATTTAATCACGACCAACATTATTACACTGAGATTCGTAACAACGTTATAAAACATTAAGCCAAATAAAACATGATTATTCATTAAGCTAATGTGTGTGATCCTGGCCCGAGTACGGAAGCGTGTCGGTGTCGATCAAGACTAAAAGCCATTTGGAAAATTGAAAAATATCCGTACTTACTACCTACCTACTTGCCTGCCAGTCTTAAATTGGAAACGAAACGTGACCTTAATGAGGCCTTAAGCTTTTCAAGTTTCTCTTTGATAAATAATTCATTAAGAGTGAATTTTCATCTTAGATTGTTTACACAAAACGTACACGTCAATTAATGGTAAAATAGTTTTATTATTTTTAATAAAATTATATTAATTAAATCTACAGTTTCATTGTTCATACCCATTCCAATGAGTGAAGTTCATGTGTCTAATAAAGGGTTTTTGATGTTGATGCCTTAAATAGTATATACGAGTAATAATTATTATATGATGAGATATCGCAAAAACAAATTAAAAAAATTAAAAAAAAATTAAAAAACAGCTTATATATGTGTAATGTTATATAGCTTAAAGCCTTCCTCGATAAATGGACTATCCAACACAAAAAGAACTTTTCAATTCGAACCAGTACTTTTTGAGATTAGCGCGTTCAACCAAACAAACAAACTCTTCAGCTTTATATAATAGTAAGTATAGATATACCGATAGGCCCCCAAAAATACTGAAGATCGCCCTTGACATAAGAAGTTACCAGATTAGACCTTGGACATGTTTTTAAAAGGTACTAATGTTGTTTCACTTTTGCAATTAACTTTGAATCTACGAATAGGAATACTAACTAGCATTTAGAAACTCCAACAAGTAGACTTATTTTACATTACTTAAGTGTTTCAAACTTTCAACTAATGTTGTACTTACATTCATTTATAAATAATAATATACTTAATTCATTTATTAAAAATTTACATGATTCATTTATAAAAATGATCAAGGTTGTACTGTGATTGATCTATAGATAAAGCAGCAAATTAAAAATTTACATGAATGGACATGGACATGGCCAATTCGGAAAACTATTTATGCATTTCAATATCCATGCAGATCGTTACACGCCCATTAGGTTTAATTTTGTTACGTTAACAATGTAATTATTTGTCTTGTTAATTATGTTATTGCATGACGATATTCTCACTCACGGAATGTCGTGATTACGTTTTCAGTAATTAATAAGCATGTTAAACATTTAATTAGGGTTATTACTTAGAGGTAGTGATATGATAGCTTTATGCAAACAAGTAGTGGCAGGTCACACTGCGTTTCGTTATCATTTGGGCATAACCACCCCCTTACAGAAGACCGCCTTGGAATAACAGCACGTGTGCTATTGAGTTTCGGTAAGTGAGAGGGATGCCAGAGCCCATTTCCCTATCCCTTTCTAATCCCTTATCCTTAATCCTAATATAGTCGGCAGCTCACTTGCAGCAACTGTGTCGTTGCCTGTCAGCCTGTCTGCCGACCTTAACATAAAAAAAGTCTTTCATCTAGTCAAGTTGTGAGTTTTTGGTTAGATATTTAATTTTCACTGTACGAATAAGGACCGAAGACATGAAATAAAAATAATATTTCGAAATTAATCGAAGTCTTCCAGTCCCTGTAAATACAATGTGTATAAAGGAAAGTTATAGTAAGTAGTAAATTTCACTTTGAAAAGTATCTGGCATACTCCTCAAAGTGAAATTACCCTAGCTGTTAACCAAACGGTCGCGGGTTCGAATCCCGTTAGGGGCAAGTGTTTATGTGTTAATATTTTACCTTTGTACCTGAGTCATGGATGTTTGTATTTATAATATGTATGTATTTACAAAAAAAAAAGTAATCTATGTATTATATCAACTGTCTGGTATCCATAATACAAGCATTAAGTTGCTTAGTGTGGAACTAGATGGTGTTGTGTGGAATGTGTGAAGATATTTATATTTATATTTATAGATTTTCAATGAAATGTAGGATAGAAGAAAATAATAAGGTTATAATAAGGTTATTTTTTTATTCCTTATCGACATAAAAAGCAATTATAATGCTATAATATAATAGCGACCCAACCAACGGCTTTGCACAGACGCAATTTTTTCTTGCAAATTATATTTACAAAACCTCCCTCGTTTATCGCTCTTTCCACGAAACCCTATCAAAATCCGTTGGGTGGTTTATTGGAAGTTAGCGCAGAAACAGAAAAAGGCAGACAGCGGATTTATTTTCATTATATCTAATATGTTTAGTTAGACATTGAAAATATAGACATTCTTATTTAAATAACTATTTATGTTGAAATATGTGTGAGTTTTAAAGTACTCCTTAAAAGTATTTAATGATAAAAAACACCAGGCAGTAAAGGGTAAAGATAGAAGAATGTTCCTTACGGAAGAACTGACACACGATATCACAAGTACTGCTATTTGAAAGTGGTCTTTTATAAGGGGATGGTTGCCGCCACCAGATGTGAGCAACAAATATTGATTAATTGACATTTTGACGATGGTTTGTTCTAATAATAATAATGTCGGTTAGAATGTATGGTGGGAGGAATTTATATTGCTGATTGGATTGTTGTTGATAGGATTGAATTTGTATTGTTAGATATTACTTTGACTTGTATAATTAATTGAATTTTAAATGAACGCTCTATATTATTGTATTCGATTTATTATTTTATTACCTTTATATTATTGTATTAGATTTTAGATTATTCACAATGATTATAAGAGATAAAATTATAGAATACTTATTTAGAAATTATAACATTCAGATAACTCTCCTGATGTAGGTATATTAATTATTCCATTTTGTTCTGTGTACTGAATAAACCTTGTTAGTTTCTAAGCAACGCGTTCCTACTTATCCCCTGGCAATGTTATATGTTTTTTATTCAAGAGAATCTCTTCCTGTTTATTTGTGAAATCTGCCTCAAAAATATACTCTAATTTATTTGTTTTTTTCAAGAGAGTCGCTATTTTTAGATGTGGTGATAAGATTATTAGATAAACATAGATTTTCAAGTAATTAACGTATTTTATTAAATAAAGGTCCCATATTTAAAAAATAAGGCTAATGGTTCAACAGATAGACCGTCGACTATTAGAAATAACACATGCAATGCCACAAGTTATGCAAGTGCGCTGCCGAAAGGGATAAGGATAGGACGCCATACGTTACTTACTCACCAAAAACACAAGAGCACATGTGCTCTTATTTGATAGTGGACTTGTGTAAGAGGGTGGTTACTGCCGCCAGGCGGGCTGAGCAATTTAGTACTGCGAAATTCAGTGTGCCTTTCCTCTACTTAAATATACATTATATGTATGCCTATACATTCTATAGGCGTAATTATATTATATAATTATATACATAGGCATACAAATACATATAGGCATAGTAATAGCAAGTGTAAAACTCGAGAACGGCCGGGTTATTCGACCTTTTTTTTTTTCTTCAAAGTTTATAAAGCTGAGATCTCTTAATACTTTACTTATTAAAAAAATAATTTATCTTTTTTAAATTTTAAAGCGCTTTTCTATTCCAAAATCAGTAAACCAACCTACAACTTTTTATTAAAAAGATGCGTTCAGATATTGGAAAGAATGTATTTTTTCAAGCGTAAAAAGTGAATAAATTAATTGAACTATACATTATACTTTTAAATAACCTTCCCACCTTATCCCTCTTTCCATATTTCGCAACCGAAATAAACAAATATTGTGGAATTGTGTATCTTATATAGGTCTACAAAAAAGTCCGCGATGGCATATGTCTATCTCTTAAGGATAAAGGTCTCTGCCCACTACACCGTACCATACTATGACCGTGCTAGGAACGTGTCAGGCAAAATTATATTCTTTGTATTGAAAAGTATGATACCACTCCCACTAGACCGTTCCGTCACCGACCAACACCGTCGCGTGCCATGCACGGAGCATCAACAAATTGTCGTCGAGAATATTTTGCCGGCGCTGACACGCTCCGTGCATGACGCGCAACGTTCAAACCGTTGCGGCTTGCGCGCAGGCGGCGAGCCGGTGAGTATACGGGTTGTAACTTTTCTTCATCGTCAACTAAGTGCCTGAATAATGTCCAATATTCTCCTTCAGTTTTTCTTTCTTTTATAGAATCGTAAATACAGTAGCGTTGAGTGTTTTTTGGTTTTCTTCTTCTTTCTCATCCAATATTATGGCAATCATTGCCAGTTGTCTAACTGTTAATTTTCTAATAGCCATAACTTATTTTATTTAAAAACTTGATAGCACTCCAAGACGTCCACGCAACACTGATACGCATGCGAAAATGGAACGGATTCCTATCGGTTTTGGTGGATGTTGCATACGAATAACATACCGACATCATACGGGCAACATACGGGCATCATACGGGCACAAAACGCCGTCGATCCGTATCACTGGGCATAGTAGAGCGTATCGTGTTGCTTTTCGTGTCTGATACGTTCCTAGCACGGTCATGGTATGGTATGGTGTAGTGGGCAGAGACCTTTAAATACTATATCCATTTTAATACTTTAAGAAATGGTCAATTATAAAGCGGTAATTGTAAAGCTATTTACACAAATACGGTATTAATCCTTATCATTTTAAATACGTTAATTGGCTTGAGCATTTCATGAAGATTATTTTTTCCCTTTACACCATGCCTCGCGTCATTTATTGTTATAATGATATCCAAATGGAAATTTAAAAAAATCAGTTCTAAAAGTATGTCTAGAAAAACTACGTTTTCTTTTGTTCTACTATGATGTATGAATTCTCCTAACATATTAAACCTTTGGGAATTTACACTATCGTTATAGTTAATGAAGGTCCAAAATCTGACGATATAAAGGCACATGTTTAACAAGACCTGAAACCTTATACATTTAATAAATTCGTTTATAATAACATGGCCAGCCATAAAACTAAGGGAGTTGCTAATATTATAAAAGAAAATAGTTTTGTAAATTAGTAGGTATACACATATAATATCATTTTTATATGTACATATAATACAATATTAATATTATTGCAATAATTTTGACGAGCCCATTGGTCGAGTGGAGCTCGCCTTAGCTTTCCGACTCAGGGGTACCGGGTTCGATTTCTGGTAAAGACAACTTTGGAAATGAACTTTTTCAAAGTTGACTCTTTATATGTTACTTTAATTACAATACTTTTTTCTATTTTTTTTTAAGCCAATATTAAGTAAGACCCATTACAAACGTTTAATTAAATCATTTAAAATTATCAGTACGTTTCTATTCGGAAATCGATAGTAATATTTACATCATATACAACACTTTTACACGTCATTTCGTCCACGTAACTCTATAAAATATAGCCTATATTACTCGCTGTTTTCAATGTTACTTCATATTATTATATTTTTTATTTAATTACTTGATTGAAAGCACCAAGACAGGTGAAATGCTTAGGAATCGTAATAGTTTCTTTGTAAGTTCAATAATTACGATATATGTAGGTAAGTATGATTTTTAAACAATATCCTTATACATTGGACCGCAAAGAAAAAGGGTCAGTTAGAAAATCTTCAATATCTTCAAAAAGTACCTGACCTAGCTTTATGAAATAAAATTCAAATGTAGAACGACAACTTTCGTTTGCCGTCATAAATTCGTAAGAAATTTGCTAATTTTTATTCCGCCCAATATTCAACATTCACTCACATCGACTTCATGCCACACATATAGATAATGCTAATGCTACGTTAAGTTCAAGTACACCATAAGTTGTGCTGAACTATGTCATATGTATTGCAGATTGCAAACTAAGTTAACAACTTCATCTCGTAAATGTCGCGACTGTACTGCGAAGTGAAATTGTAAACTCGACTTCAGATCGTTTAAAATTTAGTCTTAAGTTTAAACTTATGTCATTCAAAGGTACTTTGGACTTTTATTGTTGTTACAATTTTAAACGTGTCAATAGTATCAACGTATCAATAGAAATATAGGTATATTACATTCTTTTAAGTTCATATTAACAATTGAATTTATCCTCTCATTCCTTATTTATTAACTAGCTTTTGCCTTCAACTTCGTCCGCGTCCTTTTTTATTAGGATTAGGAAGGCATAGGGCCCTGACGTTCCTTATGTACTCACTTCCCGAAACAAAACTGAACTCACGCTGTTATTTTACGGTGGTCTGTAAGGGTGGTCTCTGCCAAGCGAATTGAGTTATTAGACAACTCGTGGGTAGTATAATTAAAAGTTTAAACAAATTTTTAAACTGTATAATAAAAATATCCTTATTTCTTAGTACCTATGTAATATATATAGGTTCTGGTAGGTTTACTTAGGTACTATTAAAAAAAAAAATTACGCGAGTTGACTAATAACTCAACGGGTTGCCAAATTTATGACTGCAAAACTCAGTATACTATGCTCTGTCACTAAGCATTATTTTATTTTGTTGCCAAAATATTTTATTAAAGCATGAAAATTTTGTCTAGGCCTAGAAGTGTGATGCAGTCGTATGTAATGTTATCCAACACAATAATGTAAGGTTAGATGACTGGGCATAGTTATGCGAGTATGTATTCAAAGTTAGTTGCGAATGTGAGACCCGCCGGTGTGTGGCCGAGACGCCCTGACCCCTCCGAATCTGCTGACGCGAAACCGTTGAACTTGAAACTAAATACCACAGAAGTGTTCAAATGAACCAAATGTGGAGATTATATACTGTGGAATCCGTATAGAGTACTCTGCTTTTGAATTATTTATTAAACTACTAGCTGGTGCTCGCGATTTCGTCTGCGTTAAAAAATTAAAAATATTACAGCTGAGAAAATATCTGACATCTTTATCGCTGTGACGACAGTGGAGCTTCGACGGCGACATTGGCGCCCATTTTTTATATTTTTAAACGATCCCTCGAGAACATAACAGGCAAAAAAGTATCCTATATATTTACACAGGTAATAAATTATCTGTTTGTCAAATTTCATCTAAATCGGTTTAGCGGTTTTTGCGTGAAAGAGTAACAAACATCCATAAATCCAAACTGCATTTTAAATGTTACTATAATAATATGACACGATGTTCTATTGGTACGTTGTAAATAGGTCAATAATATATTATTCTAGCCGCAATAATATATTGCGACTAGAGATGCCTAAATCATCAGACTAAACTAAGCATTGTGTAAAAAAGACGTCTCATGTATATGTTTACATAAAACAAAAAACAAAAATGGATTGACAAGATCAAATCCAGTTTTTTAATTCAAGTAACAAATTCACGTATTTTTTATTAAAAAAAAAAGAAAACCTTTTTATTTAAACTGTAAACATCTCGTAACTGGTTAAAACTCATTACAAGTGTGGCAATATAATGACATTAATAGTTCTATTTGAGTATATTGTTAATTAACAAATTTTAATATGAAAAGCCCAGGTCGATGTAACAAGGTAATTTCAGGGAAAACTTGCATACAATGTGAAAGTTGGAGGCTTCATTAGGAGGGTCGATATCCGTGAACTTTGCGACGGTATCCTTGTTAAAAGTTTTATATAAAACGTTACACTTTCGAGTGACATCGGGAACCATCCGCATTATGTCACACGATGGTGTAACGTAGTGTGAAATCAGCCAGTTAGTTTTCAGTAACATCAACCTGGCAATGTTTATAAAAAATATTATTTGCTTACTTTACCAAAGCCAAGATAATAACGGAAGAACATACAATTTTGACCTGTTGACTTTTCTTTTTTTTTTTCAAACAAAATAGTACATTGACTATTTATATGATGGTAGTTGACTCACTGACTACCATCGCTTTGTTGTTTATGAAATATATTTGCAACATGACAAAGTAGGTATACTTTTGAGTCATTAGGTTTATGGAAAAGTACTGGGAAGAAACCTAGTACTTAGTTGCTCTTTTCAAAAACAAATAATCAGCCATTAGTCCCGCGCATCTCCTAAGTAATATAGCCTTTTGTACATTATATCCGTTATACTATTTTTTTAAATTAGCACATTACTTCTCTAACGAGTTACGGTCTAGACTAGTCAAACATTAAATCTTCTACCACATACAATGAATTCCCAAGTGAAATGAATTATTTTCATACAGAAATACTTACAAATTTTATATACCCAACTAAAATATTCAAGAGGTCGACCGACGAACCCAACTCGGATGGACAGTCGGCCAACTACAAAGTGTATTCTCGACTCAAATACCTTAACGCTAAAAAAAATAAAGTCTTTGATCATTACGAAAACTGCTAGCCTTGTGAAAGGTCACTTGGATTGATATGTATAAAGAAAGGGGTTCTTATATATCAATAAGAACAGCTTATTGATATATAAGCCTTAAGGTTAAAATGTTCATTTAAAAACCGTGATGATAAAAAATCTATATCTAATATTATAAAGAGGGAATATTTGTATTTTTGTATGTTTATAATGAATAAACTCAAAAACTACTAGGCCGATTTTAAAAATTCTTTCACCTATATAGAAAGCTACATTAACAGCGAGTAACATTTATAGTTACGAGGGCGAAGTCGCATGCAACAGCTAGTATGCAATAAATGCTAACGCGATTAGGGTGGTTCTTAGCTATAATTTATGAAAATCTGTTCAGACCTTTGAAGACCATCAGCCCATTTCCTGGTTGACGATGGGATTTCACTAACTTCCACAGGTTCGATTGGTGTGAAATTCGGTATACTCTTACTTCGGTGATATTTCCATGACATGGTAACATTGACTTTGCGGCATAATTAATAGTATAGATTATACCAAACTCCTCAGCAATAGCGTGTTTGGCCTCTATAGAAAGTCGGTGTTTAGTTTATAATTTTTAATTATAGCTTGTCTACATAGTGCTTGGTAGTAGAAAAGATTAGAAATTCTTCGTCTTTCATAACATTCTTCATTTGTTTTCATCTAGGAACCATAGATGTCTGACGACTTAAATAAAAAAAAAACACAAGAACATAATAATGGTAACATATTCTTACTGAAAACAATTTTGTCTTTTATGACATTTTTCCTTGTCCCTTAAATAAAGCGTCTTACGGGTCGTTGGGTCAGTTGATGGCTTGACCGCAATGTGTTTTTACTGCGTAACCTTTCTATTTGACTTTATTCATAATATATATTTTCTGTGTACGTTTTCTTTTTTATGTATTGTTTTTAATCATATGTGGACTTAATTACTAACAATTCTGTGGGTACATTATTTTAATTAAATTTGCGAAATATAGAATTACCAACATCTGTTAGAACTTATTAAATTACTTAATAAACCTTCAAAATATATCTACATTTTGTAAAAATATTGTATATTTTCTGGGCCCGGGGCGCAATTTTTATATATGAAATCCTTTCCTGTTTATCCCTCTTTCCATAAGTGAAAACAGAATTAGATCGATGTAACCATTCTTGAGTTTTTGTGAGACTAACACACGGATTTTGATTTTTATTTATATACTAGCTGGTGCCCACGACTTCGTCCGCGTTGAAAAATATTAAGTAGCCTATCCTGTGTCCCGTATGTCCAAATGTTTATCTACCAAGTTTCATGAGAATCAGTTAATTCGTTTCAGAGTTATGGAGAATTAAAAAGGAAATATAAATAAAATTCGCCTATCGAAGGATGCACTAAACCAAGTGCATAATTTAATAAAACATAAAATTATTTCTAAAAGTAACTAATTAACACTTTACTTGTAGTCGGTGAAATAGGCCCTTACAGTGATAACGAACAATTAAAGGTACAGTTACTTACATTAAAGTACTGAGTACTTGCTAAAACTACATACATACAGAAAAAAATAATAAGTATACAATAAGTATACATACATACAGAAAAAAATTCTAAAAATCGTCAATTTAGTTTCAGTATCATGTATAGAGCCTATAAAAACGATATCTCTGAAAACAGAGTAACTTACTCCATGACCGACCCTTACAGATTTATTATTAGTATTGATATAAAAAAAAAAAAAAATTATAGCTGCGTGTGTGATTATTTAAAAAAATACTATTGAAAACATTTGCTGGGCTAAAGACCTGAGAAACACCAGATATTTCAAATGATCTCCCTACATAGGGTAAACAGAGACAAGGTGTAAATAAGAAACGAGCCTGGAATCCCTTACTCATACAGTGAAAAATACAATAGCAAATGTTGAACGGACTGGGATAGAATTTTGTAATTCACTAGAATTTATAATTAGCTTGATCTAACACGTAAACCCTTTCAAGTAATTGTGAATTCTGAAGTCGCGAGCAAAAGCCCGTTGCTATATAATCACGTTTAACTTTAATGATTTCAGATAATGAGAGATAATAACTGCTAGCCGTTCTTGTAACAAAATATAGCTGAAACCTCAAGTTTGCGTTGTAAATCAAAGTATTGCGTGTTTATTGTTGATAAAGAGCGAACGCTGCCGTTAAAGTGAGAGCAATCCAAACGTTTCATATAATTGAGTGGTGTTAGGCGAGCCTGATCAGGTTCGGTGGGGTCAATTTGCTTCCTCCCTCAGTTAACTAATTGCTACTATTTATTATAGACTAAGTTTCCCTATCAACAACGGTTTGCTGGATTCATTGCGAGAATAAAATACTGACTCGAGTGTATTATCGTATTTTTCGTATTGTTCGTATCGTAACAATGGCATATTATCGTATTGTTTGTTGTCTCATTTTTCAATAACATTGAATTATTTATGTTATTGCATTATCTACAAAATGTAGACCTGAAGTTACTAGAGCATTTTCTTTGAGCCATCTATAAAATTGATATGGACATCAATATTGCCTTTCAGATTTATCTGCTTACATTTGAAACTGTAGACTCCAGACTTTAATCTGACTTCTTACCGATTTCCATAAATATCGATTCAGCATTTCATAACATGAAATTTTCTGCGGTTTTAGACTATGAGACTCAGGCCTCTAGTCTGATATGTGGTCTTTATTAATTATCTATCTATAAATATTATAATTATAAAATTATCTCTTATGTTTTGATTTTGATATATATTTTATTGACATCTACTCGTAACTTTTATATTACTTAGTATAACCCATATGTTTTTTAACAATAGTCAGAATGCCAATGGTATCTGAGTAGGTTTTTCATGCCATCGCTTAAATATAATAATTAAATAAGTTTTTTATATAACGAAACGCTATAAAAAAATCGAAATTTATTTACAAATTATATAAAAAAAACTTTCTCAACGCTAAATTTGTTTGGTATTTCTTTGTTATTATCGACTTTTCTTATTTTAGTTTATCTTATTTGTAAAAAAAAGTGATATTTTTCTCTTTGATTCAATGCGTTCACAATCTATTCCAAAGTTTGTTTAGAAAATAAAATTATTTTCCAGTTGTGTGCTTATCGGAGATTCCGGAGTACTAAATGGTGCCCGCATCTTCGTCCTCGTTGAAAAAGCAATATATCGCCTGACATCGTTATTGCTATTACACTTAGTTAGGAGTTAGTTTCCTTAATTTTAGATAATCCCTCGGGAATAGTCCTTTTTTTGTGGATGAAAGGTACCCTATGTCCTTTCTGATATCCCAGACAACGTGTATGCAAAATTTTATGGTGATCGGTTCTGCAGTTTTTGCGTGAAAGAGTAACAAACATCCATACATCCAGACAAAATTTCGCATTTATAATATTATAAAGTACGGACTTTCACATTTATATTATTAGTATTTATGATTAATGCTCACCAATTTGCAATTTTACAACGGGGATGACGTCGAAGATTAATATTCATTCGTCTAACTCACCAAGTCAGCGTTCATATAATACAGCGTATTTGCAATCGTAATACCGCTGATTGTGGCCAATCAAATTACGATGTGGCGCCCCTTGAGATTGCATCTTCGTTACCGCTTTGTTACGGTTTGACGGCTTCAGTAAACTTCAGCTTCAAAATAGAAGCTGGATGAGTGATCTTGTTAGTTGTAGTCTTCGACAAATTATGCAGACGGAATGCTCACTAAACTTAAAATAATGCATCAAATCAATGTACTTACATAAAACATACTTTTACTATTAAGTTACTTTGGAAAAAATAGGTATTTATACTTTAGAAAAATAGGTTTAGAATCATTTGTTCTCAAAAAGTATTAAATCCGTCATTTCGAAAAGGGCCTCAGAACACTAAGCAAAACTTTAAAGGAACAACAAGCATATTGGATTAGTGGTTAGTGTGCTTGCCTTAACGCTCTGTTCCATGGTTCCCGGGTTCGATACCCGGCAGGGTCAACTTTGGAAATGAATTTTTCAAAGTTTGCTCTGGTCTAGATCTGAAAAGTAGTGGCAGGACACACTACGTTTCACAGTCATTTGAGCAGCCCGTCTGGCGACAGTAACCACTTCCTTACAGAAGCCAACCGTGAAATAACAGTATGTATGCTGTTGTGTTTTGGCAAGTGAGTAAGGGATGCCAAAGCCCATTCCCCTATCCCAATCCCTTATCCTCTATTCCACTATCTATGGAACTTGCCACTTGCAGCATTGTGGCAATGGTAGCCACCTAGCATCAAATCAACCGTCAGTCTGTGGAAATTAATCGAACCTGTGGAATTTAGTGAAATACCTTCGTCAACTAGGAAATTCAAACAAGAAAAACAGATCAAAATGAGTCCATCTGCTTAGAAAACACACACACATGTTAAACTTTTAGCACCCCGAATTTGCTTCGGGTGTTAATTTAAATCCGCATGACAATTATACTATTCCATGAATATTCATTCCAATAAAGCACACACAAATGACTAACGTTTCCAGCAATATATTCACAAGTTAACGAAACAAGTTCTATATAATAATATTCACGCAAGCGGCACTCCCAAAGCATAATTTAGCACATTTCCAAGAGCTAGTCAAATGGGACTGAATCGAGTTTCCTTCTCAGACACCTACAAACTTGTAATTGTCTTTTGGTTATATATAAATTTAAGATTCATGTTAAATTGTTACAAATGGGGACTGAATTGTCGACTTGAAAAAAAGAAATTAATTATGGTTTGAACAAAAAGAAAAGTCTATAATTAAACAAAGACTCAATTTTCAAAGTGAAAAACTTCTTAAGGCGCGTTGTGCACTTTTTGTATAAAAAAAAAACGCTGAACTTGCCGCGCTCTTTATATATTTATGTAAATATATCATTTACATAAATATATAAAAAACGCCTAACCTTTGATATATAAATATATCAGAGGTTAGGCGCTTAGGCGATAAACTAGGTTAAGCTATGTTATAGTATAGCTCTGAAAAAAAAAATGAAAAAAAACATGTCGGTTAAGACAATAGAGATATATTAGAAAATGGTTAAAACCGACATCCTGATCACAAATTTTCCAGATTTGGAGTATTTATTGTGTATTATTTATTTAATATTTACTATTATTTAATAAATAACTATGGTTGCCGTAATAAATTCAATAATTGATTCTTAAAGTTATATATAAAAAAAAGTTTACTTGAGTCATAGTTAAAAATATTTTTTCAAACACTTAGTTTAATAGAAATGCTATTTTTATTTATAAAATTAGACATAATAAATCCAAATAGCACACTTAAATTTTATTTATTTATACGTTCTAAGTATAATATTTCACAATACCTTTATTCTTTCAGTCATCATATCGTGGCAACAAATTTAGTAGGTATGTCAATAGCAAACCTTCATTCAACTACAAAAGGTTATACAGTAACGTTAACGGACAAGGCATAAATTCACGCAGCAGCCTTCCAGGATCGAAATAAATAGCCCAATTGTGAAGTGAGTGCGGTCCTGCCGTCGATAATGAACATCGATATCGACCCTTCGGCGGAGAACCAAATGATTTTTAACCTGAAGAATAATCGTGTATTTCGCTGACTGGAAAAATGAGTTCAATTATCATCACTGTGAAAGAAATTTCTTGAATCGCTTTGAGAATTTTCGGCAGTTCCCATTAACAAAAATCAAATGGCGCATTGCGGGAATTTTAGCTTAGATTTTTTTATTTTTTTTATTTAGTGGTTCAAACAGTTTATAAAGGACTTAATAGTAAGTTTTGATTAGTTTCTTTTAGGAATTTCTCTAATTTAAAATTATTTAAAGTCGCCCGTTAGATCGACTTGTACTTAAATTTAATAATAGATGTCTAACTTTTTTGCCTATAAATGCAAATATAATTACCAATACAAGTCATTGAGTTTGGTCTTCATATTATATTATACTATTGTAGTGCAATAGAGCGTCAATAATATTCTATACGAAAAAAGCAATCAAAACAAAACATTATCTATACTTTTATAATAAATAAAAAAATAATATTTTTTGACATCTTTTTTTCTATTTTAATGAAAAAACCCTGTTTGAAACGTGGATAAGATATTGACTTGAAATCACTGACTGTTTCTAACTTCGTTAAAAGTTGAAGATTCGAAAATGTGTATTGTTTCTTTTAATGAGTTTCACAATTTACAGTTAATTTTTTTTTTCAGATTTACAGTTTGATCTTATTCTTTCGTATCTTACCATTCGTTTGAATGGGATATAATTACAACTTGTTTAGAAGTAGGCACACATTGCGTCTTGAAATTTACAAATCCTGTTTTATTTTCTTTCATATTTCGCTCGCACCGAGGCTAGCAATGTACGCTTAATTTTAGGAATACATCATACAAATTTACGTTGACACTAGAATGCTCATTAAATTTTTTATAAACGACGCAATTTTGCCTTTTATTTTTGAATCCGCAATGAAACTCTTTTTATTACATAACTAACTAGTGCGCGCCACTTCGTCTCCAAATATAAAACCTAAATAACATCTGACATCTTTATCGCTGTGATGATGGTAGTGCCACCACGGCGACAGTGGATCCCATTTCTTTATATTTTTAGACGATCCCTCGGGAACCTAACATTTTTTCATGATAGAAATTATCATATATGTTAATCAAGGTTATAAACTATCTTTGTGCCATATTTCATCCAAATCCGTTAAGCTGTTTCTGAGAACAGCTTGCACAAACGCACAGTCAAAAATATTAATGTACAGACAGGAGTCGTTTACGATTTTATTATTATATATACGGTATATATAAAATACGTATACTTAGATGAAATAGTCCTCAGAAATTTTTAAATGAACCACTGAACAACTGTGTTCTACTTGTTTACCTACTGTTGTATATATAGAACATTTTCAACACATGTTCTCATAAATAAGTCAGTAAGGTAAGGATAAATTCATTCCACCACAGTTCTTTGACCTCATAAGGGTCACTTGTGTATAGTAAAGCTCCAAGTAAAGGCAGGCGTGGGTGGACGCACCCAACTTCTACAAGATAAAACTAATGAGAAATCATCTGGGAAAACCTCACTTTGATATAAATATCAAAGTGATAATAATATAAATATATATAGGAAGATTTTATTTTTATTTTTTTTGTTTAAATAAGTTTCGACTACCTGAGACTGTTTTATTTCATCATCCTGTATTATAATATGCCTTATTTCGACCGCTTTGAAAAAAAAATAGATATAACGCCTGACCAAATAATTATATATTACACCTGACATACATTGACGCGTGACATATACTCGTACTTTTGCCAAGAATATGATTTTTAAATAGCTGATGCTCGCAGCTTCTCCCTGTGGATTATTCAGCCTATATCCATCCTGAAATTCTATTCTAATAATTGGTGAAATAATTTTTTAAATCGAATTAGTAGTTTTGAAAATTACCTCAAGCATACAAACTTTACCTCTTTATAATATTAGGGTATAGATTAGACAATGTCGATGCCATCTCAAAGAGAATTAGGTTCCAGACCTAGGCAGTAAATGGAAATTTATACGATATGAAATATGTATTGGTTTGGTACCGACAATGGTTTATTGCTTTTGATGTTTTTTAACAATTGACTTATTGATATAATAATATAAATATATATGTCAAATATTATCAACAATTATTAACATTAAGTCTGAAAATGAAATGAAATACCGTCAAACGGGGTTAATTTAACAAGTTTTGGAGGGTTTTTATTGTTCCTACGACGCGTTAATGCGAAATTTGATTTTTTTTATCTATAGTACAATTTACGATTTACTCCTTTGACTATGGAGAATGGATGGTGGAGAAATGGAGAAAAAAATTACTTCTATTTTTTTTTTGTTGGTATCAGTTACCCTGTGTGAGGGGCTATTTTGACATAGCATTGAAATGCAAGTCAAGTCAAAGTAATTGCTTAAAAGCTTACATTGATAAGCTTTCTACAAAAATAAGAAGCAATAATTGAATAAAAAATTCCAAAATAATCGACATTTCTTTATTAGGAACCATATTTTTTTCGTAACAATAGGAACTTTAAGAAATTAACTTAGGAATAGCGATTCTTACAGTAATAAAGAACCATGAAAGGTACAATTCCTTACATTAAAGTACTGAGTTTGCATTAAAATAAATACAAGACAAAAACCTGTTCATTTGTTTGCGTATTGAACTGCACTGTAAATGCATTTAGCTAATATATGTCAATTCGGTATTGGGTCCATTTCCTACTGGGTCATATTGCTAATATGACAAACTGCTTATTGGTCATTTTGCTTTTAGGGCGTTCTGCGTATAAGAAGTTTTACTCAAATGTTCTTTAGCAACAAACGCATTTATAAACTTAATGTACGGTTTTGCTCATAGAAATTGTCTGTACATATTTAGTGGAAAAGGGTCTTAATTTTTTAAATTTAAACATAAAAATAAATAACACTTAAAAATAAAAAAAACAACATTGATTTTTATTTTCCCAACAAAAAAAATGTTGATACTTTTGTGTTAGGACTGAAAACCCAATAATTTCAGGAAATATTCAATGACAAATCCCAACTTATTTACTTAGGCAAATAGTCCTATTTATTTAGTAAAATGAAATGGCTAGAGCCAGCATCTGGTTTACTTGGAACTACATTAAACTTTACCGGTTCATTTTAATTAGAAATATAGTTTTGATACAAGAAGTTTGTTAGTGGAAAATTGTCGGAGGTATTTAACTTAGTTGCCGAGGTGAAGTTTTATACCCTGCGATTACTTTGATGTTGAATATTCTCCGTTATTAATAGGATTTCATCAGCATTTTTTATTTACAACGAGTTTCTGCATTTGTGGTTTTATAATAATACTTTTTCTGTAGACGGGAACTGGCAGGCAAGTTTAAGGTTAGGGGGAATGGTCTTTAGCATAAGTGAAGTTATTTAATTGTGGTACTCCGTGACACCAGACATGCCATCGTTTGGTACAGAATGCAGGGCACCTTGTTACTTTCGATATAATACGCTAACAATTAAATTTTAACATACTTACATCATTAGGCTTATTATTGTCAACTGCAAACTATATTCAAAGTCTTTAGTTAGTATAAGATTCGCATTTTATACTATTCTACTAAAGTTATACATAGAAAATCTATACACTATAACTCTATTATACTATAAAAAGGCCAAATAATATACTGTGTGGCTTTCATAATGTTTGACCACAAAAGCCATGACTGCTGATGCAACCACATTGTGACGCCACCCTTCTGACCACTTCCGTGAATTATTGTCCAAGCTATTAACATCTCACGGATGTCTTGATTCGACCTCTTAACTGTACTTTGACTTTGAGAATGTCGAGGTTTTCCATGTACAAATTTCATTCCGGGCCATATTTCAAATAAATTTTTGATTATTTTATTAGAAAATTCACTACCATTGTCGCTCTGCTGCATACCTGGTCCACCGAACAAAGAAAATATATCAATAAGTGTTCAATGTGTGTGCATCAGTCGGCTTAGAACGCGAAATGTCTTTTCTTCATAGTCTCAGAGCTTTGTGGTTGGACATTGTAATCTTTAGTTATATCCTGTGTTACAGCCTAATCACCAACCATCAAGTAGATTGTCAGCCTTTGTTAAAATTAAAAATCATTGAACATTTTATTTTCTTGTGTTACAGAATGCTGAGAAACTTCGAGAGCCATCAACTGTGGACTTAGAAAGTGCAACAATGCGTTTGGTTCGGTTTAACGTGGTGGTAAATCCAAGTGTGATGTGAGAGACATGAGAAGTGTGCGGTTGCTCGCGATGTTGGTGGTGGTGGTGACGGCAGTTAAGGGGTGGGACTGCGTATGCAACCCCCGAGAGTGTGAGGCGTTAGAACCGAGCGGTTGCCCAGGCCTGGGCCTCGTTGTGTGGGATTCTTGCAGGTAATTTTATTCATTTGTTTCCGTATTACCAACTTTGTTAGAACTTTGTTATCTTCTGCATGTTAGTAGTAATTCTATTCATTCCTAATGGGACTTAAGCTTGCTAAATACCGACTGCCTTGCTTTACTGGACTATATTTCAAGAGTATCTATATTTTATGAAATAATAATATCTTAATTATAATCTTAATATCTTAACTGTCTGTTAACTTTTCCCGCCTTAACTACTTAACAAATCACCATGAAAAAAGAACACTACTGAGTATTCTTTATACCTTCCAACTGATTTGGAATTCTAGACAGCAATACATCTTGTTTGAACGTAAAAGTGCGCCTTGAATACTAAAAAACAATATTTTATTGGTGACAACAGAATATTTTATTACGGATATTATTGAATTTGCTTTCAAATATTTTTGAATTTCATTTTTTTTAATTATTTTATTTGTTATTAATACAGTGACCAAAATTAAATCAACACGCTTGCAGACAGTCTTAGACACAGTCACTTGGAATCCCACAGAAAAATCCCACAGAAGAGAAGTAAAGAGCTTAAAGTGTTCCAGATTTTAAGATATATCATGATAGTACGAGAGTACAAGATGCAAAAATAGGAACCGATCTGAGTATTATCTATCTATTTGTTTCTAATTTTCTAAATAACCAATTAAAATCTCAAATATACAATTACAACAGAAATAATAAATAAATAAATGAAAATAAATGTTTATTTGGTGTCAGAAAACTCGTTTTTACAATAAATACGTGATAAAAAAACAAAATACGTGTTATTCCTTTGCCTGTTCATGAAAACTATAACTGAAACAAGTGAAAATTAATGTAAGAGTTGATTCATATAAATTTAAATCAAAGTAAAGTAAGAAAAGGAAGAAAAAATTTAAAGATGTTAACAAGTTATCAAGGTACAAGATAATTCGATTTAGCATTTGTTTAGCACTTACACTGGACGCTCGGATAAGCTAATTTTCGTGAGCTCTTATACTGGAAAACTTTTCTTTATTAGTCTCTTACTTTACCTACACCAAGTGACTTATCCACTTAGCCGAAGTTCGCTGGTGAACTTCAAAATAAGGAAGTCGGTCGAACGACTAATGCAATTACGAAACTTCCACCGTGAAACTTACTCCTTGGATCTCTAAATATAAACAAATGGGACTAACAGCTTTTAGAGATATTTTAGGCCATATTTACACGGGAAAACTAATTTTAAGTTAAGATTAAGAATATTTAGATTGTTACTAATCTTAATCTTAATATATGGCATGATCGTATCTAAATTTCAATAAGTAAATAAGAAATCTTAGTATCTCGCGAAATATTTCACGCTCACCAAATAAAATTGCTTGTTGATTGAAAAGCTTGAAGAGCTCTTGTTTTAGGAAAATATTAACATTTAAGTTTTAACCATTCATTTGTCGTTTTGTGTGAAGATCGAACCCGGGACTCCTGACACAGCAGACAGATCTACTGCCGCTGAGCCCATCTGTTCTTTTTTATTCAACCTTTATTTAAGGATAAGAGATAAGAAAGGAATAAGAAAATGAACTCTGGCATCCCTTGCTCACACACCGAAACACAACAGCACATGTGCTGTTATTTCATGGTGGGCTTCTGCAAAGGACTAGCTACCCAATTTATAACTGCGATGCGCAGTGTGCCCCGCCACTACTGAAACAGCAAAATCAGAGCCAACTTTGAAAAGTTCATTTCCAGTTTTGTATGTCGGGTATGGAATTCGAGCTCCTGAGTCAGAGAGCTATGGCAAGCACCTTAACCAATCGACCAATGTGGGTCTGGTTATCATTAATAAATTTATTCATTTATTTATAACTTTTTTATATTTATTTTATTTATTTAAATCTGAACACATATGGATCAAAATATAAAAGTTGTAAACAGGACCTCGTACTCATTTTTAAGGGCAGCCTGAAGTCAATGATAGGTATTAGGGAGAATTTGTTGTCTCAACTTACTGTAATGCGAATAATCGAAGACAGAATGCAACACAAACCATTAGCGGCACAAATTTAAATGTACATTATAGCCAGGATGTTTTCATGGAAAAGCATTATTGGTTTTTAGTCAGTAATTACAACAATTCAACCATCGAAAATGTCACAAATTCTTCACATTTAGGAAATTAATTAATTTCAGTCTTTTGTTTCCATCCAAACCGTCATATTGTATCACAGAAATGTCATATGTTTTTGTGTATCGGTTACGACCGATAACTAACGATTAATCACGGAACTGCATAGTATGGAATTGATAAGCAGCTCCCAATGGCAAGGGAGCTCTTAAAAGACCCATCCTCAATTAAATCTAAATTTTTATTTGCAGATGCTGCAAAGTATGTGCGAGGACGCTAGGTGAAGACTGCGGAGGCTTCAGAGGGACTTGTGAGCCAGGACTTAAATGTTACGAAGGCTCTTGTGCACCAAACACGTGAACGAACCAGGCAACGCGATTTTGTATTATATGTGTATAATGTTGATTAGAAATCAAAACATATCTCTAACAACGTAGCAATCGAGAGGACCAGGATAGCAGGATTTATAGAACGAATAAAGTGGTTCCAATCTTCGACCAATGTAAACTAAATGGATAAATAAATCAATCATAGGATTCAATATTTTAAATTTATACCTACCTGGAAAAAATCCAGCTCAGTTATTGTTTTTTTTTTGTTGGTTTTTTCATCACAGGTTTTTTTTGCCTACTCGGTTTTTCATACACTGAATTTTAAATCTAGCTCTAAAAGAAAATAATTTTGAAGGCATTATTACATAGGCCAATACATCCTCTATTTATTCAAAACTTAACTTATGTTGAACACTTATTAAATGTATTTTAAATAAAATTAAAAATATGTAATTCTTTTGAAAAATAGTTAACTGTTATTGTCTATCCGATGAGAATGATTATTTTTTTGCACTTACATCTGAATTATTTTTACAGTATTTTTTTAAGTTACTTTAAAAATAAGTATACAATTTACCCAGGCATTGATTTTCTTAGATTATTCTAGTAAGTACATATTTAAACAGCGTATTTTTACAATTGGCCTATGTTTTGGCCTCAACTAATAAATTTATTTTTTTTGATTAGTCCGATTTCACATAATCCCAATTGTGTGATAGGCTGTATGTCTTCTAAAGATTTGTATAATGTCTTCATCATGTATATTAGAATTAATCCGTTTTGTAAATAGGTGAATATATATATGTATAACATCATTACTTTATAAAACAAATTTGAACTATCTCAGAAAAAATACATTAAGGCTAAGGCCACACAATATATCCAAAGCTTAGAGCTAAACTAGGAACTACGCTTTTGTACAAGATACAAATGGTCACATAAAGGCGCCACACAATTCACTTTGGGGCCGTCTTTTGGTGTGAACAGAATAAAATATGTCTAAGAAATTACTATTGATTGAAAACTCAATGCTTAGTATATAATTTAATACAAATCAAAATCAAATTTTAATGTTTATTTGGTTACCTTTTCAAAACGGTAGCAATTAGTTTTTTTTCCATTGTAAATTGTAGTCACTAGGCGACTTTAACAACACTTTCGTTCGCTACGCGACTCGACCTTGACACATCGCTTTTAGTGTGACCAACGCCTTACTATGCAATACATCTTTTCAATAGTTTCAATCACTAAGCGAATAGCTTCGCTCTTAGCACTAAGCACTCTATGTAGTGTGGTCTTAGCCTAATGGTTGATTTATTTTTGATGCAGTTAAAAATCCATTTATTTTATATTGACTTGGAGACCTTAGCATTGTCTATGATTGACAATAAATTTTAGATACGTGTGAGGTGCGATTGAAAAAAGAGCAGGACGGAAGAGTGTCATTATTATAATAGAGTGTACTAAACTTGTATTGTAATTTATCGGTGTGAGCGTCGTCGCAAGAGGTTTTTCTCTTAACAAGAAAGAACATGAAATCTTACTTTTACTGTTCCTATTGTGCACAAAGGGAAGATAATAAAATCTGTTGCCCTTCCGTCACCCTCTATGTTGGGTTATTATCGAGTTTGAAGCAAAAACTGAGTTCACTGATTGCTTCCACTGAAATATTTCGCTTCCTTTCTGAATACTTTTTTTTTTAATTTCTCTCCGCCAATAAACATCGATGATAAAATGAAATTCGATATCCTTTCAGAGCGGAGACTTTCACTTTTAACCGGTAAATCGGATTATATTTTTATGACGTTTTCAAGAGTGAAAACGTTATAAATGTTTCCAAGAGTTTTCCTTTATGTAAATATATTCATGTTCCTGCATAGTATTTGAGGTGCTTTGTTTTACATACAGCTCAGTAAGCGATTATTATATCAATGGCTTTTTATTATTTCTATAAGTCATTTTTACTTAGAACAATATTTATTTTCAATAAAATAGGATTGAAACATCTCCTTTCCAATAATTTTGTTGTATATAATTTGAGATAATAAAAATAAAAATAATAATTTTCGGCAAATCTCGTCGAAAATTAATACTTTTCGATCTTTATACTCATAGTCAATTTTGGTTTAGCAGTGTGAAGTTTTTTTTGTAAACAAAATGTGTTTTACAGAATTACTTAAATTGTGTTTTATTACATTTTATTGCAATTTTTTTTTTTTGTAAGCTTACTAAACGATTTAAAAATTAAATCATCTGTATGTATAATATTATAGGTATTCTGATTTAATGAGCAGTAGTATCAATAAAAAATGCCTTGAAAGGTTTAAAGGAACTTTAAATTAACTTTTGTGGCATGGTGTTAATTTTGTATGTACTAGCTACGAATATACAAATAAGTATCCTTCAGGAAACATCACAAATGTTCATATTATTTGTTCATAATCAATTTCATAAAAAATCATTAAGAAAATAACTTCAAGTTTTCGTTTTGAATTATCAATAAACATTTTATTTAAAAATATATATATTAGGATAAATCTCAGAACTTTCCTATGAAAAATTACCCTAAATGACATATAATAAATTATTAAAAAATACAATTATTTTTAAAAACTTCAAATATATTTGAGAATATAATATTATATATTTAAAAAAAATCCTTTTCATCAAATTCTATGAATGTAAGTATAACTTTTATGTTTGCATTTTTGAAGAAAGTGAATTAATTATTAAAGATAAAAATCATTTCAATTTTCATTTAAAAAAATTTCTAATGAAAATTTCAATAATTATAATATTTATAAATTAATAATTGATTTTTTAAATGTAATTTTCTTAAAGACTTATTATGTCATCTTTATTTATACGTAGTTAGTACGTAGTATATATAATTTTATGTAATTACAGTTTTATACTTGTACACCTTGAATTAATACATGTCTTAAATGAATTACTTGTTACTAAAAAAGTAAATGTAAATGTAAAATGTAAAGGCAATTTGTAATTAAATTGTATATCTATCTATTATGTGTGTGCTTCCAGGTTTACATTGTAGGCGTAAGAATAAAATAAAATTGTTCTATATTGTATATGTATATGTAGAAAAAAATGTTTCTTAGTTATGTAAATAAATGATCTGATTAGCATTTTTATCTTGTAATGAATATTTTAATGTACTCATTATACAGAGAGAAAAAAAATAGATATTAAACTCGTTTTCCTAATCTTCTCGGGTAACTATTATTTTATTTTTAACTGTATGAAAAAAAAAACTTAAGATCTAAGTTCGTTAATGCTGTTGCAATGTATAGTCTCAAAATAATAAATTACTTACTTAATTAGTATTAACTTATTCGAAGATCATACTTAACTGTATTTTTTAAAATTTTCTTTAATTTTATGGAATTATAATAAATTTTAAAAATTCAATGGGAATTATAGGAATGAACATATTAGAACTTTTTAAAATAATTTAAAATGTTTAACTGTAATAAGTACTTGGTTTTCTTGTGATTTCACAGGTGCATCCCTTGTTAATACAATATAATCATTCTGAGTAGAAATGTAATTGAAATATATGTATCTAGATATTTTTGTTTAAGAAGATGAAAATAATACAAAAATTTATAAAATATATTCACAAATTATATTTTATTTATCTCGGTTAAAGAAATTAAATCAATATAATTTTAAGGAAAATCTAATAAATGAAATTCCTAATTAAGTAAAGAAGAAACTGTTTTCTTTTATAATTCATGTAAATTTATAATCAATTTCTAATTCGTATTAAGAAAAAACAGTTAATTTTCATTTTGTTTTTTAAATGATCAATACATAAGAACATGTAAGAGTAACACTATTATTAAGCTGTACAAATTTGTAAGCTATTCTGGGCTACTTGTTAATTGTGCACACATTGAATAAATAAGTTTAAACAAAAACATTTGTCTTTAATTACTTATCTCGGAGCCAAATTTTTAAGGCAGTTTTAAACGGGGTTTTTAATCCATGTAAATAAAAATCAATGTATGTATGTTGCAATATGGTTTTCACTTATGGAAAGAGAGATAAACGAGAAAGGTTTGTTTGTATAAAAATTGTATCCCGGGCGAAGCCGGGAACGGGTCACTAGTACACGATGAATAAATAAACACTAATAATTCTGTAGCTGAAAAGAATTTTGTAATATGTAAACAGCATCATTAATGGTAAAATTATATATTATTATTTTTTAACAATTTTCAATCAATTTTTTTCTAACTACGAGTATTACGCAACTTTGACCGCGTGTTATTCAAAACTAATACATACACAATAGCTTATCTATAACTTTTTCAAAAGTTATACATTAGTTCCCAAAGAAACTTATACCTATAAGTTTCTTTGGGAACCCTTCAAAATTTAATGTTAAAAATAGTGTCTTTGTGAAGCACTTAGTTTAAGACTACGTAAAATTTTAATTCCAAATTTTAACTAATGAAGTCCACACAAATTTGGCAATTAATAAAAAAACAAGTTCAATAAAAATTTGATATTGAAAAAAAGAGGTTCAATATACTTTTTCCACATTTATAATAAATTAGCTGGTGCCCGCTACTGCATCCGCGTTGAAAAATAATAAAAATAATAATATATAAACAATATAACGTGACATCTGTATTGCTATTACACTTTTGGCAGGCGTTATTTTTATTTTGGATGATCCCACGAAAACAGTACTTTTTTGGATGAAAGGTAACCTATGTCCTTTCCTGTATTCCTGACAACGTGTATGCAAGATTTCATTATGATCGGTTGAGTAGTTAAGAGTTACTTTCATATTTATAATATGTATTAGTAATACGCTTATTCGAATAAAGTTCTCAAACATTACAAGTTCATCCAAGCGTATTGTTCATATCAGTTACTTAAAACATCATTTCCAACAATACCTTTCCGTTCCATCAACGCTAAGTAGAGTCCCTTGAGCTTATCGTGAACGACACTGGCGCATCACGAGTTACGGCAATTTACAGGCAATGCTTCGGGCTAATATCAAAGCAAATTTCATTTTAATGACCCCGGCCGGAGCTCGGTCTGATACCATCGCCGCGCTCGATTTACTTCGTGCAGGGTTGCCAACAACCAAAACGTACGCCTTCAATAGCTTATTCTATTTATATTATTACACGCTTGTTAGTTTTATAAAAAGTTATAGAAATATTAACTTTGATAAAATATTTGCTTCACATTAAAACAGCGTTAAACCCAAACCCGTTGCGACATTGCTTTGTTGCTATTGTTTTTTTTTTAAATATTATATCAGTTTACAGTCATCTATATGATAGAATGGTATGATAAAACCTTTGTTTAAGTTTTGATGGTTGCTTTTATGTTTAAAAACCTTACAACCTAACTTAAAGCACTTCTATATTTTTCTCAAGATTTCAGAAAGTTCAAAAATTCCGATGACACGGCTTTTTAAGGCTTGTAATTAAAGACAAAATAAAAATAATTTTTAGTTAGATATATAAATTTAACATTCTTTATATTAAAGCATGACAGGTTTGATGACGGTCCACTTGATGGTAAGTAGTTGTGACTGCCATAAACACAATAACAGAAGATGCGCAAGGGCGCTGCGTTTCCTAATCGGATAAGTGGTAAAGAAATGTGGTAAGGATAAATAAGGAAAAGAATAAGCGATAGGATAAGTGGTAGCGTGCCGATGAGGAAATGAGCCTTGGCCGTCATTAAGATTACTTTTAAAGCTGCAGCACGCAAGGGAGACCGAGTAGTGAGAATGAGCTTTTCTTCAGTTTCCATCTTCCAGGTCTCTTTCTGTATCAGTTTCCATCTTCCAGGTCTCTTTCTGTATCAGATTTCAGCTACAGGACATATCTTTCCTTTCATGACAAGGTCTCAGGAACTGCTGCTGTCGTTTCTATAGAATCTTCATCATTTCTTTTATCTTCGTCAATTGTCATAAAACTTCTATATTATGGCACTGAACCGAAATCTTGAATCTTGTATTCCGAGAATACAGAAATATTACATTTTTGCACGAGGTAAACACGAAACTAAAACGCATATCGCGTTACAATTAAGGTAATTATAAATTTGCTTGACCCAAATGGACACAAAATAGTTTCTGTGCTTTACAAATTTGAGAAAATTATAATATATTAATTTTGAATCTTATTTCAAATCAACTCATAAAAAAAATTAAATAAAACAATCACAACAGACATTTTAGTCTCAAATAAGGTCGTTTCTACGAACCCTAAATGTTTCTTTAAAAATATTGTTGACGCCTGGGAGGAGTCTTTCTCGTAGATTATCGATTGTATAACACGAAATCACGAATTACTCAATAAATTGCAACTCTATAGTACTAGAATTTTGAATAATGCTTTGGATTTTGTCAGCTTCTACTTAACTGATAGGATCCAGAGAGTTGATATTAATAGTACGCAAACACTCGGCTGTAACAACTGTAATTAGCGGACTGTAAACCTTTACAACTTTATATATTGCTTACTTATTTGGCACGAACTAAAGTAGGTAAAGCTCTACACCATGACTCACTGATAAGATATCAGCCCTTCATCTAACAATACGGCGGACGAGACTATGAATTCCAATTTTATTTCCAGTAAAAGGATAGATTATTGGAATTAAAGCAAGAATGAATCACGCCGGTCGGATTCCAATATCTTTGGAGGTCTTGTTAAAGCCGACTAAATGCGGGAAACTTTTCGTTTTTGTACACGAAAGGGGAGGAGCGAAGGGGTTTGTGCTTTGAAGGGTATGTGGAAGGAGGGACGAGCGTGGACCACGTGAACCTCATCGTAATTAATGCGAAACAAGGAGAAATAAAACACGTATTCTCTCTGAGGTATGTAACCGGCGGGCCGTATAATTAAAACATCACTTTGGTAAGTAGAATCGACTAGAAACATTTCTGCTGTACAGGCTTGAGGCTCGACCGCATAGTAATTAGCGCATTCGTTACATTGCTCCGACGTGTTGAATATTTCTTCTTCTTTTTGTATATGATGAGTAAGAAGAACAAAACATATACTGGGCTATAGTGGTGACTTGAAATTTCATTTTATTTTATATACAAGTATAAAAATCAGATTTTTTATTGAGAGGTCACATAAGCAACAGCAAGAGAACAAACGCGCTGCCTCTAACTTTAATATAATATCACTTACGAAATAGACAAATTAAAAATCTAATATGTCTTCGAAAATAAAATAGTTTCACAGAAAGCGTATAAACCTTTTTTTATCAAAATCCGAACGAGATCGCAGTCAATTATCGTTAGGAAATTCCGCTGACTTTTACCCGAGTATCCTGTTCTGCCGCTCCTGATAAGGCTGCCATTTTCTTTTGTGGAAACTACTAATAGTTTCCTCGAGGGCTTATAGAATGTAATAAATTTTATTTCATCTTGACGTATCTGCCTTTTTTCTATTACGTGCGCAGTTGTGGTCTATCCCAGAGCAATCGATTTTGAAGGCTGAACATTAGGGTTATTCTATGTCCGTTTTTTATATTTATTTCTTAATCTGTACGATACTTAAAATACGAGTATAACATATTATTTTTAAAGTTATTTATTTCTTCTTAACGCTCCTTACGTCCTTCTTTAATTTTGGTCCTTACGCTCCTTTTAATATCCATTTGTATTTTTAATTTAGGTTGTATGACCATAAGCTACAATAATATTTTTTGTTTTATTCTTAATTCAAATAGCTGAATTAAGACCTTAAAACATAAGGTCATGGATTTTAAACCTAACTTCAAAAAAACTGTTTTTTTTTTCTTAACCTAAATCAACTAGCCTATGTTAAAATTGAAGCATTTGTAGTAACCGCTTTAATAATTTATTAATAAAATTGCACTGTGGGCGTAAAGCTATTGTCCTCCAGTTCATTAAGCTATCCTTCGGGATTAACAGTGCCGTTAATTCGGCCATGAAGACAATAAGTAAAGCTGACCCTTGGCCCTTTAAAATTATAAAACGCCCAGTTATTACTGGTCTCTATATGTAATTAACGATAAGGTAAAAAGCGTGAAGTTGGGGTTCACGTTAAGTTTGCTGGTTAGTAACGGGTGTGTGGAATGGTAATTCTAAAACGTGGTCATTATCCATGCAGTGACCCTGGATAAGGGACAAGCGGAGACAGGGGTCCCTTGACGCGAGAACCAAGATTAGTCCCACATACAAAGTTTTAAATTAAACGCGGGCTATAGATAGAGACTACGTAATGAGTAGTAAAATACATACAAATCTCTGATTGTTTTATCTTTTCTCCTTTGTTCGAAGGACAATTTGAAGCGAATATATTTAAATTTATGATAATTTTTTTTGTGAATAGTTATTTTATACAAAAGAACATAATATATTTTCCAAGGGATAACTACATTAATGTTCATAAAAATATTTTAATATAAACATTCTAATACTTGATGATTTTTTTTGGCACCGATTAGTTTGTTGAGAAGTTGTTGAGAGCTCAGCTGCGAAAAAAGGTACTCGAGGTTTCTCTGTAAGAAAAAATTCGTAAACGCGTTATATCTAATTTTTCAATATAATTAGACGAAGTCGCGGGTACCATTTAGTATTAAATAAAGCTTTTGCTATATATTTGAATAATTTTATATAATATAATTTTTCAATATATAATTTCTTATGTATTTTTAATATAGATTATTTAACGCTCTACCTTTGTTCTATTAAAAACTAAATATCTATTAAATCTCTCTATTAAATCTCTCTTTGTTTTTATTAAAAACTCATGATTCTAAAACATTTTTATTTAATCGCACACAGATCATAAGACTGTTACCACAAATTTGTTACATCGTGAAGCGAATCTCGATACCTTGATGACATTAAATTGAACAGAGAGATCGCAATAAAGCTGCAATAAAGCAAATTAAATCAAACGTCTTATGTAATAAATACAAATTATTTGATTATTAAAAAATAATCAAATAATTTGTACTTAACTTTGACTTAACTTGACTGGACTTTGACTTAACTTGACTTTGACTGCCAAGGTTTGGAACTACCTGCCGGCTGTGTTCCGAGCTCATATAAATAACAAAATCTTTTTAAAGTTCGAGAGCAAACGCATCTTTAATAAAAACAAAAAAAAATGTTAAAGGCGGTTATCAATTATAAATTTTGAGAATCAAATTTTGTTATTTTATAACAAGTTTTTTTTTCGTTTTTGACTAATTATATTTGAATTAGTTATTGAATTCGTAGGCAAAAGAGTGAGTTTCAAATATGACAAGGCTTCAAGCTTGACCAATCTGAGTTCTAACTCGTGTAACAGTAATACAGTGAGTGCTGTGAATGTGGACATCTCAGGTTGATAGAGTATTTGATCTCTCGGAATGGCATTCTATGTCGAAACGTATACAATGATATATGTACCTACTTTCTAAGTATTTACTCCGACATCATTTTGATGGGCCTTCGGACAAACAACAATGTAATAACATACAAATATATATATTTTAGGTATATATAATATTTAAATAAAAATCAAATGCTACATGTATGACGGGGCATTGAAAAGGGCACGACCGATTTTGCTATTTTTTTTGTATTGTCAGAACAAGGTTTGCGTAAAAGAAATTTTTAGGAAAATCTATGAGAAAAGTCGAAAATTTGGATGAAATCTTTATTGGAATGGAATGAAATTGACATGACAAAGACTGTCGGGTCAGCTATTAGTAAAAAATAGGATTCCAAAATAAATAAATTTTGCTATAGAGTTCCAAAAACTAACTGAGAAAAAAAAGTTATATGAAAAGTTGACAGAATTTCTATACGTTTCCACGAACGTGGACGACAAATACAATACCTGTGGGTTCACTGAAAGGTACGTAGTCAAAGCTAAAATGGATGAAACGAAAACAATTCCTCTGTTTTCTAATACAATAATAAAAACAAAACTTGTGCCGTTTGTTTGCTATATTTATTCTGTATTTTCATTTTCCTGTTTCGGTGTCAAAAGTACAAAGACGTATTTTATTGAATGTTTAATTTTATTTGAAAGCCGTGTGTTTTATAATATATTTTAAGCATTTTATAACTTTAAAATTAGTAATTTAAGTTACTCCATACCATACACTTCATAGTTCATTGCTCATTTGCTCACAAAAATTATTAAGTCCTAAACCAAAATATATTCAAATATATAACAAAATATAAAGAATACGATAATAAAAGATGTCATATTAATTTCATATATTACTAGTAATAATTAATAGGAGCTAAAACCGATAGGGTTGGTTCTGTTAATTTTAAAATAAAATAACAAGTGGCCTAAAAGCCAGCAATCGTTTATTTTTCTAGAAGAGGGATAGAGAAATGGGCTCTTTCGTTTGTTCAAATTTTTAATAAGAATAAAACTAAATTTGCATGTATTACGAAACATTACCGCGCAACAAAGTAATATATTCAGAGGTTTATTGTAAGAGCTGAAGTAATTTCTTGCTAAATAGTAAGAGGTATGCAAACCTGTTATTAAGCTGGTTGCACATTAGCGTTTCATTAAGTTCTACATTGCGAGAGCTATATGAATTTGTTTCGTTGTAAATTGATATTACGTGAAATTGCAATTAGATATTGTTTAGGTTAAAAATATTATTAAAACCTTTTTAATTACATTTATCATCTAAAAATGTACATAAAAAAAATTAAAAAAGTAAATCAAAAAATCAAAATAATTTAAATCAATTTTTTTTTATTATTATAATTTTTTTACGTGTACTTAAATACAGTTCATCTCAAAATATACATTTATATGATTTATAAGACTCAATAATTGATTTATTTTTTATGGCTTAGTTAAAACTAAATTGATTTTTTATTATAATAATTTCGTACATACCTTCGTATAAACACATACAATTTCAAAATATATATTTATATGATATATTTATGGATTTAATTTTTAAAAACTGTTTAAATCTAATAATTTTTATCTTATTCAACAATGCAGCAGTATGCGCCCTAATGTTGCCACACTTCGTATTAAGAATACACTCATTAATATTGTATAGGTACTGTCCATGAACTCAATACAACCTCAATAAATGGCTGGAGCGTTTGCTAAATTTCAAATTTAGATTTACTTGAAGTGTACACGGATATAGATACGCGATGTTGAATAATGTATACCTGGTTTAAGTAGAGTACACACCGACTGCGAACGAGATATTTGTGAACAATTAAGTTGCGGCGACGCGACACCACATGTGTAGACAAATTTCAGGGGTTAAATGTTTTCAGGTCTTTCAGGAATGTTAATTCAGGTATGAGAGTCGACTTTCACATATCGGTAGTAGGCAATTACGTAGACAGCAATTAGCTCAGTGTTTTTTTAATGTTTTAAAACAATAAAAGTGACTATTTATACCTAAAAATACTCCCATAATAATCTGTATTTGTCCCAAATTCTATAATAATATTATAGCCTTTTATTCAGATCAACTAAATCTAATAACAATATTTAGAATACGAACATACAAACTTATTCTAGTATTAATTGTTCCATTCTGATCTTTCCTGAGCCACTCTCTTTCACATCACTTTTGCCAACTTATTTTATTAAATTGTCCTTAATATTAATAAAATAAAATATATTAATGTTACCTAATACGTTGAGCGTTGAAAAAGTAGACACATTAAGAATTAGGCCAAATTACTAATCCGGATCAGCGTTTAATTTCCTCTTATCATTTATCATTCGTGTCTTACTGAACGTGTGATAAAAGTGACACTAATGTCTCTGCGTTTTAGTTTTTTTTTTTTGTCGTATTTTTTAGAAAATAATTCATCATATTTTTTCTCTAATTTCGATTATAACAATAGGTTGCAATGAATACAAATTTATATTTATTATGTAAATGTTAAAATGAATGGCTTAAAATGACTAGGGATAGTGCGTAAATATCAAAAAAATTGAGTAAACAACTATAATATTAGTTAAGATTCTATGTACCTATATTGTTCAGGGTAACGATTAAATTTAAACCTACTTGAACAACCTGAATCCTTCGCAAGTCAACCAATTGATTGGAAGATTCTAGAAATAAACGCCGATGTTGCCGCTTTCACTGTTTAATAAGGTTCCCTAATCAAAAGTGACGGGTAAATAACCAATGGCGGGCTCCCGCGGGATTTCTGGGAATTAAATATTGATACTTGCACAGATATACTTATATCAAACAATAAGCCTTAAAAAAAGAGTTCGTAAAAGTAGTAACACGTGAGTTTTACCTATTAGGTACAAATACCCATTTTTTCTGTCTGTGAGTTATAGCAACATAGTGTAATAAAAAATTTTGAGGCATTTTGTGCCAGAAACAGCGATACTTTTGTATCGCTGTTTCTGGCGTTGTAATAAATAACACTTAAAAATAACAATAAAAAATAAATTTTATAAAAAAAAACTAACCAGATACCAATTATCAGTTAAACTAAAAATGCTTGAATTTTATTTGATATTTCTTTAATATTAAGATGGTATTAAATAATTTAATGATTGCCACGTCAGCCATATTTCGTCCATGTTGTATGAGTATGTGCTGTGTCATCATTATCATCAGTTCATGTCTTTCCTCTGCTAGATGTTAACCCAAGACTCGCCACCACACACGGTCTTCTGTGATTCGCATCCAGCCGCCTCCTGGCAAGCCTTTCAAGTCATCTGTCCATCTCCAGGTCACCTTTCAGGTTACAAGTCTTTAATAAAAATATATATTGATTTTACGTATAATGAAACTGCTAGTACTATACTAGAAATACTATATAAACGTTTTATTTTCAGTTACCGTTTTACCGCAAGAGATTTTTCCCTGAGGTGAAGCTTCAGCCACTAAGCACTTGACGAAGGTGGGGCTGTCAAGAGTGCGGTCAAGACGCGAGGTCGGCTCTCCCGCTAACACACTATTGCAAATGAAGAAAAAGGATTCTACAGATATCCTGTTTCTAAAATCGTGTGCAATTATTAAATGTTGTGAGCATATTGCATGGAAAAGTGGATTTACTCTAATAGAAAATATTTAGAGAAACAATATATTCATTTTTGACCAAACACAGTAACTTTTCTTAGTCATTCCGGAAACTTTCAGTGCGACCCACGTGTAATACATTATTAATATATTGATGAACTAAGGATATATTATATTCAGTTAATGACAGCATACAATCATTATCTTCTCATCAAAAGCACAAAGCAACAAAGTATTAATAAAATGCATAATTTGAAATTTATTAATCTGTTTTATGAATCCAAAAAAAATTTCAATATTAATGCAACGCTCAGAAGTATTATCAGATATTGGACATAAAACGCGAATATGTTTTTCTTTGTATTATTCCTCTTCAATATTGATAGTCGCTTACGTGTATATAGTATTTAAGAGTAGCAGGAATGTAACAGTTAGATAAACTAAATATGCTAAACTGTTGAATAAGTGTTTTATTCAGCAGTTGTAAGTCAAAAAGTTAAAGAAAGATCTATTCTAGTCAGGAAAAATCAACTTTGCTTTTTAACACTTAACAAAGTTAGGTACACACCTCAACACCTGTGTCATACCAGTCATGAAGAAGCATTTTTCGAGTGGCTAGCAAACAAGTTGTTTGCGAAGTCTCGTTGAGCGAGCCTTGTAC
This sequence comes from Synanthedon andrenaeformis, assembly GCA_936446665.2. Classification (NCBI taxonomy): domain Eukaryota; kingdom Metazoa; phylum Arthropoda; class Insecta; order Lepidoptera; family Sesiidae; genus Synanthedon; species Synanthedon andrenaeformis. Next base: position 9,674,731 of record OW387785.2, read on the forward strand.
CAGCATAAAATAAGCGGACAGGCTGTTTTCTGAGATCCTGTCATTATGCAATGACGTCATTCTGCGATCTGGTAACTCAAAAGAGTTATTGTCATCAAAATATGTATAGGTTTCACATTAAGGTAATTCTTACCATATTATATTTGAATTCTAAAATAAATAAAAAGTTTATCGCTATAAAGATTAATCTAACTTAAATATCGCATAAGTTAAACTTACTATTATTTTAAGCGCTTAGACTAATCTTATACAATAACTCATAAATAGGATATATTTTTGTATTTAGATATGTTGCGGCTAGAACCCGAAGTGCGGCTACGCCTAGTTTTAGCCGGTTAGAACTAGGTGTAGCCATTCACTCTTGGTTAAAACTAGGTCTAGCTGGTGTCATTCCGGCTAGAACTAGGTCCAACCAAACCTTAGTGGCTGATACTAGGTTTAGCCAATATCATGTCGGCTAAAACGGGTGGCGGGCGGCAGGGGCTCGCGACTCGCGCGAGCTAGTCGCCTGCTACACGTTTGAACTTGTTTTTATCTAGTTTTATCCAACAGGGATTGGTTGGATCTAGTTGTAGCCGACATGGTATTGACTAAACCTAGTATCAGCCAAGGTAATTGGCATACCTTATTTACATACAGAAACATGACACTGGCTGCTTTATTTTAGTGATAACCAAATTATTGTGTAAAATTATAATGTAAATTTGAGAGCCTGTCAATTGATTTTTGTTTAGTGAAAAAGGACGGTAAATCAGAGCTGGCGGGAAGTCGCGCCTTATCGCGCCGCTACGACTCTCCAGAGAGTATGAGAACGATACTTTTGCGTTATACATTTCAAGACATTTCTGCGCAAGGTTTATTTTGCTAAGATACAATCACTGAGCTAACACGAAACATTGGTGTCGCATTATTTAGACCTACTTCTGTTGTTTTATTCGTGTTAAATAACAAAATATGTAATATTGTGTTTTGGGGCGTAAGAAAGGAATGCCAAAAGTCATTGCCGTATCACGTCTGAACTACATTTGCAAAAGCTTGTATTTATAGGGTTGGATGGTCGACGTTATATTTAAACCTTCAGACTACAGATAGTAGGTAAAAACCATCGTCCAACAACAACTGCGACAACAACGCAATTGAAATGAAAATGGGTTCTTAGGTTGATTAGGATAAAAGATAATTAAAAGGGCGAGGATATTGAAATGGACTCTGGCTTCCCTTAATCACTCACCGAAACTTAAGACATGTGCTATTAATTTCACAGCGGTTTTCTGTAAGGGAGTGATTGCTGCCACCAGATTGGCCCAATTTGCGATTGCAGAATGCAGTGTGTCCTGCCACTTCTTAAGTATTAGTCTACTTTCCTGCCTGATAGTTATTTTTATTATTTATGCGTAAAATTATTATTAGGGCTGAACTCCACCAAAACAGAGATGTGTGAAGCGGTGATGTGGTGTGACGCATCTCACTAGTAAATAATATTTTAATAAGGCGAAGTGTAGTTTGATTACATTTGTGTGCGTGTAACTGTGTATTTACACGGTGAAGGCGTAGTTTTACCGGTTTCACTACACCGTCCACGGGGCGCTATCTTTAGTTCTTATTTCATCTTAGCTTCTAAGTGGACTACGTCCGCCTGTCTGACAACTTATACATAAAAATAAGGTCCATTTTGAACAATTTTATCTTGGTTGATTAAATGTCTTGAAACAATTTAATATTTTCTAAGTAAAGAACAGAAACTACGAAATGGCAGAGAAATTTTTAAGCAAGAACGTTCCCTACTTTCTTTGTAAAATTGCATACTTTCCTTACACTTTGTAGTACAGCGAAGTATCTAAAAACATTTAAACACCGCGTTGCACAATTTTAATTTCTGTGTCCGTTTATTTTATAAACTGCCATGGGATAATTTAATTTTCTCTGTAGTGGTTGCCCTTAAATGGAAATTCAGATCAGGGGGCCTAGCCAAGATGTACATTAAAGAAAACGCTCCCTAGCGAACTTTACGAAGCGAACAAAATAAAGCCCGGTGATTGGTTGTTGTAACGCCCACATAAAATTTTGACCAATCACAAAGCTTTGTCCGTAGCGTAGCGTAGCGTTTACGACTGTAGAAAGCACTGCGTTTGAATCTTGGCTAGGGCCCCAGTAGTGAAATAGATATTGTTGAGAAATATAATATGACTGATTGAAATTTAATCCACGGTGGAACAAAAATAAACAAGTAAGTTTTATATTATTTTTATGAATTGGGGACAGTTCCTATTCCAACAATTCTAAAATGTCACCCAGTTATTCTTAGGACCTCTTTCACCAACTACAAGTAAAGTATTGATTAGTTACTTTTCAAGTAACGCTAATTGGCGAGTAAATGTTGCGAGTATCTTGTTTCAATTTCATTGAAATTACTCTTGAGTAATGCTACTTGACTTTAAATGGCGGTTAGCCTACTTGACACTTTACTCAGAGATGGTGAAAGAGGCCCTTAAAATACCAATTAAATCTGCTCGGTTATCACACTTGTAATCTTTATAAATTACAAGCTAGTCTCCCCTTTTTAACAAAAACGCCACATGTTAGAATTTGATAAGAAAAAGTAAAGAAATAGAATTCCTTAATTTTTTTTATTCGAAACTTAGTTATTTTTTGTGTACTTACAAAAAAAAACATTTGAAACGAGACGTTTGCGTATAGAGGAAAAAACTTTCTAAAATGCTTACATAAAATAATAAGCGAGAATTTTCTTGCGGTAAACTCCGCCAAGATAAACTTTGCTAGTGTAATGGACAGCGTTTCACCCTTATCAAGTGTTATTACGTATCGCTACCACTGGGTAAGTATAAAATAAAGCTAGCAGCAATGCAACTTGTATTACTTTATCCAATTTTGAAAACTGTTATGATAAGCTATCGGATGGTGATTCTAAATTGAAATCGTCACCAATTCCGTAACTGTTTAATTCCATGAATACTTGTTAGTTAATGAATAATTATATGAATATGAATATGAAATATGAAAGCTTGAATTGAAACAAAACAACTGAAATTAATTTCATATCTACCTAGTAATAAAATAAAATAATAAAATAAAAACGGCTTTATTGCTGTTTTTTCTTTACATTCTTACTTAAAATTAATGCCTAAACTAAATTTATTTAAAAATATTTTTATTATTTAATAAATCGGCAAACGGTTGCATTCAGCTTGTCTCCCGACAAAGGCCTCCTTTAGAAATTTCCACTTAGTTCTGTCTTTTGCTATATGAGTCCACATTGGTCCAGCCACTTTCAAGAATTCATCTTCCCATCTTTTGGTCTGTCTACCTCTGTTTCTTTTATTATCTCGTGGATACCATTCTATCACCATCCTAGTCCATTTCTCATTCTTCTCTCGCATCATAAGCCCTGTCCATTGCCATTTTATTTGTTTATAAGTGGTATAAGCATTCTTGAAATTAGTACTACTTTTTATGTTTTTTAATTTTATTCTGTCCACTCTTTTAACTCCTAAAGTACTTCTCTCCAATCTATTCTGACAAGTTCCATGCCCCGTAAGCACCTGCACAAGCCGGAAGGAGAGCGAGCCGGCCCGCCTGCTTACCCACTCTTCGGCACCGGTGCGTTCGCAGACGTGCCTCAACTCAACTCGTCGCATCATCAACTCCTGCATCAACTCGTCGCGCCATCTCTCGAGTGCCTCGTTCTGGGCCTCTCTTCTCCAGCGTACCAACTTTCCCAGGGTTGGACTCACGCCGCGATGAAAACATCCTAACTGTAACAAAAATCAAACACTTCAGTGTTCATCTTCAGAAAGATGAAACCTTCATAAGTAACCAACAGATAATTCAATAATTTCAAAAGTGTTTAGGCGAAATCTAAACACATTGTATACTGAATATTATTTTTACTGTGTAAGCAAAGCTCTCAGATATCCGTCGCTCTCTTATTGGCTATCGTATTACTTCGCTGTTTATTATTAAATATTTTAAACTGTTCTCCCCTTACAAATATTGAAAAGAGTCGAAATGAAGGAGGAAATCGGACGATTGTAATGAAATCTGCTTGTCTAATTTTGGCCGTAAGATCTTATTCAACGCTTTGTTTCCCTAATTGTCCTTTTGCTCATTTTAATACGAACAGTTGTAAGGAATTTGATATACACTTTTGTTTCTTTGAATTAATTATGGATATTTGATAATTTATTTATAGAAATTGAGGAATATTTATTGAGTGCTGTTGTATTACTGGGCGAGTAAGGAAAGCTACGTTTTAAAGAGCATTACACGCAATCCCCACTTAAATCTCCGCTCTGTTTCGTTAAAATGGAAATTGGGGATAATGTGCGTATGAAATTGGATTATTTGACAGCAACCCCTGGCGATAAGTTAAAACAAAACTTCCATCTGATAATTAAAACTTAAAAATTGGATTTCTGTATTTTTTTATGTTAAGGTCGGCAGACAGGCTGACGGTCCACATGATGGTGTTACCGAGTTATTACCATCATCTTACAATAACAGCATAATATGTGCTTTTGTGTTTCGGTGAGTGTTTAAGGGATGGCAAAGCCCGTTTCCTCCCTGTCTCAAACCCTTATCGTCAATCCCAATATGGTTGGCAGCGCACTTGCAGCCCCTGACGCGTTGCTTGTGCTATAGGCGACGGTAGCAACGTAACATTAATTGCACCGTCTGCCTGTCTGCCGACCTTAACATAAAAAAATAAACCACACGATTTCAGTGTTATTATTGGCCGCCAGATAGGATGCCCAGTGTTGATAAGTATCTATGTGTCTTCAACTAACTTCGATGATTGAGCGCGTCTGAATCAGGTGATCACCAGGAAATTCGCAGAAAAATAAATAGTTTCTAGTTGAAGTTTATTAAGTTTAGCAAGAAAGACATTCCATTATAAAACATTTAACCAGACAAGTCAAACGAAAATTTACATAAAATGATTACTTTAAGAAAACATAACAATGTATACAAAGAAAAACAAAACGTCTAAGGTAAATCTCCTCCGCAACAGAACAAAGCTAACCACCGCTAATGAGTGCTCGTTAACATAATAACTCCCTTTCTTCAAAAATAATGTTTCCTAACAAAGAATAAAATAATCTTCTAGAAAGAACATTAGGTAGTAACTCATGTGACACTCGTAAGTGCACAACACAGTCATCTGAATACATAAATATTATTATGTTTGAGCAACTTGAGCAACTTTACAATTTTTAACCCCCGACACCAGACGTAAAAACGGGGTGTTATAAGTTTGACGTGTATGTATCCTGAAAGGAATTTTGAACCTTTTTTTTTTTGTTTTATAACTGACATGATCGGATTGGTTCTTTGCTACAATTTATGAAGATCTGTTCAAGCGCTTGAAGACCATCAGCCAATTTTCTAGTTGATGTGAAATTTGGTATACTGTTACTTCGGTGTTATTTCCATGACATAATATAGTAACCTTGATCTAATGCTGCAGCATCAAGTAGTCTGAAGGACGAGACAAAAAAGTTGCGGGCACAGCTAAAGATGTGTCGAGTGATAGTGACAAAAAAGGTTTTTTTTTGTCCTACCGGCTAGGTTTCCTCTGACACAGGTCAGAGTTCTTTTATAGCTGGCAGAGTGGACAACAAGGTCATTTACTTAATCTGTGGTGTGAATGTACGCAAATACATATTGTACAGAGTACTTACTGATCGGCCATTTCTTTTTAGCAAATAAATGGTTTGTTATAAAACGAGAAAAGGAGCAAAGGATAAGAGAGAATGAGCCGAGTTTTAGTCATGCATCTATAATATATTATACTATATTAAGTTGCATGATATGCCCTCGCTGCCACACCCGCGATTTTTAGGCGGGGTTATAAATTTATGTCTGACCGCCACGTCAAACAACAGCTCCTGGAGGCTACTTTTTCCGAGTATTCTGCCCACTTCCATCTAGTATGAAACGTAATAATGCGAACCTGGGGTAGTATAGCAGTAGGTGTTTCACTGTCTCCTCCACCCCAGGCTCACATGAACAGTCTGGTTTATCCTTTTTTTTTAACGGTTCAACTACTGTCCAAACCCTCCGTGGCCGGTCAATATCTGTACCAAGGAAGGCGTCAATGTAATTTTCTTTATTGATCTAAATGCCGCCAAAACGTCGGGTAAAAACAATTTTGTTTCTCCAGCAGTTTTGCCCTCCATATATCTATTGTTCCATTTTACAAGTTATAATTGTTACAATACAATTATAATACAATTTATAATTGTTTATAAATTGCCACGGCTTCTTTACGAATTACATTTACATGGGTTTTGAACGTCATCTTTTAATCAATAGTGACGCCTAATATCTTGATACTGTCTACGATTTCAATAAGTCTTACACCCATGCAAATTATAGGGCATGTGAAATTTAATTTTCTCGTTACGGCCATTGCTTTTGTCTTGTGTGGGGCAAAATGAAGCTTATTTTTCCGCCATTTAAATATATCGGCCAGTGCTACATTAGCCGCATTTTCGATGCCGTTTGTTTTCGTTCCGGAAAACACCAGGACGATGTTGTCGGCAAAAGCCTGACAATATACTCCATTGTTACTCAACTGGTGCAGCGAAAGGTCAAGAAGTAGGTTCCAAAAAGTTGGACCCCCTATAAAACCCTGGACGCATCCCTTTGTACTCTCTAGAGTGTAGTTCCGTCCAGCGTATCACACGTTTACCAATCTGTCTTCAAAGTAGCTGTTGACCAGATGCAAAATATTTGTTGGGCAGTCCTTCTTCGCAAGTTGACATTTAATCGTCTATGTCCATCGATACTAAAACATTGATAAGCTTATTACTAAGTTTTTCGTCATGATTTTACCCATTACCGAGAGTAGACCGATAGGCCGGTTCGCCCTAGCCTGTGTATAGTCTTCCCTCCCTGGTTTTCTGAGGACGATCACCGCTGCCTCCTTCCATGGTTTAGGGAAGGTGGATAGTTCCAGGCATTTGTTAGCAATACCTAGAAAAATCCCCTCCGTACCCGTCCACAAAACAGGTTGGAAATTCCACTTTTGACCTTTGGGTATTGAAATTTAATCGTTCGGGATGCCGAGAGTGAACTGGATACTTTAAAACTTGGTAGTTTTTCATATGATCTCCGGACGGATTTTGGCAATTGCACTGTTTTTTAAATTTGTTTTTTCTTACTTTGTTTGCTTCACTATAAAGGCTGATAGAAATACGGCTAATCTATACTAATATTATAAAAAGAGAAGATTTGTAATTTTGTATTTTTTTTGTAATGAATAAACTCAAAAACTACGGTACCGATTTTAAAAATTCTCTCACCCACAGAAAGCTACGTTATCAGCAAGTAACATAGGCTATATTTTACTCTGGCAAAGTAGCGTGCAACAGCTAGTAAGATATAATTTCAATTTAAAGGAAAAAGTAAAGTCTAAAAGTAAAGGGGTACTAAAATCTTCGTCACTTTTCAAATCAAGTGTTAGACACTTTAGTACCTTTTGAAACTAAAGCTCTAAGCAGACAACTGTCAGATGTTTGAAATGAAATTTTGGGATGACTGATATTTGCCCTGGTACAATCAAATGTCTACTTTAAGGTGACGAACCTTTTCTTACCCCGACTGTACATAAAAATACATACTTTAACTAACAATAAATGAAAAATAGTTCCATTGTGCTATTAAAACGAGAGGCGTAAAGGTATGACTACGTCTGTACCCATTTACCCGTTCCTCGGTGCTGGAATCCAGCGAACAATCTACATTCATATTGAAATGTATTCAACGGCTTTTATTATTCAACCACCGAAGACTTTCCGTTACCAGAGTTCGCTTTTTCCTGTCCATTATTGTATTTTTTCTGAAATGCGCTTGAAAGATAATTCTTTTCGAGTTTAATGCAAAAATTGTGTTTTTACTTCAGTACAGAAGTGAAAATTTTCACATGATAATTTTCCATCCAATACCTTCTCCAATAATACGAATATAGGCCATTTCGTCGTCTGTTTTCAAGTTTTGGGATTGAATTAATGAGTTCAGTGCATTACCGTGGGCAGTCGTAGCGGAAATAGCGACAACTCAGTTCTCATTCGTTAAAACATTTCGTAGACTGTATTTTATTAATCTTTAAAAATTTAAAATTATATTTTTAAATCTTGAAATAAGAATACAGTATTAATTAAAAAGGAAAGGATTTTAAGCTTTCTAAGCTTTTTAGAATGACCAGAGCTTTATAATTAGAAGTAAAAGCCAAATAAAATTTTCATTAAACTTTTAGTCTGATAACTTTGATATATATTAATTTCATCTTTATTAAATACTACCTTTTTTATATTATATATAAATGCACATAAAGAATTGTTGGTCCGTTTTACTACAGATTTCAAGCTTAATAAATAATAAAAAAAAAAACAAGTTTTAACTCACGTAACTGTTTAACTGTTTTATATATTTTATTGTGTGTACCTATATATAAAACATTAACTTAGCTGTATGTGGCTTTTTGTGCGTAAAATCTTTATATTTCTTCTGCTATTGTGTACGAAAACTGTGAAAAACAAATTCCAACATTTCTATATTGGTTACGCATTATATTCCTTTCTTCTGTAACGCCAACGTAAACACGCATGACAGGCGTAACATTGTTCGGACCGCCCGCGCCCGTTCCGTTCACTAGGTCGTAATAAATGTTGTTACTGTAAAAGTCACAACACAATAGGCCGCATGACGTTTTATACATAAGCAATAATCTGAACAAAGCCGATGTTTTGTATGGGGTCTATTGTATGGGTGCTGTATGGGCTCCATTCTACAGCCGGGGACGCTATCAATCATTTCCATCCCGACGTAATACGCGTCAAGGTTAATTTCAACATACAGGTAGCTTTATGAATTCTTTTCAACGAAATCTGATTGAAACTTGAATTGGCACTGCTATGCTTCAGTTAGCGGCACAGACGAAATATTTTTTAAGTTCAATTTATTTTAGTTTCGTTGTAATGATTTTTTGTATATACTAGGCGAGGCAGGCGACTTCGTTCGCATCGTTCGCAACGTTAAAAAAATAATGAAATGTTGCATTATATGCAAAATAATTTTCAAAAAAAATCGGTGCGGGGGGGGGGGCGTCCCGCTAGTCTAAAATGAAAAATAAAAATTCAACGCCTAACAAAAATATATTAACAGCAATAAAGATGAAGTTCATTTTTAAACATCTCAGAAAAGAGGCCTTGGACAAAGGCATAAAAGGCGCATAAAAGCTAGTTTATCTTAACTTAGGCACAGAACTAGAAGACCAAATAATAAATCTTTTGGAACGTCATCCGCAATATGTGTTGTGTCGCTATATCTTTTCTCGGCACGAACAGTTAATCCATAAATCAATTTGAGAACGCACCCACTCCGCCGGCCAGACTTCAAAACTATTCCTTAGCATTTACAAGTTCTAGAGGTTTACTTTTAAATTTGTCATTTGAACGTTTCCATCTATTTTTAAAATCATGAACTACGAAAAAATATTTTCAAATTTGTGAACAAAATAAAAATGTTACCTATTATGTGTGAGAACTAAATTATAAAGAATACTCAAAATGACATTAGCGTGGGTAAAACCTGATCTGAATCAAATTATTTTGGTACATTTAACCTACGAATATTATTCGTAGCATTTAACATATAATGTTGATTTCGTGAGAAACCTTGACGAGCCCATTAGTTGAGTGGTTAAGGTGTTTTGATCCCGGGCAGAGCCAACAACTGGTCTGGGTCTTCAAGTAGTGGTAGGGCACACCGGTTCGCAGTCATTAGCGCAGCCCGTCTGGCGGCAGTATTACCACTCCCTTACAGAAGAGTACTTACCTGAAATAATATCGGTGAGTGAGTAAGTGATTTCAGAGCCCATTTCCCTATCATTACCTTAACCTTATAGTTAAGCCTACTATTAGGTCGGCATCGCACTAAGGCGAACTGTCAGCCTGTCTGACGACCATTACATATAAACGGAAAGTTCTTGAGATATGGCTATGTAGCGTTCATATGAATATCTTCACGCTTCTTGCAAATGGATTCTCAGCTTGGCTGCTAGCTTAACCATTAAAAACATTTTAAGAGATTTTCAAATGCTCCGTATGAAAGTTCAAGTCATCAATTATTATTATTATTATTTTTCATTTCCTAATGAAGTTATTACATTTGTTGTAAAACGTATAATTGTTTTGAAATAACACTCTATTCACATAAAACTGAATTGAGTTAGTATATCAATGTTTTGGAATTACAGTTTCGATTAATCTTTTATGTAATTTCGAAATATTTTTTATGTTATAAAAAAATGTTATAGGTGCCGCTATATTTCTATTAGAGTACACAAAACATTTTCTTTTTATAAATGTTTAGTCACGATTTACAGATATACCTGGTACTAGCTGTTGTACGCGACTTCGACCTCGTAGCTTTATAAAATACTAGCTGGTGCCCACGACTTCGTCCGCGTTGAAAAATATTAAGTAGCCTATCCTGTGTCCCGTACGTCCAAATGTTTATCTACCAAGTTTCATGAAAATCAGTTAATTCGTTTCAGAGTTATAGAGGAACATACATACATACATACAATACCTACACTTACAGATTTATTATTAGTATATTGATATGTTGCTGATAACCCTATGTTAGTCGCTGAATACGTAACTCTATAGGTATAATATTTTTTGAAATCGGCCCAGTAGTTTTAGATTTTATTCATTACAAACAAAAATACAAAAACCTATCTCTTTTCTCTTATTATTAGAATAGAAAAATGACAGTTCAAATAAAGTAAAATTTTTTTTTACTTAGATCACATATTTACACAATTATTCTATTAATGATGGAAATTACTGAAATTCAATGTCATATGTCAATAATTTAATTAAATTAACATTTTCATTCAAGTGTTAATTTTCTGTGTAATATTTTAATGGCTTTGATGTTTTCATTGTTCATTGTCATTGTCGTTATTAAATTTGTATTACTTTGTGAATGTACAATTTAATAAGTGGCAAAATTTTAAATAGTATCAGTCTTTTCCTATTCATGAACGTACGTATCATTTCGAACAATGTTCGGAGTAAAAGAAAATCATAAAATACGAGTAACTCCTATACAAGTAAAACCTAAAGAGGGTGACTTGAGAAAGAATTCTAATATAACACATCAATTACGTTGGATAATAATTGTAGGAGCTTGTTTCGGTGTCAATCGTTTGAGAGTTTTAAAATACAGCAAAAAATTTATGTGGCTTTCTTACCTATATATTGTTTCATTAATATTAACTTCCGGCTTACAAGTTATTTTCACAAATTTCTCCCTTTATCTACGTCGAATCACTTCTTACGGTGTCTTCAGAGATACAATGTATATTGAATTCATTATTTTAATGTGTGTGGCATTACTTTTTAATAAGAAAAAACTCGACAACATGTTCGACAATATAAATACTTTTGAAGAAAAGTTAAATACTGTCAAAGATATTTATATAACCACTCCTGTGTGTAGAGGTATTTTGTGGACCATGGTCAGTATAGCGTATGCAGTTTTGAAAGTTGTTTCGCCTCACATTACTTTTTATATGATTCAGGAGTATTTTCTATAATTTCAATGTACATATCACTGTTGGCATATGAAATTGAACAAATATTCTACAACACATTGTTGAGAACGATAATGTTGAGACTTATTATAATTAAGGCTCACGTAAAAAAAATATTAAGTGTGAACAACGATGAAGTAAATAAGATTGAAAAATGTAAAGTCAAGGAATTAGCGAAAAATGTACGACTCGATATAACTTCAATTCATGATGCGTATGTTTTGTTGCACAAGATTTCGGAACAATTGAACTCTGTAATGGGTACTCAGGTAACTAATTCAATTCACTATATAATTAACTAGGTTTTGCCCGCGACTTTGTCCGCCTAGCTTTATAAAATAAAGCCTCTGTTACTCGCTGATAATATAGCTTTCTATAGGTGAAAGAATTTTTATAATTGGCCCAGAACTTTTTGAGTTTATTCATTGCAAACATACAAAAATACAAATCTTCTCTTTATAATATTAGTATACATACGAGTAATAAATGAATCCGGCCTCGCTTTGCTGTGATTGTTTTTTTTTTATTCTGAATAAAGAGTATATAAAAACAATTTTGTTAAAATGCAATTTTGTGTGAACAAATAAAGTCAATACATCAACTAATTTCCAGTTTTTTGGACACAAATATACGGAAGCTGAATGTAGAAGAAGAGTTCTGAATCGATTTAGACCAGACTTCATTATCTTTCGAGCAGAGTTTTGTTTTACAAATAGGTCTCTAATTGTCCCATGCATGAGTATGAGGCATGAGGAGCATGGCATATATGTATAATATAAATAAATTATAATATTAAATATAAATTCAAATTTAATACTGTATTTACGTTTTATAGATGATAACAATAATTTTCTCTGCGGGATTATCAACGATAATGCTATTGAAAATAGTCGTAAATATTTTACAAATAGAGGACACTAATTCTGTTGTAAGTTTAGACTATACCTATAAGCATCTTTTTAATTTATTTTTTCGTGATAAATGTTTTGTAATTTATCTTTTTATATTTCAGGAAATCCAGTCTCTCATAATATTTTCGTGTATACGATGTGTGAAGTACACTTTACAAATTTTAATTTCATGCTATTTCTCTAGCATCACAACATCGCAGGCTTACAGTATTCGTACGATTCTTCATGACGCTTTGAACACTTTAGAACTAGGTATGTAGAATCTCAGATAAAATCATCAATGTACTACAAATATGGATTTCGCACGCCATACAAAACACTACGAACTTTATGGAACATTTAAAAGTGACATATGCGTAGAGCATGAACTCTGTCATCTGTCATTTAAAACCAACATTAAAAGTAAATTTGACTTTACGTCAACACATTGGAGTTTAAAATCAATAGTAGAACTTAGTCGTTACTACCTTTTACCATTGATGCGCGAAGGCAAGACTCCGCCAATATTCCGTTTTTAGGCGTACTTGCATTTGTGACGCAAATTTCATAGTTGTAGTACTTCGATGGATGAAATACATTAAATTAAACATTATACATTAACACATTTGACTTTTGTTTATGGTCATGTTTCAACCACTGGGCGATCTCTATTTATACAGGATAACTTTTTTTGTTATTTGTAAAAATGTCAGCAGCTTATACTTAATATTACCTAAGTATTTTATTAAGGTTTTTTTTTTCTTTATAGATAAAGTGGAGCGTAGAAAAATTAAAGCATTCATGCAGATGACACATGACAACGAGTTCGCATACGCGCTTTGGGGTGTTATAAGACTAAATATGTCACTACCGCTTAGTTATTTGAGCCTCTGCATTACGTATTTAGTTATCGTTATACAATTTTCTAAATTTATTGATTAAATCCATAAAATGAATGTAAATCTAAGTAGTGGTATCAGAATAGTTCAAAACATATATTAAACATTCTTGGTTTTATATAACTACTAGCTGGTATTACAAGGTTTTATACAAGGATATATATTGTATATATATCCTTGGATAAAGAATAAATATTTCAAGTCAGATGACCAAATCGCCTTCATTACTTGTCCGAAATTTGAATCGTTTTTGAGTTAATATTTATAAAGAGTGTGGCCTGTTATAAGAGCAATAAATTTAAACGATGATTCTATAGAGTATACGCAGTTACCTTAACCTAAACATAATGCTCCAAAGTGCTTATACTCAGAGATATAGCAATCCAAAGTTACAATACATAATGAATGAATTTCATGATCACCAAATTGTCGGTTATCCGCCGCCCATAGACGGCGCGAAGAAACACCGTGAGTTTTTAGTGGGTAGAAGTCCTACATACCTCATCGAATCCCCCATGGTCGGTGAGGATCTGGTTCGTAGATTTCCCACGAAAAAAAGGTGTCGGCGACACTTCCGGCAAGTGAGTAGGGACCTGGGTCCACCCGCCTGGTTTCCCAGGATCCCTAAGTCACTCCCCCGACGACAGCTAGCGAGAAAACAGGGGGGAGGGGTTACCCCCCGTCCCGTCCCAGTCGCTGAGGTTGGCCCTCTTCTAATGGTGCACTCCGCCACGAGCTCCGCTGAACAGAGCCCGCTCGGAGCACACGGGTGTAGGCCTTCTTTATCCCCAACAAACCAATCCGATTGGAACCACCGACCCCTGCGACCCCTCGGATTGTCGAGGGTAAGCCCTCCCAACCACAACAAGGTCATGGCCCACCTAGGAGGGGTTTGTAGTTACACTGATTTGAGTTTCCCGAAGGTTCAGGTTACATTGGAGCAACAACCTTAATTTCTAATGCTCTTTAGAGCTTACAACAAAATTCGTCCGCGGTTTTTGTCGAGGGGAAAATTTGCGAGATAACATTCCCTTTTATTGCTAGTCGTCCATCATCAATAAAATTCGGGGTAAATCCCCTGCAAACGCCGTGCTTAACTTAACAAAAATACTTAAATAAATCATACAATATTATTGTAATTTAATAAAAATTGTTAAAATGGCAGACTGTACTTTAAAATCGGTCCACCCGTTTGGGAGTTCTTATTCTTTAGGCAGATACATTGATGCACCTATACACACACATCAAATTTATAACTCCCCATTTTTGCGTCGGGCGTCGGGTCTTACAAAAAAAAAGTTTATATAAATAACATCCGTGTGAAGCCTAGGCGGCTTTCTAGTTACTTATAACTTAAAGATATTGATTACATGACGTATACAAGGTACAAATTAGTTGATGAAATGTCGGAGACACATACGAATATAATATCATATATATATAGATATATTATGTAGACACTAATACTAATAAACGTTAATGTATGTAGTATGATTAAATTAAATGAATTATTTTTTTCCTATTGTCAAAGTACTCTTAGTCAAAGCCTAGTTTGGTTCTCTACTCAGTATTGACATGTTCAATGTGACATAGTGATTATAATTTCCTGTTTAGTAACTATTATTTTATTCAAATTTGAATAATGAATACTTCAAAAATAACTAGCATACAAGTTCAACCGAAAAATTCTACTAATTTGAAAAATAGTTCTAACATAATTAATCAATTACGTTGGATAATAATTGCAGAAGCTTGTTGTGGTGTCAACAGATTGAGAGTTTTAAAATGTACAAGAATTATAATGTGGCCTTTTCATCTCTATACTTTATTGTTAATATTAATTTCCTGCTATCATATAATTTTAACTGACAAAGATTTTGACTGTGGATCTTGTGCTGTCTACAAAAATACCACATACATTGTGAACGTCCTGTTAATATGTAATGCATTATTTTTTAACAAGAAAAAACTTAACAAAATGTTTTACAACATAAACATGTTTGATGAGAAGCTGAACATCATTAAAGATATATCTCTAACCACCCCTAAAATCAGGGGCATAGTGTGGATTACGCTGAGTTTTACTTATGCAGTAATTGAATATTATATGGTGGTAAAATACTTTTTATTTAATTTCGGATATTTATTCGTAGCACCATTATACATATCTGTACTGGCCTATGAGATTGAACAATTCGTCATGTTATTAGAACAACGACGGTTCTGCAATTTAGTAACTTTACAGTATGGCACTTTAAAGTTTTTGGATGGAGTTTTATGACACATTTTGAAAACGGCTGATCCGATCAGCTTTAAATTTGGATATGTTGTTGTGTTTATGAACTTTTATAATATGACATACAAAATAAATTCCTAAAATGTTTGGATTTCATAAAAAGTCACATGCGTCACTGTTCTATGAACACTAATGTGTCGTATGTCATCATCCGACGTTATTGTGCGAATTGTCCTCTAATTTTATATGACGTAAGGTAGTTTCCGTCGATGTTTTAGGAACTCTCTTTCAAAATTTACTGACGGATCTCAATACATGGTTAATAAAATAAAGTATATATATAATCATTACACATTTATTATTTATTTTCAAATGAAATTGTTATATTGTCTTATAATGTTAAGTACAAAAATAAATTTGTATACTCTAAGCAATACAGTAAGACTAATGTAATATGTATTAACAATCTTAAACATTTGGTATGTATTTATACTTAAGAAACATTAATATTAACTGAATTATAACGAAAATGTATGGCATTAAAATAGAGATCAACCGGTTTGCTTTTAATCACAAGTTTTGTACGTGTCAAAAGTAAACATCTTAAGTTTACCTATTTAAAATTAAGTTTTAGTAAAAAATTGGGAATTTATTGTGAAAGGACAGTACATAATCTTTTATTCGAGGTCCATCACTTGCCACTACTTTTTCCCATATTTCAAACAAATGTAAATCAGAAGGAGCAATATCTGGTGAATAAGGCGGGTGGGGTAAAACTTCCCAATTGAGTGTTTCCAAATAGGTTTTGACCGGCGGCGCCGCAACATGTGGACGAGCATTACCATGAAGGAGAATAACTTTGTCGTGTCTGGAGTAGTAGTGGGCACGCTTTTCCTTGAGTGCTCCACTCAATCTCATCAATTGTCTTCGATAGATAGCTCCAGTAATGGTTTTTTTCGGTTTGAGCAACTCATAATACAGGACACCAAGCTGATCTCACCAAATACACAACAAGAGTTTTTTTCCATGAATATTTAGCTTAGCTGTAGATGTTGAAGCATGGCCACGTGATCGCCATGATTTCTTCCTTTTTTGGTATATCATAGTGAATTATATGGTACAGAAAACAGTTTCATTTATGCCTGGCAAATACCATTTCACATGTGAAAAATTGGCGTTCAATATTTCTCGGCGTCAGTTCATATGGAACTCAATTTCCTTATTTTTGTATCATTCCCAATGATTTTAACCGATGTGAAATTATTACATCATGTTGATCCAATGATGCTTCCAATTCCGCGTCTTCGTACAAATCAAAAAATCAAAATATTTATTTATCAATTAGGTTTTATCAAGAAACTCTTATGATCGCCATTATAAATTTAAATTTACCAGGGTTTCGGAAAAAAGCCAAGATGACGATCCTGAGAAGAAGCCCCGAAAGAAACTCAGGATACTATTCTTTTTGTCATCTTTAAAATATAAAATTACAACAATTAGGTACACTTAATACAAACAAAATCAAAGTCCATATACAATACTAAACAAAGTATGAGCTCCGAATAAAGCTTTAAATCCAGGCTTCATTGTTGCTTTAATAATCAGTGACCTTATAGTAGCCTTTCGAGAGGAGTTTGGTTTTAACGACACCTTTAAATTTATTTATAGACTAGCTGGTGCCCACGACTTCGTCGTGCCTATCCTTAAAATATTAAGTAGCCTATCCTGTGTCCCGTACGTCCAAATGTTTATCTACATGAAAATCAGTTAATTCATTTCAGAGTTATGGAGGAACATACATACATACAGAAAAAAAATCTAAAAATCGTCAATTTAGTTTAAGTATCATGTATAGAACCTATAAACACGATTATAACTTACTCCATGACCGACCCTTACAGATTTATTATTAGTATAGATAAGTCTCTTATCATCTCAGGCAGTTTATTATAAAACCGTATACATTGACCCATAAAAGAATTACTTATCTTGTGGAGTCGCGTCTTATGTAAATCTAAATCATTTAAAACCTAGTATTTATATTGTGTACATCACATTTTTTATTAAATTGACTAATATTTTTATGCGCGTAAATTAAATTTTCATAAATATACTGACATGTTACAGTTAAAATCTTTATTTCTTTATATTTTTCTGGGGGAAAATGTCTGGGGGGCTCTTTTTTGTAAAATGAAAAGAGTATTTATGTCTTCAGGCCGCGCCTGGTGGTAGTGGCGAGGAATGCTGTTCTTTCGCTGTAAAACAAAAGAAAGGACCACGAATTAATTATTTTTCAAAAATATAATTAACTTAGATAAAAATAAACAATAAACATCTGGTTGAAATTTTAAAACATAATCAAACAACGGCGTATGCGAAAATATGTCCAAAGAATAACATCGGTTGTGCAAAACCGACTGGCACCTATCCGTAGAAAGACGACGGTTTGTACCATACGTCCAACATGGGTTCGTAGAACAGTGACGGTATTTAACTTTCGTCACCGAAAAAAAAACTGAATTTTGTTATGTTACAGACATGGCATAAACAAATAGTAGTTCAAAATTAGTAATGGCGTTAAAATCAAGATACACAAAACTAAATATTCCGTACTACCACGTACAACGATGGATTTGACAGACCGTCGTTGTACAGCGAAAGTGTAATCAAAAACGAATTCCACCTAAAACAACATGTAAAATTCGAAATAAAATATTAATAGAATCAACAATAACTTACCTGCCGTACTGCCAAATTGTTCTTCCGTTTCGTTTGTAGACAACTTATCAATTTGTGGTTCATTTGCATTTTTTGTATTTTCATTCGCGGTTTTATCAAGGCTAATAATATCTGCATGGACCTTTTTGATACCATAATTAATTAAAATTTAATGTAGAAACACCATTACCATTCATAATTTTTTAATATAATAGTTAAACAAAAATAATCCGGGGTAATTAGGTGCGACGCTTGACCTAGCCTAGAACATGGACGGTACTAATCATCCGCCGCGCCGGAGCGGGGCGCGGGGGACAGGGGTCAGCGCTGTACACTGGCGAAATGATTAATACGCCATTGTACTGCGTTTAGAAATCAAATCCGTCAGTATTCCAACTCTGTATCTGGAAAGTTTTAAATAATATTTGTCAAAAAATGTTTTGGGTCGATAAAGCACGACATATAAAGTCAGTTTACGCAAAAAAATAAAAATTGAAAATTATCAGAACCGTCGTTGTTCTAATACCATGACGAATTGTTCTACGGCACTTTGTTGAGAACGATTATGGTGAGACTCATTATAATTAAAGCACATGTAGGTAAAATATTGAAAATCGATCACGCTGAAGAAAATGAGAATGAAAAAGGAAAAATTAAGGATTTAGCGAAAAATGTGCAACTCGATGTAACTGACCTTTATAATGCTTATGTTTTATTACACAAATGTTCGGAACAACTAAACACTATAATGGGTTTCCAGGTAATTATATATTCTTAATTTTTTTTTTTACTAGCATTTAGTAGAAGTTTTATATTTATATAGAACTAACGATCCGTTCCGGCTTCGCAAATATGGAATTTTATATTTATAAAATTTGGGGAAAGTTCCTAATCCATATATTATTTATACTTATACTTCCCGCGTCTGTCTGTCTGTATATCCGCTACGTAACGGACTTTGATGTGGTTTTTCTCCATCAGTTATATAATTTTTGACCAAAGGTTTATAAAAACCGAATTAAGAATAAAATTAGTTATTAAGTAAGAAGAATAAAACAATATTTTCCAATCAAGTCGATGAAACTTTCCGCGTCTGTCTGTTTAATGGATTTTTATACGGTTTTCACTAATGCGAAGAGGGATAACGAGGAAGATTTGTGTATATGAAAAATTGCATCCCAGGCAAAGCAGGGGGCGGGTCGGTAGTGTATTTTAATTAACATAGTTTGATGTATAAGTTGATATAAGAAATCTATAAAGCGCAGTTTCGAACGTGAAATTTGATGCAATGTTATATTAAAAGGATAAATCTGTCTAATGACACAACTCTTTATTATAGATGATAATAATAATATTTTCTGCGGGACTATCTACAGTAATGCTCATGAAGACCTTTACGTCTGTTATACAAATGGTAAAAACTAATTCTGTGGTAAGTTTAATTGACATTTGAAGACAACTATTGTAATAAGAGTACGTTTCGAAGTAGGCTCTGAAAGAATTATCTCTTATTTATTTATTTATGATATATTGTACATCTCTCGCAGTGGGCAGTCAGCGAAGGGCTTCACTACTGAAGCACCCTATACCTCTTTCTCTGCGGCACAACCCACTGCAGAGTCGGAGGCCGCTTCCACCTGAAAGTCCGCACGCTGCGGCCCGCGTCGGTCCGCGGGCGCAAAACCGAGACCACGCCTCAGATGCCAGAGCCCATTTCCCTTAACACTATTACGGTCGGCAGCTCACTTTTGTAGCACCCGGGCCCGTAGCCATGTGTGCTTGCTACAGTCGTTTACGCTACGCTACGCTAAGAGAAAACTTGGCGTAGCGTAGCGTAAACGACTGTAGAAAGCACACTTGGCTAGGCCCCCCGTGGCGTTGTTTGTTTTATAGGCGCCGGTAGCCACCTACCACCAAGTGGACCGTTAGCAGGGCTGACTAACTTAACATTAAAAACAAAAAAACATTAGAAATAAATAAAAATAACGTTTTTTTTATTATTTCAGGTGATGCAATCAGTGATAATATTTTTGTCATTGCGATGCGCTAAATATTCTATACAAATTGTATTTCCTTGTTATTTCTCTAGTGCGACAACGTCGATAGCTAATAACATTCGTACGATGCTTCATGATGCTTTGAATACCTTAAAATTTGGTATGTTACAAGTTTATTATTGTAATAATGATAAGTAACTTATATTAATGCGATTTTGTGTAAGTAACGTTTGCATATTTTGTAACTCCCTTACTCGAAACCTATGGAACGGATGATAAAAAATTATAGTACCTAATGTAGTTCAAACATCAGAATGACACATGGGCTATAAATTTATAAATACGAACCGACAAAGTGGCGGACAATGGCTAATCTATACTAATATTATAGAGAGAAAAGATTTGTAATTTTGTTTGTAATGAATAAACTCAAAAACTAATGTACCGATTTTAAAAATTCTTTCACCTGTAGAAAGCTACATTATCAGCTAGTAACATAGTCTATATTTTATAAAGTTATGCGTCGAAGTCGCGTGCAACAGCTAGCTATTAATGAAGTCTTATTAATGAAACTTTAACAAGTATTATCTAAACAAGTATTATAACAATTTAATAAGTATTATTCAATTAAATAATATAATCATGTTCCTTTTCTTTGTAGATAAAGTAGAGCGCCGAAAAATTAAAGCATTCATCCAAATGACCCGTGAAAACAAATTTGCCTACGCCCTCTGGGGGATCATCAGCCTCGATATGGCATTGCCACTTAGTTATTTGAGCCTCTGCACTACATATCTTGTTATTGTTATACAATTTTCAAAATTCATTGATTAATCTATATTTATAAATTAATAAAACTGAAGTGTCTGTTTGTAATGTCTAAATATCTGTCAAAATTTTAATAAATGTATTTGTCAAGCTACATGAGCACCCATTTGTCAAGCTTTTTTATCTTGCTATATTGTTTTGCTGCTTATTCACCTGTAGATTAAGTATTGTCACGCCTTTTCTACGGTGTGACGCGGTCGGGCAGACAATACAAAAAAATAAAAAATAAAAGTCTTTCTAGGCAACAAAGGAATGTGTTTTATTCAAACAAAAAAAAATACCTCGAAAACGTTATACAAACTTAAATTAACAATAATATTTAAAAAAATACTATATATAATTTGTTTTTAGAAAACCAAATTGACCAATTTCGTGGACCAAACTAAAAAAAATAAACCAGGGAGCTTGTGGAGATTTAGATTACAAACTTACCACCGAAGGAGAAGACGTCTTTACTGAAAAATAGGCCCATTTAATAAAAAATGAAATTAAAGTAAATCCGTATCGCAAATTTAAAGAAAGGAAAAAAAAAACAGTTAAACTTCGATGCAGTCCTCGATCATCTACAGCTATCGAAACCTCGCCGTCGGGCCTCCCAGTGCTCACAAACGGCCTTCTTTTGACTACACGACGCTCGACGTTTTATCGGATGTTGTGTAGTAAAAAATTGTAAGTATAAAAAAAGCCTGAAATGAATACGTTCAGACGCCTAGAGTTATATACATTCACATGCAATCCTGCCAGGCGAATCTAATACGAGTTTAAAATATTCCAATCAGACTCAAAAATTAAAGATTAGAACGTAGTGGGTAATTGGCAAAAAGAAAATTAATGCACACCCTCGTAATTGGCAATAAAAAATAATCTACACGGATTATCCGTTTGAATTTTCTATAATTGATGGCTATCGGAATAAAAAAAATAACTATTATAAAATGGAAAATAATGCCGACGCCATTTTAATAAATATTTACAAACCCCCTTTCAAAATAATAAAAAGGTGAACACTAAAAATTACACGAATTCTTAACGTCTCCATGTTAACGAAAAAGGCTCAAATGTTATAAAAACATAAAGTTAATCAATAAACAAAAGACAGATTTGAAAAAGGAATTTTAGATTTTTGAAATAAAATTAACTTGAAAGAAATTAGTCCATAACCAAAAAAATATTTTTTATTTAAAATAGCCAGTACTACAGAAGGGAAATATTAATATTTTCTTGATTAGATTACATTCTAATTGATGTAGATTAATAATTTTATTAACTTAAAATGTACTCGCGTCGACTATTAATCTATTTTTAATTTTATAAATGGTATTGGTATTTCAATGTTAGTTTCCATCATTTGACTTAATTTGATTGTTAAGCCGATAGGTACAAAATGAAACAGTATTAGTGGTTTCCTATTCATGAATATACGTATAAAATCGAATAATCGATATATTTTTTTTACTTTTCAGTAAAAAAAACTTACCTATTACCATGTTTCATAATATAAACACATTTGATGAGAAATTGAATATTGTCAAGGATATTTCTATAATCACTCCTACAACTAGAGCTATACTGTGGATTGGTGCCAGTACACCGTCAAACGGGGTTACTTTGACTTCCAGGGGAACATTGACAGATTTTGGGGCTAAATTGACAGCGGGTTGTACAAGTCTGTTGGTGTCTTTATGTTCCATTGATTGAGCTGGCAAGGAAGGATAATTCGAACTTATGGCTTCGCAAGGAATGGATCCAATGTATCACTTTGAATAAATGGGTGTGCGGAATCTGTAACTGATCCAAAAATCCGATGATTGAGTGTGAAGCTTGTGAGAAATGAGACTGATTTAGATGACTAAGTTATTATTTTGTCGCTGTGATTGTAATACTCGTGATAATAATTATTGCATAGAAGACAAATTATATTTTTGAAGTTAAATTTAGCTGATTATATTTTTGAATCATCTCTGTTATTCGTTTACTTTTAATAATTAAAAAAAATGTTTAAGCAAGTACTTGGTACTTTAATATAAGTAACTGTACCTTTAATTGTTCGTTAATATTGTAAGAATCTCTATTCCTAAGTTAATTTCTAAAAGTTCCTATTGTTACGAAAAAATTATGGTTTCTAACAAAGAAATATTGATATTTTTGGCCTTTTTTATTCAATTTTTCATAAAATTTTCACTCAAATTGATGAATGTGAGCTTATCAATGTAAGTTACTAAGCGATTACTTTGACTTGCAGTGTATTTCAATGCTATCTTAAAATAGGCCCTCACTCTGGGTAACTTTGAAACCTACAAAAAAATAAATAAAAAAAATAAATAGAAGAATTATTTTTTTTCCCATTTGAGCATTAAACTGTATAGCCAAAAGACTAATTGTACTATAGAGATAAAAAAAATATCAAATTTCGCAGAAAGATACCAACCAACGCAGCGGTTATATCTTCTAAGCTGCGTCTTTCACGTCTAATTGTTTATGGGAAGGTAGTTTTGTGTCCCAATAAAAATTTCATCCATTGAAACAAAACACCCCTCTTTATTTCGTCGAGAACAAATAAAGAGGGGTATAAATTTATTTGGCTCGGGCCGGCTAGCCGCCCGAGCAAGTGGCTAGCGAGTGGTGCGAGTTATAAGCCCGTCGCACAAGAACACTCGCTTATAGCCGAGCGACAAAATTATCGAAACTACACACACTCGCTTCTCGCTGCTCGCTAACTCGTTTCTAGTTTCTAGCTCTAATCGCTACTCGTTCATCTTCAGCGGTGGGACAACTGACTAATGCCATTACAATAGTAGTGGCAGGGCATACTGCGTTTCGCAGTCATGATGCAGTCACCATATAGAAGACTACTGTGAAATAACTGTAAAATGTGTGAATACAGTGAAATGAGTATGGGATGCCAGAGCCCATTTCTCTATCCCTTCCAAATTCCTTTTGTAGTCAGCAGCGCACTCGCAGCACCTGTAGGCTTGTGGTATAGGCAACGGTGGTCACCTGTCATTAAGTGAACCGTCACGCTGTATGTGAACCTTAACATAAAATAATAATGGATTTTTATTTCTTTCTTATTGAAGTGGATGCGGGCAGTGCTAATATTAGCATCAACTCGATCTGCAAAATACTCTGTCCAAATTTTATTTCCATGCTATTTATAGTATTCGGACGATGCTTTATGACGCTTTGAATAATTTAAAACTGGTTTAATGTTTGTCAAACCTATTTTTGCCAGTGTGCCAGTTCCAAGGCAAATCATTACTTTTGTTGTTAGCATTTATTCTAGTATGTCAACTTTATTTTTTTTAAATATATTAATTAATTATTCATTAGTTACTAATATTACCAGTAGCTTTAATGTTAGTTTTTTTTTCTGGAGATAAAGTGGATCGTCGCTAAATAAAGGCGTTCATCCAAATGGCCCGTGAAAACCAGTTCTCGTACGCTCTCTGGGGAGTGATCAGTCTCAACATGTCACTTCCGCTCAGTTATTTGAGTCTCTGCACAACATATTGGTTATAGTTATACAATTTTCAAAATTCATTGATTAATTGTAAAAATAAAATTAATTATCGTATCAATCATAAATAATCACAATAACATAAATAATCATATAATCACAAAAAGAAGATTTTCGCTGCAATTTCACGTTGCAATTACGTTTACCGTTTTGTTTTTGAGTGGTAGTAAGTATATTTTAAAATTTGACATTGTAGTGTGCTAATTCTGAATTTTTATTAAATTTCTTTATTTAACACATTTTTATTTGTAATTATTTTTGTTTAGATTTTTAAGATACAAGATTGATTTGTATGGGTTTGTTGGATTGCACACTGGACCTTAATGTTGAGGGCTAAAGTTTAAAACGTAATGTGTGCTAAGCTGTTGAACTATTAAATAAATAAATAAATGTGTTGCCATGTTCATACATATTTTATTTAAACAACAACACTTTTTACAATATCCAAGTCACATTTTTATTAACCTATCAATGTCCACATTACAAACTATATATACTGTAAATACCTACATATAGGAATTAATAAACACATTATTGAATATTGTTCTTATGTTTATTTAATATTTTTCAAATTTTATCTACTTCTCTCTAATAATAAATGGAAGTAAAATAATTTTACCAATCTGTCACACTGTTTAGTATTCAGAAGCAAAATCTCATCTTTTATTAGTGTCATTTCGGGAATCTATATGACTGTATTAATCGACGGGAATTTATGCGTTTAGTACACACCATATAAATAATGTAGGATGTCAAAAATCATGTAAAGAATAGTTTTGTAATAAGATCTATTTAATCTCATTAAAAAAGTTTCATAAAAGCGAAGGATTTATATAAAAAAATTTCACAAAGGATAATTATTTTTAAGCATTGTATTTATGAAAGCCAAATTAAATGTTAGTAACGATAGATTTCGAAGTTATTAATATTTCCTTGATTAGATTTTACATTTGTCAATCAATAATTTTATTAAATGAAAATGTAATCGAGTCGAGTATTAATCTAATATTAATTTTTTAAATGGAATTGGTGTTTCAATGTTGGTTTCCAACATTAAACTTAATTTGATTGTATAGCCGATAAAAAATGAAGTAGTGTTAGTGGTTTCCTATTCACGAATATACGTATCAATTCACACAATGAGTGCAGTAAAACATATTTCTAAAATAACACCCATACAAGTTCAACCGAAACGGGATGTTATAAAAAAGGGTGCTAACATAATTCACCAATTACGTTGGATAATCATTGCGGGAGCTTGTTGCGGTGTCAACCGATTGAGAGTGTTAAAATGTACCAAGATGATTTTATGGCCTTCTTATATCTATACTGTATCATTAATGGTCATTTTCGGCTTACATTTATATTTCTTTAAGAATTCTCATCACTACGGGTCTTATATCGTTTTTAAATGGACATATGAGGTTGAGGCTGTCATACTAATGTGTGCGTCAATACTTTTAAATAAAAACAAAATTACTACCATGTTTCATAATATAAACACATTTGACGAAAAGCTGAATATTATCAAGGATATTTCTATAACCACTCCTATAACTATAGCTATACTGGGGATTGCTGCCAGTATAGTGTATATTATAGTTGAATTTATTTTTATAAGAAATTACCTTTTTCTTGATTCAGAATTAATGTCTATAGGAACCTTCTACATATCCTTATTTGCTCATAACATTGACCAAATATTTTATAACACATTATTAAGAACAATTATGCTTAGACTTATTGTTATTAAAGCACATGTCACAAAAATATTAAAAATAGATGATGTTGTCATGAATAAGAATAAAGAAAGTAAAATTGAGAGATTAGCAAAAAATGTGCAATTGGATGTTACATCACTTCATAATGCATATGTTCTGCTACACAAGTGTTCGCAACAACTGAATTCTATAATGGGTTTGCCGGTAATTTCATTTTGTATTTTTTCTTTTGCAAATTTCGTAACGTTACATATCATGTAGCGAATCGCATTCAGTGTGGCCATAGCCTTGAACCAGTTTTCACCTTTATATGAAAAATCTAAATTTAAATGAAAACGTAATAACTAAAATAATTATAATTTATTGGTTTAGGAAACTATAAAAATCTAATCTTTCATTTAAAAATCTATAAAAATATTATTTTTATAGATGATAGCAATAATATTTTCTGCGGGATTATCTACGATAATGCTTTCGAAAACGATTGTATCTATTTTACAAACGGAAGATACTGATAATGCGGTAAGTTAGTTATAATTTTATAATTATAATTTTCTTTTTAAAGTTTTTTTTTATATCTTCTCTGAATTGGTTAGCAGAGAAATATTGGAGAATTTCCTTTGAAGCTAATTAATTAAGCTATGCTAATTAAGCTAGCTAATTAATTAGCTAATTAATATATGTATTCATTTAATTATTTTATTTTGTTTAAGTAAATTTAATTAAAATCAAATAATGATTTTTTGAAGTAAAAACTTCTTTAGGCGCGTTTGGGCATTTTTGAGATGGGATAAAATCATTGAAATCGCTACCTTGTCGTGTATAATATTATGACCGTAAATGACATCTCTGTATATTTTCAAATATTAATTTAAAATAAATTAAAAAAAAGAACAATTTTTGAAATGAGATAAAATCATTGAACTCGCGACAGTGTCATGTAATGTAAGCATTGATGTAGCTGATATTAATTTAAAATAATTTAAAAAAGGAACAATAAGCAGACAACTGCATATGAAAGTAAACTTACTAGATATGATAACAAGGATCAATATGGTATACACCTCTGACCACTAAACTGGTTTCATATCAACTTCACACCTTTTTATGGTCTGTCATTATGAAGTTCGTGTTAAATAATTATGTTCTATTTATTGTCATTGTGTGTCAGCGTCGTATATTTTCTCTTGTATTTCTTGCGATCAATAATTTTGTGAAGCTTAGTTTTCACTTCTGACGTGCAGTCCAACGAGTGACATGTGTTTTTATTATTTCTTTCTCATTGCAGAATATGCGGGCAGTGCTAATTTTTTCGTCAATTCGATCTGCAAAATATTCTGCGCAAATTTTATTTCCATGCTATTTATCCAGCACCTCAGAGTCGCTAGCCTATAGTATTCGAACGATGCTTCATGACGCTTTGAATAATTTAAAACTGGGTACGTTTAATGTTCTCAAATCTATTTTTGCTATCTATACTAGCTGACCAGACTGTCGTTGCCCTGTTAAACATGAAAAAATATTATCCAAATTTCTCACTTTTCCCATGGATTTTCCAAAACCTTTTCTTTTTATGAACACAAAAAAAAATTAGCAAGTGATTCTCCGTCATAGGCGTGGCAATTGGTTTTTATTTAAAAACAATAAAGAGGTTGTGCGTTGTGGCTTATGTTTTATTATTTTTCAACGCAGACGAAATCGCGAGCACAAGCTAGTCCATCCATATAAAAGAAAGTCGTCTTAGTTACATTATTTATAACTCGAGAACGGCTGGACCGATTTTTATGATCTTTGATTTGTTGAATTTGTCTCTGCTCCGAATAGCACCAGAATTACTATTAAAACAGAAATAATCACGAAAGAAGAAATTTAAAATAAAATTATTATTTTTCTACATTTTGTATGAAACAAGTTTTTATTCTGAGGTTAAGTTCGCGGTCAGCTAGTATATAAATATAAATGCCTATCTAAAAAGTTTAATCATTATTTTTGTTATTATGACTTATTCTACTTTTACACAATAATTAATTGTGCATTAATTACAAATATCCTTGTATTTTTTCTGTAGATAAAGTGGAGCGTCGCAAAATAAAGGCGTTCATCGAAATGGCCCGTGAAAACCAGTTCTCGTACGCTCTCTGGGGAGTGATCAGTCTCAACATGTCACTTCCGCTCAGTTATTTGAGTCTCTGCACAACATATCTGGTTATAGTTATACAATTTTCTAAATTCATTGATTAATTGTAAAAATAATTATGTGGTCTTCAAAGTCACTTACTACAACTAATAAAATTATTAATAAAAGAAATTCAGTAATCATAATTTTAGTAATTTCTTTGCGCTTATTCGTTTAAAGGCAGATTCGGCTTATGGCAGGATTTGAGAGATACTTATTTTGAGAAATTTGATCTTAGGTACAAGTACAATCAAAGACCAATAAATTAAATCGACTATGTAAATGGAAGAGAAATGAATACAAACATTTTGACATGTTTATTTATTGAATTTAAATAAAAATAATACTTATTAAAGAATAGTGAATTAAACTTTAAGATACTTAAGTTCTTATGTTTTTTATTGAAAATAATATATATATATTTTTTTTTGTGTGGACCGACAGCCTGTCTGTTAAACATAACATGAAAAAATAAATCAACTACTTTCCAAATGCCATCTCAGTGAACACAGTTTAGTAGTTAGCAGGGCACACGAATTTCGCAGTCGTAAGTTGGGCAGCCCTTCTGGCGGCAGTTACCAAAACCACCATTAAAAAAAACACGTTAGATGTGTTTTGGTATGGTAAGGTGTTCGTTGTTACGTTAGAGTTGGAGATTTAAAGAATCTTACTTTACACCAATTATGCACAGGATCGATTCAGCATGTATATTTCTAAAAGTAAATCCATAAATTTTCGAATAAAACACAAATGTTTATTTTAGTGCGAAATAATTTTCAAGAATGCCTTTAAAAATTCATATTTGTTCTAACACTTTTTTTTACATATTGAACATGTTTCATAAAAACGAATAACGTGATAAACAGAATTGTTTCCTCAATTCCCATTGAGGCATGTTTGCATTTAAATAACGTGAATGAAGTCCCATTTTAAAACAAAAGTGTCATTAAGAGCCTTGTTGTTCAATATGAAGGGTCAAATAGGCCTGCAAATTGCACAATATAGGCGATTCCCTCTTGATTAACTTTCATCAGCAGCGCTTTGGAATTTAATCAAATAAAAATGGTCTTTCAATATTGGCTGTTCAGCTTATCCGAAAAATATTTGAAAGAATTTATAAAGATTGTATTATATATCCTATCTTGGACATTTTTTTTAATGTTGTTCAACAGGCTGCCACTTGAAGGTAGGCTCTACATTTGCCTATAATACAAGCAACGCCACAGATGTTGCAAGTGTGGCACCAAAGTAGGATTCCTTAAGGGATAAGGAAAGGATAGCGAAATGGGCTATAGCAACCCTTACTCTACCTTACTTCTGTAAAAGGGTGCTTAATATATATATATATTTTTCAATATATAGAGAACATGCCCTCTGACAGTATTAAGATCGCATATTAAACTAACTATACATAGTCAAAGTCATTAATTAAGTTTCCTATATATCATATTCCTTAAGTTGAGAAATCTCTCACTACGCCTTCTTTCCCTGTTAAGTTTTGAATTTAAGTTTTAAATTTATGTTTTAGTATACATAAACTAACGTTAATCATGTGAGATTAGTGTTACTTACTTACTTTTATTCTTTTTAAGTGGAAATCGTCAGACAAGCTGACGCACCACTTTATAGTAGGTGACTACCGTCGCCTGCATTTTAATACAACAAAAAAATTAAAGTAAAAACAAATAGACCCTTTGCGGTTGTATTTCCACATTATCTTGAATTTGATCATTATAGTTATCATTCAATCGACCTCAATAGCTTGTAAGAAAGTGCTACTTTCATCTGCTTCTCTCCTCGCCTTGCCATTGTGCCGAGTTATGTGGGACATTATCATTATACGCAGATGACGATCGCAACTCATGCCTTATCTTTTGTATAGACGGAATAAGTATCTCATCTCCGCTATAATGGTTTTAGTGCGGCAAAGAAAATTGAGATAGAAATATAATTTCGTGATTCTCAATATATCATCTGAAATACAATCTTATAGGTATTATATTATTATGAAATAATATAATATATAACATATTCAATTATTATAAAGAAAAAGAACAGATCTTAAGAAGTTATGTCAACGTTAACTTTTTCAGTAAAATATCCACTTTAACGTTTATTTTAAATATTTTAACTTTTAGTTTTTCACTTAAATATATAGGTAGCACATAATTATTATTTTTTAAATTCTATAAAGATGTCGCCTATAAGACAAGCAACGCCACAGTATAGGGAAATGGGCTCTGCATGTATATATATATATATAATACTATATAGTATTTACGTAATAATCATACGTATAATACATACGATAATAACATAACAACTTACTTTTTGAGTTATGAAATAATAACTATGCAACAATGAAATACAACAAAAATATAGCGAATCAAATTAATGTGTTCATTAAGGTGTATAACGCCGATTTGGCCTTGAATTATTAGGCAGATTTCCCCGCGCCACCCTCTACAAGAGATCGACCGCACAGAGATGGCAAAGAGTAGTATGGAGACTAGACGACAAAGGCACGACATAGTCGACTGAGCCTACTTTACTGCAAATACATACTACAAATTTATAATTATTTACAATGTAGAGGGATAATTCAGTAACAATGAAGCGTGTTTTGTTATTTAGGTAGTAAATTATGTTACCTAGTAAAAATTTTTACCCGTCTGCGCCACAACGAGGGTTATGTTTTTAGAGTGTATAGCGGCGCGCTCCCGGCTTGGCCCGGGGTGTATTTTTTCTACAAATAAACGTAGCCTAAGTTACTCCTTATTAAATCAGCTACCTGCCAATAAAAGTCCCGTCAAAATCGGTTCAGCCATTTCAGACATTAGCCGGAACAAACAGACACCCAGACAGACAAAAATTTGGTTTGGTTATGTGGTTGGTTTATTTTGGTGTATGTACTCATATATGATGTATGTACGTATATATAATCATATGCATGTAGTAAAAAACGGTTATTTCAATATTACAAACAGACACTCCAATTTTATTTATATGTATAGATGTATGTATATTTCTTTATACGAATATAAAATATATGGTAAAAGAGCCAAACAAAAGTTTTTATCAAAACTAACAAATTTTTTAATTTTCAGTAAAAACAATTGAGTTTTTGCACCAACCGTGCAAACTTCGCGTGGTACGTTTTGTTTGGGTAACGCTAATGCCGGCGGTAATAATTTTTTTTTTAATTTTGATATTTTTTTTCAAATTCACCAAGTGAGTGAAGTGACAATAAATTGAGACAAAAAGTGTTTTTTTTTTTTTTTTTCATTTTGATAAAGATTACGAACTTTTTAGAGCGAGAATCTTGCTTCTTCAATTTTTTCAAAAAATCTATCGAGTGGGACAAAAAAGCGGCTGAGTGGATTAAATGGAAACTCTGTGGGGCTTTTTAGGGTATTATTGAACTGTAAAAGGCACACTTAACATTTATTATTTTCTCCATATTTTTGATTCAGCGCTTGATTTTTCTAAAAGCTATCAAAAGCCCTTTTTTATAATTTTTAAAATTCATGTCAATAGAATTAAAAAAAAAAAAACAAATCCTTGTAGAAAATTTATAAACGTTTTCATTTTGTTTTCGTTTTGTCTTGTCTTTTGCCATGTCTAATTGTTTTGGTTTGGTTTTGGTCTTATTATTATTAATTGTGTAATTTTAAAGGAAAGGGGGGAGTATGCGGGGAGCGGAGGGGGGCTGGGAGGATGGTGTCGAGACGTCTCCGATGAACCCAAACACGACCCGGCTGTGACGCGCCGTTTCCGAGTTACGGTCGGGGGGGTCCGATGGGGTGTCAAATTTTTTATCTCGTCGAGACGTCCCCGACGAGCCCAAACACGACACGGCTGTGACGCGCCGTTTCCGAGTTACGGTCGGGGGGGTCCGAGGGGGGCGCCAAATTTTTTATCTCGTCGACGTCCCCGATGAGCCCAAACACGACCCGGCTGTGACGCGCCGTTTCCGAGTTACGGTCGGGGGGTCCGCGGGGGGGGGGGGGGGTGTCAATTTTTTTTATCTCGTCCAGACGTCCCCGACGAGCCCAAACACGACACGGCTGTGACGCGCCGTTTCCGAGTTACGGTCGGGGGGTCCGAGGGGGGCGTCAAATTTTTTATCTCGTCGAGACGTTCCTGATGAGCCCAAACACGACACGGCTGTGACGCGCCGTTTCCAAGTTACGGTCGGGGGGGGGGGGGGGCAAGGAGGGGGCTGTCAAAAATCTCGCTTTTTTTGGTGCCCCGGTAGACCGGATGACACTTTCCTTGGTGACTACCGATCACCCTCTATGACCTTCCGCAAACGCCACCCTTCTATCCCTCATAGTTTCCGAGAACCGCTCACCAACTTTTTACCAGAACGGTGTACCGAGGATATCGGATTTTTCTGGAGGTCACGGGGGCGTCCCCTATGCGACCACCTACAATAGAAAACCGCCCCCACCGCTCCTTCTAGGAGAACAATTCGATGAGTCACTAGATACGTGTGGGAATCCGGCTTTATAGTGGCTTTATTTATTATTTATTTATTAGGCTTATTAATTTATATGTATTAATTAATAATTAATCATTGTTAATATTAATTAATTTAATTAATTAATTAATTAATTAAAATTCATGAAAACTTTCCTTCCTCTTTTGGTTTATTTTTGATATATTACGCTTTTGCCTCCTTTGCTTACTTCCTATCTTTATTAAATTTAGATAACAAGTATATATACAGATGAATAATTATTAATTGAATATTCAAATTGAATATTTCAGATTATTAATAAATTGAATATTATATTACAACATAATTTATATTTAGTTTTTTAAAGATTTAATTACCTAGTAAGACAAAAAAGAAAACCTATTAAAGTACCATATACACTATCATGCACTGTCTGTTCTGCCACTAAAATGTTTATTCTTTGTTTATTACGTAAAAATTAATAATTTGATGAGGCGCAACGCGACACAGGTCCGTCTAGCATCACGACTCGCCCCGCACTGATTTTATGGACGAGAACGGGCTAGCGCTCAGTAAGTGGGGAAATATTTTTGATAAAAACATTATATAAAATTCAATTTTACGAATTTTCAAAAAGCGCTTTCAACAAATCATGCTACATTGTTATCTTCATAAGTGTACAAAATTTCATAATCTTTTGATAAATATTGTAGAAGTGAGATTGTTATAACTGAAAATAAAAGGGGTGAGTTTAGAATTTTTTTCCTGAATCAATTTCAATAAAATAAAATTTTTAATCCCAACAAATCATTCCTCATATCTTGTAGATAAACATATATTTTTTTCGCTGAAGAAAAGGCGTATATATAATGAATAAAACTGTTACAAAATGTTGCAAAAATTTAATTTTTTGGAAGGATAAGCCTTAATAATAGGATTAATAGACTGCGTGGTTTCAAAAGGCCTCTCAAAATTACCGTAACGTTATAATATTATTATTGATCAATAATACTTTGAGGCCTATATTACCGAATTGATGTTAAATTACAAAATCATTGGTCGGCTTTAAAAACAATGATTTTATTGTGCCAGCGAAAGGTTTCTCTTGCTAAACGGGGGCTAAATGGGCCGTTCCCATTCACGCTTCGTAATTGCCTATTAGTGCGGTTGAGCCCCACATCGGTTGGTTCTCTAGCCGCTAACGTTTTCAGTGATGTGTGCACAAATTTGTTTTATATGTATTCCTAGAACTAACAAGAATGCTTTAACATAATATGTATCTGCTTACTTATCCCCATGTCGCCAAATTAAAAACCCAAGATTCATAGTTGACTTTTTATAAACGTCCTGAAAAAAATAGCGCATCTTTCGAAATTGTGCGCTCATTTCGTTTAGTCTTGCTTCAGATGTGTAAGTATTCGGACAGAAATAATGTGCCGAAGTTTGTTTTCAAGAACTGCAAAAATATCACATCAAGAATGTAGAAAAATGATGGTACATCTTACTTTCGGTATATATGAAAAATAAATTATGATTTATAAATTTTTTTTAAAGTTAAAACAATTATGTGTTTTTGATAATTACAATAATTACAAAGCAGTACTTCTATAATAGTTCTTCCAAAAAAAGATCACTGAATATTCGTAAATTTATTAGGCAAACGTTGATGAGCGTTTTAATATCCTTTCTGTTAAACATTTTTTGGAAGTTAATGTCGAATGTAAAATAGTTAAGCAATTAAAGAATTTTAGGCATTATTAAAGTGAATTTATCCTATTTTACTTTCTCTAAAAGATGAGCGAATATCTAATGAATATTCTAACTTAAAATATTCGTTTTAATGTAGATGAAAGCAAAAAGAAAGATTAGTGACTCACTATTCGCGCATGGACCTCACATACTGAGTCCAATGAACTCAGTATTATTCAAAGGATCACTATCTTGCATACACGTGATACGTTAAAATTACGGACACAGTTTTTGTGGAGAAATTAGAATACATTTGTCGACTACACGTGTTCGATATTAGAATTGTAGTTGTGGGAATGAGTATTTAGGCATTTAAGAACGTTATTGTATCTTTCTATTTGCTTCTATCTACGGTTTTCTATTAAAAAAATAATCGCAGTCGTGCTTGTTCAATTTATCTACACCATTCTTTTACAATTTTATTTTAGAATACCCTGAAGTCTGTTTGCCTTCTTAAAGAAAGTCGAAATTATAAGTTCGAAACAGGGCACGAAGGAATAGAAATATATTTTTTCCTCAGAGGAACTCGTGCAAAGGGTCCTGACCCATCGCAGTTGAAATGCGTTATTAGATTTGTGTTCCCAGTGTAACTAACCCATCCTGAACTCTTCTCAAGCATATACAATTTCGAGATAGAAACTGTCTTGTTAAAGAAAAAATAATCTGAGTAATGTGTTTCTGTGCAATTACATAGCGTCTCGAGCAGGTTGTGCACGAGTGGAATTGGCAAAATCTTTTAAAATGTCGTTTTAAAATAGAGATAAGCAGAGTACATTAATTTTCGTATCTCAGTTTATAATAACAGATTACAATACCTGCAGAAAGACAGACAGAAAATGTTTTTATTTTCTTTAAATAAAGGCTGCTGACTCTATGGGGCCATCAGCAACATGTGTCCTATGAATATCATGTAGAAAGTCTATATTAATTCCACGTCAGTATTTGTCTTTGGCCTCACGTAATCCGATACTTGTTGATGTAAAGTTATACCCACTTTATGGGTTGGTTTACATGTGTATACAGAAGGGCGAGCAGGCACGCTTTTTGCATATTTCATATCAGATTTCATGAGTGTCGGCCTTCAGTGTGCCATGTTTTGTTTACTACGTTCAGAGGGACGCTTGTTTATAATTTTAATTAATATTAATTTACTTACAATTTTATTATTAAATGTTTCAAAATTTATAAAATCAGCCTCACTTTGTTGTCCGTGAAATTTTGTCTATAGTTATTATTTGGTCTGAGCGCTATAGATGCAATTCCCTATAACAAATTAGAACATTAAAATAGGTAAATATAATACTAACACTTAGTCATTCTCTATTTTGCATTAAGATCTAAATATAATTCAACACATTATCGTATACAAGCAAATTAATAAACATAGCGGTGTTAGGGGATGTGTCTAAGTGGTTTTCTATTTACGTATGTCCAATTCGTCTCCATTAAGTCAATTCCATGACGACGTCCGTTCTCCTTTGTATGCTTCGAACGTTGGGCCACAAATTGTGTTCAATTTGCAAATTAGTATCCCCCGTGTTGGTTCCGAGTTGTATATGTATGAAGATAGGAGGCACGTCTCCATTAGTTTATATGAATGAAGCTTTGGTTGGCAATATACAAAGCAGAAAGGCCAACTATCGTTGACTATTTCGCGATAGTTGACGTCATAAACTTGACCCGACTGTCAAGTTTATGACGAAGGATGCAATATATTGTCTTGCCACATATGAGAGTAATAAGGAGTGAAAAAGAAGGCATACCTGCATAACCATCTGCACAGATAACATTGCAACCGTATTTCATGTTATATTATTTTTCCCTAACGTGTCCGTTTTGGGACGTCGCCGACGCGCGAACTGTTTTAGGTCTTCTATTTTTGTAAAATAAATTTTTAGATATTTCATTCGAACTATGAAAGTATTTTATTTTTTATGTTTGCTCTATTTTCCTTTTTAAGGGCCGGTTTCGGAGACGCGCCGCGCGAAGTTTAGGTTTTTAGCGTTACTCTCACAACGATCGAGGCTCGCGCATCGCACGCACACACGTACGTATGCATAGAGCAAGAGCCCACGACGGCCAGATCTTCGTTATTTTATAAAAGCTAAAAGTTTCTAGGTGCATGTCCCCAACACAGGTATTAACGACCAGCGAGGACCAGCAGACTCAGCCGGGTAGTGCTTGGGCTCATCGGGGACGTCTCCCCGAGATAAAAAATTTGACGCCTCCCTCGGACCCCCCCGGCCGTAACTCGGAAACGACGCGACGCAGTGGGGTCGTGTTTGTGCTCATCGGAGACGTCTCTCCGAGATAAAAAATTTGACGTCCCCCTCGGACCCCCCCGGCCGTAACTCGGAAACGACGTGACGCAATGGGGTTGTGCTTGTGCTCATTGGAGACGTCTCTCCGAGATAAAAAATTTGACGCCCCCCTCGGACCTCCCCGGCCGTAACTCGGAAACGACGTGACGCAATGGGGTTGTGCTTGTGCTCATTGGAGACGTCTCTCCGAGATAAAAAATTTGACGCCCCCCTCGGACCTCCCCGGCCGTAACTCGGAAACGACGCGACGCAGTGGGGTCGTGCTTGTGCTCATTGGAGACGTCTCTCCGAGATAAAAAAATTGACGCCCCCCTCGGACCACCCCGGCCGTAACTCGGAAACGACGCGACGCAATGGGGTCGTGTTTGTGCTCATCGGAGACGTCTCTCCGACATAAAAAATTTGACGCCCCCCTCGGACCCCCCCGGCCGTAACTCGGAAACGACGCAACGCAGTGGGGTCGTGTTTGTGCTCATCGGAGACGTCTCTCCGAGATAAAAAATTTGACACCCCCCCTCGGACCCCCCCGGCCGTAATTCGGAAACGGCGCAACGCAGCCAAGTCGTGTTTGGGCTCATCGGGGACATCTCGGAGACGAATTTTTTAGAGTAGACCAAATTTCAAATTTTGACAGTTGCGGTCTACTCAGTAGACCATGGTCAACGGTTTTAGATAAACGGTTGCGTGTTGGGTATCATTTGAAAGGTCTCAACGAGGGTGATCAATTGAAACTAAACCCATTTCCCTCCCCCTTTTTACTTACCCCTAATTCTTCACGAATTACAAAAAAAGACCCAAAACCAAACCAAAACAATTAACTATGGCAAATGACAACACCTAACTCACAACCGCGCCCTCGCGGGCTGCGTGCAGACCGCGGTAGCAAGCACGATCTAGTTAGTGTATAATTATTATTTTAGTTGCACAATACAAAATGAAATTGTTATTCCCAATTACAAAAATAATATATTGTACTGAAAACGTTTGTATACATTTTTAATTTTCAAACTGGAGTCAATTATATGATCCTGAGCATGAGTTTGTATAAATCAGAATAGATATGGTTATGCACAGGGTAAGTTAAAATGTCGTTTAGGGGTATAAGAACACGATTTACTTTCCAATAAAACCGTAAAACTTGCCAAAAGTCGTCACTAATTGGACGCTTGTATAATTTGCCGTAAAATCATTATACGCTTTGCGTCTTTAAAGTGCGGACGTGTGTGGAACTTTCCTTGCGCCCAGAGCTACGCTCGGGCTTTCGAGAACGTTCCATATGTAGTAAAAATCTGACTACTAGAAAACTTAGGATCTCCTTAGATTAGAACTTATGGCATACTGTTCCTTACAAACCTTCTATTCATCAGTTGCATTCGGTTCCAAATCTTTCGACGCGCTTTGTACCCTTGCTTTCCTCTCTTCCATTCATTTAATAATATAAGGCGGATCTCGTATTTGCATGCACCGAGAATGCCGTGGGTTTCTGGCCTGATAGAAATCTTTCTGTAGCTTCTAGCTGCGGAGATAAATAGTTCCGAGGAGTAATTTTTTAGTTGCGCAGTTTACATCATAATTTCAAGATCAAAGACGACATAGGTATTTGAAATTTGGCGTGACCTTTTGACACTAATGATATTAGGTTTGACAGATGCGCCATCATGCGTTTCGTTATACGCAAATGGGATTTGGTCATTTTTATTATTTAGTGTTCAAAATACTATTTAGTGCTTTGTCTCCTCATAATTTATAAATAAGAGCATGTTGTTTAGTTCTACGCTATTTAAATACTAGATCGTGTGTGCTGCTGCGGTCTGCAAGTAGTCCGTGGGGGCGCGGTTGTGAGTTGGGTGTTGTCATTTGCTATAGTTAATTGTTTTGGTTTGGTTTAGGGTCTTTGTTTTGTAATTCGTAAAGAATTGGGGGTAGGAGACTTTTACTTAAAAGGGAGAGGGAGAGGGGATTAGTTTCAATTGATCACCCTCGTTGAGACCTTTCAAATGATACCCAACACGGGGGGTCTACCTGTAACCGTTGACCATGGTCCTACGAGTAGACCGCAACTGCCAAAATTTGAAATTTGGTCTACTCTAAAAAATTCGCCTTCCCGAGAGCCGTCTTAGATGATTCCAAACACGACCCGGGTGCGTCGAGCTATTTCCAAGTTACGGCCGGAGAGGTTGGAGGGGGGGTTCAAATTTTTTATCTCGTCGAGACGTCTCCGATGAGCCCAAACACGACCCCACTGCGTCGCGTCGTTTCCGAGTTACGGCCGGGGGGGTCCGAGGGGGGCGTTAAATTTTTTATCTCGGAGAGACGTCTCCGATGAGCCCAAACACGACCCCACTGCGTCGCATCGTTTCCGAGTTACGGCTGAGGGGGTCCGAGGGGGGCGTCAAATTTTTTATCTCGTCGAGACGTCTCCGATGAGCCCAAACACGACCCCACTGCGTCGCGTCGTTTCCGAGTTACGGCCGGGGGGGTCCGAGGGGGGCGTCAAATTTTTTATCTCGGAGAGACGTCTCCGATGAGCACAAACACGACCCCACTGCGTCGCGTCGTTTCCGAGTTACGGCCGGGGGGACCCGAGGGGGGCGTTAAATTTTTTATCTCGGAGAGACGTCTCCGATGAACCCAAACACGACCCCACTGCGTCGCGCCGTTTCCGAGTTACGGCTGAGGGGGTCCGAGGGGGGGTTCAAATTTTTTATCTCGTCGAGACGTCTCCGATGAGCCCAAACACGACCCGGCTGCGTCGCGCCGTTTCCGAGTTACGGCTGAGGGGGTTAGAGGGGGGGGTTCAAATTTTTTATCTCGTCGAGACGTCTCCGATGAGCCCAAACACGACCCCACTGCGTCGCGTCGTTTCCGAGTTACGGCTGAGGGGGTCCGAGGGGGGCGTCAAATTTTTTATCTCGGAGAGACGTCTCCGATGAGCCCAAACACGACCCCACTGCGTCGCATCGTTTCCGAATTACGGCTGAGGGGGTCCGAGGGGGGCGTCAAATTTTTTATCTCGTCGAGACGTCTCCGATGAGCCCAAACAGGACCCCACTGCGTCGCGTCGTTTCCGAGTTACGGATGAGGGGGGAAGGTTTTTCCAAAATTTTTGTTTTTTCGTTGCCCCGGTAGACCTTTACCGTCGTCTCTTATGTGGGTGGAAATCCTGCCATATATGGTCACACTGAACGAAGGTCTGGCCTTGGGCTCTTGGGCTATAATTTCAACATCAAAGACGACATATTTGACATTTTTTGTGTAAGTACACGGTTTTATTACGAACTGTCAGTGCGGCGCAAAGCGACGTGCTCTCACTTCGGAGGCGCATGGCCGACTGAACCAGACTGAACCGTGGCCCGAGCGTGATTTCATAATAATAGCCTTCATAGTAATTTGTATGAAGATTTTGAGCGAAAAAATTGGGCAAGTTTGTGATTTTTTTACACAAAATAGGAATATGTTTATTAAGAAATGAAGATTGCATCTATTTTTTTATAGTTTTAGCTTTATTATTTGATAAAATTCATTTAATAATTCTTGATACTTACCGACACAATTGTAACAAAACGGGAGTGCGATTTACACGTTTTTAGTGATTTTCTGGATTTTTTTTACACTTATCCATAAGCATTATCTTAAATTCGAATGTTTCAGCAAAAAGTAACATTCATTGGCTAGCTGTGTTATTTTTTTCAAGGTTGTGGAGCATCGTTTACTATATAATTCTTTTACAATCCCGACCCTCGATTGCCGTAAGGGACCCTTAATCTACAGTCAATTTGTATTATGTTTAATAAATAGTCTTTTTAAAATATTTTGTTTGTATAAAATCTATTTGGAAGTAGGTATTCATATACTACATTCTAATGAAAAAATTACAACTATTATCCCATAATAATTAAACTGTTAGAAGCATCATCGACAAAGTCTACTGAAGAATATAATAGATAGAAAAAGTAAGTTATTATTTTCTTGGTAAGATTGTACAAATAACCAAATTCTCAGTAAGATTTCATAAAAATTAAATAAGATTTTTTATAATTTTTTTAACAGTGAAAAAAATAAGCCTTCACCTTTATTTTGAAAAAATGTTCTTTATTTTATTTTAAACAAATATTAGACTTAAACAAATATTTTTTATTAACAAGTTATGGTATATGATGATATATGACTTGTCAATAAAAAATATATTTGTGTAAATGTATTTTTACACTTTTGTCAAAATTTAATTTAATGACAATTTAAAAATTCTATTTTTTGCGGACATTGTTGCTGGTAGTTTTTATTATTTTTAGTATATACACTAAAGAAAAACTTTCGAATTTTTTTAAGTGCCTAAGTTTTAAGAATTTTAAAATTAAAGCGAAAAATTCATATATATTATTATTAATTATGTAACCTGCCATTTTACACATACTAACCCTAATTTATGTGACTAAGCTTAGCATTTAACTATTTCAGACTCGAGTAACTGAGAAAGGGGTCAAGAGTGTCGCAATACAAAGGGTGTACCGCGAATGTCACAAAGCGGCAAACGCTTTTGATATAACTAGTCTTTATACAAACTATTCTCAGAATTTACTATTAGAGCACAAGTTAATTATCTAGTTTCTAAGTTCGCGTCACTCTTATTTACTTAGGTAAGGTGGGGATTATTCTTGAATATATAATTTCGTTTCATTATCCCACTTGTGAGATTATAGTAGTGGCGAGTCCCACAGCCTCGAACTATGAAACTGCCTAAACGGGCAGCCATGAATACATCGATGCATGAATATGAAACTGATAAAAAAATGCCTTTGTTTATCCTTTCTCTGAAAATTGCCAAATACGACCTGTTTTTGTTTATGTAACGACTAACTGGTGCCAGCGAGTTCGTCTGCGTTGAAATCACGCCTGACAAAATGTGTAAAGCAATATAAGGCTTGTTATACATTGACGCCTAATTATGTTTTTGTCAAGCGTTGGATCTTTATTTTATACAGCTGCTGCCTGCGGCTTCGCCCACGTAGATTTTTATATATTTAGCCTATGTAAGTAGGTACATACTGAAATTCTATTTACGTTTCTGAGATTAGCGTGCACAAACGCACAGGCAAACAGACAAAAAATTAAAAAAACGATTATTTTTTTTTACCTCAGGAAAATCAATTCAATTTTTTTAATGTACAAACACGGAACTTTTATGATTTTATTATATGTATAGAATAGTTTTTTTTAATTATTATTTATTAGGTTAGTTTTTAAGTCTTTACATTATTGTAGTTGTTTCTTAAATAAATTAATTTTTAATTAATCAAAAGTGTTAAATACTAACTCAGTAAA
The DNA here is from genome assembly GCA_936446665.2 of Synanthedon andrenaeformis. Lineage (NCBI taxonomy): Eukaryota > Metazoa > Arthropoda > Insecta > Lepidoptera > Sesiidae > Synanthedon > Synanthedon andrenaeformis. Next base: position 9,717,193 of record OW387785.2, read on the forward strand.
ATGATGTCTCTAAATCCGTAAACAGAACTAGACCGACTTATTTTAGTTGACGTCGTTTAGTTTATTTGGGATTAGAATGAAATGTCAACGTGGTAACAAATAAACGGAGCAGATAATTTTATCTACTGCTTTGTGTTTATTGTGGGTTGCTGTTACTGTTACTCCGATATTCTGCTGATATTTCTGTTACTGCGAAAGATGAAAATGTTAATTACAAATCTATATAGGAAGCAAATATTTACAGTTATGCAATTTTCCCAGACTACGACGTTTATATACAAACCTAAACAACTAAACGATACTTATTAAAGAGATGGTATAGAAGACGGGACCATAAAAAATATATCACCAAAATTAAAAATGGGACAACATTTTTAAATGTCTTGTCACAAGTTTTTTAAGCACCTAAATATATATATTGGTAACAGCCTAATAATGGTCCACTGCTGGACAAAAACTCTCTTCTGTGTAAAAGGATGGGCTACAGTCATTCTTTAGACCACTACGCACTGACAGGACATGTCTTCAAATATTGCTAGTTTTACAGTATTATCTACTAAACAATGTACCTCTATTCTTTTACCTTTGGGATTCGATTCTGTGTTGGGCTTCCACGTATATTCTGTAAACTTATGATATAATATGTGAGGGACATACATAATGTGACAGATAGCATCACATATTTTCACATTCAAAACCGCGTCTCAGAGAGTACCCATTTATATGTGATGTTGCGAGGATGTTACCATCATAATAAATGAGTCAATCATTCTTGCATATATAGCAAAAGTACTTCGAACGTTTCGCGTGATACCCAGATTTTTCTAAAGGAATTTATTCACGTACGTAGGTGAAGTGTTTATTTATGTTACAAAAATGACACTTTTATTCATAGAGTAACACGGCACGTTGCTACCGCACCGCCACATATAGTCGCATATCAGAATAAAATTAATTTAATTCTACGTAATTAAATATCTATACTAATATTGTAAAGAGAGAAGATTTCTATTTTTGTAATGAAGCTACATTATCAGCGATTAACACGGGTATTTTATTTTTATAAAAGTTAGACCTTGGGAGTTATCGAAAATTTGCTTATAAAGGTCATTATTTGGATTTTCATAATAAACTTAAGGCACATAACGTGCCTAACGGTTGATAATGTATATTTCTCTTTTCTTTAAATTTCTCTCTAAATTATTGGAATCGGATATGTCGTTTAGAAGTTACAACAGATGTGCTAAAAGTTAAAAATTGCCGCGGTGTGAGCAAATAGCGCTTAAGTCTAGTTTAGTAGGTATTAGTTAATAGTTACCTACACATTTTATTTTTTGTTTAATTTTAATATAATGTTTGTTATTTAGAAAATTATATTTTCATATCTCAAGATGAAGTCCACGCGAACAAAGTCGCGGGCATCGGCTAGTGTGTAATAATTTTATCAAACCAAACCTACTATAAACAGGCAACATGTGGGGCACAAAGGTCGCAAGACTTAAAAAATTAAAATGTGTCTGTATTATACTCGTAGCTAGCTTAGTTAATTGTTAACACTTTTTTTTTCTTTTTTTGAAAACCCTGAACAACAGAGAAAAATTAATTTTCTATATTTAAGCTTGACTTCCTTTAAGAACAAATTGCAATTAAAGCTTGCGAGTTATCCAATTTATCTTCTTTCAAAGTTCATGAATAAATATGGCGGATACATAATAGAGTTTCAGAAAAATTAAACGAGATTTAAATTACCTATTACGGGAAAATGATAAACGAAATAATTCATGCCAATTACGTCTTGTACCTATTTCGTAATTTTTTATGTTGTGTTAAATTGAAATAATGATTTTCTTTTCTTTTTCCAATTTTCGTATATTTTCACCACCCTAACTTATTAAAGGCGATATTTGTATGTAAAATTTCTTTAGTTCTAGTTCTAAGGGTCATTTATTTACGTCTTAAATAAATGAACTTTAGTTCTTGAACAACAAAGCTGGAAATGGTTTAACAGAGCCATTAGTCTTTAGTCATTTCATTGGTGTCATTAAAAAGGTAAGCATGTATAAAAGTGGGTCAATGAACATTAAACCTAATTAAGTTTGTGAGAGACGTAACGGTAATGACTGTAGACCCCCTCTAATAGTGTCCATTCGTTTGAGTTCCGCTAACAGTGAACAATTTATCTTTTTGCTAGGACAATGCCAAACAGTTATGACGTGATGGAAAACTTTTGTGTGGACGTTGGAAATCGCAAAGTCTATTAAAAGGCCATTCCGAAATAGTTTTGAGTTAATCTGTTTGTAGCAACCTGCAACTTGGTGGCCCGGCTACATTGGGAATTTTACAAACGATAACGATGATCCACAATTCGAAATAGGCAATAACAATACAATGCACGTACGTACCTTGGACTGCTACTTGCACTCGATGATCTCCACCCGGTACAGGAATTTCTTGGTGTTAAAAGGTAGTTCGCGCGCGCGGCAATCTTTCACTGTCGGGATCGCCGATACTCTCGTATGTGTGTTTTCGCTCCAATATTTTTACGGGAACGACGTGCATGACAACTCATTAGAGCTGTCATTGTCACTGCGCTAATCCGAACGTCAAACATCGTTTATCGGTAGCGCGAAGATTTGAAATTGGTCGAAAGTCCGTTACGGTGACGGAACATCCCGCCCACCAAAATGCCTATGGCATTTTCTGGTTAATAAAAGAAAGAAAACGATAGCAACAAAGAAAACGGTAAAGAAACCCAAACTGAAAATGATAATGATAAGAAGTATGTCTCAACGATACGTAACTTAAACCTAAACTAAAATACGATTAAAGAAAGAAGGAACTGATTCAAATTAGTCCTCTATTGGTAGAGGGCACAATTTAACTAAGGGTCGTTGCATTTGATCACTGGTTACCGTTTTTAGAACTGCGATCCGAGTCACTCCATCACCATCAGGGATAAGTTTTATCACACGACCGATAGGCCAATGCAGTGGAACACGATTTTCGTCTTTGATTATTACCATCGACCCCAGGTGTAATGGTTTGGAATCCTTATCATCCAAGAAAGGATTGAGTTTACGAAGTGGTTTAAGTACTGGCTTGTTGGCTCTTATGTTAGAGACTTGGCTCGCGAGCCGCATCCGAGCATCCGCGAATGCCTGGCTCTGTACATGATTTACAATATGCATTAAGGTATCGTGTCGATCAACATTATTGAGAAACTTGTTGCGATTAGCATGAGGTGGATTTCGAGAATTGTTGAGAAAGCGATTGATGTAAGTCAGAACGTTAATAATTTTCTGTAATGAAGAGTAACGATTAAGCATGTCATCCACGACGCTATCCTCACGTTCGTTAACCTGTACGCGTTCAGTAACCAAAAGAACCGCTTTGTGTGTTTCCGCTTTAAAGATTGCTTCGTCTTCGGGAAATATTGTTCCTCGATCGGCAGGCCAGGTGTCCTTATCTTCAGATAGCCAACGAGGCCCCGCCCACCATAGTGGATTGTGAAGGATCTCACCCGGAAATTGCCCTCGTGAACATATGTCTGCCGGATTGTCACCCGATGAGATGTGATGCCAGCATTCGGTAGAGGTGATATCTTGTATGTGACTGACGCGACCAGCGACAAATGTTGCCCATCGGGTGGAAGGGGAACGTATCCACGATAAAGCGGCTGTCGAGTCCGACCAGAAGTAGATTACATTAAACGAAACACGAGTGAGGTACGTGTCTTGAACGAATAGGTATAAGTCCGATAGTATAATTCGTTTTGCGATTGGATAGGACTCTCCTTCATCTTTAGCGAGTTGTTGTAATGACCGACAAGCGAAAAAAGGGGATGAAGCCACACCACACGTCACCGTATTAAGGCGATACTCCTGAAGAGGCTCGTGTGGTGAAGCTCTCCAAAATATACGTTGATAATCGCGATGATCTGGACAAATTAAAATTTGTCGGTACATTTGACGGACGTCAGCCATGAAAACGATCTTATGTTCCCGAAATCGCAGAAGGATTTCAACGATATTAGGTTGCAATTTCGGGCCGATCAGTTGAGTATCGTTTAACGAGCGCGAATTAAAATCTTTGGCGGACGCGTCGAACACAACGCGCAGGCGAGTAGTGGCAGATTCAGGACGTAAAACACAGTGGTGAGGAATGTAGTATTTTCTCCTTTCCATTTCATCGCTGGGGACCAACGACATATGTCCAGTTATGATGTAATCAGCCATTAAATCTGCGTATTGACTGGACAAGACTAGGTCGCGCGATAGTCTAGGTTCTGTTGCGTGAAATCGCCGAAGGGCAACTTCACATGATCCACCGAACTCGGACTCTGAATCCTCCTTAAAAGGTAAACGTAATATATATCGTCCACTGTTATCACGTGAGTGATCAGAGATAAATTTCTGCTTACATAATGATTCGTCTGAAGTTAACAGTCGAGCTTTAGGTAAAGACTCCAGATCCCAAATCCGTTGCACTAGTGAGTTTAAATTCGTATCTGTTTCTGATGCTTTCAACAACGTGGTCGATGCCAATCGTGTTTTGCCTACAAGAAGCCAGCCGAAAATCGATTTAAAGGCAATGGGTTGATTAAAGTTTCCCTTTATTTGTTCGCCCAGCAAAGACTCGGCAAATATATCAGCGGCAAACAAAAGGTCAATCGGTCCGGGAATATCGAAACCAGGATCTGCTAATGGCAAATCTACGATATGTGACCATCCTGATGTGTTCAGATTTGCGATAGGTTGATCACCACATATTTTTGACAACACGTGCAAGTCCAACTCAAAAGACGCTCCGTCATTAGTAACGATACTACAAGTAACATCTCCTACGACGGAAGCCACTGCCTCACCAAGTCCACTAACACGTGCAGCTGTCTGTGTACATTTGAGTTTTAAACGGTTAACTGCTGATTCGGTAATAAAGTTGCTTTGGCTACCAGTGTCAAACAACGCACGAAAAGATTGTATACTTCCTGACGCGTCTTTAACCTGCACGATCGCTGTAGCCAGCAGTACAGTTGTGTTCGATAATGATCTTGAGACTAAAGCTGAGACGGTTTCGCGAGGTTCAGTTGACGTATGGCGGTGAAGCAATGAGTGGTGCTTACGCTTACAGGTGCGGCAAGAGAAGATACTGTTGCAGTTCTTCAATTGGTGTGAAGATTTTAAGCAGTTAAAGCACCAGTTTCTATCAGTTGCAATTTCCATGCGTTCGTCGATTGATTTTTTTAGAAATTCTGGACACAAAGAAATACTATGCGATTCGTCACAAAAGGAGCAAGTGACAGGACGTGTTGCGGTTATGGACCTTCTCACTTGGGCTGGACTTTCATCTGATGCTATGAGAGTATGCGACGTAGGTACGCGTTTGTGGTGAGCTGATTGAGAAGAAATCTTTGGCGAAGGCTTGTTTTGTTTAACTTGTTCGGTAAAATGTGTATCGCGTACTAGCGCCTCGCATTTAGAATGCAGGAATTCTTTGAGCTGTGTATATGAGGGTAGTTCGGTGTTTGAATGCTTCTCTTCAAAATCACGGCGTATAGTTGTGTCTAATTTCGATAAAATATGATACACCAACACGAAGTCCCAATGATCAATCGGCAGACTAACTGATTTTAAAATGCATAAATTTTCTTCGAAAAGGTCAAGTGATTTTCGGAACTCGTAAGCATCCTTGAGGTTGAAGTCCATATTTAGAATTTCCCTCCAGCACGTGAAAGCTAATTCTCGCTTACATTTATAGCGCGCGATAAGCGCAGCATATGCGTCGCCGTAGTGCTCGCTGCTCAGTGGGAAGGTTTTTACTACCGTCAATGCATCACCGCTGAGAGAAGAAATCATGTAATGAAACTTCTCGGTGTCGCTAAGCGAAGCGGCGTTATGTATCAATGCGTTAAAAGTATCAATATATTCGGGAAAACGTTTAAGGTCTCCATCGAAAGTGGGAAGCTGTATTTTCGGTAACCGAACATTCGACAATGAACTACACTGCGAGTAAGACGAGCAAGATTCATTTTTGGTTAAACTGCGATAAATTGATATAACTTTGTAATACATTTCGTCAAAACGTTCCTGCATGTCAGCATCATCGTTTTCCGAGTCATCTAGAATGTCCAGAATCGCGAGGTGGGCGTCTTCGAAATTAGAAGCAATTTTCTTAATTTCTTGATGATATGAGAAGAACATGTCCTGTTGAGAACGGTCATTGACAACTGAGACACCGACCTCTAATGCCTTACACATTCTCTTATAAGCGATCGTACGTTGCCTACGCAATGACGGTAGGTTCTGTGCAGTGTATTCTATGTCCTGAGACTTCGATCGCGACTTTTTGAGAAGGCTCGATTTGCGAGCGGAATGTCTTTTTAAAAGAGACATTTTTACAAAGTATTATGATTATGCTTTATTAAAAACGATAATAGAACACTCGACTCGATTTATAAAAAAGGTAAGTAATTAATAAAACAATTAAAAAATATATATTTAAAAGAAGTCAGCCGCTAAGATACAGTGTACCACACAAGTTTTGTTTGAATTTGTATGAAAATGTATGCGAAGTACGGATAAACTTGTTAGATGAACTGTACGCAAAGTAAGCTAGCATGCGCAGCACTCCCCACAAGTTCTGCACAAACTGTATGAAAAATGTACGTCGGTACGCCTGAACTTGTGAGGTGAACCGTACACCCCACAATGAATGTCGAGAACAACGACCACAGAAAAATAGACTTTATTCGTTGAACAATTAGGTCGATGCGACGGATGCAAGTCGATTCGAACGTTGAATGACAAAGAATGTCGAGTGATTTAAACGTACAACCTACCCCCCGCTACTTTTTTCAAAGCAAAATTATAACGTAAAATCTTTATTTTTACGTAATTTAACGTTAAATATGCGCTGATAATACGTTGTTACGTTATGATAATTGATATAATGAATTAAAAGATTGAATCACTGCAAGCCGACTAGAAAATAAACACCGATATGTTGAGATGATTGTTTATTTGTTCCTACAGTAATTCAATACTTTTACGTTGAATACGATGAAATCCCTGTTTGATATGATTCAATCTATGTAGGTACTATCGATAGGTGGGTAATTAGGCTAAATGGAGTAACTCAGATCACAAGAAAGGGAAATCGTTGAGTTGGAGGACCCGAGCTACGACGATACGATTAACCAGAAATACCATACACAAATTGATCGGTGAAATAGGTGGAAGTCCCGGGTTTCGGCACCAAAAAATGTAGCAACCTGCAACTTGGTGGCCCGGCTACATTGGGAATTTTACAAACGATAACGATGATCCACAATTCGAAATAGGCAATAACAATACAATGCACGTACGTACCTTGGACTGCTACTTGCACTCGATGATCTCCACCCGGTACAGGAATTTCTTGGTGTTAAAAGGTAGTTCGCGCGCGCGGCAATCTTTCACTGTCGGGATCGCCGATACTCTCGTATGTGTGTTTTCGCTCCAATATTTTTACGGGAACGACGTGCATGACAACTCATTAGAGCTGTCATTGTCACTGCGCTAATCCGAACGTCAAACATCGTTTATCGGTAGCGCGAAGATTTGAAATTGGTCGAAAGTCCGTTACGGTGACGGAACACTGTTATAAAGTTCACTCACTTTTACATAATACCTAACTACTTTTTTTCTTTATGAACCATATTTATTTTTTCTGTATTAAGTAAATAAGGCATGAATACGCACGTAATTATCAATTCCGACCCACACCGTTCTATTAGTGTTAAAATTGTTCAGAGAACCCACAACAAGAGCCTCTCAATCACTCGCAACGACTCGTAAAATAACCACATTGTTAAGAGCTAGCTTCGTTTATTCGATCGGTATGAAAAGTTCCCAAGACGCCCGCGGCAGCTGTACAGCAATAAAACGAAATGGATTCGAGTGCTCTCATTCCGTGTTGCTTATAAGACGATGTTAATTCAGTCGGAGAGCACACAAGAGATAATAAGATCTCTTTCATCTCCGCACGAACACATGTGAGCCCGCAAATTATACACATCGTCTGGGGAATTATAATTATAGCCAGTATGTAAGTAAGTCCTTAGTATCTATTCTATTGGAGAACGCTTTTAAACATTGACAATACGGTATTTTATACATTGATATTGACATTTTAACATTCACATTTTGACCTTTATCCAACATATATTTTGACTTATTTTATTAACTTCAGCTGGATAAGTGGACGCGCAAAATTCTTTTAAAATTTTATCAAAAAGCTTGGTCTTCATAACCGATAGCTGGCGAGAGCTGGCTATTACCAGCTATTATTACTATTATTACACTATGGTCAGCAAATGGCGGCATTAACCACCAGAAGACCTCCTTGAAATAAAAGCACCATCTCTTATCCTTAATCCTAATATAGTCGACAGCACACTTACAGCACTTTTGGTGTTGCCTATGTTATAGGCGACGGAAGCCATCTACCGTCAAGTGGACTGTCTGCCGACCTTAACAGATTACTTGATGCTACAGCATCAGTTCAAGGTTACCATGTTATGGAAATACCGTCGAAGTAACAGTTGGAGTTAATGTTGAAGAACCTGTGGAAGTTAATGAAGTTTCTTCCTCAACTAGGAAATGGACTGATGGTTTTTAAGCGCTTGAACATGTCTTCATAAATTATAGTTAAGAACCATCCCTATCACGGCAGCTTTCAAATAAAAAATGAACGGATCGAAATCGGTCCATCCATTTGGGAGCTACGATTCCACAGACAGACACACAGACACAGACAGACACCCCCGTTTTTACGTTGGGTGTCGGGGGTTAAAAACAGTTTTCTCGTTCAATTGCCAGTTTAGCCAAGAAACTTTTTAGGCTCTTTAAACGCATGGTCATTATATAAAAAGCTTAAACTTTATTTTAACTACACTTTTTTAAAACAATATTTTATCGGGAGTAACCTGCTTCTAACATTTAGTAGCGAAATTACATTTAGTAACAAGAGTTGATGAATATATAAAAAGTTCAATAAATCGTCAAGAGTTGTGTTTAAATGAACAGGTTATTGGATTTATTGCACTCGAATGCACCGAACATTTATTTGCTTTGCGCTTTGATGTCGCAGTTGGATCGAGCGAGGCGCATTAGTCTTTACATAGAACTTCAACTACGACATTTTATTCATTTTTACGTTAAATTCGGTTAAAAAATAAATAATAATAGTTTCTGAAGGATTTATCGAAGATTTGGCGTATTTGTATCGGCTGATCGGCTGATGGTATGTGGCACTTGATGGCAAGCAACGCCACAGGTTCTACTATGCTCTGCCTTATATTAGATATTAGAATTAAGGATGAGGATAGGGAAATGGGCTCTGGCATCCCTTTACTAACTCACCGAAACAAAACAGCACACGTGCTGCAATTTCACGGTGGTCTTCTGTAAGGGGGTGGTTACTGCCGCCAAACGGGCTGTCCAAATCACTGCGAAACGCAGTTTGCCCTGCCACTACTCTCCTTTATGCTATCGTCTATAGTAGGGTTAAGAATAAAGGTTTATGGATGGATAAGGAAATAGGCAATAACATCCCTTACTAACTTACCGAAACACAACAGAACATAATATGCTGTTGTTTTTATAATGGTCTTGGTTTAGTAGTAGTCTCGCACAATTTTGTTTCGTAGGAAATGTGCCAAAAGCCAACTTTAAATTTAAATATATTTTTAGTAGTCGTCTCGCACAAATATTATTTTCACGTGTGAAAGATATCACGAGTTTAAAAGTAAGTATTAGAAAAAAATCGCGTGGTTGATGTAGGCGTCACTGGGGTACGAAGGGGAGTCATAATAAATAAACTCAAAAACGACTAGGCCGATTTTAAAAATTCTTTCACCTATAGAAAAACTATATTATCAGCGAGTAACATAGGCTTTTTATATAGTTACGCGTACAAAGTCGCGTGCAACAGCTAGTGATGAATATTTCTGTTTTCCCGAGTCTGGGTATTTTTAATCAATCACTAATCAAATCATGTATTTAAAAATTACTGTTACTTATAGGTGTTATAGTTTTTCTAAAAGGAAAATATACATGAAAAGGCAAATTATGAGATCATTATCGTCACCTTCGTTGTTCGTTGTTCAATCACCATTAGCTGCCAAATAAAATAATTACAAGTATTAAAACTGTAAAAATATTAAAATAATCGTTTTGTTCCTAGAAATTAACAGAGGGCTACTTGTTAACTTTTCATGCGAGCGAAGACTCAAGACAAAATATTGTACCTACTTAATCAATAAATATCGATGAGACCCTTTTATATAATATACAAAATTTCCCATTCGTTTCAAATAGGCGGATTAAGGTCAGAACGTTTTTTCTGTTTAAAAAATCACCAAGATTAGCGGGTGTTGCATCCTGACCAAGATTCACGGTTTGAGTCGTACCTACTGGTGATACACTCAGATTAGAGTTTATCCCTGTTTTTAATGCGCTGGCGCTCCACGGAGCACCCTTTTAATCTGAAAAAGATGGGCGAGCTTTTTTCTTTTACAAAATTAACTTAAATGTTGGTTACATTTTTTTAAGGCAATGCGACGAGAAATTTTAAATGCTGGACAAAAATAATATATTTGCATAATTTTATTTCTCGTTGAATGCACTTATAGGTACACTTTATACCTGAGTACTATACTTAAATAGGTAGGTCATGTAAAATCTATTCTAAGCCCTTAGTCTTTATTTTATCACACTCTATCTAAGCATTTGGATCAATACAGGTGTTGCTAGAGCCAAGTGCGCTGGCGATTTTGAGCAAGGACTATCTGTAGCCGCTACTTCGTAGGCGCTGCTGTTCCTTTTTTAATCCCACAATAACCTAACATTTTTAATTTTTAATTATTTTTGTAAAATCGTTTCCATTTATTCCGTCATTGCCCAACCACGAGATTCATGGAAGATATGACACAGATTCGTTAGACAATCTCCATTCACATATCACATTCGGGTCAGAGGTGGTAAATAATCAGCATTCGCATAATTTTCGCATATCCTAAGGGCGGGCTCAACAGTAAATCGGCTCCTTCCGTCCCAAGTTCAAGACCTTCAATAATGGCCTGTTCGTACGAAATGTGGCTCCCAAATGTACCAATTTACCCTTTCCACTGGGCTTGAGGCATCCTCGTGTAAAAGGGGCCATTCAATCTCCACTCGAAAGGAGGGTCACGTTGTTTATAAATGAAATGCTCTGATGACGCCTCCGTCTTTTTTTTTTCTATGTTTTGGTTTGGGTTCAATTTCCGGCAGCCTACTTTTACTTCTCACTTGAGTTTTATGAGAAAATAAAATAAATGTACAAGAAATTGGCTCTTTAAAGCCATCTTTGAAATAAGGTTGAAAAGGCGATCGTTGATTATACCAACTTTCTTACTTTTGATCTTCGTAAATAATTTCAGTAAGAAGAGTAAAAATTTAGCATAACTTCTATAAAAATGCTTGAAAACCTAATTATATGTTACACATCTGTTGTTACGAAAGATAAACTGGTTCTCTAAATATATTTACCACAATCCGCCTAGTGAATGTTTAATGACAAAAATCTAATCTTACAGAAAACCACCATGAAATACTATTTTACTCATCGAAACACAACAGAACTTATATAGTTATAATAATATGCTTTTAATTAACAGTGGTCTTCTGTAACCACCTGCCCAAATGACTGCGAAACACACTATGCCCTGCCACTACTTTCCAGATCCGGACCAAAGCCAATTCCAAAGTTGATCCTTAACTTCCAGTTAACTTCCAAAGTTGATCCTGCCGATAATCGAACCCTGAGGGACCCCTGAGGCAGAGCTATAACGCAATCACCCTAATTACTCATCTAATGGGCTAGTCAAATTTCTTCCTTAAGATCTGTTTCTGTATTATGGAATCCATTCTTTTATTTCCAAACCTACAAATATGGCCTTCATCTATGTGCTTAATATCTTAAAACTCTTCTTAGTCTTAAAATATTACGCTTTTGAAGTATATGTAAAAATTAATATGCCATCCATTTACTTAATTCCCTCCTGTTTCTCACTTAATTAATATTTCAAGTAGGTACATTGCGCTTACTGTTACAATTAATATTTTATGTCTAAGGAGGGCTTTGTAGGTGTGTAGGTACTAAGGGCGGTTCGCGCCGGGTGTTGCTAAAAGCCTGTCAGGGTTACTTTAGCACCGAACTTCGTGGACCGTACACGTTGGTACACATGAATACATGTAAGAACATATGAATGTGAACGCACAAATCTTAACATGGAAACTAGCTGGTGTCAACGACTTCGTCCGCGTTTAAGAATAAAAAATATAACGCATGAGAAAATATATAAGCGATATAACGTTTGAAACCTTTATTGCTGTAATAATTTTTCCAGGCTGCTGTTTTTGGTGTTGGATTTTTAGATTAGATTATCCCTCAGTTAAAGTATTTTTATAAAGTCAGTAAAAAGTTGGATTTAGACTTTATCAACATAAACTAAATAACAATTTAACTATGAATTGTGAGCAATGTAGATGAGAAAAGATATATTAGCGGGCATACATAATTAGGGTCAAGTGGGAGACAGTGTAAAAAAAGTTCTTAGAAAAAAAAAACCGTAAATTAGGTTTGAAATAATATCAAAATATACTTATGAACTACTTATTTTTTAGTTTTCTGACTGCTGATTGTTAAAATGTACCCCAACCCATTGGACACTGCCTCTGGGGTGGGGTAAATTTTAACATACATAGAGTTACACTAAAATAGTCGTCAGTTCGATTACATGGTAGTTAAACTGTAGTACTTATACTCTACAATGTCTTTAATTTTTAATTTTTTTGGCAAATTTTTTTAATTAATTCTGTTACCAGTCGTATTTATAAAATACTTAATAATACACTTAAATTGAGAGCATTTCGCGAAGTCGGAGCTAATTAAAGTCTGCACAAAAAGATACTAGGACTACCTAAATAGATTAACCAAGTTTTTAAATTCTTGCACTAAATAAGAGAAAAAGATTTAAACTTGTTTAGTCAGACTGTAATTGCGCCGAGAGGGTTCGCCAAGATAAGCTCGTTTCTTTTTAATTTTCCTTCTGGAAATTACTTCAGGTCCTACCGTGTTGAATAAATGAGGACTGTTGCACTACCGACTCCGAGATGTTTTAATTTATTTTATAACGTCTGTGGAGGTTTCGAAAATTCCTCGGTAGCGTCCTAATTATACATAAACCTTTATGTACAAGAAGAAGTATCAGGCGCCCTTATCAGGTCGTCTGCCCCCTTGTGAGTGGACGTCCTGTGCTGCACCTGCTGATCCGTGGGCCTCCATTCAAGAACATTCTGGCCCAAGCGGCCATGGGCTCTCCGTACTATGTGTCCTGCCCACTGCTACTTCAACTTACTGATCCGCTCATTTTCTACGGATCTCCTCATTTCTGATTCGATCTCGCAGTCTGGCCCCAAGAGCATAGCCCTCTCCACAGCTCGTTGAATTTTCTTACGAGGCCCATAATTAATACCGCGTTTAAGCGCCATATGTTATCAGCACTGAGAACATACAGAAGTATCGTGGAGCTTCCTGAACGCTGCCCATCCGAGCTGGATTCCACGATTGACTTCCTTGGTTCTATCTAGTTGGACTGATTTTCTCATAAAATCATTCTTATAGATTCTATGATTTTAATTTGATAATTATTTTTTAATACATAGAAAACTAACAATATAAAGAAATAATCATACATTATATAATATACAAAAAAATCTATAGTTAGTCTTCACTGATATAACTCATAAACAAGTAATTAACAGCAAATAGACGTTAAAATCGGTCAGAAGAAATAAAAGAAAAAGAAAATAATAACAAAGTAAATATAAAAGGTGTACTATTAAGAAATTAAGTCAATACTATACAATGCTAAGATGACAGCAACACACACTCAATAAAAACATTATAATAATAAAATACTCGTATTGTAGTAGTGCCCAAAAATTTAAGTAAGAAAAACAAGTAAGAGTAAGTAAAAAAAAATGTTTAATTTAAAAATCTGTGTTACATTTTCAAATGTTGGTCATGTTGCTTAATTGAAAAATTGAGAAGTCGTCTTAAATTACTGCAATATCATCAGTTTCGGGTTGTCTCAGCTTCTAAATAAAATGATGATAAATTACAATGCTACAAAAGGTGCTACACAATGTTAGCTGCGGCTAAATACGAGGCTATTTTGAAGAGACATAATTTGAAAGATCGTGTTTACTTAAAATAGAACTAATTTCTGATTTGGTTTTAATAAATATTATTTCATTGTATATTATTATTTTCTTATAATAAAATAGTAAACTAGCCGTTTCTATACATTAAATATTTTTTCAAAAAACAATTTGTTCACGTTGTACTTGCATTTTTTTTTAGAATTTTTTTTAGAATTTTGACTGTTTTTCTGTTTGTCTGTGTGTTTATGCACGCTAATCTTAGAAACGGCTTAACCGATTTGAATGCGGTTTTCACTAATGTATTGATAATTACCTGTGTTAAACTATAGGATACTTTACATCCTCAAAAAAAGTTAGGTTCCTGTGAAATTTTCAAAAAACGAAGTACAGCGCGTACGCTGTTGCGGGCACCAGTATATTATGAAATCTGATACCTACATGAGACACGCCATCGTTATTGTGAAGGGCTTAAATCTCTGTTAACAACACAAGATGTTTACATGTCTGCTTTTGAAGTCGGAAATTAATAAAAATTAAATAATGTCAATAAAATTGTGGCGTCTGTAGAATTTTATAATGCACAATCGCAACATGTTTCACGTTGAATTAAATCTGCTAAAATATATTATTTGTTTAACGGACCGTGGAACATTGAGAAATAGGACGGAAGCAGAACCAGTCAGTTGTTACATGATCGCGAATTGCGCGGCAATTAGTTAGACAAAGGATTGATTAACAATTCCATTTCGACGGCTCTTTTGTTGAAACACTTGTTTGTATTGACTTCGGAAAACCTCATTTATTTTTGTGCTAATATTTGTGACGTTTGATATTTATATTTATTCTATTTATTACCAAATTAATCATCATCTCAGCCGTAGGATGTCCACTGCTACTGCCGCCCGTCGTAAGGTAGCCCGAGACGGCTGGAGTAACTACACTTTCGGGTACGCCGAGGTCCTGACAGGGAGCGTAGTTGTCCCCGCGCTGGAAAGCCGTGGGGGGACACCAAAGTCGTGTCATAACGTCCCCGCGACCCTGCCCGTCAACGACCGCGCTAGAAAGTCGTTGGGTTTTAGCTGGTACGCATCCGGCATAACCCCGCCGTCGTTTTACTGCCGGGTATCCAAGGTGATTTCCCAATATTAAGACAAAAAAGAACGAACCCACTGCTGAACATAGGCCTCCCCCATAATTTTCCAAATGAAACTGTCAGAAGCAGTCATATCTATAATTAATACATAATCTTGACTAACTAATACATTGACGAGCTCATTTAATGAGTGGTTAAAGTGCATGCTTTAACTGTCTCAGGTGTCCCAGGGTCGATTCCCGACAGGTCCAAACAAAATATCCACCCTTCAATATCTTATTATTTCAAAAATATAACATCCCATCTTCTTGAAATTGTGTCAATTTCTTCGAATGAATACGATCATTACGATGACATGGTTGAGTTTAAAGATGAAACAACCAAACCAGCTTATTTTTATGACAATGTTTTATTGTATATACAATATAAATATATCATTAAAATAAAAATGCAATACTTAATTACAAAGTTTATTAAATATTAATTGAATATTTCTTAAATTAATATTAAGTATATTAATTAATTTCACTAGATGCTCTTCTTTATTTTAAGATGATGTGTACGATAAAAAACTATTAAAAAAATCACTATAATCATTTTGCTTGATAGCAGGTTTGTCTTGAACTTGAGTCTTTTCCCGTTTATTTGTCGGACAGTTGTAATCTCTCCATTTTGTGAGATCAGGACCCATGATATGTGTACACGGAACTGCTGTGTTTCTGGAAAAATATATATAAAGGAATCTACAATTTAGTATCTGAATAAAATTTGCATTTGACCTAAATACAAAACCATTTAAGACTTCGTTAGCATTTTACATTTCATCTCTCAATATTGGAGGGAGAAAATTTTAATAGAATCTCTTTAATAATGAAGGATGCTATTCAATATTAAGTCACCTAATGACACGGTACATGTGCAATTTAGTAAAGGAACATTTTTTATATATATTTAAAAAAAAAGTTTTTATCTATTTAAAATTTATTTTTCTCACAGGAACCTAACATATTTCCAGGATAAAAAGTATCCTGTTGGCGTTTTTGCGTGAAAAAAGTAAGAAACATCCTTACATCCTCACAATTAGTATGAAGTTTTAGTAGTGTCAGGACACACTGCTTAGCACTCCGCCGTGAAAAAACAGCATATATGCTGTTATTTCACGGTACGTAAGTAAGGGATGCCAGAACCCATCACCCCATCCCTTCCTTATCCCTTATCCTTACTTCTTCTATGGTCGGCAGCGAACTTGCAGCACACGTGGCGTTAAATATAATATAGTATAATAAGTATAGGCGACTGTAGCCACATTTTTTTAACGTTGGGAAATCCTATACCATCAAGTGGAACGTCAGTCATCAGTCTGTCAACCTTTACATAAAAAATAGAAGTAAGATCTATTTTTAACTTAAGATAGTTTAATTATGTCGTATGTGTTACTAAATTTTTATTTTTTAATTTTAAATATAGAACAGTATATGAGATATGGAACATATACATTATATTGAAACTTTACCCAGGTTTTATATTGACGAATGCGTTGGGCTGAATGAATTTGATCGCTTCAGCGTTGTCACACGCCAATCGCGCCATGTTAGTTTTCCTGATCTCGTGTAATTGAGCTGTGAACAATTTTAACAGAGATTAGATTTAAGTAATTGGAGCCAAACGCCATGCACTAAAAAAACTCAATCCAATTCCATTGTAAATCGCTTTTTCGATACTACTATAAAATCTTTTTACTGTGGACATCAGAAGATATGGATCTGCATCTAAAATTTATCAATTTGTAGTTTGGAAATTACTTGTAAAAAATATTTAAAGAATAGATTAAGATTTTATGATGAACTGAAGCCCATACCTTATATACGGTTAATATATTATTATGTCGAGTGAGTGGATAAATGAAGATAAATAACATATGGCCAATTAATTTATCGACGAGTTTAAATGGACGTTGTCTAAAATGACATGGCATGATATGAACCTTTAAATGTTTTGAATTAAATTTATTTCTTATGTGGATGAGAAAATTCCATCTTATTTTTTTTAAATTCTTAATCCTTTTATTCCAATTTATACAACGTGAAACAATAGCATGTATGCTGTTTTGTTTCGGCGTGTGAGTGAGAGATAGCAGAGAGCAGAGCCTATTTCTCTATACCTTCCTAATCCGGCAGCTCACTTGCAGCACCAGCGTTACTTGTGTTATAGGCGACGGTAGCCACCTACCACCAAGTAGACCGTCATCCTGTCTGTCGAGTTTAACATTAAAAAAATAAATTTCACTAATAATATCAAATATCAGTATTAAACTAGAAGAAGTACTCCATCATCATAAACTAATAAGCGATCCCACAATCTATCCTCCAAAGACTTCTCAGTAGACGAAGTAAATCTCTTTATAATAAACAGCACATTTATCGTTACTTACGCAAAGTTAGACTGTGAAACTGATCTCCTCTTTCAAACCAGAAACGATCCGAAAACCGTATGAGCTGCAACTGCTTGGCGACAATACAGAATAAAATAGGCCCAACAAAGGTGCCTTGCATGAAATTCTCACTCATTATTCCAGCGAGTAAGTCAATGTCTTCGACTTTATTATACAGGTTTTTTAGAACTGCGATTTTCTAGAAAGATTTTCCTTTTCATAAATAAATAATATATTGACTAACTCAAATTTTCTTATATTATTTAATGCATTACATCAACCATAAATATTTGAAATGATAAATATTTGAAAATTTATTGTGTTTCAATTAAGTACTATAATAATAAATAAAAAAATAATTTAAGTATGTTGTATGACTCCTAAACCGCTCCACCGATTTCAATTCAGTTTACACTTATGGAAAGAGGGATAATCGGGGAAGAATTGTATACTTTTATAAAAATTGAACCCCGGGCGAAGCCGGGAGCGGGTCACTAGTTACCTACTTAATAAAATGACTTCATTTAAAAACGAGGCTATTTTTCCAAAACTTCCCAAATCCGTTTTATTCTCGGTTTACGAAACAGAAAAAGCGGCTAAATTAATGAAATTTATTTTTGAGAAAAAATTAAAGAATATAAAATTCAAAATTTAAAAACCAGAAATTTTAGACTTTAGCTATTATGTGCACATTATAAAATAATCATAATGATTAAGTTTACACTTAATCACAATTTTTACTTAACCAACATCCAACTTTAGAAATTGTTTGACCAATATATAGATATGGATTTTAAGGATGGTCATGCGATACATATATGTGAATGTGGACAAACACGCAGGCAAAAGCTAGTCGTTTAAATATTTAAAACAGGTATTGAATGGGAAATAGAAACTCGATGTCTTATTTTTTAAACTTACCTCGTGCTCGATAGAATCTGAGAATTCTTCGAAGTTTTTGGCTGGCTTCAGCCTGCATAAATGTCGATAATCGTTATATCCACGTATTCCCATATCTCTTCCTCTTTGTATGTCAATTGCAATTAGGTCGTGAGCTCTCTGTATTTCTCCGTAGAACTTTTCAGAGATCTGAAAATTTGCTTATATTTACTACTAGCTTTTATTTACAATTTTTAGCCGATTACGTAGCCTAGTTTTGATTTTATGTTAAGTTCGTCAGACAGGTTGACGATCTACTCAATGCTAGATCTACCTACCATCTAATCTACCATCTACCGTCGAGTCTAGAACACAAAAAACGCCACAAGTACTTCGATTGAGCTGTCAACTATAGGATAAAGGATTAATAATCACTAATCACTTATTTACTTGAACATTACTAGCTTTATTAGCTCTCATACCTCTGGATCCTGAATATCATCGATTTTAGCTGCATGCTGGTAGAAAGTGCCCCGATTTATTTCTTCAAATGTTTTATTTTGTTCGATTAGATCTTGTCTGTAGAGCGTGTCACTGAATGATAAATCGCTTATGTATTGATAGTTTTCGTTATATCTCCTGCAAAAGAATTTATAGGTACATATATACAGGTATAATATACAGGAATATCTACGAACTTTCTTGTATTAAAAGGAGACACAATCATTAATCAAACCTATAAGAGTAGTACTTAATTCTAAAACATCATTCATTTTATATCAAATATATTATTATACTCGTATATTCTCTTACTAAGTTAGTCTAGTTAGTCCAGTTTCTTAAATATCACATTTTATTATCTTTCTATTGTACTTATATTTTTATTTTATATTTTTTCTAGGATTTTGGTATAATAGGGGAAAGTAATAATAGGATTCTACAAGGTACTTTGTCGATCATTTGAATATCGGCATAGGGGGTGGTTACTGTCGCCAAACGGGCTGCCCAAATGACTGTAAAATACGACTACTTTCCAGATAAAACCAGAGCCAACTTTGAAAAGTTTACTTACAAAGCTAACCGTGCCTGGAATCGAACACTGTAACAGAGCTTTAAGGCAAGCACCTTAACCACTCATCCAAATGGCTCGTTATGATGCGATAAATGCGACTTATTACATACGAATGTATCTACGAACTACATACGAATTACATACGATCTAGATATTACATACGAATGTATGTTTTTTTTACAACTTGGACATATGGATTTCTTATGAATGTTACTGTTTTATATGAAGTACAATAGAAAGAATATAACATTGAATTACTTTATTCTGCCATCTAGTAATGTACGGTAGAATCTGATAGCGTTCTCATATTCCGCATATACGAGAGGTACAGCATCTTCGTCGTATGCAGAGAGGTACTCGACTCGCTCCGATATGAGTCCATATTTCACCATATTGCGGTAACCTGGAACACATTTCTTGAAAGAACAATGCTATTTGTTTTAAACTAACACATAGCGTTCTAGTTACTCAAACTGTTGCTTGGAGTTTGTTATATATTATATGGAGCTTGTCAAACTGTTATTTTATGATCTGTTTTATGTACAGGAGATCAATCAGGTTTGTATGGAGATCAGGCATCAGTTTTTATTTTATTAATTTTTTTCGTTTTAACGCTTTAATCTTGTACCATTAGGTAAGAAGAAATTACAGATTTTACTGGGAAAACATCGTGTAATTTGGTAATGGAGTTTCATAGACATATTTAAGTTTGAAAGTATTAAAAGTCTTACAAAAACAATCGCATTACAAAAACTGACATATTCACAGGAAATTACTGAAATTAGGACGTATTACTGATTTAACACCAAAGTGTATTCTTTTCTAAAGTGTAAGTTATTCCTAAAAATATAATTCACATTCTTAACCATTTCGTCGTTGATAAACCGAAATCAGTCATGTGCAAAAAGTACAAAACAAACATAAAAAAAAAATTTGAAACTTAGGACAATAAAAAAGTTATGCGTTATTTGTCTTTTAAATTTGCGCGTGCAACAGCTAGTCTACTAATTTAATGGACCATGAGTCTGCCTACCGACTTTTACATTTTTAAAAATGCCTGCTTAAACCTAAGCTACTGGTAGTCTTAATAAAAATTATCTTACCAAGCAACAAAGGCAACAACTCGTACATAAATATATTGGATGCGGTTGCTATATTGATCTGTCGTGCTACTTTGAACAGACGATCGTCCTTCCAACAAGGGTTCAATTCGTGGAGAATCTTCGCCAGTCGATTGTGTTCCCTCATAAAAAATATCGTCAATGTTGTTGTTCTTAAATCCAAGTTTCCCACTTCCGGGAAACCTTGAAGACATAATTTTTTTATTAATTTCATCACATATAAAAAAAAAACAGTCTGACAAACGGTTGTCTTCTGAATAGAAATCGTATAAAAATTAATATGACAGAATGAAAAAATCCTCTGATAATGCATAAATTTTATTACAATTTTGTTGATTTTACTACAAGTTCACAGACTTAGTCCCCTATAGTCCATTTTAGTTCCCCTTAATTCCCTTTAGTCTTCCTTTAGTCCATATGTCCTTATGTCCTTTAGTCCGTCTTCCTTAAAAATATTTATATTATAACCTAGCTCTACACACTTACAAATATTTCCAAACACTTACCAAATTTATAACAAATAGTCTCATTGATTCGGTTCTGAAAACACGCGTTTTCACTCATATTCGAAAGTGGCACATAACGGTTGTTCCTACGCTCCATTTTTAACAAACCCTTTTCTCCTTCTCTAACTGTAGCCAAAGCTGTATCGTTAACACCATATATTGTGGAGAGGTCCAAAAGAGGCGTTTGGTAATTTATCTAAAAAAAGGCATTTTTTATTTATTTAATAATAATGGTTTACAAGCGGACAACTGTTAAAAAATGTATTCGTCGCTACACGAAATACGATTCTCCTACACACAGGCAATTACTTTACCGCAGTGAGATGCCTCAACAACTTTAATAATTAATTAAATATTTTTTGTGTATTTATGTTTATGTACTTTTCAAAAATAAATGTTACTAGAAATAATATTTTTAACAAGTAGCACATGTCGTATAAGAGTTCATTTATTCTTATTAGAACTCTTGTTGGAAAGTTTTTGGGGAAACCTACGTCCCCCAATTAGACTTTATGCGGCTGAGATGAATTCATTCATTTCTATGTTTAAAAATAAATATATAAAAATATTTTTTGACAAGTAGCAATTGTTGTAAAATATCTATATCTGTATCTAAATCTAATTAAGGTAGATATTATAAAATAAAGCCGCTGTCCACCACTATCTGTTTCAAAGCTAACTTCTAAACTTGCCGACGGATTCTAATGCTGTTTTCACTTATGAAAAGAGCGATAACCAAGGAAGGTTTGTGTGTATAATTTGCAGAAAATAATTGCATCCGTACGAATAATCCTGGGGGCGGTTTGAGTGTTTGAACAAAACTCATAATTTTGATAGTTGTTAGTTTACGGTGATATTCTAAATTTATTATAAACGTCAGACGAGCTACCTAGTTCATCACTGAGGAACGTAATTAGTTTTAATATTAATATAGGCACTGTATTTAATCAGGCAACACAAACCTGTTCAGGCATTAAAGTGTCCGGAATACAACCAGCGTCCTGGAATGTTTCAGCTCGGGAGAAGTTGAGACAGCGGATATTAGTCACTTTGAGGTACGGATCGTCCTCGGGAACCTCAATTGGAATACACCGACGATCTCTCTCGCCTTGTGGCTGGCAACAATATTGACGACTCCGCAAATAATCCACTGCAAGCAAATTTAACTGTTATCTTAGTCTAAAAGACGTAGACGCCATTTTTCAATTTTCGTCCTAATCTGTCATAAGTTTAAGCTCATTATTATTTTCAGGCGGATAAATAGCCTATGGAACACGTATTAAAGGTTGGGAAAAGCGAAAAGGGAAAAGGCTTCCTTCAGAACACAAAACGAAGCAAAGACTGATCGGATGAAGAGTAAGAGACCAATTATGGATAGACCTAGTATGGGCCCTGATAAACGTGATTTGTATTTTTTTGTTGTGTTAAACTTTCCTTGCTTTTCTCGTTTCTCTCTATTAATCGTCATTTGCATTAAATTAAAGACAAACAAATAATTAAAGAGAATGAATAAGTAATTTAAAAAAGAACATATGAAAACCTATCATTATACTTTTTAAAATGTTTAACGTTTATAGGGAAAAAAACATTATACCTGCAATGTTATTGATAGTATTGTAATATTTCTCAGCTTAAAAAGCAATTCTGTATACTGTGTTAATATTTGAACTTAAGTATGCTTGATTATGTATATACTTGAGTATGCCTATTGCCTATATATACAAGTTAATAGAGGTATATGCGTGTGTTCACAAAGTCACTTACAAGGTCCATTCAAAACGCTTATGTCATCTTGAATGAACTGCAACATATGTGCAGTGGCTATAGTGAACATGTTCCTGTCAACGACGCGTCCAGTCGATTGCAAAGCAGTTCGAATTCTTCTTGCCGAAGGTAGTTTTGCGCCGTTCTTGTCTGCGCGAATATCTTTTTCTGCAAAGTATTTGCTTGTGTAAATAATAAAATAATAATTATTAATTGTTCATGTAAGGCTGGTAGGTCTAGATGGGTACCGTAACACAAGC
This sequence comes from Synanthedon andrenaeformis, assembly GCA_936446665.2. Classification (NCBI taxonomy): domain Eukaryota; kingdom Metazoa; phylum Arthropoda; class Insecta; order Lepidoptera; family Sesiidae; genus Synanthedon; species Synanthedon andrenaeformis. The sequence continues at coordinate 9,740,565 of OW387785.2, forward strand.
TAACCCAAAAGTGCTGCTTAGGGAACAGTATTTTTTTTTCTGAAAAAAATTTGTACTGCATTCTACATAAACTTTTTACTCTTAAATTATTAAATTAATTATTAATTCATAACTTACTATTAGCGTAATCCGGCTTTAGAAGTCTTAAGTAAGGCCCAAACGCTGATCCGGTGCTGGGATACTTATAGTTATTGCATGAACCGTCGACACGACTGCCTTCGTGGGGCGTACACTTTTTAACTTCGATCGAGCACTGCCTACAATCGAAATGTTTTGTTTATAAATAACGTCTAAATTATTATTAATTTATATCGTCATCAGTATAATGAAGCAGCTATAAGAGAATCAATAATATATTTGTGGGAAATATTTAAGTGATCTCATTCTCATAGGTTACTTTGATTGTTTACTGTTTTTTCCAACGTCTGAAGCAAAAGATGTGTGTTACAAGTTTGACCTTGTATATTTGTGTCTGTTTTTTTTTTGAAGAGATGATTTCTAGTTATAATTTATGAAAATAATTCCAGGCGTTTGGAGATCATCAGCTCATTTCCTAGTTGATTGATTTGAAATTTATTGTAGGTATACTGTTACTTAGGTGCTATTTCTGGATTAAGGGTATTTTATGTTGTCCTTTACTGTATTCTAACGTGCAATCACGATTTCATGTTGCTGTGTTGAGTACTTAAGGCGTGAAAGGGTAACAGCCAGACAGAGTTACTTTCACATTTATAATATTAGTAGAGATACTGCACGTACAAAGTCGCTAGTAAAAGCTAGATAGAAGTTATTTAAATATTTTATGCACAAAAAATACCTTTCACATAACAATGTAAATTTAAACTCTCTAGAAAAATATAGGAGAATTTAAAACAAGACTTTATTAGAAATATGAAACTCACCTTGTTGCATTTTTCAATCGGAAATTCTTCGCTAGAGCGTCTTCAATCTTTTTACCGCTGTATCTATCGAATACCGTTTCGTAGCCGTCACTAAAGTTTAATATTGAATTTAAAATTAAAATAAAAGACAAATAATGCATTTTGTAAACGCCAAACGACTTGTGGTAAATGTGTTCGATAAATGAAAGGTAATGCAATGCCGCACGCGATCGGCGATTGCACATAACTGTAACAAATCAATGCCATCCTTAGCCATTTCGTTTGAATTTAATTGAGGAAGTTGTGTCTGCTCGTACGGCCGACTATTAATTGTATGTAATATTACAATTCGTAACTAGTATGACATGGTTTCGAATAGGCTCATATAGGAAAGTTTTCCTTCACTAAAATAATTGTACAAATAGCTACCTGGCTTTTTTTTGTATGAGAAGATATTGCATATCTTAGCTACTTTATACCTGTTGGATATGATATACATGAGGTCCTGTTGGAAAGTTTACGTATGGAGATTTTTTGAAGTGAAAACTTCTTTAGGCGCGTTTGGCATTTTTGAGATGCGATAAAATCATTGAACTCGCGACATTGTCATGTAACGTAATGTAATATAACGTACCTAATGTAACCGCAATTTTAAAAAAGAAAAAAAAAACAATTTTTGAGATGCGATAAAATCATTGAACTCGCGACATTGTCATGTAACGTAATGTAATATAACGTACTTAATGTAACCGCAATTTTAAAAAAGAAAAAAAAAACAATTTTTGAGATGGGATAAAATCATCGAACTCGCGACAGTGTTATGTAACCGAATGTAAACGTTGATGTAGCTGATATTAATTTAAAATAATAATAAAAAATAAAAAAAACAATATATAATATAATATAATATAATATAATATGATATAATATGATATAATATGATATGATATGATATGATATGATATGATATGATATGATATGATATGATATGATATGATATGATATCCATCCATGACTCAGGTACAAAGGTAAATGTTAACACATAAACATTTGCCCCTAGCGGGATTCGAACCCGCGACCGTTTGGTTAACAGCTAGGGTTACTAGCCACTAGATCAACCATATGAAAGTAAACTTACAAGGTATGATAAGGATCAATATGGTATACACCTCTGACCAACAATACATAGTTTCATATCAATATCAAACCTTTTTTAATGGTCAGTCATTATTAAGTTCATGTTAAATAATTATGTTCTATTTATTGTCATTGTGTGTCAGTGTCATATATTTTCTATTGTATTTCTTGCGATCAATAATTTAGATCACTTTTGACGTGCAGTCCAACGACTGACATGTTTTTTTTTTGTGTGTACTTTAGACTTGGGTGGATATCCGCCACCTGGTACATTTTCCAGCTATGATGTAAATTTTTTGTAAGTATGAAAAATAATTGACTACCGCAAAAACAGTGAAAATTGTGTTTTAATTAGTATGGGAAATTATTTTATTAATATTATATTAATATCTAATCTTCTAACATCATATTGCTATTTACAGTTCATTTACTCATATATTAATTATACTGAGAAGCATGCCCGGTGTCAGCAATTCTGTGTAAGATGCACATCTTCTCTTTGCCGTATGACCGTTACAACGTAAGGTCAGCAACGCATATTCCTGAGGGCCTAGTGCGAGTTTTACTCGATCAAACGCGACGAACACGTAAATGTCAATTTGTATGGAAATGAAGCAGACCTACATGTGAGCCACCAGGTGGCGCTGCTTCATTCCCATACAAATTGACATTTACTTGTTCGTCGCGTTTGATCGAGTAAAACTCGCACTAGGCCCTCTGGTAATGCTTGTTTATTTACGAGGTAGCTCTACCTATAGACTAGTGTTTTGTCGACTAGATAAAAAAAACATTAAAAATAAACGTTGAAATTAAAAAAGTTACATTCGCTTTGTAAATCCGTCACAGGAGCCGCTTAAAAAAAGTTTTAATGAGTTTCCTGTGTAGCTATGAGATACATTGAGGATAACCTATAATAAAATAGAATATGATTCATAAACAAATACCAGTAATGTAGATATTTGGAATCAGCTAAATCAGTTAAATATTTGGAAATCAGCTGTAACAAAATCTTTCGCAAACAATACAAATAAATATATGTATTACAATTATGACATCTTCACCAATTAAAAATGTGATATTCATCTGACGAGATTCTTTCCAACAGTTATTGTCCTGAAGCCATGTTTATAAATATCCCAATCAGAGTAGTTTCCGAAGTCAAAGTAAAAAATTGACTAAAGATTTACCATTTAAAGGGTTTATCTATCTGATCTCTGATCACATGAACTTTTAAGAGATAACTTTTAAAATAAGTTTGAAAACAATTGCCAGTTCCTTAAGATTCTCACAGATGGCAGTGTAAGGTAATTTCTCATATAAAACAAATAATTTGCTATAAAAAAATACTATGAATTGGGATAGAAACTATCCTATCTTTTAAGTTGGACCAAATTACACATAGTTACCAAGTTTTATCAAAATCGATTCAGTAGTTTAGGATTCCATTGGTCCCAAACAACGTGACACATAATTTATACATGCATATACGAGTATACCTATAGAGATTATAAAGCTGAAGAGTTTGTTTGTTTGGTTGGACGCGCTAATCACAGGAACTAATAGTTGGAATTAATAAATTCTTTTTGTGTTGGATAGTCCATTTATTGAGAAAGGCTTTAGGCTATATAACATTTTGAACGCGGGCACCAGCTAGTAGTACATAAGGCAACAACTTCCCTTAAAACTTAACACGCTATGCTCCAGGATCAACCCCAAAGTATGCATATGATTAACATAATATCGGCAAACACTAACCAGATTGCCGACCACATAATGCACTTGCAGCCACACGAATTGCATGAAATTAACTTCGATGAACTTTGGAACTGTAGTTATAACCTACTAATCCATAATCCATACTAAACTGTCTGTCTGTCCGCCCGATCATAATGAAATTTCGCATACAGGGATACCGGAAAGGACATAGGGTCACCTTTTATCCAGAAAAAAGTACTGACTCCGAGGGAACATCTAAAATTAAGAAAACTAACGCCTGATAAAAGTGTTATAGAAAGCAGATGTCTGGTGTTATATTGCTTATAAATATAATATTTTTATTTTTTAACCCAGACGAAGTCGCGTGCACCAGGCAGTATAAGAATATATATGCGAAAGTTTATGAGGAATTGAGGATGAATGGATGGGTTTGTATGTTTGTTACTCTTTCACGTAAAAACTGCTGAACGAATTTGGATGAAATTTTTACCTTATGAAGAATACTACACGACTTCTAATGCTTCATCTCTCTGTAACCCATTTATTTATTGCTTATTTTTTCCCATTAGTTTTTATTTGAAATTCAAAAACCATTAATGTGTCCACCAGTGTATATAACCGATAGTTCACTTAGTAATTTGGAGTTCTATGAGGTGTTACTAATTATAATTGAGTTTTGCAAAATGTAAACAGTGTGGTTGAACGTTGGCTTATTAACTGCCTTATACATTATACATGCAATTACAACGCACAGCGTTGTACTCTGTAAATACCTACGTTTATCAAGTACCTATGTTTATCGTACTAATTATTATCACTGAGTGTCTTTTTTAATCCCCGACTTAAAAAATAATGTGAAGAAATGAATAACAAAGTGAGTCGATAATAGGTTTGAATCATATCTCAAGTCGTAAATAAATTCTATGCGAGTTTTATACTCAGGTATACTTACATTCTTTTATAATGTCACAAGTGTAAGGTAATTGTGACGTTAAGGGCTTTCAATAATATGACTCATCTCTCACTCATCCCTCACTCACTCAACAGCGGATTCTAATAAGGAAAAATGAAAATAATTGACTCAACACTCAGCCTTACTTTAAATACAATAAAACTTCAAAATTATTTTGAATTAGGAGTGTAAGGGTTGTAAGTCCTTACAAATATAGAGGATATGAATGTCAAATGATAGTTTGTCCATATGTCAATATATCACTGAGTATCCCAAGGCATGCAATGTTCATGTAAACCACTAGTAGACTGGATAGGGGGTGCTTATTGCCGCCAGACGAGCTACCTAAATAGATGACTTACATCGGTTATAAACACAATGTAGGTAATCGCACCTTAAGGCGCGATTTCACGAGACTCTAGTATTTAACATCGATGTTAAGTCATTTGGCGCTGTCACTTGCATACTGTAAACGTCTGTTAAATGACAACAGCGATGTCAAATACTAACAGAGTATGGTGAAATCGCGCCTAAGAATATTATATACCAAGCGTTCTACGCATCTTGGGGGTTCTTAATACTATTGTGAGCATGTTGTGGGCTATAGACTTCACAAGTTTTTGCATTATAGATGTTACATATGGACAATGTTGAGTCGACAATGAAAATACTACCTATGGTTTTTTTATTATTATTAACAACAGAGCACGTTTTTATACTAAGAATTGTTATTCATATCAGACTTGTTTGAGTCTAGACCTCTTAGTAAGTTTATAATTGCTGATGGATTTTATCTTTTTTTAACGAAATTTTATTTCTAAAGTAAATTAAATAGACTTAACTCTTATTAAAATCTACCTAATTCTTAATACAAGGGTTTAATATTTTAAAAAGCATTTAGAATGAATAACGCAATGTAGGTAGGTACTTAGAAACAAAAATTAAGCGGATTTATTCTTAACAAGGATTTACTTAGCATTATCTTGTAAGAAGAAACGTTTTTATGATATAATTCTCATAAAACCTTCTTAGAAACAGGTACATGAAATATGCAGTAGCTAAACTCGGTTATGTTCTAGTATTTTTTTTCCTAATTATACAATTAGGAATTATTATTATTGATTTATAATAATGTGTAAGTTGTTCTAGATATTTTTGATATTTTTGATCTCATATTTGTTGATTCATTTATAATATAATAGGTGTAATTTAATCAATCTCTAATACTCGTAATGTTGTGCTTTCCTATAATTTAAATTCATACTTGTAATGTTCCTTTCTGTAAGTGATGTTAGTTGTGATTAAGTATGTCTTTAGTTGGTAAGCCTTTTGAAATAAATAAATTAATTAATTAATTAATAACTTTTTAAATCAGGTCCCTTTAAATATCCGTCTTACTTATGTTTTTAAACTGACTTTTATATTAACTATGTATAAATAGAGTAGTATCTGGGATACTTAAATGCTTGTTTAATATATCTCTGGAACTGGCACATTATTATTGACGAATATTTTTAAATCAGTTTTATAGCGTATGTGTAAATATATCACTTGATGTTACCGCCATCGATTTTGAAGCGTCTCCACCTTGCAGTGAGCGGACACTACAAGTGTGGCTACATAAAAAATATAGTGTCGCCTCCTACGGAGCGCCGCGCCGCCTCGACTCTCCTCCAGTGAGCGGAGTCCCTTTTTTTAGGAGGGGAAATGACGTTTACGCACTATCTCTCGTCGACGGGGACAGTCGACGAGGGGGAGTTTGGGACTCGCCCGGTGAAATGACTTATCACCGGGAATACCCACTAAAACCCCCCCGGATTCTTACATCAGTGGTGATGTGCGGGTCCGAGTTCAGAGCGAGGCCTTATCCTCGGATCCCAATGAGCGGAGTCCCTAAGTATGCACAGTTCGCAACGCGACAATCCCAGTTTGAACAAACTGTACATCCTGCATACTCGTAAATGCAATACTGTTGTTCTCACGACTATTCCACGAGTACCTACGCCGCGACCTTGTTAGTATCTCACCCAACGAGATTTACATTTATTTTCGCTTATTTTTGTACATATTGAAATAACAGCTTCATAATTTAAACGGCGCTGTTTGATTTTTGTTACGCAATGCTGTGTTGTGTTCTCATTATTTTAGATAAAAGTTTTCTTGAATTAAACAAGAGAATAACTTATCAAACAAAACAATTCTGTTGTTACTATCTACTATTATGTATATTAGTCTCTCACTCTCAGTCTATTATGTATATTTACTTATTTGCCTTGTTGTTATATTCGGAATTTTACCATGGTTCTTTATTTAAAATTAGTGACCGCTCCCGGCTTCGCCCGGCGACTAATTTTTTTTACGTACAAACCTTCCCTGATTATCCCTCTATCCATAAGTGAAGATAGAATTAAAATCGGTCCAGCCGTTCTCGAGTTTAACCGCCGTCCGTTACGAACAGCAATTGATTTATATATACACGCAAGTATAAGTTAATCTTAAATAAATATATTGATTCGCTGCTCCCCAAAATGTAACGCAACTCATTATGAGGAATATATTCGATTATACAATAATAAAACACAAGATAACTGCCTTCATTTTACATTTTATTACCCGAATGGGCGTTTTTGCTCTTATTATAGCGTCGATTAACTTCTCCAGTGTATCGGTTCTCTTTTTATGTATTTACTTACACATAATCCCTTGGTCAGCGGTATTGTGGAGGTAATATTCATTCCGGTCACGTATTTTTACGTTTCCTTCCTCTCATATAATATGGCATAGAAATGAATTTTACTGTAAAAAAAGCCCCTTACTTGACTCCTGTTTTTCGTGTCAAGTTTATTTAAGTATTCATTAGTCGTGCAGTCATTACGCATGTTTTTTTTTCCATTCTTTTACATTATATTTATTTTTTTACTACATTGAAGCCAGGGTTACAGAAATATTGTTTACTAGCGACGGATAATTTTTCCTATTTTTCACTTCATGAGAACCTTACTTGGACAACGAATATTTTTTTAAAAATAAGCGGAATTTGTTTGGTTTAGAAATAGTTAGCGGAGAAACAGCCAGGACGGATATGTACTGAAAGATTAAAATTTTAATGTAAGAAATGGTATCTGAGTCAATCGTAACAGATCGTTTTACGGTAAATCTGTAGTAGGCACGTTATTTTTATGTATCTTAAAGTTTAGCCTATGTAAGCCATGTAAATTTATTTTTCGGCGGCTTGGTTGCTAAATATTGTTTTCTTTTTTCTATTTACATATAAACCTAATTAGGTTTAATTATATAATATATTTATGTAACTAATGGTGAAACCCACATCAAAATCCGTTGCGTGGTTAAGAAGGTTAAGTACTCATTACAGAAATTTTGTCACGGATGAGCAAGCAAAGAAAATTTTTTAACCAAACACGTATCGGTCGTACTATTTCTCATCTTGTTAAATATTTGTTGAGAGTAACTTTACTTGAACACAGCTGTAGCTAGAAATAGAACTTGAAAAAAAAAATGTGCAGATTTCTTTCATTTTAAAACTTTTAGCATTTTCGTGTAATATTTACAAAAGCGCACCGGAAAATTAAACACAACAAAAAGTAAACGCCCAAAGCGGTTTTTCTTTTTTAAAGCGCCAAAGGAACTTCGTGCTAAAGTCTTTTAGTCACATTGCTAACGACATATTTCCATCGTTTTACTGCTTTTAATTACGAAACACCAGAGAAATAAAATTATAATATTTTATTTCTTATGGTAATGTCATAATTTTATTTAACACTAGCTGTTGCAAGCGTTTTCGCCCGCCCATGTTACTCACTGATAACGTAGCTATCTATAGGTAAAAAAAAATTAAAATCGATGTAGTTAATTTTTAAATAGTTACAGTCCTAATAAGATATATTGGAAAAGGATGTTTAAAATCAACAGAAATGTCGGTTTAATACTCGTATATAGACATAAAGACCGATTTCGAATGAGAAAGTTAAATTGAACTGTTAGCGGATACCGCAGCGACGATGTCGATGCAGACAAACCGCGAAACCTAACTAGTTTGCAAACTGACCGCACAGTCGATTGAAACTATTATTGTCCTCTCATACCAGTTTCAGATTCAATTTTACGTTAACATTGCGTCAATGTAATTGGACTTTCATTTCAGTCATGGTCAGCACATTCGTTTCTCGAAGCCATATTCATGTTTTAACAATTTCTCTATCCCTTCCTAAACTTTTATATAATCCTATTATGGCCGGCAGCGTACTTGCAGCTTGCAGCACTTGTGGCGTTGAATGTGTTATAGGCGACGGTAGCCACTTACCGTCAAGTGAACCGTCAACCTGTCTAATGGACTTTATATGAGAAAATTAAAAAAAAAACAATCAAATTATAAAAACTGTAATTTGGACCTTTGGATGTTTGTTACTCTCGAAAATCGTTGAATGAATTTGAATAAAATTGTCCTACAGATATTCTGTATAAAAAGGATAAAAAAATGTTTAAAAAAAAGTGGATTTTATGCCTACAATAAGTTAACATGGGATAGACTTTATTGTCGGAATATAGGCCACTCCGCATATATTTATATTCATCTAGGGTTGAACTAGTTGTGATTTTCAAAAATATAGGTCACATTATAAGTAGCTTCGTTTTTGTAAGTTCCAATTCAATTCAATTCAATTCATTTATTGCTAAACCATAATGTATATACAAAGATGTTAAAAAATATATAAAAGACCAGTATTATGGACCCTGTCGGGCATGCAACTTAAGGGACTAGGAGAGAGGAAGCGTAAATTATATATAAGTAAAAAAATATTTTATTTTATTTAAATTAAATTTTAGATTAAAAATAAATAATATTTACATACTAGCGATCCGTTCCCGGCTTCGCACGGGTGCAATTTTTTTCTGCAAATTAAACGTAGAAACCTTCCTCGTTTAACGCTCTTCCCATTAATGAAAACAGTATAAAAATCCGTTCGGTAGTTTTTGAGAATCGCAAACATACAGACAGACAGACGCGGCGGGGGGACTTTGTTTTATAATATTAAAAAACGTAAATTTAATAATGTTGTCTGCGTGAGCGAATTGATTTTTGTTTAATTGTGCGTAACTTTGTCTTTTTCCTGTGTATATTAGTTCCTGAGATAAGGGAACGCAGTTCGGCGAAATATGGGTATATTCTATCTCAAAACTTCGATTATGAATACTAAAGCTGTCTATCAAGCTGAGTGATGATCGTTAGGCAGAAAAGATAAATGTTTCAACTTATTCGTGTACATAGACTTTTCGAGTTTAATGAGAATGATGCTTATGCATTAAGATAGCCTCACTCTACTTCCTTCGAAATAAATATAACAAATCACCCATCAGGTTTAACAAATTTTTAAATTTCTAAAAATTTTGACGATGTTCTGAAATTTCAAAAAATCTTATTAAATTATCTGAAAAAGTGAAGAAAGTTTTCATAGAATTTTCTAGAAACTTCTGGAATTTTCTAGAAACTTCTGAAATTTTCGAGAAACTTCTAAAATTTTTTAAAAACTTCTAGGATTTTCTATAAACATCTAGAATTTTCTAGAATGTTAGCGAAAAAAAATCCGTTCCTATTAATAATACATAATGAGCGACTCAGCCAAAGAAAAGATATGCCGCAAGGAGAACTCATCGTATTGCATGAACCTTCGTTTCAGTTGTTAACAACAAATGCAATTGTTATGAACGAAAAAATTCTTTTTTTTTATTGTCACAGGGTTAGTAACTTTTTTCAGTAAAAGAAAAAATATCGCGTTTGAAAAAATCGAATATATTGCATAGATCCCGTTTTTTATTGTTTATGACGCTTGGAGAACCCTCTGGAAACTAAAGGAAGGGCGAAGAATGGAAGCAAACAAACAATCTGTGCGAGCAAATTCTAGAACACCTTTTTTAACACGTGTACATAGACTTTTCGAGTTTAATGAGAATGATGCTTATGCATTAAGATAGCCTTACTCTACTTCCTTCGAAATAAATATAATAAATCACCCATCAGGTTTAACAAATTTTTAAATTTCTAAAAATTTTGACGATGTTCTGTAATTTCAAAAAATCTTATTAAATTATCTGAAAAAGTGAAGAAAGTTTTCATATATGCGAGAATTTTCTAGAAACTTCTGAAATTTTCGAGAAACTTCTAGAATTTTCTAAAAACTTCTAGAATTTTCTATAAAATTTACATAAACAAAAAGTAGCCTATGTTACTCCTGACGACCCCCTCTTCATGTCTGCAAAGTTTCATCGAAATCGCTTCAGCCGTTTCTGAGATTACCCCGAACAGACAGACAGACAGACAAACAATTCTAAAAAAGTTATTTACGTTTTAACAGCATGCGAATGACTCAAAGCTTAGTTTGAGGCAGTTTTTCGCAAATCACAGACAGACACTCTGATTTTATTTATATAGATTAATAGAAACGGATTTTTTTTCGCTAACATTCTAGAAAATTCTAGATGTTTATAGAAAATTCTAGATGTTTATAGAAAATTCTAGAAGTTTTTAGAAAATTCTAGAAGTTTCTCGAAAATTTCAGAAAATTCTAGAAAATTCCAGAAGTTTCTAGGAAATTCTCGCATATATGAAAACTTTCTTCACTTTTTCAGATAATTTAATAAGATTTTTTGAAATTTCAGAACCTGATGGGTGATTTGTTATATTTATTTCGAAGGAAGTAGAGTGAGGCTATCTTAATGCATAAGCATCATTCTCATTAAACTCGAAAAGTCTATGTACACGAATGCACCCGGGCGAAGCCGGGAACGAGTCGCTAGTCTAAAATAAACGTAGCCTAAGTTACTCCTTATTACATCAGCTACCTGCCAATAAAAGTCCCGTCAAAATCGGTCCAGCTATTTCAGAGATTAGCCGGAACAAACAGACAGACAAAAATTGTAAAAAATATTATTTTGGTGTATGTACCGCAATTTACATAAACAAAAAGTAGCCTATGTTACTCCTGACGACCCCCTCTTCATGTCTGCAAAGTTTCATCGAAATCGCTTCAGCCGTTTCTGAGATTACCCCGGACAGACAGACAGACAGACAGACAGACAGACAGACAGACAGACAGACAGACAGACAGACAGACAGACAGACAGACAGACAAAAATTCTAAAAAAAGTTATTTACGTTTTAACAGCATGCGAATGACTCTCTAAGCTTAGTTTGAGGCAGTTTTTCGCAAATCACAGACAGACACTCCGATTTTATTTATATAGATATTTACATTAAATAATTATATGATTTTCAAAATATTCATTAGTATTATAGTAACATTTACTATTTAGGATTTTTTTCAATTTTTTTATAAATATGATATTATTGTTTTCTTTTTTTAAATTATCTGGTAATTTATTATATATTTTTATAGAAGAACTGAAGGTATTTGAAGAATTTAGTTTTAATCGTGATGTTGGTAATATTAAATCATTTTTATGTCGTAGTGTATACTTGTATGGTAAGTCTTCACGTTTTGTATAAAATTGTTTATATTTTCGGACAAATTTACACATCTCCAAAATATATAAGCTGGGCAGAGTTAATATTTTATATTCGAGAAAGTATGGTCTACAGCTATCAATCTGTTTTATATTTGCTATGATTCTGATTAACTTTTTTTGAAGGGTGAATAAAGAGGCTACATCTGTACTGTTACCCCACAGAATAACACCATAACTTAGCCAGGCGTGCGCATACGCATAATATGTTGTTATTGCTGTTTCTATGTTTGTAGTCTTTTTAATTTCGCGTAATGCATATGAGAAGCTCGATAGTTTAGACTTCATTCTATGGATATGCGCTTTCCAATTCAAGTGGGTGTCTATATCTATACCGAGCAATCTAAATTCTTTCACAGATTCTAAAGTTGTGCCATTGTAATCGAGTTTTAAATTTAATGCAGTTTTTTGATGAGGATGAAAAGTTATTACTTTAGTTTTAGAAAAATTTATTTTTAAATTATGATCATTCAACCAGTGTGAAGTTTTGTCAAGAAGTAATTGGAGTTTTTCATAAATATCGGAATTGCTTTGACATGAGGTTAATAAGGATACATCGTCAGCAAATAAGACACACGTATCCCCTGTAGATTTAGGAAGGTCATTGATATATATTAAAAATAATAGACATCCAACGACACTTCCTTGTGGTATTGATGCATTTACTGTTTTGCATTTAGAGCGCACGCTTAAGATATCTTTGGTAAAAGTGTCATAGTGTTCGATCTCAACAAATTGTTGTCTATCCTTTAGATACGAAGCAAACCATTTGTGGGCTGAGCCGCGAATGCCTAGCCCGTATAATTTATTTAATAGTATATTATGTTGTACTCTATCATATGCCTTTGTCATATCTAATAGTATGCCTACACCGTATTGTTTATTATCTAATATTTTGACAACTTCATTTATATACTTGTATACTGCTAAAACTGTGGAGCGGTTTTTTCGAAAGCCATTTTGGCAATCGTCAAATATTTGGTATTTTTCACAAAATTCACTAACGCGATTACAAATGGCTTTCTCGAAAATTTTTGATGCAGTTGGCAAAAGGGCAATTGGGCGATAGTTACTTGGATTGGTTTTTTCATCTTTTTTATAAACAGGTTTTATGATTGTCTTTTTTAATTGTAATGGAAAAGAGCCTTCGTTAAAAGATTGGTTTATTAATATTGTGAATGGACAGGTTAGTTCATCTGCGCATTCTTTTATTAAATTAGGTGGAAGTTCATCTATGCCGTGGCTTTTTTTATTCTTTAAGTTTTTTATAATTTTATGTACCTCAAGACAATCAACTGGGCTCAAATACATGGTGTTTTGTATTGGTTGGAGAACAGGGCGACCGCGAGCACCGCCGTCTGCTGTCGTTTCAGGATGGAGCTCACCAATTGAAGCAAAAAAGTTATTGAAATAATTAGCGACTTGTTTTGGATCTGAACTTATCACGTTATTTATTTTTAATGTTATATTACGTTTTTCTTTTGTATATATTTTATTTGTTCTCTCATTTATAATTTGCCACATAGTTTTTATTTTGTTATTTGAATGTTTTAATTTATTAATGTATTGAATTTTTTTAGCACTATTTATAGCTTTTTTTAATGTTTTGGCATATTTTTTATAATGTTGGTTTAGTATTTCGCTGTTTGTTTTTGTTGTAAGTATTTTTAACAGTCTTTTATTTTTACACGATTTTTTTATTCCTGTTGTTAACCAATATTTTTTTGGATTCGCTTTTATTTTAATTCGTCGTTTTGGTATTATTTGGTTTAATAATGTTATTAGCCTATCATGGAACATATCGTAGTTTTCATTAATATTTTTATTTTCGTCTATTATTTTGTTCCAATCTGTTAACTTTAACTGAGTTTTAAATTTAGCTATTGCAATTTTGTTATAAATTCGTTTTTCTGTATACCAATCCGATTTTTTACTTTGTTTAGGTATTTTCAGCTGTATTATTGTTGCTGAGTGAAAAGAAAACCCTAGTTCTTCTACGATAATATTTAAATATCCATTATTAAAATTTGTAAAAATTAGGTCTAAGCACGTAGATGTAGTTCCTGTTGTATGTGTTGGTGTTTTGATATGCTGACTAAATTTGAATTCTAACATTAAATTGAGAAACCTAGAGGTTTTATTGTTAGGTTTTAACATATCCATGTTAAAATCACCGCCTATGACAATATTATATTTATTGTATTTATTATTTAAGTATTTTAAAATTATTTGTAATTGACTCAAAAACTCGTTTTCCTCTCTTCTATTCCAATACATTACTACAATTAACATATTCTTTTTACATAGTTCTACCGCAGTTATTTCTAATATATATTCTAATGACATATTTGTGATATCATTCTTTTCTACGTATTCTATATGCTCTTGTAAAAGTATGCAAACACCTCCTCCAATCCGGTTTTTCCTGCAAAAGGAGGCTGCAATTTTGTAACCGTTAAAATGTAATAATTTAAATTTTTCTTCCGTCAACCATGTTTCAGATATGCATATAGCTTCATATATAGGATTTTCATATAAAAATGCTTCTATTGCATGTTGTTTATTGCATATACTTTGCATATTTTGGTATAATATATTAAAATTTTGTTGTTTTCTTTCGAAAGGAATTGTTAAAACTGTTTATACTCTGTATATTTTTTCTAGGTGTTAATTTCTCTTTTTCTGTATTATCCAGTGAGCTCAATGTTTTATTTATATCAGAAGATTCGTTGGTATTAGTAAGTTTTCCTTCTATATATAATTGGTTGTTCCGTAGTACTGCATGAAGTCCACTTTTTCGAGCTAAAAGCATTTTTTCCCAAATAACTTTTCTTCTCTGTTGTGAAGGTTTATCTAAGAAATTAGATATAGATAAGCCAGTTTTATATAAGTTACTGCTATTATTAATTAAGTACTTAACCATTCTTTTGCTAATTAATTCTATAACCAATGGTCGGTTTCTATTTCTATTGTATCGGCCTATTCGGTAAGTATTTTCAATGTATCCATTTAATTCTACATGCATCAAGTCGCAAAATATTTCATGTATTCGATTATACAAATCATATTCTGGTTCTTTGTAATATTCTTCCAAACCGAATAAAACAAATTTTTTGCTATCATTTTCAATGAAAGATGTTGGGTTTTTTGTTCTAAATTTGTTGAAATCTTTTTTTAGTATATCATTTTCGATTTGTAGTTTATCAATTTTTTGAGTTAACTGTTGTATTTCTATTATTCTGCTTTTATTTTGTTCATTTAAAATATGTATATTTTGTTTAAATTCTTCTTTTAATAATTTTATAGCTTTTTGTATTTCTGTTTGTATTGTGTTCTGTAATTCTGTGATAATCTTTATATTATTTTCTTGAAGGCTTTGAGTTATTACGTCACTTACGCTTTGTAGAGATAGTTTAGTTTGTTTACTTGATTTTTCGTTTTCTGGATAAATAGTATCTCCTAAAATTGATTCCTCTTCAGAGCTTAACGTATCGTTATTTCGAGCAGTTATCTTTTTTCTATATGTGATGTTGCTTGTTCCACTTTTATTATTTGCAGATTTTACTGGTGCATTTAAGTTTCTAGTTTTTGGTGTTTTGCACAAGCAAGTTCGACATTTCCATAGTTTTCTATGTTCAGGAGTCATTGTGTTATAAAATCGCTGACTAGATACATTGGCACAGTCAATGTCATATGTACAATTACAGCAAGAGCAGGTGAGAAATTCTCTTTTTGGTAGCTTTTTGTGGCATCCAGCGCATAATTGAGACATTGTTTCTTAATTGAAAATACACAATTAACTAATTAGATATATGTATTTTTTCCAATACCTTAGTTTTTTGACAACTGTAACAATTTACAATATTACAAATGTTACAATTTACAAATGTATCTAGATATTTTACACACACAATTTTCAATATATCACTTTTTAATGTCCACTTTACGATTGTAAAATAATAATTTAATAATATTTATAAACAGAGAAATAAAATAATGTTGTCATGTGTTGACATATTGACATATATATTCTATATTCTTTCGCTTATGTTTTCATTTTTTCATTTTCGTTAGCTTGTAAACGGTATTTACATTTTAATCACTTACATATTCAATGGGTTCTATTAAAAAGCCATTATGCAAATGGATTAACGGATTTATTAACGGATTATTAACGAAAAACTTACACACACATTGTCTGGGATACAGAAAAGGATTCATAAAAAAATACTATTCCCGACGGATCATCTAAAAATATAGCTAAGGCAAGTACGACGTGACGCTGTAACTGTAAGTGACCGACCTCCACTTTCGGGTACGCGAAGATACAGACAGGGTGCGTAGCCCACCCTGCGCTGGTATGGACAGCTATGGCGGGTAGCGGATGTCCTGTCATAATGTTCCCGCGACCCCGCCCATCTAACTCGCAAGAAAGTCGTTGGGTTTTAGTCAGTAGGAGCCCGGCATAACCTTGCAACGTCCCCTACTCTGCCGGGTATCCACAAGGGCTGCTTAGGTTAGCGTAACATGTGCCCGGCAACTATACAGAACTCTTGTGACATGTTAATAACTTTGAAAGGAATAAAGATTGAGTCAAACATCCTTTATTGGGTTTGCCCATTATAATTGTTTGTAAAGCTAAATTTCAGTTATCAGTCACTGTCGCCATCATTCACTAAATGGACATGTGAATTAGTCTGAATACACTTTAAGGGCCAACCCAAGTGTTGTACTTTAGAGATTTCTCTAGAAAATTAATAAATTATTTGATGTTTAATAAAGTGTTACTATGTTTTAAAAACTGTTAAAAACTAACAGAAAGGACATATATAACAAAACGGAATCTATATAAATAAAAATATTATCGTTCTTTGAACGATAATTTGCTTGTGTTAAGTTGCTTGTGTTAAGGGCGACGGTAGCCACCTACAATCAAGTTTACCCTCAACTTGTCTTGCACTCTCCTTACTGACAGCATGCTTGCCTCTCCTAACATAAAAAAGCTGAAAATGCATATGTCGTTAAAAATATTATTAGTAGAGTAGTAGTTTTGTAGATACAAAATTCAACATTTAAATTTAAGGGTGGCAATATATACATTTTTTTTCTGAAATTTAATATTCAAAAGAATAACTATAAAAGCGTGAAGCTTATGTTTTGTAAGCCTACACAACGGAAACGATATAGCGCTAATTGCCAATCAAGGGCCGAGGCGGCGCGCGGCAGCCAGACCAACTAATATTTTAGCTTCAAATAGTCGTCATATTCCATAATAATTATGACGTAAGCATTTTTTATGATTTCAATTTAATTAAAGTGTTATTTGTAAGTTTATTCTGTATCATCATCAGCCTGTGTCTTCACTGCTGGATGTCTTTCCCAAGGCTCGCCACCACGCACGGTCTTCTGTCCTTCGCATCCAGCCGCTTCCCGCGAAGCCTTTCAGCTCGTATGTCCACCTGATCGCAGTGTCAAAGCAGTCCCTCCCTAGGTGGGTCAAGACCGTGCAGTGGTGGGGGGGCAACCCTCGGCAATCCGGTCGGTTGCCGGGGCCGGTGGGGTCACCGGCCTTTGCTAGGCTAATCGGATTGTCACTGGGGAACTAAGAAGATCCACGTACGTGTGCTCCGTACGTCCGTAATGATACTGACTTCATTGGACTCTTGTTTCTTGCTCCCATCTACGACATTAAAAATGAATATTTTCACTAACTTAACCAGTCCTATTGTTACTAATAACTTAGTTGTTTCTCACAAACAGTCTGAAATTAAGGTTCATTGTATACCGTCCAATCGTAGTTCATTTATTACATTCCAAGCAACATTGAACTTTATTACACAAATGATGTATCATATACCATACCTACATATCGTCATAGCCGTAGAACAACGACGGTTCTGCAATTTTGTAACTTTACGTATGGCACTGGCGAAATGATTAATAGGCCATTTTACTGTGTTTAGAAATCAAATCTGTCAGCATTCCAACTCTGTATCTAAAAGGTTTTAAATAATATTTGTTAAAAAATGTCTTTGGTCGATAAAACACGACATATAAAGTCAGTTTACGCAAAAAAATAAAAATTGAAAATTATCAAAACCGTCGTTGTTCTACTACTATGACGATATATACATCATCATCATATATATGTTACGGCTAATGATAGGTGTGAACATAAACTTAAGATTAGCCGGCTAAACTTAGGTTTATCTCCGAGGAGATGCTAATGTTAGTTTCATCTATCATTAGCCGGCTAAACTTAAGTTTAACTGCAGGCCCTTGGCTAAAAATGTAGAAGCAAATGAGAAAGGAAACGGTATAATAATGTTTACCATTTCGACACGAAAACTTTTATTAAAAGACTAGCGATCCGGTCCCGGCTTCGCACGGGTGCAATTTTTTTCTGCAAATTAAACGTAGAAACCTTCCTCGTTTAACGCTCTTCCCATTAATGAAAACAGTATAAAAATCCGTTCGGTAGTTTTTGA
The DNA here is from genome assembly GCA_936446665.2 of Synanthedon andrenaeformis. Taxonomy (NCBI): domain Eukaryota; kingdom Metazoa; phylum Arthropoda; class Insecta; order Lepidoptera; family Sesiidae; genus Synanthedon; species Synanthedon andrenaeformis. The sequence goes on from OW387785.2 coordinate 9,759,278, forward strand.
GAATCGCAAACATACAGACAGACAGACGCGGCGGGGGGACTTTGTTTTATAATATTAAAAAACGTAAATTTAATAATGTTGTCTGCGTGAGCGAATTGATTTTTGTTTAATTGTGCGTAACTTTGTCTTTTTCCTGTGTATATTAGTTCCTGAGATAAGGGAACGCAGTTCGGCGAAATATGGGTATATTCTATCTCAAAACTTCGATTATGAATACTAAAGCTGTCTATCAAGCTGAGTGATGATCGTTAGGCAGAAAAGATAAATGTTTCAACTTATTCGTGTACATAGACTTTTCGAGTTTAATGAGAATGATGCTTATGCATTAAGATAGCCTCACTCTACTTCCTTCGAAATAAATATAACAAATCACCCATCAGGTTTAACAAATTTTTAAATTTCTAAAAATTTTGACGATGTTCTGAAATTTCAAAAAATCTTATTAAATTATCTGAAAAAGTGAAGAAAGTTTTCATAGAATTTTCTAGAAACTTCTGGAATTTTCTAGAAACTTCTGAAATTTTCGAGAAACTTCTAAAATTTTCTAAAAACTTCTAGGATTTTCTATAAACATCTAGAATTTTCTAGAATGTTAGCGAAAAAAAATCCGTTCCTATTAATAATACATAATGAGCGACTCAGCCAAAGAAAAGATATGCCGCAAGGAGAACTCATCGTATTGCATGAACCTTCGTTTCAGTTGTTAACAACAAATGCAATTGTTATGAACGAAAAAATTCTTTTTTTTTATTGTCACAGGGTTAGTAACTTTTTTCAGTAAAAGAAAAAATATCGCGTTTGAAAAAATCGAATATATTGCATAGATCCCGTTTTTTATTGTTTATGACGCTTGGAGAACCCTCTGGAAACTAAAGGAAGGGCGAAGAATGGAAGCAAACAAACAATCTGTGCGAGCAAATTCTAGAACACCTTTTTTAACACGTGTACATAGACTTTTCGAGTTTAATGAGAATGATGCTTATGCATTAAGATAGCCTTACTCTACTTCCTTCGAAATAAATATAATAAATCACCCATCAGGTTTAACAAATTTTTAAATTTCTAAAAATTTTGACGATGTTCTGTAATTTCAAAAAATCTTATTAAATTATCTGAAAAAGTGAAGAAAGTTTTCATATATGCGAGAATTTTCTAGAAACTTCTGAAATTTTCGAGAAACTTCTAGAATTTTCTAAAAACTTCTAGAATTTTCTATAAAATTTACATAAACAAAAAGTAGCCTATGTTACTCCTGACGACCCCCTCTTCATGTCTGCAAAGTTTCATCGAAATCGCTTCAGCCGTTTCTGAGATTACCCCGAACAGACAGACAGACAGACAAACAATTCTAAAAAAGTTATTTACGTTTTAACAGCATGCGAATGACTCAAAGCTTAGTTTGAGGCAGTTTTTCGCAAATCACAGACAGACACTCTGATTTTATTTATATAGATTAATAGAAACGGATTTTTTTTCGCTAACATTCTAGAAAATTCTAGATGTTTATAGAAAATTCTAGATGTTTATAGAAAATTCTAGAAGTTTTTAGAAAATTCTAGAAGTTTCTCGAAAATTTCAGAAAATTCTAGAAAATTCCAGAAGTTTCTAGGAAATTCTCGCATATATGAAAACTTTCTTCACTTTTTCAGATAATTTAATAAGATTTTTTGAAATTTCAGAACCTGATGGGTGATTTGTTATATTTATTTCGAAGGAAGTAGAGTGAGGCTATCTTAATGCATAAGCATCATTCTCATTAAACTCGAAAAGTCTATGTACACGAATGCACCCGGGCGAAGCCGGGAACGAGTCGCTAGTCTAAAATAAACGTAGCCTAAGTTACTCCTTATTACATCAGCTACCTGCCAATAAAAGTCCCGTCAAAATCGGTCCAGCTATTTCAGAGATTAGCCGGAACAAACAGACAGACAAAAATTGTAAAAAATATTATTTTGGTGTATGTACCGCAATTTACATAAACAAAAAGTAGCCTATGTTACTCCTGACGACCCCCTCTTCATGTCTGCAAAGTTTCATCGAAATCGCTTCAGCCGTTTCTGAGATTACCCCGGACAGACAGACAGACAGACAGACAGACAGACAGACAGACAGACAGACAGACAGACAGACAGACAGACAGACAGACAGACAGACAGACAGACAGACAGACAGACAGACAGACAGACAGACAGACAGACAGACAGACAGACAGACAGACAGACAGACAGACAGACAGACAGACAGACAGACAGACAGACAGACAGACAGACAGACAGACAGACAGACAGACAGACAGACAGACAGACAGACAGACAGACAGACAGACAGACAGACAGACAGACAGACAGACAGACAGACAGACAGACAGACAGACAGACAGACAGACAGACAGACAGACAGACAGACAGACAGACAGACAGACAGACAGACAGACAGACAGACAGACAGACAGACAGACAGACAGACAGACAGACAGACAGACAGACAGACAGACAGACAGACAGACAGACAGACAGACAGACAGACAGACAGACAGACAGACAGACAGACAGACAGACAGACAGACAGACAGACAGACAGACAGACAGACAGACAGACAGACAGACAGACAGACAGACACAGACAGACAGACAGACAGACAAAAATTCTAAAAAAGTTATTTACGTTTTAACAGCATGCGAATGACTCTCTAAGCTTAGTTTGAGGCAGTTTTTCGCAAATCACAGACAGACACTCCGATTTTATTTATATAGATAATCACTCTCATTACACATACATACTTATGTAGGCATACAAAATTACAAAATAAAACTTCTGCAGTGTTAATAAAACAATATCTAGTTATTAAAATAAAATAATAAGAAGCTCCATCCCTCCCTTATCCCTTATCCTTAATCCTTCTATGGTCGGCAGCGCACTTGTAGTACTTATGGCGTTGCTTGTGTTATAGGCGACGGTAGCCACCTACCATCAAGTGGACCGTCAGCCTGTCTGACAAATAGCTCATTTTTTATGATAAGTGACCTTATCATAAAATCGACGACATGGCAACAGCAGAGGCCTAAGATGCGCGCGTAAGCAACCGCCAAGAAAGATGACGCAATACTAATCTATATAAATAAAATCAGAGTGTCTGTCTGTGATTTGCGAAAAACTGCCTCAAACTAAGCTTAGAGAGTCATTCGCATGCTGTTAAAACGTAAATAACTTTTTTTAGAATTGTTGTCTGTCTGTCTGTCTGTCTGTCTGTCTGTCTGTCTGTCTGTTCGGGGTAATCTCAGAAACGGCTGAAGCGATTTTGATGAAACTTTGCAGACATGAAGAGGGGGTCGTCAGGAGTAACATAGGCTACTTTTTGTTTATGTAAATTGCGGTACATACACCAAAATAATATTTTTTACAATTTTTGTCTGTCTGTCTGTTTGTTCCGGCTAATCTCTGAAATAGCTAGACCGATTTTGACGGGACTTTTATTGGCAGGTAGCTGATGTAATAAGGAGTAACTTAGGCTACGTTTATTTTAGACTAGCGACTCGTTCCCGGCTTCGCCCGGGTGCATTCGTGTACATAGACTTTTCGAGTTTAATGAGAATGATGCTTATGCATTAAGATAGCCTCACTCTACTTCCTTCGAAATAAATATAACAAATCACCCATCAGGTTTAACAAATTTTTAAATTTCTAAAAATTTTGACGATGTTCTGAAATTTCAAAAAATCTTATTAAATTATCTGAAAAAGTGAAGAAAGTTTTCATATATGCGAGAATTTCCTAGAAACTTCTGGAATTTTCTAGAAACTTCTGAAATTTTCGAGAAACTTCTAGAATTTTCGAAAAACTTCTAGAATTTTCTATAAACATCTAGAATTTTCTAGAATGTTAGCGAAAAAAAATCCGTTCCTATTAATCTTCTTCTTCTTCTATATAAATAAAATCAGAGTGTCTGTCTGTGATTTGCGAAAAACTGCCTCAAACTAAGCTTAGAGAGTCATTCGCATGCTGTTAAAACGTAAATAATTTTTTTTAGAATTTTTGTCTGTCTGTCTGTCTGTTCGGGGTAATCTCAGAAACGGCTGAAGCGATTTCGATGAAACTTTGCAGACATGAAGAGGGGGTCGTCAGGAGTAACATAGGCTACTTTTTGTTTATGTAAATTGCGGTACATACACCAAAATAACATTTTTTACAATTTTTGTCTGTCTGTCTGTTTGTTCCGGCTAATCTCTGAAATAGCTAGACCGATTTTGACGGGACTTTTATTGGCAGGTAGCTGATGTAATAAGGAGTAACTTATGCTACGTTTATTTTAGAAAAAATACACCCCGGACGAAGCCGGGAGCGGGCCGCTATAAACAATAAAAAACGGGATCTATGCAATATATTCGAGTTTTTTAAACGCGATATTTTTTCTTTTACTGAAAAAAAGTTACTAACCCTGTGACAATAAAAAAAAGAATTTTTTCGTTCATAACAATTGCATTTGTTGTTAACAACTGAAACGAAGGTTCATGCAATACGATGAGTTCTCTTTGTGGCATATCTTTTCTTTGGCTGAGTCGCTCATTATGTATTATTAATAGGAACGGATTTTTTTTCGCTAACATTCTAGAAAATTCTAGATGTTTATGGAAAATTCTAGAAGTTTTAAGAAAATTCTAGAAGTTTCTCGAAAAATTTCAAAAGTTTCTAGAAAATTCTATGAAAACTTTCTTCACTTTTTCAGATAATTTAATAAGATTTTTTGAAATTTCAGAACATCGTCAAAATTTTTAGAAATTTAAAAATTTGTTAAACCTGATGGGTGATTTGTTATATTTATTTCGAAGGAAGTAGAGTGAGGCTATCTTAATGCATAAGCATCATTCTCATTAAACTCGAAAAGTCTATGTACACGAATAAGTTGAAACATTTATCTTTTCTGCCTAACGATCATCAGTCAGCTTGATATATACCCATATTTCGCCGAACTGCGTTCTCTTATCTCAGTTGAACTAATATACACAGGAAAAAGACAAAGTTACGCACAATTAAACAAAAATCAATTCGCTCACGCAGACAACATTATTAAATTTACGTTTTTTAATATTATAAAACAAAGTCCCCCCCGCCGCGTCTGTCTGTCTGTATGTTTGCGATTCTCAAAAACTACCGAACGGATTTTTATACTATTTTCATTAATGGGAAGAGCGTTTAACGAGGAAGGTTTCTACGTTTAATTTGCAGAAAAAAAATTGCACCCGTGCGAAGCCGGGAACGGATCGCTAGTTACTAAATAAAAACATTGTCACGTGCGCGCATCGTCTCCCCTCCGCCCCCTCGAGCGACATGTTCGCCCCGGCGCATCCATCGAAACATTTTTAGCCGTTTCGTTTCGGTTAATGTGCACATTAGCCGGCTAAAGATGGAAATTCACGATGCAAACTAACATGATATCGAACTTTAGCCGCCTCTCGAAGATAAACTTAAGATTAGCCGGCTAAACTTAAGTTTATGTTCACACCTATCTTTAGCCGTAACATATACATGAATATTCGTTTTCGTTTTTCGTACTGTTTTCGCGCGGCTTGATATTTTAGTATTCAGTAGGTATAACTTTTTTGTTTCTAAACCAATTGCAACGAAACAAATACTAAATGTTACGGGAGCTTACTACAATACATTAGTTAAAACCGCATTCAAATCTATTAAACCGTTTCTGAGATTAGCCTGCACGGACAAACAGACAAAAATTCTAAAATCTTTTTTTGACCTTGTAAGTATAACAAATATTTTTTTTAAAGAAATATTTAAATTACAGTCATGGCTCTTACGATTTTATTATATTTATAGGTATAACGTCAGACATCTTTACCGCTGTGTCGACGGTGGCGCCGCCACATTTTTATATTTCAGACTATCCCATTGCGAACTGCACGTTTGTCTAGAAAGGTCTAGAAATGTCCTTTCCCATATCCCTGACAACATTTATTGAAAATTTCATGATTATCGGTTGAGAAATTGGTATGAAAAGGTAACAGACACACAGTTACTCTCAAATTTATAATATCAGTATGGATATGAGAAAATAGTTAACTACACACGCGTGTAACAATCAGCCGACTATAAAATTAGTGTAAGTAAGCTTGTACGCTCTCGCAACACTAATTAAACTGTCTAAGATCGAACTTTATTTAAAACCACACATGTTAATTAATAACATGTCTGGAACACTTAGCTACGAGCTTCCCTCTATGATCAAGGAGAAATTTGTAAATGTTAAATTGTAGTCAATTTTCCAAAGACTAATGATTATTATGGATCAAATAATCCTAATTAATATCGTAAATACGAACCTGAGTATTCGTTTGTTTGTTTATTAGGATTTCACGTCTTAACTACTCAATAGATCATTATGAAATTTTGTATACTGGTTGACGGGTGTACAAAAAAGGTCTCAAGAGTACTTTTCACCCAGGAAAAAAGTACTATACAATGTTATTTCTAAATGACAGATCTTATTGTAACTGACTGTCGGTCTTGCTCTGTAATTTGAGTATTGTAACAAAGTATTTGTACAGTTTTGTCCAAATTATGATACGTTATAACATCGACGTGTAATAATCGAAGTAATGGGACACGATTGGCGTGGGTATGACGTTGTATCGCTAAACAAACAAAGGGCAGATGGAGGGATGTTTGTGTCAAGAATTAGTCAAACTTTACTGAACATTATATCACTAAGCTCATGTTAAACAATAAACTTATTACAACTTATGTGACACGTTCCTTAAAACTTAGTAAAATTATTTTTGTATTTTTGTTTGTAATAAATAACATCGAAAACTACTGGATCGATTTAAAATTCTTTCACCTAGAGAACATTCAGCTACATTATGGGCGAGTTATTATCAGCTACATTATTTACATAGTATAAAACAGTCACTTCTCGCCCTCTGTCCCTCTGTATGTACACTTAGATCTTTTAAACTACGCAACGGATTTTAAAGCAGTTTTCACGAATGGAAAGAGGATTAAAGGAGGAAGGTTTTTATATTTAATTGGTACAAAAAAATAGCAGGTAGCGGGTCTTTAGCAGGCTATATTTTATAAAAATACTGACGAAGTCGCGTGCAACAGCTAGTGTTGTATGAAAGTGCAGTAATATGATATTTATTTATGTTCTTAAAAATTATAAAAAGCTTAAATAAGATTAAATTTCAAAAAGCTGATCTGTTTTGTGTTATTTTGATGGTACGTAACTCTTAATGTAATATAAGATAACTCTATATTTTTGTTTTTATTACTGTTTGTGTCCCAAAAACTAATAAAATAATAATAAATACTTATAATTTGCCCAAGAAAAACTTCACCCGTGCGAAGCCGGGAGCGGGTTGCTAGTTTATATTAAATCTGATAATAAACCCCAAAAATCTGACTCATTCTCTTATTTGGTTGACTTGTTATAAAAAGAGTCTGTAAATGCCTACTTACTTACTATAAATTCAAGTTTCTCACATCCAGAAAATGTCATAGAATTAACATTCGTCCCAAAAGTTGATACTGTTGGGAAATATACTTTAATTCCCTTTCGTAGAAAAGAGACCTTCATAAAACAAATATTAGTATTGATGTTATGGATAGGCCGCCGTCGCAAGCTCTTTTTTTACGATCCCCGTAAACGCGTACTGGGTTTTGATGTAAAATCGTGATGCGAAATTGCGTATCGAAATATCGTTACGTTACTTTCTAAGATTCTTATTTCAAAACCTGGACCACTATATGTTCAGAATACTTGATGATGACTCATCCATTTATTGTTAACGAAATCGTTTTTTTTATAAATACGTTGTTAGTGGCATTGGCAGAGGACACACTGCGTTTTGCAGTCATTTGATGGGCAGTCCGTCTGGCGGCAGTAACCTCACAACAGATGTGTGCTTTCCATTACACGGGAAATCAATCTCTTATCTTTAATCCTACTGTAGTAGGCAGCGCAATTGCAGCACATGTGGCGTTGCTTATATGTATTATATAACATATATTAAGCGACGGTAGCCACCTACCATCAAGTGGACCGTCAGTCTGTCTGCCGACCTTAACATAATTTTTTTTTAATTATACTCATTTGATAAATTATAAATAAATAAATATTTATTGGTACTAAAAAGTAAGCTTCAACTAACCTTAATATAACTCCTACCTTATGATATTAGTTATATTATAGGGCTATTAATTATATTAAATTTATCCTCACATTCATTATGTACTTTCACAAATATTAAAAATTTAAGAATATTTCTTAACATACATGAAAAATTAGCCTTATTATAAAAAAGTGTAATTCAAATATTTTTACACTTCTCGAAGTTTCTAAATGCAAAGACGCGATAGATCCCAAGGAAAGAATTCCACATATTTATTTTGAAACTAGGGTTCGGTCACGTAGCGACAGCTTCAGAGGAGCTACGAGCTGTAAATTCTTCGAAACGTGGTAAAACAGCCATGAAATAGAATGTCAACGACAGAGGAACACTCACACATACCTACCTACTTATTTTATTTTAGATACATGGCTGTAAATGAAGAGTTCTGATTGGTCTTTGATTAATTATGTAGGTAAGTATGAATCTTAAACGTCCATATTATAAAATGAAGTTGTTATCCGCTTCTGTCTGTTTATTCGGTAAATTCTTTTAAATTATCCAAAGGATGTTGAATATGCTTTTCACTAATGTAAATAACGATAAACTAGGAAGGTTATTGTTCAGGTTAACTAGGTAGGTTAGGTTAGATTATTAGGAAAAAATGGCGTCCGTGCGAAGTCGGTTGCTAGTTTTATAATCTATACTAAGATAATCTTTAGTTTTTTTGATAAAAAAAAAGTAACAAAATATGTGGCTAAAATAAATCCCAGTATTACCTGTGAAAGTAATGTTAGTAGGTTCCTGTGATTTTAGCATATAAATATATTTTTGTTTGTGTTAATAAAGTACAAAGATTTTTTTCACAGCGAGGGAAGCCGAAATTTTAACTAGTCGTTTATATCCGTCATAATTTCAATCATAATGAAAAATTTTTTTCAAGGTGGAAGGAAACTTTGTTTCTTAGAAGACTATCAATTAGTTATTAATTGGTTGTTCTGTGGTAACGTAGTGAACTATCATATAAATATGTGGCATGTAGGGTAGACCGCGTACGGTTGTGACAGTTTTCATTTGATTGCCAATAATTTAGTAAATATACCAGTTAGATTTTAGAAATATGTTTTTTTATTGTAAAGTGTACATTCGTCTACGTATAATTACTAAAATTTTGTCGTAAAGTACAATGGTTAACTCATAGGAGCAAATTAGAAAAAAGGGAAAAATGTCACAACAGTCCTGACCCCAAGGACGGTTATGACAGTGGTTGAGGTCAGTAGTGACTGGTTCAAAAATACTCCAAAATGATTTAAAATCTTTTTTATTGCAAGTAATATCGAACGTAAATTAACCAAATCTTATTTTGGAATAAAATTAAAAAAAAATAACAAAAGAAATTAAGTTTTCTAACACTTTAATCACTTATAACTAATATGACACTGTAGCATTTATAGTTATTTTAAAAGTCTCCATATTACAATTGGTCAAAAAACTTAAATTATCATTTCTATTATTCATTATGTTACTTGGTCCAAATACAAAACAATTATACCTACCCAGTACCACCTACTATTTTACAGGCCTGTGGCAGTGGTATTAAATACATGTTTGAATACATATTGTATATTGAATGCAGACTCAATTTAAAATTCGAAACCACACTCAATCCTTTAATTGGCAATCAGCAGATTGATGACTCTTCACTGTTTAGCATTCATGATGATGTTAAAACATTTTGTATTGATTTTTGCATTTATTGGTGAACAGTCATTTTTTTGTTATTTTTAATCTATGCTAATATTATAAAGAGGTATAATTTGTATGTTTGTTTGTATGTAGGAGGTAATCTTCAATACTACCGACTCATCCGATTATTAAAAAATCTTAGATCTTATTTATTTATTTATTATTAGCTGTTACACGCGACTTCGCCCGTGTAACTTAATAAAATATAGCCTATGTTACTCGCTGATAATGTTAGTTTTCTATAGGTAAAAAAGAAAGTAGCTTTATAATATTAGTATAGATTTAGATAGTGAATATCAATTTCGTGCAAAGCCGGGGGTGGGTCTCTAGTATCATACAATTATATACATATTTTCATCGACTCCGTAACAATTCGCAATTGGACAAATTAGCAACTAGACAGAACGGCCTACCCTTAAAATATCCTATACCCACGAGTTATGACTATGACTAAATAATGTGTTCTTATAATAGGAATATTTTGTTGGTAGGTGAAAGTACAATAATCTGTGGTCTGTGGTTCATTCATACATAACATAACTTTCTCGCTATATTTCCCGAAGGTTCCATGAACTTTTACGTCGTTCGAAGCAATTCCTTTGTGAAATATTTGTTTTAATGTAAATTTGATTTACATGGTTCTCTTCGTAATTTTATATTCCTATTCCGATACTGCGTCTCTTCAAAGACACTCAATAAAAATAATGTCTAATAATCTTTTTTTATGATCGGCATAACATTATCTCGGAACCCTATGGATACATGAATAATTAACCAATACAATATACGAGCTTCATAGAAGCGTTCGTCTTCAAAACCAACCATTACTTGTCGCGTTTATGTGGGCGTGATCTCTTTATTGTAGATACGCTAGGGTTTTTTAAAGCGCAAGCTTCTTTAGGCACGTTGGGCACTTTTAGTTATGAATCTTTGTGAAGATGTGAGGAATGCCTCTATCAAAAAAGTACTACAGTTTCTAAACGCGGTCGGTATAGGTAGAAAGCTTTAGTTTACGTGGCGATCACAATATTTCAGTAATGGACGAAGTGATACTGGTACTCTAGCAGACCAGAAATAGCCACTAAGATAAAAAAAAATGGGGGAAAAAGCACTGAACTCGCATGATCGTCACGCTCAGTGACGCCAGAAGTGAAGCTGTATTCACTTCTGCCGTACAGACCTACGAATGCCAGTTTTTTTATTAAGTAAAGGTACAAAAAGGTCAGGCTGACGGTCCACTTGATGTTAGATGGCTACCGCCGTCTAATAACACAAGCAATGCCTAGGTACCGCAAATGCAAGATTATTCGTAGAAAACGGAAATTTCATTTGCAAAGACCTATTATATTATGTAGGTAATCTATATATATATATATACAATTCTCTGTCACAGTGTTTGTAACCAAACTCCTCCAAAACCGCTTTGACCGATTTTTATGAAATTTTTTGTGTATATTCGGTAGGTCTGAGAATAGGTCGTAAACTATTTTTTATATCCCTAAGTGATAAGGGTGGCCCACTCCAAAAAAAAAAATTTTTTGGGCAAAACAACGTTTGCCGGTTCAGCTAGTTAAATTATAAATACTTTTTAGGGTGATAGAGATATTTTTACATAACCTACTAATAAAGATACAAAAATATTTTCAAAACAACCTCAACATGTTTTGATATTTTAATGTGGAAAAAGCCAACAGCACCCTAAGGCTAGCTCACTATTACGAGGGATGTAATATACACAAACATTTTCAATAGAACAAATGATTTTTGTATCTTCATAGCTAAAGTAAACAGAATACGAAAGGACGTTATAAAAATTGAGTGACGTCCTCGCTGCGGGCGAGGTCGACCACACCCCTACGAATTCATATTTGTTACTGGAAAAACACGTTTCATGCTATCTTATCCCTTATTTCATTTGCAATAGAGTTTATGTTAAATCACAAATGCGTTTCGACACTTGGCCAGTGTTTAGTCCATACATCAATTTAACTACAGGACGCTTTGTTTATCAACTTTGTATCCGACAGTACACTATCTTTATGGCTGGAAGTGTCGTAATTTACGCTTTCCCGCGGGAGCCCTTATTCTTATCACGCCTTCACAAAGTACGAATCTTTTTAAATTATTGTATGACAAAAAATATTGCATGTAATTGTCTTTTAGGTCAATTTTTAAAGAAAATCACTTTTCAAATCAGTCTTTTTTTTCGGGTAAGTATATATTTGTGTAACAGATTTATTAATTAGGTATTCTGTTTTTTTATACTTAGTTCAAAAAGCGGACAGAGTTTCATTTAGTAACAGCTGAATATAAACAATGGCTACGTGTATGTGTGGCTGCATGCACAGTGACATATAGTTACAGATAATTCGAAGAAAACTGTTGTAGGTTAAAAATACATACGAGGGCGTGATTGAGTGCGTGAAACCACCCATATAAAAATCTCTATTCATTCCTGAGAGAAACCAAACAAAGATTGAACATTGATCAGGCAACAGAATGATACTATGGTAGTTTCTATCATCTCTTTCTTTGGGTTAATATTCCGCAATGTAAAACAGACTTTTTTTTCTATTTCCATTTCATAAACAGTAAAATTTACCAATCAATCAGACAGCAAGTCCCTGTCTGGCTGTGTCTGTTTCTCCGAAATCTTCTTCTAAACCGCCCAAAGGATTGATACAGTTTGACAAATGAAAAGAGCGATAAACGACCAAGCCGGGAGCTGGTCGTTAGTTAAGCGGTTATCACACTTTACAATTTGAAGGATTCCAATTTAGGAAATTGGAAAGTATTACACTTTTATATTACACTAAAATATTACACGCAGTTAGAACAGATTGGATCCAATTTAGATTTTATCTATTTTCAATTCTATGTCTACGATTTAGAAATCAATTTAGTGTAGTGTGATCACTAGGTTCACTACTTAGGTACCTAAATTGGATTCCTTCAAATTGTAAAGTGTGATAACCGCTTTACATATAAAATGACACGATGGTAATTTATAATCGATAACAAATTATGTACAAACAAGGAAGTATCAATACACAGATAGCCTCAAGTTTACATTTAATCCAGTCGGTAGTGGAGGCGTTAAAACAAACGGTGTTCGAGATGGTTCGAGATCCCGGTAAGGATTTTAGTAAACATCTTGACATCCAATACCCCTCAGAAGTTTAATCATCGCCTTGTTTGCCTTCAGATCTGGAACACCGACAAACAACTTGTTCTTTGCTGTTGTTTTCTTTTTTAAGTGTTCTTATTTATGAGTGGCTTCTCTAAAGCCTTGAAGGATATATTGAGGTTACTGTAAATAATTATATAAAAGTTATAAATAAAAATTAATTAAATATTAAGTATGTAAAAAAAAAAACTTTTTACACCGCACCCTTATTCTTATAAGTACTTTCTTATTCTTATAAGTATTAAATAGTGTATTTTACAGTTAAATCAAATCAATTTAAAATAAATTAGTAAGTAAAATTATTAAATGATTGAATATTTGAGTTAATACTACAAACAAAAAATATTTCAAAATTATTATTTTTTTCTGAATATATTCGCAATTAAGTCAATATTTAATTTTTACAAACATCATTGCATTCAGTAATGAAATAAGGCAAATATAACTTTTTTAATGTTGGTCCACTTGACTGAAAGTGAATTAAGCGCATTGCCTCCCGACCCTGATAGGATAAAGGATAGGTAAAAATTGATAATCTATCAGAGGAATGGATGAAAACTTTACCTTTTTTTACAAGAGTGATCATACAGGTATAGTTGCTTTGAAACAAAACAACACAAATGTGTTGTTCAGGGGTTGTCCCTTTAAGAGACTATATTGTATCTCAGTTCAAACTAACCCTTTATTAAAATTGAGTCATACCTATGTCTTTTATTTAATTTCATCATAAGCTCAACCTACCCAGCTCTTTTATTTGTAAAAAGTTAATACACAGAAAAAGTTACATTAGCAAACAAAATAAAAGAATTCTATTTTGATCCCAAAATCCACCCTGCTATAACTAGATACGTTTGATCCTGAATCTCCGCAGGGACCCCATTACGTAGTTACGCTACCAAACTTTAACAGTTGGAGTTTGAAATTATCGCCCCCTGGGCCGCTCTGGGCCGCAATTGATACAAGACTTACCTCTTACACGCGAAACCCCGAGACGTGTTTCAATTAGATCTGCCTCATATTTAATTGACTATCAGAGGTATTTATTAAGAAGTACATATTGGTAATGGTTGCCTATAATCTATTTCGCGAAGAGAATACCTTATACAGTGAATTAATCATTTCCAAACTTTGATTAATATGTACAAATACGTAATTGTTTTTTGTTCCTAATAAGGGAAACTTATTAGGAGACAAAGTTATCCCAAACATATCGAATTTCATGCTTATAATGTACACGTGTTTCAAGCGAAGTGCTCAATGGCTCCGAGGCGACTAAACTGTCTAAATATTTTTGGAGATACTTTTAGATGGCGCTTTTAGTGAAGTTCATCATTTTCTTCAGAATGTTTAAAATTATATTTGAAATGTTTGAATATGTTTTATTTAGAATTATCATTCCAATTCTCTTGAGCACTAATGAGAATAAATACTTCTTGAACTAGACATTAAGGCACATTTTTAAAAAGCAGGTTTACAAATATGATCTCATTGTCCCAACAAGTGAGAAATTTTGAAGGTAAATGAAAATCAAAGTCGACATAACCGGCGATTCTAAAACTGGCTATTACCTCGGTCAACAGATTAGTATTGCCTTACAACGAGGTAATTAACCCTGCCAAAGGGACCGATGCTTTATATTATATAATGTGTAAATATATATAACTTAGATTTTTTTAGATTAGATTTTATTTCAAATAAGCCTATTTTTAGTTTGTATTATACATTTAAAGTAGTGAATTTTGATAACTAGTTAATAAATAAAATTTGAATTTATATATATTTTGTGTTATACAGGGTGGAAAAATAAGTCGGGCCCTGGAGGGAAACAACCTTAAATCTTTAAGTTGGCTCATTTTACATAAAGGAAACATTCCTTTATTTTTAAAAAGAAACAAAACTGCATTCAAAAATTTTCTAAAACTCGCTTGGCTCGCCCGGGACTCGAACCAACTAAAATTAAAAAACAAACACTCGCTATTTTATTATACTAATCGATAGGATTATTATTCAGGATAAAATTTCTAAAGAAAATTATTAATTTTTCTTTTAGTAAGTTTATTTGACACATCCATGTAGTAACGGACCCTATTCAAACTTGCAATTCAAAGCGAAAAAAAAATCATCATAGTGGACCATCTGTTTCATAATCACCGTAGTTTTAAAAAAATCTACTGACAGCGCTTTAAAAAGGTTACAAGGTTTAATAATACAATCAAGACGGACTTTATTGTAATCTTAATTTTTAGAGCTCTTTTAAAAACCAACTTTTTTGGTAGTAACTATTCCCAGAGTTATCTGGAATATAAATCATTTTAAATGTAACTTTTGAAATTGTTATTTTAACGAAGCAATTTCGTTTGAGAAACTCAAATGATTACGAACGCTGGGTTTCTATGTCGCTGCTTAACTTTTTCATTATACTCAGCTTAAAGAGAAGAAATCTTCTAAAACAACAGACATTGTTTTGTCAGACGTGCCCACGAAACAATGCCGAATTTAGGGAAGGAACATTTTAAAAATACCGGAATCACCATTGTCTTGAGGAAACGAGTTTTGTGAATGTATTATGCAAAAATCAGCCGTTTCAATGAATGTTGTCATTGCCTGAAATGCGCTATGTTATTATGTATTTTTATGCCAAAAGCGAACAAATTCCCAAAAGGATGTACATATTAGGTTAGAAAAATTATTTTTAAGCGAAAGTAAAGAGAGTAACATATATGTAAAACATTAATTTTAGTAAACAAGCTATCAAGGTCGGACAGGTAGTTGTATCTACTCTTGGTTTTAGTTGTGTTTATATGCGACGGTAACCACCACCATCACGTTGACCGTCAGAAATCTTGCCGTCAACTCGTAGAAGTATCTAAACCGTAAGTAACCTAACTTATGATTTTGAACCTCCAATTTTTTATTTTAAAGTAAAATAATAATTTTGTCTTGAAAGTGATTCGTTATAAATATGTGGACATCATAATAATGTTGACATTATAATTATTCCATCCCAATGTGGATGTTTGACGACAAATGCATACAAATATTCTAATCACCCAAAATCTAAATATTTTGTATTGTGTTTTTCTATACGTGCATGCACTTGCAAACATGTTTGAAAACTTTTCAACTTTAGTTAAACGTTTACTGAGAAGTGTACTTACATTATGTTGTGAAGAACTAGAAAATGCACCCTGAACATTATATTATATCATGATCCAATAAATAATAAAAAATCAATCCGATTAATTAAAAAAGAAATGCAGTTTCCTACTCGTTCACAAACTTTTACAACCAGTACTTGACTAACCATGAAAGAGGCACTTTTGTAATTAGTTCAAAAGTTTTATAGACGCCCGACTACTTTTGTTAGGAAGAACCTACGAAAACTAACTTTTTTCATTACAAAGTCCGATAGACGTTTAAGTTTTTTGAAAAAAAAAAAAAGATTTTTTAAAACATTGGTATTAAGAAAAATAAATAAACGCTGTAGAGAAAAAAAAGCGCCGATGCCGCATACAAGTCTGTGTAAGTATTTGGAGAGAAATGTAAAATAAGAAAGAAATTATAAAACTCTTTTTTATAACAATTTTTTTAAATAATTTTAATAATTTCTCTCCGATTTTTTGTGTGCACTCTCTTAGTAAATTTAAAAATCCAATTGAGCATTCCAATTTTTTTTAACGAAATTGTTGTAAATTACATATTTTTCGGCGCTTACAGCAGATATTATACAGCAGATTTTGTAAAAGAACTTTGATTATATCAGCGCATAGATAATATATCAAATAAATATCACGACCAACTGGTGGGCGCAACATTCTTCTCGATGTGAGAAGTTATCGGTAATAATCCAAGTCTTGAAAAATTGCTAGACTTTTAGGTCACACCAGTTTCCTCACAATATTTTTATTCATTTAGCATTACTTGTTATCCTAATTCTAATAATTCATTCATAAATCATATTTCTAAACCACATATAAAATCAGAATTTTACTCTCTAATGCTACACTAGTTTCGGCAACCGAGTGTTCGTCCCACTGCCTGAGAAATATAACATTTTTCTCATAAACTTTACAACTATTTATCATTCTATGACAGTAAATTATATTGTAACCGATATCTCTTCATTATCTGAAACGTACGCGTATAGACACCACAAAAAAGAGGTAATTGAAAATAGCTCGCTTTTCATCGTCTCGGCGCATTAGGGATTGCCTTTTTATTACCCAATTTTTCACATCGCCCCTTTCCTTCATTTTCGCAGGCATCCTCCTTCGATTTAATATTCCTTTTTTATAGCGGAAAATGATTTATTAGTAAAGGGAAGTGCGGCACAGCGTTGATATGAGACTTACGCAAATTGTGGACTCTACTATCTGAATGCACTAAGCATTCAGATAGTAGAGTCCACAATTTGCGATTGTCTTCATACTTTCTCTTCCACACATTCTCTTTACAATGTATATGTAATACCTATATGTAGTCTGGTGGTAATAAAAGAATACTGTTATAATAAAATAATGTTCCTTTTGAATTACATGTATTTTGAGTAAAAAATAAACAAACTCCAACTTAGGAGAGATTGCCCAAAACCGACTCCAAGTTTCTATTACTTTTTCACGTTATGTAAAGTACTTTTATTTTTATTTTATTTTTAGATGATCCCTCCAGAACAGTACATTTCTTTGGATAAAATATATAACCAATGTCCTTTCTGTATCTGATAACGTGTATACAAAATTATCATCATGAAAGTGATCATAAATGAAATTGAAAGAATCATGAATATATCAGGGCACACTGCGTTTCGCAGTCATTTGTGCAGCCCGTCTGGCGGCCGTAACCACCACCAAGGTCACCATGAAATTACAGCACGTTGTTTTTGTGTTTCAGTAAATGAGTAAGGGATGTTATAGGCGACGGTGGCCACCTACCATCAAGTTGACCGTCAGTCTGACTAAAAGAGACGAAACTTCCAAGACGCACTTAGAAATTCACTTTTCGTGAAAGAAATTATTACCGCAGAAACTGCTCGGAAATCAAAATGATGTATTTTTAATTTAGTATTTTTTTATTATTAATAAAAGTTTTATTCTGTAGGAATTTTTATATCAAATTTCTCATATAAACCGGTAATACCATAATTATAGGCAAAATCTAATGGAGACATAAATCACATCATTCTACTAAGATTATTACATTATGTAGTACCTACTATAAAGCCCAGCAATTTAAAAGATAATACTATGTAGTTCAAAGATATTATTTCGATGATGTAGTTACTGAGTAATAGAGCGAGCGATGTGTAATTTATAAATTGAAAAAGTCCCCGCAGCTTATCAAAATAAGTGTTCTAGAAAATAAAGTAATAGCGGTTAACAAATTGGATTGGGTCTGACAGACTTTGATGTAGAAATTCTTAGATACAGGTAACCTACAAGACAGATGTAAAAGAAATTCTCTTTTCACATTACTTCAACTAAAGATAATTACGTTAACACTTTACGCATAACAATAATATTACAGAAATGAATTGAGAATTATTTTACTAAGCTGTATTAAGATATGTTTATGAATAAATTATTTTTAATTCCAAAGCTGACAACAATGAATTTTAAACAAGATAATAGTTTAAAAAGCTTTTGAAGGATTATATCTTACTAGCGACCCGCTCCCGGCTTCGCCCGCGTCCGATCGCTACCAAAATCCACTTCGATTTTGATGAAATAAATACAATTTCTTCCGCTGTACTTTTTGCTTCTCTTACATTTGCGAGGATTGGCAACATTTGTAAAAATGTAAAAATGTGTGTAAAAATGTTTTTATTATATTTTTTTAAGACACATAGTCTAAAACCTTTATTGGAACTTTCTCACCAAAATTTAAACTCATTTTAGTTGGCAAGTGCTTGAATCTACGTCAAAACGTTCGGAGCAGAACATTCGAGTTAATTCAGAATTAATGAGGTCCCGCTCTATGAATTCGCATATTCTCGATTCAGTTTGACTAACATACGATTTGTAATGGAGCAATGGAGTCAGTGCATCTGTCGCTAGATAAATGGGCACAACGTGACCTCACCCCAAACCTATAGCATTTTCAACATCAACGTCAGCTTGCTCGCTTCAAGATTGTCCCCTACCATTGTCTACAAACTCGTTTAAAGGGAAATGCTCAACCTTTATCGAGCTCATAAGAAATTTCATTGATTTAAATCAAGGTTTAAATTGATTTATCTTTGATAAATTCAAAACATCATCGACATTATACAAAACACGGGCTATTATAAAGCAAAGAAAAATACCACTAACAACTAGTTAAATTTAAACATAATCAGCCTTTCCTATAAACGTTACTTAAATTTTAAGTAATACTTAGAAACCACTTAAGAAATTTTTTTACTTATAAACGTTAACTTTAATTTGTTGCTTAGCAATGTCTTAATGAACTGTCAAACACTACTTAAGAAGATAAGTAGTGATTAGTTAATACGATGCTAAGAAGATGATTAGTTTATTTTTATAAGTAAGACAGATTGTGTTTAAGATGCATTCTTTTATCATCTAAGAAAACAGAGCTCGTGTATGCACTACAAACAACAAACAACTAACTGAAACCTCAAAAAAAGGAAGGAATGGCATAAGATTATTTGATAGATTCGGCAGGATAGAAATGAATTTATTTTTTTCCCGGAACAAGAAAAAATGTAGGAAGAATATACCTAAACTAGAAACATAAAAGCAATAAAACAGCTCATACCAGCATTATTAACTAACATTTGAATTGTAAAAAAATGGAAATTATTGCTATTACCCAGTTAACGCATTTTCTTTAGTCACTTGAGATCTTTTTAGAGAACTTATCTACAATTTTGGATATCTTCATTTATTCAAAACGTCTTACAGAAAGTATGTAAGATCAGTAAATAAAAGTTAATATATAATTAGATCCTTACATCATATGCTAGAGTTTCTTGAAACATCGTTTGATGTTCGCTTGAAGTTTATTGGTGTGTTTTCCTCATAGAATCAATAACTCCAAACCAGCGGTAATTGTAGAACCATATTAAAATTTGACACAATGTTATATGAAGATTTGATAACTGGCCTTATACAATAAAGTGTTTTAGAATTTATGAATTCTAAAACCAATATTCATGATAAATTCAATAAATCAATAGATTTTATTTTAATTTTTAATTATTTTTTTTAATTTAAATTCTAATATCCTAAGTCAATACATATAAAAATAGTGATGTGAGCTTTATGTAAATCGCTTTTATTTCTTGATAGTATAAATTAACTTACCAGTGGATTGTTGATTCGCAGAATTTTTCAAAGTAGAAACCCGTTGTCTATTGCCATATAAATTAATTGGTGTGTAATATACACATTAGAAAATATCTTGCTCGAGTCGTAAATTCCCTTTAAGCAGATTGTTACTTTAATCTTTTATTTCCATTCTTAGAGCTTTTTCCGTCTTCATTAGTCATTCTTTAGAAGAGATAAAATGATTTATTAAGGACGGAAGAGGCACTTTTTCAGAGGTTGTGAGGCACGATTGATGAGAGTTCCATGCAAATGACAAAGGTTGCCGCAGACGATTTTATATTATACATTGTCTCGCACTCGCGTGAACATTGTGTAGGTGAACCTAAAGATATTCACCTACGTAATGTTCCCATGAGTATTATCGGCCTACGTTGGCCTTATTTTCTTACAATAGTCAACACAACCAAAATATATGTAAACTTCCATACAAATGATAGCTTAATGTAATTGATTCTCAAAAAGCGACACAGTTAACTTATAATATATGAAGAAGGAGAGCTTATCTGAAAGATTTCATCGACATAATACGTATGCCTTTATATCTATATTGGCAAATTGGCAAATATGGACAATATATTAGTAAATACATATTTTGTTTCTGGCAGCAGTAACTTTTTCCCTTAATTCAAACAAGTAGGTAATAACAGCACGTTATCCGAATTAAATATGTCGTGGCCCCTATGCTCTTTTTCACATATTATGTAACATGGATAGGTACGGTGACGATTGATATTTGAAGTTACTAAGGACGTAACGCCGATGAAATTGAATTAAAAAATATCGAAAATATAGTAAAATATATACATTTTATTTTACATATTTTTATATATTTTTTAGTAAAGAAAATGCGTGAAATGGGTGAAGTCAAATTTCTACCTAACGACTTTCTAGCGCGGCCGTAAGTAGATAGGCGGATTCGCGGGAACGTTATGACAGGAAATCCGCTACTGAAGACGATGTAGGCCCTAAACAGTTGACTATACTGACTAATGGATATTCCGGCCACTGGACAGAATACAATGCTTCTATTCTGTCCTTATTCCTTAACCCAGTTTGGCTATGTGTTCCTCTATCCACTTTAAATGTATTTATAGGCGACAAAGCTACTTCTCATCACGTGAACCGTCAATTTGCCTGTCACTCTTTACATAAAATATTCAATGTTGCAAGTGAAGTTGCGAGCAACAGCCAGTATCTAAATAATAATATAAGTGTACTTATAAGGCTGTACGATATAAATTTCGCTTCTCGCCCGCTTGTCAACTCCACACAAAGTTGTGTTTGCTTAGGTCCAGTGTAATGAAAAGATAACAACCTATCGCTGATTTAAACCCTCATCTCCGAAGTTTCGTCTCATCAAGCTTGAGCCGTCATTATTTCCGTATATTGCTTCGAACATAGGATTTACACGATAGTCAAACACGACTTTGTGTACCCTTTTACACTTTGTTTTGACAGGCTTAAATTGGGTTTAGCTTATTACTTGAACCCAGAAAAAAGTAAACGCATTACAGAGGCTTTGTTGGTTGCTTAGTTTAGAAAATATCACACATGTGCTGCAAGTGCTCTGCTGGCAGACCATAGTAGCACTAAGAATAAGGGCTTAGGAAGGAATAAGAAAATGGGCTCTGGCATTCCTTATACTCACTTACTAATATACAACAACACACATGCTTTTATTTCAAGGTGGCCTTTTGTAAAGGTGGTCGGGCTACTCAACGCAGTGTGCCCTTTTTTTAATTTTTTTAGCAGGGGAAATGACGTTTACCCACTATCCCTCGTCGACGGAGACGAGTCGACGAGGGGGAGTGTGGGACTCGCCCGGCAAAGTGACTTATCGCCGGGAATACCCACTAAACCTCCCCCCCCCCCCATTCCACCATCAGCGGTGATGTGTGTTGACCCGAATCATTCGGCGCCCCACATTCGTGGCAGGCGGTGCGGTGGTTCGCTCCCTCCTCGCGATGTTGCACTGGTACTTTTTGAAAACGGGCGAACGCAGTGTGTCCTGCCACTAATAAAACTCATTAAGGTGTATAACGCCGATTTGGCCTTGAATTATTAGGCTGATATCCCCGCGCCACCCTCTACAAGAGATCGACCGCACAGAGATGGCAAAGAGTAGTGTGGAGACTAGACGACAAAGGCACGACATAGTCGACTGAGCCTACTTTACTGCAAATACATACTACAAATTTATAATTATTTACAATGTAGAGGGATAATTCAGTAACAATGAAGCGTGTTTTGTTATTTAGGTAGTAAATTATGTTACCTAGTTAAAATTTTTACCCGTCTGCGCCACAACGAGGGTTATGTTTTTAGAGTGTATAGCGGCGCGCTCCCGGCTTGGCCCGGGGTGTATTTTTTCTAAAATAAACGTAGCCTAAGTTACTCCTTATTACATTAGCTACCTGCCAATAAAAGTCCCGTCAAAATCGGTCCAGCCATTTCAGAGATTAGCCGGAACAAACAAACAGACAGACAGACAAATATTGTAAAAAATGTTATTTTGGATGTTATTTTGGATTTTTTCTAAAATAAACGTGGCCTAAGTTACTCCTTATTAAATCAGCTACCTGCCAATAAAAGTCCCGTCAAAATCGGTTCAGCCATTTCCGAGATTAGCCGGAACAAACAGACACCCAGACAGACAAAAATTTGGTTTGGTTATGTGGTTGGTTTATTTTGGTGTATGTACTCATATATGGTGTATGTACGTATATATATTCAGTATATATGCATGTAGTAAAAAACGGTTATTTCAATATTACAAACAGACACTCCAATTTTATTTATATGTATAGATGTATGTATATTTCTTTATACGAATATAAAATATATGGTAAAAGAGCCAAACAAAAGTTTTTATCAAAACTAACAAATTTTTTAATTTTCAGTAAAAACAATTGAGTTTTTGCACCAACCGTGCAAACTTCGCGTGGTACGTTTTGTTTGGGTAACGCTAATGCCGGCGGTAATAATTTTTTTTTTTAATTTTGATATTTTTTTTCAAATTCACCAAGTGAGTGAAGTGACAATAAATTGAGACAAAAAGTGTTTTTTTTTTTTTTTTTCATTTTGATAAATTTTTTTCATTTTGATTTTTAGAGCGAGAATCTTGCTTCTTCAATTTTTTCAAAAAATCTATCGAGTGGGACAAAAAAGCGGCTGAGTGGATTAAATGGAAACTCTGTGGGGCTTTTTAGGGTATATTGAACTGTAAAAGGCACACTTAACATTTATTATTTTCTCCATATTTTTGATTCAGCGCTTGATTTTCCTAAAAGCTATCAAAAGCCCTTTTTTATAATTTTTAAAATTCATGTCAATAGAATTAAAAAAAAAAAAACAAATCCTTGTAGAAAATTTATTCACGTTTTCATTTTGTTTTCGTTTTGTCTTGTCTTTTGCCATGTCTAATTGTTTTGGTTTGGTTTTGGTCTTATTATTATTAATTGTGTAATTTTAAAGGAGGGGGGGAGTAAGGGGGGAGCGGAGGGGGGCTGGGAGGATGGTGTTGATAGATTACCCTCATCCTTTCAAATGATACCTAACATGGGGGGTCTATTTGTAACCGTTGACCATGGTTACGTCAAATTTTTTATCTCGTCGAGACGTCTCCGATGAACCCAAACACGACCCGGCTGTGACGCACTGTTTCCGAGTTACGGTCGGGGGGGTCCGAGGGGGTGTCAAATTTTTTATCTCGTCGAGACGTCCCCGACGAGCCCAAACACGACACGGCTGTGACGCGCCGTTTCCGAGTTACGGTCGGGGGGGTCCGAGGGGGGCGCCAAATTTTTTATCTCGTCCAGACGTCCCCGATGAGCCCAAACACGATCCGGCTGTGACGCGCCGTTTCCGAGTTACGGTCGGGGGGTCCGCGGGGGGGGGGGGGGGGTCAATTTTTTTATCTCGTCCAGACGTCCCCGATGAGCCCAAACACGACCCGGCTGTGATGCGCCGTTTCCGGTCTTACGGTCGGGGGGGTCCGAGGGGGGGTCAAATTTTTTATCTCGTCGAGACGTTCCCGATGAGCCCAAACACGACATGGCTGTGACGCGCCGTTTCCGAGTTACGGTCGGGGGTCGGGGGGGTCCAAGGAGGGGGCTGTCAAAAATCTCGCTTTTTTTTTTGGTGCCCCGGTAGACCGGATGACACTTTCCTTGGTGACTACCGATCACCCTCTATGACCTTCCGCAAACGCCACCCTTCTATCCCTCATAGTTTCCGAGAACCGCTCACCAACTTTTTACCAGAACGGTGTACCGAGGATATCGGATTTTTCTGGAGGTCACGGGGGCGTCCCCTACGCGACCACCTACAATAGGGAAACCCCCCACCGCTCCTTCTAGGAGAACAATTCGATGAGTCACTAGATACGTGAGTGGGAATCTGGCTTTATAGTGGCTTTATTATTTATTTATTAGGCTTATTAATTTATATGTATTAATTAATAATTAATCATTATTAATATTAATTAATTTAATTAATTAATTAATTAAAATTCATGCAAACTTTCCTTCCTCGTTTGGTTTATTTTTGATATATTACGCTTTTGCCTCCTTTGCTTACTTCCTATCTTTATTAAATTTAGATAACAAGTATATATACAGATGAATTATTAATTGAATATTCAAATTGAATATTTCAGATTATTAATAAATTGAATATTATATTACAACATAATTTGTATTTAGTTTTTTAAAGATTTAATTAAAAAGACAAAAAAGAAAACTTATTAAAGTATTATATACACTATCATGCACTGTCTGTTCTGCCACTAAAATGTTTATTCTTTGTTTATTACGTAAAAATTAATAATTTGATGAAGCGCAACGCGGCACAGGTCCGTCTAGCATCACGACTCGCCCCGCACTGATTTTATGGACGAGAACGGGCTAGCGCTGAGTAAGTGGGGAAATATTTTTGATAAAAACATTATATAAAATTCAATTTTACGAATTTTCAAAAAGCGCTTTCAACAAATCATGCTACATTGTTATCTTCATAAGTGTACAAAATTTCATAATCTTTTGATAAATATTGTAGAAGTGAGATTGTTATAACTGAAAATAAAAGGGGTGAGTTTAGAATTTTTTTCCTAAAGCAATTAAAATAAAATAAAAATTTTAATCCCAACAAATCATTCCTCATATCTTGTAGATAAACATATATTTTTTTCGCTGAAGAAAAGGCGTACATATAATGAATAAAACTGTTACAAAATGTTGCAAAAATTTAATTTTTTGGAAGGATAAGCCTTAAGCTCAAAAGAAAAATAAAACAGAATATCACTGAATAGATACAATTTGACGAATAAACATCAAAATGAGAATGTTGAAATATATGTTATTCTAAATTTTTAGTCAAGAAAA
This sequence comes from Synanthedon andrenaeformis, assembly GCA_936446665.2. Lineage (NCBI taxonomy): Eukaryota > Metazoa > Arthropoda > Insecta > Lepidoptera > Sesiidae > Synanthedon > Synanthedon andrenaeformis. The sequence goes on from OW387785.2 coordinate 9,785,040, forward strand.
TAAATTCATGCATTAAATACTATTATTATATATAGAATGTCTTATTATTCCTACTCATTTCTGTATGGACTTGTGCATTAATTTACCTTAGTCTTCATTGTGTAGAAGTTTTCTAATGTTCACTTATATAAGTTCTAAATGTTTTAAAAATAGTAGATTTGTAATAATAGATCTTACCGAAAATATGTAAATATGAATTTTTTATGATTCATTTTAGTATATTTATTGTCCACCTATCATCAGGTGGACCGTTAGCCTGTCTGCCGACCTTAAGATAAACAAAATAGGCATCAAAAAGCCAGCGACCAAGTTTTTTTCGGCCGTCCCCCAGAAATTTAGCCTAGATAGTTGGACACAAAATGTAATATAAAGTTGCAAGTTTTCTGTAACCGAACGCTGCAGTCAGTCCGTCTAGCGCAACTTTTAATCGTTTCCAAAACTCCCAAAAAGTTGTACTTGTCTGAGCGAAAACCGCAATTTAACTTGATTGCTAATATTTAATTAAATTGAATTTTCCTTTCGTTTAAACCCTCTAATTTATATGATTTGTAACATTATCAAGTTAGAAGTGGCAAAGAAATTTTACTGTGCAGCCGCTCTTTTGTTACTTTCCAAGGAGCATTACGTAACAGAAAATAATAATAATAATAATCTTTATTTGCACAAACGCATGTCTACAGGACCTTCATTCATATAAAGCGGTCACGGTATAAGTGTTACACCTGACAAGGGTATGAAAATTGAACAGATGTACTACACTAGAAATCCCAGAGAATTCCCTGATTTCTTATACCCCGTTTACATTCAGCCATTGCCATTGCCGCTCGCGTTGCCGTATTTATTTCCCTAAATACTGCTGTGGCCACGTCTAAGGCAATGAGTGTTTACATTGCTGCTTCACATATCTTTCCAATTCGACTCTTGGCAATGGAGCACGTGGAAATTATTGCAGCATAGGCGCTCTGCCTTTCTAGTTTATTCGATTATATAAGACGTCGTCGTCAAAGGAGATGGTGGATGATACATATTCATCGTAACACAAAAATGTAAGTACCTAGATAATTAGGGAATTAGATAATTAGATAATTTCGCGCGTACGAGAACAAGTGAGCGAGCGAGCAGCATGTAAACACTCTCGCTCTCGCTTCCCGTTGCCGGCCCTTTGATGTCCTTACGAAAAAATGCCAATTGAGGGATAGCCAGGCAACGCGAGCGGCAACGACAGCGGCAAGGGAAGCGACCTGTTTATTGTCGTGGAAATGGGCTAAATGTAAACGGGTTATTACGTATCTTCGCCTACCAGAGGGTCGTCTCCCTTCTATTATGCTTATCATCAACTGAAGCCGTTTATATCTATTGTAACACATGCCCTAGATATTCTGATGTTTTCCAGTGATAAACGAAATATTGTTGATTTTCCAATCATGTATTGATTCAAGCAGGCAGTTAGGTAATGATCGTATATAGATACAAGCAGGGCTAGTTTATTTTTATTGATATTATAAATTTGGCAGGCTCCAGCCTGCTTTTGACCGCTGCTATTAGATAATTATAGAAAAAACCTTTGTCCAATGGACTTCCTACGGATTAGATAATGATGATGAAATACTAACAGACAATCGTAAAGTCTAAAAAGGCAGCAGGAATTTTTACATTTCAATGTGTGCCTGGAAATATGCTCCTGGTTAAATTTATAAATTCTTGTGTACGAGAATTAAACCAGCAGTATTAAAATCTGAACAAAAATCTCTGAATTTGCATAAAACTGCTGATACCACAACAACGTTCCGAATTGTAAATTAACTTCCTTATTAACATTTTGGCTTTTTTATAGTGAATATGATCGGGTGACCGATTTTTTGGGTAATGAACAGCACACGTGTTTTATCATGGCATGTTATTACCGTTATATTTTAATGGAATAAATTGGCTTCAGACCTACGAAAAAGTGCCCGTTTGACCCGCTGTTATAATAAGGTACAGTCTAACTACTATTTTAGTCGATATGAATAGATGATTAATTAATTAACCATATTCTCATAATGATATCGTTTTATTATGTACATAATAAAATATTTACTTCAGTATGGTATCATTATATTTTTAGTAGATTCTTCTTCTTTAGGTGTCCCTCCAACTAGTGGAGGTCGGCGATCAGCTTGGAACTGTCCTTCTTGTCTTTTGTTCGTAGGAACAGCACTGCGTTAGCTATCACGGTAACTCTCTGATGTTTTTCAGCCACGAGTTCTTTCTTCGTTCAACTTTTCTAGATTTTTAAATTCCGTAGATGAAATCCAAGACAAATCCAATAGTTTATTAAATTTCATATATCCAATGTATGTTTTGGGTTTTCGTAAATTTTCTCCTGTGGTTATCTGTTCATTATCTTAAATTAAGTATTTTGCATAATTAATCAGTATAAAGTAATAAAATCAGTAAAGTAGTTTTTGAGTTTATCCATTACAAACAAACATACAAAAAATAAAAACTTTTTTCTTTATAATCTTTTGTATATTGTGAACGCTTCAAAAACTCGAGAATGGGTAGACTGATCTTAATTCGGTTTTTACATATGAAAAGAGGGATAAACGGGGCATTTTTTTACATATTATAAAAATACCACTCCGGGCGAAGCCGAGAGCGGGTTGCTAGTGCATGGTAAAAATAAGATCGGTGATAACATCAAAGTTACACACAGAGAGAACAAATCAAATAGTCACTACATTTTACGACATAGCTAAAACAGTTATTGTCCCTAAAATTGGTGATAAAAGTTTAAGATAAGAAAAATATATGAGGATATTAAAGTACTTGTTGCCTGACTGCTCTTCAAAGTCTGTCCTAAGTAATTTTACCCAAAGCCGGGATCAAAGGCGAAGGCACTAAAGTTTAAATGACAAATAAAAGTTGTAATAAAAGAACAATAGGATTTATGTTGTTTCTTTATTATACGATATATATTGTTCGCTTCTTAACTTTTAAGCTTTTTATTCACCTTAGAAACTAGTTTCAGATACCTTTTAGTATAAAATGTGTATACGTCATATACGAGTTGTCATATACGATACAATTAGCATATGATATTTATGCTTATTATAGGTATTGGAAACTTGTATTGTACCTACACTTTGTGTACGTTTTCGAATAAAATATTTTTCTCTCTTTCTTAGTTTCAGTATATTTACAGCTGAAAATAAACTTTTTCAATGCTGTTTTTAAGAAACATTTGTATTGTTTTACATTTATAACAAATAAATATTTAAATCTATTTTCTCTACAAATTATTACATCGCTCGCTATAATGAGTTCGAATTGATATTGTCTGGTAATAATCTGTTGTCTGAATTTTATACCAGATATTTGTCCTGACGTAAAGGTCCCCCAGAGAGCAATCGGACGAAGGGTTACGCTTTTATTTTCACCTAAAAATCCATTTCAATCTGTTTCAAATCTAACATTAATCGCTAATCGACTACGCTTTATCTTTGTCGTTAACATAAAATTTACATCCATTGTATAAAATTTATGTCTTAATATCAACAGCCCCTAAACCAGCTGCGAATGCGATTTAATGTTCGATACTATTGAAATGCTATCGTGGAATCTTTTTAATACTTTGTTTTTGGAATTTTACACATAAGTAAAAATTTTATATGTGCGTTTGTTCAACACAGAAAATCGATCCCCATGTTTTGAATGCACGTTGTCAGAGGTACGGAAAAAGACATTAAGTACCTTTCCACAATTATCTAGAAAAACAAAGTACTGAAAGAATAAAAAAATAAGTCTCAAAAATATTTGAGCAATAAAGATTGACCAAATATTTTAACACCTAAGAAAAAGGTCTGCGGACTTATCAGGGGTATACAATCAAAGTTGGTAAAGTCCACAAAATTTTAAAAGTGAGATTTAAATTACAACACATATTTTATTTCCGTATCTATATTTACCCCGTAGAATAATTTTATACAAATTCTAGAAATCTCGACTGTTATTTCAAATTGAAAATTGACTTTACAAACAAACCTAGCAAAGTCCAAGTGATTTGAGTTTCAATTTGCGTAAAGTCCTTTTCGACCAATAGGAAGGCTCCATTGCCTCCATTTCACTGACAGCTGTCATGGCTAGCTACAGCAAGAGTCACCACTTTTAGTTGTATAAGTTTTTTAATTAGCCACGTTTTTCTTACTTAATTTTAGAGATTGAATTTTAATAAAAATACAAATTATCATTAATTTTTATTAACTGACTTTCATTACTTTCATTCATCTACAAGTTGATTGCCAAGGTGAATTATTGCCCTCCTTTGTTTTTTAAAAGGTAAACGCCTGAATCCAACCCTGTCCAGAGAGTTGGTAACAAATATAGGAGTCCTAAACATTCAGTTACAAACTTAGTAAAGTCCAAAACTTGGTAACAAAACTGGGACAGTCCATCTTATACTTAAGGTTTTACTCAAAAGTATTGAACTGAACGTGATGAACACTTGTATTTCCATAATGTATTACATTCTGCATATAAATAATGTTTAACATTAGAATAGTTACCTGTAATTATTAAAATAATCGTTTACTGAACATTTTGGCAATGTGGACTTTACCAACTTTGATTGTATACCCCTCTTATGGTGTTTTTTCAACAATGATTCGACACTGTATGTTTTGTACGGTCAGATATCCTAACTAGTCTCTTATATTTTAAATTCGGAATTAAATTTGTTGATGTGTTTGGTACGCTTTCAAACCTTAACTACTCAACCTATCATCATGAAAAGCATACACGTTGTCAGGTACAAAAAAGGTCATGGGGTAGCTTTCACTCAGAAAGAGTACTGTCTTCGAGGGTAATCAAAAAATAAAAATTAAATTCAAAAATATTAAATATGAGCCATAAAGATTGTTACGTGCTACTCTCTGTGGCTTAAAGCACAAACAACGCCAGGCTAACATAAAGTCTTGATAATAAGGGAGGGCATTCCTTACCCATACATCTAAACACTAGATTTCTGTGAGAATGTTGTTACCAGAAAAAAGAGTCGCCCAGCCTATATAACACAAAATTTTTGCATTTTTTTTATACTATTAAAAAATCCCCGTGCCTTACAACTTATACCTACGTTACATAATAATAATAATTTAAATTCAATATTCATGTGAATACAAAAACTTTTGTGATCCGAACTACGCTCGTGTGATGCATGCGAGACCAATTTCATTATGTAAATTCCCATGAAATGTACGCGGAACACCAGCCGTACAGAGCCCTAATTGATGAGCAAATTTACATGCTAATAAAATCCATCTGTTACGTACTGTAATGCCATGCTGTAATTGCAACCGATTATCTACTATGAAGAAGATAGAGACCATTAGAGGTAATCCAACATGCGTACCTGGAGACTAGTAAATTATGAAAGAGAATTTGATTGTGGAATTATTGAAATAAAAGACAACAGTAAGAGGTAAAAAAATTGATAATTTGTAAGAATTGGTAAGTAAATTTTGACACAGATCGAAGTGTTTAAGGTTTGCCTTGAGGCTCTGTCTCGAGGGTTACGGATTCTATTATCAGCAGAGCCAACTTTGGAAAATTAAACTCTTCAAAGTTTACTCTTTTTTTGATCCGGCAAGTAGTAGCAGGACACACTGCGTTTTGCATTCATTTGGGTAGCCCGTCTGGCGGCAGTTACTAGCCCCTTACAGAAAACCACTGTGAAATAATATCATGCGTGCTTCGATGTCTGAGTGAAGCATTTCAGATCCCATTGTCTCATCCCTTTCCTAATCTCTTATCCTTAATTCTACTTTGGGCAGCATACTTGCAGCAACTGTGACTTCGCTTGTGTTATAGGCGACGGTTGCCACCTACCATCAAGTGTGCCGTCAGCCTGTCTGACGACTTTCACATAAAAAAAAAGAATTTTGAAACCACATGGAACTACGTGTTGAAGCGAATTTGCTATAAAACGTTCGTGCTTTTGTCAGCATAGCATACGCCTGAGCTCTAGAAGTAGATCTGAAATCCCACAAGTCTCAGTTCTCTTAGGAGCCAAACGCTTATGTTGATCTAGCTAAGCTTAATAAGCCTCTTCATAGGCCGCTAAAGCACACGACCTAACCCGCATCTACCAAGTTTATAATATACTAGCTGTTGCACCCGACTTCGCCCGCGTAACTTTATAAAATATAGCCTATTAATCCACTAATAAGTACTTTCTATAAGTGTATTTACATCTATATTAAATGCACAATGTATTTAAGGTACATAATTGGATAAGGATTAATGCTGTATTGCTTAAAATTGCTTCGTTAATAAGCCATTATTTCTCGTAAAAAGTAAAGGATAAAAACGGTTATTTTGGGTTATCCCTAAGAGATAGAGACGTATACGATCGCGAACTTTTTTGTAGACTTTTTTAAGGTGTACAATTCTGTATTACATTATTTTGATCTATCTCGTAGGGTCGTTTGTAATGTAAGCGCAAAAAAATGAGTTTATTTACGACATCACATTAGAAACCTCTAAAATTATCAGTGTTTCTCTACTATATTATGCGTGTATTATACATATAAACCTTCCTCTTGAATCACTATCTATTAAAAAAAATCGTTGCGTAGTTTTAAAGATCTAAGCATACATATGGACAGATAGACAACGGGACGACTTTGTTTTATACTATGTAGTGATATAAAGTTTGGTATACGAGCTGACTTCTCACTTGATGAAAGATGGCTATCATGTATTAACACAAACAACGCCAAAGTTCAACGCTTTTTCCCCATACAAAAAGTAACCAACGCGCCTAGGGAATTTTTCACTTCAAAAACTAATTTCAAATTAAATTAAATCTTGTATATGTATAATTGATGTTACTGTTAACAGTTCAAACAACTTGTACATTTAATTTCCATTAGGCCTCAATGATTTCCAACAAACGTTTGGACTCCACTCGAAAGGGATCTATTAATTTCACCTCGTATTAAAGTTTTACAACACTTTAAGCAATTTTAATGAAAGATGAATAATTAAATTGAATATTGGTCTACGCAAAATCATTTAGAGAGATTAAATCAAAGCGACTCGGCGTCAAATTATAAGGTTGAGGGTTCCAGAAATAGAGCATTGATGTTGGACTCCGTTGTAGATTAGATAAAAAAAAGTACACACGTTAATAAATTCTAAAATTTACTGTGCATGAACTGATCTAAATTGATCAAGAATGAAAATGATTATTTGAAATGTCGATTTATTTCATCTATAAGTTAACCTAGATTTTGTATGTTAACCACCTTTCGTATCTATTTAATGTTATAGCCACTAATGAATAACAACAATTCCAATATGTTGATAAATTTTCAAATGTATTACATTAATACTATGTAACTAAAATATACATAATATATGTAATATTAATACTATTACAACTTATTATGAAAAATTTGATTAAAAAAATATATTTGCATTAAAATTAACGAATAACTTTTATTAAGGAAAAACGTGCATTTTGAAATAATGTAAAAAAAGTTCTTTTCGCAAGACAATCGAAACATAAAACAATTATGAATATTAAAAATCCCTCGATTCGGAAACTCATTATAAGAAAGTAAAGGATTATTAGGGTCAGGTAGAGAGGTCCAAAGATTAAATCAACAAACTGTCTCTCCGGAATGGAAGTCTGAAATAACAAGTTCGGTAACAGGACGTTTTCAGCACAATAATGTAGGAAGCTTGTTTCAAGACACTCCATTGGATATTGAAGAGATTCGTATTGCTTGGGACTTCTTTATTTCAGGTTTTTATAAAATTATTCACCACCACTCACGAACGGACGGGATTTATTTAAACGTATTTTTGGACACATTTGAAAATTGACAGTCCATATCATATTGATTTTATTCCTGTACTAGCTGGTGCCCGAGTTAAAAAAAATTGGTTATATAACATCTAACATCTTTATCGCTTGACGACGGTGGCGCCACCACGGCGACAGTGACGCCATTTTTTGAATTTTTCGACGATCCCTCGGGAACCTTACATTTTTTCAGGATAAAAAGTATCCTATATATTAATCAAAGTAACAAAATATCTGAGTGCCAAGTTTCATCAAAATCCGTTTAGTAATTTTGATTTTAACCTTTTAGATATTTTTATATCTCAAATGGATGTAGGTAATATTTGTAATTGTAATAAAAAAAAACTTATTCCATTCCAAATTTTTATTTTGCTTTTATCAAAAATCCTTTATCTATTTCTTTCTTATCCTCTTTTCTTTTCATATGTTCTTTATTCAGCCTAATCTCAACCTGTTTACTTTTTTACTACCCTAATCCATACATGCCTTATAATAAAAAAACATGCATATACTCGTATGTATGTAAAACTATAATGGCATAAAATATAGTAGGATTTCTGTTATGGCGATTGTAATATAAGGGTTGTTGGCTCGAAGCCAAATTGCTGCCACAGACTTAAGTGCGGACACTTTAAAGCCTATATCACAGAACTTTATGAAACTGAAGAAAATTTAGGCAAACATTAATGAAACGCTATTTTGTCGCAATGTACATACCTTTATAATATAATGACAAATCGTGTCAAATAATAACTAGCGCAATTTTGGCTCAGTGTTTGAATTTTGTCTCAGAGCTAATTCTTCTGCGAACACTTCTCGTTCTATCCCTTATCCTCATCTCCCTTATCCTGTTTATGTTTATAAGGTAAGAAATATTTATAGAGGCGATCAGTCGGCTGCATATAAATGCAGTTATATTTTTAGTCTGTATTAAAAACTAGCTGTTGCACGCGATTTTGCCCGCATAACTTTATAAAATATGTTACTCGCTGATAACTTCAATAGGTGAAAGAATTGTTTTTGAGTTTATTCATTACAAACATACAAATCTTCTCTCTTTATAATATTAGTATAGAAAACTATATAGGTGAGAGTGGATTTTGTATGTCTGTTTTTATACGTTGAAGCAAACACCGCACCTATTTGTAAATTTATTTCGATATTTGAAAGATGCATTAGTCCAGATTAACATGTCACTATCTTTCCATAGTATAAAACAAAGTCGCTTCCCACCGTCTGTCCCTCTGTATGTACACTTAGATCTTTTGAACTATGCAACGGATTTTAAAGCGGTTTACACTAATTGAAAGAACGTTAAAGGAGAAAAGTTTTCGTATATAATTTGCAGACAAAATTGCATGCGAAACCGGGAGCGGTTCGCTAGTATTATGTATACTAACTCACCCATTTGCATCCGGGCGAAGCTGGGACTCGACGTTCTCCGTTAAAAGACATAAAAATAGCAAAAGTAATCGGAAGTAATAACAAAACCCTTAAGTGAACAGGAACAGGCAAAAGTTTTGTGCAGTACCTGAAAAATTCATAGAGACTTTGTATAATAAAGCAATAGAAAGAGTTGTCGCAACCAGCAAGATGCCTTAAAAATATAAGTAATTTTAAAACTTTCACTAAAATAGAGACTGCATTGAAGCACATTCTCTTGGAACTTATTTTTGCAAGTATGCATTTTTTTAGGTTTATTCATCAGAGTAGTTCAATTAGGTAGAAAATTTTAATTACCGAAGACGCCTTAAATCTTAAAAATTATTGGCTTTGTAATAATTTTATTCATAACTTTTTATTAGTACCTAAGTTTACCTTCTTTACCTACTTGTCTATGGGAATAAAAACAAATCGCTATATGTGGTACTAAGCAGAAAACTCGAACCGGTAGAATTCTTATGAGGCGAAATATTGAATAAAATTGCCCTGAAAATGCATCCGCACCAAGTTGATAGTAAAATATTAATTCTAAAATAATTTTACCTATTTGTTACGTTATCAGGGTCTAACCGCTGAGCCATTTTTGGAGTGATTTAGATACCTTAAAACCCTAGGCAATAACTTCACTTCCTAACCTTCAAAAACTAGTGAAAAACTAGCAAGCGTGGCTTTTTCTACTTACATTTTTCTATTAAGCTATATAACGTTCCCTAGAAGTTCGAATGGACTTATGAAATAGAATTATACTTATAGTCGATTCTGTCGACTTCAGGCAGTGAACTGAATCAACAAACAAGGCATTACACCGGGTGGGTTTGCCGCCTTTGACGAAGTCGACGACCTTAGTGTAAATGAAACATTAATTTTACTCTAGGGAAATTTACTTAAATCAAAGGAAATTTATTGACGAATAAACTAGTGTCTATCGTTATTTCAAATCTATTTTCAGCAGGTTTCGCTTCTTGTTTATTCGATTCCAATTTCGGCGTATCTTTACGATTCCGTTTCTTTACGATCTTATTACGATATTTCCGCTGATTCTAAAATATTGCAATATGTCGACGTGGCATGCTCCCTGAGTATATTCGTGGAAGGCTTACGATGGAATGTAATAACAGAGATAGCAACGTTTTCGCTAACATAATGCGTACAATTTCAAATCTCGAAATGCCCCCGCAGGCAATTTTCGGATTTTTTACCGCTGTGCAAAATGTAACGGATTCTTTATTGTCACCATATTTAGTCGTCTATTAAGTGCCAGTTAAAGCATATCATTGTTTTTTTTATTATTTTTTTCCATCTTATATCTTTGTCATAATTTTTCAGGAAACAGATCATAAGGGGAATCAAACTTATAAATATAAAATAAGCAATCATAAAATAACCAAATCACATAAGATCCCACAAAATACTTTCATATATTTGAAAACATTTCAAACCAAAAGAAATCAAAATATTATTTGTCTAAAATGTTTGTTTACATTTGAGGTAGTGACAGGTATGTTTTGAAAATACATATTCCGTATGTTTTGGTTGAAATATAAAGAAAATTGTGCCTATAAATAATAAAGAGGCTCTCGTAAAAATGTTTTGTTGTTTTACATTTCAATAAAACCAAATTCAGGCCTCTACTGACGTGTAGCTACATGTTTATGTTGCAATATTTTTCTTTTATTTTCCATAACCCAGTTCAATCAATTTTATGATAAAAGCTTCGCTAGTAATATATTTTACCTCTGGCACTTAGGAGCCGAACAAAGGCTTTGTACAAAATGAAATTAACGCAAACAAAACACTTTATAGCTTTTAGATATTATTAATAAATAATAAATATTATAATTTATGAGTATCTAAAAACTTTTGGCATGCCCCTCGTACTGAGACACCCTTGCATAATATACGTACACATAGATCAAAAGTTAATTAAAATATTGATGTTTCATCAAATTTCCCTCCCCATATATCTCGGATTATCAAATATCTCGGAAAAAAGCCCTTCAGCGTTTAGTGCAAATTGGATAGAAGGCTAAAAGTTTTCGTGAGTTTCCGATAAGCCATATCGTTTTATAGGGCAATAACTTTGAATACGAATGTTAAACGTTATCTGAACATAGTTAGAACAATGTAAACGTGTCGGTTGAAATCTGAAAATGTGAAATACAGAATATTCGCATTTGGAAAATATTTAGCTAGCAAATAATTCTAGTTTCAGAGTAAATACCTAACACGAATTTGCTAAAAGTTACTCTTATTAGACTTTAACTTTGGGCAGTTTATAAATGCTCAAGAAATGAGATTTATTTAACACAAGCCTAAGGGCTGGACTCCACCAAAGGGAATATGTACAAAAGAACTTTATTGTCGTTTTGAAATCGTCTGTTTCATAGATTCTTAACGCTCATCGCCGGCACTTTTATTAACAAGAAGAATGAGTTTTAATTTTAACTTTTGCACTGATACTCCGTTAAGAGTTCTTGTTTAACAAGATCCCGCTGCTCCTTTGTAGTCGCTTCTAACTTTGGCGGGCTTCGGGTACCATACCAATTTTAACTTCTTTAATTTAAAAAAAAATTGCCGCTCACGCTGTAACCACCCTTAAAAGGACCTAGTTTTAAAGTAACAATTGCTATAGCTAGCAACTAAAGTATCATGGGAACGTTAATGTGTTGTAAAATAAATTATTATTAATTGTAACTACATTTAATTTAGATTTAAGAGAAAATCTCGGGAACTAGTTATTCGATTTAAATAGTTCTTTGACTAGTTTTAAGAATACAACACCAGAATTAAATATAGGCTTTTGCGCTAAACCGCACAGTTTCCGAAATATTTAAGAAAAGTATAAGTTTTTACCAAACTATATATGGACTGTATAGAACAATTTGGAGCTGGAATGATACTTTTACTTTGGATGTTGTGGTCTGGGTCTAATTGCACCATTTTCGACAAATAGACGATCTTTTCTAAATATAACATTTCAAAGTTATTTACAAAGTCGTATTTATAGCATGAAACGTCATTACACTGAAATCCATGAGCGACGTGAATGTATATGTCTCTCTGTATGTTTGTAAGAAGTATAACTTTTTAATTAAATAAAAAAGAAAATATAATATTATTGTTTTAATAATTATATTATGTATATGAAAGTGATGCCTCTCATATATTATTATGCAGAATCTGAATTAATTTAAACTCATACAATTCTCTAACGTCTTGAATATGTCCGGAATCTCTCAAGTGTTTGACAAGTAGCAGGTTCAGCAAGTGCAAGGTAAACTGCAGTCTGGTCTGACGGGTTGCTTGTGTAAATACGACGTGGATTTACGAGTGCCCTCTGGGAATACTTTACACGTATGCAAAGATATATGTAAACACACTAGCGAATATAATTCTAAAATGTATATAATTTGCAGAAAAAAATTCCATAACTTTGAAACCAGGGGCGGGTCGCTAAGTATGAAAATAATTACATGTAAATAATAATAAATAATAAGAGTTACGAATACCCTTGACCGACACCTCAAGAAACTCTCACTCTCAAGCCCTAACCACCGGTAGGAGCTAACCACTGGTAGCTTAGGCCTTGCCCCGCTACTTGCAGCACTCTGTTTTAGGTTTTTTATAATATTTATTGTTTTTTTTTAAATATATTTGTAAAAAAAATCTAAAATAACTAAATAACATAATAATAAAAACATATTCATAAACATATTACATTATTTATAGCATGAAACCATTAAAATAGATATTAAAAAATAAACAGACAAATTCCATTTATCTTATTCTATAAGATGGCCAAGATCCTAGAAAGACTTCCCAGAAGGTGAAAAGGCTATTTTGGTGCCGCGAAAATTCATGCAGACCATAAAAAACCAGTTGTCAATTATTAAAAACCTCAAGAATTAACCATAAACATTACTATGCAAAGTACATTAAATCATTCTCCAAATTACACAGAGATAACATTTAATAATTTATGTACAGCCTGAAGTTAGATACATTAGAGCCATAAATTTTGATGTCAAATGTTAATAACTGAAACCGATTTCATGTGTCTAGACTGAAATATGAACAATTTATGTAACAAGCACTTTGACTAGAAAATACAATAATTGAGAAGTCTGACAGCGTGAAATCACGATGGGACTTATAATATTTATAGTATGTCACATCATCAATACTAATAATAAATCTGTAAGGGTCGGTCATGGAGTAAGTTACTTTGTTTTCAGAGATTTCGTGTTTATAGGCTCTATACATGATACTGAAACTAAATTTACGATTTTTAGAATTTTTTTCTTTATATATGTATGTTCCTCCATAACTGAAACGAATTAACTGATTTTCATGAAACTTGGTAGATAAACATTTGGACGTACGGGACACAGGATAGGCTACTTAATATCAACGCGGACGAAGTCGTGGACTAGTATTATATATTTCTAGTAGTCGCCTCTGCGGCGTATGCCTCTCCTAAACTTTTCCATACATCTATTGTTTCCTTTTCTCTTCTTGTTTCGCATAAACCTATAATTTTCCATTTTATTGACATAACAGCGTATCTTAATTCTTCTATTTTACTGTCCGATAATAAGGTCCTTATTTGCTATGTAAAGATTTGTATGTAAGTCTTATTATATATTATGTAAGAAGACTTAAAATATAAAACATAATAAACAAAAAATAATTGATTTGATTTCTTTTTTTTTTTTCAAAACTAAGTACATCTATACTAATACTATAATAAGAAAATATTTGTATCTAAACTAAAAAACCACTGGATCGATTTAAAAAATTCTTTCCCCCACAGAAAGCTATATTATTAGATAGTAACATTAAGTAATATTTTATAAGTATTTTTTTCACGGACGAAGTCTCGTGCAACAGCTAGTATGTAATACGCTTATGTTATGAATTACTATGTTCAATTATCGATTACTTATGTGAACGCTAGAGGGCTTACTTTACGTATTTGAGGTCCATCTATATAACTGGTTTTTCAGCTGCTTCAAAGCCTCTTGTCTGTCTATTTGGACTGATTTTGACGGGACTTCCACTGGCAGATAGCTTGTGTTATAAGACGTAACTTAGGCTACTTTTATTTTAGGAAAATTTTAGGTCCAGCTAGTTTTTTATATCTTACAATAAAAAAAAATAATATTAACATGTTCATTCACACAAACACATTTTATATAAAATAAACAGAAAACATACGTGTGTAACGTAAATAAACTATTCGTGTCCACCTGAATTTTTTTTATACAAATATAAACAAAGGTACGATTTGAATTACCGCGTGACTATTGTCACGCGAATGGTCGGTCGGCAGAATTCAATTTTGGATTACGTTCGCAGAGCGTGCTCGAAACATTGTTTGCCATACCCCATTCCCGTTTACGCACCGGGACTCGGTACCGAAGTAACAGGCGTTCGGATTTTATGCAAATTTCCACGATCGTAAACAAAAAGCTTTAACAAACGCAATGTGTGATACAAAATTTAAACGGAATGGGCTTTTTCGACGCATTTTCCATCGCGATTAACCGAGCGTCGAGAAAATTTACAAGATAGGCACCAGTAGGCTTTGCATTCCACTAAGCCGAAATTAAATGAAAATATAACGAAGTGAATTATGGGTATTTATTACTTAAGAAGGATATTTAACATTAAAAGATTGTTTTCTCGGGACGTTTGCAGTGAGAGGTGTACACTCAAAGAGCACGCCTGAGGCTTGAAGGATTTCTTTGAACCATAATGAGCCTCACGCTCGAAAGGGCTGCTTTGCCTAATTCCGTTTGCTTTGATGGGAACCTCTCCCAACGGTCCCACAAGCCTGAGGCAGAATTGTGTAACTTCGCTTGAAATCGCTAGTAAATGACAGATGAATGCCTATAGTTTGATTTCCGGCAATGTGGAAAGAATGTTCAACTCCTGACATCCTTTGAGTGTTTTGACTTCTTGGTTTTTCTGAGATTAAAATGTGTTTTAACACTAAATCAAGTGCTTTAAAACTTATGTAAAATATAAAAAGGAAATTTGCGCAACCGACAATACTGGTGGCAGGGCATACTGATTTCGCAGACAAATTTGGGCAGCCCGTCTCGCAGCAGTAACTCACTCTCTTACAGAGACCACCGTGAAATAACAGCCCATTTGCTGTTGTGTTTCGGTGAGTGAGTAAGGGATACCAGACCCCATTTGCCTATCCCTTCCCAAATCCTTAATTCTACTGTAGTCGGCAGCGCACTCGTAGCGCCTATGGCGTTGCTTATCTACCTAAGCCACCTACCATCAAGTGGACAGTCAGTAGCCTGCCTGTGGTGACTTTAACATAAAAATAAATAAAATAAAATAAAAAGGGCTAGGAGAAAGGAAGCGTACTAAACTATATAAAAACAATTTTTATTTATATTTAAATTTAAGTAATTTATGTACTAAATAAATAATATTTATGTAAATAGATTTCAATATTTCGTGATGATAAATTTCTTGAAGTACCTGACTTTTTAACTATAAATTTGCTGTATTACATGTTTAGGTATAAATCGTATTTTAAAAACAAACTAACATTGTATTAAAGCATACAATTAAAACTTCCTCATATAATTTTTATGTTATTTATTAGAAGAATTACAACACAGTCTTACAGTTTATTTAGTTTAGTTGTTCTATTAAATGAAATACTTCAAAACATTTAATTTTTAATGGGTTTTCAAATTACAAACTCATTCTCTAATAATATACGGATTCGTCACTCATGACTAGAGATAATTAATTAATTTTGGAGCTCATGAATAAGACTTTTCAGTTACAATATTTTATAATAAAAAATATATTACATAGTAAGGTATAATAGTATATAGCAGTCATTATCAATTAATACAAAATACACTAAATACTATTAAAAATAATCCCCGTGTGATATCTACAGCTACTACTAAGAAATATAAATACTTTAAAATAAGTTCTTACAATTAATATGGACATTTTTAGATAATATTTACACAATCCACATCACGACTTGAATTGTATTTTCAATTCGTTTCTCTTTCTATCTATAAATTTTGTCGTCATGCGGTGGCAAGCTAATGAAGTACGGTGCGGGAGGCGGCGGGGCTAAGTACCTCACTGAGCCTGGGCCAGATTGCATCTTGTGGGGCAATGTAGCTGTCGATAACGATGCCGGAGGCAATGTAGCTGCATATCCCGGCCACGGACCTCCCCAAAATGGGGCCCCACCGGCAGCGGGACTGCTGGCAAGTGGACCTCCCCTATAAGAAGTTGTTGTCATACGCAGGCGAACGATGCATATCGCTACGATCAAGATTGCAATAAACGCCACTACACCGCCTACAATTCCTATTATTAGATTGTCATCGTTATTAGAGGACGCCATTCCTATTACCGGAGCCCCCTTCGGTTCTCCCGTTACTTTTGGTCGTTCATGCGATGGAGCTACAGACCAGATTATATCGGGTTCCGCTGAAGTACGATGCACCAATCGAGGAGGTTGAGTTGAAGATACACTAGTAGAAGATGACGCGGCCGTAGTTCTTCGTCTCGTGTCACATGACAATTCGTCGTCTCCTATTTCAACTAGTAGAAATCCGGATAAATGCTCTGGTGAGTCACAATGAACATCTTCTATTCCTACATTAGGTAGCCATCTGCGTAAAGCTCTTGCATTACAATCACAACGAATCGGATTCGTGTCCAAGCCAAACATGGATAAGTCCGCACGACGATCATCAAGAGCTACCAGTAATTGCGGTTGTAATGTACTTAGCTGACTGCCTGCAACATCTATTGTTATTTGAGATGAACGTGGCAAAGGAAACAGGAGAGCTGGTGGTAAATTTGACACTGAAGTGTTACGAAAACGGACAGTTATTGCTGGAGCCTTCAAGCCTGCCAATACGCCAGAGGAAACAGTCTTGAGGCGGGATCCTCTTATCCCTAACTCTTCCAAACGTGGATGCAATGTTGAGTGCAATTGATCAGCGCCGATATTAGTATCTTTCACTTCGACATCTAACTTCTCTAGAGCTGATAGATATTGCAATGCTCCTTGAACATCGAAATATCCCAACCTAAGAAAGCCGTAAGCTCGTAATTCGATTAAATTGGGAAGTGCTCTGAATGCATTTTTTTCGATTCTAGTACACTCGTCTAAGTGTCTCATATCTAGAATTCGAAGGGATGATAGACCTTCGAAATTTCCATCGACAATTATTGCTAAAGGATTATTAGAAATGTTTAATCGTTGCAAATTTTTCAACTTGGGCCACGATACAGCTAAAGATCCTGAAGCGTCTACAAATTGATTATTAGAAAGATCCAAGGACTCAAGTAACGTTGTTCTGGTAAATGTTTTATCGGTTAATTTTGTAATGTTATTGTAAGATAAATTTAAACTAACTAAAAATGGTGTTTCAAGTTGTCCAACAGATTTCATTCCGGTTCCTGCCAGGTTTAAATCTCTAACGGTTTTCGGTTCAGTTAAAATATTACTTATAGTTTTGTCCGATAAAGGATTGAAAGAGAGATCTAACTTTTTAATATTAACCATAACACTGTCTTCAGCAGGTATATCAACGATTTGATTGTAAGATAAATCCACTGAAGACACGAAAAAATACTGTTTTTGTAAAGCCTTTAACGGTGCTAGTTCAAATAAATTATTCGTCAACACAATTTTTTCTAACATGTGTAAACGAGTCCTGTCGAAAATGTTCTCAGGTAATTCTGTAAGCGCGTTGCTACCTAAATTTAATAATTCCAATCGTATAAGACCTTCAAATATTCTATCGCCCAATCTGTCAATCTTGTTATCCGATAAATCTAAATGCTGAATCTGTGTAGAGTTATGGAAAGCCATTTCACTTAATGTTTCGAGTTCATTGCGCGCCAACAAAATAGTTCTTAGTTTTGGCAGTCGAGCAAAATCGAGCTCATCTACATTCTTCAATGAATTTCCAGAGAGATCTATCATTTCAAGATATTGCAAAGTACTTATTAGTTCAGAAGGGAAAAAGTTAAATTTGTTATTCGTTAAAATTATTTCTCTCAGGCGTGGGTGAATTTTGAATGAAGACGGGAATAAATAACTTAGTTGATTATCAGATATATCAATAACTTCTAAACTCGTTCCAGTGTTGAAAAATTCTCCCTTAAACGCGTTCAACTGATTACCTTTCAAAGATAAATACTGTATAGACATTACATTGACAAATGCCGGTGTCCTTATGTTTACTATATTGTTATAAGAAAGATTTAAGTGCGTTAAATTTTTAAGATTCTTGAATGAATTTTCGGAAATTTCCTGTAAAAGATTGTTTGATAAATAAATACGCTCCAAGTTGGCATTTTTGGAGAACAAATTCACGGGTAGCGCTTTCAATCCAATATAGCTTAAATCGACAGACAATAAAGCCTGATTGTGATTGAACACATTTTGCGGGAGCACGCTAATGTGATCGTTTCGACTGATGTTTAAATGAGATAAACTCGGTATCGACTCGAAAGCATCGACGGGAATTTCGGAAAGTTGATTATCGGAAATGTCTAAAAACCAAAGGTTTATAAATTGCAGATGTTGCCCTGTAAAACCTAATATTCTATTTTGACTTAAGGATAAAAACTCTAACGTAGTCTCTAAGCCACTGAATACGTCTGCCGATATGGAGTTTAAAAGGTTTCCTGATAAATCCAAATAGACTAGTGCTTTGAAATGGTTGAATGCAGCGGGCGGCAATTCTCTGATAACGTTACGCGAAAGGACAAGTGAAGCAATTCTGTCTGAGACTGCTCTTAGTATGTCACTGGATAGAGCAGTTACACGGTTAAAACCTAAATGGACGGAAATTAAGTTGGGCAAGCGCGATAGAGCCGTTGCTGGTATGAGAAGAATGTTATTGTCTCTGAGAAGTAATGTCTTCAAACTAGTAAGTCCATCGAATGCGTCGTCTTCAACCTGAAAAAGTTGTTTTTTATTTATTATTTATACTTTAATTGACATTTATAATTTCTCAAATTAAACAATCCTGATTAATACTGACCGTACGAAGTGAATTCACTCCAACATCCAAATATTGTAACTCAACGAGTCCGACAAAAGTCCCCGGCATCAATTTGACGAGATTGTTTCTGCTAAGGTCCAGAACTTGTAATGAAACTAAAGTGCTTAGATGGCTACTATCTATGTTCTGGAACAAATTCAATAAATAAAATGTAAATTTAATTTATAAATTTATACATTTACACTTGTGTTATTATTTTTACATTATGATCACTTTTGTGGTTTCTGATTGCTATACTTAACATTTATCCGTATATTTTATAACTACTTGTGTCTTATAAAAAATTAAATAATCTCAAAAATTTGTTAATAATAACAATAAATTTTATTAACAATAAATACAAAATAAATCTACATTTCATGCAGTTTTATTTGTTAGGAGATTATTTTGTTTCCGTCGTATTTTTAGTTACGACGGAGTATTTTTAGTTATTTTGGTTTAAAGACATTAATAATCTAAAAATTATAAAACTTACCGCGATCATGTTACTGGAGAGATTCAAATGTCGCAGCCCGGCGAATGATTTTAGAGCAACCGTTGGGAAATCCGTTATAAAGTTTTCAGAGAGATCTAACTTTTCTAGATTTTCGGTTCCTTGGAATACGTCGCTGTTGAATTTAGAGAGTCTATTGCGACCGAGATCGAGACTCTGCAACTGACTCAAGCCAATGAAAGCTCCGCCTTCAATGCCCGATATCATATTGCCGTGAAGATTTATTTCTTGTAACGTCTTCTGAGCTGCGAACGATGCTTGCCGTATCAAAGCTGAAATGAAATAAGATATTATTAGAAAATACGAACTCGACGGTTTAACTTCTTTGGCGAATCTGAAAACCGAGGGATCTTTCAATGCGACGAAATAAGGGCTTATTTAAGAAACACCCGGCAACGGATGGATGATTTCCATTTATTTATTGTTTCCGTACCAGAGCGCCAAAGATTCCCACGGTACAGTTGACTAAACAATAAATAAAGTTATCCTTTCTGTAAGTATATATTTAAATACATTATAATATGAAATCTTATTTAGTGATGATGACTGCAATCGTTGATTTTTTTAGTTTTGTTTATATAGTTGTTATACGGGGTGTGGCCTGTAATAAGAGCAATAAATTTAAACGATGATTCTATAGAGTATACGCAGTTACCTTAACCTATTAATCATAATGCTCCAAAGTGCTTATACTTAGAGCTATAGTAATCCAAAATGAATTTCATGATCGCTAAATTGTCGGTTATCAGTCATTAGATGTCTTGGTACAAAGTACAGGCGCGAGAACGATCGTAAATGTCAATGTCAAGTACTCTGACTGGATACATTATGTCTGTAGTAGTACATTACTGGCTCGATTAATTTTGTTAGAAAATAACAGTAAATTTGTTTTTCATTTTAATTAATTGAAACCATTTGGAATTAATTAATTATTCGTTAAAGGGTCTATATTTCAATTTATTGCTCTTATTACAGGCCACACCCTGTATAAAACATTAAAACTCTTACTTATTCTGTTTTCCTTGAGGGATAGTACTCTTAAAGATCTTGGACCGTTTAGTGACGAAGACGGCACAGCATTCAAATTATTTCGATCGAGTCGTAGAACCTATAATAAATAATTAATAAATAAATAATAAATATTTTTTCATATAATGCCCTCCCTCTTCTTGTCAGATCTAGACCAAAGTTCATTTCCAAAGATGATCCTGTTTTATTAGAACCCGGACCCGTGAGCGCTAAAGCAAGCATCTTATCAACTCGACCAATGGCTATCTCAATAAATTCTTAATAAGATTAAATATAAATAAAATTATTAAGAGATCCTTGAAAATATGATCGAATTTAAAAGTTAAACTTTTATTAATTTAAACAACGTTAGAATTGAAACTAGAAAGGTCGATTGTCTCCCTATAAGATTTTATTCATGCATATTTTTATGTAGAGCCGTAATAAAAAAATGAACCTTCAGCACGTCACATCCAATTAAGAGGCCCTCTTCAATCCCTCTAATACTATTGCCACTCAAATCCAGCTCTTCCAAAGCTGGAAGATTATGAAGTTCAGCGGTCGAGAATATCGGATTCAGGTTGTCGCCGAGCAAGTTGTCCGCCAAAGCGATCTTTGTGAGGTTACCACGTATGCCGACTAACAGCCTATCTGGCAATCTTCTTAGACTGTTGTGAGAGAAGTCAAGCTCTCGTAGCGGTAGGCCGTATGAAGAGAATATCTGGAAATCAAATTTTAACTGTAATTTCTACAAATAATCCTATGAATATTATAGGTAAATGGGAAAGTTTTTGAGGTTGGATGTTTTGCTTGTACGTACTTAAAACTACTGCATGGTTTTGGGTGAAATTAGGCCACAGATAGTTTATTACCAAGATTAACATATAGTTTACTTTTTATCATGGAAAATGATATAGGTTATGTTTTTATTCTTAAACGCGGACGAAGTCGCGAGCATCAGTTAGCAATCAATTTTGTTTTATATACTTTAATGCAACGACATTTACAGGATACAAAGAACTGGTGGTTTAAGTATAGGTCAAGTTGTTAATTTAAACACCTGTTTTTTACCATCATCTACATAGACAAACTAGACGAGAGAGAAATATGTATTTTATAAAAATTACTAATAAATAATATCGTCATTTGCTTTTCGTCTGCAATTTTGAAATGTGTGGTCCACGCCTACCCCAAGTAGAATTTATGCTATTGAAACTTGAATAATTAAAACTATACTACAGAATAATATTCATGACACTGAATAGCAAGATGTAATACGTTGTTTGAACAGCAATGTTGAATTGAAGACGTAATTTGAATCTCAAACGATTGCAGAAGTGACTTGAATTTGAAATTCGCACATTTGCTTGCAACGCAACGTCGCGTCGTACTTTAAACATTAATCAATGTTCACATCTATGTAACACATGAGAATGAAGTTGCTTTTTTTAATGAAAATATTTCATACGATTAAATGTTTACAGTACTCTCGAAGGGAGCTATTTCATACGTACAAACACTTCGTATTGTTCATGACTCAGGTGTATGTGTACTCTAGTAACAGTATGCAGCGAATATTTATCAGGAAAATAATGAAAAAGATGAAATTACACCACGGTAATGCAAAACTACTATATATTTTTTTACTTAGTACACTTTTATTTAAATACATACTTGTTAATTTCATTAGAGCTGTTATTATCAACCAGTATAAGAGACTCTTGGTGGGACGCAATAGACTCATTTATAATGTTGGTATAGTTATTGGTTAATTTTATATATTTTTTGGTTTACTGATGTATAAAATATAATTTTCTTTTTTACGATTTTACGACTATACATGGGGTTGCCAATTTTTTAAAATAATATCATACAACACATCTATAACCTTAAGCACCTTAAGAATCTAAACTGTAACCAATAAAACCAATTCCCAAGTTTAGGTCTCCATTAAACCTAAGTTTAGGTCTCCATTAAACCTAAGTTTAGGTTTATTTCTATTTCGAATTCTCCAATTAATTAATACTAGCTGTTGCACGCGACTACGCCCGCGTAACTTTATAAAATATGTTACTATGTTACTCGCTGATAATATAGCCTTTCTACAGGTGAAAGAATTTTCAAAATCCGTCCAAATAGTTTTGAGTTTATTCATTACAAACATACAAAAATACAAATCTTCTCTCTTTATAATATTAGTATAGATTTGTCTTAAAATTAATAAAAAGAAATGTCGCTTTTCACAATAATTCATTAAATTTTATGTGTATCGTAATGTGGGTCAACGCAGAATCGAAACACATGAGGTTCAAACTCCCGAAGGTTCACAAACTTACTCGTATGTATGATAGAGAATACATTAGGTATACAATAGTGACGCCTAGAACTGTCGCATTGTTATCTGAACCACGAGGGACTCCCACAAGTGATATATCTCCGCTTCAATAGTTCCCTAAAGGTGTGCTTTCTGAAGAACTTTTGACTTTCCTTTTAAGTGTTTCCTAGAACGTATTGCAATAGCCTTATAATACTTCCTAGTACAAGGAAAAGTTCCTCTATGAAAAGACGTAAAGTGCACTTGAATCTTGAAAGGTAATTTTCTCTTTTTGGAAACTGAAATTTCCTTTCGAAGTAGCGATAGTTTTCTATCATCTAGAAAAGTTTTTTAGTACCTACAAATTATATTTTTGATATGTATTTCATAAAGGACATTACATTTACATTATATCAGGATATATTATTTTGATGGATACAACTAAATTCTTCGTCCTTTTAAAAAAATACTATCTGGCCTTAGTTTTCGTCTTAGTCTATTAAAATTATAAGAATTAAACAAACAATTTAAAAGACCTCATTTTATACGTCATAGACAGCTAACTAGATAAATCAAATTTGTGTTAAATTCGTGTTTCCGGTTCCAATTTACCGAATTCATGAATACATTTGAATAATTATTCAGCTATAAATAAATAGTCAATCGACATTCTGCCACAGGATAATGTCCGTCGGAACATAATGTTCACTGCACGGCGACAGTAAAAATGAATTATTGATTGTACGACTACTTGTGCCAATGCTACGTCATTTGGCTTTTAATTTTATTTCACATAACATAAAGAGATTCCTATAAGTTAGTAAGTATTTAAAAGACATAAAATTATATAGGTAGACTAGATGACTTCGTGCGACCTAAAATTGGTTGATTGTAACTCTTCAAACGCAATTATCAATCCTAATCAACCTTCTAATTCTAAGTAATTTAAATTGGTAATATTATAATGAACACTGTGAAACGACACAGAATTCTTTTCACTGTCATTTAAATTCTTCGAACTTACTTTGAGGAGTTTACAATATTGAAATCATCAAACTCAAAGTCCTCGAGTCTCGCTAACAATTAATGAAAATTAGTCAATTTCACAAAACTGCACTTAAAAACAGACGACCATGCGTGGTGATGAGCTATGGGTAAAGACCCACATCCAGCAGTGGAGAGACACAGGATGATGATGAAGATGATGTAGCTGTCAAGCAATAGGTCCGCCATGAACGTAATCTACTAAAATTAATCCGAAGTGTTTTTAGTTCTATTTTCAGCTGTTCCGTTAGGTTTTTCTTAATTCTGTTTTTTTTTCGTAACCATCCCAGTATTATTAAAAAAATATGTTGTTACTTTTTGCAAGATCAGAAGCAAGGCAATTTATTTATATGTATACAGATATAGGGATAGATAGAAACATTATGCGAATTTCTCGCAAAGTACAAAGCAGAAAGAATTCTTAAAGAATTCTTAGAACTCTACTACTGCCCTCAGAGCTCACTTTCAGTTAGACTCTACAGATTGAGACGACAGCAGCTATCGTTCATTACATTACACATTATATCACGAATTCACAATAAATAAAGAGACGTAATAATAAAACAAGTTCAAGATAAGTTATTGATTCACAAATAATTTTTTATAGCATTGCAAAAATATAAGGACTTAAAAAGAAATCAGAATATCTGGGGACTTTTTTGAGACTTTCAAATTAGTTATTAAGTAAATGGGTAAGTAAAATAAATAAAGTTCTTTTATTACAGATGTTTAATATTTCATTAATAATTATTCTACAAGCAATATTTCGTATTACGGTATTATAAGTTTTATTTCTATCAGTGATATTGCCTATGTATTATTTAAATAAAATTCTTCAGTATTTCACATAACTAGCTCAGACTGGCAATCTATGCCATGAACGCGTAGTTTCCATTTATCGAGTAGAATTGCGTTTATCAGATCATGAACAATTGCGTGTTATAACGCTAGTAGAAAGCCACTCATGTATTGTATGTTCAAACATCGAATTTATAATAAATTTTAGGTAGCTCATTCCTTTCTATTGCCGGAAGTATATGAGAATTCTGTAATTAACGTTATAACGATGCAAAATTATTTTTGAATTTTTATAAATATTATAAATTAAAATAGTTGTTTCGTCGCTTACTTCTAAACCACCCAACGGATTTTGATACGATTTTCACTAATGGAAAGAAAGAGCATTAAACGCGTAAGCCTGGGTAAGCTTTTTGTATAGCCTGGGGCGGATCTCTAGTAGTGTATAGATAATGGTCAGAGGGTTGGCATAGAGATTATAGCTATCTTTCTGTTGAATGGTCTTAGAGTATAAATTCCAACAAACTTTATTTATACTCTAAGGTTAACGTAGTGGTAAATGTGTCTAAGCCCGACTGGCTCACTTTCGTCGATGTACCTACTTGTGTCAAAGAAGGTAATGCAAATTGATTACAAAGGTGAGACTAACTGATAGTCTGTTCAATATATTTTTATTCAATTTTATTATACTAATATTTAGAAAACGGCGACAAGAAAACTTACGATTTATTTGGCAGTAAGTGATACTGTCGATTAAGGTAAGGGTCAAGGTGAAGGGATAAAGAGAACAAAGTCTGATATCCCTTACTATAGACTTATGTAAGAAAGTGTTTACTGCTACTGGTGAACCTTGCCACTATTATTTTGAAATTTATTGGGATCACATATTTCTATGACTATTTTTATGATATGAAAATTATAACGATGAATGGCTAGATTTAATTCCTATTCCTTGTGGTGAATCGAGTTGAAATAGTCATTGCTGCAAATACATTTCTAAAAAATCTTATAAGATGCGAAGTTTGATTTGATAGTAAGGAGTATTTCATCATTTTCTTGGTTTACCAGTAAACCAACTACAATAGCTCATTCCTATTAATATGTAGTTAGAATAAATATGAACATGTTAGTAATCTAGGTACATCCACTATCGGAAACTTTCATTTGAAGTAAGTAGAAAGTATTTTTCTAACGTTTCAGGAAACTAAGACATTTGTTCAGTTCTTTTGCACCTTTGGCAAATATAAATCATTCGAAATTCTTAGTGTAGGTAGGCATCTACGAATTTACCTAGAATTTAAATAAATAGAATCTGAATTTTTCTTTGAAGATCTTTCTTTCAGTTTTATCAAATAAATATTTACCTATAAAGAGAAAAGATTTATATTTTTTTGTATTTTTGTTTGTAATGAATAAACTTAAAAACTACTAGACCTATTTTAAAATATCTTTCACCTGTAGACAGCTACATAATCAACGAGTAACATAGGCTCTATAAAGTTGCACGGACGAAGTCGCATGCAACAGCTAGTATGAAGTAAGCTATAAAATATAGTTAAAAGGATTGATAGAATCAAAAGAAAGTTTACCTGCTATTTAAAAAACATGCAGACAGTTTTCTAGAGGTGCCGTGAAGCAACTCCAATAATAATGAATAAAATATGTAATTATCCTCACCTGAGTTGGCAAGGTCTGCTGACCAGCCCACCGCTGACTGAACGATATAATCGGTGCGCCGTACGGTAGCGGTGGAAAGTCACTGCCAAACACAACCTTATCGCAGTCCATTAGAATCCTTAATTGAAGAGCACGGTCCACTTGAACCCGGCACCTGCACGGATATCGAAGATCGTCGTTAAGCTCCGAGCACGGCACCCATTGTTGCTGTCCATTGATGATTGGAACCAATGATAGGACTACAAACACCCACATTGTGACCTGAAATCAATATTTATTGTAATTAAATTGCGTTAATGCAAGTTTTTACACATACTGGTCAATCTTCGAAATGTTTTTGTGTTTAAATCGAGTATTTTACAATTCATCTTCTTTATAAAATTTGTCATGGAGACGATGTTTTTTGGAAGTATTTACTTACAGTTATAAATACAGTTATTCTTTTTATTTCGTGATCGAAGGCTACTTATTTTACAACTAGAGGCATAAGTATATTTTAATACTTAATTACTTAAAACAGGCTAAAATAATATGTCTGAAAACGTTGCACTTAATTTATTTTAATTAGACATAATTGGACGTGGGCACTTGCTCCCACTTTACAAGCGCCTTTAAACTCTCACTTGAAGTACATAAATCAGAATCGTGAGGAACGTTGCTAACTAATAGTCACAATTTATCTTCTGGTAGTCCGGGAGCTAATGGCACAGCGAACACTAAGTTATCATCTGTTGTAGTTTATTTTTAGGAACTGTCAGTCTATTTGAAAATTTACTTACACCACTACAAAATTGAACAGCTCAGTTGGATAATGTTATTGGATGATTTGCAACATTGGTATGTAAAGAAAAGATTTAAATTTAAAAATGAAATAAATAATCAAACTTTTCTATTAATTTTTAATTATTAATTTATACATTATTAAAAAATTTAGAAAAAAAAATTTTGCAGAAAAAAATCTTTTCAGTAGGTGAGGACAGGGAAATGAGTTCTGGATATGATAAGCGAAGGTAGTACTGTATGCATGTGATATTTTTGAGTCCAATAATTATTTGTTCTATCAGCTTCTTGTCTACTTAGTTTAATGTAAATACAATAAATATTGGACATACAAAGTAGGTACATAAAAGTATACATTTTTCAGAGGTTTTGTCCATAATTTGAATAATTTTTGAAGTATACCTAATATAGATTTTTTGTGATAAAGGCTAGCAAGCTTCATGATGATGGTTGGTGGCAACTATCTCTTAGAAAACAAAATGTGGGAATAACGGGCAAAAAGAAAAGTGGAGTCTGTTTTACTGGCATGTCAGCATGTTTTACTCACTCACTGAGGAAACAACAGCATACATGCTATATCAATCACTGTGAGAGAAATAGTCACTGCCAGCCTGCCACTACAACAGAGTTGCAGTGTTTCTGTACAATCTATCACCAATATTAGGGATGACTACAATTTTTCCTCTAATGTCTGAATATTAGAGGATAACCTTTAATAACATGAAATATTATGTAAAAACTACTGACTGACTAACAACAGAGAGAGATAGATCATGAGAAAGATAGATTAGGATGACAGAAAGGTGTGTGTGTATGAGTGCATTTGTGAAATTAGTGTGAGCATACGTATGTTACTGTTATATTATAATCTATAAGCTCTAACAATTTTATTTTAAGAGTCGTAAAAGGGTGACGAACAATCTTGAGTACAAATTATTGATAACTCTGTATTATTATTTTTTTGCCCCTATAGAAACAAGATAATCCAAATTTTTAAGATAAAGCACTTCAATCTTGGGTTCCGCCTCAAGAAATAAAAAGCGACTGTAAAACTAAACACTATTGGTTGTTTTGTTCTGATGTTTACAATTCCATCACGGTTCACCATTACCATAAACGGACCTCAATGGCCGATACGTACATAAACTGAGTTCGAACAACAAGAAACACCTCGTAAACAAACCTCGTAAGGAATTTACGATTTGGCCCTTGTTTATTTTATTTTTGCCTCAGACTCGTATATCGTATATGCTTTACATACTATGAAACACCTTCAATATTAAATCAAGACAGGTTTTTATTTTAGGTCAACATACAAACTGACGGTCCACTTGATGGTAGGATACCGTCGCCAATAAAACAAACAACGCCACAGTGCTGCAAATACATTGACGACCATATTAGTATTAAGGATAAGGGATATGGAAGGTATAACTAAATGGGCTCTGGCATCCCTATGGAAAAGAGGTAAAATGTTGATACAAAAGTTTTATGACAAAACCATCTTCTTGGGTCATAAGTTTACTAAGCTGTAATCTAGTAACATAATAAGAAATTAGTAAGTTGTATTGAAAAAAAATTAGTTTGATCAATAGTGACAGAGCGTACTATATTTGGCAGTCTACAGCTGGGCTTTATGTCTTCTGGCATCGACCAATACAGAAGACCACCGTGTTATAACTAAGAGTTGTTATTAAGCTGTCGAAGAGTGAGAAATGGAATAAAACTTCCCTTCCTT
Source organism: Synanthedon andrenaeformis (assembly GCA_936446665.2). Lineage (NCBI taxonomy): Eukaryota > Metazoa > Arthropoda > Insecta > Lepidoptera > Sesiidae > Synanthedon > Synanthedon andrenaeformis. The sequence goes on from OW387785.2 coordinate 9,814,269, forward strand.
ATTCCTTATCTCTTACCTTATTAAGGTTTAAAGAGCACTTGTATCTCCCCTGGGTGATATTTGTGCTTTTACATGACAACCGCACATCATGAAATGGACCGTCAATCGGCCTACCGACCTTTATATTATAAACTAGCGACTCGTTCCCGGCTTCGCCCGCGTGCATTTTTTTTACGTAAAAAGCTTCCCTGATTATCCCTCTATCCATGAGTGAAGACAGAATTAAAATCGGCCCAGCCGTTCTCGAGTTTTGCGCTTAGCAACACATTTAGGCATTCATTTTTATATTATAAATGTATATTATAACCGATAAATATTATAAATGTGAAAATAATTCTGTCTGTCTGTTTGTTACCTTTTCTCATGCCTTAATTACTCAACCAATTATGATTACATTTTGCATATACGTTGTCAGGCATACAGGAAAAGATATAGAGTACTTTTCATCAAGTAAAAATACTGTTCCCGAGCAACTAACAAAAAATATAAAAAATTGTGGCGGCGCCACCGTCGTCATAGCTATAAAGATATCAGGCGTTATAATACTAATATTGTCTCAATGGTCTTACATAAAAACGCTTAAAAATTATTATTATTTAACGAATGCGTTTTTAAAAATCATATTGTAATAAGAAAATTATTACGAATAAGCTCAAAGTAGACAGAACCTATGTAGAAATTCCTATTTAGACAATAAGGCCCTGAGTGAAACGCAACATATAAATGTAGTTTTAATTTAAAAACACAAACTTTTTCATAGTCGCCTCCCTGACTCCTCACTTACAATTTGCGTGTAAGTAGCATTGTCTGTGTGTTCAGTTGGAAATCAACAAACCCGCAAATATCAAATGGGTAAATTATAAACGTAGTTCGATTTATGTGAAAAGTTTGTACGATCGGGTACAAAACTAGCTCGGTTTGATACCAACTTTCCCCGATAACTCCCATCATCGGCTTCTCATCTTCACTGAACACTCTTTTGATATCTACGTATATAAATTTCATCACCCCTTTCACAAATGTGAAAAGTTTTTAAACAATTTGTCCTTTCTTTTGAACAACTTGCCATTCACCAATCAATCTTGTGAATTCAACATCTTGTTAAACAGCTTCTCTCGTCATACATGTGTTCCATGATTTCTGTAAGATAATTAATGTAAAGGTCGGCTGGTAGCATAATGATCCATTAAATGGCAAGTGGTTACCGTCGCCTATTAACATAAGCAACTTAATTGAAGATTAATCAGAGGTTATTGAAGATGATCGAAACATAGTAAAACATGTGTTGTGGTCTCACTGTGGTCTTCTATAAGGGGTTATGTTTGCGGAACAAAGTGTGCTTATATATGACTGTATTCGAGAAAACCTTCAGTATTGACTTAATTATATAAATCATTTACTTAAAGCCTTGTAATATTATTAACTAATTAGTCTAGTAAGACACTGGACCAATCATTTAATAGAAGTTTATCGCATTCTAGTCTAAGAGATGAAGATTGTAATATTTGGCAAACTAAATAAGAACCGTGTAAGAACATAGTACGCTAAGAAATCTTTAGAGTTTAGAGCAATCGGTCATGATTACAGCAGACTGCACCAATGTTGTTCCAACATTGTGTCAAAACAAATAAACTGGCCCACGAATTTGGTTCACCAACAAAACTAGAACCGCATCCTCTGGATAGAAGCCAAACGATCGTATTATGTTAATATTTGATAAACATTTGCCCATGAAGTAACTGCATTATTATCATGACAATCTCCATACAGGATGTGGCCTGTAATAAGAGCAATAAATTAAATTATAGACCCTTTAACGAATCAGTAATTAATTCCAAATGGTTTCAATTAATTAAAATGACAAACAAAACTGTTATTTTCTAACAAAATTAATCGAGTCTGCAATGTACTACTACAGACATAATGTGTCCAGTCGGAGTACTCGACATTGAGATTTACGATCGGTCTCGCCCCAGTATCCTGTACCAAGACATCTAAAGACTGATAACCGACAATTTAGCGATCATGAAATTCATTGATTATGTATTGTAACTTTGGATTGCTATATCTGAGTATAAGCTCTTTGGAGCATTATGATTAGGTTAATTAAGGTAACTGCGTATACTCTATAGAATCATCGTTTAAATTTATTGCTCTTATTACAGGCCACAACCTGTATATATAAAAATTACGTGTCACATGTTCCTCCGCGATGAACTTCTAAACTACTGAACCGATTTTGATAAAACTTTGTAACTATATGTAATTTGGTCAGACTTAAAAGATAGGATATATTTTATAAAATCACGCGGACGAAGTCGCGTGCGTCAGCTAGTATGATATAATTGATAATAATATAATGAAGTTATTTTGACATAACTAAATGTTTGTTTTTTTAAAACCCGCAAATCTCCAAAAGTACTTTTTCTATCACCATGTAATTTTACATACAAATTGGCAGGAGCACAGGGGCACAGATATTTTTTACTATGGGAAGTAGATTTATTTGCGACTAGCTGTTGCCCGCGACTTCGTCCGCGTAACTTTATAAAACTTAAAATTTTAAAATCGCTCGAGTAATTTTTGAGTATATTCATTACAAACAAAAATATAAAAATACAAATATTTTTTTCTTTATAATATTAGTATAGATGATATAATTTTCTTTGCTGAAAATAGACAAAAAATCCGGCGAGAATTACTATAATACCACATAAATAAAGTGAGTGATAATTTTCTAGTGAAATATGACGTCTTTAATAGCGCCTAGATTCAACCATTGAATGCCAACGAATAATAAAAATTGAGTTATGGCCTGGTCTCCATACAAATCTGGTAACAAATTTTAATGGTCTCCGATATCCGAAAATATACCTTTTCTAAAGCATATCCAATTAATTTATGTTGAAAGACATAAAGTCCTATAATTTACTTTCAAAATAGTTTTAATTTAGCTACTTTAAGTACGAATATTACTTACTGACTTTTGTGTTATAAAAAATCGTTTATTTTAGTCCTGTACTTATTGTAATAAGTAAACCAGAGCAACAAGTTGTCTTGGCATAATAATAGTAATAAAAATTTTAATAGTATTTTGTTTCATTCTCATATTTAATTTATAGTTCAAGCCGGTTATTAAGAATTGACAAATGTTTCTTATTGTAAAACTTACACGAAACTTGTCAACTTGATGAATGGTTTTTGTTCGTCAACTTTTGGTAAACGTAAATCAATTTTGACTTGAAACTTTTAGTTAAAGGCTACTTGCCTTACAAATTATTAAAACAACCGCTTCGGTTGGTTTCTTAGAACTGATTCATTATTTCTATTAAGTTTACAAAGGAATGAGTGTTTCTCTCTTAAATAACATAGTATTTTTTTAAACCGAGGAAGAACCAGACAGACGCGGTGAGCGACTTAAATTTATAATATGTAGGTAATATAATTATGTATAAATTGGTATGATATTTATTTTCTCATTTTATATTTTATTTTATTTTTTAATAAAGATAGATTTGCTCTTGGCAAGAATCCCATTCATCAAAGACAAGGCCGACGATGAAGCAAGCTCACCCAGAAGATGCCTATTAAAAAGATTATATAAGAGCTCAGAGCTCCGGACTTAGGGATGACCTACCACAGATGTAAGGAAGTTCCATTACTTCATTTTCTACTTAGCGGCTTAATTTTATAATATACATATAGTATTGGGACGCTCTGTATATAGATAGTTTGATATTTGTTTTCCCCATTAATGAAGCGTACCCAAACGCCGCTACGCATGTATTCGATTAAGCCACTTAATGAACCGTAGTTTATTAACAATCCGTCATTTCCTAACTTCGTGTTCAGTTATTACCTGTTATGATGTGGCAAGGCTAGTGGCGTGCAATACCGCTGCATACGCTTTTAAATATCCGTCGTAATTGACAGGAAACTCTTTTAAATAAAACCACCCAAATACTTTAATACATTTTCGTGCTTTAGTAGGGTTCTCTCACTTAAGTATCTTGTTTTCTTTTTCTCTTATTTTCTTTTCTCTTTTTTTTTCGAAATATGCTTTTAGCGTTCGCGGTTTAGCATTATGATACGGAAAAAACTTATGATATGTTTATGCTTCAATGAAACTTATATAAGTATATATATATATATATATATAATATCCTAGGTAATAATATTATAATATGAAATCTGAAACTTTGTGTTTGGTTGTTATGAGTCCTCAATAACGCAAATACAACTGTACCTCTACCATGAGTAAACTCATGGTAAATGTACTGAACTTATTTGGATGAAATTTGGAGCATAGATGTTGTAAAAATGTTAGGTTCCCCTAAAAATGTTAGGTCGTCACAGCAATTAAGATGTCAGGCGTTATAATATCTAATATATTTTCATATTTCAACGCGTACGAAATCGCGGGCACCAGCTAGTCTGTTATAATTTTGCTCAGGGGATGATGGAGTTGATATGACTTTGACCCCTCACAAGATAAAAATATTTAAAACAGAAAAGATTTAAATAAAATAGAAGTACTAAAACATCTCAAAAGATACATTCATTTACCAATATTGTTATATATACTTACATTAGGTACCTACGAGCGTAATAATTTATGTTCTAAAGTTTGCGCTTGTAAAGACGCAAATATTTATTAGCTACCCGCATTCGTATCGCAAAGGTTCTACTAATTTACAATAAATTAAATTACACTTAATTATTTCCTGCAATTGCAATTATTTCATCACATCCAGGGCTCAATATTAAAAACTCAATTTCATTAAAATTTAACTAAAGTGAGCCACATATGCGCTGGTAATGTTTAAAGTAATTTAAAACACACAACTGTTGTTACATTTGTAAATTTCTTTAGGGTGTGTAAAAAATACAACTGATACATTTACCAATAGATACTCGTAAGTTCTTTTTTTGTTAACTTGATGGTAGGTGGCTACCGTCGCCTATAACACAAGCAACGCCATAGCTGCTGCAAGTGCGCTGGCGACCACAGAAGGCATAAGGAAGGGATGGGATAATGGGCTCTGGCATCACTTACTCACCGAAACACAAAAGCACAAATGTTATTTCACGGTGGTATTCTGTAAAGGGGTTGGTTACTGCCGCCAGACGGGCTGCCCAAATGCCACATTTAGCCCACGATGCTAAATGTGGAGTTACTCGAACGTCGTGAGGACCTCATGGATTTTGAAAAAAAAGGTTGTATGATGTTTTCCTTTTCAACGGTGGGGTGAGCGTCTACAGACATTCAAAAGTTTAAAACGCTGTATTAAGAAAAAATCTCCAGATAATCGTCAGATTAAGTCAGCACGATCAGAAATTCCGGCTGAACCGTTTGAATGAAAATCAGACGCGCTCAGGTATCCCTTTTGTATGTGAAAAATATTTCTTCTTCAAATAGGTTTCAAAAATCAATTTCTATTTCTATCTGTTTCTCTGCTAACTTATTCTAAGCCACCCAACATATTTATGATACAGTTTTCACTAATGAAAAGGTCGATAAACGAGGAACGTTTATGTATATATTATAACTTACAAAAAAAATCAATCGTGCGAAGCCAAGGCGGGTCGCTAGTATAAGTACCCTAGTATATATGTATATGATAATTCTAATAAAACGAAGCGTGAGCATTGAACAATTATGAATCAATTTGCATAATTTAGATACCTACGGTGAAATCGAGTTTTTCGGAATACAATTTAATAGAGAAACTCAATTATTGGTTAAACTTTTTGGTAATTTGTTTTAAATTGTCACATTCTGAGAACGTTGGGAACTGACTTTATTGTTTGAAAACTTTCTCTTTTCTTTTTCCACGTGTACGTACCTACACCTAATTCTCAAGTAACCGTTAATCTCGAATAATAACTTGTAACGTATGTATTATCTATACATATCAATACTAATAATAAATCTGTAAGTGTAGGTATTGTATGTATGTATGTATGTATGTATGTTCCTCCATAACTCTTAAACGAATTAACTGATTTTCATGAAACTTGGTAGATAAACATTTAGACGTACAGGACACAGGATAGGCTACTTTTTTCTTTTTCAACGCGGACGAAGTCGCGGGCGCCAGCTAGTATTATAATATTTTCGTAAACGAGGCGCGTCTGTAAGTATTTTTTCAAAAAAACAATTTGTACTCCTTGAACTTACTTAAACTTATGTTACCGAGGTCAAAAAAAGTTTTTAGAATTTGTCTGTGCGTTTGTGCACGCTAATCTCAGAAATGGCTTAACTGACTTGAATGCGGTTTTCACTGATGTATTAATGATTACCTGGATTAGGCTATAGGATACTCTTTATCCTGGAAATCCTGAATACGTACTCTAAATTCTAAAGTCTAAGAGTTTAGCCTTTAGGTTTAGGACTCTAACTAGAGTCTAATGCATTAAAAAATCTATACCAGTGTTTGGGCTTCGCGTTAGTCAAGCTATACCACTGTTTTAAAGTAATTGTTAATTAACTCTAAACTCGACACAAACTTTGAGAAGAATTTCTGTATAATTCTCATTCACGTCTAAATATTTCACATACAAAGTGCCTTTTATATGATATAATATGCTATTCTGATGCGGTTAGTTATAATATTTAATTGTTATTACTATAAATTAAACTTACCATGTTTTTGTTGAGGCCTGTCAGACAGACCGCAACTCTTGAAAGACTTCCAGGACCTGAAAAAAAAATAATTGATCAGCACCAATATTTAAGACCAAACTGTAAATTACTTTAATTCAATGTGTAAAATTATCTTTGCCATGAATATATATATTTTTTTACATAATTTCTTACATTTTCTTTCAGATAAAAAATAACTTTTTGAGTAACCCTTATAAAAGTAATAGAAAACGTTTCACATGTCCGCCCCTTTGCAATGGGACATAAGTTTAGAACAGCACATAATTATAATTCCACTAGAATTCGAACCTTTTCAACAGTAAAAACTTATTTATAAAGTATTGCATTTTTTAACAATAAACTCTTCGCGTTAAACTCCCATAGGCTTATGAATGCAATAAAACCAACCAGGTAACAATGCGGCTATATCATAACTTTTGGCTTAGCAAGGTTTTGCAGTAAGCATTTTGCACAAAACATCAGCCTGCAGGCGAGGCTTATCGAACTTTTTATGTATAGTGGAACTGAAACTTTTTTATCTAACCTGCTATTTTATATTTAAAACTTTCATGTTGGATCCCATTACTGCTGTTAAAATATTTTAAAAAAAACTTAATACTTTTATCTATGTTATGATTTTACATATATAAATATAGCAGAAATTGTGACTAAAGTGTAGAATAAAATATTACATACCAGCTGTTGCACGCGACTTCGTTAGTGTAACTATAAAATATAGCTTATGTTACTCGATGATAATATAGCTTTCTATAGGTGAAAGAATTTCTAAAATCTACCTAGTAGTTTTTGAGTTTCTTCATTACAAACATACAAATCTTCTCTCTTTTTAATATTAAGTACAGAAGATAGATATAGATATAATATACGATATGCAGATTAGAATACTATCTGTGCCTGCAACTTAGTTCGAGCGGTTTTCGTACGCTTGGTATATCGACATTCGATATATTTTTTTGTTTGTAAACCGATTGGAATTAAACAAACACTAAATGTTACAGGAAGCTTGCTACAATGCATCAGTGAAAACCGCATTCAAATCGATTTAGCTGTTTCTGAGCATAGCGCTCACAAACGCACAGATAAACAGACAAAATTTCTAAAAACTATTTTTTTGTCCTCGGCAATATAAGTACAACATTTAATGTACAGATATAGATACAACTCGTTACGATTTTATTACTTATATGTCCTATAGATATGGATATATTATACATACGTACATATAGACTAGTAATAGAAGTTGTTGGATTATTTTTATCTGAAGGCAAAATTGTGTATGAAAACTCATAATTTGTCCAAACAAGAACGATATCTGATAACTAAATTAAAAATCATAATTTTTTATAAGAACTTTATGCATTTAATTAACAATTACTCTCCGCAAAGTTATAACGTGTGAAAGTGATTATCGGATAATTTCAAATTGCCTATTGTACAGTCGCTTCGATGCTTGAACAGAAGATATTTTCACGAAGAAAAATTTCTTGTTAAAACAAACAAAGCGCTTGGAAACAACGCTTTGTCTCTTCCCGTCGATAGAATGCTAAGCTGACAGATATTGCACGTTACCTCAGGTGAGGCTTTAGGTCTCGCTTTAGTGAATACTTGCGACAAAGATTTGAACAAAGAAAAGCAGTTCCATTGAATCCGCAGCAGTAAATTGATATCAAGTTATTTTATTGATATTTTTTAAAGTACTTATAATAAGATTAAAATAAAATTCCTACAAAATAAAGAGCCAGTTTTACATCGAATTATTGAATGTATTTTTACATATTATAAAATAGTCCCCCGCCGCGTTTGTCTGTCTGTGTTTTCGCGATATTCTCAAAAACTACACAACGGATTTTCATGCTGTTTTCACCAGAGGAAATAGATTTAGACGAGGAAAGTTTTTAAGGGCTAAGGTAAGGAGACCTTTGATATCTTAGCTTTCATACTCAATTGTGTGGTAGGTGTGATTTAATCAATAGTTTCATTATTATTGCTTCTAGATGAAATATCTTTCTTTATAAGCAAACCGCCCGCGTTTTCACACGGATGTCCAATTTTTCCAAATTTTCATGAGAATGAGAACCTTCCTTGGATCCTTGGATTCCTTTTCATGAGATTCATGAGATTTTCCTTGAATATTAAAAAATGGAAAATTATCTGATTGGATATCCACTATTAACTAGTGCCTTGATTGAACAAGCAAAATAAATTCAAAATAAACATGAGTTTAAAGCAAAATACTTCTGTTTTGTGTTTGAAAAATCAGTAAAATTAGGGGCTGCACTCCGACAAATACAGCAAGCACGTTCTCAAACGTGGGGGGAAGCCTAACGAGACACCATGTACGTACAAACGAAACTGTTGCCACTCGAGACTATGCCCAAATATATACAAACAATATACATACGTATGTTACGTACTAAATTAAAATCACTTCGGGTTTTGTCGAAGCAAAAAGCAATTTGTTGGGTCTTTAGTAGTGGCAAGGTACACTGCATTTAGCAAACATAAATTCAACAGGCTGTCGAGCGGCAGTAAAAAGACATTTCTTCCTTCTGACTATACTCTGGTCAGTTGCGAACTTGTTCAGTTGAGAATCCGTCCAGTTGCAAATCTGTCCAGTTGCGAATATGTCCAGTTGAGAATCTGTCCAGTTACAAATCTGTCCAATTGCGAATCTATCCAGTTGAAAATCTATCCCGTAGCAAATCTGTCCAGTTTCTAAGGAGCCGCAGTAACCACCATTAAACGGCAGAAATTAATGCATGTGTGATGTGTTTCGATTAGTAACTTCCCTTTACCCTTCTAATTGCTTATTCTTCATCACTGAGGTTTGCTTGTGTTAAAAGGTGACGTTAATCACATACCATTTGGTATTTTACTAAAAAATGGTATTTTACTAATGTAAAAAGGTATATTTACTTTAATAAAAGATCATGTTGCATCGCGTTAGAGTATCAAAGGCATGACGTAGAGTTTTGGCGAACAATTTACAAGTATATAGCTTTGCACAGCACATAGAGTCGAGATTTATCCGGACGAAACACGATAAGACTGACCTCGGCTTTGATCCGCAACTCGTATAATACCAAACATTCTGGTAACCTCAAGCGTGATTTCACCATACTCTGTTAGTTATTTGCTAAATGAGACGTTACGTGATGTAAGATTAAAATTAACATTGGCACTAACATCTCTGTTTACTTTGTATGTCCTACGACGAAAATTTAACAGAGCATTTGTGAATCGACGATTAGTTGAATGACTCGCAAACAATTCACTCCTATTTTAAAACGACCAAATTAAAATGTCATTATTTGTAATGTCATTATTCCGGACCCAAGCATCTCTTCACTTAGGTCGTATAATAAATTCTGTGTTTGGTAAGGGGACTACCAACACAGAACATTTAACATCTAATTAGGTAACAACGGTAACAATCCGTTAAATGATTTAACAGCGCTGTCAAATAACTAACAAAGTATGGTGAAATCGCGCCTAAAGCTCTGAAAATGGATCAGTGTAACACATCATTATGTTTGTTGTTTCCATTTCGTGCTGTGATTGGCTTTTGGGTTAATCAAATCAATTGGTTTACCGACGATGTATCAGTTTAATTAAGGGCCAATTTGTGAAAATCGTATCTTCCGAACATCGCAATCAACCCGTAATTATAACTAACATGTATATGTAATTAAGTTGATCAACCAATTTTAACAGTTCTGATGCATTATTGAAAAAGAAATCGTACAAAACCAGGCCATTTGCTTTTTTTTAACTTTAGAGAATTTGATAATATAAGTCTTTCTTAAGGGCCGGTTTCGGAGACGCGCCGCGCGAAGTTTAGGTTTTTAGCGTTACTCTCACAACGATCGAGGCTCGCGCATCGCACGCACACACGTACGTATGCATAGAGCAAGAGCCCACGACGGCCAGATCTTCGTTATTTTATAAAAGCTAAAAGTTTCTAGGTGCATGTCCCCAACACAGGTATTAACGACCAGCGAGGACCAGCAGACTCAGCCGGGTAGTGCTTGGGCTCATCGGGGACGTCTCCCCGAGATAAAAAATTTGACGCCCCCCTCGGACCCCCCGGCCGTAACTCGGAAATGACGCGGCGCAGTGGGGTCGTGTTTGTGCTCATTGGAGACGTCTCTCCGACATAAAAAATTTGACGCCCCCCTCGGACCGCCCCGGGCGTAACTCGGAAACGACGCGACGCAATGGGGTCGTGCTTGTGCTCATCGGAGACGTCTCTCCGAGATAAAAAATTTGATGCCCCCCTCGGACCCCCCCGGCCGTAACTCGGAAACGACGCAACGCAGTGGGGTCGTGTTTGTGCTCATTGGAGACGTCTCTCCGAGATAAAAAATTTGACGCCCCCCTCGGACCCCCTCAGCCGTAACTCGGAAACGACGCGACGCAGTGGGGTCGTGTTTGGGCTCATCGGAGACGTCTCTCCGAGATAAAAAATTTGACGCCCCCCTCGGACCCCCACGGCCGTAACTCGGAAACGACGCGACGCAATGGGGTCGTGCTTGTGCTCATCGGAGACGTCTCTCCGAGATAAAAAATTTGATGCCCCCCTCGGACCCCCCCGGCCGTAACTCGGAAACGACGCAACGCAGTGGGGTCGTGTTTGTGCTCATTGGAGACGTCTCTCCGAGATAAAAAATTTGACGCCCCCCTCGGACCCCCTCAGCCGTAACTCGGAAACGACGCGACGCAGTGGGGTCGTGTTTGGGCTCATCGGAGACGTCTCTCCGAGATAAAAAATTTGACGCCCCCCTCGGACCCCCACGGCCGTAACTCGGAAACGACGCGACACAGTGGGGTCGTGCTTGTGCTCATCGGAGACGTCTCTCCGAGATTAAAAATTTGACACCCCCCTCGGACCCCCCGGCCGTAACTCGGAAACGGCGCAACGCAGCCAAGTCGTGTTTGGGCTCATCGGGGACATCTCGGAGACGAATTTTTTAGAGTAGACCAAATTTCAAATTTTGACAGTTGCGGTCTACTCCGTAGACCATGGTCAACGGTTTTAGATAAACGGTTGCGTGTTGGGTATCATTTGAAAGGTCTCAACGAGGGTGACCAATTTTACTCCCCTTTTTTACTTACCCCTAATTCTTCACGAATTACAAAAAAAGACCCAAAACCAAACCAAAACAATTAACTATGGCAAATGACAACACCTAACTCACAACCGCGCCCTCGCGGGCTGCTTGCAAACCGCGGTAGCAAGCACGATCTAGTTAGTGTATAATTATTATTTTAGTTGCACAATACAAAATGAAATTGTTATTCCTAATTACAAAAATAATATATTGTACTGAAAACGTTTGTAAGCATTTTTAATTTTCAAACTGGAGTCAATTATATGATCCTGAGCATGAGTTTGTATAAATCAGAATAGATATGGTTATGCACAGGGTAAGTTAAAATGTCGTTTAGGGGTATAAGAACACGATTTACTTTCCAATAAAACCGTAAAACTTGCCAAAAGTCGTCACTAATTGGACGCTTGTATAATTTGCCGTAAAATCATTATACGCTTTGCGTCTTCAAAGTGCGGACGTGTGTGGAACTTTCCTTGCGCCCAGAGCTACGCTCGGGCTTTCGAGAACGTTCCATATGTAGTAAATTTACCATGATGATTATGTAAAAAAATCTGACTCCTAGAAAACTTAGGATCTCCTTAGATTAGAACTTATGGCATACTGTTCCTTACAAACCTTCTATTCATCAGTTGCATTCGGTTCCAAATCTTTCGACGCGCTTTGCACCCTTGCTGTCCTCTCTTCCATTGATTTAATAATATAAGGGGGATCTCGTATTTGCATGCACCGAGAATGCCGTGGGTTTCTGGCCTGATAGAAATCTTTCTGTAAAGTTTCTAGCTGCGGAGATAAATAGTTCCGAGGAGTAATTTTTTAGTTGCGCAGTTTACATCATAATTTCAAGATCAAAGACGACATAGGTATTTGAAATTTGGCGTGATCTTTTGACACTAATGATATTAGGTTTGATAGATGCGCCATCATGCGTTTCGTTATACGCAAATGGGATTTGGTCATTTTTATTATTTAGTGTTCAAAATACTATTTAGTGCTTTGTCTCCTCATAATTTATAAATAAGAGCATGTTGTTTAGTTCTACGCTATTTAAATACTAGATCGTGCGTGCTGCTGCGGTCTGCAAGTAGTCCGTGGGGGCGCGGTTGTGAGTTGGGTGTTGTCATTTGCTATAGTTAATTGTTTTGGTTTGGTTTAGGGTCTTTGTTTTGTAATTCGTAAAGAATTGGGGGTAGGAGACTTTTACTTAAAAGGGGGAGGGAGAGGGGATTAGTTTCAATTGATCACCCTCGTTGAGACCTTTCAAATGATACCCAACACGGGGGTCTACCTGTAACCGTTGACCATGGTCCTACGAGTAGACCGCAACTGCCAAAATTTGAAATTTGGTCTACTCTAAAAAATTTGCCTTCCCGAGAGCCGTCTTAGATGATTCCAAACACGACCCGGGTGCGTCGCGCTATTTCCAAGTTACGGCCGGAGAGGTTGGAGGGGGTGTCAAATTTTTTATCTCGCAGAGACGTCCCCGATGAGCACAAACACGACCCCACTGCGTCGCGTCGTTCCCAAGTTACGGCCGGGGGGGGTCCGAGGGGGGTGTCAATTTTTTTATCTCGTCGAGACGTCTCCGATGAGCCCAAACACGACCCGGCTGAGTCGCGCCGTTTCCGAGTTACGGCTGAGGGGGTTAGAGGGGGGCGTCAAATTTTTTATCTCGTCGAAACGTCTCCGATGAGCCCAAACACGACCCCACTGCGTCGCGTCGTTTCCGAGTTACGGCTGAGGGGGTCCGAGGGAGGCGTCAAATTTTTTATCTCGGAGAGACGTCTCCAATGAGCACAAACACGACCCCACTGCGTTGCGTCGTTTCCGAGTTACGGCCGGGGGGGTCCGAGGGGGGCGTCAAATTTTTTATCTCGTCGAGACGTCTCCGATGAGCCCAAACACGACCCCACTGCGTCGCGTCGTTTCCGAGTTACGGCTGAGGGGGTCCGAGGAGGGCGTCAAATTTTTTATCTCGTCGAGACGTCTCCGATGAGCCCAAACACGACCCCACTGCGTCGCGTCGTTTCCGAGTTACGGCTGAGGGGGTCCGAGGGGGGCGTCAATTTTTTTATCTCGTCGAGACGTCTCCGATGAGCCCAAACACGACTCAGCTGAGTCGCGCCGTTTCCGAGTTACGGCTGAGGTGGTTATAGGGGGGGGGGGGGGGGGGGTTCAAATTTTTTATCTCGTCGAGACGTCTCCGATGAGCCCAAACACGACTCGGCTGAGTCGCGCCGGACAGACAGGGCGGTTTAAGGGAGGGGGGAAGGGTTTTTCCAAAATTTTTGTTTTTTCGTTGCCCCGGTAGACCTTTACCGTCGTCTCTTATGTGGGTGGAAATCCTGCCATATATGGTCACACTGAACGAAGGTCTGGCCTTGGGCTCTTGGGCTATAATTTCAACATCAAAGACGACATATTTGACATTTTTTGTGTAAGTACACGGTTTTATCACGAACTGTCAGTGCGGCGCAAAGCGACGTGCTCTCACTTCGGAGGCGCATGGCCGACTGAACCAGACTGAACCGTGGCCCGAGCGTGATTTCATAATAATAGCCTTCATAGTAATTTGTATGAAGATTTTGAGCGAAAAAATTGGGCAAGTTTGTGGTTTTTTTACACAAAATAGGAATATGTTTATTAAGAAATGAAGATTGCATCTATTTTTTTATAGTTTTAACTTTATTATTTGATAAAATTCATTTAATAATTCTTGATACTTACCGACACAATTGTAACAAAACGGGAGTGCGATTTACACGTTTTTAGTGATTTTCTGGATTTTTTTTACACTTATCCATAAGCATTATCTTAAATTCGAATGTTTCAGCAAAAAGTAACATTCATTGGCTAGCTGTGTTATTTTTTTCAAGTTTGTGGAGCATCGTTTACTATATAATTCTTTTACAATCCCGACCCTCGATTGCCGTAAGGGACCCCGAAAATTAAAAAGACTTTATTATACTTTCAAGCTTAGGTAAATATTTATGAAACCCCATTATCAAATTACACGATATTTTCCGATTGAAATATATATTTTACTTCTTAACTAACGGCACAATTTTCAAGGAACATTAATAAAAAACTGATCTGAATACAAAACTGATTTCTTAGAATTTTGAATATGTTGCGATAGATGGATTGTTTCTCCACAAGTTGTCTGTGGGTTTCTCCCTACAGATCAGCCATAAGACGTGTTTACGGCGCGATTTGTGGTCTCGTTATAATGCTATTTTCAATTACTAGTATTCATATAAACCAATGTCTATATCATATATGTAAATTGGTTTGAATTTGGTACATACATATGTATAATAGTGAAACTATTAAACAAATTCTTTAAATTTTTTGACTATAAAAAATAACTATAAATCTCTGAGGCAACAATTTTTAACCATTTTTTTTTTTCATTTAGAACAGCGGAATCAATCATTGTTATGTTTTTTATGTTAAGGTCGAGAGACAGGGTGACGGCCCACTCTTAGCAACTTTACGCGCGTACGCAGGATGGCAGCGGAGGATCTCTCCGCGTGTACGGTTATTCGTCCTGTTTTTCTTCGTTTTGTACAAAAAACTAAGCTCTTAAGGATAAAGGATAAGGAAGGGATGGGGTAATGGGCTCTGGTATTCCTTACTCACTCACTAAAACACAACAGCACATATGCTGTTATATCACGGTGGTATTCTGTAAAGGGCTGGTTAATGCCGCCAGATGGGCTGCCCAAATGACTGCACACTTGCACCTGTGGTGTTGCTTGCGTTATAGGCGAGTCACAGTCTACCATCAAGTGGACCGTCAGCCTGTCTGCCGACCTTAACATAAAAAAATAGGCACTTACATCTAACATAAAATATGTTAGTGTAAAATACGAAATAAAGTTGAATCTTTAGAAATCCAATTACAGAGAGACATCGTAAACCGCATTTTCATTACCCATGTTTTGGTATTCGAGCCTAAAAAGAAAGGTTTATAAAACACATATTTCGCTAATGTTCGCGTTGCCCTTAGACGAAATTCTATTCAGTAGGAGATTAAAGACATTCACTGAGATCCCAAAAATAGATTTAACTTATTTGCTTGAAAATTATCTGGAATGAACATATGTGTATATTTTTTTGTTATTTAATGTAGAACTTCATATTACTTTCTTAATATGTGTAATTTTTTTTTTAATTAATTGGTAATTTGGTTTAACAGTTTGATTTGATTTGGTATTTTTTTCATTATCCATACTAATATTATAAATGTGAAAGTAACTATGTCTGTCTGTTACCTTTTCACACCTTAACTATTCAATCGATAATCATGAAATTTTGCATACACGTTGTCAGGGATACAGGAAAGGATATGGAGTACCTTTCAGTGAGAAAAAAATACTGTTCCCGAAATATCATCTACAAAATACTAGCGATAATAGCGACATAGGGTACCTTTCATCCAGAAAAAAGTACTGTTCCCTATCAAAACTAACGCCCGACCAAAGCGTAATAGTAATTCAGATGTCAGACGTTATATTGCTTATATATATTTTTTATTTTGCAACGCGCGGAATTCGCGGGCACCAAATAGTTTTTACACATATCATATACAAACCATCCCCATTTATCACTCTCTGCATAGTTAAGGTGAAAACTGAATTAAAATCGATCTACCCATTCTCGAGTTTTTGACCGTACACAAAAATATATAGAAGATTATTGTGTTAATATATTGTACGGTAGAATAAAACTAGTAGAACATGTCTTAGAACATATTTTTGTAATAAAAAAAATTTTTTTTTTATCCGCTTTCAGTATCAGTACTTACTGATTTGCTATACTGTGCAGTAGACCGCCGGAATGTCGGTCCATCCGCTTCACGCGACATAAAACTTTTATGAAGACACACGGTACACTCGCGCTTGCCTCCTCTGATATATGCCTCAAACACTTTGGTCAAACCGAAATGGTCTCTACACATAGCACAAATTCTATTTATAGTAGTAGTATGTACATATTTACAAGCTCTTGCCCACAACTTTGTTACGAGTAGTACGTTTTTACGGTATAAAATGAGGCCTATGTTCGTTGCTGAACCCCTAATAACGTGTATGCAAAATTTCATGATGATTGGTTGCTTGAGTAGTTAAAGTGTGAAAGCGTAACGCAAAAACAAATCAACTCACTTTCGCATTAATAAATATTAGTTAGGATGTAATATTTAGATATTACTTTCTAACTAATAAATTAATTATGTTCTAATAAAAAATTATCAATTAAATGCCAAATTTCCGTCGATAGCCGATAGCAAATTCATTATTTTTAAGGGAGTAAAAGAGACCTTATATTCTGTAAGAATCTACTCATACATTTATATCACTCATCTCATCATACCCTTTAAGGGTTGCTATCGGAACCATTTTAAGTACATTTCGGTATCTTTGAACTTTTTTACGCAATTTCAGAAGTTCTGTTATGTTTCAGCTTCATAATTTTATTGAGCTATGTTGAGGACTTCAGTTTTTATATAGAATTAACATACTTAGCGAATTGATACATATTATGACTTATTTTCTTTTTAGGCGTAAGCTTTTTCACAAAACCTAAATGAGGTATAAGTAACCTTGGGGCTAAATAACTAAAAAAGTTGAGTAAATGTCAATGGAAAACCACCGCAATTTTTTTTACACTATTTTAAACATAGTTAATTTTTTTTTTACTATTTTACCTTTGTTCCCTGCCAATACTTTTCATTTGTCACTCAAATATTGTAACAATGCAGTAAAGAGTTGTAAATTGACCATATCATCATGTTTAACGTGTAATCAAGTGCATCAGTTAACCGAGTGAGTGAGATTCGTCGCTCTGCGATCGTGCGTCAACATGCTCTCATTAGTGCGTGGCGTTCCACAATTGGCTCCGTCCACAAACTGGCAGAGCGGCACGAAACGGGAGCAATCAGTTTGTTCCATGACAGCTTCATCATATACTCGTGTGTAGCCATACACAGGTTACATTCGGTACAGGCGTTGTCAATCTGTGCTGTCTGCATAGCTATTTCAGTGCTAATTTGCTGCACGTAACAATTATTGTACCACTAGCTTGTGCCTGCGAAATTCAAAAGTGGCAATACTTTAGTGTCATCCCTTTCTTATATAAACAAAATGCTTAAAACGGGACAACACTACAGAATGGCCACTTTTTAATTTAACTATTTTGTCAAACTGTACCTACTTTTTTTATTAGAGATGGGTTTGCTCTTGGCCAACAACCAGCTGTAGCAAGGATGAGGCCTATGATGGAGCGAGCTCACTCAGAAGATGCCTATTCACTCGAATTTTGAAAATATTTGGGTTATATGAGCTCGGAAATACAGACGTTCGGCAGGGAGTTCCAAACCTTGGCAGTGCGCATTATAAAGGATGTTTTAAAGCGCTTGTATCAAAGAAGTACCTATCATTAAAATATGACACTAATTATGGCAACTTCGTTTTCAAATTAAGTTTAACTCGGCGACCTTTACTCCACAACTGTTTAACGCATTAAAAGCTCCGAGAAAACAGTGTCAAAACAGTCTGACAGCTTTTGAAAGCTTTATTGTTTCAAAGTTTAGTTTGATTTATTATAGAAACAGTTAAAGTAATGGTTTTCTTAATTTCATCATCATAAGATAACAAATCGTCCCTGTATTATGTCACAATGTGTAAGTCAATAGGGATTTCAATAAAAAAAAAATCTAAGGTAGTGATAGTAATCTCTCCCAAACTACTTGATATAAAAACACTTGTGTAAAGGTGACTGAGAAAGGGTTACCAGAGCCATTTTTCATTCATTACATACAATAGGTAAAATGTTTATATACTTTACAAACATAAACATAAGCAGCCTTACCTATAAACGTTTCTCAAATTTTAAGTAATACTTAGAAACCACTTAAGAAATTTTTTTACTTATAAACGTTAACTTTAATTTGTTGCTTAGCAATGTTTAATGAACTGTCAAACACTACTTAAGAAGATAAGTAGTGATTAGTTAATAC
This sequence comes from Synanthedon andrenaeformis, assembly GCA_936446665.2. Lineage (NCBI taxonomy): Eukaryota > Metazoa > Arthropoda > Insecta > Lepidoptera > Sesiidae > Synanthedon > Synanthedon andrenaeformis. The sequence goes on from OW387785.2 coordinate 9,833,068, forward strand.
GATGCTAAGAAGATGATTAGTTTATTTTTATAAGTAAGACAGATATAGTTCAACTCAGACATTGCAAATCATAACAAAAATTTCCAAAAACAAAAACATGAATAAATGAAAGAATGAATGAACGGATGTATAGATGAATGAATGAATGAATGAATGTATCTATTCGACGACAATGTCGTCAACAATGGCGGCGCAACCGTCGTCTTAGCGATAAAGATGTCAGACGTTAGGTATGTCATATTTTTAAATTAAACGCGGATGAAGTCGCTTTTTAGGCGCCAGTTAGATTTTGATATTAATATGATTTAATAATTTTCACTTTCAAAGAAAACAGATGGTAAAAACTACCTAATCCACATAAATTTTTATCTTTCACCCTCGAACTGAATAATCGTAGATTTAACAAAGTTAAAGTTCCAAGGGTATAACCATCTTCAAGCTTCAAGACAATTTTAAAGCTATTTGCATATTTTGTGTGAAGCGAGCAAGCCGACACCGAACCAAATATTGGCCCGTAAATAACTTCACCTAGATCTAACTGTAGATTTCTACAATACAACACAAAGAGTAAATTGGATTTTTGATTGGATATTTAAACAATTACTTACTTCTAATTACTTTTAAATCGAATTTATACACTTAACTGCTTAGTACCACAAGTTGTACAAAAATATTTTTTTATATTATAGTTCTTTACTTAGTTCATTATACTTATACTTGAAGTGGTTTTCCGCGTCTGTCTGTCTGTATGACCACTAACCAAACCATGCAACGAATTTTGATGCGGTTTTCAACATCAGTTAGATAATTTTTCAGGTAATGTTTATTAAACTATATTTTGCAGCCAAGTCGCCAAAACCACCCAAACTCCGTTAACTATTTCAATCAGGCTAAGACATACGATTTTATAGGTATAGATTATCTCTAGCTCCATACCAAAAAAAGTATAGTAAGTATTGCTTTATAAATATTTATATAATTGAAAATCAGAACAAAACAAACCCAACTCATAAATAATTATAAGAAAAAAAATATTGAATGCAATGTGCACTGAACTGAAACAGGAAGGCGCTATGTTACGCGCCGTCTGCTTATGACAGTTTGAAGGGCAATCAACACTCACGATTGATTTGTAAACGAACCAAATTGTTTTGAGTACTACTGACAGTTAAATTTTATATGAAATGCTTCACCCACCACGCTAACCCACACCAAATATAGTCCTGGATCTGGCTATGTTTTTGGAATCAGCTCATGGAGCCCTTTCATTTGATCGATAGGTTTCTTAAGAAACAAAAATTCCAATTGATGACGTCATAGGTAACTGGAAAACGTCGAGGTGACGGATATCCACCCAATTCTAAAACACTCCTTCTAAATTTTCCTTCTAAAATAACTACAGCCAGGTCTAGGATCAATATTTATAATAACTGGGAGCAAATTTCTTAATATTCCATGCGGCCGAAGCCGCGGGCACCAGCTATCTAAAAATAAGGATCCAACGTTTGGCAAAAGTATAATGTCAAGGGTCAATGTATGTCAGGCGTTATATCTTTTATTTTTCAACGCGGACGAAGACGTGTACACCAGTTAGTATTAGGTATTTATATTTAAATTCATAATATTTCTATTGAATAAAACGACACTCCCCGGCTTCGCCAGGGTTAAGAATAAAGGGATAAAGAATAATTTATCTGTCGAATAGTAAAAATATTTTTCAAATAAAGTGCATTGGTTTCAGTGATTATCCTCTCCATATAAAGAAATGTATAAGTATATCCACCTGTTTATAATATCTAATTAATTAATGACCAAATTTTATTTAATTTTAATGACTATTTAATATTCCCGTTGCTGGATTAGAAAGCAGTGAACTAAGATCGAAACAGAAGTAAACAATCCAGATGCCATCAGAAAAGCTATGAATCTAAATCAAGTGGAGGCTCATCAAACTTTGTTGGCGCCCGCCGTAGGCACTTTCAAACTCATTTTCATATTACGAGCACCGAAGCGACGGTGTTACAGTCTCTGCTTGTTTAACAACATTTTAATATAGTTTTTATAAGGACGTTCATTGTAAAAATGCGACAAGCTTCAGCATAAAATCTTATCAAGGATCAGACAATAAACTGTGGCTTTCTTTTAACTAAAAATAAGTTAATTAAATTTAGCCTTCACAAACCTATTTTTAGAAACAGTATCTTTTACAATGATACATTTTAATATTTTTTTTATGTAAGGGTAGTCAGAGAAGATGACGGTTCACTTTATAGTAGGTGGCTACCGTCGCCTTTAACACAAGCAACGCCACAGTTGCTTCCGACCTAGGATTAAGGATAACGGATTAGAAAAAGATACGGTACAGCCTTCACGACTACAGGAATGGAATTATGGTCTTCAAACGCCTGAACCTATCTTCATAAATTATTACTAAGATCCATTCTGATACCGTCAGCTTTCAAACAAAAAAAAGCGGTTAATCCATTTGGGAGCAGCTCGATTCCACAGACAGATACACACACAGAGACACACGAGAAACTTATAACATCCGCTTTTTGCATTGGGCGTAGGAAAAAATGGAATGTAGTGAATAAGGAAGCAAGTAGAATTAATTAAGGTTGTGATAGGACACTGAGTCCGTATCTCATCCTTAATCCTTATCCCTTATCACATATAGATCGACAACGTAATTATAATCATATAGCCCAACGCCATAAAGTGTTATTTATGACTTAATATGCGACTTTTACATAAAAAGTATATTTAATCCTGCTACGAAATCACCCCAAAAGTTCGTTGAATATTCAGTGTACAATATTATGCAAAATCTATAGCCATTAACCCGTAAGGCGGCAGGTGCAACGAGGTCGTTGCGGCTGCCTGATATAATGGAAGGCTAAGCTCTGCGCTGCAGCCCTTCATTATGTATTGTCTTGCTTACGCACAGATACTACGCTTCACAAGTTTACTAGAACACTGTCAATAAACGCATTGTTTATACATTAATTTATACCATTGGTTCCAAGCTCGTGTAACCATGACTTAATTTAAATTTTCCTACAAAGTAATACTTAGTTGAACTTGTTTTTTTTTTCTCATCTATGTTGTTGCGGATTTTGTGGATAGATGAATTTTAAACCTTTTTTAACGTGTTTAAACCACCTAATTTATATATTTTTTTATTGGTTGGACACCTTTATTTTAGTAAAAAAAAAGGATATCGATTAGTTTTTTAGTACTATTCGAACGGATACTTTCGTAATCCAGACCAGAGCCAACTTTATTCCAAAAATTTACCCTGCTGCCGGGAACCGAATCCGGTTTCTTGAGATACAGCGTTACGGCAAGCAATCTAACCACTCATCCAATGGACTCGTCGATTGAGTATTCCCCTTTAAGTAATTGAAAGCATGAATTTTTTAATACTATAAGTATACCAAACGTTCAACGCAGAGAAACAACAGAAATTAATCAATATTCACACTTACCGCTAATTGGCAATGGCAAACCCACGCCTCATTCGATATATAATTATTCATGTAAATTAAACACAAAATCTATTTGCCAATAACTAAATGCAAGGTAGTTCAACCGACAAACCAATACAATGTATTGAAATATCATTCCATATTACTTATTTATATACCTAGCCGAAACAGGGTTACTAATTAAATATTAATGTTGGGTCAGCCAGTTAGGCTGATATTTAATCTGTTAGCAAAAAAATACTAACCTAAACTAACCAACTCTACTGATCAACTAAGAAACCTATTTGGTCAGCATGTGCTAAGGTCAGCCAAAAAAAGTTACTGAACAAATAGATATTTTTCTGATCAAAATATTTTATTCCTTTATAATGTTTCAATACCACAAAATTAATATTAGAACTAATTGGAAACATACTTCCTTAGATCTCATTCAAAAAATCTAGTCAAAACCTAGCCTAGACAAAAAAAAGTACTGTCTCCAAGGGATCAACTAAAAAAAAATAACGCCTGACAAAAATATATAAGCAGTAAAGATTGAACAAATGTTTCAACAACAATAAAAAATAAAAGCGCGGACAAAGTCGCGGACAAACACTAGTAATTTATAAAACTTACATAGTATATATTATATCGTATAATAGTTGAACTTTGTCCATTGAGCTTTTTCCAGAAATGGACAAAAATATATTAGATTCTTTGTATCGCATTTATTATGTCACAATAAAAATCTTTGGACAGTAGACGCTTTTTTTCCATTGAGTGTTGTTCGTAACTTCTGCGCGAGCTTATAGGATTTGCCGCTTCCTAAGTGACGGATCCGTTTTTCTTCCCTTCTCGACCCCAAGCTTAACGGTCTGTCGCTTCAAATCTTTTTGTGTAAAAGGTTTTTTACGTGACCTTTTTAATCCAGTTAAATGTACATGCCGTCTATACGTGGACCGAGTTATTGTAGTCGTGGACTTAATTATTAATTATTGTACGGACATGAAAGTCAGATGAACAGAGTCTACTCAGCGTTTTCCATAAGTTGAAAATCGTTTAAACGACTATCTTCACATAGCATAATTTCTCCTCCTAAACCATGCAACGGATTTTAACGCGATTTTCACCATCAGTTAGATTGTATTTTTATTTTATATTTATGTAAGACTGTGTAAGCTTGCATAATTCTTTAAAAGGATATTTTAAATATTGTCGGCTCAGTACTTTTCTCCGAATGTGAACAAGGTTCCCAAACAATGTGTCGCTTGAGCAGATGATCACTTGCCAGAGGGTTTAAACGAAAAAGCTTTTACCCTGGCGAGCTGCCAGCTCCGCCGCCATGATTACCTTGTGTTTATACGACACCGGACACACGGAAATTACTGTAAACAATATTTAGTTAGTTACAACTAAACCTGATAATACAATGGATGAATATCGTATTATATGTATATCTGTACTGTACCCGATGTGATTCTATTTTATTCGCTTATTATAGGAGTGCGGTGTTGCGAAACGAGGCTACATATTATCGAAAGAGGAAAATATTACTATATTTTATTTATGGCTGTTTTTTGGGATCAGTTTTTAAGGGAGTGACGACTGAAGACAATAAAAAAATTATTTATATTATTGTTTTATGAAAAGGTTGTCAAACAGGCTCATGATCCACTTGATGGTAGGTGGCTACCGTCGCCTCAACGCCACAGGCGTTTCAATTGTGTCGCGGACCTTAGTAGCAATAAGGATAAGGGATACGGGAAAGGGGCTCTGGCATCCTTTACTCACACGCAGGAACACACCTGCAAAAATGCTATTATTTCATAGTGGCCTTCTGTTAGGAGGTTTTTACTGCCGCCAGACGGACTACTTGTCAGACCCAGACCAGAGCCTACTTTGTATATGCTTATATTGTACTAAAATAACGGTCACTAAAAAATGGGGAACCGATTTCGTTCCCAAGAACTCCGAAGCATTTGTTATTTATTGAAAATTTTGTACGAGATTTTTTTTAAGTTTAAATTTGTATAATGTCCAATTTTACTGGAAGTTGCTGGGAACGAAAATGCGTAGCGAGTGGGGCCAGGATGTTCTAAAATATTCTAAAAAATTCACCACAGAATGTTTTTTTAAGTATCTGTCCCAATGACGTCATCAAAGTTCACATTCACACACTAGTATATACATTTTTGAGACCCAGAAACATGGAATATTTGAGCTATGCTGAAAAAAAATTCTATACTTATATAGGGTAGGTACTATTGAATTTGTAGTGATGTTATATTATGTTGGTGTCGTTGCCACCGAGACTGGCGCTCCGGATATTACCAGTGGGTATAGCGATTGCTATCAACCGCCCGCCCAACATATAAAGCGAAATATCACTCGTGTTTTGGGTTACTGAACCTTGTATTATTACGGTAGCTATTGGAAATGGATTCGAAATGAAGACCATATTGAATTCTGTACGGTAATAAAGTGATTCATCAAATCAGTAGGCGGAAGTATTAACTGTCATAGATTTTATTTAAGATTAAGTAAATTAGAGAAACCTAACCTATGTCTTCCATAAAAAATCGTTTGTCCTGACTAACTACACACAGCCAAAACTACTAAAGTAAAAAGCTCAAATTTGGAACATGGGTTTACTTATTTTAAAACGTAAACATCCGCTAAGCAGGGGGTTTTGTAAATTTCAACTCCATGCTAAGGATATGTAGCTAGTCTATACAGGTCTATACCTACAGCCTACTAATATTATAAAGAGAGATTTATACTTTTGTAGGTTTGTAATGAGTAATCTCAAAAACTACTGGACCGCTTTTGAAAATTCTTTCACCTGTAGGAAACTACATTATCAGCGAGTAACATACGCTATATTTTATATAGTTACGCGGGCGAAGTCCTGTGCATCTGTGTCTATTTCTTAGATATCTTCTTCGATACGGTTTTCACTAAAGAAAAATGCGATAAAAGAGGAAGGGTTGTACATGTAATTAGCAGAAAAAAATACGATCGTGCGAAGGCGGGAACGGGTAGCTAGTATTATATAAGTAAGAGGTATGAACATAAATCGAAGTAAGCAAAAAACGTCCTCTAAGTGGCAAAGAATGACGACCTCGGCAACGAACGTCCCGCGTCAATCCCGAATGCAAAAACCTCGCCAAAGGTAATTTTAAACCGGCTAAATTGTTATGTCCGCTCTTTGTCTTCAAAATGGTTTGTTGGCTGCTGACATTTTTGCTATACACCGCTTGCAGGGAATGCGCGGCTTTAAAACAGCCTTTTGTAATGTCACTAACGAAAAATTCAACTATCGAGGTTTCAAGAATGACATTTTTTTAATCCGGTTAATATTATGAATGGGAAATTTTGTGACGAATATTCTTTGAACCAACAAAAGTCTTTCACTGTTATATAGGTGGTATATCAGAATCGCATAGGTAATCTACACTTACATTATAAAGAGAAGATATGAGAAAAGACTAACGTGCATTTCCTAAAAACAATTCATCATTTTCATAATTATTTATGAAAACTGTAAAATTTATAATGTGACTTTCATAAATATGAAATATTCACAGGAAGCCACTGTAATTAAGAAAGAAAGTAAAGTCATCAAAGTATTAGTAAAAAAAAAACAACGGCCTGGTTTTTAATTGCTTGTGTTAATATTTAGACATCCTTTTTGGTCATGTAACCTTTTTAATGGTTTAAATCTCTTTGAATTAAATAAAATACTAATTACAGTTAAATATGTTCCTACAGTCTAAAATACATGAAGTAATGAATTTAATATAATATTAATTTCAATTAAATATGATCTTGCAATCGTCTGCAACAAAATTAAATAAAAAATTCAATCATGCTTAAAAAAGACATTAAAATAAACTTAAACCAAAGTATCGAATACTGAAACTTTTGTTGAAAATTTTTAAATTGATAAAGCTCAAAGTTTTATGGAGACTTGTCACTGGCAATTTCTAATAAATCAGCGTCTGCACGGCAGGTGTTACATTCCTATCGGAGGTATGTATCGTCACACGTTCTATGAAGTGGTAGGAACGCTGGGAATGCAATTTCCCTACAGCCATGGTTGTCAACTCGAAACTCTTTGTACGACGTATACAAAATATTAAAAAGAAAATTTTATGCTCTTACAAGATCATGTCAAATAGCAATTCAGTTTTTTTTTTTTAAATAGTCGGTTTTACAAATAATAAATGAATTTATTTTACCTAATCGACTTTAAGGAATCTATTCAGATAGAATTCCAAATGCGAATATTTGTGTATATATGCTGTTCCTCAATAACGCAGAAACAGCTGAACGGATTTGGATAAATTTTGGCACTCCTACATAGTTTATTACTTGGATTAACATATAGGATACTTTTATGCTGAAAAAAATGTTGGATTCCCAAGGTTTTATAATGTAAAAAAATGAGCGCTACCTTCGTCACAGTCATAAAGATATCAGACGTTACGTATTATATGTAATACTCATATAATATTCTCTCAGGTGTTATACTTTTTATTTTTCACCAGCTTGTTTCTTTTCTTAAACGATTTTTCTATCAGACGACTAACTGAAATGGAAGCAGATGATTTAATTTCTCTGTAACAGTACCTACTTTTATTTATTTGCATATTATTTTGCCATAAAATAAATTATTAATGTTGCTACCCCGACAACACTCTCTCGTTTTATGTATATCTATATTAATTAATTTTCGTATTATTTGATAAAAAAATAAATGACATTTCAAGCCCAAGTAGTTTAGCACAAACTAGTTACAATTCAGGTAAAGAATCTGAAGAAATTATTAAAGTAAATTAGCATTAAAAGCGATCGATCGACAACCTTGAGCGTGCACAGTCCCGTTGGTAACTCGTTCAGTTTTCAATTTGCAGCGTTGTCTCCCACAGGACCCGTGTATTGCTGACGTTGAACACAAGGAAAGACCCCGCCTACAATATTCCCACACTGACATAAAGGAGTCGACAGCAGACTTAACGTCGATACTGCATCTATCTAGGTACATTTGCATATAGATTCCTAGATGGAATGGCACGTTTTCTATGATTCGATTGATTTCGTTTGGCCATTTTATATTTATTTATTTCATACATGCTGGCGCCCGCGACTAAGTCAAAAAATATATAAGCAATATAACGCGTGACATCTTTATTGCTATTACACTTTTTTTTTATAAGATAAAGGTGGCAGACTGGCTGGCGGCTCACATGATGGTAGGTGATTACCGTCGCCTAAGGACACAAGCAACACCAAGGGGAGTGCTAGTGCTCTGCCTACCCTGTAGGAGTTTGTTTACAGCTCGCTTGAAGTAGTCCATATTGTAGCTAGGTGGAAACACCTCAGGAGGGAGATTGTTCCACGTTCGCACGTCCGCACGTCGGCGGGATAAAGTTTCTACTCAACCGGATTGTGCATAGTGGCACCTTATCCAAGTTATGCGGATGAACTCCGCATCTGTGACGCCCAGTACGGTGGTAAAAACTTGGGTAGGCATTAGTTGAAAGCATTGGTGCTTATCAGAGCACTCACCATTGTACACCCGGTAAAACACACAAAGAGAGGCTACATCCCTTCTTAAACTAAGGGGTTTTAACCGTTTTTGTGTGAGCATTGGATCGTTAACAATTCGAATAATTCGACGTTCCAAGGCGTCAAATGGATCTAGCTGGTATTTTGGCGCGTCAGCCTAGAGATGAGAGCAGTATTTCATATGGGGCCTAATCTGGTCCACACCCAGGATGCCAATGCTCTTTGATATTTCGAGCGGAGTGCCCTGAAATTTAGGTGTCGCTACAAACGGGGCCTTTTTTGTGGTGAATGCAGACTTGCGTCTTACAGGGGTTGAATTGCACAAGATTCGAGCAACCCCAATTTGAGACCTCAGATAATAATGTCTCAATCAAAGACACAAGTCTGTCGCGGCTCTCCTGCAAGTCAGAGAGAGGGACATTAGCGCGGCCTTTGTAATAGTGCTGTCATTAGTTTTGCCAGGCGTTAGTTTTCTTAATTTTAAAAGATCCCACAGGAACGGTATGTAAATTTTCATTATAATCGCTTAAGCAGTTAAGGCGTGAAAAGGTAATAGACGTTTATAATATTAGTAAGTATGGATTCTATTACTATAGCTGACCCGACAGACATCGTTCTGTCAAAAGATATTGGACTGTGGCAGCTGACACAGTTTGTTTTTGATTGATGTGTTTGAAGTCACAAAGTGTTTTTGCGTTTATCCGGGCAGTTCTCCAATTTTTATCTTCATAAGAACCTTCCTCGGAATTCAATCTAAGAAAAAATAATAACAAAAAATATTTGAAAAAAAAAGTCGAATTGGCCAGCCGGTCTCGATTTTTGCGCTTAGCAACGCATTTTGCGCAAGCAACATAAAGACAATAAAATGTTAAATATTACTTAGTTTTTTGTGCGTAAATGAGTATATAAATATAATATATATATAATATAAACCTATAGTATATAAAAAAGAAACAATTTGTTTAAAGTATTAAAGTATTATTCTTACGGTATACAGATACGCTTTACCGGTTCGTTAACTCGGCTATAGAAGGTAAAAACTGAATGTAGCTCAAATCTACCGTAAATAGATATATCTGTGTCCCCCGACGCTTTGTGTGTCACGAAAATGAGGCACGTTCATCTAAAATTAAAGATACTCAATTAAATTAGTCGGAATAATTTATTTCTAAGTGTTGCTGTAATTAATTAATGTTTTGATGGTCTTAGTTACATGTCTGTTTTAAAAAATACACGTTTTTATACCGCGGAATGGAAAGTACTAAAGGCTTCGGAATTCTATTGTCGGTTTTATTTTTTACTAGCTAATGTCCGCGACTTCGTCTGTTGAAAAATAAAAAATATATAAGCAATATGTATAACGCTTGACCACTCCGACGAAGAAGTCGGACCACGCGGTCTCAGGGGTTGCTATAGCACTTTATCCTCTTTTCCTAAATGAAAGTTACCCTATGTCCTTTTCTGTATCCCTGACAACGTTATGCAAAATTTCATAATGATTGGTTGAGTAGTTAAGGCGTGAATAATTTTACTTCACACTGAAAAGCGTTACTTTCACATTTATAATATTAGAATGGATTTTTGAAGTTATTGTTTCTATTATTAGTCAATTTAATAAAAAAATGTGATGTACACAATACAAATACTAGGTTTAAAAATGATTTAGATTTACATAAGACGCGACTCCACAAGATGAGTAATTCTTTTATGGGTTGTATACGGTTTTATAATAAACTGCCTGAAATGATAAGAGCCTTATCTATAAATAGAAACTGTAGTACTTTTTATAAGATGATAAGATAATAACTAATCTATAAATAAATTTAAAGGTGTCATTAAAAACCAAACTCCTCTCGAAAGGTCATATATAACCAAATATAAGGTCACTGATTATTTAAGCGACAATGAAGCCTGGATTTAAAGCTTGGATTCGGAGTTCATACTATGTTTAGTATTTGTATATGGACTTTTTGTTTGTATTAAGTGTAACTAATTTTTGTAATTTTATATTTCAAAGATGACAAAAAGAATAGTATCCTGAGTTTCTTTCGTGATTTCTTCTCAGGATCGTCATCTTGGTTTTTTTCCGAAACCCTGGTAAATTTAAATTTATAATGACGTTCGTAAGAGTTTCTTGGAGAAACCTACTTAATTGATAAATAAATATTTTGATTTTTGATTTTGATTACCTAGGTGAAAAATATCCTAATGGGAGACAGGTTTTTGTCTGCTATGTTCTATCTCAATTACACTGATATACATAGAGAGTAGCTAACAAACATAAATCGTCTCAACGAACTTTATTTATTAAATTTGATATTCCTTTTAATTTAAATCATTTATATTTTAATTTTCTTTTTCAAATATTTATTCAAAGATTAAGGAGTCTAAAAGTTCGTACCTATATAATGAAAGAAATTCGTAATTGCCATTAATAAAATGATTATTAAATCGTAAAATCAAATTAACAATAACACAAAGGCGTCGCGCCGTTGGCGCTAATGGAGCGGAAAGTCGGTGTCATTTAATTAAATTGATAAATGGCTGAGCATAATAATTCATTTATTCAAATCAACATCGGCTTCTACGTTTCGGGAACTTCTTAGCGAAATGTGTAGACATGTATTCATATTCTACTATTACGAATTAATCGAAATTTAATGAGCAACTATATTTAGTATACATTTAAGTGTTGTTTATTTAGCAACTAGCTGATGCCCATGATTTGAGAGGCTTAGAAATACCATATTTCTAAGCCTCTCAATCAATGTTTATTTTTACTATATTAATTTTTTATTTGATTTTACTAAGAAAATATTTAACATATTTATTTATAGCTATGAAGACGGTGGCGCCGCCACGGGGACAGAGGCGCCTAATTTTTGTATATTTTTAGACGATCACTCGAGAACTTAAAAAAATTGAAAACGATATTCAAAAATCGTACAAAAAATATTTACTAACATAAAAATGTAAATCGTATATATAAAATTCTCTTGTCACAGTGTTTGTAAAAAAACTCCTCCGAAACGGCTTAACCGATTTTTATGAAATTTTTTGTATATATTCGGTAGGTCTGGGAATAGTTTTCAACTATTTTTATACCCCAATTTTTTTTTTGGCAAAACAACGTTTGCGGAGTCAGCTAGTGTTTTATAAGATTTTTTAATATCTTTTTCAATTTTTCTTATGAACCTTATTATGCTTTGAATCTAAAACTAAAGACTTGACTTCGCCTTCATTAAAAAACATTAATTCCAAATTCGATCCCAATGTATAATATAAAGAGTTTCATACGTATGAATAATATTGCTGCTTTAATAACTTCATTATCATGCCGTTCAGAATTCCACTTTGTGAATTTTAAAAATAAACTACTCGTACTTTAAAACTCCTTGCTCACGTGTATGATGGAAATTCAGTAAATTTTTATATTGCTGCAAAGTTATCGCCGTTATATAGCGATGAATTTGAAGCCAACACGTCGGATATTGAAAATTTTATGATTCAATCTGGTTACTAACCTTTTAATCCAGCGATTGTCTGCGAACGGTAGGTATATCTGAAAGATAACAACATTTCGTTACAGAAATTCAATTTTAATACAATTTACGGAATTTAATACATTTGCTACAAATTGAAGTATGTGACTACATGTTTGATAACATAATTTGATTTATCGTGATGACAAAATAAGAGGAAATTCGTAACTAAATTGTAGATGAATATATGAGCTTAATGGATATTCATATCAATTTCCGTTTTGTAACGATATTTTAGGGATTGTAGTAGAATACTATGGGTTATTGGTTTTTATATTTAATTCTTCCTCGAAATTAAATTTATAAAGTTTAATCTAATTTCCAGATGATCAAAATATATAGACCAATAAGCAGTTTAAAGACAAAGAGATAGAAAAGGTTAAGAAGTGGATGAAGAGATGGACTACCAGTCTGTTCGACAGTTAGTCTTTTGAATACTTATATTACTCATATATTTTCTTTTTCAACACGGACGAAGTTGCTGGCACCAACTAGTACACAATAAATAATATCTATCTTGAATCCCTAAGGCAGGTATTAACGCCATGTATAACAAGGCTAATTTGCTGACCGCTGAGATATATTATCTCCCTATGTATTTATATATTTTGCTAAACCAGGTAGATCCCTGGTTAAGTATACATAAACTATTAAAGTATACATACGTACCTACTACAACACTCATACTTGTTTTGTGTACACTGTTATATGCTTTAAAAGATAAATTTATGTATACTATTACAAAACTCTTTTGTTTATATAAAGTTAATCAATCCTTTACATGTACGTGTTCAGCCCACTATCGCAACTTTCTCTATTAAAATAGTAGTGTATTGGGAATTAGCGAAGCTGTTTATACACTGCTGACAACGGCTTCTGTAATAATTGCTGTGGTTCACCTATTGGAAGTGTTTTCCATAAAGTTCTTGATTGTTCTTGGTTGATTTTAGTACATATATAAGTTATACGTAAATTAACGAATAATTACTTGAAGTTTAGATAGTAGATTTCGTCAACAGTATACTAACTGTGAGGTGGTATCCAATCGGTATGATACGTTTGGCTTGATCAAGTCATCATTATGTTGGCTGGCATAATCAACAGCAGTTTAACAATGAAAATATTAAAAATTAAGTTAGTTAATTTATATTTTCATAAGCCACATTAAGTTAGTTTAATATTAAATTTAAATTAACAATGAAGGCTGCACAACAATAATATATAAAATATTGACGCGGGCACAGCCAGTATAGCTTCTGTTATTGTAAGAAGTAAAACTGAAACTGAACTGAAACTGAAATTAATGTTTCAGTTTCAGTTCTGTAGCGATTGCTAGAATATAAATACCAATTATAATTATTTCTCGACAGAGATTATGGCCATTCAAATTCATGGGATAAAAGCTTAGAAGGGACCGGAGTTATGTCCGCACTTTACAATGACTCAGGTAAATTCTCATTTGGATTAGCGTTCTGCCGGAAAATTGGAAAATTCAATGAAGACCCGCTCTAATAATTGACATACGATTATGTTGTTAATCCATATAAAAACAATTAAGGTAAATATTGAGGTTTTTTTTAAATAACTAATTTATAAAAAAATATTATTCATAAGCTAAACTTAATTATAAAATTATTTAACTTAGGTAATAAGTTTTATTAAGTTAAGTTAAATTCACTTAATAATTCCCACATCCCTTCAGGGACCACAATTTTATTTAATTCAGTCACCTATATCCACCTGTATAATTATCGTATAACTGTTAGCGAGTAATCATTGCGATTATCTATCTTCATTGGTTGATTAGAACATTCTCTGACCAGCTGTAGTTCAAGAAACATGTCGAGGCACCGTTAGTTTGTCGTTTCGGAGAATGATCAACTAGCCGCCACCGGTCCCTACATTATGAACTACTACTTCACGTTAAGAGTCGACAATCTCGCATTTGTACCGTTAGTTGCGACCTTGATCATATCACTACTTCTCTCCATCTTAGAACGTTTTTCTACTTTTTTTTTTAAACAATTCATTAGAACTTTATTTGTAAGCTCGTCAATTATTAATGATACTCAAGAGACAAGTCAATTTTTTCTTACATTTTTTTTTTTGCTTTAATATTTTATAACTAATTAAGCCTCCTTGTAATTCCCTTGAAGAATACATTTAAATACATTAATGTTTTGACAACTTGGAGACATAATAAATAATGTATTTATATATGACAATTTAATATTATGCCGACTCAGAGTTTTGACCATGGCACTGCACGCCATAGTAGATATTATCGAGTTCATTTAAACTATTTGGATTAAGGCGATTATTTGGATGAATTTGGAATAAACTCAATTTTTTAGTGTTTAAGCTTAGGTATAGGTGCAAGTATGTGCTCTAAACAAATATATTTATATGTAAGACCTCGTAGACGATTTTCTCTTAAAATAACTAGTTAAATTGTGATTAGGTATTTGTTTTATGATAAAGAAGGGCAGACAGGCTGACGGTCCACTTCATGTTAGATGGATACCGTCGCTTTGGAAGATACCGGGAAGATTCCGAAATACCAGACAAATTGTTCGAAAGTGAATAGCACTAGACGCCGTAATAAAATGCTATTATTTAATAATAATCTTACTTAATTAATTACTGTTAAAGTAAATAGTGCTAACATCAGTTAAGTAGATACTCAACTGGTTAATTGCTATAAAAGTGTAAGCAGGTAAATAAAATTGCTTCTGTGTTTAAATATTGCAGACAGAGTACCTTTGAGAGGAACCAACGTGAAACCAGCCACCATTTTAAACACTTCACAAACTAATTTACCGTTCAAATATTGTCACTGACTTTTAAATGTTTTAAACGTTGCACTATTCAATTGCTACGACACACTCGTTTGTAACTACTTTTCAATTTGTCATGCTTTGTTACATTTCCACGGAGAGGACGTGGATTTTAAGAGAAATAAAAATAGATGGTCAACCTCTATGGTGCTCTACATCAGGGGTACTCAAACTTAAACTGCTGGAGTCTACCTCGAATTTTTCAGACTATAAGCGATCGAGAGGTTGCGTGCACATACTTAAGTAGTATAGTTATACGTATAAGTCTACACCTACGTGTAGTCATAGTTGTAGATTCCATAAGAATCTAATTTCCAGAAGGTTCCAGATGTTCCATTTGGGAATCAAGGACGTCGACCGATATCGGCCAATGTTTCCCGATACAAAAAGACCTTTGGGTTTAGCTGAACGATCGATCGTTTGATCACCCCTGCTCTCTACATAAAAAGTAATTAATTAATGATTTTGATCACCACATTCTGTTTTTATATGAGTACTTAAATTGCAGTCAGTGGATCTCCTCCTTAAAAAAAAAGAAAAAAATCTTGACGCTAGATGGCTACAGTAGCTAATTAACTAAACCAATGCCGTGACTGTAAATTTTTAAAATATTTATAATTATAATCATAATATTTTTTTTCTCTTTATAAAGGAAACAAACAGTCATTGTACATATTTTTTTACATTATACATAAATATTTTAAAGACTTAAGAGTTCCCTACACAAAATAAATATTAAACAAAATAGATACATACATAGGTACAGTACTGAAACAAAATCCTACACATAATACAAATAAGAATCTATTAAGAAAAACACACAATAAATACATTCAAGGAGCCATCAAAAGCCTAATATATCCACATCCACAAATTAGCTAATGTATGCGTCAACGCTACGTCTAAAATAGTTAATCCCGTTGTAAACTGTTTTATGTATAAGCGGACAGAGAAAAGTTTGTGTGAACGGGAGCCAGGTCTTAATTCAAAATTCATTCATTAATTTATAATTTCAAAATTTCAATAAATTTAAATTGTGATAAATAAAAATAATTATGGCAATGTTTAGTTATTCATTTTTAAGATTAAATGAAAACAAGATTGCAAATACCTTTTTGATTATGTATATTGCCAATTTTATATAAAAAATGCAATTAAGTCTCATTTCAGTGCGCATATATTTCCTTTATGAAAAGGTCAGTTCTGGCTGCAAAATATCACTTTATTGGCTGGCCGCAATTCAGCTCTTTGAATATTGAAGCAAACATAGCCTTTCAAATATATACAGAATATAGTAGCTCATGAACATGATTGTTTACACACTGTCAGTATAAAATACTGCAACTGTCAATCTATAGATATTGTCAAAACCCAAACATACCTCGGATTAACTATAGACGACAAATTTAATTGGAACCCTCATATCGAACTAGTTTGCGATAAATTAAGGATTTTCATAAATATAAATGAATTTAGTAGGCGACTTCACTTGATTGATTTGACTTTATTTTCATCTAACGTCATCACTTTTCTCTGCACACTGGAAACTAGGTTAAACTAAAAGGTCTGGTCCGACTAGCGTTTACCTAACATATTGAGCAATATACTAAAGTGCTAATCGAGTACAAACGTACCTACAATACGTACAGTTAAACAAACGAAGGCTCCGGTCAGTCGGTTTACGTTTCCGGAACGGTCCAATAGCGGTAATTGCATAGAGACCGCGTCCAACGCAGGATGATGCGGTCTGCGAACGCGTTCAAGAAGCGTTAGTTTAGAAAAAGCGTGTCAAAGTAGTCTTCAAAGTTCATTTGTGTCAAACAATATTATGCGTTCGTTTTATCTTTACATTACTTTGATGTTTTAGCGTTTTACTTTGACAATAAGGTTATGAGTACATGAATGTAAGTTATGCTCATAAATGCAAATATATGTATACTAGTGCCAGTAGGTACTAAATTATTAGAAACTAGATTACTAGTAGGTATAGCAATAACATATTATTAGCTAAGTATTATTATTAGGTATTTTATTATGTATTATATCTATACTACTATAATATTATAAAGAGAAAAGATTTGTATGCTTGTTTGTAATGAATAAACTCAAAAACTAGTGGACCGATTTTAAAAATTCTTTCACATATTGAAAGCTTCATTATCAGCTAGTAGCATAGGTCAAATTTTATAAAGCTACGCACACGAAGTCGCGTGCAACAGCTAGTATATAATAAACTATTAATTCTAAACATGACTGAATTCAGTTTTAAGATATACAGAAAAAAATTAAAATAATAAATTTAAAATGTAAAAGGTATTGTGGCCATGTGAATAAATGTTTATTAATGATCACTTATGTAGGTACATTTAATATTCCACTAAACGATTGCGCACAGTACATTGCGGTTTGTTTACAAACTGAGCAGTCAAATTGGCAGCAGTAACTTCCACATTCTTAGACCACCAACATGTTCCACCAATCAGGAAAATATTGAACTAAAATGTCTAAAACTAAAATTTTCAGGAGAAATAGATTTATTTAACAATTTTATGTTACTAAAATAATGTCACTTATTTCCAGTAAAATATTTTGTTTCTGCCAAACAAAATATTTTATTATATTGGGGTATGCTCTTTCTTCTTCTAAACCACACAACCTATTTAGATACGCTTTTCACGCAAAATATTTAAAATCAACTTATTTAAAATTCTCATCAAATATCTCAATGAAATAGCTAACATTAAACCCGTTTTAACAGAACAGTTGAAGTAAGCAAAAGTACAAAGTTAAAGGAAGTACTTAGTTTGTGCAGAGTGCATAATATTAATTATAATTCATGTTTTATTTCAAGGTTTTTTTTTAAGCTTAATATGTGTACTAAAATTCCCCGCATTTCTTGTTCACCTTCACGTATATTTACTTTTGCATAAGTTTTATTCGCTTTCCTGTTTTATTTATTTGAGTTATAAAATAATAATAAAGTGAAAAGGTTCTTACCAACCTACCTTTGGACTGAACGGGTCGTTCTTCTTTCTTTTGTCTGTTTTTTTAGACTCCGATTTTTCGATTACTTCGTTAATTACATTACCGTAGTAGAGACAGGCTATTGTATAAGCTGGATCCAGAAAGTTAATAGTGAAAATATGCTCCAGTGTGCCGGTATGACCGGATAATTCTTTCAGATTATCAAAAAGCGGAAAATTGGAGATCTGCGGTATGTGTTACGTCAAATGTATGCTTCAGTAGATAACGATGGCCTAAATATGACGGAGATGGCACCCTGGAAAGCGAAAGAAATCCTAGCTACGTATGTATTATTATACATAAAAGTAATCTTAACCTACAGCACCTGTGGCGTCGGTATCCACCAACCATCCCTTACACTGGCATCCCTTACTCACTCACCAAAACACAACAGCACTCTCCCTGCTACTTTTTTCAAATTTTCAACTCATCCATGCTACTGACTTTCTCTATGACTTTTTTTATAAACTAAAAGTGTACCTTGGAAAAACACATCCTTGTAGGATTACAATCTATTCGTAAGACTAATGAACAATTTTAGATTACTAAATTAATTATTTTTCTTATGTTAAGGTCGACAGATAGGCTTACGGTCCACTGGATGGTCGGGTGGCTACCGTCGCCTATAACACAAGCAACGCCACGGATGCTGCAACTGCGCTGCAGAGCCTGTGTGGGACCATAGAAGGATTAAGAAACTAACTAAGAAATTTGACCAATATATCCATTAACAAAAACTTATTGTTTGATATGGTCATGTTGTTTATGTGAAAAGGCTTACACACACCCACACTATAAACTATACTTTTTACAGCAATTAGCTAGTGACAAGCCAGCTATTTCACATAGGAGTTTAAAACGTTTTAGTGGCATAAGCTAGTATTAAAATTGTAAACACAGACAATTAGGGCAATAATTAAAAACATTAACAAATTGAGGCCAAAGTGTCTTCTTTGTGTTCAATTCAATATTCGCCTTTCGACTGTACGAATCTCTCAATACCATTTCGACCTACATCAAACAATGAGCCGAAGAATGCGCTAAATAACTGTTACATCGCTTTTTTTTTTGCTCGAGGCAATGAAATTAAATACTTACACGCGGAGATCAATGAGATGTTTTAAGAACCGGTCCGTGCACCAGACCTTGGCCGGTCCAGGCCCAACTCTAGACTCGTTTCGCGTTGAAGATAAAACTTTTCTTTGACACTTAATTTTAATTAGATACCCTTAACACTGTGTATATTTTGATAGTACATTTAGAGCAATTATTAATATTACCAATCATTAATAAATTAATTTCATAAATTGAATGAAATTCATAAATTATTTAACAATCACTATCGTAATCACAATAACATTCGGGTTTAAGTATTAACAGTAATAAATTAAACCGAAACAATTCAATATTTATTCCAAACCAAAACACATTAATAACACAGTTAAATATAAGTATATTAGTTTGTCCTTAGCAAAAACAAGAATAAAAACGGAGTCTTTTTTGTAGAGTTATTATTGATACAATTTCTTTGCGCTAATGGAAACGAATGTTATTCTTTTAGAGAAGCTTTCGATATTCTACATTATTGATGCTTAAAAATGTAACAATGTTTATGTTGTCTATATTAAAAGTCTTAATGCCAAAAACTTTTTAATTATAAGAGTGAGATCACACAAAGCCTTCATTTCTAACTATCCATCGCCACTTGGACTAATGTTCTCATCATAATGAGAAAGTGTAGAGGTCTTCAAACATGCTGCGGGCCACTTGATTGTAGCTTAATGGCTAAAGTCGCCTATAACACAATCAACGCTACAGTTGATGGAAGTGGCTGCCAAACTACAAGGAATTCAGATGGAATAGCGAAAGGCCTCTGGCATCCCTCACCGAAACACAATAGCACCTGGGAAAAGTGTAATAGCAATAAAGATGTCAGAAGTTATTGCTTCGTTAGAAAGAAAACTACGAATGCGAACGGGCTTTGATATAACAACAATTATTTATTCTGGTTCATCACCAAATAGATGAGAATTTGTTTGGCAAATTTTCACACAACACAAAATCGCCATTGAAAGAGCATTGTGTGCTAAGCAAACAAGAGAACTGACATAACCCTTATCAAGTAGACACGTTACCGAGAGACGCGGCCATCTAACACGCGTTTTCATATTCAGAATAGACTGCTAAAGTCCACACAAATGTGGCCGACGTCCCCCGGTACCTTATCCCAGCACAATCTCAGTTTAACTGTATTACGCGGCTTTCGATATTTTTTCCCGGATTTATTGCCCGAGCCAAGGGATTTACAGCGTTGACCGAAATGCTTACCCACAGCATTTTGTTAGCTTTTTATTGGCAATCTGTTACCTTGTGTATCTTTTGGAGGCCCCGTAATTCCATCCGCCAATTGGACTCGCGGCGTTTAATTTCATGATAAATAAAAGTCCAGTATTGTGACGAGTTTTTATATATATGTTTATAAAAATTAGCAAAAGAGAATTAAGAGTTGAGGGCGAAAGAGCTATGTTAATTGTTGACTACAATTTCTATAAATTCTAGAAGGACTCATTGTACTTACTTGTTTTGCCCAACTCTAAAAATGGTTTCTTCTTGAAATAACTTCCCGAAAAAAGCTCTTAGTTAGATATTTTTAATATTAAGTACTAAAAGCCATTTATCTCATTGAAATACAAAAAACTTATAAAAGAAAAATTAATTAATTTAATAAATGAAAGTTGTTTAATGAAAGAAAGCGAAGGTGAATTTCATGGTGAAGCGATCTTACGTTCACAATATCGACAACTGAATACTATCGACACACATGACATCACTTGGTTATATTTTATGGATTTTTATGACCTTTTATGGTTATAAATCAAAAAATTGTAATGAACCTCTGTAAGTTTGTTTACATTCTTTGCGATGTCTCCCTGGCCTTGCTATAATTCCATAATTACTCCTTTGTTATTGGTCGTAGCAATTCATAAAAAAAAACATGACATTTCTAAGATAACAATGTTATACCTATCCTACATATACACAAATTATTTTTCTAATCAACTAACATATTATATTATAATCCTAAGTTAAATATAGTTAATACACATTAAATAATATAAAGCATCGGTCCCTTTGGAAGGGTCCCAAGCATGCTGGCTGCATTACCTCGTTGTATGGCAATGCTAATTTGTTGCCCGAGGTCAACCAAACGTTTCGAGAAGATGTTAAAAAATTTAAGCGTGTTGGGACCCCACGGACCCAGAGATTCGACACCGAAGGGAATGAATATGTAGCCGGTGCCGATATCTCTGTATTTTTAAATTTTCCGCTTTTCGGCCGCCTCCGCAGCAGCACCAGCTGTGGTAAGTGTTCCATGAAGGTGGGACGGTGCCAAAGTGTCGACGCAGGTGGCATCCCACACTAGTGGACGACCCATCCTCCATGGAACTAGGGACATCCCATCAGGTCTCTTGCCATCATCACGCACGATACCATTTGGTTCAAGAATGGAAAGTATATTAATGGTGGCAAGAGACCGATGTATAACATAAAGTCGTAAAGGTTTGGATGTAAAATAGAAACTGAAATTAATTTAATATCTAGTACAATTAATTTCTATAATTTGCAGAATTTGTGACGTTTTCGAGGGTTAAATTCTTGTAATTACTTACTAAAAGCCCATGAAGTTTTTGCATAGAAACATCTATTTATTGTAAAATTAAAATTGGTTTATCAAAAGCTACCAACTATAGAGACTTTTCTAATATATTGAAATTTCTGACGTATTTTTTATCATTATAGCGAGTTTAATAAGTGCTGCGAATGTTTTATGTCGCATTCTGTCTTTGGTTATTGAATACAAGTAAGTTGAGCCAACAAATTTTCTTAAATACCTATTACTGACTTCACTCGCTCGTACATTATTCATAGGGTACTTTTTTCAGTATACCGAGGAAGTCGGGAGTAAAAACCTTTTATACAAAATGTACAATTGCGCTGTATATATTTTTATTTATCCGTAAAATTAAATGGTAAAAGATCAATGTGTAATGTCAAAAAAAAATTAAAAAATCATATAATACGAGTTAATATAAAATAGGTGCCCTCTGAAAACTCACATAAGCGTTATTTTCCATAGACATCTTATAATAGTTTTATATAGATAATTTTATAGAGACACAGTCTATGGTAGGGAATTCCTACTTCGTAAAGTTTTTTTGCGTAAAACACTTTGTATGATAATGTAGAGTAGAAAAACCTGTTATTTTTAAGTGGATCTAAAATTATTACGGCAGATGTAACGTTTTATAATTTTCTTGCAATATGATTCATAATCCACTTTGTGACACGGATAAGATAAAAGCATCATCCAAGGACCGGTTCAAGTATGAGACCCAAGAATTTTGTTGTACGAATTTCCTCCATGATTTTTTCCTCCAAAAAAATCCATACTAATATTATAAATGTGAAAGTAACTGTCTGTGTGTTTTTCTGTCTGTTTCAGCTCATCATGAAATTTTCTATACACATTGTCAGCGATACAGAAATATATACATTTAATGCATAAAAAAATACCTACTGTTCCCTAGGGAATCCAAAGCCTAGCAACTAAGTTGTCATATATTTTGTTAGTCGTTATATATTTTTTATTTTTCTATTCGGACAAAGTCACGGGCATCAGTCAGTATAAAATAATTTAACTCCACTACAAAGAGACAAAGGGATTACAATAAACACATTCTTAAGTACCTACGTCTCAAAGACAAAGTATCCGATCGTTTGCCCGAAGAGTACGACACAGTGAGAAAATGATAGTGGAAATCGTATTGAATTTCCCTAGTCAATGTTCTGTGACGCTCTTTATGCGTGTCTCTACCGTGACAGCCATGACGTATCCATGACCCTTTTTCACATAAAACAGTTTGCTAAACATATAGGATCGTGACTTTCATTTATATGTCTTGAATTCAATTCTCAGGAAGCAAACTGTTTGTTCGAAAAATATTATCGCATAGAAAATCTTCGATTTACGAGGCCTACCACACGTGTTCTCACATCCATAGAAGTTTTATATATACATACATTTATAGAGAACCCAACAGTCGTATCAGATACCGAAAAGAAAAATTGTAACTCAATTACTTGCAGCGCCAATTATTGTAAATGTAAACCATGTAAAGATTAATTAATGCCATTAATACACACGAAAATTTCATCAAAATCGGTCCAGCCCTTTAAAAGGAGTTCAGTGACACACAAAAGAAAGACCAGACGAATTATGAAATGACAAATGTTACATTTTCATGCAATGTAAAAAGAAAGAAAGAAAGAAAGAAAGAAAGAATCTCGAAATCTCTGTCGCTAAGACAATACATAAGAGTATAACATACTGACGGTTTAAATAGGTTATGTTAGTGTTGATTGGCCTAACTAATACGAGTATAATTTCTATAGGTTTCCTATAACAATTGATAATAAATATCAAATTGTATAAAAAAGAATATTTTAATGTTCTTCAATAAAAATAAAATTTATTCAGTTTAACTTTAATTTAGTCTTTATTTCATAAAGCTAGGTCATGTACTTTTGGAGATATTGAAGATTTTCTAACCGACTCTTTTTAATTGCGGTCCAGTGTATTTAAACCTAGTTAATTTGAAACTACTTCAGGCTGTGAGAGTTTAGACTTATAATCTTAATACAACTTATATCCATCTACTAATATCTATACTACTATAATAAAGAGAGAGGATTTGTAATGTTTGTAATGAATAAACTCAAAAATTACTGGACCAATTTTGAAAATTCTTTCACCTATAGAAAGCTCCAGCATCAGCGAGTAACAATATTTTATAAAGTAACACGGGCGTAGTCGCGTGCAACAGCTAGTACGTTATAAAATAAAATCGCAGTCCACTTCTATCTATTTCTCCACTACCTTCTAACAGTAACAATTTTGACAAGGTTTTCACTAATGTAAAAAGCTTGTATATATAATATAATTTTCAAAAAAAAAAGCTTATAAATCGTTAGATAATCTCATCGACGCACCTTCGTTTAACGTAAATGGTTTATATTTGAAAAAAGCCAGTACTAAAATCTATTTTTTTATTTTTGGTTCGTAAACTAGAGATTTATATCATATCTCAAAAAAAATCTGTCGTACGTAAATACATCGTAATGTCGTTACTCTCATAAAAACGTTATAAGTGTGTATACCAGTTCTAACGTTCGTATTATGACCATCACTAAGCTACGTATACTATTGTTGAAAGTGGTTTTATTACACCATTTCTATCACGACTTTGTTATTTCTATTTTCATAACATTAAATATTTTTTGTTCCTTATTCTTAGATGGCGAAACTTCTGTTGCCACATTATAATCCGCACAAACAAGTCGTGGGCATTAAATCGCTTCATCGCTTTGTCTTAGAAAGTAAACTTTTACAAAAAGAATCGTTTAAAAAAAAATTAGAGAAATTATACTATCAAAAATGTGTTCATATATTTATCCTAAAATAATATTATAAACACTCAAGTAATTGTGTTCTTGAGAGTTATTTGTATGCATTAATTCTATTTCAACAATCCTGGAAATATTGACCCTATTTCGTGTCGCCATGATATTCGATCTTCTTTCCACATATTAAAATTTTATATAAAAATTAAGTTAAAGTACTAAAGATTTTCTTACCAATACCTCAGATTACTATTTTCTGGCTGAAAGGTATCCTATGTCCTTTTCTGTATTCTGACAAACCTCTACAGAACATTATAATATATATAATTTTGCCACGATCTACCTTTTTTGTACGTCCTTATATACTTACATTTACTTCTTGCCTTACTTTTTAAATTATGTATATTTACCTTTATATAAAAAACTTTATAAGTAGTGTATGCCTTTGGAATGCAAGATTTAGCACAAGTTTCGCACAGTAGAACATGTACATGAAAGTGAGAACTATGAGACACCTGGCTTATAGTTCTCATTTTAATACCTATAGCTATAAGTACTTATAATACTTATATATACCTATTATCAATAATATTAATTATAATACTTATGATATACTCAATATACTAATAATAACAAGTACTTATAAATAATTATTTTTAAAATAGTCAACAAACACATTCTAGGTGCAGTTAGATTACATAATATACTCGTACTTTTCGGAACTCGTGTCTCTGTCGTCTTTTACCCGACATGAAATCGATATAAGGGGAAATAAGATATCGAGTTTTCCTTTAGCGCGTGTCCCGACGTTGATAGATCGGATAGGGTCATCGAGCCGCTGACTGAAAATCTCTTTTGGAACGTATCCGAAGCCCGTTCAACGGAATCCCCGCAACGTATGGCCCTTCAACGTGTTAGATTGTAAATCATAGAGATTGCTGAGCAAGGAACAAATTTAACACGTGCATATGTATGACAATTTTCACCCATGCAGGTGACAACGCTTTGCGCTTCTTAATTACTTACTTCTATAAGTAAGTTAGTAAGTAAGCTTTACTTAGTTATGTTAATAAGTAAAGTTTTTTTTTTTGCTTTTTTAAGACATTTATTAAGTAAAGATCGGCGTGAAGGCTGTTCGTTCAATCGATTATTTGAAGATCGGTAGTGAAAGATGATAACTCGCAATAATGGCATCTAAGGTAAGACCTTATTACACTCTTTATTCGAAGTAATTTAGTAAATATCTTTACATAATATATATACTTATAATAGACCTAATTAAATTTTTATCTGGGCGAAGTCGGGACCGCTAGTAAATATTATTATATTTTATGTTAAAATATAGCACACAAACTGAGGTGGCTATTGTTGTCTTTAAACATAATAAGTAAAATAACAAGTGGAAATGCAAGTGGTCTGTCTAACCTGTTAGGATAGAAGAAAATGGACTTGCATGCCTTACTTACTCACGAAAACACAACTTTAAGGTGGTGGCTACTGCCGCCAGACCGGCTGCCAGTTTATGATCTCTGTCATTCTAAATTTTTATAATTAACTAACATCATTATTGCAATTGTACTAACAATTTATGTCGTACGATGTGAGTTATTAAATTAATTATTATTCTTAACATTAAATTATAATTTGTCAACAATTATTAACAGAACAGAAATTTATAATTTGTTTTCGACTTTAACAATCTGTTGAGACAAATAAAACAGGAAATTGACAGAGAACAAATTAACTGTCTAAACAAATTAGACAATATTGGAATAACCAACGAAAAATGTTTTTGAATGAAATAATCGTGGCAGCTAAAAAATCGGCATATAAAAATAATGTACCAATCAGTAAAAGAATTTCACAGTGAAGTTATTAGCGCTCTGCAATCGATATTTGAAAAGCACGCTCCATCGCCCTAGATTCAAAAGGTTCAACAAGCGTCGTGTTTGTCGAGTCAAGATTGAAGGCCAACGCTTTGCAAGTTCTATTTACACGGTCAACATCATTGTACATAATAGCCTCCTTACTTTTTCCCAGTGTATTTGCTTTTTGTGTAAATTATTTTATTTCCTCTCACCAAAGACCCTTAGACGCTCCTTAGCTTTGAGCGGGCGTTTTCATCTTTCATTAACCATGTATAAATATAGTTTATTGGGACTTTAGTTCAAATTTTCGAATAAAATTGTGTTGCATGTAAACAATAGTGCAGTGCCATTTTTTATCGACAATCGGCAAAAATTTCTTTTTTATTTTATTTATATAAGAGATGAACACATGCATACACCCCAATGTACCAATTGGTTTGTTTTAGTTTTATTTTGCTTTTCTTTTTTATTTATATGTATATTTAACTAAAAATAACATTTATTATTCATTTACTTTCTAGGTGCAGGCAAGACTTTGAAAAGAAAAAAACAACAAATGAAATGCTGTTCCATGTATCGGAATCTCGGCCAATCCATTGAACGATGAAGTTTTCAGTGAATTCCCGCTCCATATTTCTAAAAATGCTGTAAAAGATGAACACATGCATACACCCCAATGTACCATTTGGTTTGTTTTAGTTTTATTTTGCCTTTATTTTTTTATTTATATATTTAACTAAAAATAACATTTATTATTCATTTACTTTCTAGGTGCAGGCAAGACTGAAAAGAAAAAAAAACAGCTGTACAAACAATAAATGAAATGCTGTTCCATGTATCGGAATATCTGCCAATCCATTGAACGATGAAGTTTTCAGTGAATTTACGCTCCATATCGCTAAAAATCCTGTACAAACAACAAATGAAATGCAGTTCCATGTATCGGGCCAATCCATTGAATTACTTTATGAAATTATTATTACGTTATACATGACATAATCCAATTTTTATGTGTGTTACAGAACCTTCAACGTCGACCTTAGATACTGCCGTAATTAACTTAAAAATAAATAGATCCTGCAGTCCTCAAAGATTTTATGTGAAGTTACTCTTGTGGCTAGGGAGCTGGGTGCCAAAATCTCTATATGATTTGTTACTGTTAGGATGATTGTTCGTCCTAACAGTAACAAATCATATAGAAATTTTGTTCGTCTGCCTCTTGGATTGATGGTCAGAATCATCCTCAAAACGATAAACATCGAAGAGGCAGACGTGCAGGGCTCTGTTTTATTACGGGACGTTAGTTGCAAAAATGTAAGCGCTATAACTCAAAAACGTTTTGATTTGTTTGACATAAACTTTCACCCCTATCAATATGAACGACGAACAAATCATATACCAAAATGGCACCCAGCTCTGTAACCATTGTTTTTTCGTTCACTACTTCTCTGCTACTCCGTCAGTCGGCGATAACCGTAAACTGTATGATAGTAATAAAGCAATGATTGTAATTATTTGATTTTTTATTTGTCAATAAATAATATTTAAAATTATCTAAGGCCTTTTTTGGGATTTTCATATAACCATAAACTATAGAGTCAATTATACTATCGACCTCATTTATCGTAACAATAGCACATCCTTATTTTTTGTCGTTATGTTGGCAGCATCGTACTTGTTAATTTTGGTTAGGTTGGTACTGGAGCAGTCCATGTTTGTCATAGAAAAGTGGATTTCATTTTCATTGTATGGGAGTCCCGTCTCTTAAAACGCAGTGATTATATACTCTTTGGTCTCCACGGCTGCAACACGGACACTGAGCGACACCGACACTACATCTGCAACTAAGTTTTTTTTTTTTATTTATTTATTTATTTATTTATTTGATGAAGTACACAAACAGAATACAATTATATACATGATAATTATAAATAACAAGTGTATTGACTAATCTAAATTGCACTCCTAAACAGTGTACTTAACATGTTTAAATTAACTTAACTACTAATGGTTATTAATACATGTCTTAACTACTTAATTAGTTCTTAATTAATAACATTTTCTTATTTTCTATTTAAATATCAGTCTTAATCTATTTTTGACACGAGAAAACCTGCTGTCAAATATATCAAAAACGTCCTCACACCCGATTACCATATCATTATAACTTCGACACATCCTGACCAAGGGATTATAATAGGATGTGTTGTTTTTATATGCTTCAATGGAAAAGGGACCAGCATGGGGAGAACGTGATCTATATTTAATTTTGATCTTAATCGCGGAGAGAAGACTCGGACAATCCCAGGATGAGTGTAATATTTTATGAAGACAAATGATATCATACCTCCTTCGCCGATCTTCCAGAGATAACAAACCAAAACTCCGAAGGCGATCAGTATATTTGTTGAGTGTACAAATATACTGATTATATTATTTTATAATATAAAGGTGGCAGACAGGCAGGCGGCCCACTTGATGGTAGGTGGTTACCGCCGCCTGGACACAAGCAACACCAAGGGGAGTGCTAGTGCGCTGCCTACCCTAAGTGTCGCGGCAGTGGACACTCACAGACAGTCGATGTATTTTTATACACTGAGTGTCTGGTGTCAAGTGTCGTCGTATATCTAGGCCATTAGAGGCGACTTGTCATACTGTTTTTTTACAAACCTAAATTGTATCTAATCCAGATCTAAATGGTACTAGATTCTTAAGGTCTAATCATATTTCACGGTAACATTTAAGGATTTTTCTAATATACACTTCCTAATTGTTCCACATATTTGTTGTCACAGGTAATCTAGACGTAGAATATAGCTTATAAATTAAACGCAACAGTCGTCTTACGCAAATCAATAACAGTTATATTACAAAGAGTCATATTCTAGACTGCCGAAACAAGTCACAAGCTTGTAGCGCCTGAATCTATGAAGTTTTCCACTTCATGTGTGTGTTAGGGTTGCTATACATATAGTCGGGCCGGCACATTTCAATCGGCAATTTTCGTTGAACAACAAAGACGACCCGAAGTACCTTCGACTTTCATTCGGAAAAATCACCCAGGTTTTGTTTAGTATACATGTAACCGGATAACGAACCGTTAGTTTGTAATTAATCTAGTGAGATTATAAACTGTCGATAGATTGTGAACTGACACTAAAATTTACAATCTAACGCTTATATTTTCGTAAGTTTATAAACTGACCATGACCAGCCGTCAAATTGGGATTTTTGGCCAAGAATTGTTAACTATTGTTAACTTTCTTCTTCTTCTTTTAATGTCTTGGCTCCATCAGATTTTCTCCGATGATTTTGCCAGTGTCATTAGTAAAAATAGCAATTTGACTAAATTGAAATTAAAATCAAAAATAGCAGATCCCGAGACTAGTCAGTCAAGTCAAGTCAAGTCTAATTTTTCTAGAGATTTCCAAAACAGGTCCGTCAAGTCCAAAGCAGTCAGGTCAAGTCCCCTTTGTTAACTTTATTGTAACGAATCTTAATGATCTGTCATTATGAATTTATTATTGTCATTGTGTGTCAGTGTCATATATAGATATATTTTCTCTTGTTTTCTTGCGACCAATAATTGCGGCAATGCCAAGGAATTTAAATATCATAAAATTATTTTTGTGAAGCTACGTTTTCACTTCTTACGTGAGTCCAACGACTGACATGTATTTTTATTGTGATAATTAAGCTAATTGATTAAATCGTGCTAATCATTTACTAAATCCAGAGTTCATTTAGACCAATGTATTACAAATTACTTTATAGCACTTGACTCACAATATACAGAACTATAAAGACCAGAACCTAAATAATCAAGTGAAAGATAAGTCTCAGTTGTTCTATTGAGGGACAGTTTTATAACGATCCGTTAGTTACATTTTATATCAAGTAGACGGAAAAATGATCTAATAGTATAATATAGTGTATTATAAACAACTGTTCGTTAGTCAACAGTATTATTTGACAGCTAGCGTTTACTGCCTCTTTACTGACTATGATAAGGTCGGTTTATCTTACGTATCGTTTATTTTGTTATTTATGTAAATAAATGTGTTTGTGACGCGACACTTGACAGTTCTTGACAGACTACAACGAAACCATCGACAATATTCATAAACTTCGGCGTATTTTTTACGGGCAGCTACCGAATGTTTAATTTCTTTTATAGAACCACCGTCAGTAAACGTTATTGACGGACCGTTAACTGTTCGCTTACCAGCACTGTAACGAACGGGAAAAAGTATGTCATTTATAAAACTGGCCCTAAGAAAATTGAATCTGGATAAGTACCTTTAACAATTCAATAACTGGCGAAAGATCTCACAATCCGGGAGAGATTAGTTGGAAGAAAACACAAAAGCAACTTTGAAAAGGACCCGCACATCGGATGTCCGGGCAAGCGTTAAGCAAGATGTGGGTAAAAGTAAGTCAACATAGTGAATTAATTCCTGAAACTTAGTAGAGATCTAAGAGAAAAGTTATCACTTTTGAGCAATAGTTCTTCGCTTGAAACTTAAGCATAAATTGCTCATCGTTAACTCAAACACCCGTGACTGATATCTAGCAGACATTTACGGATTGCGAGAATTCGACAAAACTTTTCCAATATCTCTACGCAAACTCCTCGAGCGAAAATTCTTTGATAAGCGATTTATAATCATTGCCGGTACTTGGCGTTCCCTTCAAAGGAATTAAAGTATAATCTTTAAATTACAAGCACGGCTAATCAACAAAGAATTCGAACAGATTCGCCGCGGGCTATCGCTTCCATAGACAATTTTAATTTTACGATCTACTACAAATTTATACGGATGTTTCTGTGCTGCATATTCTTATTCAATAAAATGGAAACCATTGTATAAAAGCCCCTTAGGCCGACCTTCTGCTAGATCAGGGTTCCCCAAACTATTTTGGACAAGTGACCCCTTTTCAACAATGAACTGTTACCTCAGACCCCCATGGTCAAATTACCTACTTTTAAGACCAACCCCCTTATTCATAATGGTCCGCTAACTTAAAGCAGCTATCTATCTTAGTCTATCTTTAGTTTTTTCCTATTGGTACAAAATACCTAGGTACTAAGGTGCCAATTAGAAAACTTTGCACTTGGTTAAGTGAGTGAAGTTGATTTCATTTTCTCGTCAAAATTTAACAAAATAAAAAGACAATCCAATTCAGTAAATATCAAGTTTAATTTATAATTATTACAAATTAATACATAAAGCATCTTAAGTTGGTAGGAAATTATATTTTAAAAACTATTAATTCGCAAAGAGAAAATAAAACATTCAGTGCGATGGATGAACCTGGTGACTATCTACCAATCTAGCTACATCCGGTTCAATATTAGTGAGTTGCAGCCTTAAATCTCCACGTTCGTTGATTTTCAAACGGTTTCTTTGTTTTGTCAAAATGTTTGTTACCACACTGAAGCTTTTTTCAACTAGATATGATGATGGAAAAGCGATAAGGTATTTTTCAGCAATGTTCCACAATGTAGGATACTGTGTTTCAATTTTGCGTTGCAACCAGAACTTCTGATAGCCTTGGTTGAACTTTTGCTTAAGCTCTTCGTCTGTGCTGATGGTAATCAACTCTTCTTGCATTATCACATTGGCTTCTTCTATGGCTGTGGTGTTATACGGATTTATTATCCATTGAGGAATTTGTAAATTTAAAAGATCATCAAACCTCTCCGTAAAATCCTTGTGTAATGCGTCCAAGTGAGTAACATATAATAAAATGTCATCATCTTGAAGCATTTTTGGTAATTTTGACAAATGCGGAAACTGCGAATATTCTTTTCTGCCTAAATTTTGTTTATAAAGAACTAGTTTACCCACGAAGGCCGATATTATTGATTTTGTTTTAATCAAGTTAAGATCATCACCCTGTAGTTGCAAATTAACTTTGTTGAACATTCCAAAGATATCAGTCAAGTAATAAATATCTGTTTTACAATTGTTCAGATTTTCTTTCAAATTCGGATCTTTTTCTTGTAAAAACTCCAACACAGATTCAAAAAGGGCTGAAAATCTTTCTAAGCAAGAGCCTCTTGATAGCCAGCGAACTTCAGTGTGCAGAAGTAACCGAGTAAAGACTTCGTCGTTTTCGTCACATAGTTGAGCAAATAACCGAGAGTTCAAAGAATTGCTTCGAATCTTGTTGATAGCATTTATTACATATTGTAAAGACTTATGCAATCTAGGACTCAGCTTTTTTGCTGCTAAATGCTGCCTGTGAATCACACAGTGAATAACCAGTACATCAGGCAGTTGTCGCTTTAAGTGAGCTATAAAGCCACGATGACGACCAACCATAGACGGTGCACCATCAGTCGCAACAGAAACAATATTCTTCCATGGAATAGCTTTATCAGTAAAAAAATGTTCCACGGCCTGAAAAATCGATTCTCCTCTAGTATCAGTCTCTAAATATGCAGCAAAAATCAGTTCTTGGCACATATTTTCATCTTTGATAAATCGAACATATCCTAACAATAGAGCTTCATTGCCGGGTAATGTAGACTCGTCCAACTGGAGAGAGAATCTGCGGGTCTGTAAGAACTTGCATAAAATGTTTTCCACATCGCGTCCCATCTCATCTATGCGTCTCTGAACGGTGTTGTTGCTCAAAGGTATTCTCTTTAAAATATCATGTGCGGGTTTGTGCAATACATTGTTAAGGACCTCCGCAATGGCTGGTAAGATAAGCTGCTCTCCAATTGTATGGGGTTTCCCCGACTTCGCTATTAGTAAAGATATATTATAGGACGCTCGTAAACCATCATTGTCTCGAATAGATGATGACGCAAACATCGATCCTATGGATGGCCTTTTGTCTAGTTTTTCTTTCAGTGCTTGAAAATATGACAAGGGCTTACTTTTTTTGTTAGCATGTACTCTTGATAAGTGGTCATCCATTTTTGAAGGCTTCATGGCATCGTTACTAAATACTTTTTCACATATGAGACACATCGGGAAGTGTTGATTTGATGGAGATGCAATAAATCCGAACTTCAAGTAGTCCAAACTGTATTGTCTGCATTTTTTTTTCGTGTCCGCCATCATAAAACTTTCAGTAATTCTGCAAACAAAAAAATAAGGAACCTAAATAAAAAACAATAATAAACTGTTAAATTTGCACACTATCTTATTTTTATCACACTCAGTTAATGGATTCTTGTTAAGTATTACTGACTTACTCTTTGATAAACTTTGATACCTATATTGGGAAGTAACTACAGTAGGTAATTAGGTATAGAAACTTCGTATTAGGTAATTAGGTAGAATAAGAACGAAAACCAAAGACTTAAGTGTTAGTAATTTTTACAAATACAATTATACATACCTATTTAAAATATGTTGTATGTTGTGTTTAACACTTTTTCAGTCACTTTACTTCACTTAATTTAGCTTTGTAATAAGTTTGTAATCTCTTGAAATAAATGAGTACTTAGCTATATGAGTTTTTATCGTTCAAGCTCCAACGAATTTCAAAACGCAAATGAACTTTCAACCTAAATGCAAGCTCGTTAAATAGTAAAATATCAGGAACATGTTTGGACTTGATCATGAATTCGTTCGTCTTAATTCGCGTAAAGCCGCTATCACACTATTCAATTTGAACGATTCCAATTTAGGAAATCGGAAGGTGTGATCGCAGTTAGAACAGATTGGATTCAATTAAGAGTTTATCCATTTTCAACTCTATATCTTCGATTTAGAAATCAATTTAGCGTAGTGTGATCACGAGCTCACTACTTAGATTCCTAAATAGGAATCGTTCAAATTGAATAGTGTGATAAGCACTTTATCGTCAAATAGAGAGCAAGTCAAAACGCCGCTGAAAGACGTACGCTCCAACTCAATCTTGCACAAACTTGTCCACATAGACTTGCCGAGTTTTTCATCTTGTACGAACTTGAAACTTTACATTCCTGGAACATTATTTCCTACAAAAATATTAATTATTCTTAGTACACGTAACACAACATAAACAATACAGTAACTACCTACTTACCTATCTTGAAAGTTTTAAATAAGAACTTGTGTTAATATAATAGGGGTCGATTTTTAGACCTCGTCGACCCCCAAAATCACTTTTCGTTTATGTCGACCCCTAGGAAACCGATATCGACCCCAAGGGGTCGATATCGACCACTTTGGGAATCCCTGTGCTAGATGGACTGTACACCTCAAAATGGAGGCTGTCAATAGATGGATGCGGAGGGCAAAAGACCGAGTGCAATATAGCAATCAATTAAAAAAGGCCTATGTCCAAGTCCAGCCGCAGTCCAGAGCTTATAGGTTTATGATGAAAATTATAAGTTCAAATATATAATATATTGTTACTATAAATACATGTTGTAAAATTGATCGACTTGTTGATGGAACTTTAGTTTAGAAGGAGTTAGCGGAAAAACTGTTAGGAGCGGACAGCCACTTCATTTTATAACATGTAAAGATATAGATTAGTTCTAAAAACGGTAAAATTTCTAAGTGTAACGCTTCTACTCTATTAAATCTAGTAATTATGAAAGTTACTAGTAAGTAAATACATAGTTTTCTCGAGTATTGCGTGGAATGTCGTCACACCCCGACACACCGATACCGGCGCATATAAAGAGAGCGTTTTGCACAAACTGCTCCAACAAGAATAATGTTTCCCAACACAATTTAGCGAAACGTTTTAAGTTAATGACATATTATGTTGACTGCATTTACGCGACGATTCCGTTACTTACTGGCAGCTTTGAATTTAATAGATGGCCTATTTATTATATAATATAATAATATAATCTATAATCTATAATCTATATATAATCTTATAATCTAGGCCTTAGATAGGCCCTGTTTCATATTTTTGAATTTCAAAATTTTGATTTTTTGAAAATTTGAAATGGAGATTTTTTTTACAAAAGGAAGAAAAAGCTCACAAGTTTTTAGATATAATGCATTTAGACTAGATATAAAACTTCAACTTGAATAACGTTTGCGTATGTGTGACGTGCCTTTATCATTGTAATTGTTAGAGCAGTTTTTTTTTTCTAATATATGAGGACTACTTTCAAAGGCGGCAATCTGACTAAGAATTTTTGGTGAACGTAAAAAATGGGATCATTTCCTTTCAATTCCTCGAATATCAGGTGTGATCCCAACTTTAGATTTTAACGAGTAATTTCCAGTTTTGTTACATAATGAATAACAACGTTTTTATTCAAATTTATCTGTTTTGCCATATACTAATAACTCACTTTGGACGAAATGCACAGATTGCCACCTTTGAAACTAATCGACTCATATATTATGGGTTTTATTTGGGTTTTATCAAGGAGGTTTTATTTGGCAGACAAAATACGTGAATTTGTCAAAATTATAATTCAGCTTTCGGACAAACGCCAGGCTCGTCGGAAACAAGAGCGAGTAGAGTTGCACGGCTAAGATCGGCTACATTCGTTTTTGTAGAGCGTTCTCTCTGTTGCACAATGTACGTTTTGAATGACGTGTTATTAAAAGACAGCGATAGACAAAAAGAACGCTATACAAAACCGAAATAAATCGAATATCTCACATTTGTTCCCGAAGTGCCTGTGCATCATATGTTTAATATGTCATTATTCATTCATATATTTCTTACTAGCTGATGCCCGCGACTTCGGCCGCGTTGTAAAATAAAAATTATGTAAGCAATATAAGGCTTTACCCCATGTTGCTATAACACTTTAGCCAGACGTTAGTTATAGATATATTTTATTTTAGATGTTCCCCTCGTGAAAATAATTTTTTCCTTTCCCTATTGTCCTTTCCTGTATTATCCCTGACAACGTGTATGCAAAATTTCATGATGATGGGTTGAGTGGTTAAAACGTGAAAAGATAACAAACAGACAGAGATTTTTTACATTTATAATACTAGCTGTTGTCCGCGACTTCGTCTGCGTTTAAAAATAAAAAATACATAAGCAATATAACGCGATGATCCCTTGGGAATAGTCCTTTTTTCCTGAATGAAAGACACCCTATGTCCTTTCTTGTAACCTTGATAATGTGTTATGCAAAATTTAATGATGGTCGGTTGAAAAGGTAACAGACAGTTATTTTTACGTTTATTATATTAGTATGGATGGATAGTAGGAATTTGCTGCTACTACTACTTACTTAGTCCAAAATTTCTATTTTTATGAAATTATGGTTGAAAATTATATAAGGCCCATCACATACGTAGCTATAATTTATCTATACTATACTAATAATATTATAAAGAGGAAAGATTTGTGTTTGTTTGTTTGCATTGAATAGGCTCCAAGTATCGATTTGAAAAATTCTTTCACTGTTGGGAAGCTATTATCAGCGAGTAATATAGGCTATATTTTATAAAGTTACGCGTACGAAGTCGTGTGCAATAGCTAGTATTAATATATATTAAAATTAATTATAGCAAGACATATTACGATAAATTTTCTATACAAATAGAGGTTTTAGAGGTAGTTTCCGATATGCGGCTAGTAAGATCTGGAATAACATACCGCCACCAATTCGCAATCTTTACAGTTTGCACGGGTTCAAGACCAAATTGAAACTTTTTCTCAAGGAACGGCAGAAACAACAGGAAAATTTGAAAACAGAAGTATCAATTGTCTAATTTTTTCTATCATAGTTCGAATAACGTCAGTAGTATATATATTTACATTTATGGTTACACTTATAATATATTTAATATATGTATAAATTAATTAATGTATTTAAAACTATATTGTGATTATTCAATTATTTATGTTATTACAGACTGTTATATATTTCTCTAGTCTAGTGATATATATTATTTATGTGTAATGTTATGGACTTGAGCGGGCGTCCGTGAAGCCGACCATGAGGTCCCCAGCGGAAGATCAGCGCTGTGTGTGACTTGTAGCACACACAGCATATGCCGAGTTGGGTGCCTATTTGGGTCGAGACACTGGTGCATGCACTGGCAAGTATGGTACCATTGCTAATACGATTAAAATTATTCTTATTAAACTTGTATTGCATGTGCTATTTGTGTTGATTCAATAAAAATTCTTTCTTTCTTTCTTTCTTTCTTTCTTTCTTTCTTTCAAATATTGGAGTGACCACACACGCAGCTATAATATATATTTCTATGACGTCACCAACGTATACCGTAATTTATATTATTGCATATTATGGTATAGCAAGACATATTAGGGGTTAAAGTATAAAATTGCCGATTTGTACTGAAAAATAAAAATTCGTTTTTTTTTTTAATTTAACATATTTATTTAATCAAAATAATTACCATTATTATCTATACATTGCTGCCATCTAATAGGAAGCTCATTTATGCCTTTGCGATAGAACTCTGGTGATCTAGATTCGACAAACTGTGTGAAAGCATTTTGCACTGCCTCCTGAGAAGAAAACTTTTTATCACGCAGAAAATTGTCCAAATCACGAAAAAAATGGTAGTCCGTTGGAGCAAGGTCTGGCGAATACGGAGGGTGACGAATGGTTTCTAATTGCAGTTCCTGTAGAGTCTGCAGATCAGTCAAATCATGAGGCACCCATTTTTCATATTTTTTTATTTTATTGATTTGACGCAAATGAGTCAATATTGTTGGTAAGGTAACGTTAAACCATGCCGCTAATTCCTGGGTAGTTTGGCTCGGATCGGCTTCCACCATCTCTTTCAAATCATTGTTATTCACCTGTGTGGGCGGTCTTCCACGTGGTTCGTTCTTCAAATCGAAGTTTCCATCACGAAAGCGTTTAAACCAAAATCGCACAGTGCGTTCATTAGCAGTCCCCTCTCCAAACGCAACATTAATATTGCGAGCTGTTTCTGCCGCGTTAGTTCCGCGTCGGAACTCGTATTCAAAAATCACGCTCCTTCCACTTGGATCCACAGCTTCGCTCCACATGTGGATCCGCGGATACCTTTATCTCCTCTTAAATCCACCTGTGGATTCATGGATACCTTTATCTCCTCTTAAATCCACGTGTGGATCCATGGATACATTTATCTCCGCTTAAATCCACGTGTGGATCCAGCAATTTGTTTGAGTTTAGTTTTAGTTTAAGCATTAGCCAAGCTGTGGATCCAAGTGGATGGATGCTCGCTTTGCCTAAAATGCTTTTCATTTTGTTTAATTACCTTTTTTGACACAATAAATAATTAATTAAATCTGTTGTTTAAATAATATGAACCTACTTTAATACACCACTGTGTACCTATCTCAAAAGAAGATCCTACGCACACACTTGTCAAATCCTTGATTTGTCAAATAAGAGATTGGTCAATACCTAAATTGGTCAATTACTTGATTCGTCAAATGAGCTACGAGTATTAGTCAAATACGCTTAGGGACAGTCAAGGAGAAATGAAATAAAAAGATAGGCATATATCTTTTACCACGTCTATTAACTTAACATTAACCTATTTATTTTTAAAACTAAAAGCAAACAAATTTATAAAAGTACTTTGTCTGTTACCTTTTTATGTCTTAACTACTCAACCGATCATCATGAAATTTTGCATACATATTCTCAGAGATACAAGAAAGGATATAGGGTACCTTTCATCCAGAAAAAAAGTACGGCTTCAGAGGGATCATCTAAAATTAAGAAAACTATCACAACATTATCAATCTTCATCAGACGCAATATTTTTCTTCTTTGTGATGAGAAATAATTAACATTTTCGGATCCGGTCATTGTCATGTTTATACACTAGTTAATAGAAAAAAAAAGGAAATTTTATCAAGGGGTTTTCAGAATAATATTTATGAGAAAAAGAACAAAGGTCCTGAAATCATAGTGCTTCCTTCCACTTGGATCCACACTTAGCGGATTGTGGATTCAAGTGGCATAGAAAAATATTAGTATTTTTGGATCCCCTCGTTTGTGGATCGAAGTGGCATATAAAATAATGTGTATTCTTGAATCCCCTCAATGGTAGATTTAAGAGGAGATAAAAGTATCCGTGGATCCACATGTGGAGCCAAGCTGTGGATCCAAGTGGAAGGAGCCAAAAATCACACGAATTTTCGAAGTATCCATCTTTATTGTCTAAGCTGAATAAAAAAAACAACTGAAAGTTGATAATCGAATGTTGCACATTTTTTAAAAGAAGAACTACATAGGTACCGTATGAAAAAAGTTTCACTCAAAAATCTCAAACCATGAAGGTTCTATGTCAATTCGAAGTACCTATTACAATAAAACGGCAATTTCATACTTTAACCCCTATTATTACGACCATCAATGAAATGAAGGCAAAATATAAAATGTATTATAGCATTGTCTCCATGTGTGGTAGCTTGCTATAGCTACGTGTGAAAAAGGGCTTTAAATGCAGAAAAGGTGAAAAGAAAAAATATTTTAGTTTTTATCACATTATAAATTACTCACTGAGAGCCAATATTCTTGTTCTCTTTTCAAACATGAATTTTATTATTATCCACGAATTCAATAATATGGCATTTAATGTCAATAATGACGTTGAATCAAACATAAAAGAAAAAATACTGTTTCAAAACTCCTTTGAATAATAGCTAATTTATACTCGTATACGCACACATACATAACACGATGACGTACAGTACCTCACACACGCGTTCAAGTGCGTATCCCTTTCTTGCAGTATTTCGAATTTCTGAAGTGTACAGTTAACAGTGTGGCTTTTGTACGAATTTTTGCTTACATCATGCCTGATACGGCGGTGTTAACTACGCCCCCGTGTCTAATAGAAAAATTTGATGTTCATCTGCCAATCCACAATGAAATGTACCTTCCCATTTTGAAGAGAGGCGTTTGCGTTTTGATATTATTTTTAATAATTAAAAAATATTTTGTTATTCACCTCAAATAACTCAAATAAACTTTGTTGAACCAAAATATTAAGAATAATCCTTTGTTTCTTGTGCTTCTTAAAAAATTCCCATGACTAACATGATTCATGGAGGCCCTCTTGAGTCATGTCGGTCACAATAATATAAAAGAGCCTAAAACAGTCATATGACCAAACATTTCAGTTTCATTAAAACATTATACTAAACGTCAAACATTGAAAGAAGGTGATGGCATTGTTAAAGTGTTGAAAAAAACATACAAGCGTGTGTGAACCTGACGAGGGCAGATGCCTTTTTGGGAAATCCTCATAGATACCTGGCAGTAAGACGGCTCTGCGGGGTTATGCCGGATTCGTACCGGCTAAAACCCAACGACTTTCTAGCGGGGTCGTTGATGAGCGAGGTCGCGGAGACGTTATGACACGATATCGGTTCCCCGCCAAGTCTATCAAGCGCGAGGAAAGCTAAGCTCCCTGTCAGAACCACGGCGTACCCGAAAGTGGAGGTACGCCGGCCATCTTGGGGGACCTCATGACGGGCGGTAGTGTCCCCTAGGATTACCGCCTGGTCCCGGTCAAGAGGGAGGCGAACATAGGCCAGCCACCTGCGCCCGAGGCTCTTCGGGCGGATCTACTGTGAGAGGAGAGGCAGGTGCCCTTAGGAGTATCACTTCGGTACCGTCTACTTACTACTTTACTACTTACCTACTTCAAATTATATTGGTAAATAAA
Organism: Synanthedon andrenaeformis; assembly: GCA_936446665.2. NCBI lineage: Eukaryota > Metazoa > Arthropoda > Insecta > Lepidoptera > Sesiidae > Synanthedon > Synanthedon andrenaeformis. Next base: position 9,874,427 of record OW387785.2, read on the forward strand.
TTTTCGTCTCTACATGTGAAGGAATGTCCTAATGTCGTCATGTAGTGTCTACATAAGGTTGTAATCGAGCAGGCACCGTTCACATTTTTAGAAGTGTCGACTTTTTGCCGACCGAGGTCGACCACCGCACCCACCTTCTTACATTACAAGGCATCGGAATTACAAATAACTCTTTAAACAGATTGTTACGAGGAATTCAGAAAACACATATTAATCTTGGCAAATCTCTTATCTAATTCCAAAATGTATTAGTCTTTCTTTTACAATAGAAGTGCGCAGATAAGCTGTCAATCTACTCGAATGTATTACTTATCAGATTTTTACCGCCAAATAGTGGGTACAATTTCATTTGTTATCTTACCTTTTGTTTAATATAAAAATAAATAAAATAAATAAGAAAAATGATGAATGTGTCCTCACAAATAAAACCTTATACTCCAACGAATCGAATGGCGCTTAGTAAAATTAAAGTGTACACCCATTCCAAGAGTTTATATCCATTGTCTTAGCACAATGAGCTCGGATTGGACGTTATTGTTCGACGGTGCTTTTGTACAAAACGGAAAAAATAAAAAAGGAATGATTCCTAAAGAAATAATATAAGATTTTCCGTCCAAGTGCTCACAAAAAGCGTAATACTTAGTAAGATTGCTACGTCATATATATTTCTTCGGAGCTTCACTCTTAATTTGATGAGTAGAATGTAAAAACGGCATTAGGTTACAGAGAGGTTGTTGGCGGGGATTGGCAGGGGAATTCGTTGGTACCTTTTACGCCTTACTGCAGTTTATCCAATTCTAGATATAATATGGCGAGATATTAAATCTATTTAAATTTCACATAGTGTATTTTCCTTTCAAGCTTAATCTATATACAAATACATGTTACTAATTACTAACTATATATATATATTGTGTATCCATATCTACATCTAAATCTCTACATATCCTTACATAGTATTGTAAGGATATGTATAGTACATATCCTTACACAGTCCGCATCTGCTTGTCTGTATATCCGCCAACTCCTAAATCACGCAACGGACTTTGATACCGTTTTTTCACCATCAGTTATAGATAATTTTCACGGAAAGTATATCTAATTAAAATTTATGTGAGTAGAAAAAAAAAAACAATATTTTGCAACCAAGTCTGTTTCTCCGCTAGCCAAGTCGTACTTCTAAGCCACCTAACTAATTTTGATACGGTTTTCACCAATGAAAAGAGTAATGAGATTTGCGTATGTAAGAAATTGCATCCCAGGCGAAGCCGAGAGCGAGCCGCTTGTAGGTATATTGTAAAGTAAAGTCGCTGTTCTCTTCTCTCTGTTTCACCGCTAACTTCATTTACCAACACCATACAACGAATTTTGATACGGTTTTCACTAGTGAAAAGAGCAAAAAATTTCATAGGTATATGTGAAGATGGGAGCGGTTTTTTTAATATAGGTGCATACAGTGTTCACCATAAAAGTGAAAAAGTCTACACACCTAGAACTGTACCTAGAGCCCTAGAACGAATATCTAATTGTAATTATCTCCGAAATTCCAATGTATTATTGCAGAATTCCATATTTGAATTTAGTATTCATTGGTAGCTGTCTATTCATAAGTTATTTGCATGAAACTAGTAAATCTGAAACAAATGCACACGTTTTCGCAAAGTCGAACCGTGACTTGTATGCGTAATGAGACTCGTTGTAACTTAAATAGATAAATTTGTAGAGAGGTCTAGACAAATTTATATATATGAACAACAATATTGTAATGCTAAAGTAAACTAACAATAACGAGCACTACAATGTTTCGAAGGAAGCGGAATTCGGAAGAACCTAATAGGAACGGAACTCCACTTTAACGCGTACAAAATCTGCGTAGCTGAAAATAATCAGTCGAAATAATAAGCATGGTTCCTTTTTTCATATTTCCAAGTGTTCTGTTAATATGAGGCGAATCAAATTTACGGTGAATATGCAGCAAATCTGCTTACTCTACGTTACATTACGTTACATTACATGACAGTGTCGTGAGTTCAATGATTTTTTCCCATCTCAAAAATGGCCAACGCGCCTTAAGAAGTTTTCACTTCAAAAACATTCAACCACGCGTACGTATATGCCTTTAAAAACCGTTTGAGCTCACACCAAAAGAAAATTCAATAATGATCTAACACTCGAAACGAGAATGGAGGGGAATTATCGGAAATACCCCCGCCTCACGTATTCGTGGTTAAATTGCTGAAGGCATGAAAAAACGCATTAGTGCCGGCAGATATGCGGCATAGACTTACACGTGATGTGAAAAAATATGTTACCCACAAGGTGAACATGCGTTGAGTACTGTCGCTAATGTGACAACGCTCACTGATTCGAACCAGACACTTCTTTTCGGAATGGTTACAAATTCAATTGTTCCCCCTATATTCTTTTTCTCTGAATACAAACTGAAAGGAAAAGGAACATTTCTCACACTATATGTACAGACTTGTTACGCACAAAAATAGACGTGATTTTTTTGTACTCGAAGTCATTTTAATTAAAGTTTCAATTACAAATTTATATAAGTATTAGCTTGTTAATTATTTTACAATTATGCGGCAACTTAGCTGACTCCTCCTAAATCCCGCAACGGATTTTGATGCGATTTTCACTATCATTTTTCACGGAACTTTTATATATATATATAATAAAAGCTAATTAAGTTTTTTCCTGGGCTAAGCCGCAAGCGGGTCGCTGGTAAGTAGTAAAACAAAATGCATAGGTATTTTAGTTTAGCAATGTACTAGTACAGATTAAAAGGATGCATTCAATGAGGCTTGGTCTTAGGCGGTTATTACACTATTCAATTTGTAGGAAACAAATTTAAGAAATCGGAAGGTGTAATCGCAATTAGAACAGATTGGATCCAATTTAGATTTTATTTATTTTCAATTCTATGTCTTCGATTTAGAAATCAATTTAGTGTAGTGTTTAGGTTCCTAAATTGGTTTCTTACAAATTGAAAAGTGTAATAACTGCTTAATTGAGGCTGCAGTCTCCAATAATTATATATTTTTTATACTTATTTATACTAGTTTTAATTCCTACCTATTGAATATTTATATATGTTATATATTTCCTATAACTAAATAATAACGCAATCAACGAAAGTTTATTACCAGTAAACTGGTGGATAAATTTCTCATTATGAATTTCTCGCGCGAAAAGTATACATAATATCTAGAAACGGTTATTTTACAATTAAAATATTCACAAGGTTTATTTAGTGGTACTTTCAGAACGCAGTGCAATAAATTTGCTTAACAAATAAGGACTCAAGCATTTCCGAAGCCGTTTAATTTGCAATGCTTATTTCGTTTGCTTCTAATTACTCTGCAAATTAATGTTATTGTTTGTTTTGGTTTTTGATGAAATCCGGACTTTATATAGTTAGGAGCTGATGGAGATAAGAAAAAAGAACTGGCGGCCATTACCACATCACACCCTTACACCGTAGTTAAATAGTACATGTGCTATTGTGTTTTGGTGATAATAATTAAATGATACCAGAGCCTGTTCCCCTACCTACCCTTCTAATCACATATCTTCATCTAGAAAAAAGTACTATTCCAGAAATATCAAAAAAAAATTAAAGCCTGGCAAAAATATATAAGCAACAAAAATTTAATAAACACTTAAGAAAAAAAGGGCGCGGACGAAGTTGCAGACAAAAGCTAGCTAGTGTATGGTCTATGGCAGGGTTCCCCAAACTATTTTGGACAAGTGACCCCTTTTCAACAATGAACTGTTACCTCAGACCCCCATGGTCAAATTACCTACTTTTAAGACCAACCCCCTTATTCATAATGGTCCGCTAACTTAAAGCAGCTATCTATCTTAGTCTATCTTTAGTTTTTTCCTATTGGTACAAAATACCTAGGTACTAAGGTGCCAATTAGAAAACTTTGCACTTGGTTAAGTGAGTGAAGTTGATTTCATTTTCTCGTCAAAATTTAACAAAATAAAAAGACAATCCAATTCAGTAAATATCAAGTTTAATTTATAATTATTACAAATTAATACATAAAGCATCTTAAGTTGGTAGGAAATTATATTTTAAAAACTATTAATTCGCAAAGAGAAAATAAAACATTCAGTGCGATGGATGAACCTGGTGACTATCTACCAATCTAGCTACATCCGGTTCAATATTAGTGAGTTGCAGCCTTAAATCTCCACGTTCGTTGATTTTCAAACGGTTTCTTTGTTTTGTCAAAATGTTTGTTACCACACTGAAGCTTTTTTCAACTAGATATGATGATGGAAAAGCGATAAGGTATTTTTCAGCAATGTTCCACAATGTAGGATACTGTGTTTCAATTTTGCGTTGCAACCAGAACTTCTGATAGCCTTGGTTGAACTTTTGCTTAAGCTCTTCGTCTGTGCTGATGGTAATCAACTCTTCTTGCATTATCACATTGGCTTCTTCTATGGCTGTGGTGTTATACGGATTTATTATCCATTGAGGAATTTGTAAATTTAAAAGATCATCAAACCTCTCCGTAAAATCCTTGTGTAATGCGTCCAAGTGAGTAACATATAATAAAATGTCATCATCTTGAAGCATTTTTGGTAATTTTGACAAATGCGGAAACTGCGAATATTCTTTTCTGCCTAAATTTTGTTTATAAAGAACTAGTTTACCCACGAAGGCCGATATTATTGATTTTGTTTTAATCAAGTTAAGATCATCACCCTGTAGTTGCAAATTAACTTTGTTGAACATTCCAAAGATATCAGTCAAGTAATAAATATCTGTTTTACAATTGTTCAGATTTTCTTTCAAATTCGGATCTTTTTCTTGTAAAAACTCCAACACAGATTCAAAAAGGGCTGAAAATCTTTCTAAGCAAGAGCCTCTTGATAGCCAGCGAACTTCAGTGTGCAGAAGTAACCGAGTAAAGACTTCGTCGTTTTCGTCACATAGTTGAGCAAATAACCGAGAGTTCAAAGAATTGCTTCGAATCTTGTTGATAGCATTTATTACATATTGTAAAGACTTATGCAATCTAGGACTCAGCTTTTTTGCTGCTAAATGCTGCCTGTGAATCACACAGTGAATAACCAGTACATCAGGCAGTTGTCGCTTTAAGTGAGCTATAAAGCCACGATGACGACCAACCATAGACGGTGCACCATCAGTCGCAACAGAAACAATATTCTTCCATGGAATAGCTTTATCAGTAAAAAAATGTTCCACGGCCTGAAAAATCGATTCTCCTCTAGTATCAGTCTCTAAATATGCAGCAAAAATCAGTTCTTGGCACATATTTTCATCTTTGATAAATCGAACATATCCTAACAATAGAGCTTCATTGCCGGGTAATGTAGACTCGTCCAACTGGAGAGAGAATCTGCGGGTCTGTAAGAACTTGCATAAAATGTTTTCCACATCGCGTCCCATCTCATCTATGCGTCTCTGAACGGTGTTGTTGCTCAAAGGTATTCTCTTTAAAATATCATGTGCGGGTTTGTGCAATACATTGTTAAGGACCTCCGCAATGGCTGGTAAGATAAGCTGCTCTCCAATTGTATGGGGTTTCCCCGACTTCGCTATTAGTAAAGATATATTATAGGACGCTCGTAAACCATCATTGTCTCGAATAGATGATGACGCAAACATCGATCCTATGGATGGCCTTTTGTCTAGTTTTTCTTTCAGTGCTTGAAAATATGACAAGGGCTTACTTTTTTTGTTAGCATGTACTCTTGATAAGTGGTCATCCATTTTTGAAGGCTTCATGGCATCGTTACTAAATACTTTTTCACATATGAGACACATCGGGAAGTGTTGATTTGATGGAGATGCAATAAATCCGAACTTCAAGTAGTCCAAACTGTATTGTCTGCATTTTTTTTTCGTGTCCGCCATCATAAAACTTTCAGTAATTCTGCAAACAAAAAAATAAGGAACCTAAATAAAAAACAATAATAAACTGTTAAATTTGCACACTATCTTATTTTTATCACACTCAGTTAATGGATTCTTGTTAAGTATTACTGACTTACTCTTTGATAAACTTTGATACCTATATTGGGAAGTAACTACAGTAGGTAATTAGGTATAGAAACTTCGTATTAGGTAATTAGGTAGAATAAGAACGAAAACCAAAGACTTAAGTGTTAGTAATTTTTACAAATACAATTATACATACCTATTTAAAATATGTTGTATGTTGTGTTTAACACTTTTTCAGTCACTTTACTTCACTTAATTTAGCTTTGTAATAAGTTTGTAATCTCTTGAAATAAATGAGTACTTAGCTATATGAGTTTTTATCGTTCAAGCTCCAACGAATTTCAAAACGCAAATGAACTTTCAACCTAAATGCAAGCTCGTTAAATAGTAAAATATCAGGAACATGTTTGGACTTGATCATGAATTCGTTCGTCTTAATTCGCGTAAAGCCGCTATCACACTATTCAATTTGAACGATTCCAATTTAGGAAATCGGAAGGTGTGATCGCAGTTAGAACAGATTGGATTCAATTAAGAGTTTATCCATTTTCAACTCTATATCTTCGATTTAGAAATCAATTTAGCGTAGTGTGATCACGAGCTCACTACTTAGATTCCTAAATAGGAATCGTTCAAATTGAATAGTGTGATAAGCACTTTATCGTCAAATAGAGAGCAAGTCAAAACGCCGCTGAAAGACGTACGCTCCAACTCAATCTTGCACAAACTTGTCCACATAGACTTGCCGAGTTTTTCATCTTGTACGAACTTGAAACTTTACATTCCTGGAACATTATTTCCTACAAAAATATTAATTATTCTTAGTACACGTAACACAACATAAACAATACAGTAACTACCTACTTACCTATCTTGAAAGTTTTAAATAAGAACTTGTGTTAATATAATAGGGGTCGATTTTTAGACCTCGTCGACCCCCAAAATCACTTTTCGTTTATGTCGACCCCTAGGAAACCGATATCGACCCCAAGGGGTCGATATCGACCACTTTGGGAATCCCTGGTCTATGGTCAGCAGAGCACTTGCAACACCTGTGGCCTTGCTTGTGTCATTGGCGACGGTAACCATCAAGTGGACCGTCAGCCTGTGTGACATTAAAAATATCAAATCCATAATCCATTAATCAATTTAAGAGATGTAAAAGTCAACACTAAAAGTAACTATTTATCCTAAATTCCATTTTCTCTCTTTATGTTCTTTATCTGGATGTAAAAATTTTAATATTGAAATTTATTATAGGTAATTCTTTGGTACGAATGAATACTTGAACCCAATTTTCATCTAAATAATCGTCGTCGTAATATTTGTTCGCGTGAATATAATGTAATTTGTTTCGAAGTGACTTCTTTCTGCTTTCATTATGTAATAAGAAATTATACGCGACAAGTATTTCATAAACAAACTTGTGAAGTTTCAAAGGAGGCGTCGCGTCTTGTTGTCGAGGCCAAATTGTAATATTCTCAACATATTATTTTCCATTATTTCTTTTAGAACAAGCTATAATTAGAATTATAAACTAACCCCCGACTTTCTATTGCTACCCAAACACGCTATATCTGCATAAGTTGTTGAGGAGTTGTGTCCCGCAGACAACTTGATGGTCAGTTTTCAAACAAAAAAAACGGGATCAATATCGGTCCATCCGTTTAGACTATTTTAGTCCGTATTTGAGAATACAATCGCCTCCACAACCTTACACCAAGAACTCCACACCTTTACAGAATACCACCGTAAAATATCAGCACATGTGCTGTTGTGTTTCGGTGAGCCCATCCCCTTTTTTTATTAGAGATAGGTTTGCTCTTGGCCAGCATCTATCTGTGTAGCGAAGATGAGGCCTATGATGGAGCGAGCTAACCCAGAAGAAGCCTATGATGGAGCGAGCTAACCCAGAAGATGCCTATTCACTCGAACTTTGAAAAGATTTGGATTATATGAGTTCGGAAACACAGACGCCGGCAGGGAGTTCCAAACCTTGGCAGTGCGCATTATAAAGGATGTTTTAAAGCGCTTGGTCTTACAACATCCTTCTTTTTTTATCCCCTTATCCTTAATCCTTCTATGGCCGACAGTGCAATTGCAGCTACTATGGCGATGCTTGTGTTATAGGCGTCGGTTAGCCGCCTCAAGTGGACCGTGAGCCATCTGTCGACCTTAACATAAAAATAAAAATTGAACATATTTTTTCCAGAGGAAATTACACAGTATATATCACTATTTATATATATTTTTTCGCCGCATAATGTTTAATAGTTTAATACAAAAATCTAGTTGAATAGTCAGTTAATATATTTAAAAAAATGACTAAAATTGTGTTCTCGGTCTAAGAAGAACGTGTTGCACACCAATATTACGCAACTGTCTACACAATAAGTTGTGAACTTTAGCCAGGGTTGTTCATGCGAAACTGACACGTGAACCTTTTCAGTGTGGAAGATCACTGATGGCCTTGGCCGATTGTTATACACTACAACACATTTAACACTCAGTTATTGTATATTTTATATTTACCAAATACTCAATAAACACTACAAATTATAGTGTGTAGTTTTTTTTTTTAATGCTGCTATCTGAATAACCAATCGCAGTACGAAGATACGATTTTTGTACGCAGATAGCCAGTCTTTGTCATAATGTTGTCATGGCGTGAAATAAAATGTTTATAAATAAGTACCTAATAAAAGTTTACATACATTTTGTGTAGAAATACGTGATAGATAATAAATAAATAAATAAATAAATAAATAAATAAATAAATAAATAAATAAATAAATAAATAAATAAATAAATAAATAAATAAATAAATAAATAAATAAATAAATAAATAAATAAATAAATAAATAAATAAATCTGTAAATTCTGTAGTTTCCAAAATGAAGTAATAAATTTTAAAATTTTGAATTGTTAATCCAAATTTTATTCCACTTTAATTATTTGTCTATACTAAAGTTATAAAGGGATAATAATTTGTATGTAGGAGATTTGTTACCTTTGCTACTCGATTCAAGAAAAAATCACCAATCGTTTAAAAGGAATTTCAAGGTGGACATAGGCTCGCCATGAGAAGTCCGGAACGGACGTAGCGGTGTGTGGGGGTCCGAAGTTAAGACCACCCGGAATCCGAGGGGTTTTAGTGGTTATTCCCGGTGATAAGTCAATTCACCGAGCGAGTCCCACACTCCCCCTCGTCGACTGTCCCCGTCGACTAGGGATAATGCGTAAACGTCATTTTACCTCCTACAAAAAAGGATGGCTAAATTAAAGCACCAGTTATCTAAAAATAGAGATCCAACGCTTGGCAAATATACCTACGCAGGCATTATATTGCTTTACTAATATTGTGAAGCGTTATTAATTTTGCCAGAGCCCATTACCCCATCCCTTCCTTATCCCTTATCCTTAATTCCTTCTATGGTCGGCAGCGCTTGCAGCACCTATGGCGTTGCTAGGCGACGGTAGCCACGTACCATGTAGTGGGCCGTCAGCCTGTCTGTGGAGGAAATCGCGGGCACTAGCTAGTTACTATATAATGTTTGACCTGTCAACTGTCAACCTATACATAAAATAATTGTACAACTATTTAATAACTTAGTCAATGAAATCGTAAAAATAACACCCAGGAAAGTGAAGGATTCAGTTCGAAAAAGTCACGCCACATTGAAACACGAATAGGTTTAATTGAATCAAAGCGTACAATATGAAAGTTTCGATATTTTTTGTTTAGCTAAAGCACGTTTTGCAATCGCTGCGAACGCAACGAGGAATGAACTGCTATTTTTTATGTCTAATAACAATAACGTTATTCGATAATGACCTTTTTGAACAATAATAATAAAATCGTAGTAGGTATCTGACAAAATAAATAGTTGCGATAGGACAAATTTAGGAGAAAAACCTCAAACCGAATGTCAATGATATTTACATGATACTAATAGGAGTCCCAACTGGTAGGGATTTTATTACAACTCTAGCTGTGCCAGCGACTTTGTACACGTTGTAGTTCGTTTTTTGAAAGTCCCACATGAATGAACAATCTGTGTGCCAATTTTCATCCAAATCGGTTAAGCCGTCTCTGAGATTAGCGTGCACAAACGCACAGACAAATAGACAGATAGACAAAAAATTTAAAAACTATTTTTTGACCTCGGTAACATAAGTCCAATGTGTAAAATTTTTATTTGTCACTTCATACCATAACCACTTTCTTTAGAAAACAAAACCGTTGAAGACTTGTAAGCGGATGAGTTTTGTAAATAAATATAAGGCCTTTCCAGTTTACTTTACACTTTCATTCATGTCCACTCCATTATTCCGTATAATATTTCAAACTCTCACCCCGGAGAACCAGGGAAACTTATCACATAATACTTTTACTCGCTTTCGTGTGAACTGTTGAAAGGCGATACCTCACTAGGTATACCTATTTCCACAAAAAGCTCATGTGAGAAGCTATTGTGATTGTATTTATTGGATACTTCGTACTGATTCACGAAGAAATTAACTTTTATTAGGTACAAGAAAGAGGTCATCAATATAGTTACATTTAATCTAATTTAAAAGGAACTTCTGCCGTGTTAAGCACAGTTTTTACAGTATTTAATTCTTTTTTCAAAATTTTGCAATCTAATTAAAATTTACAATATTTAAAATTCGAAAATCTATGTGTAAATCTTCGAAATTGAGGAAACTTCAAAGTGAAATTTATGTTAGCGAACTTAAATACAATATTATATTATTTCGGTGGACTATTTTATTTTTATTTTTTTTTCTCAAAATCTCAAAACTTAACTCCTGCATCAGTTCTCCTAATATTATAATTTAGTTATATTTAGCGTACTATCATAATCGTTTTCATTATAATTATAAAATGATATGTCGTGGCTTACTCTATCAACGCAGAACCAAAACTACTAAGTCTAGAAAACTGAAATTTGAAACATAGATTTATTTTATAACGTAAGCATCCGCTATGAAAGGACTTTTGTAAATTTCAACTCCGTGCGAAGCTGGCAGCGGGTCGCTAGTATTTATATTTAATCATATAAACTGCTTGAAAATGTAGGCATAATGACGAATTATGTACATTTATTCTTTAATTAATCGGCAATTAAATAATAATTGGAATTAATAATTAGATAAATTAATTACCTTTAATGTAAATCTTCTGTTCTTAACATTTTTTTTATCACGGAATTACATCGAATTACATAGATATCAGAAGTCTGAATACCTTAATTTCAGTCGAAGAAGAGAGTTATGTCAACATTATTTACAAATATTTACACTGGTTAATAGGATTATAACGTTCAAATAATTATTTACCTACTAGGTAATTAGCTAAATATTTTTAATCATAAATCTTCTCCAATTTTCCAATATAATTATGTATTTATAGTTTAAAAGTATAATACCATATACCAGCAGTTTAGAGTATAAACTTATCAAATTGTAAACCTTACCTAAAAAGACGAATCTCGTTCAACGGGTAGGTAAGAAAGTGAGTCCCAATCGATACAATTATTCCTTAATGACACACAAACTTCCACTTTTCCTCTCGGGCACCGTAAAAAAATCACCTTATTTCAGCGCAAACATGGAATTTCCATAATTTGGAACATTTCACAAATCACACAATTACCTTTCAAAGAGTTCGAAGACTTTTTAAAAGCTCGGCGGTATCGATAAAAAGTTTTCCGCCGCCAAGATTACCTTGTTACAGAACTCCATCTAAAATCTTTCACTGATAAATATTTAAAGTTTTCACAAATCCAAGATCTTTCACTAATAAATATTTAAAGGGATAATAGCACTTATTTAAGTGGTGTATGAAGTGTAGCAAGGTGCGCGCGCGCATCGACGCGTGTAGGTTTGTTGGGAGGAGGGCAGAGACCTCGTAGCGTTGTGTGCAGCGCTGCGCCGGCGCCGATTATGCCTGAGACGTTAATACCGTTGTTCAGAGAGGGGGACCGAGGTCGCTACACCGTCCTACCGCGGCAGGCTTTGACATTTCCAAGTTATTTCGTTACTTAATATCGATGTCATGACTTGACTGACTTATTTTTGTTGGCACAGATCTGATACAATAGAGTTTTTGCGGCGGAATTTGTACTGTTTGCTTGTTAACTTTTAATAAAATAAACCTTGAACATAGAAAGGGTGGATGGTTGTATTTGTTTCATGCGTCCATGTAGATATATTTTTAGACAGCAGCTTCGCGCGCCTCATAAAATAGAAATACGTAGCAAAATATGCAGCTCTATAATAGTGGTCGGTTAGTTTTGTGGTTGGTGTAGTAGTTAAAATAGTCGATGAACCACCTATTTTTATATATGCAGATTTATAGATTCGAGGCAATAGTTGACACAGAATTATTTAAACACTAGCTGTACTCGGAACTTCATAAGTGTGGTATTCGAAATAGAGCGTAAGTTTTTTGTTTGTAAGCCGATTTGAATAAAACAAACTTTAAATATTACGAGAAGCATGCAACAATACGTCAGTGACAACCGCATTTAAATCAGTTAAGCCTTTTCTAAGATTAACTTACACAAACGCATAGACAAACAACTATTTTAATATATTTATTATTATATTATGTACAACTTTTATAGCAATTTTTCTAAATTTACGTCTAAATTTAATAGCGCTTGTAAAACCATTAAAAAGTTTTAACTTGTACACTATATTTTTCTTCTAATTATATTTATTATCGGTATTACATAACTTTTATAACTTTCCAAGTAAAATTAGGTATAAAAGTTACCTCTGAAAATAACCAATTTAATAACTAAAGAGGCTTCATTGCGAGGCCAACTTTGGGAAAGTTCACGACTAAATAAAATATATAAGTTCTGGAACTATAGCTTTATATTTTATACCAAGAAACCATTTCGTTCTTCTTTCTTTAAATTTTAGAGCATTCTAATGAAGTAAAGAACATGAAATAATATCATAGTCAAATTGACATCACTGAAGATTTTCGATATCTCGGCCATTTAGGGCTGGCAATTTTGCAGTGTTCTTTTAAAAAAAGGTTATTTCAGTTCATTTAACTGAAATCTCATTTTTATTTATCTATGCCTAAAATTTATAGCGCTCTATATAAACAACCATTTATGTACTTTCAAATGGCTCGAACCGTCAAATTCTCACGCTAAAACCAGTTCAGGTACGAACGACTCTACTCGTAAAATTAACTGTCGGTCACTTGATCGTTATAAATTAGGTTATTGAAAAACTGGTATCTTAAATCGTCTTAACACGATTAATTAATTATTTATTAACCGCTGACAACTTAACTACGAACTACTAAAAAAGATTTGTCTTGTTATAATAGAGCATAAAAAAATTAGAGACAAATTCATAAACTACCTCTGTGTATATGTATATTAATTAACACTTAATTAATGTTTGTTTGTTCAAAACTGCACTTTATTTTTTAAAGGTACAGAAATGACGTAGTTAATCTTTCATCCAGAAAAAAAGTAATGCTCCCAAGAGATCATTTAAATAAAAATTGAATACATGATAAAGAAAAAAGCCTTAAAAAAGAGTGGCACAGACGAAGTCGCGGGCAAAAGCTGGTTAATTCATAAAAAAATATTACTGTATCCAACTTTAATTCCAACAAATATAACCTAAGCTTACATACGGATAAATTCGGTTTGTTATTACGGCTTCAAATTACAGCTAAACTTAATGTTCGTATAACATTCAATCTTTGAAAATTGTTTTTAATTAAAATGACTGAGATAGAAAAGTTTGAGCTTGGTGTGTATTTTTATAATTTTGTACGAAATTGCGGGCACCAGCTAGTTGGTAGCATCAATTTAGTATTGTCACTTCCCAAAATACGGTTTATACTTCCCATCATGGCTTAGTATATAGTTAAGTTGGTGGGTCTATCTATACTATTATATATACTATTATGTTTTCTATGGTTCTACATAAATTTATATTGAACAAGTAATAATATAAATGTAAAGTCTTTTCTTAGAAATATCTTAGTTCATTTTATAATTTGATTTGTTCTGATTACATTTAAAGTCGAGTTGAGATGCAAAATAATGCATTTCCTTTCTACTAGAAGATACGGAAATGTAGATTCTAGAATAATAACAGGTAAATTGTGGCTCGCATGCGAAATTGCTTTTTCGAACTTAACTGTTGTACAACTAACTATTGTACAGAATGAATCATTCTTGGAATTGTTAGTATACAAATTTATTTAGGTGCCTATTTTCGTGCCCTATAACACTAGCAAAATCCGATGTCATATGAAGTCCTAACAATCTGCACTAAACTGGTAGTAGACATAGGAAAATATTGAACAGGAAAATTCCCTTTAAGTGAGATGTTTTTTATGTTAAAGTCGTCAGACAGACTGACGGTCTAGTTGGTGGTAGGAGGCAACCAAGCAACGCCACAAGTGCTGCGAGTGTGCTGCTGACCATAGTAAAAGGTTAAGGGATATGGAAGGGATAGAGAAATGGGCTTTAGCATCCCTTATACACTCACCGAAACAAAACAGCACACATGCTGTTATATCACAGTGGTTACTGCCATGAGACGTGTTGCCCAAAAAATTCAGACAAAAGTCACTATGGAAGTTAAATTCCAAAGTTAGTCCACCCGGAAATACCCGGAGTCCGAGTCCGGGACCCCGGAGACAGAACCCTAAAATCAAGCATCTTAACCACTCGACCAAAGGGCTCGTCAAATAAAATGCGGCCAAAACCCCTTCAGTCGAGTTGACTAACAACTTCTTCGAACCGAAATACTTTTCAATGGAAAATAAATGAAAAAAAAAACATGATGAACCAGCGAAGAAGAAACGTCACAGCAGTTCTGTCTCATAACAACGTTGTTGTGGGTCTTGTGTAAAGTTTGAAAATTGCTTAACAAGCAAAGTACAAGTTGTGAAGGATTCTTGTTCCCATACGAATTGCCTCCGCAAAACTCTGTCAAAGGCTCTACTTATTTACTTTTCGGTTCAGTGATTTATTACTTTGCTTATAGAAAAAAAAGCCTTCGTATTAATTTTTTATTTTGTAAAGAAACTTTATTAGCTCTTATCAGCTGACAAAGACTCTTGTGTATTAAAGTCAGAGACGTTGCCTTAAATCTCTGTGAGACCTGTTTCTTGTATCTAAAAAAATTAAGAATGACAAATTTTATGGTTTTTTTCATGTTAAACTCGACAGTCAGGCTGACGGTCCATTTGATGGCAGCTGGCTGTCGTCGCCTATGACACGAGCAACATCACTGATACTGCAAATGCAGAGCCGACCATTGTATGATTAAGGATAAGGGATAAGGAAAGGATGGGGTAATGGGCTCCGGCATACCTTACTCACTCACCGAAACACAACAGCAGACATGCTATTATTTCACTGTGGTCTTCTGTTACTGCCGCAAAACGAGTTGCCCAAATGCCTGCGAAGAGCAACGTCACCTGCCACTACTTAAAGTATCTAAAGTTTTAAGATTTCAAATCTAGGTGATGGCTAAAGTCTCAGTACCATTAGTAATTAAGTTAATTTAAACATGTTAAGTACATTGTTTAGGAGTGCAATTTAGATTAATTAATACACTTGTTATTTATAGTTATCATGTATATAATTGTATTCTGTTTGTGTACTTCATCAAATAAATAAATAAATAATCAACTAATCTTGACGTTGAGTAATAGTATGCGTGAATGAAATAATAAGACTTACAGTTATAATTCGTTATCTAACGGAAACAAAAAAAATAAAAGATGGAGATCTTTTACAGTTGCACTCGTTGATGGTATATTGATTGCTTTGCGGTTTAGTAAACCGAATCAGAACATTATTTGACCACTTATCATTTCTCACTCGATTCGGCTCTGTGCCAGACGTCATTGAGCTCAGGATAAGGCCGCCGCGCCGCCGCAATGAAAACAAATGCAATTACTTAAACCATTTAACAGTTTAATAGTTACTTAATAAATAAAAACATATTATTGGCTCATTTACAAAATCTAGTTATTATTAGTACCATAATAACTAGGTATCAGGCCTATTTTTGTCCATTTGACAAAAAAGTAAGGTATCAATCGTTGTTCTCTCTAATACCTACCTACTAATCGACTGGACACCATAATGAATTTAGTTTATTTTATTTTAAAGAAATTTTATTTTAAATTGTAATGTAAATATGATCAAGGAAAATAATGTTGAGGAAATAGATTTTAAGTTAACAAACGTATTGGTATAAGAATGTAGAAATATGTCTGTAATAAAATTTTATTATAATTATAGAAGTATGAAAACGCTAAAAAGACGTCCTAAAAGTGGTACCTACGCATTTTCATTTGATGGATACGGTGACGCACATGCCTCTGACACATCTCACATATTTCTTTACGAAACACTACCCCCTGTTACTGAGACGGAAGTTTTGTTGTTCAGTTACAGGAAGATTGATCGGGACCTTCGTAAATAAGTTTCTAACTTGATAGGTATTTAATACTAGCAAACTTACAGTCGGTGCGAATAATGAAAAAACATATTGCATCTCTAAAATTAATAGTTTTACAAGAATTACTAGAATCTAATAAAACTTTTAAAGACTCATTATTCAAAATTATGTTTTGTTGACTGCTTCTTTTTTTTTATACATACAAAAAACTTTAACCCGATTGCAGCGCCACCTATGTTGAACTGTTGTGTAAATAAACTATATTATTTCGTGCCAGCCATTACACGATCAAGCCAATCGTCCAATCGACCTGTAAAACTTACATTAACCCTTTGCCCTATAAAAATGAATCGATGAATGTTGCTAAGCGCAATACTCAAGAATGGCTGGCCAATTCGGCTAATCTTTTTTTTTTGCAAATACTTATTCTTTAATCCAAGGAACTCATATTAAAAAGAGAAAAATTGCCTGTCAAAACGTAAAATCCCGTTTATCTTTTGCCCATTTTGATAAAACGACGTCTGTCTGGTCAGCTAGTTCCCAGTAAAAAAAAGTGTGTGTGTCAGCTCCGACGCACGACTGGAGTTTACTCCTGACGAACGACAAATAATAATTTAATAAATACGAACGAACGAATAAATAAACTGAAACTTCAGAGATATTCTAAAATATCCTAAAATACAACGTAACTTGCATTAAAAGAAAATCTGGGCCGATACCATACGCTGCGGGCAAAACATGATCTTCGAGCACGTTTTCTATACTAAACGCAACAATTAAAGAATATAAAAAAAAAACAAATTTTTAGGTGATTTTCAACAGTGCTTATTAAAAAAGGAAATTGTAGCTTCAAGTTTAGTTGTTGAATCGGAGCTTCAAATATTTTTCTCGTTAGCGGTTTATGATTAATCATTAGAAAACCAACGAAAAAAATTTCCAAATATTCGCTCGTCTTGAAATTAATCAACGAGCCGTAATAAAAAAAAATTGTAATGGCACTATAAAGCTCCTTTGCCTTAAATTATTATTCTCAAAATATTAGCCTGCAGGCTCATACTGTTTGTATGTCAGTAGTTATATTATTGTCAATTATTGTTACAGGTTACCTTTTTTTTTTGTCGAGGAGAAATCCTTTTATTGATCCCCTGCCGCTTGCAAGGCGACAGGGGTATGTGGGGGTCGACCAGCATACTCCGCGTGCTCACGTAGCAGGCAGAACTGGCCCCTACCCACTAAAACTCCCCGGTGTCTCCTTGCCCGTCAGTGGGGAGTGGACGGGCTCTGGCGAACCAACTGCTCCGACCCACCCCCCTCGGGCGGCCTAGCCATTGCTGGCTAGGCTAACGCTATAGCCGTCTACAGATGTTAATGGGAGACTCAATGGACACCGCAATGTCCATTGGCTCCCCCACCTCCAAGCAAAGCCTCTGCAACATGGGCGAAACTCCCCCCGAGAGAGCAGGGGACCAGGGGCCACCCCTCCAGGCCTCCCTGTTCCCCTGAACTCCAAATCCCTGACGACCGCTGACGAGAGAGGCATAGAGAGGGATACCAAATCCCGCCCCAGCCGCCAGGGGAACCTCAACTGTGTGCTCCGCCACGAGCTCCGCTGAACGGAGCCCGCTCGGAGCACACCGGTGTGGGCCTTCTTGGTCCCCCCCCAAGAACTGGCGAGGGTAAGCCCCCCCACCACGACAAGGTCATGGCCCACCTAGGGGGGGATTGTTACAGGATACCTAGTATATTTTCAGTGTTTTTGGAAGATCTAAAGTCATAATATTGTTAAATAAAAAGTCAATAAACTTTTCTCTTTATTTCGCCTTTTACAAGTATCAAGGTTACTTAGAATCTTTTGTTTGTTCAAAGGAAATCTCCAAAAGTACTTTATAAATTAATAGCAAATGTCTGTTGGATAAACGTTAAAATAAATATAATTTTTATAAAATTTTCTGTAATTACCATTTAGCTAGAAACTGTTAGGTAATTTTTCCATGGCTATGTTCCTTAAACCCTTTCTACTTACGCCATGCATATCGCGTGGAGAAAATCTAATTCCGCATTTAGAAGACCCAGGCACGTTCCCGGGACTGCATTTTAAAACGGAATACTTAGTTTAAATATAAAAATTCTCATACGTATCGCACACCTAGTTGTTTATAGTAATCCAGTTATTGTTATTTTCTATTTTTAACTCTATTAATTCTAAAGTAAAACGTTTTTAATGGGGGGTGATCAAAATGTATGAGCAGTGCCAATCGCCATCAACATTACCACTTGCGTGCCTAAATAAAGAATCTTGCTCGCAGAAGCAGCCAATACTAGTAATGAGCTACGCTTTCGCGATTTTAATCTATTCTCACACTTAACGCCTTGTGAAAGAAAGAGACGGTTGAGTTGTGCCATTATGGATGTAAATTCCTTTTCTGCTTAATAGTCCATGGACGAGAGACGAGTCGTGAGAAAATTGTTGGACTCGCGGTTAGGTGTCCATACGTTTCGCATAATTCAAAGATGCCTGTGTAATCTTTCTATGCTGTAGGTCTAGGTAAACCTTCAGTAGGCAGGTAAGTATCTTAAGTACACTCTATGAATTTTATTATCAATTTAAAAATTTAAAGATGTTGCCAAAAAATCCGTGCCGTTTATGCCACTGAGATGGACAAGTGGGGTTACATTTTATGTAGAATTTACCAACATTTAAAATTTCTTATCGTAAATTATAATGAGTCTGACCGATGGGTTTGAAAATTACAATTAAACACATAATATAAGAGATGGTTATGGACATGTCAATAGTTTTTGTTTCATCAAAATCGCTATTCAAATTTTAAAGTACGCCCGCCCTAAGTGAATGGCGTCACAAATCTTGTTGTTAGACGCAAGTTCATCGTAAAGAGAGATATTTGTATATTTATAAAAACTACTGGAGCGATTTTAAAAATTCTTTCACCTATAGAAAGTTACGTTATCAGCGAGTAACATAGTAATATATTTTATAAGTTACGCGGGCGAGTTATCGCGTGCAACTTCGCCCGCGTTAGGTACAGTCGGGCACAGCTAGACAATGCGACATGCGGTTCTTAGTGAAATAGAAATAAAGGCGCTTTTGCAACAAAAATGTATATGTTGACGTGTGGCTGACTGTACCTACCCACCTTCTTCTTAACGTCAACTTACCTATTCACAATTACTTAACTATGTAGGTTAAAAAGCTAAGAGAAAAGAAAGTCAAAGAAAAAAAAAATTACCTACACCTATAAACTTAAAACCTATAAACTTTTAAGACAGTGTGTAACACAATTTAGGTATAAGTTATTTTTAGCGGGTATTTTCTAATAAGCACACCGAAGCTTATACCTAATACCTAATTATTTACAATTTACTTTCATCGAAAAGGGTCTTCACAGCAAAATGGTCTTAGGACCAACTGGATCTCCCCGTTTCATAATGGTCAATCACTTTTTACGTATTTTGGTATCCATTGGCACTTGGAAAAATAATTTAGAAGGTGTTTTGACGGTTGAATTTGTACATATAGGTACTACTCATATGCTCAATGCTACTGAGTAGTACTCGGTAATTATTATATGGCACAATGTCGATTTCTCGAGAGCAACGTCAAATATTCAACAAAACTGCGCGCGCCAGGGAGTAGCATTGAGCTTGATTGAGCCCACGGAGTACATCTCCGCTTGCTCTCTCGATTTGTGACGTCATCAAAGTTCCCAAGTGATTTTAAAAAATTTGGCGCGCGTACTTTGAACGCTTATAACTCGGTAATTTTTTAAAATATCATAAAATAAAACAACTGCCTTTATCTAGTATTTATCTAGTGAGCTATATTTTGGGGATATCATTAACTAAAATCGATGGTCAGATCTATTTAACATGCCTTCTAGTTTGTTCTGTACTCTGGGATTATAAGCTTTAAAATGTTTATTCCTAGTTTATTAAAGTAAATACCGAAAAGAGCCGAAATTTGCATGCTTATGTCAATTTAAATTAAAGGGCTGATGAATCCGCGGGGCACAGTTAGTTTCAATAGAATTGTTAAGTTTACCAATTATATAAACACATATTATTGTGCTAATTGGATCGCGTGTTGTTGCATCTAATGAGTAAAAAGGAAAAGTTTTACATAGCACATAAATGCTATTTACTGACTTATAAATTAATGACTTTTACCTGCACCTGCGCCATATCGCTTAGTCCAAGATCTAGTCATACCTCAATATAGTTTTATTTCATGTATTTGTAAAAGTTGTTTTTATTATCCATAATTATGGATGGAAAGACGTTAATTTTCTTTGAATAAAGTTGAGAATCAAGTTTTACTTCAACTGTCCTTATAGCTTAAAACTATGTAAACAGTCGAAAGTAAAATATCTACGACTTCCTGTCCCCTCTATTTCAACCTATCATTGACTTTCCTTACTTATTCACGTTACACGTAGATTGATGACGTTACACAACATGTTTCTACTTGATCATAACCCTTTAAGGCTTATCCTTCCAAAAAATTAAATTTTTGCAACATTTTGTAACAGTATTATTCATTATATATACGCCTTTTCTTCAGCGAAAAAAATATATGTTTATCTACAAGATATGAGGAATGATTTGTTGGGATTAAAAATTTTATTTTATTGAAATTGATTCAGGAAAAAAATTCTAAACTCACCCCTTTTATTTTCAGTTATAACAATCTCACTTCTACAATATTTATCAAAAGATTATGAAATTTTGTACACTTATGAAGATAACAATGTAGCATGATTTGTTGAGAGCGCTTTTTGAAAATTCGTAAAATTGAATTTTATATAATGTTTTTATCAAAAATATTTCCCCACTTACTCAGCGCTAGCCCGTTCTCGTCCATAAAATCAGTGCGGGGCGAGTCGTGATGCTAGACGGACCTGTGCCGCGTTGCGCTTCATCAAATTATTAATTTTTACGTAATAAACAAAGAATAAACATTTTAGTGGCAGAACAGACAGTGCATGATAGTGTATATAATACTTTAATAGGTTTTCTTTTTTGTCTTTTTAATTAAATCTTTAAAAAACTAAATATAAATTATGTTGTAATATAATATTCAATTTATTAATAATCTGAAATATTCAATTTGAATATTCAATTAATAATTCATCTGTATATATACTTGTTATCTAAATTTAATAAAGATAGGAAGTAAGCAAAGGAGGCAAAAGCGTAATATATCAAAAATAAACCAAACGAGGAAGGAAAGTTTTCATGAATTTTAATTAATTAATTAAATTAATTAATATTAATAATAATTAATTATTAATTAATACATATAAATTAATAAGCCTAATAAATAAATAATAAAGCCACTATAAAGCCGGATTCCCACTCACGTATCTAGTGACTCATCGAATTGTTCTCCTAGAAGGAGCGGTGGGGGGTTTCCCTATTGTAGGTGGTCGCGTAGGGGACGCCCCCGTGACCTCCAGAAAAATCCGATATCCTCGGTACACCGTACCAAAAAGTTGGTGAGCGGTTCTCGGAAACTATGAGGGATAGAAGGGTGGCGTTTGCAGAAGGTCATAGAGGGTGATCGGTAGTCACCAAGGAAAGTGTCATCCGGTCTACCGGGGCACCAAAAAAAAAGCCCCCTCCTTGCACCCCCCCCGACCATAACTCGGAAACGGCGCGTCACAGCCGGGTCGTGTTTGGGCTCATCGGGGACGTCTCGACGAGATAAAAAATTTGACACCCCCTCGGACCCCCCCGACCGTAACTCGGTAACGGCGCGTCACAGCCGGGTCGTGTTTGGGTTCATCGGGGACGTCTCGACGAGATAAAAAATTTGGCGCCCCCCTCGGACCCCCCCGACCGTAACTCGGAAATGGCGCGTCACAGCCGTGTCGTGTTTGGGCTCATCGGGGACGTCTCGACGAGATAAAAAATTTGACACCCCCTCGGACCCCCCCGACCGTAACTCGGTAACGGCGCGTCACAGCCGGGTCGTGTTTGGGTTCATCGGGGACGTCTCGACGAGATAAAAAATTTGACGCCCCCCTCGGACCCCCCCGGCCGAAACTTGGAAACGGCGCGTCACAGCCGGATCGTATTTGGGCTCATCGGGGACGTCTCGACGAGATAAAAAATTTGACGTAACCATGGTCAACGGTTACAAATAGACCCCCCCATGTTAGGTATCATTTGAAAGGATGAGGGTAATCTATCAACACCATCCTCCCCCCTTACTCCCCCCCCCCTCCTTTAAAATTACACAATTAATAATAATAAGACCCAAAACCAAACCAAAACAATTAGACATGGCAAAAGACAAGACAAAACGAAAACAAAATGAAAACGTGAATAAATTTTCTACATTTTTTTTTTTAATTCTATTGACATGAATTTTAAAAATTATAAAAAAGGGCTTTTGATAGCTTTTAGAAAAATCAAGCGCTGAATCAAAAATATGGAGAAAATAATAAATGTTAAGTGTGCCTTTTACAGTTCAATATACCCTAAAAAGCCCCACAGAGTTTCCATTTAATCCACTCAGCCGCTTTTTTGTCCCATTCGATAGATTTTTTGAAAAAATTGAAGAAGCAAGATTCTCGCTCTAAAAAGTTCGTAATCTTTATCAAAATGAAAAAAAAAAAAAAAAAACACTTTTTGTCTCAATTTATTGTCACTTCACTCACTTGGTGAATTTGAAAAAAAAATATCAAAATTAAAAAAAAAATTATTACCGCCGGCATTAGCGTTACCCAAACAAAACGTACCACGCGAAGTTTGCACGGTTGGTGCAAAAACTCAATTGTTTTTACTGAAAATTAAAAAATTTGTTATTTTGATAAAAACTTTTGTTTGGCTCTTTTACCATATATTTTATATTCGTATAAAGAAATATACATACATCTATACATACAAATAAAATTGGAGTGTCTGTTTGTAATATTGAAATAACCGTTTTTTACTACATGCATATGAATATATATACGTACATACACCATATATGAGTACATACACCAAAATAAACCAACCACATAACCAAACCAAATTTTTGTCTGTCTGGGTGTCTGTTTGTTCCGGCTAATCTCTGAAATGGCTGAACCGATTTTGACGGGACTTTTATTGGCAGGTAGCTGATTTAATAAGGAGTAACTTGGGCTACGTTTATTTTAGAAAAAATCCAAAATAACATCCAAAATAACATTTTTTACAATTTTTGTCTGTCTGTCTGTTTGTTTGTTCCGGCTAATCTCTGAAATGGCTGGACCGATTTTGACGGGACTTTTATTGGCAGGTAGTTGATGTAATAAGGAGTAACTTAGGCTACGTTTATTTTAGAAAAAAAATACACCCCGGGCCAAGCCGGGAGCGCGCCGCTATACACTCTAAAAACATAACCCTCGTTGTGGCGCAGACGGGTAAAAATTTTTACTAGGTAACATAATTTACTACCTAAATAACAAAACACGCTTCATTGTTACTGAATTATCCCTCTACATTGTAAATAATTATAAATTTGTAGTATGTATTTGCAGTAAAGTAGGCTCAGTCGACCATGTCGTGCCTTTGTCGTCTAGTCTCCATACTACTCTTTGCCATCTCTGTACGGTCGATCTCTTGTAGAGGGTGGCGCGGGGAAATAAGCCTAATAATTCAAGGCCAAATCGGCGTTATACACCTTAATAGAGTTGTTGCATATGTGACTGTCGGTTTACCAACATCTTAGAGAGACCAAACTGTTATTGTGATTTAATCAATTTTTTCTTTTCCTAGAGTACGAATTCATACATGATCCTACCGAGTCGGATTAAGAATTCATATGATTTGCTCTTCGTGGCGTGGAGTTTTCTTGAAGTGCCTACTTTGCGAAAATAATGTTAAAAAACGGTTTGTCGTTTTTAAAGCTCTGATGATTTGAAACTAAGTCGTTATGGGAACAAACCGTCTAGCAGGTGCTTGTTTTTGAACAGTAAAAAAATGCCTATATTTTTATTTAGGTAAGTATCTACATTTATTATTCTGTTTTAAATTTTGACATAGAATCTTAGATTAAATAATGTTTAAAAAGTTAAAATTTTTCACGTTTTCAAACGGACTGTTTTTTTTAATAGTGAGTCATTTGCTATATTTTGGGGATATCATTAACTAAAATCGATGGTCAGATCTATTTAACATGCCTTCTAGTTTGTTCTGTACTCTGGGATTATAAGCTTTAAAATGTTTATTCCTAGTTTATTAAAGTAAATACCGAAAAGAGCCGAAATGTGCATGCTTATGTCAATTTAAATTAAAGGGCTGATGAATCCGCGGGGCACAGTTAGTTTCAATAGAATTGTTAAGTTTACCAATTATATAAACACATATTATTGTGCAGTCATTTGTGAGTCATTTGCACAATTTTTAATGAAAGTCGCTCGAATATTGTACCAAAATTGGGATTAAGGCAATGTGTAAATATGAAAGTAATAGTTTTTATTAATAAATTATTATTTATTTTTACTTATATTTGTGTTCTTTACATTTACCTGTTACAAATATTTACCTATTAAAACATCCTTATTAAGTGGCAACACTTGCAATATGGAGGGTAGACAAAGCAATTTAACTAAAGCAATTTGCTTTATTAAATTTCTTTGAGGGTAGAAGAGGTAACTTGTCACAATGCAATATGACATTGACATTTATTTGATAAATTTGACATATGACAACATAATGAAATTAATATTGAATGAAGTTTGTCATTGGAATGAAGTGAACTGTCAAGTGTCAATCAAGTTAAAGAGGAAACAACAGAAAACTGTTAACATTCACACAATGTACAACCTGTAGTGTGTTTTTTAATTTGTTATTGAGTATAATGTATATTGTGTTGTGAATCCAAAACAAGTGTAATTATATTAATGCATAAATTTGAATTCTCTAGTAGTGACATATTATAATCCTCTCGTTTGTTAGAGTATCTATTTAACTGTTACTATTATTATGAATATTATTCGATAAAAGGAAACCCTAAATATCTTATCGTTACTAATTAATTTCACAATTAAAATACTCTTTAATCGAACAGCTGGTCAAAATGTCGGCCCTGTTAACAGCAGATTGGTTTCAACTGGATTCTTACTACAGGTTTGTAATAAAATTGGAAATTTAATTTTTTTTAATAATGGGTTCGAATGAGCTTCAAATTGGTTAATTTTCTTGTATTCTTTTGTAGGAAATTAGACCTGTACACTATGAACTGGTTAATGGATGAAGGTCTTGACAATATGATAGTCAGTGGTGCTCCTTACGGTGGGCCGATTGCTGTAATGAGGGACAGGAAGCAGTTTGTTCGCATCACAACATCCACCAAACCTGTTATAACTATATACAATTGCGTTGGAACAGTCATTTCCAAAATTGTGGTAGGTGTATTTTTTTTCCTTTTTGGTATGCATTTAGTCTGTCAACTATAAGCAGATATATGTGAATGTAAATATAATGTCAGAATCATTCCTTTTGACCTTCCTGTGCAGGTCACTCTATGGTAGATTCAACATATATTTTTTATTAATATTTTTCTTTCACTAACTAAACAGGTCCATAAATTCCCACCTGTTTAGTCTTCTAACATGGTCTGTGGTCGCCGAATAGTTAGGGTGGTTTATTAGTCGCTGTTTGTAAGCATGTACACTATGTTAAAGTTATAGTATTATATTTATGGTAAGTATTTAGTAGTGACAAAGAGCACTGCGTTTCACAGTCATTTGGGCAGTTTGTCTAGAAGCTGTAACCAATCCCTTACAGAAAGCCACTGTGAATAACAGTATGTTTGTTGTTGTGTTTCCATGAGCATGCGACGCTAGAACCAATTTGCCTATCCCTTATACTTAATCCTATTATAATCGGCGACACACTTTTAGCACCTGTGGCATTGCTTGTGTTATAGGCATTCGTAGAACCATCAAGTGGACTGTCAGCCTGTCTGTCAACTTTCTGTTCCTATACAATCTGCCAAAAGGGAAGGCATACATATGGAGACTTCCAATGATGTCTCCAAATATTAATGAGAAGAAGCTGGGTGCTAGGATGTCTTACTTTAATCTAACAATAGATTTGATCACTTTTAGATTACTTTAGATAGCTAGATTGTTTTTTTTTTTTAATAATGTAATGGTCAGGCAATGCTGACTGAGAGCCCGTCCACTCCCCACTTATGGGCAAGGAGACACCGGGGAGTTTTAGTGGGTAGGGGCCAGTTCCGCCTGCTACATGAGTACGCGAAGTATGCTGGTCGACCCCCACATACCCCTGCTGCCCCACATCCCGGGATCAATAAAAGGATTTCTCCTCGAGAAAAAAAAAGGCAATGCTGACTGAAGATACATACTGATAGTATACTGCTGCCTGTTATCGAAGATATATATACATAAACAGGGCCAGCTACCAGTTATATAAAAACAAATCCTTTTTTATTTTGATTATCTATGTTGTATTGATTATTGAGATTCTTCAGTATTTTTTCTTGTCCTTTTCAGTGGAATAGCGGTGTGCTGGTTCACATGGGTTGGACAGATGGTGAACAGTTACTTTGTATACAGGAAAGTGGTGATGTCCTCATTTATGACATGTTTGGAGCATACCAAAAAACATTCAATATGGGAAATGAAGTCAGAGACACCAAGGTAAAATATTTTTACTGTTACAAGCCATTTCAAGATAAATTCTACTAATATTATACCAGGTGTGTAAGTATGAAACCGGAATTTGCCCATAGGTGGCCCTAGATGTCGATGCAGTTACCGACACATCACGTCAGCGGTGTCTTGTTATTGTATTGATATCCGACAAAGATTTCCAACTCACAATAACACGAGTTTCATTCAGTAGCATTAGTTTATTAGAGATAAACATGTCGAGTTTTGTGCCAACAAATTACGATTTGCGGACAGCCCTACTTTTCTGTTTTCATCTGAAGAAAACCGCAGCCGAATCGCATCGAATGCTTCTGGAGGCGTTTGGTGAGCATGCTCTCGGTAAAACACAGTGTTTCGAGTGGTTTAAACGGTTTTAACGGTTTTTTCGTAATCTACTACGAGCTGCTGAAACCTGGGGAAACTGTCAATACTCAACGCTACCGACAACAAATGACCGATTTGGATCGAGTTTTGCGTGAAAAACGACCAGAATACCAACAAAGACAACACAAGGTGATTTTGCTGCATGACAATGCACCAGCACACAAAGCAAAACAGGTCCAGGAAACGATAGAGTCGTTCCGTTGGGAGATTTTTCAGCATGCGCCTTACTCACCGGACCTTGCCCCATCCGATTACTACTTGTTTGCATCGACGAAACACGCACTTGCTGAGCAGCGCTTTACTTCTTACGAAGATGTACGAAAATGGCTCGATGACTGGTTTGCCTCAAAAGAGCAACAGTTCTTTTGGCGCGGAATCCACAAATTGCCAGAAAGATGGAAAAAATGTATAGATAGCGACGGACAATACTTTGAATAAGTTACTTTGTATCATATCATTACAATAAACGTGTTTTTTCTGTACAAAAATTCCGGTTTCATACTTACACACCTATGTAAATGCAAAAGTTTGTGAGGTTGTTGTGATTAAAGTACAACAGAAACTTAATTTATTAGTGTGTAAAAATTTCCAATGCCGTGCAAGTTTTTAGGTCTTATGAAACATTTATCATGTATATTTATTACAATCTTTCTAAACATAAAATAAAAAATATATCCATATTATGTAACATTTACTTGTAGGTGAGCAAAGTCCAGCTTTTTCCGAATCCACACGGCATCGGTCTTGCAGTCATCACTACCACAAACCGTATGTTCCTAATAAGCAATGTGTCGGAGCCTAAAATCAGATCAGTATCTGATATACCCAGTAAGTATATTGAAAAATTAATATTTTGTTTACCGCTTAGACTCCTTAGCGCTTTTACATCCAATCCATCTGTTCCAGATCCAGATTTGTTCAGATTTGTTGTCCGTTGATTAAGTGGTTAGGGTGATGCCTTAACGCTCTGCTCAAGGCGGGTTCGATTCCCGCCAGGATCAACTTTGGAATTGAACCATTCAAAGTTGACTTTGGTCTGGATTTGGAAAGTAGTGTCAGGGCACACTGCGTTTCGTAGTCATTTGGACAGCCCATCTGGCGGCAGTATCCATCCCCTTACAGAAGACCACTGTGAAGTAACAGCATATGTGCTGTTGTGTTTTGGTGAGTAAGTAAGCCAGAGCACAGATTAATAAGTAGTTACTACCGTAACAGATAAATCACTCCCTAACAAAAAGACCATCACAACTTTTTTAAATGCCTACCGTTTTGCCTCGCCAACTGCTTAGCGGAAAAATATACCTTATAGTTCAAACGTTGAGTTGTTATTGCTCTGCAGCCGCACGCGCCCGCGTGACATTGAAGTAATAGTAATAAAGTCAGGGCTACTACTACTGAGTTTTTCTAGGCCGTCCCAAAATACAAAGCGAATTAAGCCGCTAGTAACTATTTATTAAGTAATTAACTAGTAACTATAAGCTTACAACTTCTCAGTTCAAGTTGATCAGAATAACATGATTTTTAAGATGTAAATAAGTACTAGTAGGTAACGAGCAATGATAAAAAACCTTGTAGGTACCTAAAGGTTTTCATATTGGTAGGTACTTATTCCTATTTCCACTGACGAGACCAAAAAAAAAGCTTAAATTGTGTATATCATCGACCAATCACCTTTCTAAATCCGCAGGTAATGAGAAAAAATTTAAATTCTCCGTATTATATTTTTTAGTTTTCACGGATTTACATCCTTCCACTGCACACGTATTACGAGGCGTAATACCTATTATTCTTTCCGAAATGTAAATCAAAGACACGGAACACAATTACTCCTGGCGGAGATCAAAGAAGAAAAAAATAAATGTGAATGCGCGCGCTCGCGTCGGTGGCAACCGCGTGAATGTGTACCTTGGAAAGTACAGCGGCGCGTAGGCACTTAGCGCGCGCAAGTACATGAAGTGAAAGAGGCCTGGCCAGAGCTCATTACCACATTAAGGAAGGGCCTCATCCTTAATCCTTCTATGGTTGGCAGCACACTTGCAGTGTTGCTTGTTATAGGCGACGGTATCCACCTACCATCAAGTGGACCGTCAGCCTGTCTGTCGACCTTAACATATAAATTAAAAATATATCGCTGTTATTATTTTTCAGGAGCTAACAAGCCGATAAGCTCGTGGTGTGTATACAGCACCGGCTCCAGAGCTTCCTTCGAGATCGGATTCCTCGTGTGCAGGGACAAGGAGATTTTCAAATGTCAGCTGGGAGAGTCACGGACTGTTATTATGGTGAGCATGTGAATGTTACCCGAGTTACTTTAGTTTTTCATTATATTATGTAAAACTCATTCATTTTTCATTTGTAATAAGTATATACTTAAAGTGCATTCTATAATTTGATGGAGTTATTTCACATTTCCTGGGTTGCAGGTTTTTGTTTTTGACCATACAAAAATAGTGATGTGACCTAATCGGACTTTAAAAAGCTTGCGGTTATATAAAACCATAATCACTCAGAGGAGTGTTTCGGAGATTAGTAAAAAAAATATTAAATATTATTCTTTTTAATTTAATATTCCATATATATTACTTATTTTTTTAATTTCCAGCGTCCCGAAATAAGAAACAATTACACGCAGATATTGTCAATAGTTCCCTCTCAGAACGGACAGCATGTAGCACTCTTCACAGACTCGGGGTATCTGTGGATCGGTTCCTTGGATTTTAAAACGAAAAACTGCGAAATCGATACGGGATACATTAAACAGCCAAAGGAATTAGTATGGTAAATTCCTTTTTACAATTTGATTCTGAAATTTTGTAACAAATCGGTAGCAGGCACATTGTGCTTATCTTTTTTATAAAAGATTGATAGATAGGTTAACGGTTGGTTAACTTGATCGTAGGTAGCTATTATCACTTTATAACAAAAACAACGCCATCAGTGTTGACGGAGTAATGAAGATAATGGATAAGTAATAGGGGATAGATTGTGGCATACTGATTCACTGAAACACAAAAGCATTTGTGCTGTTATTTCGAAGTGGTCTTCTGATTTTTTTTCTTGATTGACACTTTGTATGATCGATGGCGCCTTACCACGACAACTCTGGTGTTGCAAATATAGGTCACAAGTTTCTTAGCAACATACCTAAGATCAGTAAGATAGCTCATCAGTCGTCACATTCGAAAAGATAATAGTGATTATTTCTAATGACAACCACACGTTTGGTCTAGTAAAAGTTAGTAACCCTAGCTGTAAACCAAACGGTCGCGGGTTCGAATTCCGCTAGGGGCAAATTTTTATGTGTAAACATTTACCTTTGTACCTGATTCATGGATGTTTTGTATTTATAATTTGTATGTATTTACAAAAAAAAAGTAATCTATGTATTATAATAACTGTCTGGTATCCATAATACAAGCACTAGTTGCTTAGTGTGGAACTAGAAGTGCTGTGTGGAATGTGTGAAGATATTATACGTTATATTCATGGAGACTAGAGGTAAGGAGGCCCAACTCTATACATGAGAAAGTGTCCGTCGAATACGCTCTGATAGCATAGGGGCGTGGCGCTCTAGTAGCATTTTATTTACGGTGGTTTCATGAACTACAAAACCAACCAATCATATCATACCAATGCAACACTGGCGCCATTGTGGTCAATTTATGAACCACTATTTAATGCTTTTAGCTTGCCACTTTTTCAGTTTAACACCAATATAAGTTGATCCTCCTTCCCTCTAGTCTTCATCGTTATATTATATAGATTATGTCAATAGAGTTTGTTTGATTGATTCTCATCGTGGCTCTAGGTGTGGTTCTAAAGCAATAATCGGTCATTGGGACGACATGATGTGTATCTACGGACTGAACGGGAGCACAGTGTCGTACCCATACGATGGCCCCTTCCACCTCATACCGGAAATGGACTGCGTACGCATCATTTCGGAAATGACTCACGAGCTCGTGCAAAAAGTACCCGTCGTCGTTGAGAAAATATTTAGAATTAATAGCACCGCGCCCGGATCTTATCTTGTGGAGGCTTCGAAGCAGTTTCAAGTGAGTATCTGTAATGGTGTATGACTACATATATTTATGATTTTACAAGTAACACTGCTAACCATACTATCATCCATTTGTCTTGTGGAGAACATACAACCATCAATTCAACTTATACAATTTTTTTCAGTCGTCTAACGCTCTTTCCTTTAGTGGAAACTGCATTTAAATGCATCCGTTGCGTACTTTAAGGCCAGGGGTCGGCAACCTTTTGAGTCGGATGGGTTAAAAATTACAATTGACGAAATTTCAAATTTTTTAGACATTGAATTTTTTAACTTGCAGTTTCTATTTACAGAAGAGCACCGTTAAATAATAGCATGTGTACCATCAAGTGGACCGTCAGCCTGTCTGAAGTGCCAAGCTGGTTGTGAATATAGGTGGTAAGTTGAAACGTGCTCGTGAATGTTGCAGAAGCGGAGTCACAGAGCGGACGAGTACATCCGCCTAGTGAAGCCGGATCTGTCCGTGGCGGTGAAGGACTGCATAGAGGCGGCCGCCTTCGAGTTCGAGCCCGAAGTGCAGAAGATGTTGATCCGCGCGGCGCAGTTCGGCAAAGGCTTCATAATGGACGCGGCCATCACAAAGGACTACGTGTACATCTGCCGATGGCTGCGCGTTCTCAACGCAGTCAGGGACCCCAAAGTCGCGATACCGATCACTTATCTGCAGTATCCTTTACATTTATTTTCAAGTGAAATTTATATTCAAAAGCGCGCGGCCGTCACACTTTGTGAGCGACACCCTCAGTAATGTTTAATTGTATGAAATAAGCGCCATCAACCCAAAATTTTATCAAGTTTGTGAAAGATTTTTTCAATCAGATGAGTAGTTTTGAAGATTAATTACCTCCTATCTACAAATAAATATAAAAAATTTCTGTTTATAATATTATGTATGTATTAATATTATAAAAAGATAAGGTGTTCTTAATTTAGACGAATTAGTACGGATTACCTCCGTACTAATTACTTTTACCAAGTGAAATTGGAGCGACACACTCTGTGACACCCGGATAGGAATATTGTATGAAAAGTCTAGCGCGAAACGATAGCGCGTTATAACCTGACGGCACAGTAACACCTCTAACCGAAAAAAAAGCAACTAAATTTTCACTTCTGACGTGCAGTTTTACGATTGACATGGTATTTTTTTTAAAATCTTTATTGCTTTAATAGTTTTTTGCCAGGCGTTATTTTCATTTTTAAATGATTAGTATGGATGGATTATGAAAAATCTTGAACTGGTAATCAGAGTGCGTCACCTAGGCGAGCGGGTTCTCGTGGACCGGCTGATTTGGCGACGCCTGCACTGTTTGGCTGGACACGTCGCCTCCTACCTACAAATGAAGGACGGACAAACCAGGGTTCTCTCGCACTGGGCTTGCTACAAGGTCTTTAAATCTTTCATAATACTATACGTTAAATTTTATTTTAACATTCTCCATAAAAAGTTAACCAAAAATCTGACCAAGATTGAACCACAGAATTGAAATCTGTATTTAAATTAAATAAAACGGCTAGTGAAACCGAGGACCTTTTAGTATTTTTTTTTTCAAACGCGAAAGTTGTCAATATATGATCAAGTTGATCCAATTGGGTGTTTTTAATTATAATGAATGAAATATTGAGTAGTTTATTTATGATGTTTTAGGTGAGTCAGCCACAAGTGGACACGGAGAGCGCGGCGCGAGAGATCGGCGAGCGGCTTCGGGGAGTCCCGGGCGTCTCTTACACCGCCATCGCACGACGCGCCGACGAGAAAGGCCGCAAGGCTCTCGCCATTAAGGTACCATACCATATGGAATCAATTTTCATCAATGTACTACAACGGTGGATTTCGCACGCCATACTGAACACTACTAAACACTTTATGGAACATTTAAAAGTGACATATGCATAGAGCATGAACTCATCTGTCATTTAAAACCAACCATACAGCTGTCATTTAATTGGAGTTTAAAATGAATATAGTAGAACTTGATCGTTACTACATTTTTCAATTACGACATGCGAAGGCAAAAGACTCCGCCATGATTTCGTTTCAGGCGTACTTTTTATGTGCCGCTTTGGCATTTGTGACGCAAATTCCATAGTTGTAGTAGTACTTCGATGGAAATTTTAATAAGTCTCATGTTTAAACGCCTACTACGAATGCACCTATTTTAACTGCCAATGAATTCTTAATATCTGCCAAAACGGATAAATGCTCACTAAATACTGTCAGACCAAATATTAACTTTTCAGATTCTAGAGTATGAGACGCAGAGTAAATTGCAAGTGCCACTGTTGCTGCAATTGGGAGAAGGCTCCACTGCGTTACTGAAGGCGACCGCAAGTGGCGACACGGACCTAGTATACATCGTGCTGCTACATCTTAAGGAGAAAATGGGGAAACATGAATTCGAAGTGAGAATATACATATTAAACACTAGCCAATGCCCGCAAATTTGAACCCCACTGCATTTAACCTGCCATTTAATGTTTTCTTTTGTTAGGATCGACACAGGCTGACAGCTTACTTGATATAGTAGATGGCTACCGTTGTATGTCAACACATGTATAGCCACAGGTGCTCTGAATACAACCGCACACATGCTGTTATTTCACGGTGGTCTTCTGTAGTGAGGCGGTTATTGCCCCCAGACGGGCTGCCCCATAGGAATTTAGTGTGCCCTGAATTTAGAATGTAGTACCCCCTTGTTTTTTCCATGGACAAAAGCTGAATTGAACTGGGTTTCTCATTTTTTTTTAAATCAAGTCAAGTTATTTGAAAGGAATACATAAAAGTAAGATAGTGGGGTGTGGGTGTTAGCTGACGATTCGCAGCTTCCCGTTGGCGCACGCGCTGTACGTGAAACACTGCGCGCGACACAACCGCGAGGCGTTAAGGGCGGTCCTCGTGCAAGAGGACGCGTTCGGCGCCCAGGCGGCCACTCACATACTGGACGCGGCGGCCGCAGCCAACGCCGGCAGCGCCGAAGCCTCCCTCCTCTCCGCCCGCGAGTGCTATAAGAAGGCCAAGAACGACCTAGGTACATAAGAACTATTCCGGACAACACCTAAGTGAAGCCGGTTTTTTAAAGATGTGTGCGTAAGCCGTTTACTGTGTTGATATTTTCTGTTAAAACTAAAACAAGTTCACTTATTTTAAGTTGGAAATTTTGGATGTAGATGATATCCCCCAATTTTGTTATCATCACTTTTCTGTATTGCCTTCTTGTCCCATCAAAATTGTATTATTTTTACATAAATAAGGCGCGTCCATGTGCGAGGAGGCTCGCAAGCTGGTGCGTCAGCAGTCCAGCTTGCAAGAGACGTTCGGCGCGGGATTCTCGGGGCTGTCGCTGCACGACACTGTCGCGCGACTGCTACGCGCCGGCGACGTGCGACTCGCCGACAAGTTGCGCGCAGAGTACAAGGTGCCCGATAGAAGGTCAGTCCTTCAACCTCTATTTTAACCGGCTTAAACCCAACTACTTTCTACTGTAAACGAGTAGGGTCGCATGACAGGTGGAAACGTTATGACACGACATAATTTCGGCAAAATAGATGTATGAAAGTTTATTCGCATTTCATCCTTGTAAGTGAACGCAGCCATAAAATCTAAGGTATATTTTATGCCTGGGCCCTAATTAAATAGCGCCTTAATTTTAAAACCACGTAAATTTTTCAAATTGTTACGATACCTGCTAAAAAGTTATATATCTTACTGCTAAGAGATTGACGTGTTTTGAAAAGGGTAAGACAAAACGTGAGGGCTCTAGTATGAAAACTTGTAATGGTCAGTCAGTGAACGCAGTATTGCTTCAAGAAACTTGGTAGAATCGTTTGCACGAATTATAAAAGCGCATAAAACAGGTACTGGTGGCTGCGCATCTTGAATTTAGCCGAGAGGGAGGAGTGGACGGAACTGGAGAAGTTCTCCAAGTGGAAGAAGTCTCCGGTGGGCTACGAGCCCTTCGTGGACGCCTGCCTCAAGCACGCGAAGAGCGACGAGGCGCTCAAGTACCTGCCGAGGTGCAGGGACGACATCAAGGTCAAATACTACGTCAAGGCCGGGTGAGTTCTCAAATTGATCCACCATAATATCATAGATGTATCTAGGTCTCCCATCGTTGTATCCATGGTGACGCTCCCGTCTGGATATTTTCGATTTTTCGTATAGGGGGAGGTTGGGCACAGTGACACAAGACGCACATAGATACACAAGCATCCTACTAGCCGACAGCAGACACCTTTTTTTATATAAGCTCGACAGACAGGCTGACGGTCCACTCGATTCCACGGTGGTATTACGTAAGAGGGTGACTGCAAAATGCAGCGTGCGCTTCGACTACTTTCAAAATCCACACTAGAGCCGAATTCGAAAGTTGACCCTACCGGTAATCGACCCCGGGACCGCCGAGACAGAGCGTTAAGACAAGCACTCTTACCACTCATACAACGGGCGGCTGTCTTTCTTACAATGAATGTTTTCTGAATGCGTTAAAGGTTTTACGAAGAGGCCGCTCGGGTGGCTTTTGAGCATAAAGACTCCAACGCACTCTTCTTCGTCCAAAGCAAGTGTCCCCAACGAGACTCCGCAACGCACGCTAAGTTATCAGCTCTTCTGGATCAGCTGGCCACCAACAAGTGAATTTTCAGCAAATACATTCACCTAGTAGCAGTAATGTCCTCAAATCCTCCATAAATAAATCAAAATATCAATAGAGTCCTGGGGAGAATATTTAAAGCAAGTATTATCGTTTTTCTTGACTGGCCCCTGTATTATTGTGGCTCCTTTCAAACAATAATTGAGTTTACAATTTGAGGGTGATGGCATATAACGTCTAAAGAATTCTTTTTAATTTTGTACTGAATCAACATATTTTATAACAACGTTAGATATAACTTTTGTTTGTTGGTTTTTGCTGGAAAGAAACAACAAACGCAGGAGCGATTTTGTTGATAAATTACAAGTCTAATAGTCTATTGTGTCTAATGATAACCCTATAAGGCGATAAAATTATCATCTTACTTAGATCATTGCATTAGGAAAAATAAGATCTCACTGTAACTACTGTATTATATGCCTTATTTCTCGTTTGCTTAATTTAATTGCCTATAAACCAAAGTCTATCTAGTTTAGGGAATGAATGAATAATAAAATAAAATATACTCGTACCAGTTTACAAATAGATAGATTAATATATTTGTAGAAACTTTCGTTTGTAAAGCTTTAATTAATTCTGTGAGTCATAAAAAAATGCTTAAATAACAACATTTGTTATCAATATTTTTAATTGTTTTCATGAAAATAATTCTATATTTTTAATTTTTTTATAAATTATTTTTGTAATTGTATGAAATTAATTTTTTTATATATATAAAAAAATAACATTTAATAATTCTTTTCTTAGTTCTACAATATTTATGTTTAAATAAATTTTCTCTTCTAAAATGCGTTACATCTTAATTGCCTTGGGTCCTTTTCTCTGAACATTTACTCCGGGCCGGCCTCCTGGAAATTATGATTGTTTGCCTTAAAAGTTGCAAATAAACCAAATATCTCATCAATTGACATGTTTTTTTTAAACCTTTACCTAGATATTTGAAAGAAAGAATCACTATTAACAGTAATTAACTCGATAATAATAATAACTTTTTAAATTAGACCTTTAAAAAAAAAATTTTTTCGTTTTTGTCAAAAAAAACTATACGCAAAATAAATACTCATAGAAGGAAAATACTGTTTATTAGTTACTTAAAAGACAAAAATTCGACATTACTATTCTTTTTTTTTTAATTATGGTATTTTGGGGCTTTTACCTTAGAAAGGTATGTCAGCCCCATCATCCCCTAAACTAATAATTAATATAAACTTAAACATAATTAACATTACATAACCTATTAAAAGCTTCATTGATGCATAAACATATCACATAAGTCATTTGCCGCATCACTGTACGGCTCTGCTAGCACAGCACTGAGTGCGCCTATGTTTTGTCTACATATGTTATATTTATGCATCAATGAAGCTCTTTCTTTTTTGAATCTGGCGCACTCTATGAGTAAGTGATGGACATCTTCTGTGCTCCCGCAAACTTCGCACTCGGGAGAGTCCACTTTTCCTATTCTTATAATATTATAAATTAAAATTTGATTTGGGTCTTACGTCCTTTAGTTCTGACTTGACAGTAATGACAGTGACAGCGTCGTATTAAGGGTCTGGTAACGCTGAAATACCTGGACTTTTCAGCAATAAGATATAACGCCCAAGAGATTTTATCTTTCTTGTTTAATGTATATATTGTTTTGCATATAATATTATGTACTTGTTTAATGTATTTTTAAGAACTGAAAATATTTTATATTATATGTGTAGTAGGTATATAAAGTTGTGATAAAAACATTAAATAAATGAAACACAATACAGTTGCAATTTGCTTTATTTCTGACATTGTACATCGCCTCAACATATAGTATTTTTTTTTATTTATACAATTGAAAAAACTCAAATACAGGTTAACACAACAACCCGGAACATTTAATAAAACTGTATTAGGTATTATACGATGCGAGTTCGCAACACGATGACCAAACATCATAATAATATTTTTAAAAAATCATTTAATATGTTAGACACATAAAAACATCTTTAGGCTACTTACAATATTTTATAATGATGATTACAATAAAAAAAGCAATATTTTCAATATATATCTAAATTATGTCAATTCAAATTCATTCAGAAACCTTTCGAATTTATGCACAAAAATTAGGCTAAAGAACATTTCTGGTCCTTCGTGACAGATATTAATTGCCTTACGTCAAGAAAAAAAAAAATTAAATTAATGGACACAAAACAAACAAACAGTATGAGGATGTTCTAGACAAATTGACTTGAGCATTTTAAAATATAATTAATTGTTTTCTGAACAAATCAGTTATCACACTTTTTACTAAGCCAAACACATTCACAACCATACTAATTATATGCATATCCGACTCATTAAATCGATTATTTCTCTTATTCTAAAAACCGTGATAATGGGACTTACTGGAGTATATTTCTTTAAACAAATACGATTAAGTACAGTAAGTAACACCCAACTGATATGGCTTACCGAAGTACCTGTGCAGAAGACGAATTTTTAAAGCGTGGAAAATGCTATCGACCAATCCACACACTTCGCCGCTTTTTCCAGTACCGCTATTGGTCGCCAAGTGCCGCCATGTTAGCGGCATGTTACGCGAGTGCGAGTGCGACAAAACTAACAGTTGCATTGTATTATGAACCTTATAGATATTGTATATAAGGTTAAATTGTAAGTTTTAAGCTTATTTCGTTAATCGTCGGAGCCGTACTATATTTTCTTCGATAACTTGACAAAACTTTTCGTCAATCAAA
The DNA here is from genome assembly GCA_936446665.2 of Synanthedon andrenaeformis. Classification (NCBI taxonomy): domain Eukaryota; kingdom Metazoa; phylum Arthropoda; class Insecta; order Lepidoptera; family Sesiidae; genus Synanthedon; species Synanthedon andrenaeformis. Next base: position 9,913,387 of record OW387785.2, read on the forward strand.
TATATGTAGTTTGATTTTAAGGAGTTCTTGTATTACTAAGGATTTATGAAAAGTTGAAAAAGTTTTTAAAAACTAAGGGCTGGGTAAGTTGTAGTCACTATACTATTTTATTGGACACCGACCTCTACCCGGCTCGGCTTCGTACAATTTTTTTTTTTTTTTTTTTTCAAATATCCTTTCTTGGCTGATGCTTCTTTACACAGTATAAAATTAAGTTTTTTTTCCCGCAGACTGTCCCTCTGTATGTACGCGGATTTTAATGCGGTTTTCACTAATAAAAAGAGAGTTAAACGAGAAAGGTTTTTTCAAAAAAAATTGGAAAAAAAAATCACCCGTGTGCATAGACGGAAGCGGGTCGCTAGTACATTTTAAAATAAAATAAATACATAAATACATACAAAATAAAATAATACATACATACATTTATTTTAAATAAATTTTCAAATAAATGTTCCAAATTGCAGCTTTTTAGTTTTTAATTTTAAATAAATTTCGGTCAAATCTTATTTCTTTTTGCCACATGATTTAATTTAAGAATTAAAAAAGTAATGCGCGTTTCTAATGAAAGAAAACTATTTTTTTCAATCATCAAAGATTTCAATGCCAGTTTGAACAGACACACACATATGTAATACTTAAAATATACAGTTTTAATAAATTAAATAATCATTTTATTATTATCTTGGATCTATCAGTCTTAAAATGAAAAAAAAAAAGTTTTTCTATTAAATATTGCTATTCCGATTCTGCAGTAAGATTTTTATACCTAAGCTTTATTAGTTTGTCTAATTTACAAGTTAGATACATCGAATTCCAGTTGTTCCTAGAAGTTTTTATATAAAAGGTGGTCAACAGAACACTTAATTTTTATGAATCTTTAATTTGCGCAAAAATGGAGGGCCATTAGTTGCGAAAGAATAGAATGAAAATAACATATTTTATTGTTATACAATAAAAAATGTTCCGATTTATAATATAGGTACTCGTATACTAAAATAAATGAGCGAAATCTATAATAACATAAATTTGCTATAACATATTCACTATAAGATTCACATATACCTAAAAGTAAGTATACATAAATATATAATAACGCAAACGTAAGTACCAATTTTAAAAATTGAGATTAGAGCCAAAACAAACCTACTTTCAATTTATCTGCAGCTGGCTAGATAAAAAAAATATCGATCTCGATACTTAATTTATTTATAAAATTAATTATTTATTTAAATATTTTATTTATAATGTTTATAACAAATAAAATAATATTTAAGTATTGGGCAAACTGAAAGTAAAATTGACACTGTTAAACCGAGCTGCACACCAGAAAATTGAAAACATCAAAAATAGCAAAAACTATGGAGTAGAGACTAATATGACAATCAAACTGACAAATGGTCCACTCCAACAATAAAATAAGGGTTCTAAAAGTGGCCACAATGACGCTAGTGTAGCATAATATCTTCTATCTTTCTCTTATTTACTTGACAATGCTACACTAGCGCCATCTTGAATTGAATTGAATCTTAATCTACTGGTATTCTAGGACCACTTTTTAATACACAGTCGGTCCTCCTTACCTCTACCCTCCATAAACAAAACAGAATATACTGACAGTGAAATTTCTAAAGTACAGTCGGGGTACGAAAACCTTCCGTCAGTTTTCAAATTAATTCTTTTATCAAGTCGTAAATTAATTCCTTAATCAAATACCTTTTGAAACGAATCACTAAGCAGACAACTGAGACAAACCTTTGAAGTGAAATTTTGGCATGACTGATAATTGCCCTGGTGCAAGCAAATGTCGACTTTAATTGCTCTGGTCCTACCCCGACTGTACTTACATGAAACATTGAAGTGTGGAGTTTGAAAGTGCATTAAACGGAGATGTGTTTGGGCTACGAATATCTAAAGATTATTTTTTTTAGTAAATGGAAGAACGTCTCGTGATCTCAACTCGCGGATAACTTTTTTATAAACTTGGCCATCGATTTAAGGTTTACGACGCATTAAATAATGTGTTTGGGGTCTAGCTGGATAAAAAACAAGAGGTCAAGTGAAAAAAAAGAATAAAATGTTGCCAATTCTCTGGTACGATACGATATTCTCTGATACGACGCCAAACATCATGGAATCATAAGATTTAATAAATAGGGTAGGTAAATCTGTGCTTAAAAAAGTATATTTCTTTTAATGATTTCGCATTTGACGCCATTGCTCAGCAGAATTCAGCATTATTTTTATCTGCTGGGATCAAAGGGTAAAATTGTAATCACTTTATGATTTTATATTTTTAACATTCATCAAAAATTACAATATAAGTTTAGACTAAACAGTATAATTTCATCTGTGTTGAATTAATATATTCCCATTCACTTCCTGCTATTTCGCGAGTTTTCAGAGATAATCTTTCAGATCAATGAATATCTAACATAAAACTTCTTCGCCGCATACCTAAAATCTCACGTCTTTGGTATTTATATAAAATTATAATTTAAAAGTATCACACTATACCCGTTAAGCACCATTACCCTCTGAAACAGAGTCGTATCATTTCTTTCAAGTCAAAACGTTATATTTTATTCAATCTCAACTACACATCAAATCCCTTGTATAACATAACAACCTCAGCCACATTTATAGTCTTTTAAGACATTCTGTAATTTCCATTAACCTAAAGGTGATATAGATATAATTATATATAATCAATTATATTCATACACTATAGAAGGCATATTTCACTAATATTCGGAGAGAAAATAAAATAAATTATATTTTTCCTTTTTTTTTTCTTTACTGAGACCATCGCCAGTTAAAAGAATCTTTCCTTATTCTTAAAATACATTCCACACTTATTATTTAAAAAAAAAACTAACACATTTTTTAAAATTATTTTAGGTAAACTTGTGATGTTTGAATGGATAGTATATGAAATAATTATTCTTTTTATAAATATAAACTTAAAATGAACCTCACAACAAGTCTCATTCACACACAACAAAGGCACCCAAAAAACCACACCGTAGGTATAGGATATATATAACAAAATTAAAAATCAGCCTTATCACTACTTGCTTAACATACGTGAACGTTTACAAGCATTTTTTTTTACTTTTCTATATTATTATCACATTTATGAGTACGTTCATTACATTCTATTATATTCAGAAAGTTATTTAACGTATAAATACTAATCTTGTAGGTAGTATTTATTTTTGCTTCAAAATATTTAAAAAATAATCCAAATAAAATTATTAATGGTTGCGATATGCGAGTTCTGAAGCTAAAAAAAAAAAAACAAAAAAAAACATTTAAATGTTCATTTCATTACTCTGCATTCCACAAACAACCATGTTTGTGTATAAAAAATGTATAAACAAAAACGATTCTTTCATTCTAGTCAAACATGTGTATAACGGCCTGCACTATTTGGTTTTATTTTAAATAAAAGCAAATTGCAAGAAGTACATCCTTCAAAACGGGCGTTTAACTAAATGTCGCGTATGACGCGTGAAGGAGAAGGAGGCAGCTTTGAACAGGGGCAGTTTTGAAATTATGTGATTATGAATTTATTTAAAATAAAATTTTTGAAGAAATATTTTTTGTGTGTTGTCAGCACTCACTTACACAACTATCACTTGCCATCGCCGACGCTTGACAGCGCACAATTGTAAATGTAATACGAGGTTATTTTATTTTTGGGTGGGGTAAAGTAAAGTACCCAGTAGTCAGCCCTGCACCAGTACTCGGCCATTTTCGACTTTTTATCCCTGCCAATAGTGCTCAAACAAAATTAGAGATACACAAGCAAGTTTGACCGTTGCCCTTGTCTATGATTGGTCATAACGCACACTATCAAAAGAAAAACTATTGTAAAACGCCACCAAAGGTCGTTCATTTGAACGCCCGGGAGCGACATGAGCGGATCTGGCTATGCGCAATTTTTTTCGTAACGCTTAGCGGTTAACGTAAGTATTTCTCTTAATTGAATTTATTGGGTTGAGGAATGAAGCTATTTCTGTCTAAAAATGTATTGCCTACAATTTGTTACTTTCAAAAAGCATGTTAATTAACAAATTAAACGATTTTTGTGATGGCTGACTACTGGTTAAATATTTTATATACAAATCCAGTGGTCAGCCTGTTGCGGCCGACTATTGGATTTTTGGTGAATTTCGATTTTACGGTGGAATTTTGTACAGAAAAAAATTGATACAATCGTAATACTATAAGCATTTACTTCACTATTACTGAACATGTTTTTACCAGTAGTCAGCCGCATACAAACATGATGAGCTTAGGCTGGCTGACTAATGGCGATGTGGCTCCAGTAATCAGCCTTGCCGGGAGATATGCTAATCTAAACTTTAAAACTTTATTATAAGGTTTACATTATTTGCATGGTTTTTTTCTGATTTTCTTTAGGAAAACAACATGTCTCGCAGACCGATTCACCAATATGATGAACATAAATTAGACCAAGCAATGACGGCAATAAGGAATGGAATGAAAATTCGAGAAGCAAGTCGGGTCTACGGCGTGCCACGAGGAACTATTCAAGATCGACTGCATTTAAGGGTCCCAGAAGCACCGCGGAGAATGGGACCAGATTCAGTTTTAAGCAAAGCTGAAGAAACAGCTATTGCAGACTGGTGCGTCGCTCTTGCCAAATGTGGATTCCCTTTGAAACCGGATGATCTTATTAATACGGTACATAATATTATTGCTGATGATAAGAGACCAAATCCATTTTTAAATAATCGGCCAGGAAAAAAATGGTATGCATCATTTATGAAAAGAAACCCTAAGCTCAGCCATAAACGCCAGAAAATATTTCCAAAGGCCGTGCTGTGGTTACGGAAGAAAGTATTAAAAAAATGGTTTAATGTTCTATTACAATACTTAGACGAGAAAGGTGCTGCCGATATTCTCAATAATCCAAATCGAATCTTTAATGGAGATGAGACAAGTTTTATTCTTTGTCCCAAGACAGGCAGAGTTATAGCACCTCGTGGTTACAAAAATGTCTACAAAATTGTTAAAGGCAAAGAAAAGGAGGCAGTCACTGTGCTACTTTTTATTTCAGCTTCTGGTATGTCATTACCCCCTTGCGTGATATTTCCTTATATGCGACCTCCAAAAGATGTCTTGAACAGCATGCCTGATGACTGGTTTTTAGGGAAATCAGAAACTGGGTGGATGAAATCCGAAATATTTTATGATTATATGACAAAAGGTCTACACAAATGGGTGGAAGATAACAACATACCAAAACCAATCCTCGTCTTTGTCGATGGACACAAGAGTCACCTGACAATGCAATTAAGCGAATATTGTGACAAGAACAATATAATTCTCTATTCCCTTCTCCCAAACGCAACACACATTCTCCAACCTGCCGATGTAAGCGTATTCAAACCATTAAAATCAGAATGGAAAATCACTGTACATGATTGGGCAGTGCAACCTGAAAATATTAATTCTGTATTAACGAAAACAACATTTTGTCCCCTACTGCAGAAAGTGTTGGGTAAAGAAAATCTGCCAGAAACCATAAAAAATGGATTCCGCAGATGTGGATTATACCCCTTCAATCCTGATGCAATAGACTACACCAAGTGCGTGCAAAATAACATGGAAAATTTGCAAAATAAAGACAGTACAAAATCACCCGTGATGACACCAACAAAACAGATTAAAAAGAGAGAAGTTGATATTACTATTAAAGTAATACGAAAACTTGAACATGAGTTAAAAGATACCGGAGTTAATGTGGAAAACGTGATTAATGTACTGAAAAATTTTAAAATAAAGATTGGTGAAGGAAGCCAAAATTCAACAAAAAAGGATAACGAAAAAAGTCGAAATTCTACCATGTCGGATAAAAAAAGAATTCTACATTCAAATGGAACAGAAAAAGAAGCATCTAAAAGACCAGAAAATGAAACAGTACACGCCACTTCATATTGTCTTCCTGATCCTAATAATGTCGACTCTAGAGTGTTATACGAATTAATTCAAGACAATTCATACAATATTCTGCCGGTAATTCGTGACTACACATTAGAAGAAAACTTTCAATTTGAAAACTACGACAGTAGTCAAATATCATTCGGACAATTTCAATCGCTTGCAGATTTGAAACTAACACTACCCACATCTGACGATCATCATAAAATTTTAGAGAATAGCTTGATTAACGTAGTAGTTACAGAACTTTACCAAGACAATGGTGCAATCCTAAATGACCCAAGCGCAGATGCGGCTGAGAACACTGATAACAAAGAAAATAAAAATAACATTCAGGAAAATGAAAAAATTATTATGAACACTCCATTTGAAACCGAAAAAATTAAAATTTTGTCAAACACTTTAATTAAATCCGGTAAAATATCGCCTGCGCTAAAAAAATACTTAACGATTCCGACCCCAATTAAGAAAACATCAACACCCAAAACAATTAATAGAATTGGCGCCGTATCATCAGTAGAATGGAGAAACATTGAAAGAAAGAAAGAAGAAGAAAAGGAAAAGAAAAAGACTGATATTTTGATAAGAAAATTGAAAAGAGCAGAAGCAAAAGAAAAGAAAGAAGATGCAATACGTAAACGTAAAGCAGAAAGAAAATTAAAAATCTGTAGGAAAAAAAAGAAGATTCAAAAGAAAGTAGCTGCATCATCAACCGTAAATAAAATAAGATGTGAGGGGTGTGAAGACGAAATGATCAGCGATACAGAGGAAAATGATTTGAAAAACGTGGGATGTGATCTGTGTCCATCATGGTACCATTTAAAATGTACACAATTTGCTGGGAAAGCTTATGAAGAAATTTGTAATGTTTCATTTATATGCCAAAAGTGCAACATTAATTACTAGTTATTAATAGAGGCTGAGTACTGGATAATATGAGGCTGACTATTAGCTTTAAGTGGCTGAGTATTGGTGAAAATGGTCACTTTTTGCTTAATATTTTATATTTAATTCTCCGACTAGATTGTTTATTTGTGTTTTTTTTTTTTAAATGAATATTTAATAAATTACCGACTGTTGCGTATAAAACTTGTTTAATTATGTTCTGTCATTATTAAAATATAATTTTTCAAAGTTGACATTTACACTAAAAGGCTGACTACTGGGTACTTTACCCTATTAATTCCAAAGTTTTTGAAATAAATGTGTAAGGAAGTGACAAACTCATAAAGAGGTAAGTGGAATGGTTTTTCAGCTCATTAGTCACAATGTTTCATAATTCAGGCAATAAAGTGGAGTGACAGTAATTTTGAGCATTTTGTTGGAAATAAAAAAGTTGACATTTTTTAAGTATTATTGGGGCAGCTTTGAACAAAATGAACACACCTTTGAATGAACAAAGTTGCCTCATTTTTTTTAAAATACTAAAACAGCTGTATTTACATTATCTGTTTTTAAGGTAACACAATGGTCCGGAATAACAAAAAAAAACGAGAATGAAATCGATGAGCAAGATGTAAGGTTTTAAAACAAGATTGTAGTGTTTTATGTTTTTTAACTTTATAATTTTAAACTTGATCTCAATTGTTTCTATTCATTTATACAATGAACATTTTTTACAAAAATATTTCATTGTAAAAAATGTTCATAATTATTAAAAATAAAAAATATATTGTAAAACTTTCTTAATTCTATTTATTTAATGATAGTTCAAAACTGCCCCATTGCCCGGCAGATTTGAACATTTTGTCTGCCACTGCTAAAATTAATTTTCCGGCGTTAACTTCAATTTATCGTCAATTAAGATTCAGCCATTTTATCACATAATAGTTGGGTTAAATATTGTAACACCATTAAGCGGTCAAAATAAAAAGAATTCTTAGGTATGACACAATATTCAATAAATGTTCAAATGTGCCCCTCCCCTCCTACTATCTACATTTATAATTTTTTTTAAAAAATAATTACATTAAGTAAATCTCACAAAAGAGGTGAATAGATAAGAACAAGCAATAAATATATTAAAAAACAAATGCAAACAAAACAAAACTGAAAAAATAACAATGGCACAAAAAACCAATGAGACTTCAAATACCACTCCGTTACATTTACAAGACTTAGCCAAGAAAATGATGAGTATGCTCAATGCAAACCCATTATATTTACACAACGAAAGGGTTTCTAGGGATCACAGTATATAAAACATTCATTTATGACTATTCTTTTTGTGATGCTTGAGTGGGAAAAACTGCAAATAAGCGTCAGTTTATACGGAAAGGCGACCTAGCTTGCGCCTTGTAAAGACCTCCGTTCATCGAGAGCATTTCCCTGTAATGTAACTTTACAGATTCGAGCATTACATCGGTGAGCGAGGAGAACGAGCATTACATTTTGCATAACCTGTAATTATACAATCTGTAATATTCTGATTTGTATTCCGAAATACAGGATAAATCTTTGAATCTACTACAGTCAAGAGTTTTGACTAGTTTATCTGTGATTATTATAGAATCAACTAAAGAAATGCTTCAAATCGTGTGTGAAATATTACAAGAGGCTATTTGCTCGTCAGTCGGGGAGGCAGTATTGTAACGTTATGTACAAAATCGTATATGAAATATTACATTTACAGGCGAACGATCCCGGTGTGGGAGCACCTTTAAGGTAGCAATGCAACATAGAACTTATTCGACTTAGATAAGAATATGCAACTAGATAAAACTGTACGCGATCAGCGTACCTTTTTATCTAGTCGCGTACCCACTAAACTATAACGTCGCGTCTTTGTATGAATTGACGCTAACCTGCAGTTGAATGCAGCAAGCCGATTGCAAAATTTATACCTCTGTTAAGAAAGTAAGAGCAAAATGATGCCAGCAGTTAGTTACTAATCTAACTCAAAATACAAGTACATAATAATATTAACAATCTATTTTTTAAAACGATTTTATTATTATTTTTTGGCTGAATATAATATTTATAAATGTTATATTCTTATAATATAATATAAATACGTATACGAAACGTATTTATTATATTTTACAAAATAAGTAATTTTCATAAAAAATTACATTTAAGAAATTTCACAATCGGCCTGCAACATCGTTATTCCTAAGAATATCTAATAACTTACATTCACATTATAAAATAAATAATCTTCAATTCAAAGAAACACAAACTAAATAAGTAATAATAACATTATATTGCAAGAAAAAATTGAAGAAAACTTTTTTTTTATTATTTTAACTTTTATTTATACAAAGTTTAATTTCATTACGACATTATATAATTTGACTCTGGAACATCCAGGTCTAATGGTACTTGGTACACGTATGGAAAATAAATAACATTTATCTACACAATAGTTAGTTCTATACTTTTTTTTTAACTTTTTAATAAATAACGACATTTAAAATCAACAAAATAGATAATTATACATAATATGCATTAGTTACAGATACTTAATAAATAGTAAAAAGAAATAATAGTTACTCTCTGTGAAAAATTATGAAAAAAAAATCTATAATAAACAAGATAGATAACACAAAACGTTTTAAGCATTCAATCAAATTTAGCTTAAAACCTTTTTAGAATTAAGTAATATTGCTATGAAAAAATAAAAAATAAACAATATGACTCCATTTTTTTTTTGGTTAGGAACTATGTTCGCGACTAACTAACTATACACTTAAACATACAAAAAAAAACGATTAAATTCGTTTCTTTAATGGCTGCAGCATCAGAACATTGAATTGCCTTCCACCCAATTCTGTGTGATTGCAACAGCACTACAGCACCAACATTAAAAATTGTTTTGCACCCTTCGATACACATTTTCTCAAACCCTCAATTGAGATCAAAGCATTATAAATGATGGCAAAGCATGCTTTTTTCGCTGCCAATAATAATTCAATTAACAATTTCATTGTAAGATGTTATCGGTGCGAGTACTTGTGCATTCTGAACCTTCGGTGACCGATCGATCTTCAATCTATCCGTTGGACTCGAGCCCGGAGTCGAGCTGGGTGTCAAAAGACCCGTGTGACGTACAGTCTGATTTGCGGCCACAATATTTATATTGGCTAGATTGTGTTTTGGTATACTCAACGATGGCAGATCTTTGGTTTTTATACTATCATAGATGCGAACTAATTTGTTACCATCCAAACCATCCACAATGTTGATCGATCGTCCCGGTGAAGCTGTGACGACAACTCCTTGCATCTTCTGGACTTGTATCCGAGGTGGTTCCGCTGAGGTGGACGGTGTCTCGTAGGAGATCGGGCTTACCTGATGGTGGTTCGTGGAGATGTGCTGCGTGATGGAGTGGCTCTTGAGGCCTTGGGCCGTTTTGTAACTTTTGCCGCATTGGCAACGGAACGCTTTCTTCACCCTGAAAAAAGGATTTACACAAATTAAGCATTTTATATGCTACCTAAAGGCGTTAATTCTAAATATACTTACGCAAATTTCAAAATAAGTACGACACTGTACAGCGCTTAGATCGAAACTGAATGTTTTCTAAATTCTAAAATTCTTGCAGTAATGCAGAGTCCCGTCGCGCACGAGTTTATAGCATAAACCTATCAAATTTCAGCTTTCAAGACTTTACGAGTTTTGGCTATGCGTTGATAAAATCGTTCAGGAAAAACAATTTTATATAGGAAAAATAGCAAAACCGCCCTCTGGCTTTGCAAAGTTAAAATTTTCAAAGAATTCTTTCTTAGCGCGTGCTAAAATTATAAAATAAACCAATGTTTCCAAATTGCAACTTTCTAGACTTAGTAGTTTTGACTGTGCGTTTTGACAAACTATTTTTATTGTACAATTTCAGTCTTTGTCTTTGTAAACTTTCTGCTTCTAAGACTATAAAAAGCCAGAAACATTCAGTAACGCTCAAAGGGTAGAACGCTACTTCAGTTAATACTTTAAACTACATCTCCATAGAAAAAAAAAAGTACTCATTTCTTCCACTGATTTTCCAGAGCAGACAATCGCTTCTTAGGAGTTGGGTTGAGTCTTTTATTGTATCGTCGAGGCGGAGGCAAAAGCAGACATTTTCTAAATGTAAAAGAATTTCATGAAAATATCACTTTCTTCCACCTAACTACACTGATATTTAAAAGAGAAAAAGTTTTGATTTTTAGTATGTTTGTGGATAAACTCAAAAACTACTCAAGTTATTTGATTTTTTTTTTAACTATAGAAAACTACATTATCAGCAAATAAAATGGAGTGTATTTTATTTAAAAAATATATATCAAAAATTTGCTTATAAAAGTCATTATTTGCCGTGCGTTGCTTAAACTATTGATGATTTCTAAAATAATGTACTACATGTTTATAGTATACTCATCATTACACACAAAAAAGTTTGCAAGGCTATATGTGTCTAACTATGATAATTAACTCAGAAGCTTTTTGTTCAAATTAGTCAATTAAAAATCAATTTAATTATATCAAAACCTTAATCAAACAGGCAAGCTAATCATGATAGTACATATACAAGAACACTGGCGACCTTTATAGGATCACGAGACGAAGCCAATGCGCTATGACTATTGACTAGCATCCGTTACTCACACATTAAAACTCAAAACGCACGCTTTTATTTCAATGTGGTCTTCCTTAATAAAGGTGTGGTAATAAAAGTCCTTAATAAAAGTGAGTTGTAAAATTAATGGTTGCTGAATGCCTGCCACTATAAGACAGTATTTTCTTCCCTGTAATGTAATAGATACCAGTGGAGGCAACGGACCAGCAAGCGCAGCGTAGAATATCCACTCACAAAATGGACTTACAACCTGAAAAGGGCCAAGCGAAGGTCGAAGTGGACCCAGACTAATTCTGACCGGTCCTATGTGGAAAATTATGTGGGAAATTAAAGTCTACATAATATACATAGATCAGTGCTGGCCTATGCCAGCAAAACACTGAGTAGGGACCTTTTTGTAACTTGTAACTTTTTTTATTTTTTTTTTCTTACTGTTATTGTTTTTTTTTTTTTTCTTTGTATGTTACTAAGTTGCAAATATAGACCAATAAGTTTGATGAGCAATCTATATAAAATATTTTCAAAATTAATATTGGCACGTATAACAAAAATTTTAGACGAAAACCAACCTAGAGAGCAAGCAGGATTCCGGAAATTTTCTCCACAATTGACCACATCTTAGTAATTAAACAAATAATAGAAAAATATCAAATCAACAGCTGAAGGGGCTTCAGCTGTTGATGAACATGTCGGGCGAACACTAACACAAAATACAGTGAGTGACAAATTAACGCAAGATGCAAGCGCCAGCATGCACAATGCACGGATATTGACACAGACCACAGGTGTTTCAACATCGCAGGGGAATCAGTTTTTTCGTATATCCAACTCTTAATATACTGCATCAAAATATTTCCGGTTTGATAAATAAAAAGGACATGCTCTTACACTGTATCGAGGAATTTTCGGAGGAGGGAACTGACATTCACGTCTTGTGTCTGACTGAGCACTATATGTTAGAAGGAGAGTGTAGGTTGATGGATCTTGAAAACTACCATTTGGCTTCATACCACTGTAGACCCAAAAAACGTGGCGGATCAGCAATATATGTACGGAAAGGTTTCGAATATAAAGAACATGCAGAATTAAATAAACTCTCAGTAAATTGTCATTTTGAATGCTGCGCCGCTGAACTGACTTCTTTAAGAGTTCTTGTCATATGTATATACAGAGTTCCAAATTCTGATGTAGACCTCTTCTTCGATAAACTACAGGTTGCTCTCTCCAAATTGATAAATAAAAAAAGAACAAAAATAATATTATGTGGGGACTTCAACATAAATACACTACAAAAGAATAAATTAACAGATACATTCACAAATTTGCTTTTGAATTTTGATCTGGAACTTCGTATCAGAGAGCCGACAAGACCCAACAGCGGGACATGTTTGGATAACTTTGCCGATAACATAAAAGAAACCTGCAAACACAAGGTCAAAGATCTATGTCTTTCTGACCATAGTGCCATAATATTAGAGTGTCCTATGCCTAGTAATCTACCAAATCAATATTGGTACATAAATAAACGAGATTATTCGCAAGAAAACTTAATTAAATTTCGAAACTACCTTAAAAGTCTTAGTTTTTCAGAAGTATACAATATGTCAAATCCTAACGAGGCATACAATATTTTTATTGATATTGTGTCTTTGTTACACAGTCAATGTTTTCCATATAAGAAAATTAAAATAAGAACTAATAATAAACTAAAATGGATATCCAGAGGAATAAGAGCCTGTACGAAGAGAAAAAGGGAAATGCTTTGGAATTATAGATTGAACCCTACTTTAGAAAATAAATACAAATATAAAACTTACAGAAAGCGTTTAAAAAAGATAATGATGCTTACACAAAGAGCCCACAACAGTAATTTCGTAAGCAAATCAAGTAACAAATGCCGAGCAACGTGGAAAATAATAAATAACAACAAACAAACAAAACCTAAAGACAGTATTAAGAAAATTGTTTTGGATGATGGTACTGTCATCACTGAACCTATTGACTTATCAAATAAAATAAATGACTTTTTTATAGAACAAACGAATGTAAATTTTAGTAATGACATTGAAAAGCTCTCGTCTGACTTAACCAATCCTACTCCAATTGGCTCGATATTTATTACACCCACTACACCTCATGAAATTTTTAAAACTATAAAAAAATTAAAAAATACAAATAGTGTTGGTTATGATGAAATAGGCTCAAGAGAGATAAAATTCTGTGCAGAGGAATTAGTACACCCCTTGACGTTTATTGTTAATCTTATTATCGAAAATAGTATTTTCCCAGATAACCTAAAGAAATCTATAGTAAAACCGTTGCATAAAAAGGGGGATAAGCATACTATAGAAAACTATAGACCAATAGCTCTATTACCAGTATTTTCAAAGATAGTCGAGAAAATAATGTATAACAGACTTTATACTTTCTTTGAACAACATAAAATCCTCGTAAAAGAACAAAATGGGTTCCGTAAAAAAAAGTCAATCTCCTTGGCCATATATGACTTAGTAAAAAACATAACAATAAATATAGACAAACACATTCCAGTATGTGCGCTATTCACAGACATGACAAAAGCTTTTGATCTCGTAAGTCATGACCGATTACTAGATAAATTAGAATTATCAGGTATCAGGGGAGCCCCTTTGGAGCTGCTGAGGTCATATCTGTCCAATAGGAAGCAGTGTGTTCAGATAACGCATATATGTACAAAATCAAGGATGGAGCGGACATGTATTTCTAAGTTCAGAACGATATCTAGGGGTGTTCCACAAGGAAGCATCCTTGGTCCGCTTCTGTTTTTGATATATATAAATGATTTGCCAAGAAATATTGAACATCCAATGATATTATTTGCCGATGACAGTACTATAATAATCAACAATAAAAATAAAAATGAACAAAACTATGAAAATGACATAAATAAAGCACTAGCGGACATGATTAATTGGCTTACGGTAAATGAATTAAAAATCAATTTGGCAAAAACTACTTACATGCAGTTTCACCAAAGTAAGACCAAACCACTAACTTTAAACATACATTACCAGGGAACACCAATCAGTAAAGTTGCTGTCACAAAATTTTTAGGTTTGGAGATAGACACAGATACTAAATGGAAATTGCATGCTCAGACTATAAATAAACGTATAAACAGCTACGTATTTGCCCTAAAGAGGCTTTCTAAAATAACTGACTATAAAACCGCAATAATAGCCTATAACGCATTTGTTGCTTCTATATTGAGGTACGGTATAGTCTTCTGGGGAAACTGTTCGGACAAACAAACTCTATTTAAAACACAAAAGAAGTGTATAAGGGCCATATTTGGCTTGCGACCTACAGACAGCTGTAAAAATTATTTCAAAAAACACGAAATATTAACACTTCCTAGTCTGTACATCTTAGAAGTTGCAACATTCATACACTCAAACTTACCTCTTTTCAAAACAAAAACTGATAGTAAAAGCGTGCGGTTGAAACATAATATAGATATTGTATGTGGACAAACAGCTCTTCTAAGAAAGGGCATATTGGGTATGGCGTCCAAAATATATAATAATTTATCAATAGAATTAAGGAACAAGGATATAGTAGATTTTAAAAATAAACTGAAGACAGTGTTGGTCGAAAGGGTTTACTACACCATTCATGACTTCTTTAATGACAAAATTTAGTATTAAAAATTATATACTTGACATTGATGCTGATATTAAATACTATAACTTAATAATACTCATACATTTCAAAATTAGATTTAAGATAAAGATTTTTGTATGCCAGCAATGGTAGGTCATATAGATCCAATATATTATGTTATTAAAATACCTACTATGTACATATGATCAACAAATAAATTATTATTATTATTATTATTATTATTATTATCGAGAATATGGAAAACAATACTACATAGCATTTGTAGATTACAACAAAGCTTTTGACTCAGACATGTTGAGATATGGAAATCACTCAAAGAACAAGGAGTCCCAGAAAAATATATAAGAATAATAAAAGAAATTTATTCAAATAGTAAAGCAAGAGTTAAATTAGAGAGAGTTGGCAACGAATTTGTTATAAAGAAGGGAGTTCGCCAGGGAGATCCTTTGTCTCCAAAGATATTTACTGCAGTCCTTGAAAGTGTGTTCAGAAGGATGAATTGGGAAAAGCATGGGATTAATATTAATGGTGCAAAACTCAATCATTTAAGATTTGCGGATGACCTTGTAATCATATCAGATAACCCAGCGGACCTAAAAACCATGTTGGAAGATCTAGACACACAAAGCAAATTGGTTGGTCTCACTATGAATATGACAAAAACAAAATTAATGACAAATAGTACAGAAGAACAAATTGTTGTGAAGGGAAATGTAATCGAATTTGTTAAAGAATACGTATACCTGGGACAGATAATATCACCCTTAGACCAGACAAATAAAGAGATCGAGAAACGAATAGGATATGCATGGAATAAGTTTTGGGCACTTAAAGAGGTGATGAAAGCTAAAGAAATCCCGACAAATCAAAAATTTAAATTATTTAATATGTGCATAATACCTGTGATGACATATGGATGCCAAACTTGGACATTGACGAAAAGACAGTCCACGAAACTTGAGGTTTGTCAAAATCATATGGAAAGAAGTGTGCTTAATATAAAGTTAAAGGATAGAATTAAACTCTCAATAATTAAAGAAAAATCAAAAACAAAAAGAATAAATGATATCGTAAAACAACAAAAATGGCGTTGGAGTGGACACATGATCAGACAAAGCGTGAGTAAATGGACCAAAGACATAGTAGAATGGTACCCAAGAGGAGCATTACGAAAAAGAGGAAGACCTTATCTCAGATGGACGGATGACCTGGACAAGACCACAAACGGAGTTTGGCAAAAAACGGCAAGAGATCGTAATGAGTGGAAAGCTTTGGAAGAGGCCTATGTCGCAAGACAAGTTGGAGTTGTTGGTGATGAGTAATATATTATGCTTTTTTTTTCTTGTTAACTAACTTCAACAATAAAGGCTATTTTTATTATTTTATTAAGTTGCAAATAAATAAACGATTGATTGATTGATTGATTGATGTAGAATAAGTAAATATAATTTAACTTACTTGCCATCCTTTTTGTGTCCATTCTTCGAATGATATTTGATACCATTGACATTTTTATATCTCTTCTTACAACCGGGAACAGGACAAGCGAAAGGTTTCTCATGCCCATTGGGACCTGAAGAACTGGAACCGTTCATTCTGAAAAATATTCAATACTTATTCAATTGAGTTGTTGGCTGTAAAACTTTTTAGATATAGATAAAGATAAACAATCGTTGAGCAATTGTTAAAAAATAATTCTATTACAAAATCGTGTTTGTGTGTTATTGTGTGTCTAAATTGATACTATTGATTGAAATATTTTATAAAAAGTTTAAAAAATCTTTAATTTTTTCAGATTTTCTATTTCTATTCTATTGAATATTTTTGGAATAACTAAAGATCTCCTCCTAAACTTATCCCACTAAAATCATCGGCGCTTTTGCTTGTATTAATAGACGACGGTAACCATTAACCATCAAGTGCCAGTCAACCTTTACATAAAAAAATTCAGAAAAAATTATTTAATGTTAAGTTATCTGAAAAATAGACATACTTTACACCATATCTCAATATGAATTCTGAGCTATATTCTTCGGCTGTGGTCCACGAATCATTGCTATCCTCGTAAGGGCTCATTAGGTCTTCTTCATCCATTTCACTACCTATAAATCATGTAATTATAAAATTAATTTAATGTGAAACGGCATTATACAACATTCTTTTAGCTTATTTTTATTAAACTTAGAAGAAACAAAATCTTAACAAAATTAACCATATGCAGTTGATTTTCTATGTCAACTGAGTAATTTAAATGTCCAGAATCTATTCATGTGTAGATAAGTGATCACTGGCATTAAAATCGCTTCCGGCTCATTATAACCTAATCCCAAATTGTCTGTTTCCCATTTTGACTGAAATGCAAATTACCTTTCCCAAATCGACCAAATATTAAAATCTCTTAGTCCCAGAATGACTTGAAATCCGAAATGCCCTAGTGCCGAATTGACTGAATATTTGAAGATTGAAAAATATTATGCATGTTTAGTGTTTATCAGAGCCAACTTTGAAAAGTTTATTTGCAAAGTTGACCCCTTGTCTTTTTTTTTCTTCAAACCGTGAACCTCGAAAATCTGCGATCGAAAACCAGATCCCCACCGACCATGTAATCCTTGCTCGTGTGGCCGCTCATCTCCACGGCATTAAGGGTGGACGGTCCAAAGGGGGTTTCCGTCTGACTTTTCCACATCAATCGCGGCAGCCCGAGAGACAAGCTCCACCTCGTGTTGTCGTCGCGGAACAGTTACTAGGCCAGGTGTACAATCTTCCAGACGACTGCAGAGGGCGGTTACTAGGCCGGCCAGGTACTACCGGGTCTTCACCACCCTCCACAAAGCCGCGATTGCAGTATTCTGCCAGACAGTCCTTCCCTGCCCAGTTACTCAATTACCGTTGAGCGGCAAAGCTACTCCAGAGATTCCATCCCCTGCGACCCGCACCGGCCTTTGTGTGCAGAACCGAGACCCATACCTCAGTCCTACGTACAAGGACTGGGGGCTATGGTAGCCACCTACCATAAAAAAAGAAATGTGGCTTAAATTAGTAATTAAAAATTAAGTCAATTTGGCATTCACTCTAATTGGGATTTAGTCTATTTGAGATTTAGTCGATTTCAGATTGTCGATTTAAAATTCAGTCTATTTGGGATTCAGGTGTATTCACATTTGAGGCAATTTGATTGTATGAGGCAATGGGATTTGGTTGTAATGAGCCAGAACCTGAAAATCAATCAACAATTAAGCACTTCACAAAAGTATAAATACTAATATTATAAAATGTGAAAGTAACTAGTCTCTATTGCCTTTTCACCATCGATGCTTTTCACGCCTTAACTACTTAAGCGATATATATAAAATTTCGCATACAAATTGTCAGGGATACAGAAAAGAACATAGGAAAAAGTTTTCAACCAGGAAAAAAGTAATGTTCAGGGTTCAGCAAAAAATATTGCTTATATATTTTGTCACTATGTTAGGCGTTATTTTTAATTTTGTATTAGTATTAATATATATCATAGCTACGGCTATGCTGGGCTTAAACTCAAATTATAGTACAATAATGTTAAAATGAAAAGTTACCTGTAGGAGTGCTGCTGCGAACGGACGGAGTTTTGGGAGCAGAAAGGAGGCGCCGGCGCACGTCTTGAATAGGTGGTGTATTTTGAATATCCCGCCTTGTAGCCTCTGTGTAAAACCTCAAAACATAACTCAGTGGAATACATGCCGGTTGAGATGCCTCTTTTTGCTCTATAACTGCGGGATCATAATCTGAAATATACAATATAATTTATAAAATTGACGCACTCAATCAGACGATTAATTTAAAACTAGATAATGTACAATAAAGGAAAATAAACAACATTGTTTACTATATAGTGTGAAATATTGTTGTAGTTAGTAAATTAATATTAAAATACGCATTTACATTCCGGTAATATAAATTTAATTTATCTTTATACATAAAAATATCTATATTAACAAAAAATTAATTTCAAAGTTAATAAAATTCAATCAATGCTGACAACTTTGACATAATGATAAGCTTAGAGCAATGGAGATTCGTCTATAATTGCGAACCTTAATTTCAATAATAATTTTGGGAAGCGAAATAATTATTCAATATTTACCAATATGAACGTCTTCAATGTGTTCAATTAGGTCTGAAAGTCTTGGAAATGTTATGCCACAGCCATTATATTTACAGATGTTTATCATGAAGACGGCCATGTCGCACAGATGGTAAATTGCACTAGTCAATATCAAGACTAATCACTTCTTTCTGAAATGTCAATTTTTTAAAACAGCTTTTAAATAGTTCCAATGGCAAATATAAGTTGAAATAAAATCAAATATATTTTTATCCATATTAGTTTATGATTATAAAGTGAAGGAAAAGGAAGAATATTTTTAAAAGTAAGTGTATTTCCTGTCATATTGCGCAGGTTGACCCTTGGATGATCAATAGTTGGCTGCACCGAACGGAAGTTCGTCAATGTCAAAGTTTCGACCAATAGGAACACGAAAATTGTACTCTGTTTCAGTTCATCCATTCACAAATTGAACATTCCAAAGGCCGGTCTGCTCCTTCTCGGTGTTCTTTGGTAAGTGCGGTAGAAAATTGTGAAAAAAGATATCGTGAAAAAGTGTCTAAAATACAATCCATCAAGAAAATTTAAGTGCTTTTCCCTATACAGAAAGTCGTAAAGTGGGTGTCAGTGAGAATATTTTCTTTGTGAGTCAAATACATGTCACGTAAAATAACACACGAATTCGCCTCTTTATTCGGCCATTTTCCTTCGTCACTTATTTCTGTTCTTATTAGTATGCACAACATATTGGATGCTTATCATCTATGATATTACCGTCACTGGTAATTTTGTATGTAGTTTCATTGAGTCACCTAAGAATTCGTTACGTATTCTCACAGTTACGTAACCCTCCTGCGGCTTTTCGTTCAAACTGTCAAGATTAGTCCACCAAGTAATTTATCTGTTTGCTTGTATTTAGCTTAAGTAGTGATCGGTTTCTTTCAGTTGTCGCTCGCCACACCTATATTCAGACAAAAATGCTGTCTGCCGCTAGACTGATTGCCCCTGCAGCCAGGTCCGCTGTAAGTACCTTTATTTTTATCTCGTATCATAATACTTCTATTATGTAACACCAGTCATAGTAAATAATCGATTGTTTTTTCCTAAATGCATTTTAAGTGCACTTACATCTTAACATCCAGAAGGACGACCTTGCAACGAATTCAATGCAGCTTCAATTTAATTTTTTCCCTATAGGTTACTTAACCCTATTGTGTAATTCAGCAGACTAATCAAAAATACCTGAACTATATAAAAAGAGGCGTTGGTTTTTATTACATAATCATCAATTTAATAGGTGTTTTATAAGGTTTTATTGTCAAAATTATTGATTTATGTGAACACTATTGAAGAAATTGAGTATACCTAAAGTAATTTCGATATCTATAGAAATCAATTATTTCTGTATCTACAGCATCTCCAATAGGTATAGCCTATGTTACTGATAATATATCTATAGGTGAAAGAATTATCAAAATCGGTTCATTAGTTTTTGAATTTATTCATTACAAACATACAAATCTTCTCTTTATAATATTAGTATAGATATAACATGATAAATGTTTCCAGATCTTCAGCAACACAGCCTTAGTGCGACCATTAGCAGCAGTCCCCACGCAAACACAGCTGGTGCCTGCTGCCCCGGCTCAGCTCTCGGCAGTGCGCTCCTTCCAGACCACCTCTGTCACTAAGGACATTGACTCTGCTGCCAAATTCATCGGTGCTGGTGCAGCGACAGTAGGAGTTGCGGGTTCCGGTGCGTATAACATCCATTTTCATGCACTCGCTTCCTGCGACACTATAATGTTTGAAGCATGTGCATAATATAGACTTTTAGTGATTGCATAACACTGGCTTGGGTGCTTTTTTTTTATCACAAGTTCCCTAGAATATAAATTGACTTCCAAAGTTATACATTGTTTAGATAACCAAGATCTTTCATTTATACTTATGCCAAAACTACAGCACACATGCTATTATTTCATGGTGGTCTTTTGTAACGGGGTGGTTACTGCTGCCGAACGGGCTGCCCACATGACTGTTAACTTTCCAAATCCAGACCGAAGCCAACTGCAGGGAATTGGACCTGTGACCCTTGGGCTCATTACAAGGACATTTAAAAGATTGTTAAAACTAGAAACATGTATAATTTGGAAGCTAATTTGTTAGATTCCTTTCACATTGATAAGGCAGTTGACTGGGTAAAATGTATAAAAAAAAATCACATAAATTTATGTAACACTTAATAAGAGATTGATAATTTTGACTACCCAATCATCTTTCTCATTCTATCGCCATATTGTGATCCCTTATCTAACAATTTCCTAATCCTTATCAGCTTTTTAACAGTTTTGTGTTACCAACAGGTATTGGTATTGGAGTTGTCTTTGGATGCTTAATTATTGGCTATGCTCGCAATCCCTCCTTGAAGCAGCAGATTTTCTCTTACGCTATCTTGGGATTCGCACTCTCCGAAGCGATGGGTCTATTCTGTCTCATGATTGCATTCTTGATGTTATTTGCATTTTAGATCTGTTTTTATACATAACGTGTACAGTGTATATTTTTGGATGGGGCCTGAAATGTCTTAATTGCTACAACTTATATTTGCATGGTTTTATAAGTGACTTTTTTTTTAACCAGTATTGGGGAAGCATTGGATGAGGTTTGTGGCTTTTTTCAAAAGAATTAATGTAGTTTAGTTAATGAAATGTTTTGACACGGTTT
The DNA here is from genome assembly GCA_936446665.2 of Synanthedon andrenaeformis. NCBI lineage: Eukaryota > Metazoa > Arthropoda > Insecta > Lepidoptera > Sesiidae > Synanthedon > Synanthedon andrenaeformis. Next base: position 9,935,385 of record OW387785.2, read on the forward strand.
ATTTTTAAAGGATTGGATAAATGAGATGTGTTGTGGTGATTTCAGGTGCCGGTATTGGTACAGTGTTTGGCTCCCTCATCATTGGCTACGCCAGGAACCCCTCGCTGAAGCAACAGCTGTTCTCATACGCCATCCTGGGCTTCGCTCTGTCGGAGGCCATGGGTCTGTTCTGTCTCATGATGGCGTTCCTGCTGTTGTTCGCTTTCTAAGCTCCCTTACTCTTAAGAACACCACTACTGCCATCCAGCACGACGAGGTTTCAGTGTATACGATCTGGAGTGGACGGCTATGGAATCGATAATGTGGAAACCTCACCCTCATAGTGATGCAAGGACTGATTATATTTGTTAATATAAAAAGCGTTAAACATCGTGTGCATCACCGGGAATGCAATTATTTAATTATGTAGTATAAACTGTCTGCAAATAAAACGTTGTATGAAAACATAAAATGGGATACCAAGTTGTTTTGTTTCCGGTAGATTGTTATTCTGAATCATGTTGTGGTTAATCTCTGTATAAATACTGGAGACGAAGGCCGGTGATAATATTTTTTGTAAGCCAGTGTATGCGTATAATTGCGTGTGAGTATTGTCATCGACTGAGTTATCCTGTTGAGAATGTCAGCATCTGTAATGTACATTTTTAGGGCAATTAAATAATACAAAACAAGTTACTGGGTTATTGATATAAACCAACCTCTAGTCTTTCTTTTTATTAAACTATAATTTTTGTTTCCCGTTTTGATAGTCATATTACGAGTTTGTCGTATTTCAGATCTGCTTCACTTAAATAAATTCAAATGCATTTCTTACGTAAATCTATTTTTTGCTTTACAATCAAGATCAAATACATAAATAATAATTTCTCTTTTTGTTTTTAGTTGATATTGTGAAGCCATATTATTTTTTAATTTATTTTAGTCATTTACCCTAGCCATCATGCAATTGGTAGGTTATTTTGGTAAATTCCCAAGGAGATTATAATGAATTTGCTTATTATATTGGGGGGCCAAATATGTATGTACCTATATTCTAGAGTACGACGAATTCGGAATAAGACCAAATTAGACTGGCGGCAAATCCATATGGATTCCCAAAGTTTTTGTTTGCCAAGAAAATGTAATAACACCAGCTTCCCTGTACTTTTTTTCAGTGCTCATTTGCTTAATTCCTAAAGTGATGTATTATTCAACTGCGCCTACAATGTAAAAGAAGGTTTTTTTGTTGTTGAAAGATTTAACAAAAATGTGATCAGACTAATAGACTCAGTAGTCCGATGTTCTATATCGGACTACTGAGACAAAAAAAGTCTCATCCTTGGAAACATTTTGACAAACTAAACAGTTCCAAATGGGTAAAAGAATGTCAATAGGGAGATCTAGCTCCGATGGGCTGGCAGCGTTCAGGCAACACTGAGACCTGAAATTGTGCTTCATGTACAAAATTTGGTTCATGAGTGACTCGAAATAAACGTTCTTGCCAGTGCAACTATGGAAACGCGACTATGCTTGTTACTCCGTGAGATCATGTACATTAGTTGGTTCAGTATCCATAGTTTTTTGTTAGATCAATCTGATCACGATTTCTGTGCTTAGCTTAGATTGATTTAATGGGTTAGTCCAAACAGATCTACGATAGAAAAGATTGGACAAAAAAATCCAAGTAGTTCTACTGCAGAGTATAACAGATTATACTCAATTGTGTTTTAAAATGAAAGTTTACAACACGTTACATGATGCATTATTTGGAAGTGGGAAATGGGTAAGCACACAGTATGGAGGGCCGACAACATCCAATCAGATGAACAGTGAACAAGACAATAAGTCAACGATGGCTCCAGGCTGCTTCTTCTGACCAGTTGGAATTTAGTGTTTAGGTTTGTATTTGTTTACTATATATACTGCGTTCCGTAATCCGAATGAGTAATTTGATATTTCCTGGGTTGCAGGTTTTTGTTTATGACCATACAAAAATAGTGATTTCACCTAATAGAACTTATAAACTTCGTTTAGAATTAATATTAATTGTATAGTCCATTCTGTAAGTCGTAATTCTTTTCGATTATTATAACTTTTCTGATGAGAATAAAAGTAATTATCTTGAATAAGTAATACGATAAATCATAAATGTCAAGTGGATCCTATGAGCATAGGAGCCAAAAGCCAAAAAAAGTTAAAATTGTTTTATTCAATTGTGTAACAGCATATTGAAAAATACCGCGTAAATAAGTCGTGACGTTTTGACATTAGTAATAATAATGTTACCATATTATAAAATTTCTACATGATTTCTACTTTCATTTGCCAAAATCTAGCTAAAAAAATTATATTCCTGGAAATTAAAATTTCAGAGATGAATGTACAATAAAAAATAACTGTTTGGTTTTGGAAATGTTTCTACAAGTTACTATGAATTTTAGATAACTACGATACACGCAATCACGTCACAATTTAAAAAAAAAATATTCCGCCCAATCTCCAAAACGGCTGTACCGATTTGAACGGGAGTTTCACTGGCAGATAACTGTAGTTATAAGAAAGAATGAACTTCTTGATTGCTATTTTACTATTTTTATATTTAAAGAAATTAAATAGGTATTAATTATTAAAGTTTTCCCTTTTAAGCACGTGATCAAGCTCTTAGATTTAATAGCAATTTGTACAAAAAAAGCCCAAGAGGCCAAAGTAAATACACAACCGCCTAATAAAATGTATGGATGTTTTACGTTGTTACACATTTTATTTAAACTTAAAATAATAACATAAAGATATACAGAATTTAGATACAGTCTAATACGAGTAATGGGTAAGTATATTTTTTTTATTTATTTATTTACAGGAACATAATTCATATAGTTAACTATGAAGACACACACTAGGCATGCAAGCCTGTATCGTGTGCTTCATAAATGTAATATATTTTTTGATATTTAAAATAAATATCAAAAAATAAAAATATTAATTATAATATTTAAAAATACAAATAATAACAAATTATAAATGACTAAATACACTAAATTACCTAATAATAAGTAGTTACATATAAAAGTAAAAGACACAATAAATTTAAAAATTGAGGCTATCGAAATATGTGGTAGGTATTACGTTTTTAAATTGATTTAAATAGTTTTTCAACATAGTCGTATTTAAGACTGGACAACCATTTTTTAATCTTAACCTTAACTTCACGTATGGTATATTGCAGTCACAATGTTTAGTAATTTTGTTGTAAATGCTTAATTGTACATACGGATTAAAACGTTTTGCAAATTCTGTTCGTACTAGTGGCAGAGGAATTTTAAATACTCGCTTTTTTAAAAGGTCTGTGTATTGACGAGAATTGATAACTTGTTTATGAGCAAATAGTCATTTTCAGTAAAAAAAGTTTTCTAACGCTAAGTACTTTGCTTTCTTTATATAATTCTGTAGTGGGATATCTAAAGTTTTTCTTCAGCATTGTTTTAAGGAGCGATCTCTGAGCTCTTTCGATTTCTATCATGATTGTTTTAGAGGATCCTCCCCAACAGGAATTACAGTACATTAAGATCGATTGGCAGAGGGCAAAATATACGTTTGTTAGAATACTAGGTGAAGCTATGTTACGGAGTTTGCGCATTATGTGAACTATAGTACGGACTTTCTTAGACAAATATGATATATGTTGTTTAAAAGTATTAGACTGTATCTAAATTCTGTATATCTTTATGTTATTATTTTAAGTTTCAATAAAATGTGTGACAACGTAAAACATCCATACATTTTATTAGGCGGTTGTGTATTTACGAATATAACTAAATGGACGAAACCGATCCAAAATAATCGGTTCCGTTTAGTTATACTGTTCAGTATAACTATACGGACTTTTTTTGTTCATTTTGTTATATCGTATAACTAGTTGGACTAACCCAAAAAAATCAATCGCACAACAAACGTCTTTTGTACTTGGCTTTACAATTAATATCAGTCAAGGGTTTTATTCATGCATATTTAAAAAATAAAACAAAATTTATGTCAACAGTTTTATTCGCAAATAATGATTTATAAGAAATATCTGCGTAATATGTTTTATTACAGACATAATTATAAATGTGGTTAACCCATTCACAAATTTCCAACTCAACTTCGCTTCAAGCGATTACAAAATAAAAAAAGTGTTCATTTATTGAATACTTTCACACATCATCAAAGGCGGTAATTGTCAGATTAACTAATCAACATACATACAAGAACTAATTGCTACAAGTTAATTGTAAGCAAAAGTTAATAAAATTCACTATTGTTTCACTTTTTCATTGCATAATATTGAAACTAATAAGTCAAAAAATATCCCTTTAGAGTTTAGAGCACAATTTATACAGCACGACATAAAATAAGCCCATAGTGTGTACACTGACTCTTTTTACAAAGTGGTCAATCGTCTCTTAAAGCCTATATATATTTTTGATGTTAGGTATGACGACATAAACTACTTTTCATATACTGGTCTTAAATAATGGACACTTACGGGTTGAAATTGTAGTTTTACAATTTTTATTCAAGGTTTTTACAAATTTAGTAATATTCTTGAAATAGATAAGTGAAACTCAAAGCTTTTTAAAGTAATTTGTGTCAGCAGAGGGCGATGGGTCGATAATATTTTTCAAAAAATATTTCTAAAAAATGTTCAAAAGGCTTATTGTCACATTTAGCTTCTTGTAGATTGTGCTCTAAAGTGAATAAAATTTGTATGAAAACAGTAAAGAGAACAAAAAATGACAACTGACGAAGTCCGCTCTTTGTTTAACAGTCACAACTTCAATAACATTTCTCAAAAGATAATGCTACAATAAACTGAGAATGTCATAATATAAAATATTGCGACAATGAACATTGGGCTCTGAACCGGAGGGAAATAAATGCATCCCATTGGACAGAACAGGAAATGGTTGAATCACCATATATATTTAATTATTAATAACATGCACTGCCAAGGATTGGAACTTTCCGTCTGTGTTTCTGCACTCAAATCTTTAAAGTTCGAGTGAAAGCATTTTGTGGCGAAGATGGCTAAGGTTTTCGGCTAGATGATGGCCAAGAGCAAACCTAATAATAATAATAATAAACTCAAACAGAAAATAGCGTGCTTCTAAAGTAAAATGAAAAATACTTACATTTATGACGCCACGATAACTTGTTCCTTTGTTTATAATATTTACTTTAAATTTAATAAGTATACTGTTTGTTATCCTTTTTTTTTTAATTTAATAATGCACTAGCTGGTGCCCGCGACTTCGTCCGCCTTGGAAAATGAAAAATATAACACTAGAGTATATATAAATCAATATTACGCCCGACATCTATTAGTATTATCGCTGTGATGTGACGACGGTGGCGCCGCCACGGTGACATTGGCGCCCAATTTTTATATTGGCGTTCGGAGCTCTTTTTACACGAGTTATACTTATATTTCATTTTATTTTTAATAAACGCGCCTAAAGTAGTTTTTACTTACAAAAAAATCACTTATTTTGAAACAAGCTATCTTGGGCGTCTTTTTACATTGACAGATCCCATTAAGAACACATCCACGCGCACTATAATTAAAAATTATATTCGAATTTATAATAATTATATTATATAAAATTATATAGGCACACGGAACCACCGCGAATATAAAACCGTCCACCCTCATGCTGGCACTTCACATGGCTATTTGTATTTGTGTATTTGGCATATTTGGCAAACAATTACCAAGTGAGGACAGTTTATTTGACAAAGTGTTGCCCTTATTTGCCTATTTGACAAATAAGGACAATACCAAATACGCGGATCCGTGCGCTTGTCGGTTTTTCGAGACACATCAAAGGGATCAAATAGGCAAATATGCAAATAAACCGTCCACACAATGGCCATATTCAGAAACGCTATTCTATGAAAATTACTAACCGGGTTCGATTTTTATGCATAGTCAGCATCCACCAGCGCCTTGCTGTCCAGGGTCTTTTCAAGACTTTGTGTTTTTTGACGCATAGCATGTAATAGTAACATGCATTTAAATAATAAAATCCCCCTGCAAGTTGAAACACGTCCATAGTGTTGGTAAACACCTTGCGTTCTGCTGCCAAATGTTTGTGTGGTTGTTATTTGACTGCCATGTGTGGATGGTGGTATTTACCGTTATTTGCATGATTACCAGAACGTGAAAGAACACCCAATAGCGAACACAAATTGCCATGTGAAGTGCCAGCATCAGGTTCACAATAATTGAGACAGCAAACACAATATATTCGCAGTTCTTCTTCTGCATACATCAAAGCCCAATATTCGTGTCCAATATTGCACACCAAATAAGAAAAAAAAAACAAGTGCATACAATGGATCAAATAACAAACAGAAATGTCCATTTCACGATTAAATTATTGTAAATTACGTCTTTCGTCACATGATAAAACTCGAAATACTAGGCAAAGTGAGTTCATGTCGAATGCTCGTCATGCGCTCGCTTTGCATTTTAAAAAAAACTTTATATTTTCAAAGAAAAATACAAAATATTACACTCTCATCAATTTGGGCAACACCAAATCAATTCTTTTTTTTATCATCACCACACTATACATAATCGTCAGGTCAGGTACTCTACTCTTAAAATTTGTAGAGATAATATTTTTTTATGAGGACAATAATTATTATAATATATTTAAACAAATTCAACAAGGCACAACTAAACGTTAAGTCTACATATCCTTGTGAAAAACATTTTACACACATAACCAGGCCATACATTTATACGATTTAACTCTACTCTTTAAATACTCACACAATTTTGACAATAAAGAAAACCAATAAAAAAGACATTTCGCTTCAAAACGCGAAGCCACTATCAAAAAGTTGTACATTATTTAATTTTACTTTCACTTAGTATCTAAACGCGAAAAGAAAACAAAATATAAGGCATCTCTCTACAATCTTCTAATAAATAGAACGCAACTGTCGAACAACAGATCGGATCGAAGTCCACAGAGATCTATCGATAAATTATTATTATTATTATAGTTGACGGCAAACTGGTAAAAACGATAATTATTGAGATCAACAACATGATATTTGGTCCGAATTTTATTAAGTAGTTTACGCGACTAACGGCCGAACACTCAAACGCTTTTTAAAATATTAAAGCTTCTCACACAAATTATCATTATTCTGTTTTTAGTCCATCTATCTTGTCCTTTGGTTGATTTCTTTCTCAATTCAGCTTTTGCCCATATAGTACAGTACAGGATATATGAAGAGAAGTCGTCCTTCATCAAATTATAGTTTTGATAGTACATATATAGTTGCCTGCGAAAATCCATTCATGGAAATGGGAGAAAGCAAAGATGTGCGACAGAGAACTGTGCAGTGTAGATTTTTTTTTAATGAAGGATATTTTAGTAGGCAACACAATCGCAATTTACTTTCTCTTAGATAAAATATACCGTTCGTTTCCAAAACAAATGGATGATGAACTTTGGATCTTAGACAAATACAAAACTGTTATTATCTATGGACAAGAGCGGAATTGAGCTGAACAAAATGTCACCATACACTTTTAATTTGAAAAACCCTTAGTTTATGCCAATAGAGGCTCAAATTTTTAAGAACCGCCTGATCGGCCACCTAACTCCGCAGACCTCGATCGGAACACACATTTTTGGCTTGATTTTATCTCTGTTTGCGCTCACAAAAATCCTTACACCTTTCCCTATATCTATTATCAATTATCTTTTACACGCTAATAAATAATAATATTAATTATAGTGTCGATATATATTCCGTTCACCTCTATATAGCTTCCGTGTCGAACTCCTGTCCTCTTGTGATGGTGATGGGGCCGTAGGTGGTCGTCTGGTCGAGCTTGAGCACTTGATACTTCTTCAATACGAGCAGACTGTAGAACTTCTGCGCGGCTTGTTTGCGCGTGTTGTGGGGCGGGGCGAGGTCTGTGAAGAGGAGCGATCGGCCGGCCGAAAGGTGTGGCCTCATTGCGGCGAAGAGTTGGGCGGCTCTGCGGTTGAGCACTCGCTCCTCGAACTGCTCGTCCGTCTCGCCCGCCTCGCGCGCCTCCCTCTCGCGCTCCTCGTCCGGCCTCTCGACGCTGGCCGGCAGCGAGTAGTCGTGCGCCGGACTGTGCGCGCCCTCAGCCTCGCCCGTATGCAGCTCGTCGTAACCGAGGTTGGCCATCTGCAGTCGGCTCTGAGAAACACACGTACACTTTGTATAAACGTACGTTCGGATGACAAACACCTGTCTTTTTGGGACCATTTGCTGTTAGTTTACGTTGCTAATAGGACGAGCTGCTTATAGGTCGTTTCGCTTTTAAGACGCTCTTTGCTTGAACGTCTTTCTGATACGAAGACACAAAATCTATTATCAAACGGTCTATATGCACGTTTATTTCAGGTATTGTTTCCTTAGCCTACTTATTTAGGTAACATCATAGACTACGGACTGAGCGTTTCCTATCCACCTCTAAAGTAAAAACAAGGTAATTGTCTCTTTCTACGGTATGTAGCTACCGTCGCCTATAATACAACCAAGGCCACGGGTACTCCACATGCGCTACCGACTACAGACACTAGAGTAGGAATAACCAAATTTGGTTTTTGTTGGTGGTCAATTTAATAAATAAAAATCCTTTAAAAAATTAAATTGTACCTGATAATCCGTGTGCTCGAGGGGATGTTCGAGAGGCGGTACAGATGGTGGCATGTCGGAAACCGATGGCCTCAAAAGTGCAGAAACAGGCTCTCCTCCGAGTTGCGGCATCATCGGCATCTGTTCCAGCCCGTGCTGCAGCAGACCGTGTTGGAGACCTGCAACACATATTCATTTTATTCAAATAAAATTATGTATACTCTTGAACGCTCCGAAAATTCCCCCACTATGGTAGGGGAGCCCACGATGCTAAATGTGTAATTACTCGAGCGTCGTGGGGACCTATTGGAATTTAAAGATTAGATTGTAGGAAGACAAAAAAGGTTAGATGGGGTTTTTCATTTCAACGGTGAGTTGAGCGTCTACAGGCTTTCAAAAATGTAAAAAAAATCTGTCATATGGACATACTCGAGCGCGTCAAATATTGATTATGTATAATATGTCCCACATGTCCCTGATGACAGATATACGATATGTTAATCTGCCGATTTGGATAGTGTGGATCTCCCGTACGTAAGCGTTAAAAATGAAAAAAAAAAAAGTATTTACTCGAGCGTATTACAATTTTTTGAGGTTATATGCGAATGTGAGGATGGATGGAAATTTGTTACTCTTTCACGCAAAAATGGATTTGGATGAATTTGACACGCAGACAGTTCATTATGTGGATTAACAAAAAGGATACTTTTATCCTGGAAAAATACTTTTGAGAACCCTTCCTTCCTTTCTAGAGAAACCCTTTATAAGTCAAAGACACATTCCAGATGATTTAAACACACACACCATTTATTAGACATACCTGACGGCGTCATGCCGCCGTGTTGCAATCCAGCCGGTGTCATGCCACCGTGTTGAAGACCCGCCGGCGTCATGCCGCCATGTTGAAGGCCTGCTGGTGTCATGCCGCCGTGCTGCAAACCAGCTGGGGTCATGCCGCCATGTTGCAATCCAGCTGGAGTCATAGCGCCATGATGCAGACCAGCCGGTGTCATACTGCCGTGATGTAAACCGGCAGGTGTCATGCCACCATGGTCCAGACCAACTGTAAAATATATTTTAATGTTTTTGATTTTAGGACTAAATCTGTGGAACAAGGCTCCGTACCGAGAGTTGTGACATGCTTATCCGAAACACAGAGCCTATACAACAATTTGGTGTGGATACGTAATTTAGTTCGAAATTGTTTATGTCAGAATATGTTGCAGATTCAGTTTGCTGTAACACGTCAGTGAAACGTTCAAAAACCTTTTACACGCTTAAGGCGATACTCTTTAAAACTAGCAAAAGACGAGCTTATTGACAACATTTTTGGACTTATAAACTTATAAAACTTATAGAATACTTATAAACTTTGTTTGGAGTAAATTGTCTAAAATAACTAATAATGTATAACATACTTAATATGCTAAATTATACCTGGCATGGAAATTAGGTCTCATCAGTTATCTATTAATTCAAAATCAGTTTAGTTGGCTTAACAAAATCAAGTTGAATACAAACCTGGCGTCATTCCACCGTGATGCAGCCCTGCAGGTGTAAGGCCACCATGAACAAGTCCGCCCGGCGTCATACCAGTGTCCAGGCCCAGACTAGGAGTCATTCCTGAAATAAGCAATGTAAAGGGAGCTTCAATAGCAGCCCAGCTCATTTTCCAAATTAGATTGGACCTCTCGAAATAAATGGTCACTCACTCTACAGTAACGAAATAATTGAATGAACGACTTGAGATTTCCAGCCTATAGTAATGCACTAGTGAGGTGGATTTTAAACCCATACTCTCATACAATTAACAAAGTCTTTGGCCAGCAGTACCGTGGGACATTTGTAAACAGTGACAGGACACAATTTGTTTCGCAGTCATTTGGGCGACCCCTCTCGCGTCAGTAACCACCCTCTTACAGAAGACCATCGTGAAATAACGATATAAGTGCTGTTGTGTATCGATGAGTGATGAGTGCACTTGCAGAACCTGTGGCTTGTATTACACAAGGCGATGGTAGCCATCTTCCATCAAGTGGACCGTCATCCTGTCTGTTAACCTTAACATAAAGAAAATATGTGTATAAAATAATGAATAAGTACCTCCGTGCTGTAGTCCGGCTGGAGTCATCCCGCCCAGTCCAAGATCAACCGGCGCGTCGCCGTGTTGTAGACCTGCGGGCGTCATTCCGCCGTGTGGAAGACCACCTTTACACCAATAAGTATGTTAAGTCTTGTAGGATAGTACTGTTGAATCAATATTTATTTCATTTAAATAATGATATTTAATATTAATAATTATTAAAACTGTGACATACACATAATAATTTTCTGACAAAATATTATAATTATTTTTAAAAATTTGCATCACAGATACATTTAAATACGTTCTGAAACTGACTGCATTACATTTATTTGTACATTTTAAAGTCTTTATAGCTCCTACTAGAAAACAATATTTACTCGTGGTGACGACAACAAATGATAATTTTTATAATATTAATACAGAAGGTCATAAATGTCGCAAAAGATGTTTCACATCGAAAACTTATTTTTTTCTTTGCAACATTACTATTAAATATCCGAGTTATAATATATGTTGTTCACGGGGTAAAATGGGTAATTTTAATACCTGGAGTAATAAGGCCGGGTGTGAGGCCGCCTTGCAGTAGCGTGCCTGGCGTGAGAGGGCCCAACGGGCCTGGTGTCATAGAGCCCAATGAGCTCAGCATACCGCCTGATACAATAAACAATATAATTCAACATTATTTCGCCATAAGTCTATTATGATAAAATTCGAAAAACGATATTAAAAACGATATAAAATTAAAGAAGATTAAAAAATAAAATCAAATAAAAAAACAAAAAATGGAGCCTTATCTGGCCAAATCGTAGGTGCATTATTCAACACGATTTTCTCATCGTAGACAAATTAAGTCAACAATTTCAGCTAATAGTATAAAAAAGCTAAACCCTTCCGGCGCCTCGCATATATAGAGCATTGGTGACAAAAATTGCAAGGCCAACAAAGGCATAACTAAGGCTACGGGCTCCTATTAAGAGCATTCATCAATTAGAATCATGCTGGAGTCAAAATTTATGATTTCAGTAGTTTCAGATGTTTTACTTTGCAGATAAGATGTTAACGTCATATTAATTGTAGTTTTATAATCTAGTAAATAGCTGAAAAATATTTTAAAGTGAATTTTCATTAGAACATTTTTAAATAGCCCTTTTTTTTTTAACTAGCGGTCGACGGCCTACGCAGATAAATATACAAGTTATTAAAAAAATTATAACACAATCTTTTAGAACATTAATGACTTCACATACTAGGTCCAAGAAAAAACAGAAATATCTCAAATTTGATCCTAAAATAACACAATTAATATCACGAAAAATTACTAAAAGTGACACTTTTGATTATACTTTTCTTGAATGAAAATTTACAGAAATCGTATGTTTTTTTCGACTATTATCTAATAAATGATATGAATTTTTGGAAAATCAATATTTTTATAATTTGTCGCATATAATTTTACTAATATCTCGCTTCTGCGTCAACCGTCGACCGCTAGTTTTAAAAAAGGGTTGCTTAAAAACTGCTCTAATGAGAAAAGTATCCCAATATTTTAAAATATTTTTCGACAATTATCTAGATTATAATACTACAAATAATATGACGTTAATATCTTATCTGAAAACTAAACACATCATGGCATTATGATCCGCCGGGAATCATAAATTTCTGATTCTGACTCTGTAACGCTCTTAAACGCTGTATGTTATGTGCGACGTCAGAACGCCAGGCAAAGCGTCAGCGGTTATTATAAGCAACGAATAACGTCTCGATCACAACAGACGTCGCGCACAGCGTTTAACGCCGACGACGTCAGCGCGTGGTAGAGACCGCAGTAGTACATTTGTATAGTCAAGCATTGTGATGAAGGCGTACCGCGTGACGCTGTGAGCGGCCGATTGCGTTTTTAAGAGACCACAGCCTGAGTCTTCACACATTATAATACTCAAGACGACTAGCATCTTATGCAAGTCTCGAGGTTGAGTTTCCTCAGAGTATCTCACATACATTTGTATGGTGAATCATACACTTCCCAGGCGGTATCCTACGCGTTCGCGACTAGTCTTGCGATACCGCCGTGTCGGTGGTCCGGTCCGTGCGTATCGTTTCCAAAAAGTATCTTCAAAATGGCGAGGAAGCAAAAACTAAATACTAAATTTAAACAGGAAATCGAAAAATTTTGAGTTTATACGTTATCGTTTTCTACTTTTTATTATATTGTAGTTCTTGGGGGTCGATAAAAGCTTTGCAATTTTTGTTTCTGTTAATATAAAAATGAGTCAACTCTTTTTTTTTCGAAGTCATCTTCTGTCAAAATGTTGAGCGTAGACGTACTCGCCAGCTTTCTTGTTTAGAATACTTTTGTAGTTACTGGTACATCTTCATAGAAAAAGTTAAATTTTATCAAATTTCTTATTTCGCCAACTTTTAATTATGTTAATATTGGTAATTCTTGCTACATACACTATTATTAAGTAGTTACAATAGTATTATTTCGTCAACTCTAAGTACAGTTCTACGAAGGTTAATACATCTTGTCTTCGTATTTAAGTATTTATTATTTAACCTTTTTGATAAGTTTATGCACTTCATCCTGAGTGTTATATGGAATCCATGGTTATATAGGAAACCCAAGTATGTAGTAATATGTTCTGTATGACGATGAAAAAATAAAATAAAGCCTTTATTTGTCTAATTAATAACACACAGAAAACAGTTAAAATAGTTTATTTATTTGGTTAGTTACAACGATACTTTTGCATTAAAAATAACGAGAATTTATGTATTGGCAGAACTATATGTAAAAAATATTAAAAATTACAAATAACTTGGCGAAATTCCTAATATAATTTATTTTTAACGCCCGACGCAAAAGAATTGTGTTATAAGTTTAATTTGTGTGTATCGGGTCATTTGTCTGTATGTAGCATCGTAGCTCCCACGCGGCTAAACCGATCTTGATTTAGTTTTTTTTTTTGTTTGAAAACTGACGTGTACAAGATGGTTCTTAGCTACAATTTATGAAGATATGTTCAGTTGTTTGAAGATCATCAGTTTATTTCCTAAAGACGAAGAATAGGCTAGTTGACAAAATTTGGAAATTAGTTTAAAACTATAGCTTAGCATCTATTTCACCCCAAAAATATATTATTTTAAGAAAAATAGGTCTTTTACATTAGTATTTTGAATTTTTAGAAATGAATTTGAAATTGACCGCGAAAAAGGCCAAGACTGTCATGGCGTCTTGAATGACGTCACACCTCGATAAACAGCCGTGTTTGTTTATGACAGTCAATTGTTTTTTTTAATAAATAATGAATTCCTCGTATTATAAACACTGTATAGTGCCCCAATGTAAAAGTACAACAATAAAACGCCAAAGAAATTATTCATATACGTTCCAAACAATAAACAAATACGAAGAAAGTGGTTAAAAATGGCCAGATGCTCTTACTTTATCAACTGATTCCACAATTTATTTCTGTGAAAATCATTTTGATGTAAGTATTAAACACAACTTGATGTATCTATTTATAAATGACCTGAAATTAAAAATTTGTTAAGTTAAAGTTATTAAAACTTTATATTCGCTAACCTCAAAATCGGTTAAGTATTTACATTCCACAGTAGGTAAATGCGACTCTGACTGGTAATTGCTAATTAAATAAGACTTTGGTTGTTCTTCACATAATACTTACATAGAAGTTTTAACATTGCGGAATCCCGATGAACAAAAGTCGGTGTTTATGTAGAAAAAACATAGGCGCACTCAGTGCTGTGCTAGCAGAGCCGTACAGTGATGCGGCAAATGACTTATGTAATATGTTAATGCATCAATGAAGCTTTTAATAGGTTATGTTAGGTTAATTATGTTTAAGTTTATATTAATTAGTTTAGGGGATGATGGGGCTGACATGCCTTTTTAAGGTATAAGCCCCAAAATACCAAAAGTTAATAAAAAAAAAGTCCGTATTCATTGCAAAAAAATTGCCAAGCATAACGGCGTCAATTTTGGGCAAATTACTGCTGTTTGCTTTGTGAAATCCTGATTCCATGGCAAATTATACCTGTCTTTCAAGATTAAACTAAAAACTAACTGTATTAATTTAACAATAATAGCTGAAAACTCGAAATAACCTGTTCACTTTATACGAAAATGACAGCTACAACATGGTGTTTTGAGAGGTGTGACGTCACGCTTCTCTGATTGGTGTTTAATGTCACGTGATTAAACGCCTCATTTTGGCGATTTTATTTTCCAAAAATATTATTAATCTTTTATTATTTTAATAGAAAAGTTGTTTTTTTGTTTACTAATTATCATGGTTAATCATTAGAAACTCTAAGCCATCCGATTTATTCGTAGTGGAAACAAGCCTATTCGCACTAACTGGATTGAATTCACTAAAAATTGCGGATCTTCATGATTTTTTGCCAACACTGTTCTTCAAAAAGCGATTTTATTATAGATACGTAAGAGAAACTTTTTTTTTCACAATTTTTTTTTCTATTATAAATTATTGTAGTTTTATTGCTAAACGTACTTTTTTTTTTTTTTTTGAAAAAAAAATCTATATAGGAAAATTTTGATGTGTTTTTTTAGCAACCTGTACCCCAGTTGGCAAATTATTCATCTTTTTCATTAAGAAATAATATTCATGTTGGTGTAATAATACGAATGCCTACAAAAGTTGGCAAAACAGAACAACATGTATGAGTAACTACAAAAGTACTCAAAACAAGAAAGTTGGCGAGTACGTCTACGCTCAAAATGTGTAAAATTAGATATGATAAAATTTGATTCATTTTCAGGCGCGTAATATGCGAACGAGTACGCAACTGGTATTCGACTGGTGTATAGTATGTAATGAGTATCGTAATGTGAGAAAGGCGTAATATAAGTGAAAGTGGGGTACCTGGCGTGTGAGGGGGCTCCACGTCCATCACTCGGTCATCCGATCTCGGCGACGCCGGCACCGCCTCCCTCTCTATCCCACCACACCATATTATTGTTAGTGTGTTATTGTGCAATCGCTCAGACACATTACAAAATGGACCTTTTTTTTTACAAACGAGTACTGACAGAATTGGATGTTTTATCATCTCAACAGAACTTTTTCTTATATCAGAATTACTATTTAAATTGTCCATTTTATAATTTGACCTTCATGTTATTGTTATTAATTTTTAGAGTTTCATGACAAGTTGTCGAGCACCAAATATTAACAGTGGTAATCATTTTTTGCTTAAGTGTTATGGAAACTAATTACGGAATAATAAAATTATTAAAAGTAAGCAAGTTATGTGCCTTATATCAAGATATCAGCCTTATAGCGGAGAATAACATTTAGATACTATGCCTAGTACTAGTATAATATCATTAGCATGTTAATAATACGAGTATTTTTCCGAAGAATGAATGGAATCGCGTATTTTTGGTATAGTCTATTTTCCATTTTCCGTCTTATTTTCATCGGCCCATATTCAGTTGTTTATGGTCCGTAAATTACTATCATAACTTTTGCAAGGTCTAAGACTCTAGTCTAGACTTTTTCTAAAAGACTCACTGGTAAGTATTAAAAAAAGTAGGCTAAGATTAATCCTCGACAGAATTCCTGGATCCACTATTAAGAAAACATTCGTAGGTGATGTTTAGATTTAGTGAATTAGGTAATGTGTGTGGGGAACTTGGTGCAAATGACGTGTGAACCCTATTACTCACCGACAGAAGGCTCGTATTCGTGTGGCACGGGCGTCGGTGGTTCCACTTCCGGTACTGGCGGCGCGGGCGTCTCTGGCGGCTGCATCACCTGTATATAATATACGTTTAAACGGTGTTATAGGTCACGCGGCGGATTAAGACTACTCGGCAAAAGTAGAGAGGGCATGCGCAGAATTCAATTTTTAGGTCTGTTTGACAGGCAGAGGAGCGTGAGGAGCGGGTGCGCGTCGGTGCCGACACGTTATTGGTAGACTCAGTCGCTCTTCACCTCCCGCACATCGTTCGCGCGTCTCGTGTCTCTTGGGTACTGTTGCATACAGATTGTTTCATCGTATTAGTAATACGTAATTGTGAAAAAAATGCCTAAAAAAAAACGTTTTAACACGACATCGCACGATGATTTAAAGGAAGGAATATCAACACTGCCGGATGATTAATTTTTTAGTAAGTAGAGCAATATATATAAGCAAAAAAAAAATCATTTCTCTTAGCAATTTTGTGCGCAATTGTACACATGCGCCGATTGCCCCCTCTAGTTTCGCGATCTGACCTTAATATAACGCGCGACCTATATTTAGGAAATACATATTTGGACCGTGAACGACATCTCAATCATAACATAATAAGTAGTCGACAAACAGTCCTTGAATTTGGTTATATGTGATTTTGCACTAACGCTAGAAACGACGTTCACGCTGCATTAGTTCGAAATAACTAGAGACGCAACGCACAGTGTTTGAACACCTCCTAAGGACAGCCAAACAAACGTCACCGTATGAAAGAGACTAGTACATTTGCGGAGAGGACCCTCTGTCCCTTTCGTTTCGGCGACGACGCGAGTAAAAGTAATGTGTTGAGTCGAATGATTGAGAATGAAATGTGAATGAGTTGAATGAATTAGTACCTCTTCGTGTTTCCGCTTGCGTGGCGGCCTCCGCGCAGGCTGCGCGGGCTCAGGCTCCGGCGAACGCGCTTCTCCCTCTTCCGCTTCACTCCGCAGAGTCATGTTGCGCTGGTACAACTGCAAAGTTAAGTTTCCACCATTAGCTTAGATCAGATTAACTGCGTTGCTTGTTGCTTTATAAAGGCGAAAACGTCTACAAAGTTAAATGACTAGGTAGACGAAAAATTCCTTAACACGACGCCGCGCTGCGCCGGTGTGAACTGACGTTTAATAACACGCGAGAGTGGTTTACTTTAGTGAAAATACCTTGAAGAGGACGCGAGAGGGGATGGGCCTGGCGGGCAGCGTGAAGAGCTTCTCGACGCCGCCCGTTTCCTTCCAGTGCATGAGGCGACGCGTGGGCGGCGCTAGATCTAGGGTTGTCACTATGTCCGACGTGTTGCTCAGCTGGTTCTTCATCTCCTCCCCAGATATGTTCTTCACTTCGTCCACAATCAACTTGCGCTTACGCTTTGTTTTCGTTATACCTGAAAAATATGTGTTGTCAGTTATAACTACAGTTGAAAACTGATAATTACAATTGTAATGTTGGTATAAATAAAAAAATATGTATTGTTCGATGATTTCAATAATAAAAATGTACTTATAATATTTTAAACCTACCGAACCTAATCCATACTAGTCACACTCAAAACACCAACAGGTATTTTCCTTAAATTATTTATTGGCGTTTTTCAAAATGTTTTTGAAATCAAGTAAACAATTACAATGTATCAATGTTAACAATCAGTCAATTTGAAACACAAAAAGTAAACAAATTTCTTTTGGTCATAACAACATTAATATTATTAATACTACAAATGGCAGAATCAAGAAACCATAAAAAAATGGTGTGAACAATGAAATAATATTATGGAATTGGAATTAAAAATATATATTGGTGTTTAAATAAATATTTATTTTATATATTGAGGATATAAATTTTAGACTTAAAAAATTTACCTTTTAGTACTGTGGCGTCGACTGGAGCCAAGGCGAAGGATTCCTCTTCGTTCTGCAGCAATGTGGTGTGGTCGGCTGCAGGGGCGCTCTCCGCCACCTGCATGGGTTCTGCAGTACCAGCACCCTCGCCGTCCAATTCCTAAGCACAATCGAATTTTATAAATGTTACGGCCACACTACAAAGACCCACGCTTAGTGAACAGGCGTATTGCATACTGCAAGCGATATGCAAAGCTACTCGCCTAGTAGTGACTTTACAATTTACAATTGAACAAGTTCTAACGGCTGCTGTTTTGAAAATAAAACAAATTAGTATTTAATACTATTATTATAATAGTATTGAGTTTTCAATCAACAGTTATTTAGTTATCCCGCGTTAGTTAGTCAAGTATAGTCAAACGCGCGTTCCCGCTGATACCTGTTTTTAGCTTATTGCTTTAATAAACGACTTGATTATTGCAGTTGTTAAATGTCAATGTAAAGGTCAATGTAGTAGAGTTGAGTTTTACCATGGGCATGACGGAGGGCGGTCGGTCGGGCAGCGGCGCGGCGGGCGGCGGCATGAGGTCGGGCGGGTCGAGGGCGGGCGCGGGCGGCGGGGAGGCGGGCCAGCTGTGCGCGGGCGAAGGCCCGGCGTCGTAGTGGTCGCCCATGTCGTCGTCCGACTCGATCGCCGCGCCCACCGAGCCCGCGCCTTCGCTCACACCGGCCGCCTCGATCTCCGCCTGCACAAACCGATCTCTTTTAATCAAAGCATAATGAGTCTTAAAATTATTTCTTCATTTTGTTACATTTACCATATTGCTGTTACCATGTTGCGTACAGCACTTTTTGAATTTTTTCAAAATATGTAATATTGTCGAAGTTACAAGCAGTCAAAGTTTTAATATTTCATGCAGCTGACATATTGAAGCATGCATCGCGCTGCATTTAACCGACTTCACACGCTCGTACGGTGTGCCCTTAAGGTCGACCACCTAACATAAAGCATGAGTGTCTACCATGATTTCCTCTATAGAAGAATGAAATTTTTACCTGTAGCGACTGTGGTTGGGCAGAAGTGCCGGGCATTCCTGGACCAGCCCCAGCTGTGGCGCTACCCGTTGTTACATCCCCGAACAAATCACCTTCAAACAGCCCCCCAGCGTCTGGAAACAAACACAGCCCACATGAAAATGCAAAACATTTTAAGGACCTTCAAAAGTTTATAAGTACATAATAATATGTCAATTATTATGTACTTTTAAAATTATCAATTGAGATTTCAAACAGCAGATTATCAATTGATTAAGATGTTTACCCTATGAATGCGAGTCCAGGTTCCATGTCGAGTTCTGTGGTTTTTTTGTCAAAACTAATTTCTGCTGCAGCATCAGTTCAAAGTTACCGTGTCATGAAAATACCACTGACGTAACAGTATACCAAATTTCACATCAATCGAACATGTAGAAATACCTTCGTCAACAAGGAAATGGGCTTATGGTGTTCAAACGACTGAACTGATCTTCATAAATTGTAGCATGTCAGCTTTCAAGCAAAAGGCCCGGATCAAACTGTTTGGCCCATCCGTTTCGGACCTACAATTACACAGTCAGACATACACACATACAAAGATACACAGGCACACACGTCAATATTTAAATTGGTGAGTCTTGGATACACTTTATAGATTTAGAAACATTGGATATGATAAGAATCCAACTCTTGCTTGCGCAGAGTTCAAAAAAGGCAGGTGCAGGTCATTAAAGATGATTATAAATGATAAATAACTTACGTCCAAAGTCGCCAACGTCACCGATTGTGGATCCAAAGCCGTCGTCTATGGCGGCGTGGGGGGCGGCCTCCATGCGTCGCTCGGCAGGAGTGGCCATAGAAGGCGCGGCCGCCCCTGACACGCCCACGTTCTCTTTGCCGCCCAACTCCAGAGACGAGCCATCCGCAAACAGCAAGTTACTCTGCAAATACAAATACACACATTCATCTTTATTCCACATTCGAGTCACGAGCACAAATGTTTCAACTATTATTAATAATATACGAGGTCCTGATACATTCGTTCATTCTTTGTCTAATGGCTTTAATTTATTTGATTGGAGCCAAGGGCGGCAAATTTGGTTTGGAGGCAAAATCTTTTTTTAGATCTTAGAGAAAAAGAATTATTTAAATGTGGTAAAACTCCACACAAAACAATTGCAATAAAATTTTCTACAGTTTCAATTAGTTAGACCTATGTGAACAACAAAGATGGCATGGCGCGAACTGTGTCCCGTTCACTCACGTAGGACGACATACATAAACATATTATTAGCATCTGCTATTTACGTCGACTGAAGTTGATTGATTAAGGCGGAAAGTATAGTAAAAGTGCTTTGTGACGTTACAACGTGCTCATTCATTTAGACCATTCGGTGACGTGATTGTAGTTTTGATATATCGGTCTTATGAAAAAAGTATTTGCACTAAACATAAAACGGTTCAACTAATGTACTCAATGTAGAGGGTGCTAACAATATATAAAATCTCAATATTCAAAAATTGTAATTGATGTGACTGGACTATGACTAGGTTATCGAATTGTAGAGGTCGATATTAGGGTCGATAAAATTTAATTACTAGCGGCTACTTACGTGTAAATCCGCTACTGAGTTACAAGGAGTATATACATTTGTAAAAAGAATCTATGTGTATCAAAATGTTAATTTAGTATTCAATAAAGTATAATTAAAGGAATGTAGCTTGAAAATATAGCATTTGTTATTTTTTTCTGTATACCATCATTATCAATATGGCGTGTGTGTGATAATAAACAAACGAACCTGTTCCAAACCACCTTCACTTCCGATGGCTTCTCTCATGATGTCCGGGTGGTCAGTATCGAACCCCATATCTCCGAACCCATCGTCGTGAGTCACTAGATTCAAGGAGCCATACTCCTCGCGCATCGTGATCTCTTCAGCGCGCGACTGGTTTAGTGAAAACTGGGCTTCTATATCCACTTCACTGTAATGATAATAGGATATAGTCATAAAATTTGAGCCTAGTTTGATGATAAAGGTCACTCTTACCTGTATATACAAGCGATTGTTTAGAAAATTGTAGAATCAAATTAATATTACAAACAAATAATAATCTTTACTGAAGATTTTTGAATATTTGATTATTAATTGCAAAAATAATCAGATCTCATATTAGGGTTTTTAATATCAGATATTAGATTAAGTCTCTTACCATTAAATGGTCAATTTATAACAATATAAATGTTGTTACTCACTTTAATTCCGGCATGGCAGTGTCAAAGTCATGGAAGACTTCTGGTAAAGTGATTGCATTCATAGCTGCCTCCCTATGTTCTTCTGGCAAATCGACCATACCCGGCCTGAATGCCATCTGTAATTATCACAGCAAAATTAATTATCAAAATCTTTATATTTTTATAAAGATAAAAAAAAAACAGAAAGCTATTGCTAAAGTATGCAATCACAATTGTCATACAACTTAGTTGGAATTATACTCAGAAAAAATTGCTATCTGTTAATTTAAAATAGAGAACAATTAATTTCAATTTTTAAATAAAAATTGGCAACAGTTTATTTACTAAAAAATAAATAAATTATAAAAATAATAACTGTAATAAATAGATCATGACAATGAATTAATTATGAGAAGAAAAAGCCAATAAAGATTATAAAGAAGGCATTGTAAGATTTCATTTCTATCATGAAATCATAGATATTAAACAATGTCTGTAAGCTACTTTAATAAGAATATTTTTTTCTTACAATACAATACAATAATACAGTAAAAATATAAAAGTGTATTATAATAATATAAAAATAAACTAAATATAATATGATTAAACTTTAGTAACTTTATGACTAAAATTACAGCAAACATACTCCATTTATTATAAATTTTAATTCAGAACTGCTTAATTATAACATTATTAGCTTATCAATCTGTAAGTTGCCTTTAAATAAAAAAGCATGTTAACTATTTATTTTTGGTGATAGATATCATTTTACCATTAATTCGTGTCTGATCATACACTCTTAATAAATAAAAGTGAGAAACAGAGCACTCGTAGTACCTGCTTGTGTTATAGGCTTCGGTAACCACCTACCATAAAGAGAACAGTCAGCCTGTCAATATCTAACATAAAAAAACGACATTCAATACATGGGTGACAACAGTTGAGCTTGAGCTTGAGGAACTCATAGCTTCATATAAAAATTGCAATTGCATTAAATAGTTTTACAGAAAGAATAGAAAAGATTTGTTTATCCAAATGAAAAAGTTTAGTTTTAGTTCTAGTTTGCTAACAGTATTTATAATATACCTTAATTTTGACAAAGGCTTCATTGCAATCTTGTAGCAAATATTTCGCTTTCCTGGAGTAAATCCTGACGACACCAAGCAACAAATGGCCAGAGGTACGTAAAGCCATCTTGACTTTAGGCTTCAGGATACCATCAACAGATTTTTCGATGTTTGTTTCGAAGACGTGAGCTTTTGTTAATTTCTTATCCCAGTGAGCTGCCAGCCAAATTTTGGCCAAAGGGCCTTTTTTGGCCAGCACAAAGTGTGCATAAAACATAGTGACTGGTTAAAAATCTCGTTCTAATGTTACATCAACGTTATCCTGAAAAGAAAAGTAAACCTTCAAATAAACGTATACTAAATACACTGGTCTATTTTAGAAAACAAATTAATATCACACAGTAAACAAAACGTATGGTTTATATTAAGAATATACGTTAACAACCGTAAATAATTTGGCGCCTATTCTAAGTGATCATTATTATAGCTCATTGAAGTGGTGGATTAATAAGTAAGTTATTTTAAAAATTAAAAATAACATTAAAAATGATAATCCAGTAAAATCAACGAAAATATTACCTAATTTTTGTTTTAAAAATTATAAATTTCACCTTTCGCAGACACTCAACGTAAACATGACAACAATTACGCTTTCAAGATGGCGGATTGAATAGTACAATCGAGTACAATCGAGTACAATAGTAGGTATAAATTACCACAGAACAAAAGTTAACAAGATAACCCTACAAGAAAAATATTATCATTTGCAATAAAAAAAAATTCCTGGGGAAATCAAATAACATACCAAAAAAGAGTCAACGCATTTTCATGACACTAATAAAGTTTAGACATTAGAATAACAAATAGGAATAAAAATCAGAATAAAAAGCGGACGAAGTAACATAAATCAATTTGTCATTTTCATAAATACGTGAAATATTTTGAGATTCAGGATCTACTAAATTTATTTTTTATATATACGTATGAAGTTTAATATTATTGTAATTATTTCATTTGACGTTTAAATGCTTATCAAGTTCAGAATTTCTTGTTAGTTCTCATTTGTTTGTTGAAAAAAATTATTATAAATTTATTACAGGCAACATATACCTGTAATCTTTGGCCCTTCGCTAGAGTATTTTTTGCAAGCCCAGACTATACTTATAGTGTCATACAGACCAATATATATCGATATAATCACAAACTAAATAGTAGATACTAACGTATGATATAATATTGGATATAGAACACATATGGAACATAATTATGTTTAAAATTTTAAAAATTACATTTTAATATATAATTAATTTTCTCTTTCTTTTCCATATGGATTAGTCACATAAAGTTATTTCGTCATAGTAGTAGAACAACGACGGTTTTGATAATTTTTAATTTTTATTTTTTTGCGTAAACTGACTATCGACCAAAAACATATTTTGACAAATATTATTTAAATCTTTCCAGATACAGAGTTGGATAATGACGGATTCGATTTCTAAACACAGTACAATGGCGTATTAATCATTTCGCCAGTGCCATACTGTAAAGTTACTAAATTGCAGAACCGTCGTTGTTCTACGGCTATGACGATTTCATGGTGGCTTATTTTGTTTATTCTTATAATATAACCACAGAATACTCACTTTATTTCTATTTACACAGATTAAAGTTAACATCCATACCATAAAGTTCATATATCATTACATTTCATTCATTCATTCATTCGTACTAGTTAGTCTGTGATTCATTCATCACATCGACAAGTCGACAACGCAACGCAACGGCAGTCGACATCATTCTTTTCTTTAGTTCTTTGTTCTTTTCGTTTTTACCTGTGGTGATTGTTAGACGTACGTATTTTTAATCTCAATATTTTAGAATAATCATTTATAATAAATGTCTTTCCGTTGTGTAAATTGTGAAAATAATACATGTTAATAATGATTAACGGTGTATTTAGTGTTTCAGTTCTTATTAAATATGTATAATTCCAGCGCTATTTGTTGCGGTCCCATCAACATGTTTTACATCATGGGTCACGGATCGCTATATTTGTGGCCAGACCGATGATGTGACTTCTGATCAATTTGTATTGATTTTGTTGCTAGGTCTGCCACAGGCATAGGTTGCTCAAAATGGGAGCATACAGATACATTCAAGAATTGTACCGCAAAAAGCTGAGCGATGTTATGCGCTTTTTGTTGCGTATCAGAGTGTGGCAATATCGCCAGTTGACTCGTATGCACCGCGCTCCAAAACCAACTAGACCTGATAAGGCAAGAAGGCTGGGATATCGCGCCAAGCAAGGTGATTTTCATTTTCACACGCCTTCTTTTAGATGTCTTAACTTTGATAGAATAGAAATCATGTGTTCCATTTTTATTTGCAGGTTATGTTATCTTTAGAATCCGAGTGCGCCGCGGAGGCCGCAAGCGTCCAGTTGCCAAGGGTGCCACCTATGGCAAACCAAAAAGCCATGGCGTTAACCAGCTGAAACCCACACGTAATCTGCAATCCATCGCTGAGGTAATATAGTTTATCGGTTACTTAACGAATCACTGGTTTCATACACTTTATAAACCCACGCGTTAAGTTTAAGAACTAGCTTACCTACATCCAACTTATAATCTATCAAAAATTAACCATTTTTAATAATGTATTATTAAACTAGTGAGACACCCAGGTTTCACAATTATTAGAAGAAATTTAGAAATTATGCATTCTGATGCCTTACTAAGTCCTACTGATGCCTACACGTTGCTATAGTACAATATATATGTCTCACATGTTTGGTCTCAAACATGTCATATACAGGGTGTCCCAGAACGTAACGATCAAACGAAAGAGGGTTGTAGACCATGGAATGACTGTTCAAAAAAAAAATTATGTCCTATACCCAAGTTGCGTTGTTTAAAAGATAAAGGGTGATTTATAAATTTTCCAGAAAATTTCCCTTTGCGTCAATATTTTTGATGCTGCAGCTGAAAATGTGGACCGATTTTAATTTTTTTTCTGTTTTGTATAGCCTAATGATATGCCTACTATACCTACTATTTTATTTCTCAGTACCTATTACGGTTTGGTAGAAATAAATACATAAAAATTCGTAAAAGTGTAAAAATGTAACATTAAAGTTTTATTGAGCAAGTTGGACCCTTCACCCTGTAAAAAAAATGTACCCACATGGACCTGGCAACTGTATTCAAAAGTTGGCGCAATTCATGTAGATTTCAAAATGGTATAATACTTGGTATTTTTATTTCAGTTTTTTGTGCTATAATTTTTTTTCTCGCAGAGGATAGATTTTATGCAAATTACTCAATTAGATATTTTTTTAAATGATTCGTCCGTTCGATTAATGTAATGAAAAATAATTCGTTTTCACGCTGATTTGGCCGATTTCAGACCTAATATCCATAGAAAGTAGTAGCTAGTATAACTATATGTTTAATTATAGGAATTTTGTTAGTATAGGAATGTTTAATAATTATAAACATGGTACTGTTAATCTGTACATTGTAAAGATTTTTCTATTGGCATTTAATTTTCCTTTACAAATAGAACTCATTTTGCCAAAAGATAATAATTCATGTGTCTAGAAACGTATTTAAAGAAAGAGAGACTTATCAATTGACTTGGTCAAGCTGTGATTAATAGGTTATTTCTCTAGTCTAATAATCAGTTATTAATAAAATAGGTATGTTACAGGAGCGTGTCGGTCGCCGTTGTGGCGGTCTCAGGGTTCTCAACTCTTACTGGGTCGCTCAGGACTCTTCTTATAAATATTTTGAAGTTATCCTCGTCGATCCCTCTCACAAGGTAAGGAACGCTGCGTTTATACAAATTATCCTTCACATGAGAATTTCTTAAATGATGAGCTAATTGTCATGCACCACTCTGAAAGCTTTTGCTGAGATCCCAACAAACCACTTGTCTGATGCTAAACTCTAAAAATTAAACATTTTAGTTTACTTCTAATGCTTTTTATTAAAGTTTTTTTTTTTAAATTTGCAGGCGATCCGACGTGACCCGAAGATTAACTGGATCGTGAATGCGGTCCACAAGCATCGTGAGATGCGAGGCCTGACATCGGCCGGTCGTAGCTCTCGGGGTCTTGGCAAGGGTCACCGTTACTCGCAAACCAAGGGAGGCTCCCGTCGTGCCGCCTGGATTCGCAGGAACAAGCTTCAGTTACATCGCAAACGATAGGCCTTCTCCGGCCCTCTCCCTCGCAATTGACTTTCCATTTGGCCGTGTCGAATTCTCCGTTTCCAAATGGAAAGTCATTGTTTTAAATATTAAAATATGACTTACAACACTTGTTTTGTTATTTAAAGAACACCTTTATTTTATTGTGTATATGTTGTAAGTATAAAATTTGTTTATATTTTTAAAACTAGAGTTACTATCAGCTGTTGAGTTTTGTATGATGGTTTTCAGGTGCAGATGTGTGTGGACATTGCCAGCAGTCATGAAGGTGTGTAGTGTCATAATTTTTTTTAAAATTTTTTAATACAATTTCTCACATGTTAAATGCTTATAATGATGATATAATGCCTAATGAAATGCGCAAACCATGTTTACCACGCATTTAAAACTTCCTTGGATGGCTGAATACAAACAACCATCGGCTATTAATTTTTATTTAGTCTTATAATAGACTTTACTAATATTATGTTTTTTTTTCTTTCTCTAGAGTAAATGCGTCAAGCCTGCTGAGAGATGTGCATCCTATGAAATATCAAAAGGTAAATTGTGCTTTATTAATTTTGAAACTTTTTTTAAAAAAAAAAATTTTAATATCCAAATTCAGCTTTACACTTGTTAAATTTTAATATTAATAAGATATTTTGAGTTTGGAGATAGTGAAGTCTTATCTAGGTGAGGTTATTGTTATATAAATTTCCATTTAACCTCAATCCGATAAGATACATTTCTTAAAAGAATACTTAGTTTATTCGCGTTTGTAAAATTCTAATTTTATATCTGCAACTGGACAGAAAATGTAGTTTGAAAGTTAAAGAATTTTGTTATAGTAAAATGACTAATATAAAGTATGTGAGTAATTTAGTCTAGTCACTTTGCCTCCCTTGTATTCTTTTTATTCAGTAATTGAATCCTATTTCATGAAAACATGGTTTTTTGTCATTATTTGTCAAAACCAATCAACAATTTTTCATTCCTTTATTTCCAATGGTCAAGATATCTTCAGACTGGCATGAATACTTGAAAAGCATATTAAAAAAGTAAAAATACCATTAATACCTAATTTTGAATGTTTACCTGTCCACTTGCAAATCTGTCCAATTTAGAATTTAACCAACCTGCTACTAAGCGAAAATATCTAACCTTTGTTTTTTTATTTTATTTTACAGATACTTAATTGGAGTCTTCAAAATAAATACAGCGTTATAGTAAAATATTTTAAGTTATATAATAAATATAAATAAATTATATTAAATTTTAATTGTTGCGTTTGATTGTTAATTACCTCCCGATGCACAATATTTCATAGGTTGGTACTTTTTGGCTCATCGATTTCTTAGAAATTTACCTATTAGCTCGTTTTCTAATCTGAGGGAGATTTAAAGTTTTAGAGAAAAGAGCCCATTTGCTGCGTCGGACGCCAATCGGCGTTTTTTGATTTAATATTCAGGTGCGTTTTTTTTTAATTGCTTATATATTGGCAAAAACAAGTCACAAAAAATTATACTTGCAATAAATGCACATTTTTTTTAAAATGCAGCAAGGTACTGCTCGCCGTTTCCGAAATTTTAACTTTTTGAAAAAATGCGAATTCCTTCCAAGGTGCGGAAAACGCCTAACGGCGTTTTCCAGGATTTAACAACCTTTAATTTTAAAGAAATACGTATTATGTATTTTTGCAATATCTTCTAAATATATTAAGTTAATATTATTTTTCTAAAATAGAGGTATTTATTACTACGTCTTAAGTTAAAATTCACTAAAACTGAAGGAATACTTAATAACAACAATAGTCTTATCGCTGTGGAATTACCTGTGTAGTACCTATTGTTCTCTCCCCTAAGCTCGAACCTGTCGGTCGCTACACAGGCCGACAGGTTCGAGTTAATCCGTCTGTTTACTTATAATTTTTATTTTAGGGTTCACTTTAGTTTGAAAAAGCACAGTTTGCACTTATTGACGGTTACTAATTTTCTCACCACCAACACTTCTGTTTTGCTTTCGTGGTGATCAGACGTGCTGTTATACTTGTTGCTTTAATTCTAACGACCCGCTTACGTATTATTGGACTGTTTCTTGCACATACGACGACCTCGGCCATCGGCTAGTAATTTTGGCTCTGATTTTTCCTACTGAAATTAATAAGTGTTGTGTACTACAAAATACAAAAAGGAGTGTATATAAAAGGCAAGTAAAAATTTTCGTTATACCTACTGATATCTTATTTTTACATATACATATACCTTGTACCAATAGAACAATAAAATGCTGTATTAGATATTGGATA
Source organism: Synanthedon andrenaeformis (assembly GCA_936446665.2). Taxonomy (NCBI): domain Eukaryota; kingdom Metazoa; phylum Arthropoda; class Insecta; order Lepidoptera; family Sesiidae; genus Synanthedon; species Synanthedon andrenaeformis. The sequence continues at coordinate 9,964,555 of OW387785.2, forward strand.
ATTGGGCCCGAAATATTATTGGCTAAATTATATTTTATTTCTATTTTCTAATATTTTAACTCTTATGGCATAATATAATTAGCATTAATACGTTATAGCGAAATAAATCATAATTGAAAAAAAAACACATGAATAGTAATTTATCAAATAAATTGTTCTAGCAAAATAACGCTTTGAATTATTAAAATATTTCATTCACACGTTCACTAACATTTACAATGGAAATAAGCTAAAAATTACGTAGATTAACATAAATTATGAAAAAGCAAACAATAGCTACATAAAAATTGTAACGTAAATGAGGGTTTTAATAAACGGCATTTCGCTATTAGGTTTTGAGTGTGTATAATGGTGTATTTGTAGTTTTTGTAATGTTCAATTGAATATTAATAATACTTGTTCTCGACAATTATTTGGTAATTATATTACAACATAATATTTTCAGGTTGATTTAAAATTTCGATTTCCATATTGTATTAGCCGACAAAAGATTTTCCTTAATATATTTGGAGCAAGTTCTAGACAATTTTATCAAACAATAGTATGTAATAATAATAGAATTTAGCTGTTATTCTTAGCAAACTGAAAAAAAAAAAGGAAAAGTAAAATGTACTACTAAAAAGTTACTATTATTTAAATTTTAGGTACTTATATTTCTCCGTTTTGTGTGTTAATTATGTTTTCCGAGAATGTTTTATTTTTTATAATTCATTATTTTACATTAATAAATTCATTCCATAGTCTTAAACGCTTTACTAACTTATATAAATTATTATCTTAACTCTTTATTATCAAACTGCGCTTACATGAATACACACACATATATTACATTACACGCGAATACTTGAAAAGGTTCAAAAAGTATTCCTTAGGTCGCTATACAAGAAACTTTATGGTTATTACCCGTATATGTACCCTACCAAATTCTTGCTGGGATAGCTTGGCTATAACTCTCTGGAAGTGAGAAGGTTGATGAATCAGCTCACTATTTGCTACAAGGTGCTTAGAGGATCAATCGATGCCTTGCACTTGCACGATTTACTGTGCACCTTATTCGTACCAGACGGACGCAGTGTATCGACTAATAGGCGTGGACAGTTACCCAAATTATTCTATATAGGTGATAGCTGCACCGTGGCGCGCTCCATGTCTCCACTCATCCGCGCCCGTCGTCATCTTAACACACTCCTTACCACCAACAAGGATTTAGATATCTTCTATGACAATTGGTCAACTATAATGAAATCATTCCTGACATATTCTGAAAATCTAATAGACCAATGGGACAGAGGCATAAAATCAGATTGATGTTCTATTTGTATCGTATATTATTTTTATAACTGGTGTTTTTATATTTTATATTTGAGATAGATGTTAGTGGACCTCTCCGTTTTTATCTCATTAAAGAATTTGAATTTGAATTTGAATTTGAATGATGGTACTGGGTCACCCCCTATATTATACAATCTGTGTGAATTATTTTGTGAATTACAATACTCAACTGTATGTAATGTAGTACAATGGTTTAATTTGGGATTAAGAATATGGACAGACTGAATAAATTTAACTGAACGTAACATTTTTCTTTACATTTGTCCTGTAGTTTTTAAAAATACAATATGTACAAAAACATCAACACACTTAACTGTACATTAAAGACGCAACTGATAGAAATTATCACTGTTTGAAAGGGATCGATATATGTTGTCATTTTCAATGTAGTCATAGTCTTTTCAAGGTAATAAGAAAAAGTGTTTAAATAAAAAGCAAATACTAGGGATTTTTACCTCATACAAACAAGGTCGAATTTTGAAACTTCTCTCTAAGAGTCTGTCTGTCTAAGAGTACTCACGTATCATATTTTCACTTGCAGATAACATGGAACCCATAGCGTCTACAAGTTTTGACACGGGTCATGGACATAATCGCGATGAACCCTTGGAAAATATATTATCGGCGATATTTTCACCTAGCCATGACATGCCATCAACTGATTATTTCACGCAGACGACTTTAAATTAACAAGATCTCTACGGCATATTATCAGGTGATGTCGAACATATACTCAATGAGGAAATTGACGAAGATGAGGATGTTCATCCTGAAGAAAACTTTGAAGATGATGCAGTTGAACCAGCTAATGATTGGAGCATTGGAAATCCACATTCCCAGAATTTTCTCGATTTTCAACAACGTACTGGTTTGAAAGTAGAGATGAGAAACAAAGAACCAGTAGATTTTTTTTTTTTTTATAATGGATCATTTAATGAATTTCATTTTAACTTGTTCCAATCGGTATGCATGTAAAATAATCAGCGGCAATCTCAAAAACTTTAGTAGAATGAAAGGCTGGCGCCCGCTGACTATCGATGATCAGACTTTTATAGGTCTCATTATACACATGGGAAACATAAAAATGAACAGACTAAATGATTTTTGGAAGTCTCATAACCTTTTCCAGTCAAGTATATTTAGTCAACACATGAGCAGAGACCGATTTTTGAATATCTTAAGAGTCTTAAATGTACAAGAAGAAGAGGGCAACGAAAGTTTAAAGAAAATCAAAACGTTAATTAATGCATTTAATGAAAAAATGAAAAAAATTTACTACCCGCCAACAAGAGAATTGGCTATAGATGAATCTTTAATGCTTTGGAGAGGTAGACTTTCATTCAGGCAGTATATGAAATCAGAAGCCAGTCGTTATGGCATCAAATTTTATGTTCTGGCAGATACTTTTGGAGTGTGTCAGAAATTACACATCTATGCTGGGTCGAGAGACCTGCTGGTAGGAGGACGTGGTCATGCCGAAAAAGTCGTCCATTTGTTATTACAAGACTACGTCAATTGTGGCCATTCTTTATATATCAACAATTATTATGCTAGTTTATCATTAGCAACTCAACTTTTGGATAAAAGGACTTTTTGTACGGGAACATTACGGAAAAATAGGGCTGGAAATCCAAAAAATGTTGACATAAAATTACAAAAGGGAGAATGTATAATACTACACAATGAACAAAATTTAACTGTTTGTAAATGGCATAACAATAGAGAGGTCATATTTATGTCCAGCGAACACAACGCTGATATGGTTCCTGTCCAAAACTCCCGGCGACGAGAAATAGTAACTTTAAAGCCGAACGCTATTGTGAAATATACCAAATATATGCGCAATGTAAATAAGATAGATCAATTGCTTTCATATTACAACAGTGAGCATAAAACTTTAAAATGGTATAAGAAAGTAATAATTCACATTATTCAAATATCGTCGGCTTAGTGTAAACCTGCTAAATCCATTTTGTATCGTTATAACGTTTTATATACCATTCGAAAGAGTAAAAAAAATACGAAATAACAGCCAATGTCAGTTTTCTTTTTAAATTGTCAAAAACGCGTGATGAGTAAAACTGTCAAATCCATGACTTCAAAAGTTCGCAGCTAACTCCTTGTAAACCGCCATTTTGTACTGACTTTTCGGTACCGGCACGTGTGCTCCTGCAAATAATTACTTTTTTCTTTGATAATAGTGTAAATTAAGGTTTTTAGAGTTAAAAAACAACAAAGGTATGTATTTGTAGTGTTATCTTATTATTGTTTTGTGTTGACGTTATTGATAAATAAGTAAAGTTGTTACTAAAATTTAAGACAAACTTCAACCCAAACAGATGGGAGTTAGCAGTTTTTCCATAAAGTAAATCTCAAATTTATTGTACTTAGCAGGTATTACCTATCATAATAAATTAGTAACTTTTAATAATAATATTATTATTTTTTATTTAATGTCTCGCTTCTTCATCTTTCTATTTGTTGGTATAGTAAAGTATTCAATCTATTTATTCAGGTTTCAAAAACTTAGTCGACAAATTAAGAACTATACTTTTGGGTTAATCGGTAATTTTCATTTTCAAACGTAGTGTATAATTTTAATTTTTTTTAAATCTGCTCTTAAAATTATTAGTATTTACATAATTCGTTAATTAATACTTTATTTTTAGATGTCATCGAGAAATCATGGGCGTAGCCGTAAAATCTTGGAATTGTGTGCAAGTAAAGAAAAACAAAATCGAAAAAAAGCGCCGGCACCATCTCAGGCACCTATTTCTGAAGAATGATCTGTAGTCCAAAATGTCGAAATCGAATTAATTTCATCTGAAGCATTACCTGATGACTTAAGCTTAAGTACCAATTGCAACTCACTCTCACCATCCATATTTAATGATGTAATACTGGAAGATATTTCTAATATACTCGCACCAAAATATAGTAACATTAAAGACGATGATGTGATTCTGAACTCGGACGTTATAAATTGTTACATTGAATCTCAAAATGTAGAACATGAAGTCCAATTCAAAGATAGTAGTGTAATTTCCCCTTTAACCTCAAACTCGCCCTTGTCTAACATGGTCGAATTGATGACTGATGACCACCACTGTAGCAATAGTCTGGTTTCTGAAGACACTGTCGAGCAGAGTACTTCACAAGAAATTGAAAATAGCCAAAGAAATTCTTTAACAGGTATTATCGATCATCCTATTTTATCAAACCCATCCAACCAAATAGAGGATCTGATATCAGATGAAAGTATGCAAGAAGGCCTGGTACCATATAAAATTAATTCTGACTCTGAGTCTGATTACGAAAACTATCCAAAGAAAAGCAATAAAAGAAAGAAAAGGTTCAGATTCAAAAATCAAATTGGTATGCTGAAAGAAACAGAAAGTTGAGAGAGACTGGAAAACAGTATTATGGAAGAAAAATGGAATTATGAAATTCCAAGGCAGTCTAGGGTAATGAAAAGTAGATGCTTGTGTAAAGAAACTCAGAAAGGATCTTTGAAATGTTCAATGTTCACAGAGACAGATAGGCAGAACATTTTTAAAGAATTTTGGAGTATTAGCTGGCCAGAAAAAAAAAGTATGTTGATAATCTTGTTGCAATCTTGCCTGTTAAGAGACCAAGAGGAAGAAAAACTAAGAAAGAATCGAAAAGAGCACAATCTTTATTTTACCATTTAAAAAAGGGTTACGAGCCAATTAAAGTCTGTAGAACTATGTTTTTGAATACTCTTGGGATCGGAAGATGGACTGCTTTAAATTGGAAAAATAAAAGAGGGATTGCTTTTAAAAGGAATAACAAGGATTTTGATTCACTTCAAAGAAAAAATTCTACTTCTAAGCCTTTCGAATTAGAATGCATGCTGAAAAAGTTTTTAGTCACTGCCAACAATGGAATCGCACTACTGTCGTGCTAGTACACAAAAGAAATACTTGTTGCCAGAGTGGCGATTAAAATGATCCCTTTACGATTTTTATGTGAACGATTGGTGTAAAACACGCAACGTGAATGCTTTATCCATCTGCAAATTTCATGAAGAATTTGATAATCAAAACCTCGGATTGTTCCACCCAAAAAAAGACCAATGTGAAATATGTGCTCTCTATAAAGTTGGGAATAAATCTCAAGAAGATTATTCAGAACATCTAAAGAAGAAAGAAGAAGCTAGAACAGAGAAAGAAAAAGATATACGTGAAGAAAGTCTTGTTTTTACTGTTGACTTGCAGGCAGTTCTGATGGCGCCTAAATCAAATATTAGTAGTTTGTACTATAGAACTAAGCTCCAAATACACAACCTTGCCTTTTATAATTTAAATAACAAAAATGGCTACTGTTATTTATGGAACGAAACCGAAAGAGGCTTGAATTCTGAAGAGCTTGCAAGTATTTGGGTTAGCTTAATTGAGAAAAAGATTTTACAAAATGAAACAATGAAACCAAATAAAATATTTTTTTATAGCGATGGTTGTACCTATCAAAATAGAAACTGTGTAATGTCTAATGCATTGCTATGTACGGCTATGAACAAAAACATGATAATAGAACAGAAATTTCGTGAAGTTGGCCATTCCTCTGTTGAAAGGGCTCTTAAAAACAAAAATATCAATGTGCCTGCGGAATACATCTCCATTTGCAGATCAGCACGAAAATACCCCACACCTTACGATGTAACTTACTTAAACCATAGTTTTTTCAAAAGCTTTAATGAAGTAGGTTTTTTCAAAAGCATTCGACCTGGACGTGGTAAAGGTGATCCTAAAGTTACTGATATAAAAGCTCTTCGGTACACGCCAAATGGTGATGTATTCTTTAAATTAAGATTCACAGAAGAATGGGCCGTACTACCGCAACGGAAATCTCCAGCAATTACTGCTTTGCCTTTTGATGCACTTCGAAATCAGCACCTTACTAGAAGGAAAATAACAAAAAGAAAGTTCGAAGACTTGCAGTATTTAAAAGATACGTTACCTGAAGACTACCGTAATTATTATGATAATTTACTTCATGACTAGTTAGTTAACTAATATTGAGACTGAGATATGTTTGCCTAAGTTACCTACCTAATATGATTTTTAGTAGTTAAGAGAAAACTTTAATTATTAGTGAAAACCAGTTTAAATTAGCTTATGCTAAAAGAGAGAATAATATGTTTATATATGGAGAAAAAGTATGCTTTTTGTTAATTTTGAGTTTATATTTGTTTTGTTTTAAAATTAAGAGAAGCTATTGTAATGTGACTTTGTTAAGATAATTAAGTTTTTGTCAATTTCAAAACTGAAAAAAATATTCTAAAATGTGAATTGTTAAATTTAATTATGATAAAATAACTTTATAATTGTAAAAAAATGTTTTAGGGTTGTTATTAAAACTAAATTTATAATTTTGCAGTCAAGGAAAAAATATTTTTGTTTATGGAAAACCTGCTAAGTCCTATATTAAAAATTGTATTTTATTACAAAATCCTGCTAAGTTACAAAAGTGGTTATAAATAAATAAATATTGAATTTAATAACCTTTCTTTTATTTCATATTGTAAGGAATACAAATAAATATTAAAAAATGTAAAATCCTTTTCTTATAATAGATTTATATTTTTTTAAGAATGTTTTTTGTCTCTCCTGAGAATTTACCTAATATACTGTTAGCAGGTTTACACTCTAAGCCGACGATATGTGTCATAAATTCGTACCAACTGTTTAAAATGGGCAATGAAACATCTTTGACGTTTTACGATTTTAGAATCAAATTATTAACATCTCTTTTTCCAGCTAAAACTAGTATTATGAACACTCAACCTGTAACACAACATAAAATTCATTTGCCGTTAGTTTTGCCACGTGGTTCATCTCAACGCACCAGAAGAAAGAAATGTGGGTATTGTCTCATAAATAAAAAAAGAGTAGACACTATTTATTTCTGTCCTGATTGTCCAAGATCGCCAGGTTTATGTCTAACGTGTTTTCGACCATTTCATAGATATTGATGATGATTTATTATTTCATTAACTATAATATTTGAAATGTTACAATCTATACTGTATATAGTAAATTGCATTGCAAGTACAGAGTTTTACCTGCATTTGACTGTACCCATTCTTATGTTGATCTGATCAAAGCTTTTGTTTGTCATTGTTCATTTAAATTTATATAGTTGATTATAATAAGAGTTACTATTATTATATACAGTGTATTCAAAATAAATAATGGGATATTGGCTTGTTATTACATATTATTAAACTGTAATTGTTTTCCGTCAAATGAATCTCAATAAAAACTGAGCTAATATCTGATTTTTCAAACATTTAAAAAAGAGTGGTTGTATTGTTTGGCTGTCCGGACTGTCAAGGTTTTCCTGGATTATGCCTGGAATGTTTTAGAGCATTTCATACACACACCAAATACCAAATAAGCAACAATTATTAATAAACAAATGATAATAAACAATTTATGATTACAATGATTAATCAGCTTTAACATGTAAAACAACAGCTCAATAATTAAAGTAAGTAATTGTGTTTTTCCTATGAAACAAATATCCTTAAATATCTAATTATAACAATCAGTCACTTATATCAGTCTTTAATTACAAAAATCAACAATATACATATAACATTGTGATATGTTTTATTAACAAATCTTTAAAACTTAAATACTTTTTCATTTACCCCTGATCATCCTACCTTTTATTATATATCCCACAATGTATTAATTAAATTATTTTTTAAGTATTTCTATAATATTTTGCATGATAGCATATCTTTCAGTAATGTTAAATCGGAGTAATTCATTGGACACAAATTGCCCAAAATATTTGCAGCCGTGTATATCCATGACTGACACAGCATTTAATATCTACCGTCTGCTTCTCAGTGCACGTTGCACTATCCTTCGTTGTTTTAGTCGTGCATGTTGGACCATCCTTCCTCATATCCTCTTCATAATATGTTTCACTACCAGGTTCCCAGGACTGAGAGTTGTGCTCGAATAACTGGTCATCGTCACACTGTGTTTTTATTTCCGTTTCGGCAATATATTTACGTTTTACCGTCTGCTTGTCAGTGCATGTTGCACTATCCTTCGTTGCTTTAGTCGTGCATGTTGGACCATCCTTCCTCATATCCTCTTCATAATATGTTTCACTACCAGGTTCCCAGGACTGAGAGTTGTGCTCGAATAACTGGTCATCGTCACACTGTGTTTTTATTTCCGTTTCGGCAATATATTTACGTTTTACCGTCTGCTTGTCAGTGCACGTTGCACTATCCTTCGTTGCTTTAGTCGTGCATGTTGGACCATCCTTCCTCATATCCTCTTCATAATATGTTTCACTACCAGGTTCCCAGGACTGAGAGTTGTGCTCGAATAACTGGTCATCGTCACACTGTGTTTTTATTTCCGTTTCGGCAATATATTTACGTTTTACCGTCTGCTTGTCAGTGCACGTTGCACTATCCTTCGTTGCTTTAGTCGTGCATGTTGGACCATCCTTCCTCATATCCTCTTCATAATATGTTTCACTACCAGGTTCCCAGGACTGAGAGTTGTGCTCGAATAACTGGTCATCGTCACTCTGTGTTTTTATTTCCGTTTCGGCAATATATTTACGTTTTACCGTCTGCTTGTCAGTGCACGTTGCACTATCCTTCGTTGCTTTAGTCGTGCATGTTGGACCATCCTTCCTCATATCCTCTTCATAATATGTTTCACTACCAGGTTCCCAGGACTGAGAGTTGTGCTCGAATAACTGGTCATCGTCACACTGTGTTTTTATTTCCGTTTCGGCAATATATTTACGTTTTACCGTCTGCTTGTCAGTGCACGTTGCACTATCCTTCGTTGCTTTAGTCGTGCATGTTGGACCATCCTTCCTCATATCCTCTTCATAATATGTTTCACTACCAGGTTCCCAGGACTGAGAGTTGTGCTCGAATAACTGGTCATCGTCACACTGTGTTTTTATTTCCGTTTCGGCAATATATTTACGTTTTACCGTCTGCTTGTCAGTGCACGTTGCACTATCCTTCGTTGCTTTAGTCGTGCATGTTGGACCATCCTTCCTCATATCCTCTTCATAATATGTTTCACTACTAGGTTCCCAGGACTGAGAGTAGTGCTCGAATAACTGTTCATCGTCGCACTGTGTTTCTGTTTCCGTTTCGGGAATATATTTGCGTTTTTTAATGAATTCTGGAAAAAAAATTATATATATACTGTCGTGAAGCGACGGTTTAATAAAATAAAATAAGCTTTTACTGGGAGATGTATATAATTATAAAAGATAGATCTGTAGATGTATTTACAAATAAATGAAAAAAAAAGAAAATGGATGAATGAAAGTTGTGTATTGTGTTATGAATGAAGTAAAGATGATTGAACAAAGATTAAAAGACAGCCGTCTGGGCAAGACCGCCCAGAGTCCAGTGGTGATTAGTGCGTCCGGAGTCTCTGCACAGACTCACGGACCGACACGACGTGAACGTGCAGTGGTGAAGTGCGTCCGGAGTCTCTGCACAGACTCACGGAACGACACGAAGTGAAGGTGCAGTAGTGAAGTGCGTCCGGAGTCTCAGCACCGACTCCCAGAACGACACGATGCAGACGGGAAGCGGCGATGGGTGCGTCCGGAGTCTCTGCACAGACTCACGGAACGACGCGAAGTGAACGTGCAGTAGTGAAGTGCGTCCGGAGTCTCAGCACCGACTCCCGGAACGACACGATGCAGACGGGAAGCGGCGGTGGGTGCGTCCGGAGTCTCTGCACAGACTCTCGGCACGACGCGAATTGAACGTGTAGTAGTGAAGTGCGTCCGGAGTCTCAGCACCGACTTCCGGAATGACACGAAGCAGATAGAGGCAAGACAGGCCAAATTTCAATGTTGTATCCGAGAGAGGAGCGACAACACACTCATTCATTTGTATCAGTCTAGCCGGCTGGAAAACCTTCGAAATAATATTTTAAAAATTAAATTTAGAAAATAATAAAGTTATATGGCCAGGACATTTCGAATTTAGAGGTGAGGTTGTATATAAAAAGGAATAAAAAATGAGCGAGAAAGCAACAATGTAGTGAGAAAGCATGATGTCTAAATATTATGGGAACTATGGCGACGAAATAAATAAACAAAGAGATTATGTCAAAAATATATAAATTTGCGTTTTTGAAATTATATGATGGCTAAATGCATGTAAAACGTATGAGAAAATGTAGGAAAAAGTATAGCAGACATTCTGAAAACAGGCTGTCGGTAAGATAATAAGGAAACAAGGGAAAAATGTGATGTAAATGATACGTGAATGACATGTAGGCCGAAAGAAATATAAAATACAGGATCTGAGGCGTTATCCAGGTTAGTAGCGCATCCAGGAGTGATGTATGAAGTGTATGAACACGCTACAATACTGAAACTATAGAAGATCTGTTCTTAGATCAATAGATTTAATATAAAAAACGAAGATTTTTTTATTTGCGATTAAATCCTATCAAAGGTTTACAACTCTTGGTGGAAATCTGTAACTTTCCTTTCATAAAACACAAAAACATAAAACAAATATGTAGTCACTTTAAAACACACTAAACAAGTTAATAAAACATAATTATCACACAGTAACTGGTCTCACTGTATTAAAAGTTGAAACTGCGTTGAAATAGCGTAATAACATTACCGGGGGCCAACGACGCGCTAGGTGCGTCATCATACAGGAGGGCCAATGACGCGACTCGCGCGTCATTAAATTTTGGGGCGGAAAGGCTCGCAATATGAAGGTGGCAAGGAATCGGTTAAACGCTCTTACTTTATGACAAAGAGATCTTTATGGTCTGTACTCTGCCAATATGTAAAATGTTGCCCGAGTTTTGTGTTTTAAATTTTTAATATAAAATGTTATAAACCAGTATATTTAATTTAAGCCATGTAGTCACAAGGAAACATTTGTTCCAGAACAAATTTTAACGTGTTTGGAAACAAATAAATAAATTGGTATGAATTATCTACTCATTTTTATATAAATAGTAGACATATTTACAAAGTTGTAATTTTTACAAGTTAAAACTTGTCCGTTCTCTATAGTGTCCACTAATTGCATCAATTCTTTCAACAAAAGTTCATTTTCATACTAATTTTCAGGTTAAGGCCAGGCTCTATGAAACTAAGGGAACTTTAAATAAATGTGCTGAGTCAACCACATATCTGATCAATGTGGAATTTACATATATATATTTTGAGACCTTTATCTGTAGATTGTCAAGTCAGAAACATAATTAGGTGATTTTCATTCGATACATTTTTTTATCGAAATCGACGCCTTTTCCGGAGAATATTACATTTTTCTACTAAACGGCTTGAGTTATATCGCCAAAAAACTTCTCGTAGCAAGGAAACATTGTTTACCAGTGATTGTCAAAATAAAATAAACTTAGGTTTATTTTTACTCCTATAATTAACGAAAACAATTTTGAGGCTTACGTTGTTTAGTTCCGAGCTAGTGCATACCAAATCATGCTTCAAATAATGTACGCAATATTCAACCTTACGTAAGCTGTATCTTGCGATATATTAAAAAAAATCCTAGAGCCGCCGAGCAACTTGTAACTCTCGGGTGGCGGGACGTGGGCGGAGCGAGCGTAGGAATTTTATTCGTGGAGCCTGCTCTTAACAAAGATGTCTATAAAAATAAAGTCTGTAAATAAATAGTTTATAAAATTATATTTATAGTAGATATTATAAAATGGAAAAGGTTTGCTACCTCTGATATAAATTTATACTGATAATTTAGCCATCCTTATCATTTGAAACTAAAATATATGAGACTGTAGTTTAAAAGTAAAGAAATGTTATTTTATTAAAATAATTTACTTACCATTTTTCGCCATATTCTCCAAATTTTCACGTTCCAACTATTAAACAACAAAAAATACACAAAAAAGAGTTCTAAATGACGTTAATTTATTTTTCACATCAAAAACGTACAGGAACGTATCACACGTTTGGCGTACTGGTAGTTTTTCTCAGATTTTTAGCGTAAGAATGATCAATTTCTCTAAACAGTGCTGAAAACGCCGATCGGCGTCTTATATTATCCTTATGATGTGCGGAAGACGCCGATCGGCGTTCGAGATGAACGCCGTCCCGCACTTGGCTAATAAGCGTAATTTTTATCGCCGCAGCGAATGGGTGTGGAGCCAAGTGGAAGGAGGCATCATTTTTATGTAAAATTAAATTCTCTACAATTTTCATCAGGGTCTTTTTCTAACTTAGTTAATTTTTGTTTAGTTTGTAACTGTTTTTATCCTTATTTGCCATTAAATACTAGCTGGTGCCCGAGAATTCGTCTAGGCCAAAATATTATTTTTGCTGTTATAGTTTTACCAGGCGCTGGATTTTTATTTTGATTACCCCTGAAATAAGAGTACTTGTTTCTGAATGAAAAGGTGCAATGTACGTACCCTATGTACTTTTCTATATCAGTGCCAATGTACATGCAAAGTTTCATGATGATCGATACAAATAGTTAGGCGTGAAAAGTTAAGACAGGCATACATACTTACTTTCACGTTGATAATATTCGAAGGGATTGATATTATTATATAATTTTTTTTTTAACATTAAAATAACATGTTGAATTGTTATATAATTTATTAGGATAGTTTCAGCCCTTACAAAGTAAATAACAATGAAACGATTTGGTAGAAACAGATGAATCACTATAGAAATTTTAAACAATATTCCTATTTTACAGAATTAGGATGTACATAGTAATCTAATGTTATTAAATTTTATTCACATACCTAATACAATGAATGTAAAAACGAAACATTTTTACCTACGTACTTACAATTTAAGCTATATTTTTTTTGAAAATTAAGCATTTTTAATGTGAATGAAATAAAAAATTCTCACTTAAAACTAAATAAATACAAAAAATAAACCTAATATTTAACATTATTTACAATATTTGACGAGATTATTACATATTATTTTGGGTTTCCTGTATTATATCAAGCTTTAAAAAAAAATCGAATGAGGGAGCAAGCTTGACTGGTTATGGTATATAACCATTTCTCAACATAAGTACCAGAGAAAACTTAATATCGTTTACGATTAAAAAGATCAAAAAGCTTGTACATAAATAAAATTGCACGTTCTAATTACGTTTAGATTCAAAGCCATATATATACATATATCACCAGTTAATTTTTAATATTAAATTAATCATAAAAATTGCAATCCTCACATAGTGATTGGCGTATTAGTTAACATAGTTGAAAGGGTCAATTTCTATTTCAAACACTATGTTTATCTTTATGCATTTATTCCCAAAATTAACTATTGAACTCTTGGTGTTGAATGCTGATCAAAACTTAAATTTATATACAAAAATTATTAGTACCACGAAGAAAAGAGACTTTCTCTGTTAGAAAAACATTAAATTAACAACCCTATAAAATTATGAAAAAAAAATGTATTGCTCATACATTTCTAGTACAAAGACGTTTTGTTATCTGTACAAAGTAATTATTAATTTCTATTTTATTAAAAAATGACAAGCAGTTTTTTACCACACTCATCAAAATATTCTCTCCCAAGTAATATAGCCAGAATATAAATATGTAAATACATGTCAAATTCGATTTTTTTTTCTATATTATTCTTTAAGATTTAACCCAAAAATATTACATATAAGTCACTTTCAGTGAATGAGTTGACAGAAAGTCTGACGATAATAAGAAACCAATATATTATGTTAAAAAAATCCAATAAATCAATAATATAAAAGAAATAATTTTATGATTAAATTAAAATACCTACTTAATAAATAATATTTTTTTAATATTAATTGTGGAACGGATAGTTAGAAATACTGCTATTATAATATATTTTAAAAAGTATCTAGTCGGACTGACTGAAATATGTAAATTTCAGTACATTTGAAATATTATAAATGTAACTAAAAAAAATCTCAAATTTTCAAATATTTTTTTGCCTCCCCATCGCATTCCAACACGACAATGCTATAACTATTTTGTATTTCCTGAGACTACGTGGGGTTGTACTTTGAACACTAAATATACTTTTCTAAGAAAAAAATATTTTTAACAGTACCTAGAAATTGGGAGTGCATAAAGATATTATATTTTTGCGAAATATTTATTTAAAATGTTGACATGCAACAAGGACTGATACACCGACACTTCTGGTTACGAAGGATTCAAAGTGAGAATGGTAAGAAAACAACAAGAAAGTCAAATTATGGTATATCCTACATTTTTAAACTCGAGCAGACAATAAGAAACCTCTTTTTGAGCCAGTTCATACAAGCACATTAATTAAATAAGGTTTTTAGATGTTTTAGTACAAAATAACTAATAGATCACTGCTTTAGTTTGATTTTTTTACAATAAAAAGACTAAAAATAATAGGATTACATACTACAATTATCTTTAGAATATATTCTAGCCAATTTTTTAAAAATCGCTCAGACGACACATTTAAGTCTTTTGAACTTTTGTGTATTGTTTAAATTATATTGATATAATAATCAATTTTCTATAGATTAGATATAATTATATCTAATACTATAGATGTGTGTTTTTTCGGGGTATTTTTTATTATTACTTTTTTGTCAACTCATCATTAAATTTGCTTTCAGTGACAGTTATATTTGTGAAATCATCCCAATAACCTCGTATGTATATAAAATGAAAATTCTTAATAAATATTAACTTTATAGTATATTTAAGTTGAGCAGCTATTTGGCAACGCATTGTAATAATTATAGAAAATATTTATTTAATTAGCTGACCCAACAGACTTCGTTCTGTCAAAAGCTATTGGAAGCTGATGAATTTAAACAAAAACAGACGGGAACTTTTCTCTGACTTCAACGAACGTTTTGAAAAAAAAAGCCGAATTGGTCCAACTTTTCTAGAGTTTTGCGCTCAGCAACACATTTAGCGATTTATTTTTATTTATATAGATAGGCAGTTGGAGATACACTAATAATATATTTCGAATTAAACAGTAGGTTTGTTCCTTGTCAAAAAGTCAAAACTCGAGTCTCAAAAGAGAAAACTTAACATCTTCGCATACTTAGTATAAAATAAAGTCGCTTCCCTTTGTATGTATGTACGCTTAGATCTTTTAAACTGCGCAACGTATTTTAATGGGGTTTGCATTAAAATACGTTGCACCCGTGCGAAGCAGGGAGCGGTTCGCTAGTAAATAATAAAACAACAGAACTGATGCATTTTGAGAACTGGCCTCTAAAAGAAATTTCATAATTTAAATCAGATCATGGATTAGGTCAAGCTTTAAAAACTGCATAAAGTTTCAATGTACTACAACTATGGATTTCGCATGCCATACTAAACACTACGAACTTTATGGAACATTTAAGTGACATAAATGCGTATAGCATGAACACTCTCATTTAAAGAAAATGTGACTACGTCAGCACATTGGAGTTTAAAATGAATAGTAGAACTTGGTCTTTACTACACTTTTCAATACCGACGCGCGAAGGCAAGACTCCGCCATGATTCCGTTTTAGGCGTACTTTTTATATGCCTCTTTGGCATTTGTGACGCAAATTCCATAGTTGTAGTTCATCGATATCCTTTATCTCCTTATTGACGGGAAGCGTCGTGTTGGTCTATTAGGGCCGTGTGACACTGTGTGACCATTAGGGCCGTGTGTCACTGTGTGACTCTATTAGGGGCCGTGTGACACTGTGTGACTTTAATTGGCGACCTGTGCGTTCGGACGCCTCTCGAAGTGGAAGGCGTCCGAAAGATACAAACCGAAAATGGCGACGCTATAGAACACCGTCAGACCGAATAGCGCCACACTCGCGCTCGCAGTGAACATGCTCGAATACTCGCATCTGTTTTAAAGAATATTCCATTTTAATCTGTAGGGGTAAAGCACACATGCAGTCCGTTCTTTTATGTTAATGTCGACAGACAGGCCGACGGTCCAGTTGTGGGCCATAGTTGTGCCATCATAGTGTAGGATTAAGGAATTAAGGGTAATGGGCTCTGGCATCCCTCACTCACCCACCGAAACGTAACAGCACACATGCTGTTTTTCACGCGGGGTTCTGTTTTGGCTGTATGGATGATAGACGCATCGTTTGACATACGATACGTTTGACAGCTGGCCAAGATTTGGCCGACTGAAAAGGTGGTAAAATTATTTCCAGGCAGATCATAATTAACTCTGACTGACAGGTCGCCCGGAACGGGTATGATCAAAATCTTGCCCGGATCAAATTATCCTCGAATGAAATGCTGGAACACACACTTAGTTTGAATGATATCTCTAAAAGTATTGAATACTGACCTGAAAAACCAGACGACGGTGAGAGCGACCGAGACTAGAGTCATGAGGATGTTCTCGAGGTCCCAAACCCTCTCTCCGGCAGCCGGCGACTCCGTCACGAGCTCGTGGGTCGTGTCGTTTGTCGTCGCAGACTCCGGCAACGCGCCGGACTGCTGTAGTCACAAATAATATAGGCTTAATGAAACTTAATATGATTTCAGAATGTCAAAATAGATTATTCAAAAAATGTATACCTACTTAGACAAATAAAGAAATATTATACAAAAAGCATAGGCAGTGCAGTGAGTACGTACGTCCCGCGATGCATCGCGTACTCACTGAACTGTGTCGGTGTGAGTTGATCCTAAGTTTTTTATTTTTTAAAATTAACTCCAATGAGGACTAAGTCCTTGGGAAATTATGGCAAATTAGAGTCCGCACCAAACAACTATAGACCTCAGGGGGGCTAGCCAAGATGAAAACGCTTCGTTGCGTACTTCGGAAACGAAGAGAGAACGCTAAGAAAAAGCTTGGTGATTGGTTGTTGTAACGTCAAAATACAATTTTGACCAATCACAAAGATTTCTCTTAGCGTAGCGTAGCCTAAATGACTGTAGAAAGCGCACATGGTTACGGGCCATGTGTGCTGAAGTACGCGCGTTTGACCGTACTTGCGCGAACTAACGCCGGAACGAACTTCAGAGGTCAATAGTTGTTTGTTGCGGTCTATGAATAGTAAAGAAAAGTTGATTACCGCGAAGGGCGTGGCCCTGGAGCGGCCTCTGTTGGGATGGACGAGGCAGTGGACGACGGCGTGATGGTGGAGGCCACAAGCGCGCAAAGTGGCCGCCTCGTCCCCCAGCACCCGCCC
Source organism: Synanthedon andrenaeformis (assembly GCA_936446665.2). NCBI lineage: Eukaryota > Metazoa > Arthropoda > Insecta > Lepidoptera > Sesiidae > Synanthedon > Synanthedon andrenaeformis. The sequence continues at coordinate 9,982,085 of OW387785.2, forward strand.
GCGGAAGATCAGCACCACGCGGCACTGCGACGACAGCTCGCGCGAGAAGTGCCGTCTGCAACATACACATCACTTAATACTTGGGCACTGCGACGACAGCTCGCGCGAGAAGTGCCGTCTGCAACATACACATCACTCAATACTTGGGCACTGCAACGACAGCTCGCGGGAAAAGTGCCGTCTGCAACATATACATCACTCAATACTTCACCCTACGGCAGATAACCTACAATATCTGGATGTCCTTGAATCCTTGATCCTTGCATGCAGATACACTAGCGAGTAGCGACCATCGTAGAACATGTGAAATCTTGGCGAGCACAGAGCATATTACTAGCAATTATTCTTGGAAGTGAACACAATTTTTAGCATCTTTAAATGAACAATTTTTAGCACTACTTAAGAATCCCTTCCCGAGCTAAACATGAAGTCAAGGTAAATTATAAGAAAAATGGTGAAGCGTTACACGGAAAATAAATTATTCCTGCGTAACGCTTTATTTTTAAAAACCTTAAAAAATAAAAAAATCTTGATTTTTTTTAATTCATTTAAATTAATAAAAATCAAAGTTATAATATACAAAACATAGAAATATTTGCACGCCATTGTCGAGTAGAACATACTTTATACTGTAACTGCTGTATATGAATTAAAATCCTGTACGCATGTGTTCATGCAAACGAAGATTATTTTTATTTTTAATTGATACCAGCGTCAAGGCCGCACGGAGTTTAAATTATAAAAAATCCTTTTTGACATCTGTTATAAAATGTTCTAAATTCAGCTTTCTATACATTGATAGTGAGTTAGGATATGGTCAATTAGCCTAAGATAACTTACAATTTAAAGTCCTTGAGTAAATCGTCGAGATTGCACTGAACTTCCTTGAGCGTGTCGTTCAGATATTTCAGTTTAATAAGTACAGTGTGTTGATCCGCTTCGTCGGCATTTTGCGTTTCCGTCGGCGCATCGCTCGTTTCCTCCGAACCGACGTTCGCTTCTGTCTTTGTGCCGTCTTCCGGATTGCTCTCTTCCGTTGGATTTGAAGGCTTTTTCTTTTCCTTGCTCGTTTTTTTCTCATCAGACGTCAATGCTGTACGGGACTCTAAAAGTAATGAAATTAAATGCGTGTCGTGGTGAAATAATTCATAATAATAAATTATTTATTCTTTTTTTTCTTTAATTTTGATATGATTTAGTCATTAAAAATAGTAACGCAATTTTTGATATTGTTTTTGAAAAAAAAAAAAAAAAATTACGTAACGTGTTCGAAAAGCACCTGTAAAGCATCATAACGTTTTACAAGACCCCCCCCCCCCCCCCCAAATTGCGTTACGTAAATACTTTAACGTCCCCTTAGCTGGTTTCTATAAGTAGAAACATTGCAAGGGATGGCCTTACAGCACCTATGGCGTTGCTTGTGTTATAGGCGACCGTAGCCATCATGCAATGAGTACATACGGGTGGCTCTAGTGAAGAAGTCGCAGCCGGCTGTGACGTCGGCTTCCATGGCGCTGACGATGCTGTCCATTTCTCTGATCTGAGCGTTGCTCGCTGGCTCCGACTCCTCGTGCGCTTCGGTCTCTTCGTTTTGCGACTCTGTCGTGCGTTGGCTCGTGTTCGGAGCTAAAACATTCAACCATGTGCAGGACAAAAAAAAATACTAATGTATAACAAAATGTCCGGTTATTTTATGGAACAAAATTAAAATATTCTTTTCGTGTCGCACTAACTGTTTATTTACCCGTTTCAACGTTCGTTGACATATAGGTAAATGAAGTAAAAACTCTGTAGTGGTTCTGCAGGTGTTAATTGATTTTCCTTTTGTAAGGTGTACACAACACATTTTGGGATACTTAAAGTTTTGGTAATTATGTTGAAGGAGTAAAGCTTTATTTGTATTGTTTTTCTGTGCAAAATGTTTCAGAGCAAAATATTTATATATTTAAATAAGATATTTATATTTTTAAATAAGATAGATATCATATATTGAATGATTGGTTTATTTTTTTATTAAATTTAATATTTTCTCACTTACAGTCAATCATCCTATAGAAATGGAGGCGATTGTTGTCCATCATTGCCATGTCTGCGTCCACTATACTGTCCATTTCCTGTAGAGGTATAACTTGGGTATTATCCTGAGAAGCCCTCCTCGGAACTATTTCTGGTGTTGGAGTGTTTGTGCCTATAATGGAATAATGTTTCAATTTAATTTTACAAATTGATATTTTAAAAAAATAGTTTAATTTACATCACCAATGGGAAAGTCATGGCTAAGCTTTAATCTCGCGATATAAAAACTTTTTAGTGTTATATTTCTTATTAGAATCCGGTGAGAAGTATAAGCTAGTCAAACGGGTAAGGGAGCATTTAAGTACTACGTAACGAAATTTTTGAAGATTTTTGACCCCTGCCTCCCCACCCCCAGTAACGCGCCGTAATGTTTTTCTGTACACTCCCTTAACGTTACGTTTAGGTTAGGACCAAGTTTACCAAGTAACCATTTTTACCAACGAAAAGGGTTGCCAACTTGGGAGAACAAAATAAAAATGACGTACAATACACTCGAGGGATTTCCCTCCCACCCCTGTAAAGCATCGTAATGTTTTACAAGAAAATTGCGTTACGTAATACTTGAACGTTAAACCTTATAACATTTCTCTTCTTGGAGAATAACATTCTTCAACCAAAACAATAACAAGTTTTGGTGAATTTGTGTCATTTGAGACAATATGTTGATACATATGGCTGATGTAGAAAGTTTACAATTGTAATGAACATTTCACACTTACCAATACTAATTGATGTAGAAGCATGAACAGAATTACTACGTCTTGGAACAATCGAATCTGTTCCTGCAATATAATAATTAAGTAAATCGTAAATCATATGAAAAATACATTTGCATGATAAATACTGAAGCAGGTATAATGTTTTAGATAATAGAAGCAGGGTCTCCCCGGCAGATAAAAACAGATAAAGACGAAAACAATTTGTGACGTTTCAATATGCGCAAAATGATCATATACATATAGTGCAAGGAACGACGATGCCAGTGTACAGTGTAAAAATTTGAAAAAAAACTCAAATACAAATAAAAATTTACAAAATAAATTATCATCGGAAGTAAAAAATCATGCTTTTATTTACTTCTAGCTGGTGCTCGCATTAAAAAATTAAAATATCTGATATCTTTATTGCAGTCAATTTACGATTGTGGCACCCAATTTTTTTATATTCTTAGATGAACCCTCAGAAACTTAAAATTTTTCTAAGTTGAAAGTATCAAGTTGATCTAACTAGACAATAAACTATCTGTGTGCCAAATTTCTTTCAAATCCATTAACCACTCACAAATTTTCGCATTTATAATATTAGTAGCATTAATAAATCAATGTTTACAATCAATATCTTCCAGTATTGATTCAAAGTAGGGATCCCATATCTGGTTAAACATATACATATAAAAAATAAATGTATACTAAAACTTACTACGTATGCTGACGGTGACGGGTCGATGTGCACGAGATCTCATTACGAGTACAGTTCGGTATCTGTCAGGGCGAGCATTGGTGGACCACCAAGCGAGCGCAGCCACTATCACCACAAGAATAACAGCAACAAACTGTATAACTTCATCCCCCACCCCATCTATCAGAGGCATTTTGTTAATTACCTGTAATGTTTTAACAATTTCATTAATTGTCAATCTACCATTTTACTTTAAATCACTTTTGTAAACCCCATTAGCCAAGTGGTTAAGGTGCTTGCCTAACTAATTAACTAGTGGTTAAGGTGCTAGGTGTCTCAAGGGTCTCGGGTTCGATTCCCAGCAGAGCAAACTTTGGAAATAAACTTTTCATAACTGGCTCTAGATTGGATTTAGCAAGTAGTGGCAGGGCACATTGCGTTTTTCTGTCACTGGGCCCGCCAGCTTGGCGGCAGTAACCACCCCCTAACAGAAGACAACTGGGAAATAACAGTATAATTATGTGTATGTGATGTTGTGTCAGTAAGTGAGTAAGGGAACCCAGAGCCTATTTCTCTTTCTGAATAACGATGTAATGAACGAAAGCGGTTACCCCCATACTTACTGTTGATACATTACAAATGTTGTGTATCAATAGTACACAATGTTGAGTGTACAAGACAGTCTCTTTAGTGTGACTGAATAAAAATGTGTTCATTGGACACAGTAGTTATAAAAAATCCATGCGTTGATAGTGAGTCGCTAATCTTTGTATTTATTCTATCAACTATCTACATCTACCTACAGTTTCGCCAGAGCAGTAAACCATATACTAAATATGAAATTTTAGAATATATGGTTTTAATTGAAGGATACGTTCTTAGTTTAACAAAACGCTTGTATAACGGCATAAAACTAAAAACTTCGATACTTTACAGAAAAAAATAGTTGAACTTATTTATCAACCATATCCATAACTAATCTTACAAGACCGTCAAGGTCAAGCATCGTAGTTCCATATAAGTCATACTAATTTAACATTTTATACTAAATTGTGTACTAAAAAAGTTGCATGTAATAATTTAAGAAAGTTTTACGCTCAAAGAATTATGTACACATAATATTTCTCATCTTCCAATAAGTACCTTTATCAATATGGAGGGCCAACAGAACTAAACTTACCAGAAATAACTAACAGTTGTTTGTACCGAGTAACGAAATAAGAAATATATAACAACAGATCGTAGAATAAATTGTAGTGTGCGTAATGTAATTAATTGTTTCGGACGAAATCAACAGAAAACATGAAAGGAAGAAATTTTCCAAAAATTGAGTCAGTCAATAATACACAATTGACTTGACTTTGTTTGACAGATTAGTGTCGACTGTCGACATCAAGTCGACATACAGTGAGTGTCAATGAGTGACATAACAGATAACAGTGACAGTAGTGTGTAAGTGTGGGCTGTATTCCTATAGTTCAACTATAGTTATATTTTTTGCACTAGACAAAAAAACTCTAGCAAGATAAATTCAAGTATTAACAGTAATTGAAATTATACGGCATATAAAATAATCTTAATTTGCTATTGCTTCTACATCTTTACTTTTTTGTTTATGACACTCCAGGGAGCGCCCAACGCTGGTGATAATATTGAATACAAATAAAATAATTTTTGTTTTAATAATAATGTATTTTAATTCTTACGTATTTTGTTTGTCATCCTACATTAACTATAGTCTATCCACGGAAACGAGTTAGTAGAGCGCTTTCTCTGTCTGAATTTTTCATACAAATGACAAGGACAGGAAATGAACAGTGGGCGTAAACAAATCCGTAGAAAAGTAAAGGCGCGTTCACAGAGCGACTTATTTTAGACTACTTTTTTTAACACAATTGCGCATTTAAAATAATTTTGCTTTTTGTATTACTCGTTTTTATACATACGTTTTTACATTGTTTTCTTTGTAAAAAATATTTATGAAGGAAATAAAAATTACAGTTTATCCAATTCTATGGACAGACATCCAGTGCACACCTACTTCCAATGCAAACACTTTTTAAAATTTGACCGGTCGAGGCCAAAGGGTTTTCATTCCTCTTGGAATGAAAACTATGCAATATCAGAGCTTTTTCGGTTGACGAAAAAGCTCGCCGTTTTCTTTTTTCAATAGATCCATTATCCGACAGATCCGCCATTGTCACTACGCAAAGTACGCAATCAAATGTCCGTTATACAAGTCGCCGAGTCGTCACAAAGCAATCGAGCACAAAGTCCATAAACAAGCCGAGTCACAGGTAGAGGAAGTTTATTGAGCAAATATTGCAAGAAAGAACACGTCTGCACAGTACGGACAGCACGAGTAGACTAAAAAAGTTTCGCTCTGTGTACACTGCCTTAGTGTAAATCGCCGACCAATCACAGTTAAAATTTTGTGCAAGAGAGATAGCGCTCTACTAACTCGTTTCCGTGGATAGAGTATAGCTGCTGTGTATTCCTGTAGCATAGGCTATATCTATATCTAATGTAAAAACAAAGATAAGATGAAGACGATATGCCCGTGAATAGATATTGGTAGCGTTTATAGATACATATTTACATGTTGAAATTGAATATATATACTTATATAGGCTACTTTAAATAAATATGGAATATATCTTAGATAAAGGTACCTAGTCAAGTAGGTAGGTACCAAAATATAGGTAATTAAGTGAAATAAAACAAAAATAAGAAAAACAAGCTGACTAACTTGGTGTCTATATCTCATTATAATATACTAATATAGCTAGGATAACACCTATAAATGCTGTATACTTACTACTTATGGTTACGGTAGTAACTACTTATTAATCTGTGCTTATAGTAAGACAATCTTGTCTCGTCACATCGGTTCAATTATTGCATCATCCTTGAAGAAGATGAAACAAAAGTATTTCATTTAGGGTTACGTTTTATCAAAAAACAATATTATTTTTCCCTTTCTGGCTATCTATAATCTACAGTGCGTCTGTAATATATTAATGTAATAAAAAATATTTTGAGTACTACTGGCGGGAAATAATAAGAAAAACAAATAATTGGAGAGAGTAGGACAGAAAACTTGACCTTTTGCTTACTTTTCACGTTTTACGTCATCTTTTCCGACACTTCACAGCAAACGTTTCATTTCACGCATACCAATAAAGTTATCATAAAGCTACCAGAACATTCAAAGTTCACTATACTGAACGCAAAGCTACTGGCACACTGGGCCATATATCTCAAGTGCTAGGGTTGTGCATGTTCCGCGCGCATTGTCGATACTTGAGTGTTGCTAAGAGATTTTTTTTATCAATTTAATTCACAACCAGTTTTAAGACTAATTAGAAATGTAGCAATTGAAATTTGTTACAGCTGGAATTGATTTTGATTTTGGAATCAGCAGCATGTTGATTTTTCTTCGTTTTTAGTATAAATATAATGTTTCATATTTTAAATTGTGTATAATTTTAGGCTTAATATAATAAAACATATATTTGTAATAAAACAAAAGTTTTATTTACATAATCGATAGTGATGCGCTTTTCATCACTATTCTGATGGCGAATATGGCGATGCTGCTCCAACGTTTTATGGCCCAATGTGCCAACAGCGTTGGCGCATACTAAAATATTATATCAGTTCTTTTTTTTAACTTTTAATATAATAACATAATGTTACTTACAAGAAGTATATATAGTTTGGAGAAAATACTGCAAAGGTATATAAAATTCAAAATTAAAAAGGAATTACAATTAATATTAACATTTGTCGTTTGCGTGAAATGATTCGTTATCCCCACCTCTATAGATTTGTTAAAGTTCATAACCAATCAAGATCAAGAGAGGCTATTTACAATTTCCATTTCAAGAACCACGTTATCAAAAGAAGTACATACCTAGTAAAATCTTCTCGTGAAATTTTTATTTATTCATTCATATTACGTTTGCTTCTTGTGTCGTTTTGTATAAACAGTCATAACTAAAAGAAAGGATTTTATATTGCATTCTTCGATAAAAGATTGCAAAGATCAATAAATCTGTGATTTATGTGATTTCAGAAACTTTATTAACAGATTACATTTTTAAAAATTTAAAAAAGTGCATTATCGTACCGGTGAACTGTTTTATTTTTATTCGGTCTTACTCTTATTAGATAAGACCACTGCACTATTTTTTTTTAATAGAAGCATTTATTATTACAATCATATTAATAGATTCGCTTTCTAGAAAAAAGGTTGTAAGTAACATGAGCTACTCGTACATACAACAAAATAATTTGTATGAAGATAAAATATATTTGAATCAAATCCATATTAAGTCCATTACAAATAATAATTTGTGTTCTAATACAAACATTTGTATGAGAAAGGACAAGTTTAAGACAAAGATTTTCAGAAGACACTTTAAAATGTGAGTATTAAATGTTTTTTAACTTTCTCATCTACGATATTTCTTCTTGAATAAATGTTTTCTTTAACCTTTTTTTTATTAAGGTCCACTTGATGGCACATAGGTGGATACATACATACATGCATTTATTTCACGGTGGTCTTCTGTAAGGGAGTGGTCACTGCTACCAGATTGCCTGCCCAAATGACAGTGAAACTAAGTGTGCCCTCACACTTGTAAAATCCAGATCAGAGCCAACTTTCGAACGTTCATTTCCAAAGTTGACCCTGCTGAGATCAAACCCGGGACCCTGACCACTCATACAATGCCTAATTTTGATAGTAAGCATTAGCATTCTTTTTTTAAACTTACATGTATCAGAATTGGTCAACAGAAAAGGTGTCCTAACTCTGTTTTTTTTTTAATATAACTATAATTGGAGATACATAACTATATTTTTTCAAATTTCTGTTGTCTTCACTATAACTATTCACGACTCACAAACTTGTTGATTTACATGTAAACACTTGTATAATTCTTAATATTTCTTTAGTTATTTTTTTTTAAGAAATATTTTGTTAAAGCCATTTAAGATGAAATACTATTTAGGGTTGCCAATTTTATTTTAAACCATAAATAAGTAATTAGTAATTTTATTTTTACAACTTTCTGTCAGATGCATGTACATATTTTTAATATGAACTTAAAAAGCTATATATAGTGTTTAGAGCCTTACTCTATAGGGGTGCGAGCTCACACCTGCAATAACCCCTGATCATGCAACTGTCCTACAATTTATATAACAAATACTATAAAATACTTGGGAATTACCATTGATAATTGCTTAAAATTACTATCAAATCGTATCAGAAAACTTTTATTTTTAAAAAACTATGCAATTTGACTGACATATCCACCCTCAGAACTGTATACATTGCGTTGTGTGAGTCCCTGTTATCATACTGCATTCCGGTCTGGAGTGGTGCCCCTCGAAGACCACTTTTATTAAGTTGGAGCGTGCACAGAGAGCTATGCTTAATGTACTTTTGAATAAGCCTTTCAAATATAGCACCCGTAAACTTTATAAAGAAATTGATCTCTTAACTGTAAGACATTAGCTGTTCCTCATTGCGAAGACATGTTGAGCTATTGCTAGTACCTGAACTTCCTCTAGCTAGAAGAAAAAAAACTTGCCATTGCAAATCTCCTAACAAAAACAACTTTTGCCAGGAAACAATACACCTACACGAGCGCTTAAATATACAACAAAATTAATAATTTTCATAGTGTTCTAAAGTCAAATAATGAGTTGAAATCTAAATTGAGAGAATGGCTCTTTGAACTTGATAATAGCCCAGTCAATGAAGCCGTAACTTTGCCATTTTGACCTGGGTGAGTAGAACCAACGGGAAAATGTGCATTAATAATCCTGCAAAAACATATCAAAAATGCAGGGTCCTAAATCACCGGAATGATTTGCAAAAAAAATTGCAAAAAGGTGAAAAAATGACTTTTTCTCAAATATCTCGAAAACTATAAGAGATATGAGAAAAAGTTTCAAATAATAGTTGTAGAGGATTTAATTCTCTACAAAAATGATTAGAATGAATTTTTGCGTATCGGGCACCGTTGGCACGGAAATCACGTTTAAAGTATGAAAAATTGAAAAAATTTTTTTTTTGGCTCAAAATAAAAAAATAATTTATTTTCCAAATAGAAGTGATTTTTTCTGCATCCCGCGAACATTTCCTAAGAGATTACCCTTTCATTGTTGTACATTTATATTGTTTATAAACAATTAAAAACTTTAAAATTCATTTTTAGCCATCTTAAAATTATTTTTTTGATTTCATTTTCACACCAATCGATTTAGAATGAAGTTTTCTATAAGATTAAGTTATTTTTTTAGACAAAAAAAGATTCATCGAGATTTAGCTTAGAAATGGGTTTTGGGGAACTTTCTCAGGGATCCGACACTGGCGATGAGAGAGAAAGACTATAGTTATGTCTCGCTCGCACTCACACAAAATTTCTGCGCGTGCGCGGCGTACGAAAAAGCATGCGTGCGAGAGAGACCAACTTTTTCCAAATGAGAGGAAGAAGGATAGAGTGAGGCGCGTGCGCACAGCGATTAAGAGTATAAGTGCGACAAAGACAGATTTTTTTTACATAAGAGCGAGAAGGACAGAGCGACATGGGTCCGCTCAGCTCAAAAAATCGCGTTCGGCTCCGAGTTGCGGAATTTTTTTATTGATAAACGATCTCCAAAAACGTTATTTTAAGCTATATATCAATCGATTCAGAATCGAAAACTGAATCGATTACACCCACTCCCATTTTTAACTTTTTTTTTGTAATTTTTTTTTTTTTAATTAACTAATAAATGAGTCATTTTTAATCTGGAAAAAGTCATTTTAACCCATATATTAATCGATTCAGAACTGAATCGATTACACCTATTCCTGTTTTTGATTGTTTTTTGTAAATTTTTTTTAAATTAACTAATAAATGACTCATTTTTCATCTGGAAAAACGTCATTTTAACCCATATATTAATCGATACAGAACAAAACTGAATCGATTACACCTATTCCTATTTTTTATTTATTTCTTCCAACATTTTACTGTTAAATAGAGAAATAAACGTCTTTATTCGGACGTCATTCCAACCCAAGGCCCAAAAATTAATATATGGGTTGAAATGACGTTTTTTAGAAGTAGAAATCACTTATTTATTAGATAATTTAAAAAAAAAATTACCAAAAAAGTTAAAAATAAGAGTGGGTGTAATCGATTCAGTTTTCAATTCTGAATCGATTAATATATGGGTTAAAATGACGTTTTTCCAGATGAAAAATGAGTCATTTATTAGTTAATTTAAAAAAAAATTACAAAAAAAAAAATCAAAAATAGGAATAGGTGTAATCGAATTTCTGAATCGATTAATATATGGGTTAAAATGACTTTTTCCAGATGAAAAATGACTCATTTATTAGTTAATTTAAAAAAAAAATTTACAAAAAAAAGTTAAAAATGGGAGTGGGTGTAATCGATTCAGTTTTCGATTCTGAATCGATTGATATATAGCTTAAAATAACGTTTTTGGAGATCGTTTATCAATAAAAAAATTCCGCAACTCGGAGCCGAACGCGATTTTTTGAGCTGAGCGGACCCATGTCGCTCTGTCCTTCTCGCTCTTATGTAAAAAAAATCTGTCTTTGTCGCACTTATACTCTTAATCGCTGTGCGCACGCGCCTCACTCTATCCTTCTTCCTCTCATTTGGAAAAAATTGGTCTCTCTCGCACGCATGCTTTTTCGTACGCCGCGTACGCGCAGAAATTTTGTGTGAGTGCGAGCGAGACATAACTATAGTCTTTCTCTCTCATCGCCAGTGTCGGATCCCTGAGAAAGTTCCCCAAAACCCATTTCTAAGCTAAATCTCGATGAATCTTTTTTTGTCTTAAAAAATAACTTAATCTTATAGAAAACTTCATTCTAAATCGATTGGTGTGAAAATTAAATCAAAAAAATAATTTTAAGATGGCTAAAAATGAATTTTAAAGTTTTTAATTGTTTATAAACAATATAAATGTACAACAATGAAAGGGTATTCTCTTAGGAAATGTTCGGGGGATGCAGAAAAAATTACTCCTATTTGGAAAATTAAAAAAAATTATTTTGAGCCAAAAAAAAATTATTTTTTAATTTTTCATACTTTAAACGTGATTTCCGTGCCAACGGTGCCCGATACGCAAAAATTCATTCCAATCATTTTTGTAGAAAATTAAATCCTCTACAACTATTATTTGAAACTTTTTCTCATATCTCTTATAGTTTTCGAGATATTTGAGAAAAAGTCATTTTTTCACCTTTTTGCAATTTTTTTGCAAATCATTCCGGTGATTTAGGACCCTGCATTTTTGATATGTTTTTGCAGGATTATTAACGCACATTTTCCCGTTGGTTCTACTCACCCAGGTCAAAATGGCAAAGTTACGGCTTCATTGACTGGGCTAATAAACCGAAAGTATTTTAGTTTAATAAATTCAACACACACACACGGCTTTAAATAACATCGGTTACTTACCTACCACGCGGCGCGGGGCCACTGATCTACAAAACACAGGTAAGTTAACCGGCTAATCTTAAGTTTATCTTCGAGAGGAGGCTAAAGTTCGATATCATGTTAGTTTGCGTCGTGAATTTCCATCTTTAGCCGGTTAATGTGCACATTAACCGAAACGAAACGGCTAAAAATGTTTCGATGGATTTCATCGAATAATAAAGTTATTTGTAATTCGAAATGCCATTCTAGTTTATCATGTTCTAACAAATAGCTCCTTTTTTATGATAAGGTCGACAGACACGCTGACTGTATAATAAGGATAGGGATCCTTATTATTTTATTTTAATGACTAGATATTGTTTTAAGTTATAACACTACAGAAGTTTTATTTTGTAATTTTGTATACCTACATAAGTATGTGTAATGAGAGTGATTATTTTTTAATAAAAGTTTTTTGTGTCGAAATAGTAAATATTATTATACCGTTTCCTTTTTCATTTGCTTCTACATTTTTAGCCAAGGGCCTGCAGTTACACTTAAGTTTAGCCGGCTAATGATAGGAGAAACTAACATTAACATCTCCTCGAAGATAAACCTAAGTTTAGCCGGCTAATCTTAAGTTTATGTTCACACCTATCTTTAGCCGTAACATATATGAGGCCTATTTTGTTAACTATATTAACCTGACTAACTTTGTTCTGTAACTGCTATAAGTATATGATTTAAGTGCGTTTGTGCAAAAAAAGATTATTATTATTATTTATAAAAAAAAAAGAACTGCAATAGCCAGAAGTTATATCATCTGCTTGTCTCAGTCATATCCTCCATCAAAGTTGCCACGTCAAAGGTCCACGTTCTGCCTGCCTTACAGATATTTCATCATCACAGTATCTCTTTTTCTTTTCCTATCTCTTGGGTAGGTACCATATTGAGATATGTTTACTCCATGACTGGGCTTGTCTACAAGCCCATTTTCACTTAAGGTGTTTTATTTTATTAGTAACTAGCTGTGGCACGCAACTTCGTCCGCGTAACTATAAAACATAGCCTATGTTAATACTCCCTGACAATGTAGCTTTCTATAGGTGAAAGATTTTTTAAAATCGGCCCAATAGTTTTTGAGTTTATTCATTACAAACATACAAATAATAATATATAGGGCGATGTCTCAAGTTAACTTGCCGGCAATAGTACCTATAGATAAAGTTGGAGAAAAGTAATATTGTTTGCTCTTAAATGCCGTCTCTCACACTGTAAAATTTGTCAAACAAGTAGGTATTTTATTCATACAAACTTCTCCATACAATTTCTTACAAATCTGTAAAAGTTATAAAAAAGGAATTAAAAGTGGCCCTAATAGGTATGCTTCCTAGTGGAAAACCGCAACCATTTAACCAGATAAAACATTTAACCAGATACTTATTGGAATTTGTCCTTACAATAACTTCAATCAAAATAATAGGTGAAAAAAACAAACATTTTAAGTTATACCCGGCATGACTTAGCAAAATTGTAAGCGGCCGGCGCGCGGCGCCGTAAGCAGAGGCTTCAATGGGTGAACAACTTACCGTTTGCATACGCCATTATCAGTTAGCCACCTAATAAAAGGCACAGATATCCTATGATAAACGTGAAAAATCTCTCTCACTCACTCTTTGCAGAAATATAGAAACCGTTAGAAAGCGAAGAGTCAAAAAAAAAAGAAATTAGAATTTTGATAATAATTTATTATATGATCAACTAAAATAAAAATTTTCCTTATTTCCTTTTTTCCATATTAATTTGTATAATAAATAGCTGAAAACTTAAGGAAAGAAGTGACCAGAGGTAGAAAAAAGACTCCAAAAGAAATGTCATCAAGTAAGTAAAATCTATGACAGTATAATCCTCATCCACACAATGAAATCTGGTATGCGCGATACTTTCGGCAGTTTGCAAGCACGAATACCGAGATAATTATGAATGTAACATTGAAACGCGTGAAATGAAAAAAAAAAGGTTTCCGTGATAATGGATAAATTTTACCCCCTATCACACCATTCAAATAGGTGACCTTTCCGGCTAAAAATCATTGGTCGGCCGGATTTTTTCTTGATCATCATATTTCGCACAAAATTCTATATGAGATTGATCAAAATCCGTGATGACGGAAAAAAATTATGGAAATTTAATTATATAACTTATTTAAAATATTTCAGGCCAACCAAATCCACGCCGGTCGCCGACCATGCAAATCTTGTTCGTCTAAGTGTTAACTTTTATTTTTTATTAAAATTTTTAGTATCCGTAATCACGGGGCTTTCAGGATTGGTGGCTCCTGGACTATTACTAGGTAGGAAACTAAAAAAATAAGTTCATAAACATATAAGTAGGTAATGATGGATGATTGTAGAAATGTCATCAAATTGTGTAGGTACTTATTTTTAAAATTACTTATTTGGGTACCTACCTACCCACCTAAAATGATAAGGCCTAGTTAAAGCCCATTATGAAGCCTCGATTTACCCAAAATTATTGTTCGCCAGGTGATCAACCTAGTTCAATGTCAGCGCCAGCGATTGTGAATCATGATTAGGTATTTATGTTAAAATAAAAATAAAACATAATGCCGAGGCTAGTTGGTCTGCTGAAATGCTGACGCACCGTGAATAAGAACAGTTCATACGCTTACGTAGGAACCTACTTACTAAACTTATGACCGCAGTTTTCTAAACAGTTTTCTGTGGAATGACGACAAGGCAAGCAGCTGCATTTTCTAAAAAGTGTACAAACAACATACGTGCCTACGTCACAAAACAAACAATACAATGACCGCCCCACCCTATTTACCTACAATTATTGGCTTGTCAATTTTAAACAAGTTTGAACATGTTCGCGGGCATTTCGCGGGTATCTACTATCTATCTGCATAGATATACAATTAGCTATATAAAAGTCGACACAGACACAACACTCGTCACATTCACACACAACAGCTATGAGAGATTGAGATCTTTGAATTGAATGGCGCTTGCGTCTGTATAGGCTCTACCCGTGGTTACCAAAATAATGTGCACTAACATTCATTGCAAATAAAATTGCTGTCAATCATTTTTTAAAAACATCTCAAAAACATCTTACTTCTATACAGTTACACTGATTCTACATAGGTACATCGTTATTAGAAAATAATAACTGACATGTCATCTGTAACAATGAAAAACAAAAGTAAGTAAATCAAAATAAAACTAGCATAAACTGAAGAACATTTAAATTATTTCAATTACTTAGATTACTTGAGTTTGCTTACATGTAATGTAAGTAATTATATTGTATTTTATAGGTCAGATCGTTAATACCCACAGTTGCACAGTTTTATGGGACAATATTAGCTTTTAAAAAGTTTTTATTCATTGTTTAGTAATAAGTTAAAACATTCATAAAATTACTGAAAAACTATACACATACATATTTATATGTACTTAGGTCAATAGATATCTACTTTTTTATCCGCTAGTTCGTCACTAACCATTGTTTTATTACGCAGCCATTAGGTATTATATAATCACATAAAAATGGCTGCGTTGATCTTAATACAACTTGAACATCTATATACTTATATGTTTTATATAAAACTAGATTATGTTGGATGTTAACGCGGATTCACATTAGGTACCTATGCGTCCCTTACGCGTAGGTGTACCTAAATTAATGTGAGCGTAGTGTTATCTGAGTGTCTACATGTGTCTATAATATTATAGATCGACGGACCTCTTGGGAGATGAAATGTAGTCTTATTTACCTTTGGTCAACCCTAATTCCCTATCCGTTGAGCAATATTTTAAGTTGTAAGTTTTGCGAGGTGTAACATGAATGGAGTCGGTAGAGCATTGTGGTCAGTCCACACCTACTGACTTTATGGAACTGAACCACCAAAAGATGATTATTAAATCTAGCTTGAATCTAGCCAATATTTATATTCGTCTCATACTTTGTCAATATAAACATTTTAGTTCAGTATATTTTATAAGTGGAATCTAATAATAGAGTTGGAATAAATGAGTTCGCTGGTAGGAATATGTAGACCTTTCAGGGCGAAAGAATCAGAAAATCTAAACTGCATTATTACGGGATCTGGATCTTCTACGTTATAATAAGTGCGTTTTTATTTAATTGTCGCAGAATACAATTTCATAATTTACTAAACCAAAGTATTTGTTAAGTTGTTACTTATTAAAACAAAGTATTATTTTGGCCAGTCGCCACCGAGACGACCTCTAAATGAAAGTTTTAAAGAATTTGCATTCCTTGAATGAATCATCGTGAGGAAATCGACTTCGATTATCGTGCCGGCCGGCGTAATTCCCCACATGTATTGCGTTGCGAGACAAACTAACCCAACCGAACGAACTATACATATATTATGTATTTATACGCATACTAGCCCAGTTCATGTTCATGAGAAAAGAAATGAAAATGCCTGCTACATCGCGCCCGCGCTCTGGCTGGCACGTGACTCGTTATCGTGAAATTCATAACTACACGCCATTGGTTCTATGTTGACGTCATTTTATTAAGAACCAATGGCAGTGTAGCTGAGTTATTTATAGAATGGAAAGGTCGAGGGGTGGGGATTGAGGAAAACAAGAGAGGCTCGCGGCGCGCTTATTGCACAATATTTTCTGAGCCCTCAGCCCGTGCGAAGTGCGCTACATACGCGTTTCGACATTTTATTTTCACGGTATACCAGAAAAAGGTCTAATAAACATTTATATTTTTTTAAGCATTTATATATTTAACAATAAAAGAGTTAATTAGCCGTTTGAACGCAACAAAAGTAGTGATTTTTAGTGTGAACCGGCGTCCGGCATATTCAGGAAGTTTTTGAAGGCAACGCAATATTATTTTCTAAAGCGGTAAGTAATTTGGATGGTGACGTGAAATGATTTTGTTATGACTTTTGGGGTTCCTATTCTAGAACATCTTACCTTCATTTACCCTATTTATCGACGTACAATAGTTCCCTAACTATGCTTTTAGAAACATGTTCCGACCTGTCTCAAGGTTCAAAGGTTTACACGTGTGCCTGTGCCTAATGTGTAGTAATGTGTTAAATAAGTAAGTAGTTTAAAGAATGTTCTATTTCTATACATAAAGGGATTTTATAGGTAAATAATTTATTGCTTATGTATAAAAATAGTTATTTTTGATGTACTTTTATGAATATAATATTTAATAATTTTAGAAGTAGCAAGTGATTAAGAAAAAATATAATTAATTTCAATTCATTATAGAGCTAACCTACTTTCTAATCGGTGTTAGTTATTTACCTTTTAAAATATCATTATATTGATAGTACTAAAAAATAATAACTCAAGGACAAACCGATTTCTGCTAATTCACAAACCATTTACGTAGACGCAGCGAACAAAGTCCAACTGAAAAAAATCGTTTTTGTGTGGGCGACTACAGTAGGTACCTATTATACTGGAGGTCATTACTTATATCTATAGATAAAGTTATGTAGGTATTCATAATATGTTACGTTTGACGTTTGTACTTTTATGTAGCCCTGTTTTGTAACGGTTCTATCAAATAAATTCCAACACATATAAATCGACACATACACACACATACAGGTCTTATCAAACTCATATAGATATTGTTATCTGGTTACACATTTCTAAGCATTTTTTGTTTACTTGTTTCAGGCCTACAATCGGGAAAGTTGTTTGGTTGGGAGCCTAAAGTAACAATTTCACAAGGAGCTCGCGAAGAGTTCGAAAAAGTAAGTATTAACGCGCAAGCGTTTTTTTTTTTCTTCAATAAATTATATATTTACAGATAATCTCAAGAATCAAGATCCAAGTCGCGAGTGGTGCGGAAGAAAAAAAAATCCCAACTATATAAAAATATATACATATTTATTGAACAAAAAAATTACATAAAAATTCCCCATGTTACAAATAAATATCTGCGTAAATGT